>JASDDO010000024.1:482123503-483446125 GCA_030015575.1 Agapanthus africanus | reverse complement strand
AGATCAAGACCCTGCTGTAGAAGAAACTTTCAATGGCGATGCCCGCGAGGCGATATGGAGATGGACACCCCTACCTGAATGCGCGAGCCTACCGCAACCTACTGAATCTCCACAACCGCGACTGACGGAATTTCTTTTGATGTTGTCTTTCTGGCCAAATAAACTGTGTATAGTTTAGGGGCCACTTTTCGCCTTTGGGAATGCCTTGTTTCAAATTTTCTTGAATGAAATAAATCTTCTGAATTCGTAAACCTTTTGATTATTGATTCGCTTGATACTTGTTTATTGCCCATATCCATTTATTTTTTCTGCTGAGTTCCCTGACTGTCCACCCCTACTCATTGTATAGTTTTCACCCCCGTTTCGATTAGAAAGTACCACATCCTGATCCTTGGAATGAGCCACCCTCCATCCCTCGTCTGTGCCCCGTTTGAGATCTTTCTGGGAAGAGAACAGTTCTTGTGAAACTTCCGAGTTCACTAACTCTTCAAATTTTGATTCGTGTGATGTATCGACTGTTGTTTCCCCCATACTTTTCCTCTTGTATTCCTTTGTTGCTCATCCTTCCTTCCTGTGCTGAACCGATTCCAATCTTTTTGACCTTCAGTCTAAAGCCGCCACACTCCGACCTTCTGATTGAGCCACGCCTCCTTGTAACCACTACCCTAGCTAGCCCTTTTCATGTTGGTGATTTCTCTATTACCCAAATATATTTAGGGGACATTATTATTCAAAATTTTGTTTTTCACTATTTTAAAGTTATCAAAGAGTGCGTGTTATTGATTACTCTGTTTTATGTATTTTAAGTACACTATTAGTATTCTCATTTTCAGTAGCGCAAACCTTACACCGCGCATATTTTTATTCCATGTTCCTTATTTTCACGATACGAGTTCTCTAAGTTATTTTAAAACTATCTGATCGATATATCGTCCTAAAATGTTTTAACCTACCGACTAATTTTCACTACTTTATCCCCGTTATTTTATTTTCGGGTTTTTTTTGCCCATGTTTACCAGTATAAATGGTTGTGCCTTATACCTATTATTTCTGATGGGCTACTTTTGATATACTTATATGTGCACATATTTGGGTTTCGAATTTACCTAGTACATCTTGAATATTATTGTTCGTTACTGTTATTATTCCTATTCTCGTATAAATGTAGTTGATTTATTGACTGTTCTTGCATTATATTTACGACCTATCTTTTTGGTATGTTCGTATTATATATATATACCTTCAAAATTTATCCACCCGTTTAAAGTAAACCACTAGTGTCCAATATAGTAACTTTTCGCTTATTTACCTATAGTTTGTCGTTCTTTGAAATTTCGAGGACGAAATTTTTTGTAGAGGTGGTATGATGTAATACGCAGTCCTTTTGAATACCAATATCCGTATTTTTGTCACTCTCAAAATTTATTTATTTTATAATTATTATTTGTATTATTCTAAAAACCCAAATCCTAATCTAATCTCATATCATTTAATTTTCCTAACGCAAACCCTCATTCCCTTTCTCTTTTATTATCCCCTTTCTTGTTCATTTTTAGCCCAGTCGTTACTTTTCCCAAGCCCAAAGCCGGCCCACTCCTCTAATCCTTTTCTCATTCACTTAAAATCCCAAACCCGACCCCTTTCTTTTCCCTACTATCTTATCCCTTGGCCGGAGCCCATTTTCCCTCCCTAGCCCATTAAAATAACAATTATCCCACCTCATTTCTTTTAAATCCCTTCAAATCCAAACCCAAATCTCCTCTATAAATTCCTATTAAACCACCAAGTTAATGCCTCTTTAATCCCAATTAATTTCCCCCATTAATCCCTTTTAAAATTCTATTAATCACCACTTAATTCTCATTCATTCTATTCCCTCTCTCTCATCTCACCCATGTTCTTTCTCTCTAATTCCCACTCTCTCTCTCTCAATTTCTTTAATTCTCTCTCTCTTTCCAATTCCCCCCTCTCTCTCTCTCTAATTCTCTCTTCCTCTCTCTCTAAATTTCTCTCCCTTTATCAGCGTCTCACCCTCCCTCACATCAAATCAAGGAACAGCGTGAAGCAGTGAAGAAAAGGAGGGCAACGAAGAGCAGCTAGATCGAGTGAAATTGTCGGATTCCAAAGGACTGAGCCGGTGCTGCGTTCGTGGCGCGATCGTGCTGATACCACTGCAGTATTATTGTCGACACATTTCCAGGCAAGTTCTCTACTTGCTACATGCTATTTTATGATAATTACAAATTACAATCGTGTATACCCATGTTTTACTTTTCTGTTAAATATTATGTCGCAACTGTTCGATGCATGTTCTCAACGGAAATCATCACTTAAATTGACGGAATTCAATTGTATAATCTGGCCCGTATGGCTATGAATCTAGTGTGTGAATTTCGTTGGAAAATATGACCGTTAATAACTAAAACGACTACCCCCAAATTTACCTGTAAAACTAGAAATTCCCCATACCTGAAAACCGTTTATAAATCACCATAAATTATATAGATACTGGAATGATGCGTTCGAGGGCTTATATCGAAGCCGACTCGACGAACTATAACTCTATGCAAGTTTCTAATTGTTTCTGTACCTAAACTGCGACAATATTTGGATCGGAGTGCGACTCTGGACTGCAGTCCAGAGCGACTCTGTTTACTGTGTGCTGTCCCGTGATGAGCACCACACTGTTTCCTTAACTCGTAGGTTGCGGAACTCCACTGTTTATAAAAGGTGAAACTGTTAGCTAGGTAACACAAGTGGTTTCATTCTGTTTCGTCATCGTTTGCTATTTAATCTGTAATTTAAAAGATCGGGACGCATAACAGTCCCAACAGATTCAGAACTGATATATTATAGTTAAATAGAGTATATCTCCTGACGTACAGACGCGATTGAAGATTCCTCTGTTGCGTTGAAAACCTTACTGAAAACCCTAGATTTCATCTAACTGTAGCGTCGCTAAAATCTGATTCCAACTGGGATTAAAATGCGTTGCGAAACGGACTTCTGATTCTGAAACCAGATTTCCAGCCTGTGAACGCTTTAAAATGAAATGGCCATAAATTATGATCCTGAAAAACCGATTGGCTTGAAAACTAAATTCGATGGATGGAAAACTGAACATACTATTTATTCCCCGTTCATCGTTTCACTAAACTGTAACCGTATAATTTATGATAAATTATGCAAGTGGTAGATTATTGATTCAGGACACCTTAATTATGCCTTACATACTGTTTACGCATCATATCATACACATGTCACTGCATTGATAACCTAGTGATAACTTGCATTACCCAGTATTAGGTATTAGTGATGATTGTGGCAAGTACGTTAGTGTTCGTGTATCAGTGAATAAGTGAAAGTGACACGTACTTGTACACAATCAATGAACCTTATTATTCTATTGCATTGTCGACGTCTGTGGGACGCGTATACGTGTGACTATAAGTGGTATGGGACACTTATGGAAGCTCTTGCATGGGTGTCACAGATAAAGCACCAAACACTGCCGTTTATCTTAGGTATTAGTCGGGACATGCTTGATGGAGGTCCTGCCTCCAGTTCTCGCGCAGACTTGTCACAGACCGATTGGTAGTTGAGGTTATGGTTAGCGTTTTGATGTAGACCACGGGGTGTGGGGTAGTTTAAGTGTGAGTTCAACAGAATCTCGGGAGTCCCATGCCGGCTTATATATATATGGAGATATATGGAGATTTACAGGGTACATGATTATTACCGTGAGTTACATGTTGGGCCCGTGGTCCCTTGCCCTTGGGTTCTACCCATGGATGGAGGACACTCGCGAGTGGTTGACTCTCACACTTGGACTGACGATAGGCTTAGTGACCTGTACAGTGAGACTTAGAGACTGATAGGGATGATAGCATCGATATACATACTTACTGTGTTGACATACGTGGCATATCATTCTATTGCTTTTACTGTTCCACTGCTTTGATTACTGCATGTTCATACCTGTACCGTCACTAATTTTACTGTTATATATATTTATTATCGCTGTTAGAGTTATCACTTGTTTATACATATTATATTGCTATTGTGTCGCTCTGACGACCTGAGTATGCATGCTCAGTGTGAGGAGAGGATTTAGCCTGGACCGGGACTAGACGTACATCACGGACATCTTGATTAGCTATTCAGAGTTATTCTCTTTTGTTTTCCATCAGGTCGGTTCTTTATACTGTTTTGTTCCAGTTACTGTATTTCTCATTACCTGCGCATTATTTACTGATTACCACTTAAAGCTAGAAGCCGAAGTGTGACTACGGCAGGAATTTCCTTGACTGTAGGAGCATGGCTGGCCTTGTCAACCCCAGGTATTCCGTATTTTGGGAAGCGGGGCGTGACATTATCATATAGTGGTTTTAACCTGAATATCTCGAATCGCTCTCTAATTATGCGTTTGTCGTGTATTCTTGTTGTATGTGTGTGTTCCCGCTGTCGGGGGTAGGCTTTTATCCCATTAAGAATGTATAGAGCGAACACCCATCACTTGTGCTTTCAACCGTTTCGAGTAAATTTCGGCAGCACCTCCCCGCTGTTCTCCGAGTACACTGTAATAGAATAGATAATCATTTCAAAGCTGTGAAACAACGTTGAAATGAACATCTAATCTATCTTTGTACACGAAGAACCAGCGGAAAGGTACCGACGAAATATCTCGAAACGGATGAAAACACAAGTGAATGAAGGCGTTTGCTTTATACATTCTTAACTTGTCCACATGGGACAAATCTATGGGTTACCATACGATTGAATATTCTCGTCGCGTAGACTATACGACGGTTGTTAGTATCGAGCTATACTGTCCGATATTTAACAACCTTCGTATAGTTCTATGTCACGACGAGCATCGCACGTATGTTAACCTATAGACGGGGACTAAGTGGCGCTTTTAGTTTCATATATGAGTATCGATGAGAATATGAAGGTTTCATATTATCATATATTGGTTTTAACCTGAACATCTCGAATCGCTCTCTAATTATGCGTTTGTTGTGTATTCTTGTTGTATGTGTGTGTTCCGGCTGTCCGGGGTAGGCTTCTGTCCCATTAAGAATGTACAGAGCGAACACCCATCACTTGTGCTTTCAACCGTTTCGAGTAAATTTCGGCAGCACCTCCCCACTGTTCTCCGAGTACACTATAATAGAATAGATAATCATTTCAAAGCTGTGAAACAACGTTGAAATGAACATCTAATCTATCTTTGTACACGGAGAACCAGCGGAAAGGTACTGACGAAATATCTCGAAACGGATTAAAATATAAGTGAATGAAGCCGTTTGCTTTATACATTCTTAACTTGTCCACACGGGACAAATCTATAGGTTACCATACGATTGAATTTTCTCATCGCGTAGACTATATGACGGTTGTTAGTATCGAGCTATACTGTCCGATATTTAACAACCTTCGTATAGTTCTATGTCACGACGAGCATCACACGTATGTTAACCGATAGACGGGGACTAAGTGGCGCTTTTAGTTTCATATATGAGTATCGATGAGAATATGAAGGTTTCATATTATCATATATTGGTTTTAACCTGAACATCTCGAATCGCTCTCTAATTATGTGTTCGTTGTGTATTCTTGTTGTATGTGTGTGTTCCGGCTGTCGGGGGTAGGCTTCTATCCCATTAAGAATGTATAGAGTGAGCACCCATCACTTGTGCTTTCAACCGTTTCGAGTAAATTTCGGCAGCACCTCACCGCTGTTCTCCGAGTATACTGTAATAGAATAGATAATCATTTCAAAGCTGTGAAACAACGTTGAAATGAACATCTAATCTATCTTTATACACGGAGAACCAGCGGAAAGGTACCGACGAAATATCTCGAAACAGATGAAAACACAAGTGAATGAAGGCGTTTGCTTTATACATTCTTAACTTGTCCACACGGGACAAATCTATGGGTTACCATACGATTGAATTTTCTCGTCGCGTAGACTATACGACGGTTGTTAGTATCGAGCTATACTGTCCGATATTTAACAACCTTCGTATAGTTCTATTTCACGACGAGCATCGCACGTATGTTAACCGATAGACGGGGACTAAGTGGCGCTTTTAGTTTCATATATGAGTATCGATGAGAATATGAAGGTTTCATATTATCATATAGTGGTTTTAACCTAAACATCTCGAATCACTCTCTAATTATGTGTTTGTTGTGTATTCTTGTTGTATGTGTGTGTTCCGGCTGTCGGGGGTAGGCTTCTATCCCATTAAGAATGTAGAGCGAACACCCATCACTTGTGCTTTCAACCGTTTCGAGTAAATTTCGGCAGTACCTCCCCACTGTTCTCCGAGTACACTGTAATAGAATAGATAATCATTTCAAAGCTGTGAAACAACGTTGAAATGAACATCTAATCTATCTTTGTACACGGAGAACCATCGGAAAGGTACCGACGAAATATCTCGAAACGGATGAAAACACAAGTGAATGAAGGCGTTTGCTTTATACATTCTTAACTTGTCCACACGGGACAAATCTATAGGTTACCATACGATTGAATTTTCTCTTCGCGTAGACTATACGACGGTTGTTAGTATAGAGCAATACCGTCCGATATTTAACAACCTTCGTATAGTTCTATGTCACGACGAGTATCGCACGTATGTTAACCGATAGACGGGGACTAAGTGACGCTTTTAGTTTCATATATGAGTATCGATGGGAATACGAAGGTTTCATATTATCATCGAGTATCATATATTGGTTTTAACCTGAACATCTCGAATCGCTCTCTAATTATGCGTTTGTTGTGCATTCGTGTTGTATGTGTAACATGATTTTAAACCATTGAGATCAAGATTGATAGAACTGATCATCCTACATTGCAATAGCATTCATCAACCAAAAACTATTATTGCAATGGCATTCATCTATAACAATCAACAATTAAAACTACAAATGTAGGATACTGATATCATAAAGCGTTATACGTAACATATGAATTCACATGACTGAAACATGCATCAAAAAAACATGTTCATCCAAAAGAAAGGTCACTGTCAACAAATATAGACAAATACGTTATAAAAACAGCAACTAATTAACAAGTTGATTAGCATCTGGATCAAGAAAATGATAGGAAAAATAATTGATTATGATTTATAATGATAAGTCTATTACCATGACTCTCAACTAACAAAGGTGGCTTTTCGTCCTCGGTAGCTTGATAATTGGGATTTCATGGCGAATAAAAATATGCATATGCCGTTTGACCGGGAACTTCAATAGGAAACTCAATGAGGTCGGGTGTACTGAACTACGCTTTGTATTTCGCTATATCAGGTGATGAAGCCCAAGCCCTAGCTAGCCCCAGCCCTACCCCAACCGAACCCTGTCGAAGGTAAAGATCCTTACACTTTCATATTTCTATTAATGATGCAAGTCTCCACCAAGTCAAATTCTTGCAATATCATTCTTCTTAGAGTATGTCTAATTTAATAGATAGAATTTTCAAAGTTGGGCAATCAAGTTTAACACTTTGAAATTTCCGTTAGAATATTTTTCGTGATAATTAGTGAATGTGCGTGTTATTTTATATGTGTACATGGGATTATTAGTTATAATTTAGTCGTGTTTACCCTAATTGGGAAATTTCTTGTGTTAGTGCACACATGCACACTTAGCATAATTTTCCTTGACCTAGGTTAAAGTATTAGCCATTCTTTCCTTGCATGTTTCCTTGTTAATTCCCCACCCTTTAATCAAAACAAAACCCTTTTTAGAATTCTAAAATCCAAATAAACAAATGAAGCATGGGGGTTAGGTGAGAACTTGACTTTTGACCCCTTTTTCTTTCTCTCTTCTATCTCTTCTCCTCATTTCTGAATCCAGCAGAAATTTAGCAGAAAAACCCTAGCTTTTATTCACCTTTCCCTCTCCTTTTCACTTCTCTTTGATCTCTACACAAATCCTACACAAAAACCACTCTTTTCCTTCACAAAACCTTAGGAAAAATGAGTTTTTGAGGTGTTTGGAGGCAAATCTGCATACTTGAAGGAGGAGCTGGAATTTTTGGTGTTCCATAGGGTCTTTTGAAGGTATAAATCTCACTCCTAGCACCCTATCTCCATAACTTGCATGTTTAGTTTCAAAATGTCACCTTTTTGTGCAACTTTAGTGCTATTGAAGGAATTTAGTGATGATATGTTAAAATTTATGTTGTTGTGGCTTGATTAGCTTGTTAATGAGTTATTAGTGTGGGTTTAGACCTGGGTTTGATTCAGGTTCCACAAAATTACCCTAAAGTTTCATTTTTGTGCAAAAGTATGGATTTTAACTAGAAATAAGGCTCTGTAGGATCTGCTACTACCCGAGATATTTCAGAGTGAAACTAGATTTTTCTGTAGCATGTATGGGGGGTATAGAGTGCACACACCAAACCTGGGGGTCCAATTCCCAAGTGAGGCCACCGGAATAATCGTTCTGGCCGCAATTTGCGGCCAGATGGGTGAGATGGGGGTTGGGGTTTGGTCCACTGGAGTCTGCTGCTATTTGGGTTATTTTGGTATATATATATTTGTAATATCTGTTCTGTATCAAAATCTGGAGTAGATTACCCTATTTCCCGTATTTTTAATCTTCCGCGACACGCTTGATACGTATGTGTGGGTTTGGGGTTTCTGCGTATCACGATGCGTCGGAGTGGCTTCAGGCGCGTAATCGCACATTTTAGCGTATCGCGCACACGCGCGCTTGGTTCACAACACGAGTTACTAGTTCGTCTTTAAAGTCGTGTTTGTACGGTTTGAGCTTATATGTGATATATTGTGAAATTCTAGGATTCGCAGGCGAGTGCGACGGGCGCCGCAAAGGAGGGGAACAAGTCGTCGGCTTTACCGAGCGAGAGACTACGGTGAGTAGATTTAACATCTACGGGGATATCGCCCACATGGCGTTCTACGTCAGGGATGATAGGATCTTATAGCTACATTTTTATACATTGACTGTTCATGACTACTATTTAGTGCATACCATATTCCCTGATGTATGTATATAAACATGAATTGATAGAACACCGCACCCTTACTAACGGTTCATATTGCACGAGCACTATCCTTCAGGTTACACACACACCGTTAGTAATTGCCATGACACTCACACTGTAGAATATCACATTGGATCATTATGTTGTAGCTCATCTTTATGTGACTTGACATGATATTCATACTTGATGCATATATCATATCGGATCATTATGTTGTAGCTCATCCTTATGTGACTTGACATGATATTCATACTTGATGCATATATCACATCGGATCATTATGTTGTAGCTCATCTTTATGTGACTTGACATGATATTCATACTTGATGCACATATCACATTGGATCATAGACTTGCATATTGGTTTGGATTACATGTGATTTCTGGATTTGGGAACCGTGGCTATTTCAAATATATAATCATTTAAAAACCCGGTTCCCTTGATATGATATTTCGGTGCGTCCACCCTGTGTTTTCTCGGTGCTAGAGGGGCATATATTAAGAGAGGGCTGATCCGGACTGACGGATGCCCGATATATTGAGAGAGGGCTGACCCGGACTGACGGATGCCCGATATATTGAGAGAGGGCTGACCCGGACTGACGGATGCCCGATCGAGGAGGATTTGCATGTCGATGCTAGACACGAGTATTTATGTTATTTGGGTGCCGATGTTGGACACTCGTGATTCTCAGGGATATACAGGATTTGAGGGCTGATAGGAGTGCCGGCGTCTGGGTTGTTGGGATTTGCGGTGCATATATATATTTATTCCACCTTGACATTCCGTGCAGATGTTATATTCCCATGCTTAGCATTCATTATTGCATCTCATCCTGTAGTTATATCACCTGATAGAGGACTTGCATGATTATTGTACATACTGCTTACCTCGCATTGATATCATCTGCTGGCATATGTTAGAGTAGCGCAGTACGTGCATGCTCGCGATTACCTTTATATGTTATTTCTATTCATGAGTTGGCAACTCACCCCCGTTGTGCCACAGTGTTTGCAGGTTGCCCTTCGGAGTAGTCACGGCAGGCTGCGTTTTGCATCTTTTGACATAGATACCCCCATAGTTGGTGTACTAGCTCTTTTGCTGATAGGTGGGTTTTGCACGGTATCTGTTTATCTTTCAGTTATGTATATTGTTGTATCTAGTATTCTCCATCTACCATGTATGTATTTGACTTAGAGACAGTGTGAGGACGATGATGTATATTATTTGTTTTCTGGGGTCGTGCTTGTTGTGAGCCGACTGTACTTTGCAGTTTATTCTATCTGTGATGTTCCCACTTGTGGATCTTGATCTTCGCTCCGGCGTTGTATATTGCTATCTTGGTGATTATTTACTTAGATTTCTTAACATGTTAGTAAGTGCTTTCATCCCAAACTTATAACACTCTACACTTTTACTGGTTTGATTTCTTGGTTTTCGGTTCACTTAGTCGCGTTACGCCTATAGACGTTACGTGGTTAAGTGCCGGTCATGGGCCAAACTTTGGGTCATGAAAAAGTTGGTATCAGAGCGTAGGTTTTACCTTTCGAAGTGTTCCTAGGATGACCCTGGTATGATGGAGTAGGTAGCTGCAGCAGAGTGGCGTAGCGTGCGTATGTTCCGCGGCATACTCACGACACGGTACTCCGCCTAAGAGACCTTAGGACTTATTGATTGAAATTCCCTCATGATTGTATACATCCTTGCGATTCGATTTCTGTATCCTCATCGAATCCTACCTTCTTTTCAGCTATTATGCTGCCAAAGACTACGAGGGTGCAGAGAGCGGCCGTGAGAGCCGAGGTTCGAGTTGATTCATCTGAGACGAGGACTGATCCGAGTAGTACTCCTGTTGTACCAGGACAGATTGTTCCCCCTACGATAGCTCAGATCGCTAGACTAGTGGTAGAGATGCAGGGCTTGCGCCAGGCGATGAGCTCGTTGGTGGAGGTCGTTCGAGCGCAGCGACAGGTGGTTGTCACCCATGTTACCCAGTTGTTCCTTGCGATCATCATGCAGTATTCCATCCCCTACATAGCACCGGTGGAGGCAGCCCCAGTTTACGGGACACGTCTTCCAGAGACCGTGAGAGTTCCAGAACAGTTGAGGAATCGTACTGGTGTACCAGCCCAGAGCAGAGGCTTAGGACGAGGATAGTTGTTTGGCTCTCATCCCCAGGGAGGACGGCAGCCAGCACGTAAATGTTTACGATGTAGGAGCCTTCAACACCTCATCAGGCAGTGTTCTTTCACACCATGTCAGGGTCGTATTCTGAGACGTCGTGGACGCGGAGGGTTCGCGCAGAGGGGTCAGGTTAGTACAGGAGGAGTTCGGTCAGCCGTAGATGAAGGACAGGCACAAGTTTTCGCTTCGACTCATCGGGACGTGAGGGCATCCAACGCAGAGCTTTCAGGTACTCTTTCAGTATGTCCTTTGTTGCACACGTATTGTCTGATACGGATCCTTGTGCTCGTATGTTTCCACGTACTCGTACGTATCCACACACTTTGTGACGAGTTTGGGTAGAAAGTCCGGTTTGCTTGGTCAGCCGCTTGTTATGACTACTCCTGTGGGAGAGTCTTTTGTTACTAGGCACGTGTTCCGATCCTGTACCGTCCGTTTTGGCGAGAGTGAGTTGCCAGTCGATTTGATCCTTCTTGAGATGTTAGACTTCGACGTTCTTTTGGGCATGGATTGGTTAGCCACGTGCTAAGCTTCTGTTGACTGCCGCGAGAAGACAGTTAGATTTTGCTTTCCCGGCGAGTCGGTTTTTGTTGTGTTGGGGGACTGTGGTGCCACCCCTCACAGTGTGATTTCTTCTTTTCGCGCTGGACAGCTTTTGAGGAAGGGATGTCAGGAATTTCTCCCCTGTGTTGGCGATACTAGAACTACAGAGGTTCCGTTGGATCAGGCTTCGGTTGTTAGTGAATTCCCTGATGAGCTTCCTGGGCTACCGCCCGAGCGTGATATTTCTTTCTGTATTGATTTGGTTCCTGACACGGGGCCTATTTCTGTACCGCCTTATCGGATGGCCCCGGTGGAACTTAGAGAATTGAAGGATCGGTTGCAAGATTTGCTGGATAAGGGACTTATTCGACCCAGTGTTTCTCCGTGGGGTGCTCCAGTCCTGTTTGTCAAGAAGAAGGACGGCAGTATGCATTTGTGTATCTACTACCGCCAGCTGAACAGGGTGACAGTGCGGAACAGGTATCCTTTGCCACGCATCGACGATTTGTTCGACCAGCTTTAGGGGGCAGGATACTTTTCGAGGATCGATTTGCGATCAGGCTACCATCAGCTACGGGTTCAACAGGAGGACATTCCTAGGACAGCCTTCCGCACGCGTTACGGCCATTATGAGTTTTTGGTGATGTCGTTCGGACTCACCAACGCGCCAGCAGCATTCATGGACTTGATGAACCGTTTTTTCCGGCCGTATCTTGATCTGTTCATCATAGTGTTTATTGACGATATCTTGGTGTATTCTCGGAATAGAGAGGAGCATGAGCAGCACCTGCGGATTACACTGCAGACCTTGAGGGAGCATCAGCTTTTCGCCAAATTCTCCAAATATTCTTTCTGGCTAGACAGCGTAGACTTCTTGGGGCATGTGATCACACGAGATGGTATATGTGTAGACCCGAGGAAGATTGACGCCGTTCAGAGTTGGCCTAGACCCACGTCAGTGACGGAGGTTCGCAGCTTTCTAGGACTGGCAGGCTACTACAGGCGATTCGTGCAGAACTTCACTCGCATTGCTACACCTTTGACCGGGTTGACCCGGAAGGGAGTTTGCTTCGATTGGACGGAGGAGTGTGAGTGTAACCCTTCGAAAATCGTTTAGGCAGTTTTTCGGTAATCGGCTAATTTTTCGGTTTTTTCCGTAAAAAGTCAAAATAGGTATTTTTCATTGTAGATCTAATTATACAAAATTTAGATAAGATATTACTATAATTTTGTCACTAAAATGTCACTTATAATTTTCTAGTTAAATAAAAAAAAAATCGTAATTAATTATTTTTTATTATTTTAAGCCTTTTTAAATACATTAAATTGGTGATAAATACAAATTTAATTAGGTAGATTTCATAATTAGGAATCTTTATAAGCTAAAATATGATGTTAATAAAATTGTATCATGGCTTGCAAATTTTTTGTTTTAGGGTTGGAAATTTTATGAAAAAATGATGTAAAATGGGGTATTTTGTAAAAAGCTTGATGTGAAATGCATTAATTGAGACTTGAGGGGTTTTATTGACCTAGAAACATCTACACAAAACCCACACCACCCTCCTCTTGCCTCCAGGCCGAGCTCACTGCTGGAAACACCATTTTCCCCTCACTTTCTTGCTTCAAAATTGCTTCAAAAATCAACAAAAATCCACAAAAATACACAATTTTCTTCACTAATTCTAACCTAAATCCCATTCCACTTCTTCCCAAACCCTAATTTGTTTAAAAGGTGGAGAAAAGAGGTGTCTTGGAGGCTAGTGCAAACTATGAATCATCACTTGTGAGGTAAAATCCTAAACTAGTTTGTTAACTTTTAGTTATATGTGCTAAAATTCAATTTTGAAGTATTAATTTAGTAGTAAATTTTTGTTCATAAAAATCAAGAATGGGATTGATTTTGAACTAGGGTTTGAAGCATGGTTGATGGATTAAGTTAGGGCTTTGATTACCTAGTTGGTTAGAGTGATTAATTGCGTAAGGTACGCTCGCTAAATCGATAAATTTCGATGTTTGCATCGAATCGGTATTGAATTTGCTTACTAGATTTTTTACAAAATTAGAATGCGATCAAATTGCGTTATGTTAGCGATATAATTAGCTTCGTATAGGACTATTAGAGTGCGCGAACGCGGGGTTTCATCTAGTCGGGTTGTAGTTTTGTCGATTTCCCCGAAATGACGATTCTAGTTAAAGGTTAGCGATTTTCGTGCGTTTTCCCGCTCACCGAGTGTATGTTATGTTTAATTCGAGAGCGTTGATAATTGTATATTGTGACTTGCATCGTTTTAGGTTTTGTAATCTTATGCTTGGTGTTGTGCAAATATATGATCGGTCGAGGAAACATCGGACACGGCACGTAAAGGCAAGGCGGTGGCCGGATCGGATTAGCGGGGATTTCAGGTGAGTAGATGTATTCATCTATGGGGGAATCGTCTGGATGGCGCGATGCGCCCCCCCTAGTTAGGATTACCCTACTTTTTGCAAGATTCATATTGTTAGCTAGCTTATCCATTCATGTACACTGCATACCCTTATAGCGAACAGTATATTAGATTGCATGGACATTCATCTATACCTATGCGATATCACTTCGTAGGACACGAACACCATTACCATTGGCATCTGTTGCACGCGCACTATTCATGTGACACATACGCCTTTGGTAATTTCCATGCCACGTGCACTATAGAACCTGTTTAACTTAATAACGCCTTTTGCATTCATACATGATATATGGAATTGCATAGCATGCATATACCTCGCATTACCATCATACCTACATAGATTTTTAACCAAAACTCACATCATATACATTGATATCATAGACATTTATCATATATAACATGTGAACATTATGATTTTCTTGAGGATTCAGTATTGCTGCGATTTCTGGATTTTTGGGGAAAACCTTAAGAATTTAACAAAAGCTTATATTTATCATTTTTAAAACAAAGTTGCGGTTTTCTCGTGATGTATGTGTCATCCACCATGAGTTTTCATGTTTTCTGTTGGATTTCGAGACCCGATTCGAGGAGTGGATGAACCGTCTCGGGTACATGGTGGGCCCGGTATGGTACCCCGGGGCAAGAAGATCGAGATGTAGACGATGAGCCTGGCAGGGGAAGACTACCTACCGGTGATGTCTGGCGTGGCGGATATCCGGAGGATACCGACCATTGTCGTGAGATTGGATGATATGGGCCGATCCGGATTGACGGAGCCCGATATTGAGACAGATATGATTCCTATTTGGTGTCGATGCTTGACACGGGTTTTCAGATGATTTCTTGATGGTACTTAGCTATTATACAGATATTCATTTTCTAAACTTAAGAACGCAGTACCCTTAGCATTTAAAACACTTAAAGAGTTAGAAATGGCATTGTATACATGTGCATGCATACTAGAGCTATTATATCACTTATGGACATGCATGTTGTGGTGCATTGCGTGCATTCTTACGATTGCCTTATTAGATGTTATATTTACTCACGAGCTGGCAACTCACCCCCGTTGTGCCACAGTGTATTGCAGGTCGGACTCATCAGTCTTGTAGCAGCGGCTATCTTAGCATCAGCTCCTTTTGCTTAGACTCGCGACATCGCCCGTAGGTGGGTTGCGAGCACACTTTATTTCTTTTGCTTTATCATTGTATCTAGTATTCTCCATCTACCACTTTATATTGTATATGCGACCTAGTGATGAGACTGAGAGATTTGTATATTTGTGGTTTCTTTTGGGTCGAGCTCACTTGAGCCGGCATTGTGTTTTCTGATATTTTGCGTTTCTTTTATGCTCTTTTCTTGATATGGTTATTATATTGCATGTGGTTGTGATCCGCCTTGGGCGAAGAGCTAGCTCCCGCTTGGGGATGCCATTTTTATGATTACAGGTTTATTATCTTGTTGTACCCATTTTGGGGGATAGAAAATACAGGGGAGACTCTGCCGAAATTTTCGGAAATTTTTGATGTTTTAAAAAGGGATTCTATGCAACTTAAATGATTTTAAAAACCGTCTTCATTAAAGGTTTTCCTTCACTCGCTTTTGATTTTGGTTTAGATTTTTCTGGGCTTTGGCTGACTTAGGTTACGTTACGCCTTTAGACGTCTCGTAATCTGAGTGCCAGTCACGTTCCGTACTTTCGGGTCGTGACAAAGTTGGTATCAGAGCGTAGGTTTTACCTTCCTGAGTGTAGGACGACCTTGGTAGATGGAGTAGGTGACTTAAGCAGAGTGGCGTAGCGTGGGTATGATCCGCGGCATACTTACGATACGGTACTCCGCCTAAGTGATCTTAGGACATAATTGCTTGTATTTCCTTTCTTGATTCCTTGCATTCCTTGATTCAATTGCAATGTCCTTATCAGTCCTGTTTCTTATTCCAGCTTCGATGCTGCCAAAGACTACGAGAGCTCAGCGGGCTGCCGCTAGGGATGAGATTCGGACGGGCCCGTCTGAGGCGAGGATCGAGCGGGAGGATACGCCTACCCCTCAGGGTCATACTGATCCGCCTTATCCTGACCGTATTGCCAGATTAGAGGCCGGCATGCAAGAGTTGCGGCAGATGATGGGATCTTTAGTTGAGTCCAGCCGGGCACAGAGATCCGAGGACGTTCCTTCCACCGCACAGACCATGATCGTACCTGCTGCACAGATGGTCACTCCTGCTGCTACTACGGAGACTATCCCTGTTTCACTACAGGAGTTCATGAGATTGAGACCTCCAGCTTTTACCGGTACAGATGCGACAGAGGACCCACAGGCATTTCTTGATAGGATGGCTCGGATTTGCCGTTCGTTGAGGTGTTCTGATGATAGATTGGTGGAGTTTGCGAGTTTTTGTCTGGAGGGTCTTGCCCAGACATGGTACGATTCAGTAGAGAGAGGCCGAGCTGCAGGTCTACCTTCTATGACCTGGGATGAGTTTACAGCTGCATTTCTTGCCCGTTTTCTTCTGGAGAGTGTCCGAGATGCACGAGCCCGTAGTTTTGAGTCTTTGCGCAAGACTCCTGGGATGACAGTGTCGGAGTATGATATACAGTTTACCCAGTTGTCTCGATATGCTCCGTACCTAGTCGACACAGAAGAGAAGAGAATAAAGAGGTTCGTGCGAGGGCTTGATACACAGCTATTCCTTGCCATCGGCACCCAGCACTTTGATACATACGCAGCCGCGATGGATGCAGCCTTACTTTTGGAGGAGCGTATTTCTGAGACTCCGGTCGTTTCGGGGCCGAAGAGGATCCGTACTAATACGCCAGCTCAGTGGCAGATGGGTAGACACCACGATAGATTATTTCCGGGAGATGGTGGAGGCAGAGGATTGAGACGAGGTCAGTTGTTTGGTTCATATCAACAGACCCAGCAGTCGTCTCCAGGATGTTTTCGGTGTGGGAGTCAGTACCACCGTGTCAGAGACTGTACCATGGGGCGTCAGGGCACGGCGACAGTTCCGCATGTGACTTTACCACCCTCACCACCTTCTCAGAGAGCTTTACTTCCTACTCCTGATGATGCTTCACGCCAGCCAGATGCTTCTAGAGGCCGTGGGCGTGGCGGTCCGGTTCAGAGAGGACGAGGCGACAGAGGCAGAGGCAGAGGCCGAGGTAGAGGCAGAGGACAGCCAGCTATTAGTGGTGGACAGGCCCGAGTGTTCGCGTTGACTCCTCAGGATGCACAGGCATCCAATGCCGTCGTGACAGGTACTCTACCAGTATGTTCTTTTGATGCACGGGTATTATTTGATCCAGGCTCCACACATTCCTATGTATCCACGTATTTTGCACCGAGGTTGGGCCGAGAGTCTTCTCCGTTAGATCTGCCGCTTGTCATTATAACCCCGGTAGGCGAGACTTTTGTTGCCCGTTTTGTGTACCGATCATGTTCCGTTCGTATCGGGGAGAGAGATTCTTCAGTTGATTTGATTCTCCTCGATATGCTAGACTTTGACGTTCTTCTTGGTATGGACTGGCTAGCCACCTGTTATGCATCCGTGGACTGCCGTGAAAAAGCAGTCAGATTCAGTTTTCCTGGTGAGCCGGTTCTTATTATTCAAGGAGATCGTAGCGCTACCCTTCCCAGCTTGATTTCTTCTCTTCGCGCTGTCAGCTCTTAAGGAAAGGGTGTCAGGAATTCTTAGCTTATGTTTGTGATACTAGCTCCACAGAGGTTCCGTTGGACCAGGTCCCTGTTGTGAGAGAGTTTCCTGATGTATTCCCTGACGAGCTGCCTGATCTGCCACCAGAGCGCGAGATTGAGTTCTGTATTGACTTGATCCCTGGCACGGGGCCTATCTCTATACCGCCTTATCGGATGGCCCCGGCGGAGCTGAGAGAGCTAAAGGATCAGTTACAGGACTTGCTGGACAAAGGTCTTATCCGACCGAGTGTGTCACCTTGGGGTGCTCCCGTCCTGTTTGTTAAGAAGAAGGACGGAAGTATGCGTTTATGCATTGATTATCGTCAGCTGAACCGGGTTACTGTGCGGAACAGATATCCCCTACCCCGCATTGATGACTTATTCGATCAGCTCCAGGGTGCAGGGTTTTTCTCGAAGGTTGATTTACGGTCAGGTTATCACCAGTTGCGGGTTCGGAAGGAGGATATTCCGAAGACCGCCTTCCGTACTCGATATGGTCATTATGAGTTCTTGGTGATGTCGTTCGGGCTCACCAATGCCCCGGCAGCATTTATGGATTTGATGAACCGTGTATTCAGGCCGTATCTCGATCAGTTCATTATTGTGTTCATTGACGACATCTTGGTTTATTCTCGGAGCCGGGAGGAGCATGAGCAACACTTACGTATCACATTGCAGACTTTGAGGGAGCATCAGCTGTTCGCCAAATTCTCCAAGTGCGCATTCTGGTTAGACAGTGTCGACTTCTTGGGTCATGTGGTGACGAGAGATGGTATTTGTGTGGACCCGAGGAAGATCGAGGCAGTTCAGAGTTGGCCTAGACCCGTATCAGTTACAGAGGTTCGCAGCTTTCTAGGTCTGGCCGGCTATTATCGACGTTTTGTCCAGGATTTCTCCCGCATTGCTGCACCTTTGACCGGGTTGACCCGGAAGGGGGTTCATTTTGATTGGACCCAGGCATGTGAGGATAGTTTCCAGCAGTTGAAGACTCGTCTGACTACTGCACCAGTGTTAGCATTGCCTTCAGGATCAGGCGGGTTCGTGCTATATTGTGATGCTTCTAGAGTGGGGCTGGGATGTGTATTGATGCAGCACGACAGAGTTATCGCGTATGCTTCTCGGCAGCTGAGGAAACACGAGCAGAACTACCCCACACATGATTTAGAGATGGCTGCAGTAGTATTTGCACTTAAGATCTGGAGACATTACCTATACGGTGAGTCGTGCCAGATATTCACTGACCACAAGAGTTTGAAGTATATTTTCCAGCAGCGAGATCTGAACCTGAGACAGCGCCGATGGATGGAGCTGGTGAAGGATTATGACTGCGAGATTTTATACCATCCGGGCAAGGCGAATGCGGTGGCAGATGCTCTGAGTAGGAGGCCCGGAGGTGGTTTATCTTGTTTGAGCGCAGTGCAGATGCAGTCGACGGCGGATTGGCAGGTTTTATGTGACAGCAGAGTGCAGTTCGAGTTTACTCCTACAGGGGGACAGCTAGCCCATTTCAGAGCACGCCCACAGTTACTTGACCGTATCCGCGAGGCACAGTCCGGCGATGCCCGTATATTAGAGATTATTGAGCAGATTCGGCAGGGCAGAGTTTCTGAGTTCGTGATTGATGATCAGGGGATACTTCGATTTGGGACTCGACTGTGCGTGCCAGATTCAGAGGGACTGAGGCGTGATATTCTCGAGGAGGCACATAGATCAGTATACTGTGTGCATCCAGGTTCCACCAAGATGTACCATGATTTGAGAGAGGTTTACTGGTGGGACAGGATGAAGAAGGATATTACAGACTTTGTGTCGAGATGCCTGACTTGTCAGCATGTCAAGGCCGAGCATCAGAGGCCAGCCGGCGAGTTACAGCCTTTGCCCATCCCTGAGTGGAAGTGGGAGCAGGTCTCCATGGACTTCATTGTGGGTCTACCCAGGACCAGTCGAGGGTACGACTCTATATGGGTGATTGTTGATCGACTGACGAAAGCGGCTTACTTTATTCCAGTGAAGACCACTTTTGGATTTTCTCAGTACGCCCAGGTTTATATTGATGAGATAGTGCGTCTGCATGGTGTTCCGACTTGCATCGTATCCGACAGGGGCACCCAGTTTACCAGCCGATTGTGGCAGAAACTACAGGAAGCTTTGGGCACCCGATTGAGTTTTAGCACAGCCTTTCATCCTCAGACTGACGGTCAGTCGGAGCGTACTATTCAGACTCTTGAGGATATGCTCAGAGCTTGTGTTTTAGATTTCGGTGGTAGCTGCGATCGTCATTTTCTTTTGATCGAGTTTTCCTACAATAATAGCTTCCAGGAGACGATTCAGATGGCACCTTTCGAGGCTTTATATGGGAGGAGATGTCGATCGCCTGTATGTTGGACAGAGCTCAGGGAGAGCAGTATTTTGGGGCCGCAGATCGTACAAGAGACGACCGAGATGATACAGCTGATTCGGGACAGGATGAGAGCGGCACAGAGCAGGCAGAAATCATATGCTGAGAAGCATCGTCGCCGACTCGAGTTCGCTGTTGGCGATCATGTTTTCCTGAAGGTCTCTCCGATGAAAGGTGTGATGAGATTTGGGCGGAAAGGGAAACTGAGTCCTAGATATATTGGTCCTTTCGAGATCCTAGAGCGTGTTGGTCCAGTCGCTTATCGGTTAGCTCTTCCGCCTAGCTTCCCCGATGTTCACCCCGTATTCCATGTCTCGATGCTCCGCAAGTACCTTCATGATCCTTCCCAGGCGATTCATCACCATACAATCCAGTTAGAGCGTGATCTTTCATTCACCAAGCAGCCGGTAGTCATTTTGGATCAGCAGGTGAAGAAATTGAGGTCGAAGGTTATACCGTCCGTCAAGGTCCTTTGGCGTGGCCCGAATAGCGAGGAGGTCACCTGGGAGACCGAGGTCGAGATGAAGAAGAGATATCCCCATCCTTTTGAAGGTACGCGTAGTTAAATTCTAAATTCGGGGACCGAATTTCTTTAAGGGGGGAAGATTGTAACCCTTCGAAAATCGTTTAGGCAGTTTTTCGGTAATCGGCTAATTTTTCGGCTTTTTCCGTAAAAAGTCAAAATAGGTATTTTTCATTGTAGATCTAATTATACAAAATTTAGATAAGATATTACTATAATTTTGTCACTAAAATGTCACTTATAATTTTCTAGTTAAATAAAAAAAAATTCATAATTAATTATTTTTTTATTATTTTAAGCCTTTTTAAATACATTAAATTGGTGATAAATACAAATTTAATTAGGTAGATTTCATAATTAGAAATCTTTATAAGCTAAAATATGGTGTTAATAAAATTGTATCATGGCTTGCAAATTTTTGGTTTTAGGGTTGGAAATTTTATGAAAAAATGATGTAAAATGGGGTTTTTTGTAAAAAGCTTGATGTGAAATGCATTAATTGAGACTTGAGGGGTTTTATTGACCTAGAAACATCTACACAAAACCCACACCACCCTCCTCTTGCCTCCAGGCCGAGCTCACTGCTAGAAACACCATTTTCCCCTCACTTTCTTGCTTCAAAATTGTTTCAAAAATCAACAAAAATCCACAAAAATCCACAATTTTCTTCACTAATTCTAACCTAAATCCCATTCCACTTCTTCCCAAACCCTAATTTGTTTAAAAGGTGGAGAAAAGAGGTGTCTTGGAGGCTAGTGCAAACTATGAATCATCACTTGTGAGGTAAAATCCTAAACTACTTTGTTAACTTTTAGTTATATGTGCTAAAATTCAATTTTGAAGTATTAATTTAGTTGTAAATTTTTGTTCATAAAAATCAAGAATGGGATTGATTTTGAACTAGGGTTTGAAGCATGGTTGATGGATTAAGTTAGGGCTTTGATTACCTAGTTGTTTAGAGTGATTAATTGCGTAAGGTACGCTCGCTAAATCGATAAATTTCGATGTTTGCATCGAATCGGTATTGAATTTGCTTACTAGATTTTTTACAAAATTAGAATGCGTTCAAATTGCGTTATGTTAGCGATATAATTAGCTTCGTATAGGACTATTAGAGTGCACGAACGCGGGGTTTCGTCTAGTCGGGTTGTAGTTTTGTCGATTTCCCCGAAATGACGATTCTAGTTAAAGGTTAGCGATTTTCGTGCGTTTTCCCGCGCACCGAGTGTATGTTATGTTTAATTCGAGAGCGTTGATAATTGTATATTGTGACTTGCATCGTTTTAGGTTTTGTAATCTTATGCTTGGTGTTGTGCAAATATAGGATCGGTCGGGAAAACATCGGACACGGCACGTAAAGACAAGGCGGTGGCCGGATCGGATTAGCGGGGATTTCAGGTGAGTAGATGTATTCATCTATGGGGGAATCGTCTGGATGGCGTGATGCACCCCCCCAGTTAGGATTACCCTATTTTTTGCAAGATTCATATTATTAGCTAGCTTATCCATTCATGTACACTGCATACCCTTATAGCGAACAGTATATTAGATTGCATGGACATTCATCTATACCTATGCGATATCACTTCGTAGGACACGAACACCATTACCATTAGCATCTGTTGCACGCGCACTATTCATGTGACACACACGCCTTTGGTAATTGCCATACCACGTGCACTATAGAACATGTTTAACTTAATAACGCCTTTTGCATTCATACATGATATATGGAATTGCATAGCATGCATATACCTCGCATTACCATCATACCTACATAGATTTTTAGCCAAAACTCACATCATATACATTGATATCATAGACATTTATCATATATAACATGTGAACATTATGATTTTCTTGAGGATTCAGTATTGCTGCGATTTCTGGATTTTTGGGAAAACCGCAAGAATTTAACAAAAGCTTATATTTATCATTTTTAAAATAAAGTTGCGGTTTTCTCGTGATGTATGTGTCGTCCACCATGAGTTTTCATGTTTTCTGTTGGATTTCGAGACCCGATTCGAGGAGTGGATGAACCGTCTCGGGTACATGGTGGGCCCGGTGTAACACCCGAGCCCAATGCTACTATTTTCAGTTACTGTTTGAGCATAATGTGGTACTCATTTCATTTAATTTGCTTGTTTGTTGCTTACTGTAAAATTTACCCGGCAAAGTCATTTCTACATATAACAAATTTTAGTATCTAAAATAAAATTGAAAATATTCATCTTGGCCTACTTGACACCCCTAGCCTCGTGGTAGCGTCCGTGCATTGTGTTCTCGTCCCGTTCAGTAAAACGGGCAAGTTTGGATGGCTACGTGCACGCACGTGTGTCCGTTTTGAGAGTATGCTTTTTAATCATAAAACATTTCATTTTAAAATTTGGAACCCGCTTAAAATCCTATTATTTGAATTTCGAATTTTTGGACCCAACCCGGGCGCAATTTGGAAATGTTTCATTTGGCGCCAAAATCCCAAATTTTTAATATTATTAAAACCTTCGCATATATTTTTCTAACTAATCTGATATCTTACTGTTCATTACCTATCTTTTAAATCTTTAAGTTAACCATATAATATTTTTACAATCTTTTATATCCTTCTCAATTTATTCTCTCAGCCAATCGCAACCTCCCCTTTAACCCCGTGGTCCCCACTTTCTCTCTCTCCTTCTTCTCTCTCTCTCCACTTTCTCTCTCTCTCTACCCCTTATATATTCTCTCGTACTTCTCTTTATCATTTTTCTCTTCTTGCTTCATATCTCGTTTCTCATTTCTTTTAACTGTTCTTTTGTTACCGGAATTCCGTCGTGCCGGTGACGTTTCTCGACGTTCCAGCGAGATACCCCGACCCGTGTGGTTCCTTTGTTCGTCGTTTGGGTTCATTCCGTGAACCGTGCGCCGTCGCGAGTTTTCCCCGCCGACGGTTAACGTTCCGTTTTCCCGATTCGCGACTCATCGAGGCAAGTTAATCTTGCTACATGCTATATACTTTTATAATCTTCATTTTATAATATTATACATTTGAAAATCTTATAGTTTACATATGAAATGTCGTTGAAAAATAGGATATGACAAATCTGAAATTTACTGTACACCTTATCTTATAAAATTCATTATAAATCATAGAAAAATCATTAGGATACGTTCTTTAGTTCGTTACGAAGATAATTCAGAATACTATAACTCTATGAAATATTTACTTGCAAAATAAATTGTTTAATTAACGTAAAATGCAAATGAACACGTCTATAAACTGCTGTCCAGGGAAATTCCAGCAGCAAACTTTCAACTTTGAATATTCATAACTTTTTGTAGGGATAACCTGAGATGCTTATACTTATAAAACTGAAAACCTTATTGAATTATCTTTGTTTTGGTATAAAATACGTCTCTTTTGGAGAACATTTGTTATTTTTAAGCTATTTTACAAATTAGGGTGACGCTAAATTTCTGAACGGAACCTTCTTGTGCATGGTTAATCAATACATCTTTTATAGTTACTAATCGCTTTGAATATGCTATCCATATTAATATTATTATATCACATATTGTTTAGTTGTACATCCCACATTACCATTTTATAGTTTTATAACTTTTCGGATACCCGTTTGCATCCATCGCATTTAAGATACATATAATTGCATCCATAGATCACATCACTACATAATAATGTGATATTAACACTCCATGTTTAATAAATTGTATCCTAATTAATATTGGAACTATAAATGTAACCCTAATCGATAACTGTGCATCCATATCCTTGAAATTATATCTATTGGCATATCATATTACATGTTCCAGTTATTGTTCTGATAGTACCCATGCTTGTTTATTTATACACATGTTTATGTTAGTTTGATTATGAGCACCCACATGACATCTTGTGCTTCCTGACATGACCTGTTACACTTCCTACTTGACATGACATGGTACCGTACACTCTTGACATGACATGACACCTTTATACATTACCTGGTTGACCTGATGTACCATGGCTTTACCTGTTACCTGATTTCATGCCTAATGCCAACAAACCCGACCATCCCTGCTGTCTATCCAGACAGACCTACTCTTACCGGATTTTTTGTTGGCATTAGTCCTTGACTACTGAATACCTGACCTGACATACATAGCTTGGGGGTATGGGGAAATCAAAGATGAACCTGACTTGTAACTCGACAGTTCACTACCGTTCGAGTGTACACAATCCTATTCTGTGCCTAACGGCATGTCTCGGTTTCGACCGAGAATATTGTGGTCGTGATCCCGGGTATGTACGGGGTAATACCGAGTGTACACTTTCCTATTCTGTGCCTAACGGCATGTCTCGGTTTCAGCCGAGAATATTGTGGCCGTGATCCCGGGTATGTACGGGGTAATACCGAGTGTACACTTTCCTATTCTGTGCCTAACGGCATGTCTCGGTTTCAGCCGAGAATATTGTGGCTGTGGTCCCGGGTATGTACGGGATACTATTGAGTTACATCGACGATTCATCAATTGATTTCAAAGACTATAGAGTAGAAACCTGATAGGACAGTTTAGTTACCACTGCACATTACCCTGCACTGTTATTTCTTAGTACTGCTTTATTCATGTTCATACCTGCATTGCTTATTACCATGTTCATATTATATTGTTGGTTGACATGACGCGCTGACGTCTGGGTTTTGCATGGCCCAGATTCTTTACCACTGTCGACGACTGAGCAGGAGTACTTCAGCCAACAGGCTGATTTGTGAGTTCTGTAGTGGTTAGTTCATTTATTGCATTTTATTTCCAGGTGTGATCCCGCATTACGGGACGTACCTTTCTATTATTGCATTGGATCATTTGCTTCCGCACTTATTTATCATTGACTCTGGTTATTATGGATTTGGACATGTGTTAGATAGTTTATTTATCTTGTTCTTGATATCTCTACAGCTGTAATGTGACTGTGGATGGATACTTCCTACCCATAGGTAGCATGGTTGGCTATGTCACGTGCTCAATCTTGCGTACTCTGGGAAGCGGGGCGTGACATGGTTCTTTTGGTATCAGAGCCATTGGTTAATTGGGTTGATTCTTTGTAGTTGGGTATTGCACCCGATACACGAATCATAATACCCGTGATTAGGAAACATGTCCTGCCACCTTGACCGTTTTACCATCCTTGAATCATTCTTCCGGATCATGTCGACTTGAAAACTTACTTTGCATTGTCAACTCGAAAACCTAATTTCTTGTTATCCCTAGGACTTAGGCGACTTGGGTGGAGTTAAGTAATTGCGGCTATGATACCGCGGCATAGCTACAATGCAGTACTCTATTTAAGTATCTTGGAGTTCTAGCCTTGATCCATATTCAGAATCTATCATCATGCTAATATTGGGTGTTTTGAGTTCAGGATTATGACAGGTAAGAAGTTGAAGACGTACCAGAGGCGTGTGAACGGAGCCGCCATGCTTGGAGTGATAAGAGGAATGCTGGAAATCAAAGAAACAGCCCGAGCTGATCCAGCAGCAAGCGGACTCGTTTCAGGAAGGTTTGCAGATCGTTCAGCAGTCTGTGAACAAGATTGGAACTAGACCAGTTGACCGAGTAGGGACCGTGGCAGAGTTCAGACGTGTGGGTCCTATTACTTTCACTGGTTTGGAGGAGCCATGCCAGCCGAGCAGTGGCTAGTCAGCACGGAGAATTCGCTGATTGCGGCACAGATTCCAGAGGACAAAGGAGTTGATGTGGTGCGCATTCAACTAGTGGATTACGCCGAGAGTGGTGGCTTGTGGAGGAGAACCGTTTGCCCAAGCCAAGCAGTTAGGCGGATTTCTCTAAGAGTTTCCTGGAGAAGTTCTTTCCGCGGACTGCACGGGAGGAAATGGAAGAGAAATTTATTGGGCTGAGGCAGAATGGAGCACCCGTGGACGTGCATGCAGCAGAGTGGACGAGACTCAGCAGTTTCGCTGGACCTTTAGTCGCCAACGATGCAGACAGGGCACGAAGGTCCATGCGCAGCTTGGATGTGGACATCCAAAGGCAAACCGTCTCCCTGGGTTTGACCACTTTCTCACAGGTTCTTACGGCAGCTCGAGAACAGCAGAGCATATCAGGAAAATTGGGAGTTCACAGCAGACAGCAGTTGCGGTAAGGAAGCAGTTCTGTCGGGCCGGTCGAGTTTAGGGCTAGGCCGACAAACAATGTTCTTGCATCAATGGAAGTGATGAAAGTAAAGAGCCGGCTGTTGTTCGTGATTCTATAGACGTGTTTGAAGATATATCGGGCTTACCGCCGAAGCGAGACGTGGAGTTCACGATTGACCTTAGTCCTGGTGCAGCGCCAGTGTCTAAAGCTTACTATCCAATGGCACCAGTAGAATTGGAAGGAGTTAAGAAGCAAGTTGGTGAATTACTTGAGAAGGGTTGGATTCGAAGCAGCAACTCGTCTTGGGAGCTCCAGTTCTTTTAGTAAAGAAGAAGGATAGCACGAGAAGGATGTGCATTGATTATCGAGAATTGAACCGGGCGACTATTAAGAACAAGTACCCGATCCCTCGCATTGGAGGACTTTTGAGCAGCTTAGTGGCACGAGAGTATTCTCGAAACTGGATTTGCGATCCGGATATCATTAGGTCCTGCAGATGTTGAGACAGGAGAAGCTTTATGCGAAGATGAGTAGTGCGAATTCTGGCTGGAAGAAGTGAAATTTCTGGGACATGTCGTGTCGGGTGATGGAATTGCCGTCCATCCCGAAAAGATTGCAGCAGTTCGAGATTGGCCTATTCCAAGGAATGTAGCTGAGATAAGAAGTTTCCTTGGATTAGCCGGATACTACAGGAGATTTGTGGAGAACTTTGCTCGTTTGGCAGAACCGCTGACCAAGCTTATGCGTAAGGAGGTACCTTTTGTATGGACGGATAAGTGTGCGTTGGCTTTGAGACGTTGAAGCAGAAGTTGATAACCGCCCCTATCCTGACCGTACCAGACAATTCCGGAGGACTGATGATTCATAGCGACGCATCTGGGAAAGAATTGGGATGTGTTTTGATGCAGCATGGGAAGGTCGTAGCATACGCATCAAGATAACTGAAGACCCATGAGAAGAATTATCCAACTCATGACTTGGAGCTTGCGGCTGTGATTTTCGCTTTGAAGATTTGGAGGCACTACCTTTTGGGCGTAAGAGTCGAAGTTTTTACAGATCATAAGAGCTTGAAGTACGTGTTCACGCAGAAGGAGTTGAACATGAGGCAACGCAGATGGTTGGAGTGGATGGCTGACTACGATCTTGATCTTAAGTACCATCCGGAGAAGGTTAATGTTGTGCCGGATGTGCTTAGTCGGTTACTAGCAATTCAGGTGTTACCTACACAGAGGGAGATCATTGCAGATTTTCGAAGATTTGACTTGGAAGTTATGCTACCACATTCTACGGGACAGTTGATGCAGTTGCAAGTACAGTCGTCCTTAGTTGAGAAGATTAAAACAGCACAATCGCAGGATCCTAGACTATAAAAGTTTCGAGAGCAGGTTGAAGCCGGACTACGAACAGATTTATTGATCCACGAAGATGGTTCGTTGAGGTATGGTAGCCGTGTGTGTGTGCCAAAAAGGGATGTGCGTGAAGAGCTTATGAAGGAGGCACACAATTCAGTTTACTCTGTACATCCAGGAGGGGCAAAGATGTACCAAGATATTCGACAGCATTTCTGGTGGGAAGGCATGAAACGGGAGATTGCTCGCTTCGTGGCTAAGTGCTTGGTATGTCAGCAAGTCAAGACTGAACACCAAATGGTTGCTGGTTTATTGCAACCATTTCCGATTCCTCAGTGGAAGTGGGAACATATAACCATGGATTTCGTGACGGCTTTACCGCGGAGTCCAAAAGGCAACAATGCAGTAAGGGTGATTGTTGATCGGTTGACCAAGGCAGCTCACTTTATTCCTTTTCGGGTTGGTCAATCAATAGAGACTTTGGCAGAGCGGTTCATGCAGGAGATCATAAGATTGCATGGAGTACCGAGCATCGTGTCCGATCGGGACACTCGGTTCTTATCACACTTCTGGAGGAGTTTACAGGAAAGTTTGGGGACTCGATTGAAGTTTAGCACAGCTTATCATCCTCAAACTGATGGTCAGTCGGAGAGAACGATCCAAACTCTTGAGGATACGTTGAGAACATGCAGGTTGGACTTCAAGGGGTCTTGGGAGGATCATCCACTTTTGGTGGAGTTGTCTTACAACAACAGTTTTCAGGCAACTATTCAGATGGCTCCATTTGAAGCTTTGTATGGTCGTAAATGCCGTTCACCTGTTTGTTGGGACGATGTCGGTGAACGAAGATTATTGGGACCAGATTTGGTTGTGCAGACAGTTGAGAAGGTTAGCCCTATCAGAAATCATATGAAGGCAGCACAGGACCGACAGAAGAGTTGGGCAGATACGTCAAGAAGACCTCTGGAGTTCACCGTGGGTGATTTGGTATTCTTGAAGATATCACCGACTAGAGGGGTGATTCGCTTTGGGAGTCGGGGAAAGCTTGGTTCTCGATTCGTTGGACCCTTCGAGATATTGGAGCGTGTTGGAGAGGTAGCGTACCGGTTGGCGTTACCACAGTCATTAGCAGGAGTTCACGATGTGTTTCATGTGTCTCAACTACGGAGGTATGTTCGTGATGAGACTCATGTCTTGGATCATTCGGAGTTGACCGTACGGGAGGACCTAACTTTTGAAGAGCGACCAGTTGAAATCAAGGATCGAAGAGAAAAGGTTCTTAAGAACAAGGTTATCCCTCTTGTGCTAGTTTCTTGGGGTAATCGATCGCATGGAGAATCCACTTGGGAGCGAGAAGACGAGATCCGGCAGAAGTTTCCTCACCTTTTCCTGTAGTTATCTATCTTGAATTCTTGGAATTTCGAGGACGAAATTCTTTTTGTAGTTGGGTATAATGTAACACCCGAGCCCAATGCTACTATTTTCAGTTACTGTTTGAGCATAATGTGGTACTCATTTTATTTAATTTGCTTGTTTGTTGCTTACTGTAAAATTTACCCGGCAAAGTCATTTCTACATATAACAAATTTTAGTATCTAAAATAAAATTGAAAATATTCATCTTGGCCTACTTGACACCCCTAGCTTCGTGGTAGCGTCCGTGCATTGTGTTCTCGTCCCGTTCAGTAAAACGGGCAAGTTTGGATGGCTACGTGCACACACGTGTGTCCGTTTTGAGAGTATGCTTTTTAATCATAAAACATTTCATTTTAAAATTTGGAACCCGCTTAAAATCCTATTATTTGAATTTCGAATTTTTGGACCCAACCCGGGCGCAATTTGGAAATGTTTCATTTGGCGCCAAAATCCCAAATTTTTAATATTATTAAAACCTTCGCATATATTTTTCTAACTAATCTGATATCTTACTGTTCATTACCTATCTTTTAAATCTTTAAGTTAACCATATAATATTTTTACAATCTTTTATATCCTTCTCAATTTATTCTCTCAGCCAATCGCAACCTCGCCTTTAACCCCGTGGTCCCCACTTTCTCTCTCTCCTTCTTCTCTCTCTCTCCACTTTCTCTCTCTCTCTACCCCTTATATATTCTCTCGTACTTCTCTTTATCATTTTTCTCTTCTTACTTCATGTCTCGTTTCTCATTTCTTTTAACTGTTCTTTTGTTACCGGAATTCCGTCGTGCCGGTGACGTTTCTCGACGTTCCAGCGAGATACCCCGACCCGTGTGGTTCCTTTGTTCATCGTTTGGGTTCATTCCGTGAACCGTGCGCCGTCGCGAGTTTTCCCCGCCGACGGTTAACGTTTCGTTTTCCCGATTCGCGACTCATCGAGGCAAGTTAATCTTGCTACATGCTATATACTTTTATAATCTTCATTTTATAATATTATACATTTGAAAATCTTATAGTTTACATATGAAATGTCGTTGAAAAATAGGATATGACAAATCTGAAATTTACTGTACACCTTATCTTATAAAATTCATTATAAATCATAGAAAAATCATTAGGATACGTTCTTTAGTTCGTTACGAAGATAATTCAGAATACTATAACTTTATGAAATATTTACTTGCAAAATAAATTGTTTAATTAACGTAAAATGCAAATGAACACGTCTCTAAACTGCTGTCCAGGGAAATTCCAGCAGCAAACTTTCAACTTTGAATATTCATAACTTTTTGTAGGGATAACCTGAGATGCTTATACTTATAAAACTGAAAACCTTATTGAATTATCTTTGTTTTGGTATAAGATACGTCTCTTTTGGAGAACATTTGTTATTTTTAAGCTATTTTACAAATTATGGTGACGCTAAATTTCTGAACGGAACCTTCTTGTGCATGGTTAATCAATACATCTTTTATAGTTACTAATCGCTTTGAATATGCTATCCATATTAATATTGTTATATCACATATTGTTTAGTTGTATATCCCACATTACCATTTTATAGTTTTATAACTTTTCGGATACCCGTTTGCATCCATCGCATTTAAGATACATATAATTGCATCCATAGATCACATCACTACATAATAATGTGATATTAACACTCCATGTTTAATAAATTGTATCCTAATTAATATTGGAACTATAAATGTAACCCTAATCGATAACTGTGCATCCATATCCTTGAAATTATATCTATTGGCATATCATATTACATGTTCCAGTTATTGTTCTGATAGTACCCATGCTTGTTTATTTATACACATGTTTATGTTAGTTTGATTATGAGCACCCACATGACATCTTGTGCTTCCTGACATGACCTGTTACACTTCCTACTTGACATGACATGGTACCGTACACTCTTGACATGACATGACACCTTTATACATTACCTGGTTGACCTGATGTACCATGGCTTTACCTGTTACCTGATTTCATGCCTAATGCCAACAAACCCGACCATCCCTGCTGTCTATCCAGACAGACCTACTCTTACCGGATTTTTTGTTGGCATTAGTCCTTGACTACTGAATACCTGACCTGACATACATAGCTTGGGGGTATGGGGAAATCAAAGATGAACCTGACTTGTAACTCGACAGTTCACTACCGTTCGAGTGTACACAATCCTATTCTGTGCCTAACGGCATGTCTCGGTTTCGACCGAGAATATTGTGGCCGTGATCCCGGGTATGTACGGGGTAATACCGAGTGTACACTTTCCTATTCTGTGCCTAATGGCATGTCTCGGTTTCAGCCGAGAATATTGTGGCCGTGATCCCGGGTATGTACGGGGTAATACCGAGTGTACACTTTCCTATTCTGTGCCTAACGGCATGTCTCGGTTTCAGCCGAGAATATTGTGGCCGTGGTCCCGGGTATGTACGGGATACTATTGAGTTACATCGACGATTCATCAATTGATTTCAAAGACTATAGAGTAGAAACCTGATAGGACAGTTTAGTTACCACTGCACATTACCCTGCACTGTTATTTCTTAGTACTGCTTTATTCATGTTCATACCTGCATTTCCTATTACCATGTTCATATTATATTGTTGGTTGACATGACGCGCTGACGTCTGGGTTTTGCATGGCCCAGATTCTTTACCACTGTCGACGACTCAGCAGGAGTACTTCAGCCAACAGGCTGATTTGTGAGTTCTGTAGTGGTTAGTTCATTTATTGCATTTTATTTCCAGGTGTGATCCCGCATTACGGGACGTACCTTTCTATTATTGCATTGGATCATTTGCTTCCGCACTTATTTATCATTGACTCTGGTTATTATGGATTTGGACATGTGTTAGATAGTTTATTTATCTTGTTCTTGATATCTCTACAGCCGTAATGTGACTGTGGATGGATACTTCCTACCCACAGGTAGCATGGTTGGCTATGTCACGTGCTCAATCTTGCGTACTCTGGGAAGCGGGGCGTGACACCCGGTATGGTACCCCGGGGAAAGAAGATCGAGATGTAGACGATGAGCCTAGCAGGGGAAGACTACCTACCGGTGATGTCTGGCACGGCGGATATCCGGAGGATACCGACCGTTGTCGTGAGATTGGATGATATGGGCCGATCCGGACTGACGGAGCCCGATATTGAGACAGATATGATTCCTATTTGGTGTCGATGCTTGACACGGGTTTTCAGATGATTTCTTGATGGTACTTAGTTATTATACAGATATTCATTTTCTAAACTTAAGAACGCAGTACCCTTAGCATTTAAAACACTTAAAGAGTTAGAAATGGCATTGTATACATGTGCATGCATACTAGAGCTATTATATCACTTATGGACATGCAAGTTGTGGTGCATTGCGTGCATTCTTACGATTGCCTTATTAGATGTTATATTTACTCACGAGCTGGCAACTCACCCCCGTTGTGCCACAGTGTATTGCTGGTCGGACTCATCAGTCTTGTAGCAGCGGCTATCTTAGCATCAGCTCCTTTTACTCAGACTCGCGACATCGCCCGTAGGTGGGTTGCGAGCACACTTTATTTCTTTTGCTTTATCATTGTATCTAGTATTCTCCATCTACCACTTTATATTGTATATGCGACCTAGTGATGAGACTGAGAGATTTGTATATTTGTGGTTTCTTTTGGGTCGAGCTCACTTGAGCCGGCATTGTGTTTTCTGATATTTTGCGTTTCTTTTATGCTCTTTTCTTGATATGGTTATTATATTGCATGTGGTTGTGATCCGCCTTGGGCGAAGAGCTAGCTCCCGCTTGGGGATGCCATTTTTATGATTACAGGTTTATTATCTTGTTGTGCCCATTTTGGGGGATAGAAAATACAGGGGAGACTCTGCCGAAATTTTCGGAAATTTTTGATGTTTTAAAAAGGGATTCTATGCAACTTAAATGATTTTAAAAACCGTCTTCATTAAAGGTTTTCCTTCACTCGCTTTTGATTTTGGTTTAGATTTTTCTGGGCTTTGGCTGACTTAGGTTACGTTACGCCTTTAGACGTCTCGTAATCTGAATGCCAGTCACGTTCCGTACTTTCGGGTCGTGACGGTGAGCACAGTTTCCAGCAGGTACGGGCTCTACTGAATACGACACTAGTGTTATCGCTGCCTTCAGGATCAGGCGAATTTGTGGTCTACTGTGACGCTTCACGAGTGGGGCTAGGGTGCCTTTTGATGCAGCATGACAGGGTGATCGCGTATGCTTCGCGGCAATTAAAGAAACATGAACAGAATTACCTCACTCATGATTTGGAGACGGATGCAGTGGTCTTTGCACTTAAGATCTGGCGACATTATCTGTATGGAGAGTCGTGCCAGATATTCACTGATCATAAGAGCTTAAAGTATATATTCCAGCAGCGAGACCTGAACCTTAGGCAGCGTCGATGGATGGAGTTAGTAAAGGACTACGATTGTGAGATCTTGTATCATCCGGGCAGGGCTAATGTAGTGGCGGATGCTTTGAGCAGGAGACCCGGGAGTAGTCTATCTTATTTGAGCGCAGCACAGAGGCAGTCGTCGGGAGATTGGCAGATCTTATGCGATAGCCGGGTACAGTTCGAGTTTACGCCGATCGGAGGACAGATTGCGCATGTTCGTGCACGCCCACAGTTGCTTGACCGTATACATGAAGCACCGCACGGTGATGGCCGCTGACAGAGATCAGGACACAGATGGGACATGGCAGATTTCCCGAGTTCACGAATCGATGATCAGGGGATACTACTGTTGGGGCTAGACTATGCGTACCAGATGCTGAGGGACTGCGGCGTGAGATTCTTGAGGAGGCACATCAATCGGTATATAGTGTTTATCCCGGTTCCACCAAGATATACCATGATATGAGAGGTGTTTACTGGTGGGACGGAATGAAGAGAGACATCGTAGATCTTGTGTCGAGATGCCTGACTTGTCAGCAAGTCAGGGCTAAGCACCAGAGGCCGCGGGAGAGCTACAGTCGTGTTAGTTATATGTATGCCCTAGAGGCCATTACTATACATAGGATGTATATTGTAGTGGATGCTGGGACATATATAGGGAGGACTTTCTTGCTCGACATGATAGTATGCTATCTGGTTGATCTTTACCTTAACATGTATACTTTCTGTCTCTCTGATTACATGTTGATAAAGCCCATAGGATGTGTGCTCGACTTCCAGGACTATGATGAGGATTATACTAGTGGGGCCTGGGTAGTCCATGAGTACATCCTTGAATTGTTCCTAGTCGTGGGAATATCGAGACGGGGCATCGATATTCCAGAGTAGACTAGCGCATATCTTCTCGACCCATGCGATGGGCGATGGATGATCCCATATCCATTGGTGTTTGACATCGAAAATGGTATGCGGGTGCTCAGTGGAGACTGGGTACACTGAACGGACTCGCCGAGAACTCCCAGATGGTATTATACTTCACGTCAGATGGCAGTTCTCTGGTGACACTGGTACAGCTTAGTCTGTTGACCCGAGATCGTCATAGAGTCTTGTGTGTCTCCCACTGTGCTTTGATTTCCACCCTACCACGGCTCTACTGAGTCGTGCAAACAGGTGGTTTTTGGGTACAGTCCCGATTCACATGGAGGCAATGAGCGATAGGAGGGGATTCGTCTCTCCCGGTATTGGGGGTTGATGTTGTGCTATGCTCGACTGGCCATAACAGGAAATCCCTGGCCAGGGTTGCAGTGATATACTGGTAAGAGTTATCAGTAGTTTCACGAATGTTATGGACCTCAAGTCGGCATGAATTATCGAGCTATTGGGGTCTGACGTTTACCACCCCTAGGCGAGATATGCGACATATCAGACGAACAGACCGGACTATACGGTAGTGTTACTGGTCGGATTCGCAGGAGTGTGAGTGGGCTTGCTCGTCGATCTTCTGATCGCTCAATACCCGGGTGGCCGTTACGTTTGGCAGACCGCTTGCGGCTTGTGGGTGTTTGATATGATCATCATCTGCTGCCGGCGTATTGACGAGTCTTTAGAGTCCTACACAGAGGTTTCCTGGCTCAAGCGAAACGAAATAGGAGCGCATATGAGATATGTGCGGGACCGAGAATAATGCGAGTATGTGATACCGTATCCTATTCTCGCGATGAATGTATCGAATGGTTGTATGCGATATAACCTAGTTATCGAATCAAGGATTGATTCGATAAGCCGATACATAGGATACTGGCCGGTTATATGCGACATGACCGGATCATTGAATCAAGTGTTGATTTAATGATTTAATGTATAATTATATATTTGATATATTACTTTGCATTAACTAGTATTGGTTCACTTTAAAAGGATTTTCTCACTTGAATTGTGCAAGTTGTATATGTGATATATTTCTTTGTGCACATGATTGTATCATGTTTGATGATACATTCTTGTTTGGTTTTGTGTAAAGTATTAAACCATGGTTAGTTAGTGATTAGGGTTTCATCTTATTCATTTATCTTTTTATTTTATTTATTTCAAAAGAAAAAGAAAATGAGAAATGAATGGTGGCTAATTTTGTTTTTAGTTGAAGATTCATGAAGCGTTGACTTAGTCACCATTCTTGTCTCATGCCTAACCCTAACCACTCATCTAACCTAAGTTAAGTCTCTACACTAAACCATGGTTAAAGATATGATAAGTATTGTATTTTCTTTTCTATTTTTAATTAAGTTATCATATCTTCTTCTTCTTCTTCATCTTCTTCAACATTGAAGAAAGCTTGCTACTTCAATGGCAAGTCATGAAGTCTAGTGAGAAATCCAAAACTAAAGTTTACCCACTTCCTATTTCTTCATCCTCTACCTATTGCCAAGTAGTATAGGGTGTTTCCTTCACAAGTTTTTCCGACTTGGTGAAGTTGGAGCTTGTTCTAGCGATGCCTCGACGTAGATCATCTTCGGCATCGAACCGACGATCAAGCCCGCCCATTCTTCGATGATGCCGACGCTAGAGCCCAAGACATGATTTGGACAGCAAGGGGACTTCATTGCGGAGCCGTGGAGGTGGTGGACCGGATCTACAAAGGTTGTATATCCGTTCCCTTAGTTAAAATGTTAACTAGTTTGCTTGTTTCGCCTAAATATCAAGTAAACGATCCGTAGTCGGGTTTGTAGGCACCCGTAAAATTTGATTTGTGCATGTTTGATCACTTGTGAGACTTCACTAGAGTGCCTAGGAACCCTACAGTGGTATCAGAGCCTAGCTAGAGCCTTAGGCGAAGCGTAGACGGAGTTTGAAGTCCGATCGAACCGAAATCCGAATTCCAAATTGCTCTCTGTACTTTTTTGTAAAATGTGGATTTTTGCAAATTAAAAATATGCAGTAAAACAAGCAGGTAAATCTAAGAATTACAATGCAAAAATTACCTAATGATCTTTCTAAAGTGCGGCGGAACCGCGGCATTAGCGTGCTAATGCGGCCCTTCCGCCGCACTTTTGTCTTATCTGCCATTGAATTTTGCACAGTAACTCCTATTTTTCAGTGCTGGTTTTCCTGGGAATTTTTAATATGCAGTATACAGTTGAGCATTTTTGGGTTGTATTGGGAATCAAAGATTCGATCGGGGTTTCAAATTTTGTCTATGTGACTTTCCGGATAAATTTTAGAATATGTTAAAAAGTTCGACCGGATATAAATACCCAATTTTTCCCCTGTCGGGAAATTTCCAAGTGTTGGATATTTCTGTAGTTTAATCACGTTCTAAGTAGTGCAAGTAACACGATGGTCCCTCTAGAAGACAACAAACCTTAACTCGATTATGTGACCATCTTGAACTACCCTTTGAACCTTCGGGTTTGGGGCAGTACGGCGTGCCACATGTGAGGCGTTGGCTTGACCCTTCTACGGCTGGACCGTTAATACTGAGGCACGAACTGAATGTTTTTAGACTTGTTTCATGTGTTGATCTGTATCGGGAAAACTTGGGTGTTCGATTGTTCGATCGGAAAGTTTAACATTTTCTATTTATCCGGAATGTGATACAATAATTGGAATTCACAAGAAGTTATGAGATAACTGAATGAATGTTATAAACATAGCAGTTTAGTCTCATTTGATCGGTTGCCACGGAATTTTGATGTGATCAAAAGTCCGTTGCAATCACGTAGCGTACGCGGATACTCGCCGGGTAAACTTAATAGACAGCCTCACCCCATAGCCCCGACCAAGTGACTGTAGGAGAACCCCGTCGCCGAAAGCATCCGTCCGGGTGCTCGCGGCAGCGGTGTTCCGCCTTGGTGCACTTCGTCGACGGTATCAGGGGTGCGGCCGCCTACTAAAGTTTGCGACGAGCATTCGATCAGTTTTTCGGGAATCTTGTTGAATTGCCCGACTTGATATTGAAAAGTGTTTTCGATAACGAGACTAAAATGCGGGGTTTATAATTGTTAGGCATGTGATGTCTAAGTAATTCATTTGATTAGGCATGTGATGTCTAAAGAGGTTGCGGATTCCAACTGTTGTAGTTTTACATTTTCTTTTCTGTGACCGTAAGTGTAATATGTGATATCGCCGGTTTCGTTGCTATATGTCAACGACAATTGGGATGCGCATATTTACTTACGTTGATGACATGTGATGTTATGTGTTGCTGGATATGTTATATTGGATCGTCGTGTTTGAATAGCCGGGGGGTTTTTATGTGAGATGAGTGTTTTTTATTTTCATTCATGTAAAAACTTGTATGTAATATTCTTTTATTGGGGCACTTCCAGGTTGCGGGAGTAGTCACCGTTTGTATATTATTTACTTTTCCGCATTAGGATAGACCCAAGGAAGGGAGCACAAGTAACCGGGTTCTGGGGTCCAGAGGGAGACCAACTCGAGGAGTCGAGTCCGGGTCTCCTAACCCTAGAATTGGTAGGGTTGCTTGCCGCTCTCGTAGGGGTCTAGGGGTGTGGGATTGGCTATTCACCACGACCGTGGAATCCGTGTTTTATACTGGCTCGTATTGAAAACACGGACGTCCTAGTATATCCAATATTTCATATGTTTCTTCTGCTGTGTTTTATCTGTGATCATGCGATGTTCTGTGCTCTGTGACAGATATTATATAGACGTTGCTTATGTTTTACACCCGCGCTAGCCCTGCCTCGCTCTGGCGTTAGTTACCTAACCTAACGGTGCAGACGGGACATCGAGGCGAATGCGGATGGCATAAGCGTACGTTATATTTATCTGTGATGGTTAGGTGCACTTAAATGATGGGATATTCATTAATGAGATTAATGAAAGAAAATAAACCTAATTGATATTGTGGAATCGAATTTCAAAATAAAAACAGGTAGCTACAGTTCTTGCTTTGCATCGTGGTGTTCATTATAGAACATCCTGCACCTTATTCGATGAGGAAAGGACCGAGATCCCTTCACCGGGAGTGACTCCTTTAGCATTAACTGGCAGATGCTACAACTCTCGGTTTGTCTTTGATCGCTTCTATAGTTTCCGCTTTGCACAGTGATATATATGATATATCCCGCACCTCATTCGATGAGGAAAGGGCCGACGATCCTTTCACCGGGAGTGACCCCTTTAGCAAAACTAGAAAAGCCTCAAAAACATTCCATTTAAAAACCATTTGATTCCGCAACGAGATCAAGTTCAAAGCGTTAAAGGTTTTCACAAAAACCAGCCACAACCCTCCGTCATTTTAGGAAGTAGAGTACTTAGTATTCGTGCTGTGTTTGTTGACCATAGTCAAGGCACAGTGTACGGTAGCTAAGTGATGTCTTCCTACACCGCATATGATGCGATTAGTTAGGACAGTCGCGTGACTTTGTTGACCTTAGTTAAGGGTCATGTGGGTGGGTCTAATTAATCACGAAATGACGGGTAGAACTTGACTAGTACTTATGATTTGTTGACTATAGTTAAGGTCATAGGTGCTAGGGGTAAAAACCTTTATCGGGAGTTTCAAGTGTTGAAATTTGCAATGAGATTGCATACCTTCTATGTGATAGTTGGATCCCGATACCCACTGCGAGTAATTGTTACTCCTGGGAGAGTTTTGCACGTTACAATTAGCCGATCAAGTAGGTGTCTAGAAAGGTGTCAACGGGGTTACGCCTCTGGGAAAACGAGGTTTACTGTAATTAGGTCCGTGCGAAAGCACGGGGAACCTCCCTCAAAGTACCGACACTGGCCTGGCTGAAAGATTGGTGAACTTGTAGAGTGTAATTAATCCCGGCTAGTCTTTCCTTTTAGGGTTTGAAGGAAGATTTGATAAAAATAGTGGGAGCCATCCTGATTAGATAAAATATATAACCAATCTAATATTGCAAGAGCGCACGCAGAGTGTTTTTCTTCTCTCTCTCTCCTGGTAGCGACCATATCACGCCTTAATCAAGATAATAAAATGGATGTATTGACCGAACCCGCTTGTTATACTGAGCTGGGGAACGTTGGTCCCGCTCCAATTTATAATTGTTATAAGATCGAGCAGGAAATAGGGGAATACCAGATTTCCTATGCCGCCCAAACGAAGAAAGTGCATATGATGCATCTCCTTCGGGTGTGTTCATTACAAAGAACTGTTTCTCAGTATCCTCTGCATCCTGGGTATATGATACCGGATCAGGATCCCAGATATGTAATCTGTTACATAGGGCTACAAAAAGGTAGAAAGACTGAGAACGGGTGATAAGTTTCATGAGACAGAAAACGGGGCAAATGTTGCAGCCAAGTCTGTTGGTCACTGTCACCCTGTATTACGAATACATTGATTCTGAACAAATGCTATTAGATACCGAACCTGATATACAAAATCATATCAGTCTCTTTATTAGTAAAGAAAGGATATAATTTTGTATTGATGGATAATGTTTTGAACATTTCCTATATCAAAAGTTGATCGGTTCAGGCACGTTATCTAAAAGCATTGACGTTCTAAATCAAACTACAGTTCCTGTATACAGAACACACACAAGAGGAAGAGTTCAGAAATGAACGAATCATTCTTGAGGCATTGTAGACTAGGTCACATCAATGCGACCCGACTGGCTGAAGTTACACTTTAGATGCATATTTAAATCAGTTTGAATTTACATCTTGTGAAACTTGCCAGTCATGTCATAAAGATTAGATGACCAAAGCTCTGTTTATCAGAAACAGAGAAAGAGTTAGTAAACTCTTGGGACTGATACATGATGATGTATGTAAGGTCTCCTGTCTACACATGCCAGGACTGGTTCTTTTTACTTCATTATATTCTCTGATAATCTCTCAAGATTCAGTCATATGTTCCTGTTGAAACATAAGTCCGAACCTTTTGAGGTATTCACAGAATATAAGTTAGAAGTAGAGAACCAATAACCGGGTATAAGTATTATGTCCTATGATGAGATCAGGGAGGAGAATACTTGTGCATGGAATCCTTGGACTATTCTAAAGGAAAATGAGATTCTCTCTCAGTATTACTCCTCTGAATACACCACAGCACAACGGTGTATTGGGGCGGAGCAATCACACAATATTAGATATCGTGTGCTCTATGATGAGTATTACTGAGTTACCTTTTTCCTTCTGGGAGTTATGCACTTGAGAAGCTGCATACCTATTGAATTAGGTTCGAATCAAATCAGTGCCTACCACTCCATATGAGATATGGTATGGGAAGAGCCTATCTCTTAAGTTAGTTAAGATTTGGGATTGTCCGGCCTATGTCAAAAGCAAAATCCGGACAAGATCGAGGCAAGATCAGTTCTGTAGAACTGGAAAGGTTCCAGCTGTACAAAACTGCTAATGATTTGACAGAACCAAAGGATTCTATAGTTCCCGACGAACCTCAGCCTCTCCGCCGATCTAGTAGGGTTCCTCACCCACCTGAGAGATACCTCGGTTTCTCGATGACAGTGGGAGCTAGGATTGCATCATGAGATGATGACCCAACTAGTTTCGAGCAAGCCATCGAGAGTAGGGACTCTGTAAGAATGGCTGGATGCTTAGCGATCTGAGATGGAATCCATGTACACCAGCAAAGTATGGACTTTAGCTGCTATATCTGAAGGGTCAAATCCCCATCAGGAGCAAGTATATCTTGAGAAGATTACTTGGTGTAGATGGAAAAGTTGAGACTTTCAAAGCCAGACTTGTTAAAGTTTTTCGTCATCGACCAGGCGTGGATAATGATGAAATCATTTTCCAATAGCTATGCTTAAGTCTATCCAGATCCTACTTACCACGACTACATACCATGACTACGATATCTGGCGGTTGGGTGCCATGACTGCTTTTCTAAATACTGATTTAGAAGAGAACGTCTATAAGAACACAGCCAGAGGTCTTCGTAAACAGTGGGAGCAGCGGAAACGTGTGCAAGTTGCTTTACATAATGAAGCAGGCATCGCGGAGTTGGAACGTCTGTTTTGATGTGAAATTCAAAGTGTTTGACTTCATCAAAATGGTAGACGAACCTTGTATATACAAAAGGGTAGTAGAGAGTAAGGTGGTCATCTTCGTATTGTACGAAGACAACATACTCTTGATAGGAAGAGAGTTTCCTATACTACGATCGATCAATCTCCTATTATCACAAGGATTCTCCAAATAGGATCAAAGTGATACCTCCTAAATCCTGAGTTTTCATCTATGAGATAGATGTAATTGGATGTTAGGATTCTCACTAGATGTAGTGAGATGGTATCAATCGATCCTGGGGGGAATCACTGGAAGAGTTCCAGGGTGATAAAAACGACTGAATGTCAGTCACGGGCATTGTCTTTACCCTCAGTAGAGGGACGGTATGTTGGAAGAGTTCCAAGCTAGATACCGTGGCAAACTAAACGATAAAGGCTGGTAACATCGCTATTAAAGATACTACCAAAGAGGAAGTTTAGGTGTATATTGGTTCATAAGATGAACTAGGTTCCTGCCATTGTATGACAATGGAAGTGTGGCTTCGGCCCTGGAACCCTGGTCCCATCAGTGACCCAGACAAATTCTGAGGCAGCATCACCTGATCATGGAGATAGTTGATCTCCAGGGTGATCGAGGATTGGAGAGAAGACTCAGAGGACAACACGGCGGATCCGCTCACAAAGGCCTATTCCCAGAGAGAGACACTTTTATGGGATGGTTGAGTATGAGATACTACAACCACTGCTACAGATGGCCCTAGTGCAAGTGGGAGATTGTTAGTTATATGTATGCCCTAGAGGCCATTACTATACATAGGATGTATATTGTAGTGGATGCTGGGACATATATAGGGAGGACTTTCTTGCTCGACATGATAGTATGCTATCTGGTTGATCTTTACCTTAACATGTATACTTTCTATCTCTCTGATTACATGTTGATAAAGCCCATAGGATGTGTGCTCGACTTCCAGGACTATGATGAAGATCATACTAGTGGGGCCTGGGTAGTCCATGAGTACATCCTTGAATTGTTCCTAGTCGTGGGAATATCGAGACGGGGCATCGATATTCCAGAGTAGACTAGCACATATCTTCTCGACCCATGCGATGGGCGATGGATGATCCCATATCCATTGGTGTTTGACATCGAAAATGGTATGCGGGTGCTCAGTGGAGACTGGATACACTGAACGGACTCGCCGAGAACTCCCAGATGGTATTATACCTCACGTCAGATGGCAGTTCTCTGGTGACACTGGTACAGCTTAGTCTGTTGACCCGAGATCGTCATAGAGTCTTGTGTGTCTCCCACTGTGCTTTGATTTCCACCCTACCACGGCTCTACTGAGTCGTGCAAACAGGTGGTTTTTGGGTACAGTCCCGATTCACATGGAGGCAATGAGCGATAGGAGGGGATTCGTCTCTCCCGGTATTGGGGGTTGATGTTGTGCTATGCTCGACTGGCCATAACAGGAAATCCCTGGCCAGGGTTGCAGTGATATACTGGTAAGAGTTATCAGTAGTTTCACGAATGTTATGGACCTCAAGTCGGCATGAATTATCGAGCTATTGGGGTCTGACGTTTACCACCCCTAGGCGAGATATGCGACATATCAGACGAACAGACCGGACTATACGGTAGTGTTACTGGTCGGATTCGCAGGAGTGTGAGTGGGCTTGCTCGTCGATCTTCTGATCGCTCAATACCCGGGTGGCCGTTACGTTTGGCAGACCGCTTGCGGCTTGTGGGTGTTTGATATGATCATCATCTGCTGCCGGCGTATTGACGAGTCTTTAGAGTCCTACACAGAGGTTTCCTGGCTCAAGCGAAACGAAATAGGAGCGCATATGAGATATGTGCGGGACCGAGAATAATGCGAGTATGTGATACCGTATCCTATTCTCGCGATGAATGTATCGAATGGTTGTATGCGATATAACCTAGTTATCGAATCAAGGATTGATTCGATAAGCCGATACATAGGATACTGGCCGGTTATATGCGACATGACCGGATCATTGAATCAAGTGTTGATTTAATGATTTAATGTATAATTATATATTTGATATATTACTTTGCATTAACTAGTATTGGTTCACTTTAAAAGGATTTTCTCACTTGAATTGTGCAAGTTGTATATGTGATATATTTCTTTGTGCACATGATTGTATCATGTTTGATGATACATTCTTGTTTGGTTTTGTGTAAAGTATTAAACCATGGTTAGTTAGTGATTAGGGTTTCATCTTATTCATTTATCTTTTTATTTTATTTATTTCAAAAGAAAAAGAAAATGAGAAATGAATGGTGGCTAATTTTGTTTTTAGTTGAAGATTCATGAAGCATTGACTTAGTCACCATTCTTGTCTCATGCCTAACCCTAACCACTCATCTAACCTAAGTTAAGTCTCTACACTAAACCATGGTTAAAGATATGATAAGTATTGTATTTTCTTTTCTATTTTTAATTAAGTTATCATATCTTCTTCTTCTTCTTCATCTTCTTCAACATTGAAGAAAGCTTGCTACTTCAATGGCAAGTCATGAAGTCTAGTGAGAAATCCAAAACTAAAGTTTACCCACTTCCTATTTCTTCATCCTCTACCTATTGCCAAGTAGTATAGGGTGTTTCCTTCACAAGTTTTTCCGACTTGGTGAAGTTGGAGCTTGTTCTAGCGATGCCTCGACGTAGATCATCTTCGGCATCGAACCGACGATCAAGCCCGCCCATTCTTCGATGATGCCGACGCTAGAGCCCAAGACATGATTTGGACAGCAAGGGGACTTCATTGCGGAGCCGTGGAGGTGGTGGACCGGATCTACAAAGGTTGTATATCCGTTCCCTTAGTTAAAATGTTAACTAGTTTGCTTGTTTCGCCTAAATATCTAGTAAACGATCCGTAGTCGGGTTTGTAGGCACCCGTAAAATTTGATTTGTGCATGTTTGATCACTTGTGAGACTTCACTAGAGTGCCTAGGAACCTACAAGTCGTTAACCATTGCGGAGTGGAAATGGGAGCAAACTTCCATGGACTTCATTGTGGGTCTACCCAAGGCTAGTCGAGGGTATGACTCCATATGGGTGAACGTGGATCGTTTGACGAAAGCGGCTCACTCCCTACCGGTGAAGACGACTTTCGGAATTGCTCGGTATGCCCAGATTTATATCGACGAGATTGTACGACTGCACGGAATTCCGACATGTATCGTGTCCGACAGAGGCACCCAGTTTACCAGCCAGCTAGGGCAGAGATTTCAGGAGGCCTTGGGTACTCGTTTGAGTTTCAGTACAGCATTTCGTCCGCAGACCGACGGACAGTCAGAGCGGACCATTCAGACTCTCGGGGACATGCTCAGAGCATGCGTATTAGACTTCGGAGGTAGCTGGGATCATCATTTGCCCTTAGTAGAGTTCTCCTACAACAACAGCTACCAGGAGACCATTCAGATAGCACCGTTTGAGGCTCTTTATTGGAGGAGATGCAGATCGCCCACCTGTTGGACGGAGTTCAGTGAGAGCAGTATCTTAGGGCCGCAGATTGTGGAAGAGACGACCGTGAAGATCCATTTGATTCACGATAGGATGAGAGCAGCCCAGAGTAGGCAGAGATCTTATGCGGACCGTCGTCGGCGCAGACTTGAGTTTTCTGTTGGTGATTATGTTTTCTTGAGGGTCTCCCCAATGAAAGGCGTGATGAGGTTTGGGAAGAAGGGGAAGCTTAGTCCCAGATATGTGGGCCCCTTCGAGATCCTCAAGCGTGTTGGTGCGGTTGCGTATCGATTAGCCCTTCCGCACAGTTTTTCCAGACGTGCACCCCGTATTTCACGTTTCGATGCTCCGCAGATATCTTCATGATCTTTCACATGCGATTCAGTACCCGACGATCCAGCTTGAGCGTGACCTTTCCTATGCAGAGCAGTCGGTGATCATTTTGGATCGACAAGTGATGAAATTGAGATCGAAGGACATACCGTCCGTCAAGGTTCTTTGGCGTGGTCCGAGCAGAGAGAAGGTCACTTAGGAGACCGAGAGCGAGGTGAGGATGAGGTATCCCCATCTTTTTGAAGGTGCGTATAGTTAGATTTTTAAATTCGGGGACCGAATTTCTTTAAGGGGGGTGGATTGTAACACTTTGAAATTTCCGTTAGAATGTTTTTCGTGATAATTAGTGAATGTGCGTGTTATTTTATATGTGTACATGGGATTATTAGTTATAATTTAGTCGTGTTTACCCTAATTGGGAAATTTCTTGTGTTAGTGCACACATGCACACTTAGCATAATTTTCCTTGACCTAGGTTAAAGTGTTAGCCATTCTTTCCTTGCATGTTTCCTTGTTAATTCCCTACCCTTTAATCAAAACAAAACCCTTTTTAGAATTCTAAAATCCAAATAAACAAATGAAGCATTGGGTTAGGTGAGAACTTGACTTTTGACCCTTTTTTCTTTCTCTCTTCTCTCTCTTCTCCTCATTTCTGAATCCAGCAGAAATTCAGCAGCAAAACCCTAGCTTTTATTCACCTTTCCCTCTCCTTTTCACTTCTCTTTGATCTCTACACAAATCCTACATAAAAACCACTCTTGTCCTTCACAAAACCTTAGGAAAAATGAGTTTTTGAGGTGTTTGGAGGCAAATCTGCATACTTGAAGGAGGAGCTGGAATTTTTGGTGTTCCATAGGGTCCTTTGAAGGTATAAATCTCACTCCTAGCACCCTATCTCCATAAATTGCATGTTTAGTTTCAAAATGTCACCTTTTTGTGCAACTTTAGTGCTATTGAAGGAATTTAGTGATGATATGTTAAAATTTATGTTGTTGTGGCTTGATTAGCTTGTTAATGAGTTATTAGTGTGGGTTTAGACCTGGGTTTGATTCAGGTTCCACAAAATTACCCTAAAGTTTCATTTTTGTGCAAAAGTGTGGATTTTAACTAGAAATAAGGCTCTGTAGGATCTGCTACTACCCGAGATATTTCAGAGTGAAACTAGATTTTTCTGTAGCATGTATGGGGGGTATAGAGTGCACACACCAAACCTAGGGGTCCAATTCCCAAGTGAGGCCGCCGGAATAATCGTTCTGGCCGCAATTTGCGGCCAGATGGGTGAGATGGGGGTTGGGGTTTGGTCTGTTGGAGTCTGCTGCTATTTGGGTTATTTTGGTATATATATATTTGTAATATCTGTTCTGTATCAAAATCTGGAGTAGATTACCCTATTTCCCGTATTTTTAATCTTTTGCGACACGCTTGATACGTATGTGTGGGTTTGGGGTTTCTGCGTATCGCGGCTCGTCGGAGTGGCTTCAGGCGCATAATCTACGTTTTAGCGTATCGCGCACACGCGCGCTTGGTTCACGACACGAGTTACTAGTTTGGCTTTAAAGTCGTGTTTGTACGGTTTGAGCTTATGTGTGATATATTGTGAAATTCTAGGATTCGCAGGCCAGTGCGACGGGCGCCGCGAAGGAAGGGAACAAGTCGTCGGCTTTACCTAGCGAGAGACTTGTAAGCCCGCGGGGGCGCCCCGGCCGTCGACCCGACGCCGGAAACGCGGAAAACAAAAACTTTGCGAACTTTGCAAAACGGCACCGCCGCGGACTTTTCACCCGGATCGGGCCATTAACCTAGCTAGCTAGCAAAAAGAAAAGAGTAGAGATGCTATACCAAACGATCCGTGTCCTTCGGTCTTCGTCTCCGCTCCGATCTCCCGCGGAATCTCCGTCACCTCCTCGCTCGTCGGAAAGGGCACCACGTAGCCGGAATCTTTTACGGGCTCCCGCCTCTTGACCGAGGCAACTCGGGCGCGAAGTTGGCTAGCCGACGCGTCCAAGGCTTGCTATAGAATAGTGTAGTGAGATGTCTCTTTAGGGTTTATGGAAGTTGCCTTGATGGAGGGATTTGAGGAGGAGAATGAATGAATGAGAGAAGCTTGGGATTTTTGCAAGCATAAAAGCATGAAATGAGATGAAGAAGTTTCACCACTAGAAAAATGATCCTCTCATCTCCCTCTCTCAAGAATGGCCGGCCCTCTCTCTCTAGAAAATGAGATTGGAGAGAGAAAAAAGCAAGAAAGAATATATCAACAATATGGAAAATGGTCACTCTCATTTCTAATCCAAATCAAATCCTCATCTAATCTCATCATCACATAACCATCACATGAAAAGCTAAGAAAGGGACAAGAAAGGCATCTCATGATGAAACAAGTCTCATCATAATCCACAAGTGCAAGAAAACCCTCCACAAAAGAGTTATTTGCAAATTGCAAATAACCCCCTCCACCAAAAGTCCGGCCGAGAAGGAATGAAGGAAAACCGGCCGGAACGGAATGCAAACTGGCAACTTCATAAAACCGATCCCGTAATAAATTACAGGAAAACCCCACTACTGCAAATACATGCCCGCATTTGTATTCGCACTGAACACAAATGCAAAGAGACAAAACTACACTATCTAATACTAGTATCCGGCTTAAGCCAAAGCCGGCTAGTAAAAACCGTCCGATCATAATCCGTGCAGTACCGCACGTATCTGATCGAACCCTGCCATATCTCCATACGGCCTCTACAGCGTTTCGCCCGAAACTTGAGTAACTGTCTGTGGTGGACTCTAAAGACTCGTCAATACCTTGGCTGTGGATTTAACCACTAGCACGTCAGAGGTATAAGCCAATACGTGACGGGCCACCAGGTATTGACCAAATGGGACGTCGATGAGGAAGCTCACCCCGACACCCAACTGAGCCTGTCAGTGACAATATCCGTACAGTCCGGTCCGTTCGTCTATGAGCATCGCATGGCGGGCCTAGGGGGTTGGTAAAAGTCAGACCCCCAAAAGCGGTACAAGTCGTGTCGGAGTGTAGCCCAGAACACCCTGAGATACTACTGGAATACCTACCAGCAAATCTCCTGCCTTGGCCAAGGACTTTTCATGTTCTGGCTCTCCTAGACACAGCACGACCTCACCCCCAATACCGGGAGAGACGAACCCCTGCAGATCCGCTCACTGCCTCCATGTGGCTCGGGACTGTACCCAACTAAAACCTGTTTGCACGACTCCTTTGAGCCGTGGTAGGGTAGTAATCAAAGTACAGTGGGAACTCACACGAGACAAATGACGATCCCAGGTCGATGAACTAACCTGTACACATGTCACCTGGGAACTGCTATCTGACGTCTGGTATATCCCAACTAGCAGGTTCCCGGCGAGTCCTGTCCGGTGTACTCATAACCCAATGAGCACCTGTATACATCTTAGGTGAACCAACTGACACCAGTGGCTTGTGAGACCGGCCACCGCCCCTCGTCGGGGTCTCGACTGTATACACTAGTCTACTCTGGAGAAACGATGCCCTGTCTCGAATCTCCCACGACTAGGGACCTTTTAAGGATGTGCTTGTAGACCCCCAGCTCCCACTTATATGATCGCCCTCATACTGCTGGAAGTCAAGCAAGAATCCTAGGGGCTTTATCAACGTGTAATAGCGACTCGAAAGGTCACCTAAAGCAGTACACGATGATAAAGATAAACCAGATAGCATACTATCATCTCGAGTAAGACTGTCCTACCGGGATAGGTCCTCCCCTCAATCATTGCAATCACGTGCCTGTGATCCAATAATTGACTCTGAGGGCACTATCTCCAACAATCTCCCACTTGCACTCGAGGCTAATTATTGCGATGTCGCATACTCACAGCCCGTGTGATACCGAACACCCAACTCCTCTACTAGTCAGTCTCACAAAGCTCGTTTGCGAAACTATTGCGTTCGAGGAATAGCCTCAGTGAGTGGATCCGCCTTGATGTTTCTTTCTATGTCTCTCTATATCTCATGTTCGCGGAGAAAGCCATCTCCCGAAATGAGCAATACCTGTCCTAGAATGTCTGGATGTCTGATGGGACCTAGCTCATAAGTGAACTCCAAATCCAAACTTCTTAGACTGTATCGTCAACTGAACTTAATCAGTATCCTGCGCCATGCCTTCCCTCAGTATCCACCTGGACCACCTGTCCAAAATACTGCCTCTCGTTAGAGGAAAAACTATAACTCTGACAGCCACTCTGCCATCCAGGTCACCTTGGAAGCCTGGAATGATAACGGTCTCCTAAAGGAGAATGCTGTTATCAAATCCCTAGAACATCAACTTATGTTCTTAAACTGCTTCCGACTGTTTCTCCAGGATTGGATTAATATCAACTTATTGCACCTACTGCAAGAACAACATCTGGTGTGGTACTTGACATCTCATGATTGACTCAGTTGCCTAAGCAAGTGATCTGTCAATCATTCGTGTCCCTCTCCTTTTTAGTCTGTAAGACACCTTTAGAGAGGGTGACTCCATTACCTGCAGGTACACTACCGTGCCAGGAGTCGTCCATTCTAAATACTCATAGAATGCGGTCAAAGTACCCAGATTGGGAAACCACCCAAATCTAGATCTAAAACCATAGATCTAGTAACCAGAATATCTGATATGATATCCAAGTCCTTTGTGGAGAAACCACTGTGTGACGACCAAAAGTATAACCGATCGTAGTATAGGAATATCACTTCCTATTCCGTGTATGTCATCAAATACCAGGACATCACACCCTACTACCTTCTCAACAGATCCATCTCCTATTCTGATGAAGTCAAACCTATGACTGTCACATCAGAAATAGATGATCTATCTCCGCAATATCTGCTATAGTCTATAAATAGACATAAGCTTGATGTCCACCAATGCTTCCGCTGCTCCCACTGACTACGACAACCCTCTGGCAGAGTCATATAGGCGTACACTTCTAAAGCTAGTTTAGAATGACGCTATACTCATCCTCCCGCCGGGTCTCGCAGCCTGGAACAACAGCAATGGCAAGTGTGGGTAAACAAGAACCTCCCTGCCACCGTCCTTGAGCATACCGAAGTACCTCTCGAGTGCCTGAGGTTACCCACCATATCTGCGGAGTGGCCAATGGAATGTCAAACCAGATTGAATCTTTAGGTTCTTATCAAATCTTCAGTAATCGTTTGCGGTTCTGGAATCACTTCCAGTTCTACCATACTCCCACTACTGTTTTTCTGAAAAAATCCATTTTTGATAAAACTGTGGCGAGTCAAGAACAATATCTCTATTGATCTTCCAGATGGTAGAAAATCAACCCTCGTCATAGCCTGGGTCAACCCACAAACAGCCACTACTGAAACGTGCCTTGAGTTGTCCAGAGTCTGGTTTTAAGCATAAGCCGGACAACTCCCCGTATCTTAACAATGTCAAGATATGAACTGTTCTATATCCAAGAAACAGAGGCACTGATTTAATTGAACCAGATTCAAATCATGCAGCTGTCTCCAGTGCATGTCAACTAAATGGAAGGAGGCCGATCAGCATTACTCAACTTAGGAATGCTTCCAATTATGAGTAACCTGAAAGAGAAGCAAGTTCTCTTAACCATTACTATCAACTGAATACCATTCACAAGTATCTACATCTTCGATCTCCTTGAAGAATCCCGATACTTGCAACACGTGGTTCTCTACTTTATTCATATACCTATAACTCCTCAAAACTTAGACCCTGTGTTTCAACGAAACACATGTCTAAGAACTAGAGAAGTTAAAAGTAAACAGAATATAGTATGAGGACCAACCCCTCTGTCCTAATGGACACTGGACAATATACAATACTCTGTATAAGTCCCCTGAGTCTGGTGACTCATTCACTGTGTGTCGTAGGTTGAAAACTGTACTTTTGGTTAAGAAGAATTACACCGCTGTTCAATGCTCCTTACCTAGCCATCCACTGGTATAGGTAAATGTCATAGACATAATTTCATAAAGGTATATCTCACTCTATGAAAATAGACGTACAGATATATCAATTTGAAATTGGTGCATAACAGCGGATATTCAAAACCAAAAATTTGCCGACCGGCAAACAACCCAGGTGACTTCCTCAAATATCACCGATTACAACGAATCCCGATATAATGAGGATGGTCACCTAATTCCCAATAACTTACTCCCACTCATCGTCTGTAAAACCATACAGAAGTGAGAATCCAACCTGGTAAATACATACCCTGGAGTAAGTGTCTAATCGGGAAATCAGTTTTCTTTTAACAGTACACAGTGAAACTGAAACATTGAAATGTTTCGATGGGGTATGCTGGTATTCCTAGTAATGCCTCTTCCATTATCCAGATTCACAACTATAACTGTATAATTCTTTGCCACCTCTCCAAATCCCTTTACATGTCTTTAGTCATTACCTTCTGTACACCCCTTTAGGCCAAATGGTTTTCTTCCTTCCCTACCGTTCGGCACCAGCCTATGGTTTGGAAGAAGACTATCCAATAAGCATAATGGGTGTACTGTCCTAGTCCTAGGAGCACTCGCAATGCGAGAGAAGGTGAGGATAAAAGACAACCGAATGTACTTAATTCATAGGTGATTTAGGATTGACAAAGAAGTACATGGTTAGGTTGTGAATAGCAGTCGCAATTTACTTTGCCCTCTTACTAATCCCTTGCTTTGTCTGAACTTAATACCTTCTATACACCGTTTAGGCTAATTGGCTTTCTTCATTCCCTACCGGTCGGCACCAGCCTAGGGTCTGGAAGAAGACTATCCAATTTGCGTAATAGGTGTACTACTCCTAAACCAAGGAGTACTCGCAACCTGAGAGAAGGTGAAAAGAAAAGACAACTGAATAGTCTTATTCGTTTTCTCCAGAACCGGAAACCATCCTCGAAGTCATTCGAGTTCGTATATAACCATACGATGGTTTTGTCCAATGGAAGTGGACGTTCATAGTAATACGGGGTGTCCCGGAGAAAAGAGTAAAAGTAGGAGTGGCAAAGAGGTCTGCAACTCTGACAATCCAAAAGCCAGTGTTAAGAAGGTTCGGTCAACTTGGTCACTGAGTCATAGTCTAGGGTCGGGTCAATGGTCGCTGCCAGAGAGAGAGAAAAGAAACACTCAGCGTGCACTCTAACCTAGATCAGAATGGTTACCAATTTATCTAATCTGGAAACCTCCCACTGTAACGTCAAATTCTTCCCCAAACCTGAAAGAAGAATTAGCCGGGATCACCCGAGGAGTAAACCAACTCATCAGTGGGAATCGGGATCCAACTCTCATCGCATGATAACGTGACGGAATCCGCTCACGCTATCATACTCCAGAAGGTATGCGCATATCTGGCAAGTTTCAGTACTTTTGAAACTCCCGATGTGATTTCTGCCCCATGCTCTTATGACCTTGACGAAGGTCAACAAATCATAAGTCACATGTCAAGTTCCACCCGTCATTGTCCAGGTTAATTTGAACCCACCCGTACAAGCCCTTGACGAAGGTCAACAAGGCTGTACGACTGTCCCAAACCAACGCATCTATCTATGCAACAGAAAGGTAACAAGCAGCTACCATACACTATGCCTTGACGAAGGTCAACAAACATAGCATGAATACTACGTGCTACCCGTCTGAAACGACGGAGGGCTACGAATGGTTTCTGGCGAAAACCTTTAACGTAATGAACTTGATATCGTTGAAGGAACTGATAGCTTTTTAAAAAATATAGTGACGAAAACCTTTGCTAAAGAGGTCACTCCCGGTGAAGGGATCTCGGCTCTTTCCCCGTAGAATGAGGTGCAGGATATTCCAACTGAATACCACGATGCAAAGCAAAAGTAATCGGCTATAGTGAAGTTATTGCCCTGACGCAAACTTTTGTCCAAGGGGTCACTCCCGGTGAAGGGATCTCGGCCCTTGCCTCGTCGACTGAGGAGCAGGATATTCCAACTGAATACCACGATGCAAAACAAAAGAGAACGCCCTTGCAATAACAGCCTTTTGAAAAAGTGTTCCAACAACATCAGAATTAGGTTTGTTTAACTTGCATTGATCCGAATCAACGCAGTCCCATCAATTGATCACACCACAAAGAACGAAAATATACTGACGTACGTATATGCCATCCGCATTCGCCACTGGGTCCCGTCATCACCCGTTAGGTTAGCTAACTAACGGCAGAGCGGGGACTGGACTAGCGCGGATGAAAAACATATACAACATCTACTAATATATATACCAATATATAGTATTCGCTCAAGGCGTGATAAAAGCAACACAGAAATGTATAGCAACACAGATCAATACAGATATCTGGGATCCCCGGGTTTCACAGAGCCGCTGCTGAAACCCGACGTTCCCCTGGTCGTGTGGATAGCCTGTGCAATGAAATCCTAGACCCCTACGGACGCGGCAAGTCACCCGCCAAAACCTGAAGCGAGGCAGCCCCCTTCAGCAACGTGAATGGACCACCCAGCACTTCACGGAATCCGGTAACTTGGGCACCCCTCCTGGGTCAACCCTATACCCCCTACGAGTGCGGCGAATAGCCCGCCAATTCTAGAGTGAAGCCCCCTCCGTCTCAATGCCATGAGATGCGGGCTTGTTGCCCTCCAGAACCCGGCTACCCGTGCACCCCTCCGCGGGGTAATTCTAGTACAGAAAGTAAAATATACATACAACGGGTACATCGACCGCAACCAGGTCGTGCCCCAAAATAATAATACAAACAGGCAGTGACGGCAGTCCACATGTCGGACGCTCGCCCCGCAAAATCAAATGTACATAATACAACAAACTGTACTATCACTGCAACCAGGCTATCCCCCACGACCGATCCGCAACAACACAGTACAATCACAGAACATCAACGTGAAAGTCACGTTCGCAAATCCGTCCAACCGGGCTATAGCAGTTAGACGGGATTTACCGATCAAGTGACATTCACGGTCGCAGATATAATGTAAAAACTGTGAACTAGCATGTTTAAAATATCCGATCGAACAAATTTATCAAAGTGGGCCCCACACACTACTGTAGCACTTACAGAAAATCTGGGCCCAAAGAAAATGTCCCAAATACCCTATTTTCAACACATAAGCTTACTGGGAAAATATGGTGCCACGATTCCTCTTTTCCGCCGCGCTTCCGCGGTCGAAGTGAGGAATCAGTGGATCGTATTTTCCCAGAATTCTTATAATTGCATGTACATGCCTCTGAAACAACCTGAAAAATTTTAGGAGCTCAAAAAATTTTAACAGAGAACACATGTGCACAAAATACGGTTTTTGGGGATTTTGTTCGATCGAGTTCTAAACGCGCTAGAGCAAGCTAGTGAAGGTTAACGGCGTGGCTCTGATACCATTGTAAGCCCGCGGGGGCGCCCCGGCCGTCGACCCGACGCCGGAAACGCGGAAAACAAAAACTTTGCGAACTTTGCAAAACGACACCGCCGCGGACTTTTCACCCGGATCGGGCCATTAACCTAGCTAGCTAGCAAAAAGAAAAGAGTAGAGATGCTATACCAAACGATCCGTGTCCTTCGGTCTTCGTCTCCGCTCCGATCTCCCGCGGAATCTCCGTCACCTCCTCGCTCGTCGGAAAGGGCACCACGTAGCCGGAATCTTTTACGGGCTCCCGCCTCTTGACCGAGGCAACTCGGGCGCGAAGTTGGCTAGCCGACGCGTCCAAGGCTTGCTATAGAATAGTGTAGTGAGATGTCTCTTTAGGGTTTATGGAAGTTGCCTTGATGGAGGGATTTGAGGAGGAGAATGAATGAATGAGAGAAGCTTGGGATTTTTGCAAGCATAAAAGCATGAAATGAGATGAAGAAGTTTCACCACTAGAAAAATGATCCTCTCATCTCCCTCTCTCAAGAATGGCCGGCCCTCTCTCTCTAGAAAATGAGATTGGAGAGAGAAAAAAGCAAGAAAGAATATATCAACAATATGGAAAATGGTCACTCTCATTTCTAATCCAAATCAAATCCTCATCTAATCTCATCATCACATAACCATCACATGAAAAGCTAAGAAAGGGACAAGAAAGGCATCCCATGATGAAACAAGTCTCATCATAATCCACAAGTGCAAGAAAACCCTCCACAAAAGAGTTATTTGCAAATTGCAAATAACCCCCTCCACCAAAAGTCCGGCCGAGAAGGAATGAAGGAAAACCGGCCGGAACGGAATGCAAACTGGCAACTTCATAAAACCGATCCCGTAATAAATTACAGGAAAACCCCACTACTGCAAATACATGCCCGCATTTGTATTCGCACTGAACACAAATGCAAAGAGACAAAACTACACTATCTAATACTAGTATCCGGCTTAAGCCAAAGCCGGCTAGTAAAAACCGTCCGATCATAATCCGTGCAGTACCGCACGTATCTGATCGAACCCTGCCATATCTCCATACGGCCTCTACAGCGTTTCGCCCGAAACTTGAGTAACTGTCTGTGGTGGACTCTAAAGACTCGTCAATACCTTGGCTGTGGATTTAACCACTAGCACGTCAGAGGTATAAGCCAATACGTGACGGGCCACCAGGTATTGACCAAATGGGACGTCGATGAGGAAGCTCACCCCGACACCCAACTGAGCCTGTCAGTGACAATATCCGTACAGTCCGGTCCGTTCGTCTATGAGCATCGCATGGCGGGCCTAGGGGGTTGGTAAAAGTCAGACCCCCAAAAGCGGTACAAGTCGTGTCGGAGTGTAGCCCAGAACACCCTAAGATACTACTGGAATACCTACCAGCAAATCTCCTGCCTTGGCCAAGGACTTTTCATGTTCTGGCTCTCCTAGACACAGCACGACCTCACCCCCAATACCGGGAGAGACGAACCCCTGCAGATCCGCTCACTGCCTCCATGTGGCTCGGGACTGTACCCAACTAAAACCTGTTTGCACGACTCCTTTGAGCCGTGGTAGGGTAGTAATCAAAGTACAGTGGGAACTCACACGAGACAAATGACGATCCCAGGTCGATGAACTAACCTGTACACATGTCACCTGGGAACTGCTATCTGACGTCTGGTATATCCCAACTAGCAGGTTCCCGGCGAGTCCTGTCCGGTGTACTCATAACCCAATGAGCACCTGTATACATCTTAGGTGAACCAACTGACACCAGTGGCTTGTGAGACCGGCCACCGCCCCTCGTCGGGGTCTCGACTGTATACACTAGTCTACTCTGGAGAAACGATGCCCTGTCTCGAATCTCCCACGACTAGGGACCTTTTAAGGATGTGCTTGTAGACCCCCAGCTCCCACTTATATGATCGCCCTCATACTGCTGGAAGTCAAGCAAGAATCCTAGGGGCTTTATCAACGTGTAATAGCGACTCGAAAGGTCACCTAAAGCAGTACACGATGATAAAGATAAACCAGATAGCATACTATCATCTCGAGTAAGACTGTCCTACCGGGATAGGTCCTCCCCTCAATCATTGCAATCACGTGCCTGTGATCCAATAATTGACTCTGAGGGCACTATCTCCAACAAGACTACGGTGGGTAGATTTAACATCTACGGGGATATCGCCCGCATGGCGTTCTACGCCAGGGCTGATAGGATCTTATAGCTACATTTCCATACATTGACTGTTCATGGCTACTATTTAGTGCATACCATATTCCCTGATGTATGTATATAAACATGAATTGATAGAACACCGCACCCTTACTAACGGTTCATGTTGCACGAGCACTATCCTTCAGGTTACACACACACCGTTAGTAATTGCCATGACACTCACACTGTAGAATATCACATCGGATCATTAAGTTGTAGCTCATCTTTATGTGACTTGACATGATATTCATACTTGATGCATATATCACATCGGATCATTATGTTGTAGCTCATCCTTATGTGACTTGACATGATATTCATGCTTGATGCATATATCATATCGGATCATTATGTTGTAGCTTATCTTTATGTGACTTGACATGATATTCATACTTGATGCACATATCACATTGGATCATTGACTTGCATATTGGTTTGGATTACATGTGATTTCTGGATTTGGGAACCATGGCTATTTCAAATATGTAATCCTTTAAAAACCCGGTTCCCTTGATATGATATTTCGGTGCGTCCACCCTGTATTTTCTCGGTGCTAGAGGGGCATATATTGAGAGAGGGCTGACCCGGACTGACGAATGCCCGATATATTGAGAGAGGGCTGACCCGGACTGACGGATGCCCGATCGAGGAGGATTTGTGTGTCGATGCTAAACACGAGTATTTATGTTATTTGGGTGCGATGTTGGGCACTCGTGATTCTCAGGGATGTACAAGATTTGAGGGCCGATGGGAGTGCCGGCGTCTGGGTTGTTGGGATTTGCGGTGCATATATATATTTATTCCACCTTGACATTCCGTGTAGATGTTATATTCCCATGCTTAGCATTCATTATTGCATCTCATCCTGTAGTTATATCACCTGATAGAGGACTTGCATGATTATTGTACATACTGCTTACCTCGCATTGATATAATCTGCTGGCATATGTTAGAGTAGCGCAGTACGTGCATGCTCGCGATTACCTTTATATGTTATTTCTATTCATGAGTTGGCAACTCACCCCCGTTGTGCCACAGTGTTTGCAGGTTGCCTTTCGGAGTAGTCGCGGCAGGCTGCGTTTTGCATCTTTTGACACAGATACCCCTATAGTTGGTGTACTAGCTCTTTTGCTGATAGGTGGATTTTGCGCGGTATCTGTTTATCTTTCAGTTATGTATATTGTTGTATCTAGTATTCTCCATCTACCATGTACGTATTTGACTTAGAGACAGTGTGAGGACGATGATGTATATTATTTGTTTTCTGGGGTCGTGCTTGTTGTGAGTCGACTGTACTTTGTAGTTTATTCTATCTGTGATGTTCCCACTTGTGGATCTTGATCTTCGCTCCGGCGTCGTATATTGCTATCTTGGTGATTATTTACTTAGATTTCTTAACATGTTAGTAAGTGCTTTCATCCCAAACTTATAACACTCTACACTTTTACTGGTTTGATTTCTGGGTTTTCGGTTCACTTAGTCGCGTTACGCCTGTAGACGTTACGTGGTTAAGTGCCGGTCACGGGCCAAACTTTGGGTCGTGACACCAAGAAAAAGTAACAAGGGATTTTACATACATGCCAAAGCTTTGATTATTTATTTATTTATTTTCCATTTCATATTAGTACTTTTATATGTTTGATGATGGCAAGAAATACAAATTATATTAGAACATTGTGCATACCTAATTTCCACTTGAAATCGGTTTTTTCTTTTATCAGTACTCGTTAACATATAGTAACAAACAATGTTTGATTAGAAGGACCCAAGATTTTCTCGATCAACAATAATTTTAGTAATCAAACTAGGCTAAAATTGCTGGAAATTCCTCTCATGTTTGCCAAATTCAGCAAACCCAACCCCAACCTAACCCTAACCCCAGACCCAGCCCCAGCCCAGCCCCACCCCAACCCCAACCCAACCCTAGCCTCAGCCCCAGCCCCAGCCCAGCCCCGCCCCGCCCTAACCCTAACCCCAGCCCCAGCTAAACCCCAACCCCAAGCCAAACCCTAATCCTAGACCCAGCCCCACCCCAACCCCAACCTAACCCTAGCCCCAGCCCCAGCCCAGCCCCAGCCCCAGCCCCAGCCCAGCCCCGCCACAACCTAACCCTAACCCCAGCCCCAGCTAAACCCCAACCCCAACCTTAAGCCAAACCCTAACCCCAGCCCCAGCCCCAGCCCCAGCCGAACCCCAACCCCAACCCTAATCCCAACCCCAACCGCAACCCCTGCCGAATCCCAACTCCAACCGCAACCCCAGCCCCAGCCATGAACCCTAGCCCTAAATAATCAAAAATTTGTTTAATTTAGTTGAAGATTTACTAACCTGAACGGCGGGAATGATTTGTGGATTTTGTTTCGCGCGTGATCGAGAGAGAGAAAGAGATAAGGGGCGTAGGCGATCGATCTGTGCCCTTTATTAAATCGCTATTTAGTTGCCCCTACGGATTTCTCCGTAGGTCCTTAGTTTGCGGCTCCGTAGGGGCAAACACCAAATTAAGAATTAATATTTTTATTTTTGAACGTCTTGACCCGTAGGGGCAACCTTCTAGCCCTACGGATTAATCCGTAGGGCCAACATAAATCTGCCCCTACGGATTTCAATATCCGTAGGGGCAACCCCCTATTTTAGTAGTGTGTATTTACGATACGTAAAAAGAAACATATACACATGTTAAGATAGATACAAAACAGATAGCATACTATCATATCGAACAAGACTGTCTAATACATGTATATATCCCAATGTTCCAAATATAATATACAGTACTATGTAATAATGCCCTTCTTAAAAGAACTCCCCTCTAACGGAATAAATGTCTCTCCAAAATCCAGATGCGGATCCCTTGTTCTTACAAGTTGCATTCTCGACATGAGACCTATTAGCATAAGCGGTGCCTATAGTTCTCACCGATCATGTTTCCTTCTGTGCCATCCGTCGTTGCCGCCACTTCCCCAATAAGGTCTTCTTCATATTTGTGAGATTTTTAATTCTGAGACCTATTAGCATAAGCTGCTTCTATGTTTTTATTTTTGGTTGTTTATACCAACTTATCCGGTTACAAAAGTAAAAGAAGAAGAAGAAGAAAGGCTATAAAACCTAAGCAAAGGGCATAATAAGATATTGATTTGTTTTACTTTGCAAGTGCATAGAAAAAATAGCACCAAAACTTGAACTTTTAACTCGTTTTTCATGGTCCACCAATGATTCCATCCAGCCTTCGAATCTACAAGTACAAACATATTTGGCAATTAAAGAAAAAGGTACAAGCATAGATTTCTGAAGAACTAAATCTCTTCAATTTTGAAATTGAAAGAATAATTTAAGCATGATGTCCTTCATTTCGGTAATTCTGCAAATACGCTATAAAATCATCGACATACTTGTCTTGACGATCTTTATCCGTAAAAACTTCCGTCAATTCTTTCGCCTTCTTTCTGCAACACTCTCCCTCTTCGTCCATCACAACCAGTTTCAAGGCTTTCGCCACCGCTTCTTTTGTAAACGACCCATCTGCTTCGTCTCTATCGATCTCAACCGCAATACCTTTCTCCATTATCACCCTCGTGTTTATTCCTTGATCTGCAAATATCGGCAATAGAACAAGCGGGTGTCCAAACTGAAGGCTCTCGATCACCGAACTCCATCCAGAGTGCGTTAAAAATCCCCCGATCGATCCGTGCGCCAAAATCTTCAATTGCGGAACCCAGCACTTTGCAACGATGCCAAACTTTTTCGTCGTTTCTTCAAACCCGTCAGGCAAAAACTTGTCTTTTCCCCGGAAAGCCCAAACAAAGGGCAACCTAGACAGCTCAATCCCGCGAGCCAGTTCATGCATTAGCTCAATTTTCAAAGTCGCCTCGCTTCCAAAAGCAATATAAACCATAGATCTCGAACTTTGTTTCTCTAGCCACTCGATAATATCCGGCGCTCCTTCACGGCTGTCTTTTCCTCCATCAAATGCAGGTGGAGGAAGCAGGCCTACAGGGAGGACCGGCCTGTTAATAATATTCGGAAGCAAATTTAACCATTCATATTCAAATTCCATGCAACTCCGGATCGCCAGAATCTTGCACCCCTCGACGGCCATATTATACCTTTTCACATCGGTAAAACCCGAGGCATTCGATTCATAGCTGTAAGAAAACAGTGTCCGAGCCTCATGCAGACGGTAAGAGATCTTCGATGGGAAAGGGACCCACGGCGGCGGGACAGTGAGCTCCTCAGGCGCCGTTCTTGGAACCTTGTCATCCGACGTAGGCCCCTGGAACACGAGGAAACCTGCAATGAAGATGCTGAGATAGACTGTCGGTATGCATGCATCGTCCGCAATCCTCGGTATCCAGTGATGGGCAAAGTCATAAATTATCCAGTCAGGCTGCTGGGTGGAACCCTGGATGAATTCCACGAAAGGTTGATCAAGTTGGTCAAATGCCTTCTTTAAGAATTCGACGGTGTCTGATGAGAGGTCGGATGTGGCCTCTGCGGCTTCGGGCAATCCTTCGATTTTCGGAAGGGAGAAAGGAATGAAATCTATGAGGTGAGAGATATGAGGAGGGGGTTTAGGGAGCCTTTGGATGTTTCTTGGAGTGGAGATGAAGGAGATTTTGTGGCCTCTTTTGGCTAGGGACTTTGAGAGCTCAAGAAAAGGGAGCATGTGACCAAAGGCTAGCCATGGGAACACTACTATGTTGAGTTTGCCATTAGAGGCCATTTTGTTTTGAGGTTTAGTTGAGGTCTTAGAAAGAAGAAGATTTCGAATGATTTAAATAGAGTTGTGATTGAGAACTGTGATTGAGTTCATTATAAAATGTCTACCAAGAATTGGTTATTGTGGTTGATCGAAGTGCTTTATAAATTGTCAAAGTCAGCTAATGTCGCCATCACATTGCTGCTGGTTTCAAATGTTCTCGTTTAAAAATATGGAGCAGATAGAAGGATGGAGATGGCGGAAAAGTAATGACCAATGGGAGAAAGAATTATAAAATGAGCAAGGGCAACCTTGTACTGCACCGGTCAAAAGGATTCGTGCTCCTTTTTGTCTTTCTTTCCCTTAAAAGTGGTAAACCCACCTTTGAATTGTTGGTGGGAAAAATCACAACCTTTCAAAACATGCATTTTGCATATCTTTACTTAACTTCTACTAAATTTCTTATCCAATCTTTTAATGACATGACGAAAATATTTCTGACTTTTTCTAAATGCTATTTTTGTTCCTTTTGTTTTATATGAGCATTTTAATCAAAGCATGTAATTTTTGGATGGAAAATCTAACCGCAATTAAATGAGAGGAGCAAATATATAATAAAAATAGCAGTACTCTTTATTATTTTATTGTCTTTTTTGAGAGTAAAGCTCATGCATTTCTGTCACAGTGATTTAAAGCATAAATACAATAAAAATAGCAGTACTCTTTATTCCAAGATTTTGAGGTTGATTAAATGAATTAGTTTTTGCTTAATGACTTCTCAAATAAATTGCCGTTTCGGAAATATCCTTGACATAATTTCCAACAAAAAGGGCATAATTGAAATAATTTCCAACAAAAAGGGCAAGAAGTGGTTATGAAATTAATTCCAGTGTTTGTTTACTTATATTTGAAAGAATGAAATAGTTATAAAATAACTTCTCCTACTTTTAACAAACCAAACAAAAAATTTAATTCATGTGAGCCATATGTTTTTTTCTTTTGAGAAGTAATAATGAAGTAGTATTATAATATTATTTGTTGTTTTATTCCTTGTGTTTCATACTTAATTCCCACCCAGAAATGAGAGGAATTTTGTTTGGAAGTAGCCATAATCCATATCATCACTCGAAATAACTTCCAAACACTTCTTCCATCAAAACAAACACTTGAAATACCGAAAGTAACTTCCAAACAACTTATTTCCACCAATTCTATGGTACTTCATGTCAAGCAAACTTGCCCTTAGTTTAGAGCAGCTCTCGTCACACATTAACCACTTCTTTATTCTTCAAAACAACAAATTCATTTAGAGGTCTCTCTCTGAAACAAGTTACTTTCTAATTACTACATAGATTCCTCAAATTATTTTCATATTTTAACTCAAGAATTGCAAGAGCCCTGAGATAGTTGAGTTTAAACAAAATTACTATTTTCTGCCTTTGTAATGTCTACTTGAATCATGAATGTGGGTTGCAAACCATTAGCAAACTTGATCCGGACGTGCGAACGGTAAGCACTTAAAATACGGAATAATCCATGTGATTCATGTGCCCCTAAGTCTATAAATTGTTTACCTCTGGATCATTTTTATAAACTCTATTTTCATCTCCTTCTACCCACGTTTTCAACATACCGTATACACCCTCCTCCTCCTCCTCATCTCTCTCTCACACACACAAAACATGATTATTTAGTTGATGTGCAGTTTATCTGATTTCCATTTGGTTGAATTTTAGGGCCTCCATGTGCTTTGGATTTCTCATCATCGGATCGAACTTGGTATATAATCTAGCATCCTCACAATGTCTCTCAAAAGTCAAATTAGATAAAGTATTTCAAATGGAATTATTCTTTCAAAAAGAATTGAGGAGATGCTCAACAAAAAGAAAAGAACATGTAAGAATAACAAGAAGAAATTATTAATTACTAACATATTGTGTCGTTGTGGATACAATGTCTAGACATCACCCCACCTATTTATAGGATATGTTTGGTTAGCAACAAATAAAAATTGCTACATTTATTGCATGCAATAAATGTTTGATGCAAAAAGAATGACCCAATTTCATTGTTTGGTTATCTTCAAGTTTTATAACTGGATTTCCGAATCCAAACCAATTTCTGTGTTTCATTGAACAAAAAACTAGAAAATGCAACATTTGTTGGAACTTTGCATATATACAAAACTTACGTGGCATCCCATAATAATTACTAGAGCAATACTTTTTCTACCGGTGGCGCGACCTGGATCACGCCGAGATGTTACCTTCCGTTGATCTGCTGATGGCGACGATGGGTGGCTGAGTTTGCATCTGGAGACTGTCGCTCCTGAAGCGTGTGGATCTCAATGGGTTTGAGGTTGTGGTTGCCGAGCTACCTGCAAAGATGTTCCGAGTGGTTGTACCACCAAGGACCCTCCGACGGTCAAGTTAGACTAGAGATCCGAGCAGAGTAACGGCTTAGTGGAGTAAAAAATGGCTTACTTGAACCGTCTGAAGAGGGGTTTATATAGCGGCGGCAGCAGGCAGGGCGGGCGCGAGAATCACGCCGGCAGTTACGCTCCTGACGTCACGCCCGCGTGATGAGCGGGACCTCCCATTAATGGCGAGACATGCTCGTTAATGGGGGATCGTGATGGCGTGGAACGTAGGATGTGGCCGGCGGATATCTCGCGCATGGCGAGATTCGTGGGATGGCGGTTGCGCCTGTGAGCGGTGCCGATGGTCGGTCGATGAGACAGAGGAAGATGACCTCGGCGGGAAAGCTCGTGGACGAGCGGGAAAGCCGAGCTATCTTGGTTCTATGGTAGCCCGGAGACGAGATGAGAGGGCAGAGGAGGCCAACTGTGCGGGGTACTCGGGGACGAGCCAACAATTGTTCATGGGACGGGCACAGGAGTGGCATGGCCAGCCACTGTGGGTCCTTTCTTGTGAGCTCTGGGACACGTCATCTTCCACGTGTCATGATCTAAGGAATTACCGTTATTGAGCAACATCATTAGCCCCTCCACTCTCGTTCCGATCTATTCGTGGGTCGGGTCGAGAGTGGACTGCTTGGTTCTTTCTGTGCGTCTTGGCGCCGGTAATTCCTCATGGTGGATTGTTCTGGGACAACACGGCATTCTTGTTGTCGCGCGTCGAGTATAAGTTGAACGAAGGACGAGTGTGGGAAGGTCGGTATCTTCCCTTTGCCGGAGTTAAGGCGCTGATCGCGCGTTGAGTATGAGTTTATTCGGCGGGTCTTGGATCCGTGTCTCTATAGGGTAGAACGCTACCCGCCGTGGATGCGCCAAGCAGGAAGCTACTCAGCGGCCTCGCGAGGAGGGCTTTGAACCCACCACGTTGATGGGCAGGAGGATACCCCCTGGGGATGCATCGAGAAGGAAGGAACTCGGCTGCCTCACGATGAGGGCTTCAGATCCTCAGTATCTGATGGGCAGGAGGATGCCCGCTGGGGATGCGCCGAGCAGGAAGGTACTCGGCGGCTTCGCGATGAGGGCTTCAGATCCTCAGCGTCGGATGGGTAAGAGGTTGCCCGCTGGGGATGCGCCGAGCAGGGTAGCTGCTCGGTGGCCTTACGATGAGGGCTTCAGATCCTTAGCGTCTGATGGGCAGGAGGATGTCCGCTGGGGATGCGCCAATCAGGAAGGGACTCGGCGGCTTCACGATGAGGGCTTCAGATCCTCAGCATCTGATGGGCAGAAGGATGCCCGTTGGGGATGCGCCGAGCAGGAAGGGACTCGGCGGCCTCATGATGAGGGTTTCAGATCCTCAACATCTGATGGGCAGGAGGATGCCCGCTGGGGATGCACTGAGCAGGAACGGACTCGGCGGCCTTGCGATGACGGCTTCAGATCCTCAGCGTCTGATGGGTAGGAGGATGCTCGCTGGGGATGCGTCGAGCAGGAAGAGACTCGGCGGCCTCACGATGAGGGCTTCAGATCCTCAGCGTCGGATTGGCAAGAGGTTGCTCGCTAGGGATGCGCCGAGCAGGGTAGCTGCTCGGTGGCCTCCTGGCGAGGGCTTTGATCCTTAGCGCGGCAGGGGCCGTAAGAGGCCTACTAAGGACGGGCCGAGCAGGGTTACTTCCCGGTGCCTCTTGGCAAGAGCTTTTGATCCCTGGCGTCGTGGGGTAGGGAGCTACCAGCCGGGGATAGCCGAGTAGGGTAGCCGCTCGGCTGCCTCTTAATAAGGGCTTCGATCCTTAGCACGGGAGGTGCCGTAAGGGGCTTACTAAGGACGGGGCCGAGCAGGGTTGCTGCCCGGTGCCTCTTGGCGAGGGCTTTGATCCCTAGTGTGTTGGAGTAGGGAGCTACCAGCCAGGGATAACCGAGCAAGGGAGGGCCCGGTTGCCTCTTGGCGAGGGCTTTGATCCCTAGTTTGTTAGGGTAGGAAGCTACCGGCCAGGGATAACCGAGCAAGGGCGGGCCCGATTGCCTCTTTCGAAAGCTTTTCATCTTTAGCGCGGGAGGGGCCGTAAGTAGCCTACTAAGGATGGCCGAGTAAAGTTACTTCCCGGTGCCTCTTGACGAGGGCTTTTTGTCCTTAAGGATGGCCGAGTAGGGTTACTGCTCGGTGGCTCTTGGCGAAGGCTTTGATCCATGGCGTTGTGGGGTAGGGAAGCTACCAGCCAGGGATAGCCGAGCAGGATAGCCGCTCGGCTGCCTCTTGGTGAGGGCTTTGATCCCTGTCGTTGTGGGGTAGGGAGCTACTAGCCAGGGATAGCCGAGCAGGGTAGCCGCTCTGCTGCCTCTTGGTGAGGGCTTTGATCCCTGGCGTTATGGGGTAGGGAGGTACCAGCCAGGGATAGCCGAGCAGGGTAGCTGTAGGGTTCCTAGGCACGCTAATGAGGTCTCACAAGGCATCAACAATGCCAATTTCAAATTTTACGGGTGCCGAGAAACCCTAATACGGATCGTTAACTAGAAATTTAGGCGAAAAATGAAACTAGTTAACAACTTAACTAAAAGAACGGAAATACAACCTTTGTAGATCCGGTCCTCCACCTCCACGGCTCCGTGATGAAGTCCCCTCGCTGTCCAAATCGAAACCCGGGCTCTAGCGTCGGCTTCATCGGAAAAATGGGCGGGCTAGGTCATCGACAACGATGCCGAAGATGATCTACGTCGAGGCATCACAAGATCAAGCTCCCACTTCACCAAGCCATGAAAACATGTGAAGGAAACACACTCTACTACTTGGCAAGAGGTAGAGGATGAAGAAATAGGAAGTGGGTAGACTTTAGAATTGGATTTCTCACTCATTTTCACTAGTTGCCATTGATGGTAGCTAGGTTTTCTTTCTTGCTCAAGATGAAGAAGAAGAAGAAAGAATATGATAAGTCATTTAAAAATGGAAAAGAAAATCAATACTTATCATATTCAAACAATGATTAAGTGTAGAGAATGAATCATGGTTAAGTGGAATGGTTAGGGTTAAGCATGAGACAAAAATGGTGGACAATGTCAAAGCTTCATGAAGCTTCAATATGCATCAAAAAAAAGCCACCATTTTTCTTTATGCTTATTATTTTTCCAAAAAGAATAAATAGATAAATAAATGAATAAATAAGTAATGGATAAACAAAACCCTAATCATTAGTTTAACCATGGTTTAATTCTTTACACTTAACCAAGTAAACATGTATCATCAAACATGATACAATCATTTGCACAAAAAAATATATCACATATACCACTTGTAGAAAATCCATTTAAAGTGAACCAATACTAGTTAATGCAAAGTAATATATCAAATATATAATTATACATTAAATCATTAAATCAACACTTGATTTAACAATCCGGTCATATCGCATATAACCGACTAGTATCCTATGTATCGGCTTATCGAATCAATACTTGATTCGATAACTAGGTTATATCGCATACAACCAATCGATACATTCATCTCGAGAATAGAATACAGTATCACATACTGGTATTATTCTTGGTCTCGCACATATCTCATATGTGCTCCTATTTCGTTTCGCTTGAGCCAGGAAACCTCTGTGTAGGACTCTAAAGACTGTCAATACGCCGGCAGCAGGTGATGATCATATCAAACACCCACAAGCCGCAAGCGGTCTGCTAAACGTAACGGCCACCCGGGTATTGAGCGATGAGAAGATCGACGAGCAAGCCCGCTCACACTCCTTTGAATCCAACCAGTAACACTTACCGTACAGTCCGGTCTCGTCGTCTGAAATGTCACATATCTTGCCTAGGGGTGGTAAACGTCAGACCCCAATAGCTCGATAAGTCGTGTCGATATGAGGTCTATAACAGTTCGAGAAACTACTGGTAACACTTACCAGTAAATCTCAGCAACCCTGGCCAGGGATTTCCGGTTATAGCCAATCGAACACAGCGCAACATCAACTCCCTATACCGGGAGAGACGAATCCCCTCCTATCGCTCATTGCCTCCATGTGATTCGGGAATGTACCCAAAAACCACCGTTTTGCACGCCCTCTTGGACGTGGTAAGGTGGAAATCAAAGCACAGTGGGAATCACACAAGACTCTATGACGATCTCGGGTCTACAGACTAACCTGTACCAGTGTCACCAGAGAACTGCCATCTGACGTAAGGTATAATACCATCTGGGAGTTCTCGGCGAGTCCGTCCAGTGTACCCAGTCTCCACTGAGCACCCGTATATCATCTCCGATGTCAAACACCAATGGATATGGGATCATCCATCGCCCATCTGTATGGGTCGAGAAGGTATACGCTAGTCTACTCTGGTATATCGATGCCCCGTCTCGATACACCCACGACTAGGGACCTTGAAGGATGTACTTATGGACTACCATGTCCCCACTAGTATGATCCGCATTATAGTCCAGGTAGTCAAGTACACATCCTAAGGGCTTTACCAACATGTAACAGAGAGACAATCAGTATACACGTTAAGGTAAAGTGTAACCAGATAGCATACTATCATGTCGAGCAAGAAAGTCCTCCCTATATATGTCCAAGCATCCACTACAATATACATCCTATGTATAGTAATGGTCTCTAAGGCATACATATAACTAACAGTAGCCGCTCGGCTGCCTCTTAGTGAGGGCTTTGATCGCTGGCGTTGTGGCATAGGGGAGCTACCAGCCAGGAATAGCCGAGCAGGGTAGCCGCTCGGCTGCCTCTTGGTGAGGGCTTAGATCCTTATCGCCGGAAGGGCCATGGGAGGCCTGCTAAGGATTGACCGAGCAGTGAAGCTGCTCAGTTTCCTCTTGGCGAGAGCTTTGATCCCTGGCATTTTGGGGTAGGGAGCTACCGGCCAGGGATAGCCGAGCAGGGTAGCCTCTCGGCTGCGTCTTAGTGAGGGCTTTGATCCTTACCGCTGGAGGGGCCACGGGAGGCCTACTAAGGATTGACCGAGCAGTGAAGCTGCTCAGTTGCCTCTTGGCAAGGGCTTTGATCCCTGGTATTGTGGGGTAGGTAGATACCATCCAGGGATAGCCGAGCAGGGTAGCCTCTCGGCTGCCTCTTGGTGAGGGCTTGGATCCTTCACGCTTGAGGGGCCATGGGAGGCCTACTAAGGATTGACCGAGCAGTGAAACTGCTCAGTTGCCTCTTGGCCAGGGCTTCGATCCCTGGCGTTGTAGGGTAGGGAGCTACTATCCAGGGATAGCTGAGCAGGGTAGCCGCTCGGCCGCCTCTTGGTGATGGCTTTGATCCTTAGTGCTGGAGGGGCCATAGGAGGCCTGCTAAAGATGGATCGAGTAGTGAAGCTGCTCAGTTTCCTTTTGGCAAGGGCTTTGATCCCTGGCCTTATGGGGTAGGGAGATACCAGCCAGGGATAGCCGAGCAAGGTAGCTGCTCGGCTGCCTCTTGGTGAGGGCTTCGATCTTTAGCGCTGGAGGGGCCGTGGTGTTAGTTGTATGTATGCCCTAGAGGCCATTACTATACATAGGATGTATATTGTAGTGGATGCTTGGACATATATAGGGAGGACTTTCTTGCTCGACATGATAGTATGCTATCTGGTTGATCTTTACCTTAACGTGTACACTGATTGTCTCTCTGTTACATGTTGGTAAAGCCCTTAGGATGTGTACTTGACTACCTGGACTATGATGTGGATCATACTAGTGGGGACATGGTAGTCCATAAGTACATCCTTCAAGGTCCCTAGTCGTGGGTGTATCGAGACGGGGCATCGATATACCAGAGTAGACTAGCATATACCTTCTCGACCCATACAGATGGGCGATGGATGATCCCATATCCATTGGTGTTTGACATCGGAGATGATATACGGGTGCTCAGTGGAGACTGGGTACACTGGACGGACTCGCCGAGAACTCCCAGATGGTATTATACCTTACGTCACATGGCAGTTCTCTGGTGACACTGGTACAGAGTAGTCTGTTGACCCGAGATCGTCATAGCGTCTTGTGTGGTTCCCACTGTGCTTTGATTTCTACCTTACCACGTCCAAGAGGGCGTGCAAAACGGTGTTTTTTGGGTACAGTCCCGAATCACATGGAGGCAATGAGCGATAGGAGGGGATTCGTCTCTCCCGGTATAGGGAGTTGATATTGCGCTGTGTTCGATTGGCTATAACCGGAAATCCCTGGCCAGGGTTGCTGATATTTACTGGTAAGTGTTACCAGTAGTTTCTCGAACTGTTATAGACCTCATATCGTCACGACTTATCGAGCTACTGAGGTCTGACGTTTACCACCCCTAGGCGAGATATGTGACATATGAGACGAACAGACCGGACTGTACGGTAAGTGTTACTGGTTGGATTCACAGGAGTGTGAGCGGGCTTGCTCGTCGATCTTCTCATCGCTCAATACCCGGGTGGCCGTTACGTTTAGCAGACCGCTTGCGGCTTGTGGGTGTTTGATATGATCATCACCTGCTGCCGGCGTATTGACGAGTCTTTAGAGTCCTACACAGAGGTTTCCTGTCTCAAGCGAAACGAAATAGGAGCGCATATGAGATATGTGCGGGACCGAGAATAATGCGTGTATGTGATACCGTATTCTATTCTCGCGATGAATGTATCGATTGGTTGTATGCGATATAACCTAGTTATCGAATCAAGGATTGATTCGATAAGCCGATACATTGGATATTAGTCGGTTATATGAGATATGACCGTATCGTTAAATCAAGTATTGATTTAATGATTTAATGCATAATTATATATTTGATATATTACTTTGCATTAACTAGTATTGGTTCACTTTAAATGGATTTTCTCACTTGAATTGCACAAGTTGTATATGTGATATACTTTTGTGCACTTGTTTGTATCATGTTTGATGATACATGCAAACTTGGGTTTGTGTAAAGACTTAAACCATGTTTAGTGAATGGTTAGGTTTCATTTCACTTATTCATTTATCTATTTATTTTGGTTGAAAAGGAAAAGAAAAACTAAATGGTTGCTTTCATACTAGAAGGTTCTTGATGCTTCATGCATCTTTGACTAAAGCAACCATTTTGTCTTCATCTCCTAAACCTAACCATTCAACTAAACCCTAGTTAGTTCTCTACACTAAACCATGGTTGTTAATATAATAAGTATCATTTTATTTTATAATTGAAAAATACTTATCATATTCTTTTCTTCTTCTTCTCCTTCTTCAAGATGAAGAAAAGCTTGCTACCGTCAATGGTGAAATGAGAAAAAGAGTGAGAAATCCAATTCTAAAGTGAACCCACTTCCTATTTCTTCATCCTCTACCACTTGCTAAGTAGTATAGGGTGTTTTCTTCACAAGTTTCATGACTTGGTGAAGTTGGAGCTTGATCTTGTGTTGCCTCGACGTAGATCATCTTCGGCATCGAAGTCGATGACCTAGCCCGACCATTTCTCTGATGAAGCCGACGCTAGAGTCCGGGATCCGATGATCGCAGCGAGGGGACGTCATCATGGAGCTATAGAAGTGGTAGACCGGACCTACAAAGGTTGTATTTTCCGTTCACTCATAGTTAAGATGTTAACTAGTTGCATGTTTCGCTTAAACTCTAGTCAACGATCCGTATTAGGGTTTCTCGGCACTTGTAAAATTTGAATTTGGCATGGTTGATGCCTTGTGAGACCTCATTAGTGTGTCTAGGAACCCTAGAGTGGTATCAGAGCCTAGCTAGAGCCTTAGGCAATGAGTAGACGGAGTTAGAAACTCGTTCGAACCCGAAACGCCAATCCATGACCCCTCTCTGGATATTTTTTCAAAACTGGGTTTTTTCCAGATTAAAAATTCTTAAAAAATTCAGCAGGAAATTCTAAGAATTACGGTACAAAATTGACCGAGTGATACGGGTAAAGCACGGCGGAACCGCGGCAGAAGCATGGCTTCTGCGGCGGTTCCGCGGCCAATTAGTCGAAAATATTGCATATTTTAGCCGGCAATTTCCTCATCATTTGCATTCATATAGAAGTGTTCGGCATTCATATTTTACAAATTAGCAAAACTGTCGTAAAATATCAGATTGCATGTATTAGACTCTAAAACCGACACTATAAAGGAAATTGACCACATTTCATGGCATCGCATCATCCCTACATTTGCGCAACACTTGTTTTGAGATCTGTGCAGGAAAATCCAGAAGTAAGGCCAAAAATGTACAGGGTACCGATCAAACATTATGCCAACTCAATGATTTCAGATCTGGTATCAATCCAAAAGGGAAAATACAAATCAACATATCAGAAGAAGCCCCAAATATTAGCCCAAGACCACAGAAGAAAGAACAAAGCCCAAGGAGCCAACATGGCCGCGGAACCGCGGCCGGAGCCTGCTTGCGCCGCGGTTCCGCGGCTACTTGATGACGTCAGCACATCAATTTCAGTGCAGATTGTTCTCCTCAGCTCTTATACTTCAGAAAGACACTCCAAGTTCCAGAAGACTCCGGAGACTTCTGCCAGATCAGCAAGCTTTGGGACCAACACTAAACTAGCCTATCATTCTAGAAACTTCTTCTAAAACCCTAGCTTAAACCCTAAGCTAAGCCTAACAAACTCTTTCTAGAAGTCTTTCAACAAACTTTTGGAGGGAACTCAAGAAGGCTTAGGGTTTGGGTGCTCTATAAATAAGACCCTAGGCTCACTTGTAAAACATTATTGAATGAATCCAATTCTAGTATCAAACTAGAGCCATTCTATCTCTTCATCTTCTTCCACAAGTCTAGTGAAAGGATTTGTGTGAAACCCTAACCCTAATTCCAATCAAAAGCCAAGATCCCGGGTACCCATTCAAGCAAGAAGCCTTGCAACCTTTTAGGAGCCGAGCCGGTCTTCAACAGAGCAAGTGGTCCAAGCCGATCCGCGACTCACGGAGCCGAGCGAAGCCAAGTCGACAATTTAATTCTTCCTCTTGTAGTTCTTGAGCGACTGTAATCAAATTGTTGATATAAATAAAAGGTGATATTCTTTTATCTTGTTTTCTTTAAATTCTTGCATCACGAGTCAATCTAAATTTCTAGTTATAATTCTTGTTGTGATGTTTGAGTAATACTCCGCACGTCGAGGAGTCGAGACGATCAATAGAATGATGATGTAATATATCCTAAATTGATTCTTGAATCCTACGAGTTTTGTAAACCCTAGCAAGATCAAAAATCGACGACCCAATTCGTTGCGATGCTTTCTTGATTGATATCGCTCGAGATTGGGGAGTTACGATCGTTTCTTGAAATTGCTAGAGGCTAGAATGTGAATGATAATCGACGAAAGAATAAGGGTTAAACGATGAAACCCTAGTTTCATCAAGAAAGCCCTAACTGTCGTCGACCATCATCGATCTAGTATCAATCCTTCGAAGGACAAGAACACGAAATCTTGAAATTACATCACGTCTATAGATCCGATCGATTCCTACGAGCCTCATTTAGATTCTTGACATTTTGGTTGGAAATATTATCGAAACCCAATTCTTGATTGTTTATCAGTTTCTTGATTCTTGATTAAACATCGTGACACCTGAATCAATTGATAAATTCTTGAATCATGTTTTCTTTTCTTTTCGATTAACTTTTCGATTCAAACAAATCAAATATAAAAACGAATCGCACAATCCCTGTGGACGATCCGCACTCGCTTACGATCTACAACTGACACCGTAGTTGATTGCGGTCAAATATAATTTTTTGATTGTGAACTTTATTCAATTTTCTAATTACCGACACAAAGAGACTCTTATCGATTTGATTTACTTACTCAGTCTCGCATTTTACGATTAATCAAATAGCGCCGAAATCGGGGACTATTTGAATAGATACTTTTATACTTTCACATTTACATCCAATCGGAAAATAATCTCAATCAAAATGGCGCCGTTACCGGGGATCGCGCGCTAATTCGTTTTATATCAAAGTTTGAATTGAAAGATTTATTTCATTGTGATTTTTGAGATCAAAATTCGTGCAAACCCTAAACAATTTGTTGTGTTTCATTGCAAGGAGATCTGGAGCTTGCTGGAAATTTGGAAGAATTTTTGGGATATACCAGAGAGCAGAGGGAGTCTATAGAAGCTCCCTGGTGAAGTTTTTTGAATTGATCCCATTGTTCGACCGCGATTCCGCGGTGGGAGCCCCCTTAGTGCGGCGGTTCCGTGGCTAGCTGAAGGGATCTCTGTGCCAAATTGCTTCAGGTGAATTCTTATCTTCTCCTCTCTCCTCTTTTTAGCTCCAACTGACAATTTTCTGCAGGATTCTTTGCAAAGAATAGCAGCTCGCAAATTGCAAAATTAAATTAGTGCGTGATTTTGTTTCTTGGTTGTTTGCATTATAAATACGGATATTAAGGGGCACGGCCAAATCCAAATTAGGTGGGGATTTCATTACCCTTCCTAGGCCCCGAAAACCACAAAACTTGCATCCGCATTGACCCACATTAACTAAAAGAAATCTAGAGATGACTCTAAGGACTGTCGCGCTCAATTAGGACAGAAGAAGGCCGTGGGTAATTCATTGCTTATCCGCGTTTTCTTGTGGTGCCTAGGAAAGTGTGTCGAAGGCTAGTAGTTATTAATTAGGCCCACTACTTACGTAGTGGAGTACCTTCCCACTTACCTGGCACTTACCTGGCCACAGGGGAACAAAGAGGCAGTGGAGGATTCTATCCTGCGACTTGTCTTTTGGCAGTTAGGAGCGGTCTAGAGCCGGACCTAGGTGACCACAAGATTCTAGGGTTTGTGTGCTGCATTTGTTGTGTCGCATCATTTTTTTCAAAAATCCGTCCCTTTTTCAAAAGCAAACACCGCATTCATTCATTTACCCCTAATTATAAGCCAACGCTGCCACTTGTACTAACCCTTTTTAGTACAAGATAGGCTGGACACGGGATTCTATTGCCCGTTTAGTCCGCGTACCTTTTATCAACTCCGAAGTCGATATTTCTCCATTTACCTTTCCTTTACCCACTACCACACCCACACCGATGGATCCACCTCCATCAAACTTCTTTAACCCTAATCTGCCGCCGTCCGTTGGTGCGCAGAATCCACCCCGCATCTCTCTCCAGGAGAGGTGCTATCCACTTAGAGGTCCTCTTTTGACCTGCTTATCCACACCACCAGCCAATGGGGATAACTTTGAGATTAAACCCCAGTATATCAATCTTTTACCCAAATTCCACGGACTCGAGACTGAGGACGCTTAGGTTTTCATTACCAAATTTGAAAACGTTTGCGCAATGATGGGTACGTCACAACTTTCAGTGGATGCGATGCGTCTACGACTTCTTCCATTTACATTGTGCGATATGGCCGAGAAGTGGCTATATAACACTACCGCACATTCTATTATGAATTGGGAAGAATTCGTCGCTGCATTCTTTAAGAAATTTTACCCAATCCAAAAGACAGCTCGAATCCGTAGCGAACTGAATCAATTTGCCCAGCTCCCTACCGAACCATTTTCAAAATGCTTTGAACGTTTCAAGGATCTATTGGTTCAGTGTCCTCATCACGGCATCCCGAGATGGGAGCTTTGCCGAATCATTTATGAGGGCATTAACCCAAGCACTAAACAGAGCCTTGAAAACATGTGTCAAGGTACTTTTATGACCAAGGATGATGGGGAAGCTTGGAAGTATTTAGAAGAGTTCGCTGAAAAATCACTACAGTGGGAGAGTGGAACCCAACCATTGAATAGGGGTGGCGTACACCAAGTAGATGTGTCCATAGGTAAAGAAAAGGAAACCGGTCCAAGTTTTCGGCACTGGGCTCAATCTCTTGAAGGTCCGAAACACCTGACAACATTCCAAAGAAGAAAGAGAAGGAATGTCGTCAGCGAACAATCGCTCGGTAAGTCCCAAAGATGAGGGAGAAGTAGAATAGACACAGAAAGAGAGAGAGAGAGAGAGAGAGAGTAGCTTTTAAAGTTATATTTGATTGTTATATTTAGTATTAACGTTGTTGTTTGTAGCTTAGTATAGAAGGATGCCAGTGTATAAGAGAGGAGTCTCTATATGCCAGAGACTAAAGGCAAATGTAGTAGTAATCAGGTTAGGAGTATTAAACTTGCAGTCTCGTGCCACTTCTAACACCTTCCGTATCAATCTACCCCTTAAAAACCCCATGATGTCTTGATTGCATTTTTGTATTGTATTGTAAATTGTATTGTCTTGTATAGATGGATTGTAAATGTGTTGTTTGTATTGTTTTGTAAATGCAAATGGAAGACTTGTATTGTCTTGTAATATAGATTGTATAATTGGATGACTTGCCGAAACCATGATATCAGTAAATGGATGTAATTGGAGAATCATGGATGTAACTGGAGAATCATGTAAATGGAAGTATATCCATGGTTCGGTTCAGTCAATATAGATTGAATAGATTGAATATATGCATTCATGGATTCATATTGAATTGTAAATTGTATATTGTACTTGAATCATATTCAAGTCAGATTATTTATAATGAAACTCGGTCAGAGTCTGAACAATTAGAAAGAGAAATTGAAGTCCTGAATTAGGTTTTAATGTTATCGGTAATCGCTGCACATGGGCGGCAGGATTTGTGTCTTTTTCAAAAAAGATTACCGCGTTAATAACACCGTTGTTAAGTTGTTTACTTTAAATAGGCAAGCACCCACTTCTCCGGCTCCCTGAGGTTCAAGAGATTGGTCCTGCTTAAACCTATATTTACTAGGGTCCTTATTGTAATTTATAAAACTTGAGGGGTTTTTATGTAAAAATAATTTTGTATAATTTACAAAATACAGCTCAAGTATTTAATTATCGTCTTTAGAGTTTTCATAGCTGTAGATTTTATATTTGTGACATTTCTAGTGAATAAACCTATTTTTCATAATACATGGTATTTAATTGTAATATTGAACTTGCATGGAAATTCATGGTATTTTCTTGTAAAGTGATTCTTTTGACTTAGAAACGTTGGAATATTGATATTATAACAAAAATAGATATTTTGATAATACATATATATTTACATATTTATAAAAATAATTTTAATTTATTTTATTTTCTAGAAATCTCATTTTCTTATGATATTTGTATTTTAAATCTCTCGAGACCGAATGCTCCTTGCGGAGGTCTGCATCTCGCACTAATAAGCCCATGGATGTGCGATAATCCGCACCATCCCAGTCGGGTTCCCCAAAAATTGGTTGTAGCGGCGCTTTGCAAAGATTTGTAAAAATACGTAATCTTGTAGAAAACGGTTTTAATAGTAAATGGTATTTATATGTAAAGTTTAATTTTCCCGTATTCTAAGTTCCCGAAAGGTATTGTTCTATGTTGTATATGAGTGTTGTGAGGAGGTAGGTCATTACCTCATGATCTATCTAAAGGTATAGCAAGAATTTTGATGTTTTAAAGTCGAAACTAAACTACATGGTATTTTTCTGAAAAAGAGCGGTAAAAGTTACAAAATGAAATATTTTGCTATGAAACTCGTTCAACATATTTTGTTAATGATTAATAGTCAAGATGTAAGAGTTTAATATGGTTGTGTTAAGGAAAATTGAACTTTACAAAGAAAACCGAATCGAAAGTCGGATTTAACTCCGCTTCCGTCGGATTTTAGAAAAAGAACTTTTTTAGAATAGCAAAGGGAAGAGAGAGATGGGACTTACTTGTTGTTAGGTTAGAGAAGAGAGACAGGAGGAAGTAGGATTTTCCGGTGCGTCGTTTCGTCGCCGGGAGCTTCTAGGGTCGTCGTCGGAAGTTCGCCCTTCGCTAACTCCACTTGTACACAAAAATTCTAAAGAGTTTTTTTGAGAGTTTGGACAGAATTGTGAGTGAGGGGTGTGTGTTTAGGGGTGGTATTTATAGGGTAAAACTAGGGTTAGGGTAGGTGAAAGGGTGAGAAGAAAATGTATTATATTTTGTTTTAAAAAATGGTTTAATGGGGTTTTAAAGAGTTCTGTTTATGTGCAAGAAATTTAAAGTATAAAGGGGTTATTAGAATACAAAAAGACAGAGGGTCAAATAAGGGAATCGGCCGATCCGGGGTGAATTGGCCTACGGCGGCGGCCGAGTCAGTCCGGTCCGCCGGCCGAGTCAGGCCGAGTCGGGCCCCCCTTGCTGCCACTTGTTTAGTGTCGGTTGGTGATTCTCCTGGGTCAGTTTTTTTTATATGTGAAGTGGGGTTTTACGGGTTTAGCACGTGTAGACTCTTGGAATTCTAAAAATTTAAAAAGAAATCAATAATAAAAATAATGTGGGGGATAGGATTTGAACTCTGGTGCTTTGGTTCAGCATTGTAAGGTCTTACCAACGAGCTACAAGCTCCTTCTTGCTATTAAGTAGCAAAACAAACTTTTAACTTGTACTCGGGCAAAAGTACCCCTTTCTGTATTTTTGAAAAAAATTTGGACAGAAAGTTTAGGGTTGTTACACGTTACGTCCAGTTAGTACCGCTAACGGCTTGTGGGTGACTGATATGATCATCACCTACTGCCGGCATATTGATGAGTCTTTAGAGTCCTACACGGAGGTTTTCTGGCTCAGGCAAAACGAAGTAGGAGCACACATGTAATATGTGCGGGACCGAGATTAATACGCGTATGTGATACCGTATTCTAATCTCGCAATATGTGATATCAGTCGGTTATATGTGAAATAACCGGGTTGTCGAATCAAGTGTTGATTCGATAAGTTGATATAAATGAAATTAGTCAGTTGTATGTGATATAACCGGATTATTAAATCAAGTGTTTGTAGGGTTACTAGCCACACTAAGGAGTCTCTACAAGGCATCGACCGTGCCGGATTAAAAAAATTTAGGTTCCTAACAACCCGAAGCAAGATCGTTAACTAGATATTAGGCGAATCAAAAGCAAGTAAATCACATTTACACTAAAGGAAAGGGACTACAACCTTTGTAGATCCGGTCCTCCACTTCCATAGCTCCGTGACGACGTCCCTTCGCTGCGATCAACCAACTCCCGGACTCTCGGACGGCTCCATGAGGAAATTGCAACGGGATCGCTTGAAGTCTTCGGTGCCGAAGATGATCTACGTCAAGGGAATACGGACTCAAGCTTCTACCTCACTAACCATAGAATTAGTGAAGCAAACACCCTAAACTAAAGTGCTAGTCTAGTAGAGGATGGTGAGATAGGAAGTGGGTACTCTTTAGATTTTGTTTTCTCACTTGGATTCATCACATGATAATTTTCTAGCAAGCTTTTCTTTTTCTTCATGAAGAAGAAGAAGAAGAGAAAAGAATAAGAATGAATTATCAATTAAAGAAAATCAAGTGAAGCCTTATCATATTGCAACCATGGGTGAGTTAACACATGTAGAGAATAAACTAGGGTTTAGGTTAAAGGATAAAAAAAAATGGCAAGACTTTTTCAAAGATGCTAGCATGCTTCATGAAGCTTCTAGCAAAGAAACAAAAAGCCACCATTTAGTTTTTCCAAAATTAAATAAATAAATAAACCCTTAACCATTAACCTAAACTATGGTTTAAAGCATACACACCCAAGTTTGCAGGTATCATCAAACATGATACAAACTTGTGCACAAAAATATATCACATATACAACTTGTGCACATCAAGTGAGAAAATCAATCTTAAGTGAACCAATACTACTTAATGTAAAGTAATATATCAAATATATAATTATACATTAAATAATTAAATCAACACTTTATTTAACGATCCGGTCATATCGCATATAACCGACTAATATCAATGTATCGACTTATCGAATCAACACTTGATTCGATAACTAGGTTATATCGCATACAACCAATCGATACAATCATCACGAGAATAGAATACGGTATCACATACTCGTATCATTCTCGGTCCCGCACATATCACATATGCGCTCCTATCTCGTTTTTCCTGAGCCAGTACAACTTCTATGTAGGACTCTAAAGACTCGTCAATACGCCGGCAGTAGGTGATGATCATATCAAACACCCACAAGCCGTCAGCGGTACTAGCTGGACGTAACGGCTACCCGGGTATTGAGCGATCAGAAGACCAACAAGCAAGCTCTCTCCAACTCCTGCAAAAAGCCTGACAGTGACACTACGGTACAGTCCGGTCTCCTCGTCTGATATGTCGCATATCAAGTCTAGGGGTGGTAAACGTCGGACCCCAATAACCGATAAGTCGTGCTGATATGAGGCTCATAACGGGTCGAGAAACTACGGGTAACACTTACCAGTAAATCTCTAAACCAGACTTGGCCAGAGACTTCCCTATTATGGCCAATCGAGCACAGCGCAACATTAACCCCCAATACCGGGAGAGACGAAACCCCTCCTATCGCTCATTGCCTCCATGTGACTCGGGATTGTACCCAAAAACTACCGTTTTGCATGCGCTCTTGGACGTGGTAAGGTGGAAATCAAAGCACAGTGGGAATCACACATGACTCTATGACGATCTCGGGTCTACAGACTAACCTGTACCAGTGTCACCAGAGAACTGCCATCTGACGTAAGGTATAATACCATCTAGGAGTTCTCGGCGAGTCCGCCCAGTGTACCCAGTCTCCACTGAGCACCCGTATATCATCTCTGATGTCAAACACCAATGGATATGGGATCATCCATCGCCCATCTGTATGGGTCGAGAAGGTATACGCTAGTCTACTCTGGTATATCGATGCCCCGTCTCGATATACCCACGACTAAGGACCTTGAAGGATGTACTTATGGACTACCATGTCCCCACTAGTAGATCCGCATCACAGTCCAGGTAGTCAAGTACATATCCTAAGGGCTTTACCAATATGTAACAAAGAGACAATCAGTATACATGTTAAGGTAAAGGGTAACCAGATAGCATACTATCATGTCGAGCAAGAAAGTCCTCCCTATATATGTCCAATCATCCACTATAATATACAACACATGTATAGTAATGGCCTCTAGGGCATACATATAACTAACAATCTCCCACTTGCACTAGGGCCATCTGATAACAGTGATTGTAGTATCTCATACTCAACCATCCCTTCATAGTCTCTCTCTGGGAAAAAGCCTTTGTGAGTGGATCCGCCGTGTTTTCCTCTGAGTCTTCTCTCCTAACCTCGATCCCTTGGAGATCAACCATCTCCATGATCAGGTGACACTGCCTAAGAATTATATCTGGATCACTGATGGGACGGACGTTCCTTGGCATAAGCCACAACTCCATTGTCACACAATGGGAGGAACTTAGTTCATCTCATGAACTAATATACACCCAGACAGCCTCTTTGGTAGCATCTTAAGTAGCGATGTATCTTGCCTTTAATCGTCTAGTATGTCACGGTATCTAGCTTGGAACTCTTCCAACATACCGTCCCTGTACTGAGGGTAAAGACAATGCCTGTGATTGACTTTCAGTCGTCCTTCTCACCCTGGAACCTATCCAGTGATTCTCCCCAGGATCCATTGACACCATCTCACTACAACTAGTGAGAATCCTAACATCCAATCAGATCTATCTCATAGATCCAAAACCCAGGATTTAGTAGGTATCATTTTGATCCTATATGGAGAATCCTTGTGATAAGCGGAGATTGATCGAGCGTAGCATAGGAAACTCCTTCCCTATCAAGAGTATGTCATCCACGTACTCTACGAGGATCGTCACCATATTCCCTACTACCTTTTTGTACATACAAGGTTCATCTACCATTTTAATGAAGTCAAACTCTTTGACTACCATATCAAAACAGATTTTCCAACTCCGCGATGCCTGCTTTATCACATAAAAAATCTTGCAAACGTTTCCGCTGCTCCCACTGTCTACGAAGCCCTCTGGCTGTGTACTTATAGACGCTCTCTTCCAAATCATCATTTAGAAAAGCAGTCATGACACCCAACCACCAGATATCGTAGTCATGGTATGTAGCCATGGCAAGTAGGATCTGGATTGACTTAAGCATAGATACTTAGAAAAGGTTTCATCATAATCCATACTTGGTTAATGATGCAAAGCTTTAACAAGTCTAGCTTTGAAAGTCTCAACTTTTCCATGTACACCAAGTAATATTCTCAAGACATACTTGCTCCTGATGGGGATTTCACCCTTCAGATAAAGCAACCAAAGTCCATACTTTGTTGGTGTATAAGGATTCCATCTCAGGTCGCTAAGCATCCAGCCATTCTTACAGAGTCCCACTCCTGATGGCCAGCTCGAAACTAGTTGGGTCATCATCTCATGATGCATTCCTCGCTCCCACTGTCATCGAGAAACCGAAGTATCTCTCTGGCGGATGAGGAACCCTACCAGATCGGCAGAGAGGCTGAGGTTCGTCGGGGTCTTCTGAATCTTTTGGTTCTACCAAATCATCAGTTGCAGTTTGTATAGCTGGAACCTTTCCAATTTTACATAACAGACCTTGCCTCGAGCTTGTCCGGATTTTTCTTTTAGACATAGGCCGAACATCCCCAAATCTTAACTGACTTAAGATATGGGCTCTTCTCATTCCATATCACATATGAAGTAGTAGGCATCAGATTTGATTTGAACCATATTCAATAGGTATGCAACTTCAAAAGTGCATAACTCCCAAAAGGAAATAGGAAACTCAGTAGTACTCATCATAGAGCACACCATATCATATAGGGTGTTATTGCTCCGCCCCGATATACCATCGTGCTATGGTGTATACGGAGGAGTAATGCTGAGAGAGAATCTCATTCTCCTTTAGAATAGTCCAGGAATTCCGTGCTCAAGTATTCTCCTCCCTGATCGCATCAAGGGATATAATACTTATACCCGTATTTTGGTTCTCTACTTCTAACTTATATTCCGTGAATATCTCAAAAGGTTCGGACTTGTGTTTCAACAGAAACATATGTCTGAATCTTGAGAGATTATCAGAGAATGTAATGAAGTAAAAAGAACCGGTCTTGGCATGTGTAGACAGGGGACCTTTCATACATCAGCATGTATCAATCCCAAAAGTTCACTAACTCTTGCTCTGTTTCCAATAAACTGAGCTGTGGTCATCTTATCTTTGTGATATGACCGGCAAGTTTTCACAAGATGTAAATTCAAACGGATTTAAATATGCATCTATGTGCAACTTAGCTAGTCGGGTCGCATTGATATGACCTAGTCTACAATACCTCAAGAAGGATCCGTTCATTTCTGAACTCTTCCTCTTGTGTGTGTTCCGTATACTAAGAACTGTAGTTTGATTTAGAACGTCAATACTTTTAGATAACGTACTTGAACCGATCAACTTTTGATATAGGAAATGTTCAAAACATTATCCAACAATACAAAATTATATCTTTTCTTTACTGATAAAGAGACTGATATGATTTTGTACATCAGGTTCGGTATTGAATAACATTTGTTCAGAATCAATGTATTCTGGTAATACAGGGTGATAGTGACCAACAGACTTGGCTGCAACATTTGCACCGTTTTCTTTCTCATTAAACTTATCACCCGTTCTCAGTTCTTTACCTATCTGTAGCCCATGTAATAGATTACATATGCGGGATCCTGATCCGGTATCTCATACCCAGGACGTAAAGGAAACTGAGAAACAGTTATCTGTAATGAACACATCCGAAGAAGATGCATCAGCATGCACTTTCTTCGTTTGGGCGGCACGGGAATTCTGGTAATCCCCAAATTTCCTGCTCGGTCTTATAACATTTATAAGTTGGAGCGGGTCCAACATTCCCCAGCTCAGTAGAACAAGCAGGTTCGGTCAATTCATCCGTATTATTATCTTGATTAAGGCGTGATATGGTCGCTACCTGGAGAGAGAAAGAGAGAAGAAAACACTCTGCGTGCGCTCTTGCAAGATCAGATTGGTTATTATTTTATCTAATCAGGATGGCTCCCACTGTTTTTATCAAATCTTCCTTCAAACCCTAAAAGGAAAGACTAGCCGGGATTAATTACACCCTACAAGTTCGCCAATCTTTCAGCCAGGCCAGTGTCGGTACTTTGAGGGAGGTCCACCGTGCTTTCGCACGACCCTAATTAATGTAAACCTCATTTTCCCAGAGGCATAACCCCGTTGACACCTTTCTAGATACCTACTTGATCGGCTAATTGTAATGTGTAAAACTCTCCCAGGAGTAACTCTTACGCGCAGCAGGTATTGGGATCCAACTATCTCATAGAAGGTATGCAATCTCATTGCAAATCAACACTTGAAATTCCCGATAATTTTGCCCCTAGCGTGATATGACCTTGACGCATGCCAAACAACCCATAGTCCGCTAGTCAAGTTCAACCCGTACATTTCTTGATTGAATTAAACCAACCCGCACGACCCTTGACGCATGCCAAACAACGCCGTACGATTACCCTAATCCAATCGCATCGTTTGCTAGAAGATAAGCACTAGTTAGCTACCGTACACTACGCCTTGACGCATGCCAAACTACCGCAGCACGAATACTAAGTAGTACTTATCTGAAATGACGGAGGGCTACGCCAAGTTTTTCTGAAAACCTATTGTGTAATGAACTTGATATCGCTGTAGAATCAAATGATTTTAAAATGGAGTGTTTTTGAGGCTTTTCTAGTTTTGCTAAAGGGGTCACTCCCGGTGAAGGGATCGTCGGCCCTTTCCTCGTCGAATGAGGTGCGGGATATATCATATATATCGCTGTGCAAAGCAAAAACTATAGAAGCAATCAAAAGACAAACCGAGGGGTGTAGCATCTGCCAGTTATTGCTAAAGGGGTCACTCCCGGTGAAGGGATCTCGACCCTTTCCTTATCGAATAAGGTGCAGGATGTTCTACAAGGAACACCGCGATGCAAAGCAAGAACTGTAGCTACCTGTTTTTGAAAATTTGATTCCACAACATCTTTAGGTCTCTTTTTCTTTCATTAATCATATTAATGAAGTCCCATCATTTAAGTTACCTAAACATCACAGATAAATACGACGTACACTTATGCCATCCGTATTCGCCTCAATGCCCCCTCGTGCACCGTTAGGTTAGGTAACGAACGGCAGAGCTGGGCAGGGCTAGCGCGGGTGTAAAACATAAGTAACGTCTATATAATATATTATATATACTATATATAGTATCTATCACAGCACATGACATGATCACATCACAGATATCGCAGCAGAAGAAACATATGAAACATTGGATATACTAGGACGTCCGTGTTTTTAATACGAGCCAGTATAAAACACGGATTCCACGGTCGCGATGAATAGTCAAACCCACACCCCTAGACCCCTACGAGAGCGGCAAGCAACCCTGCTAATTCTAGAGTTAGGAGACCCGGACTCGACTCCTCGAGTTGGTCTCCCACTGGACCCTAGAACCCGGTTACTTGTGTTCCCCTCCTTGGGTCTATCCTAGTGCGGAAAAGTAAATAATATACAAATGGTGACATCTTCCGCAACCAGGAAGTGCCCCAATAAAAGAATATTACATACAAGTTTTTACATGAATGAAAATGAAAAACACTCATCTCACATAAAAAACCCCTGGCTATTCAAAACGCGACGATCCGATATAACATATCCAGCAACACATAACATCACATGTCATCAACGTAATTAAATATGCGCATCCTAATTGTCGTTGACATATAGCAACGAAACCGGCGATATCACATATTACACTTACGGTCACAGAAAAGAAAGTGTAAAACTACAACAGTTGGAATCCGCAACCTCCTTAGACATCGCATGCCTAACAGTTATAAACCCCGCATTTTAGTCTCTATATTGAAAACACTTTTCAATATCTAGTCGGGTAATTCAACAAGATTTCCGACATCCTGATCGAATGCTCGTCGCAAACTTTAGTAGGCAGCCGCACCCCCGATACCGTCGACGAAGTGCACTAAGGCGGAACACCGCTGCCGCGGGCACCCAAACGGATGCTTTCGGCGACGGGGTTCTCCTACAGTCACTTGGTCGGGGCTTTGGGGCATGGCTGTCTATTAAGTTTACCCGGCGAGTATCCGCGTACGCTACGTGATTGCGACGGACTTTTGATCGCATCAAAATTCCGTGGCAACCGATCAAGTGAGACTAAACTGCTATGTTTATAACATCCAAATCAGTTATCTCATAACTACTTGTGGATTCCAAATATTGTATCACATTCCAGATAAATAGAAAATGTTAAACTTTTTGATCAAACAATCAAACACCTAAGTTTTCCCGAAACAGCTCAACACATGAAATAAGTCTAAAAACATCCATTTCATGCCACAGTACCAACGGTCCAGCCGTAGAAGGGTCAAGCCAACGCCTCACATGTGGCATGCCGTACTGCCCCAAACCCTAAGGTTCAAAGGGCAGTTCAAGATGATCACATAATCGAGTTAAGGTTTGTTGTCTTCTAGAGGGTCCACGCGTTACTTGCACTATTTCGAACGTTCTTAAACTACGGAAAGATCCAACACTTGGAAATTTCCCGGCAGGGGAAAAAGTGGGTATTTATATCCGGTCAAACATTTTAACATGTTCTAAAATACCCGGAAAAACATACAGACGAATTTAAACTTCCCGATCGAAACACCGAGTCCCCAATTCAACCCAGAAAACTCAACTCTTGAGTAAATATTAAAAATTCCCAGAAAACACAGCACTAACAGAGAGAAATTACTGTGATAACCACGTGCCCTGATTCAACACATTGGCCGCGGAACCGCCGCAAATACCATGGTGGGGCCGCGGTTCCGCGGCGCATCTGTCGATTTACGGGCATGTGCTACACAGTAACTCTTAGAAAAGCCTGCTGAATTTTTTGGATATTTTTAATCTGGAAAAATCCATAATTTCAGAAAATGAACAGAAAGGGGTATCGATTAGGGTTTCGGGGTTCGATCGGGTTTCTAACATCGTCTACACATCGCCTAAAGCACTAGCTAGGCTCTGATACCACTGTAGGGTTACTAGGCACAATAAGGAGGCTCTACAAGGCATCGACCATGGCGGATTAAAAAAATTTAGATGCCTAACAACCCGAAGCAAGATTGTTAACTAGATATTAGGCGAATCAAAAGAAAGTAAATCACATTTACACTAAAGGAAAGGGACAACAACCTTTGTAGATCCGGTCCTCCACTTCCATAGCTCCGTGACGACGTCCCTTCGCTGCGATCAACCAACTCCCTGACTCTCGGACGGCTCCATGAGGAAATTGCAACGGGATCGCTTGAAGTCTTCGGTGCCGAAGATGATCTACGTCGAGAGAATACGGACTCAAGCTTCTACCTCACTAACCATAGAATTAGTGAACACCCTAAACTAAAGTGCTAGTCTAGTAGAGGATGGTGAGATAGGAAGTGGGTACTCTTTAGATTTTGATTTCTCACTTGGATTCATCACATGATAATTTTCTAGCAAGCTTTTCTTTTTCTTCATGAAGAAGAAGAAGAAGAGAAAAGAATAAGAATGAATTATCAATTAAAGAAAATCAAGTGAAGCCTTATCATATTGCAACCATAGGTGAGTTATCACATGTAGAGAATAAACTAGGGTTTAGGTTGATGGTTAGGTTAAAGGATAAAAACAAAATGGCAAGACTTTTTCAAAGATGCTAGCATGCTTCATGAAGCTTCTAGCAAAGAAACAAAAAGCCACCATTTAGTTTTTCCAAAATTAATTAAATAAATAAATAAATAAAACCTTAACCATTAACCTAAACTATGGTTTAAAGCATACACACCCAAGTTTGCAGGTATCATCAAACATGATACAAACTTGTGCACAAAAATATATCACATATACAACTTGTGCACATCAAGTGAGAAAATCAATCTTAAGTGAACCAATACTAGTTAATGTAAAGTAATATATCAAATATCTAATTATGCATTAAATTTTTAAATCAACACTTGATTTAATGATCCGGTCATATCGCATATAACCGACTAATATCAATGTATCGACTTATCGAATCAACACTTGATTCGATAACTAGGTTATATCGCATACAACCAATAGATACAACCATCGCGAGAATAGAATACGGTATCACATACTGGTATCATTCTCGGTCCCGCACATATCACATATACGCTCCTATCTCGTTTTGCCTGAGCCAGTACAACCTCTATATAGGACTCTAAAGACTCGTCAATACGCCGGCAGTAGGTGATGATCATATCAAACACCCATAAGCTATCAGCGGTACTAGCTGGACGTAACGGCTATCCGGGTATTGAGCGATCAGAAGATCAGCAAGCAAGCCCGCTCCAACTCCTGCAAAAAGCCTGACAGTGACACTACCGTACAGTCCGGTCTCCTCGTCTGATATGTCGCATATCAAGTCTAGGGGTGGTAAACGTCAGACCCCAATAACCGATAAGTCGTGTCGATATGAGGCTCATAACGGGTCGAGAAATTACAGGTAACACTTACCAGTAAATCTCTAAACCAGCCCTGGCCAGGGACTTCCCTGTTATGGCCAATCGAGCACAACGCAACATCAACCCCCAATACCGGGAGAGACGAAACCCCTCCTATCACTCATTGCCTCCATGTGACTCGGGACTGTACCCAAAAACCACCGTTTTGCATGCCCTCTTGGACGTGGTAAGGTGGAAATCAAAGCACAGTGGGAATCACACAAGACTCTATGACGATCTCGGGTCTACAGACTAACATGTACCAGTGTCACCAGAGAACTGCCATCTGACGTAAGGTATAATACCATCTGGGAGTTCTCGGCGAGTCCGTCCAGTGTACCCAGGCTCTACTGAGCACCCATATATCATCTCTGATGTCAAACACCAATGGATATGGGATCATCCATCGCCCATCTGTATGGGTCGAGAAGGTATACGCTAGTCTACTCTGGTATATCGATGCCCTGTCTCGATATACCCATGACTAGGGACCTTGAAGGATGTACTTATGGGCTACCATGTCCTCACTAGTATGATCCGCATCATAGTCCAGGTAGTCAAGTACACATCCTAAGGGTTTTACCAACATGTAACAGAGAGACAATCAGTATACATGTTAAGGTAAAGAGTAACCAGATAGCATACTATCATGTCGAGCAAGAAAGTCCTCCCTATATATGTCCAAGCATCCACTACAATATACAACACATGTATAGTAATGACCTCTAGGGCATACATATAACTAACAGTGTTGATTTAATAATTTAATGTACAATTATATATTTGATATATTAACTTACATTAACTAATATTAGCTCACTTAAGCATTTCTTTTTCTCACATGTGCACACTCAATATATATGTGATATATATTTTTGTGTCATACTTGTTGATACATGCTACATGGGTGTATGAGACTCACACCATGCTCATGTTAATGTAGGGTTTATTTATTTAAAGTAAATTAAAATTAGTTGGAAATTAGTCACATGGTTGAAGCTTGTGGAACCATTGACTTAGTCCACTAATTTTGTTTTATTTAAGATATTTATTAACCTAACTATTGTCATTAGCCATGGTTAAGTCTCTACAAGAGTTAGTATATGATATTTTCTCACCCATGGTTTCTATTCTTACTCATGACATTCTCTGCTTCATCTTTTTCTTCATCTCCTTGACCTCTCTAGGTTTTTTAGGAGGTGAAAAAAATTAGTGAGAAAAATATTTAATAAGTGAACAAAATTCCTACTTCATCAACCTACACTAGATTAGCCATTTAGTTTAAGGTTGTTTGCTTCACTAATTCCTAATTAGTGAAGAGGTAGCTTGAGTTAGTGTCTCCTCGACGTAGATCATCTTCGGCATCGAAGACTTAAAGCAAGTTTGTTCATTTCATCTTGTGGAGCCTTACTAGAGTCCAGAAGATCACTACTTAGAGCGAAGGGACTACTGCATGGAGCTATTGAAGTGAAGGACTGGTCTACAAAGGTTGTATTCCTTGTTCACTTTGTATGTAAAGTTGTTTGCATGCATGTTTACCCTAGTTAAGATCTTGTGTTAGGGTTCTGTAGTACGCTAAATTTTTGAAACGGCATGGAAGATGCCTCCCGAAATCCAGTGGGCGTGCTAGGTAACCCTACACTTACCACCTCCTCTCCTTACCCTTGACGGGTCCTAGAGAACTCATCCCCAACTTCTTCTTCTTCTTCTCATTTCCCCGATCACAAGCCTAAACTCCTCGTCTCTTCGACCTCGCCGTTGACCTTGTCCCTATTTCCATGTCGTCGACCAACTCCCCCTTCTTCCCCATCCACGCTAAAAACCCTAGAACCCAACAGCCATCCTCTTCTCTTTTCTTTCTTCTTCTTATCTTCTTTTCCGGCTTCGCCGAAGTTGGTTACCGCCGACGAGCACGACCCAGACGACCCCAGTCACCATCGTCGCCTACTCCAGTCACCACTTCATGTAGTTGCTCAGTTCAGGCCGGGTTTTACGTACGTGGGTTTTGCATCGTAACGTTATTCGGTGTCCGGAACGTGATATCCGTATTTTCGTCTTGAGATCTCGATTAAGCAAGTTCTAAACTTGAAACATGCTACTTTGCTTATAGCAATATTTATATGATTAATTATAGTACATGTGTTTTAATATTCAGCAAATATTATCAATCTACAGTTTTATAGTACCTGTTTGTATTTGTACCAATAACGGTTTTATCTAGTTGTACGCTGGTTCATCATGATATTGTTATAATGTTATATCAGTTCGGCATTCTTTATCTAGATTGCCATATACTTGGTAGCAGACGTAAAACAATTATTACAGATATATACATATACATCTTGGACATTAGTCATGTTTACCATATTTAGATATTGGTTACGGTTTTCCATCTGGTATCTATTTTGGTTAATATGTATTACCTGACATGTTCACAAGACATTCCTAGATCTATTACTTAGATTATTACTAATGCCGACGATCCTGACTTATTGTCCTGATGGACGTGACTTGTTATGTACATAGACAAGATCTATACCTGTTTGATCCTTTGTTGGAATTAGATTGATATCATCAATACCTGACATGAATACAAAACCTAGGGGTAAGGGGAAATCAATAATGAAACCTGACTTGTAACTCAACAGTTCGATACTTTCTAGATACTAATCAGTCGATACAAGCTTCGGCCCCGGAATGATGATGCTGACATCATTCGTCTGTACATGATATCCTGTTTTTACTGCTTGGCGGCACGTCTCGGATTCAGCCCAGAGGGCCTTGACCGTGCTCCCGGGCACTCATGGGATACTATTGAGTTACATCGACGATTCCATTAATTAATTTCAAAAACTTGTAGAATAGATAACTTAGAAGCACAGATTGTAGGATATACATCACATACCTATACCTCACAGTTTTATGTTTGTGTCTATTATTCCCACTCATGTTTAATCATAGCATCCTATTCTGGTTATTACTATTGTTCGATATTTATGACGCACTGACATCTGGGTTTTGCATGGCCATGTTCCTTTGATTTTGTCGCAGAAAGATCAGGAGTATTTTAACAAGCAAGCCGAGTAGTGAGGAGCTTAAGGATTAGTTTAAAGATGCTTAGTTTATTTTATTTCCATAGTTTAATTTATCGATGTGATCCCATAAAGGACGTGATTCAGATATTATTCTTTATTGGATCTTTATTCATTTTTTCTATATACATTTCTCGACTTTTATCTACTGTGGCAGATGGACAAGTGTTAGTTAGATTTTATTTACTGTTCTTGATATCTGATTGACAGCCGTAATATGATTATGGAGGGCTTTTTCCTAACCATAGGTATCATGGTTTGCTCTGTCACGTGCCGTATTTACTTATTTTGTGTAGCGGGGCGTGACAGGGTTTGTTTGGTATCAGAGTCATAGAATTTATGGTCAGTCGCGTTTGGTTCTTTTATAGTTGAGTATTGAGCCCGATACACTAATCAGAAAACTCAGAATTAAGAACATGTCCTGCCACATTACTATCTTGCCGGTCATGAATCTATTGCTATCAATATCTTGTATATTGAATCATGTTTACCGTTACTAATTCCGTTCGATGTCTTTGGCTTCAGAATCTTGGCGGATAGAGATTTACGGTCATACCAGAGGCGTGTAGATAACGCCACATTACTTGGAGTTGTACGTGGTATATTAGAAAACCAGAAGCGTCAAACTAAGCTGAATCAGTGGCAGGCCGAGGCTTTTCAAGAGGGTCTGAGGACGGTCCAGTAGTCCGTTGTTACATCAGCTGAGAGAGCAGCAGCCCCCAGGCTAACCCAGTGTGAGGGCACCGAGGCAGACTTTAGGAAGCTCGATCCGTCCATATTTACAGGATTGGATGAACCATTGCCAGCGGAGCAGCAGCTAGTTGATACAGAGAACCTGCTCGTTGCCGCGCAGATTCCAGATGAGAAATTGGTCGATGTAGTACGCATCCAATTGGTAGATTACGCTCGTGAGTGGTGGCTCATAGAGGAGACCTGTCTGACCATGCCGATCAGTCGGGCAACCTTTTCGCGAACCTTCTTGGTGAAGTTCTTTCCGCAATCTGCTCGGGAGGAAATGGAGGAGAAGTTCATTAGCTTGAAGCAGAATGGAGGATCCCTTGATACACATGCGGCTGTGTTGACTCGGATCAGTCGATTTGCAGGGCCCTTGGTTGCCAATGAGGCAGATAAGACGAGGTGGTTTTTATGTAGCTTGGATGTGGAGATACAAAGACACATCATATCTCTGGGATCGACCACCTTCTCCTAAGTTCTCAAGACAGTTACGGAGCAACAGATTTTATCGATAAAGTTAAAGGGTAATCTACAGCAAGAGGTGGTAGTGTGGAAGACTGCGTTTACACCAAACAGAGCTCCTGTATGTAGAGGCATTCTGGTAAACAAATGAGGGTCAGTACCCATGAAGAATCCTTTTGTATCAGATCACAAAAAGGGTGCAATTTGTGACTTTTTTCATCTATCCGGACACACGCAGAAAGAGTGTCGAAGGAGGCTCAGACTTTGTTTAGTTTGTGGATCAGCTGACTATACCATCAGTGCATGCCCTTCGAATCTACGATCGAGAGACAATATTCAGAAACCACCGTAGAAGAAGATTTATGGGCATAAGCTGACCACTCAGAGGCCTAATCAGGGACGGGCCTTCGCCTTGACGGCCGAGGAGGCCAAGGCGTCAGATGATGTTGTTTTAGGTATCCTACTTGTTTATAATTTTCCCGCATTGGCATTATTCGATTCAGGTGCATTTCATTGTTCATGTCATCCAAGTTTATTAGTGCATACTCTATTCCATACATGGCCCTTTCTAGTTGCTGGGATATACACACTGGAAATGGGAGAATTATATCTAGTAGTGAGTGCAAGGGTTGCTCGATTGTTATTTGCGGATGGGAGTTATTCGCGGATTTCTTGGTGATTGATACTGGCACCTATGATGTCGTCTTGGGAATGGATTTTCTTGGCATTTTCCATGCTCGCATTGATTGTAGGTCAAAGAAATTGATTTTCCAGATTTCCGGACATTCGGAGTTCATATTCTCAGGAGGTAGCAGATCTGTCGGGCCAGTCGAATTTAGGACTAGGCCGACAAGTGCCATTCTTTCGTCGAGGGAAGTAAACAAGGAAGAGGCACCAGCAGTAGTTCGTGATTTCATGGATATGTTCGAGGACATCTTGGGATTACCGCTAAAACGAGATATGGAGTTCGCGATTGATCTTATTCCTGGAGCAACACCGATTTCAAAGGCTTATTATCCAATAGCACCGGTGGAACTGGAAAAGGTAAAGAAACAAGTTGCCGAATTACTAGAGAAGGGTTGGATTTATAGCAGCGGTTCACCATGGGGAGCTATAATTCTTCTAGTCAAGAAGAAGGATGTCACGCGACGGATGTGCATCGACTATCGAGAATTAAATCGGGTGACTATTAAGAATAAGTACCTAATCTCTCGCATCGGTGAATTATTCAATGAACTCAGTGGCACGAGAGTATTCTCAAAGTTGGACTTGCAATCTGGGTATCATCAAGTTCGGGTGAAGGCAGAAGACATTTGCAAAGCGGCATTCCGAACTCAATATGGGCATTACGAGTGATGCCATTTGGAGTTACTAATGCACCGGCAAAAGTTATGGACTTAATAAACCAAATCTTTTCACCATATCTGGAATAGTTCGCAGTGGTGTTTATTGATGATATTCTGGTCTATTTGAGGAGCAAAGAAGAGCATGAACAACACTTAAGGATCGCGCTGCAAACATTAAAACAAGAAAGTTATATGATAAGATGAGCAAGTGCGAGTTTTGGCTCGAAGAAGTGAATTTCTTGATCATGTTGTATCAGGAAATGGGATTGCAATTGACCCCGAAAAGATTGCAGCTATTCATGATTTGCCAATTCCATTTAATGTGAGGGAGATCAGAAGTTTCCTTAGGCTTGCCGGATACTATAGAAGGTTTGTGGAGAACTTCGTCCGAATTACAGAACCATTGACTAAGCTAACACGAAAGAAGGTACCGTTCATATGGACTGAGAAGTGTGCATCAGCTTTTGAAGCGCTGAAGCAAAGATTGACCACCGCTCCTCATCTGATAGTGCCAGATAGTTCCGGAAGGCTAGTTATTCACAGCGACATATCTGGGAAAGGCTTGAGATGAGTTCTAATGCAGCGTGGAGAGGTCATAGCCTATGCGTCGAGACAATTGAAAACTCATGAGAAGAATTACCCAACTCATGATCTAGAGCTAGCGGCAGTGAATTTTTGCTCTGAAGATTTGGAGACACTACTATCGGGCGAAAGGGTAGAAGTATTTACCGATCACAAGAGCCTAAAATATGTGTTCACACAGAAAGAGCTCAATATGAGGCAGCATAGATGGTTACAGCTGATGGATGACTATGATCTTGATCTAAAATACCATTCGGAAAACGTTAATGTAATGTCGAATACTCTAAGTCGGTTGCCAGCGATATGGATGTTAACTGCACAGAAGGAGATTATAGCTGATCTTCAGAGATTCGAATTGGAGATTATACTAACAAATTCTTCGGGACAGTTGATGCAGTTGCAAGTACAGTCATCTATGATCGATAACATTAAAGCAGCACAGTCGCACGATCCAAGATTGCAAAAGTTTCGAGAACAAGTAGAAGCGGGACTTCAAACAAATTTGTTGATTCATGAAGATGGTTCATTACGATATGGAAGTCGTTTATGTGTGCCTAAAGGAGATGTTCATGAAGAATTCATGAAGGAGGCTTATAGTTTCGCGTATTCAGTACATCCAGGAGTTATAAAGATGTATAGAGATCTGCGGCAACATTTCTGGTAGGAAGACATGAAAAGGGAGATTGCTCGCTACGTGTTGAAGTGCTTTGTGTGTCAGCAAATCATGGCTGAACATCAAAAGGTAGCTGGTTTGTTGCAACCACTTCTGATTCCTTAATGGAAGTGGGAACATATAACCATGGATTTCGTGACAGCTTTACCACGGAGTCCAAAAGGCAATAACACAGTTTGGGTAATTATCGATCGATTGACTAAGGCAGCTCATTTCATAACATTTCGAGTTGGTCAGTCGACGGAGGCTTTGGCAGAGCGGTACATGCAGGAGATTGTGAGATTGCATGGAGTATCCGTGAGCATCATTTCTGATCGTGATACTCGGTTTCTATCACACTTTTAGAGGAGTCTACAGGAAAGTTTAGGAACTCGCTTGAAGTTTAGCATGGCCTATCATCCTCAGAAAGATGGCCAGTCTGAAAGAACGATCCAAACTCTTGAAGATATGTTGAGAGCATGCATGTTTGACTTCAAGGGTTCGTGGGAGGATCATTTGAACTTAGTGGAGTTTTCATACAATAATAGTTTTCAGGCGACCATACAGATGGCTCCAATCGAAGAATTATATGGTCGTAAGTGTCGCTCATCTGTCTGTTGGGATGATGTTGGAGAAAGAAAATTGTTAGGACCGGATCTTATTGTGCAAACAGTGGAGAAAAATTAACTTGATCTGAAATCATATGAATGTGGCACAGGATCGATAGAAAAGTTGAGCTGACACTAGGCGAAGACCTTTGGAGTTTGCGGTTGGTGATCTTATATTCTTGAAGATATCACCGACTAGAGGAGTAATCCGATTTGGTAGTCGAGGCAAGTTTAGTCCTCGATTCGTGGAGCCTTTCGATATCATCGAGCATGTTGGAGAGGTAGCTTATCGGTTGTCTTTACCACCATCCTTGGCGGGTGTTCATGACGTGTTTCATGTATCTTAACTCTGCAAGTATGTTCGAGATGAGACGTACGTCATACATCAATCGGAACTGACAGTAAGAGAAAATTTAACGTATAAAGAGCGACCAATGGCTATTGTGGATCGATGAGAAAAGCTTCTCAAGAATAAAGTAATCTTACTAGTACTCATTTCATGGGGAATCGTTTGCATGGAGAATCTATTTGGGAATGTAAAGATGAGATTCGACAGAAGTTTCCACACCTCTTTTCTTAGATCCGTATATTCTTGTCTTTTCCTGTTTTGTGAATTTCGAGGACGAAATTCTTTTGTAGTTAGGTATAATATAATACCCTAGTACATTTATAATATATAATTTCGTATTTTAAATCTTGCGGTAAAATTCTTTTATTATTGTTGCTATTGGGTTTCGAATGATTCAATTAGTAGAAGTGGCCATTATCCGACCCGACCCGCATGATTGAAACCCGACATGATGCAAGGTTTTATCCAATATTTGCTACCACAGTGTATACATGTGTATCGAGTACTATATATATATATATGTATGTATGTATATATGTATAAAATATATATATGTATAAAATATATATATAATATATTTTAAGCTCTACATATCTCTTTATAATACAAGATATAAACAAATAATATCATTTTTCTATCTAGCCATGCATGGAAAATCACCCCATATCAGGTTGTTGCGCCTATATATCAAGTTCATATCCTAAGATATATACAGCAAAATAATAAAAAATTCTTATGAATATTTATGTAGATTTTAATGGGGGTATATGTATTTAATTATAGATAGTTGCATTATGGTTAAAATTCTTACGTATGCTCTTTATATTTAAAAACTATATTTTTGAAGGGATACGGGTAATATTTGGAGTGATCTGGTATTATCTGTAAAAATACTACAATATATATATATATATATATAATATTAATAAATTTAATTTTTTATAAAACTCTCTCCCCCCCTCCCCGTATCAATCTCTCTCCTCTCGCTTTTTCTCTCGCGCCGAGCCCTAATCCGCATCGTCCTCACCTCGTCGTCGTCCCCACCTCATTGCCGTCGCTACCTTTTCTCCCTCACTTCCTCATTACCACCACCGTCGTCACCTTCATCCTCCTTCCCCGAAGACTTACCCGAGCTAACTCCATACCCAAGAACCCACCTCTATCTCCCTCATCGAATTCGCCGTCTGAACTCGATCACCACCCTCATCACTTCTTCCCTCTCGTCGTCGCTAGCACCCCTTCATCACGTAACCCACAGCCGGCATCACCTTCTCTTCCTTTTCTTCTTTTTTCGATCACCTCATCTCCTCATTTTCCCGACCTCGTTGTTGTCGATGTCCTATCTCCTCATCGACGACCCTACCACCTCCTCTCCTCACCGTCGATAGGACCCAGAGCCCTTATCCCCGACTTCTTCATCTTCTTATCTCCCCAATCACAAGCCCAACCTCTTAGTCTCTTCGACCTCGCCGTCGACTTCATCCCTATCTTCTCATCGCCGACCAACTCCCTCTTCTTCCCCATCCACGCTAAAAACACCAGAACTCAACAGCCATCCTCTTCTCTTTTTTTCTTCTGCTTCTCTTCTTTTCTAGCTTCGCCGGAGTTGGTTACCGTCGACGAGCATGACCCAAACAACCCTAGTCACCGTCGTCGCTTACTCCAGTCACCACTTCACGCAATTGATCAGTTCAGACCAAGTTTTACGTACGTGGGTTTTTCCTTATGACGTTCTTCGGTGTCCGGAACGTGATATCCGTATTTTCGTCGTGAGATCTCATTCAGGAAAGTTCTAAACTTGCAACATGCTACCTTACCTATATCAATATTTATATGATTAATTATAGTACATGTGTTTTAATATTCAGCAAATATTATCAATCTACAGTTTTATAGCATTAGTCTGTATTCGTACTAATAACGGTTTTATCTAGTTGCATGCAGGTTCATCATGATATTGTTATAATGTTATATCAGTTCGGCATTCTTTATGTAGATTTCCATATACCTGGTAGCAGACGACGATTATTACAGATAGATACATATATATCCTGGACAATAGTCATGTTTACTGTATTTAGATATTGGTTACGGTTTTCCTTCTGGTATCTATTTTGGTTCATATATATTACCCAACATGTTCACAAGACATTCATAGACCTGTTACTTGGATTATTACTAATGCCGACGATCTTGACTTATTGTCCTGATGGACAGGACTTATTATCTACATAGACAAGACTTGTGTCTGCTTGATCCTGTGTTGGTAGTAGATTGATATCATCAATACCTGACTTGAACACAAAACCTGGGGGTAAGGGGAAATCAATAATGAAACCTGACTTGTAACTCAACAGTTCAATACTTTCCAGAGACTGATCATTCGATACGGGCTTCGGCCCTGGAAGGATGATGCTGACATCATTCATCTGTACATTATTTTTTTTACTGCTTAGCGGCACGTCTCGAATTCAGCCCCGTGGGTCATCACCGTAGTCCTGGGCATGCACAGGATACTATTAAGTTACATCGACGATTACATTAATTGATTTCAAAGACTTGTAGAATAGATAACCTAGAAGCACAGACTGTAGGATACACATCACATACTGATACCTCATTGTTTTATATCTGTGTCTATTATTCCCACTCATGTTTAATCATAGCATCATATTCTGGTTATTACTATTGTTTGATATTTATGATGCATTGGCATCTGGGTTTTCATGGCCCAGTTCCTTTGACTTTGTCGCAGGAAGATCAGAAGTATATTAACAAGAAAGCCGAGCAGTGAGGAGCTTGATGATTAGATTTAAAGATACTTAGTTTATTTTTTTCCTTAGTTTAATTTATCAATGTGATCCCATAAAAGACGCGATTCAGATATTATTCTTTATTGGATCTTTATTCGTTTTTGCTATATACATTTCTTGTCTTTTATCTACTATGGCAGATAAACATGTGTTAGATAGATTTTATTTACTGTTCTTGATATCTGATTGACAGCCGTAATGTGACAATGGAGGGATTTTTCCTAGCCATAGGTAGCATAGTTGGCTCTGTCACGTGCTATATTTACGTACTTTGGGAAGCGGGTCGTGACAGTATAGGTTTGACTATGCGGAGTCTAGGGTTTATATTTCAGAATTTAGGGTTGACCTTACGGGACTTAGACTTTACTGAGGGGTATTAGACCCGAACTTTCGTTAAGTAGGTTGACCTTGGTTGATAGAGTAGGTAAGTCAAGTAGAGTAACGTGTCGTTCGTTTATACCGCGACATACTTACAATACGATACTCCGTTTAAGTAACCTTAGGATGTATATATCTTGAGATCCATTATTCTATTCGTTCTTGTGATCTATCATCATCGATATTTGTTTGAGGTTCCTGTCACCATAGTTACGCGAGCCGAGAGGGATGCGGCTAGAGGTGCGGTCAGAGCGAGCTCGTCAGGGACGAGGACGGACCTGGGTGTTATTCCGGTGGCACAAGTGCAGATTGATTTCTCATTTATGCTAGGATTTCTCATTGAGACAAGTGTTCTGGATCTGCACCAGATGATCGGGCTATTGCTTGAGGCCAGTCAGATTGAGAAAACTGTTGACGTACAGCCTACTCCGGAGATCGTTGTATTGTCTACCATGCAGACTGATGTACCAGCTGTTGCGGAGATTTACGCGATGTCTCTTCAAGAGTTCACGAAGCTGAAGCCATATGAATTACAATCAGGGATGTGACAGAGAATCCTTAGTCATTCTTGGACAAAGTGACTAGGATATTTCATTCGTTTGGATGCCTCGATGCAAGATTAGTTCAGTTGGCTAGCTTCAGTTTGAAGGGTCTTTCTCAGACATGGCGTGATTCGATCGAGAGAGGAAGAGCAACGCATATTCCTCTGATAGCTTGGATGAGTTCTTGAGGGTGAATTTAGCCTGATTTCTTCCACCGAGTATTGGAGATACCGAATTCGTAGCTTCGAGTCTTTACGAAAGACTCCGGATATAACCATAGCCGAATATGAATTGCAGTCTACACAGCTATCGAGATATGATTTCGATTCGTTCGATATTGAGGAAAAGTCGATTAAGAGATTCATGTGAGATCTCAATGAGTCGTTCATCTCCGTTGATGCTAGAGATTTTATGCATCTGCAGAAGCATTGGATACAACCACATTTCCAGAGGAAATTCATGATGAGATTGCAGCTATCCCGAAACAGAAACAGATTAATTTAAGAGTGCCAGTTTCCGGGCAGTTCGACAGAAATGAGATCGGAAGAGGCCAAGACGGGGTTTTTCTAGGATACTATAATGATAGAGATATGGACCCAGGATCGGTTGTATGGAATATATTCTAAGAACCAGAGGCCGCCGTCATTGACGTGCTACGTTGCAAATGGCCAGGTTAATTGGCCAGGAGATGTTTAGAAAGACGTCAGAGCGGGACTGTTTCCGTCGCTACTCCTTATCAGGCTGTCTAGCCGAGAAACCATGGATTCGGTGATTCACAAAGAGAACAAGAACCTAGAGATAGAGGATGCCAGACCGTGGACAGAATGCAAGTAGAAATTCTTGCTCTGCCAGCTCCTGGAGCACAGACACCTTTCGACATTGAAGGAGATGTATTTCAATGTCATTTATTTTTTATTTGTGTTTTGGTGATCCGAGTATCACGCTTTTGTCGTTTTGATTCTTGTGTTTTGATGATTGAGTTTCATGATTGATATTGATTTTTGTGCACTGTAGCTACACTTGATAGATATTTTCCTTGTGCACAGCAGTTCTCTTGAATTATGTTTTCATACATCCATTACACTTTGTTTATATTTTTGTGCATATCAATTACACTCGATATTGTTTTGTGCACCCGGTTTCATATATTTATGATTTCGTGCATCCTAATACACTTGATTTTGATTTCGTGCACGTTGTATGCATCATATTTTGACTTGTGCACTTGATGTTGTTTACATGCGCTTTCGATACATTGATATTGAGTTTGTGCACTCCAGTTGCACTAAATTTATATTTTCTTACACCTAGTTACACTTGATATTGATTTTCATGTATCCTATTGTACTAGATTTTTTTATGCAGACTTGATACACTTGATTTAGATTTTCGTGCACGCTTGGCACACTTGATGTGCTTCTGTGCACATTTGATGCACTTGAGGATTTTCGTGCACTCTAGATGCACTAAATGTTGTTGTCATTCATACCTGATGCACTTGACAGATGCTTTCGTGCACACCTGTTGCACTTGACAGATACTTTCGTGCACATTCATTGCACTTAGTTTTGACTTTGATTTCTGTGCGCACCAGACGTACGTGGATTTATTTTCATGTAAACCTATTGAGGTTGATTCCTTTTTTTTCGAGCATCGCGGTTTATGATATGTTATGTTATATAATAGCAAAGCAGGACTGGTGTGAGAACAGTACCTGAATGTTCTTTCATGCATCAATATTTACTGAAGAGGTTTTCAAAAGAGATATAATCTCAATATTTCCCTATGTTGGATAAGTGCCCTCAGAGTCAATTATTGGATCACAGGCACGTGATTGCAATGATTGAGGGAGGACCTATATCGGTAGGACAGTCTTACTCAAGATGATAGTATGCTATCTGGTTTGTCTTTATCATCGTGTACTGCTTTAGGTGACCTTACAGGACACTATTACACATTGATAGAGCCCATAGGATTCTTGCTTGATGGCCAGCAGTATGATGGCGATCATATACGTGGGAGCCGGGGTCTATAAGCACATCCTTAAAGTGGTCCCTAGTCGTGGGAGTTTCGAGACTGGGCATCGATACTCCATTAGTAGACTAGTGTATACAGTCGAGACCCCGATGAGGAGCGATGGCCGGTCTCACAAACCATTGGTGTCAATTGGTTCACCTAAGATGTATACAGGTGCTCATTGGGTTATGAGTACACCGGACAAGACTCACCGGTAGCATGCTAGTTGGTATTATACCTGACGTCACATAGCAGTTCCCTGGTGACATGTGTACAGGTTAGTTCATCGACCTGAGATCGTCATTTTTCTCATCTGAGTTCCCACTGTGCTTTGATTACTACCCTACCACGGCTCAAAGGAGTCGTGCAAACAGGTTTTAGTTGGGTACAGTCCCGAGCCCTATGGAGGCAGTTAGCGGATCGGCAGGGTTTCGTCTCTCCCGGTATTGGGGGTGAGATCGCGCTGTGTCTAGGAGAGCCATTACACGAAGTCCTTGGCCAATGCAAGAGATTTACTGGTAGGTATTCCAGTAGTAACTCAGGGTGTTCTGGGCTACACTCCGACACGACTTGTACCGCTTTTGGGGGTCTGACTTTTACCAACCCCCTAGGCCCGCCATGCGATGCTCATAGACGAACAGACTGGACTGTACGGATATTGTCACTGACAGGCTCAGTAGGGTGTCAAGATGAGTTCTCTCATCGACCTCCCTTTAGGTCAATACATGGTAGCCCGTTACGTACGGCTAGTACCTCTGACGTTCTAGTGGTTAAATCCACAGCCAAAGTATTGACGAGTCTTTAGAGTCCCCCATAGACAGTTTTCAAGTTTCGGGCGAAACGTTGTAAAGGCCGTATGATATATGGCAGGGTTCGATCATATACGTGCAGTAGTGCACGGATCATGATCGGACGGATCATACTAGTGGGCTTTGGTTTAAGCCGGATCCTAGTATTAGATTTGTTGGATTACTTTAGTCTCATCGTATTCGCATTCAGTCAAAATGCGGATGCAGGTATGTATATACAGGTGAGGGGTATCCTTGTGATCCATCACGAGTTTACTTTAGATGTTTCCATATCTTTTTATTGTTGCAAACATTTGGATTAATGTTTGCATATGGAAATTATGAGCTAGAAATCATCATGAAGTGCATTTAATGTGACACATGCAACCTAGTGACTCATGGTCTCTTTTATTATGCATATGTCACATTGTGTAATGGATGTGTGGGTTGAAATGAGAGGAGGAGAGAGAAGGGCGGCCTTGTATGAGGGTTAGCTCTTGTATTTTTCATTCTTACACTCTCACTCTCTAATTTCAACATACAACAAAAGAAAAAGAAAGCTTCTTCTTCTTATTCCTCCTCTAGCTCACAACCTCCATTGATGGCTTCATCTTCAACCTCCATCCATGCAGAGGATGCAAGAGACAAAGTTATCACAAACATTCTCTACTTCGCCTTGGACACGTCGGCTAGCGAACTTCGTTCCCGAGTTGCTTCGGATGAAGCGAGAGCCCGTAAAAAGACTCGAAGATGTGGTGCCCTTTCCGACGAGGAGATCGAGACCGGAGATGCTGCGAGGAGCTTGGGATGGTGGCCAAAGACCGAAGGACACAGATCGATCGATATAGCTTTCCAACCCTTTCTCTAGTTGCTAGTTGTTGGTTTATGGTTCGATCCGGGTTTAAAGTCTGCGATAGCGCCGGTTTCTAGTTTGAAAATGTTTTCGTTTCCGCATTTTGGCCTCGAACAGACGGCCGGCGCGCTACCGTAGACTTACATGGTATCAGAGCCATTCCATTAACCTTTACTAGCTTGCTCTAACGTATTTAGAACTTCGATCGAACAAAATTTCCAAAACCGCGATTCCAATTTGTGCAGTTTCTGTCGAAATTTTTTTGTCGTCAAATTTTTTTTTGAGTACGTCAAAAAATCATGCAGCCTTTTCTAAGACCACTGCAGAAAATTGGTTGCCTAAGCCCACTGTAGCACCGCGGAACCGCGGCATGATCCTTGTTTTGCCCGCGGTTCCGCCGCACTACTGTAGCATTAGGGCACCAAACTTTCTGCAGTGGTCTCTGAGTTGGAATTGGGGTTTCTGGTAATTTTTGTTTTGGCCCAGATTATTTTGAGTACTGGGAATTGTACTTAGGGCCCACTTTGGGAAATTTTGTCGATCGAAAATTTTAAACATGTTAGTTCACAGTATTTACATTATATCTGCGATCGTGAATGTCATTTGATCGGTAAATCTTGTCTAATTGCTATAGCTCTTTTAGATGGATTTACGAACGTGATATTCACGTTGATGTTCTGTGTTGTGCTGTGATATTGCGGATTTGTCGTGGTGGATATCCTGGTTGCAATGGTAGTACAGTTTGGTTGTATTTGTACATTTGATATTGCGGGGCGAGCGTCCGACATGTGGACTGTCGTCATTGCCTGTTTCTATATTATTCTTTTCGGGCACGACCGGGCTGAGGTCGATGTACCTGTTGTATATATTTTTACTTTCTGTACTAGGATTACCCCGTGGTAGGGTGCACGGATAGCCGGGTTCTAGAGGGCAATGGGCCCGCATCTCATGGCTTTGAGACGGAGGGGGCTTCACTCTAGAATTGGTAGGTTATTCGCCGCACTCGTAGGGGGTACAGGTTGACCTAAGGAGGGGTGCCCAAGTTACCGGATTCCATGAAGTGCTGGGTGGTCCATTCACTTTGTTGAAAGGGGCTGCCTCGCTTCAGGTTTTGGCGGGTAACTTGCTGCGCCCGTAGGGGTCTAGGATTTCATTGCACAGACTATCCACACGACCAGGGGAACGTCGGGTTTCAGTAGCGGCTCTATGAAACCCGGGGATCCCAGATTATCTGTATTGTTCTGTGATGCTTATTACATTTCTGTGATGTTGCATTTTATCACGCCATGAGCGATTATTATATATTGATATATATACTAATAGATGTTGTATATGTTTTACACCCGCGCTAGTCCAGTCCCCGCTCTGTCATTAGTTAAGTAACCTAACGGGTGATGACGGGACCCAGTGGCGAATGCGGATGTCATATACGTACATCATATTTTCGTTCTTTTATGGTGTGATTAATTGATGGGACTGCATTGATTCGGATCAATGCAAGCTAAACAAACCTATTCTGATGTTGTTGGAACATTTTTCAAAAAGCTGTTATTGCAAGGACATTCTCTTTTGTTTTGCACAGTGGTATTCGGTTATGAATATCCAGCACCACAGTCGACGAGGCAAGGGCCGAGATCCCTTCACCGGGAGTGACCCCTTGAACAGAAGTTTGCGTCAGGGTAATAACTTCACTATGGCCGATTGCCTTTTGCTTTGCATCTTGGTATTCAGTTGGAATATCCTGCACCTCATTCTACAGGGAAAGAGCCGAGATCTCTTCACCGGGAGTGACCTCTTTAGCAAAGATTTTCGCCACTGTATTTTTATAAAAAGCTATCCGGTTCCTTCAACGATATCAAGTTCATTACGTTAAAGGTTTTTCGCCAAAGACCATTCGTAGCCCTCCATCGTTTCAGATGGGTAGCACTTAGTATTCATGCTATGTTTGTTGGCCAAAGTCAAGGTATAGTGTATAGTAGCTATTTGTTACTTTTCTATTGCATAGATAGATGCGTTGGTTTGGGACAGTCGTACTGCCTTGTTGGCCAAAGTCAAGGGTAGGTACGGGTGGTTTCAAATTAACCTGGATAATGACGGGTAGAACTTGACATGTGACTTATGATTTGTTGGCCAAAGTCAAGGTCATAAGAGCATGGGGTAAAAATCACATCGGGAGTTTCTAAAGAAACTGAAACTTGTCAGGCATGCGCATACCTTCTGGAGTGTGATAACGTGAGTGAATTTCATCACATTATCATGCAATGATAGTTGGATCCCGATTCCCAGTGATGAGTTGGTTTACTCCTCGGGTGATCCCGACTAATTCTTCTTTCAGGTTTGGAGGAGAATTTGAGGTTTCCTGATTGGATAAAGTGATAACCATTATGATCTAGGTTAGAGTGCACGCTGAGTGTTTCTTTTCTCTCTCTCTTTGGTAGCGACCATGACCCGACCTTTGACTATGACTCAGTGACCAAGTTAACCGAACCTTCTTAAAACATTGGCTTTTGGATTTTCTGAGTTGCATACCTCATTGGCACTCCTACTTTTACCCTTTTGTCCAGAACACCCCGTATTACTACGAACATCCACTTCCATTGGATAAAACCATCTTATGGTTATATACGAACTCGAAGGAACTAGTTCAAGATTCGAGGATGGTTTCCGCTTCTGGAGAAAATGAATAGGACTATTCAGTTGTCTTTTCTTTTTACCTTCTCTCAGGTTGCGAGTGCTCCTTGGATTAGGACAATACACCTATTACGCTTATTGGATAGACTTCTTCCAAACCATAGGCAGGTGTCGAACGGTGGAGAATGAAGAAAACCAATTAGCCTAACGATGGTGTACAGAAGGTAATAAGTTAAGACAAATAAAGGGATTAGAATGAGGGCAAAGTAAATTGTGACTGCTATTCACGACCAAACCAAGTATTTCTTCGCCAATCCTACATCACCTTTGTATTTCTCCAGGACACTCCGTATCACTACGAAGATCCATAATTATCTGGATACTCCATCGTATGGTTATATACGAACTCGAAGGGACTTGTTCCAGTTCGGGGATGGATTCTGGTTCAGGAGAAATAGGAATAAGGTTTTATTCAGTTGTCTTTTATCTTCACCTTCTCTCAGGTTACGAGTACTCCTAGGATTAGGATAGTACACCCATTATGCTTATTGGATAGTCTTTTTCCAAATCATAGGCTGGTGCCGAACGGTAGGGAAGGAAGAAAACAATTTAGCCTAAAGGGGTGTACAGAAGGTGAATTTGGAGAGATGGCAAAGAAATATACGGTTACAGTTGTGAATCTGATAATGGAAGAGGCATTACTAAGAATACCCGGATACCCCTTCGAAACATTTACATGTCTCAGTTTCACTGTGTATTGTTAAAAGAAAACTGATTTCCCAATTAGTCCTTACTCCAGGGTATGTATTTACCAAGTTTGATTCTCACATCTGTATGGTTTTACAGATGATGAGTGGGAGTAAGTTATTGGGGCTTGGGTGATCGTCCTCATTATATCGGGATTCGTTGTAATTGGTGATATTTGAGGAAATCACCTGGGTTGTTTGCCGGACGGCAAATATTTGGTTTTGAATATCGGTTGTTATGCACCAATTTCAAATTGATATATCTGTACGTTTATTTTTTATAAAGTGAGATATAAATTTTTGTAATTATGTCCATGACATTTACCTATATCAGTGGATGGTTAGGTAAGGAGTATTAAACAGCGGTGTAATTCTTCTTAACCATAAGTACAGTTTTCAACCTACGACACACAGGGAATGAGTTATTAGACTCAGGGGACTTATACAGAGTATTGTATTTTGTCCAGTGTCCATGAGGACAGAGGGGTTGGTACTCGTACTATATTCTGTTTACTTGTGACTTCTTTAGTTCTTAGACATGTGTTTCGTAGAAATGTAAGGTTTAACTTTTAAGAAGTTATAGGTATATGAATAAAGTAGAGAACCAGGTATTGCAAGTATCAGGATTCTTCAAGGTGATCGAAGATGTACATACTTGTGTATGGTATTCAGTTGATAGTAATGATTATGAGAACTTGCTTCTCTTTCAGATTACTCATATCTGGATGTATTCCTAAGTTGAGTAATGCTGATCGGCCTCTCTCCATTTAGTTGACATGCACTGGAGACAGCTGCATGATTTGAATCTGGTTCCAATTAAATCAGTGCCTCTGTTTCTATATTGAATATAGAATAGTTCATATCTTAACAATGTTAAGGTACGGGGAGTTGTCCGGCTTATGCTTAAAACCAGACTCTGGATAACTCAAGGCACGTTTCTGTAATGGCTGTTTGTGGGTTGACCCGGGCTATGACGAGTGTTGACTTTCTACCATCTGGAAGATCGATAGTGATATTATTCTTGACTCACCACAGTTTTGATAAAAATGGATTTTTTTTCAGAAAACAGCAGTGGGAGTATGGTAGAACTGGAAGTGATTCCAGAACCGCAAACGATTACTGAAAATTTGATAAGAACCTAAAGATTCAATCTGGTTTGACATTCCATTATCCACTCCGCAGATATGGTGGGTAATCTCAGGCACCCGAGAGGCACTCCGGTAGCCTCAAGGACGGTGACAGGAAGGTTCTTGTTTACCCAGATTTGATACTACTGTTGTTCCAGGATATGAGACCCGGCAGGAGGATGAGTATAGCGTCGTTCTAAACTAGCTTTAGAAGTACACGTGTATATGACTCTGCCAGAGGGTTGTCGTAGTCAGTGGGAGCAGCGGAAGCATAGTGGACAAGTAGCTTATGTCTATTTATGGACTAAAGCGGATATAGCAGGGAAGTATCATCTATTTCTGATGTGACGGTCATAGGTTTGACTTCATCAGAATATGGGATGGATCTGTTAAGAAGGTAGTAGGGTGTGATGTCCTGGTATTTGGATGACATACACGTAGTAGAAAGTGAAATTCCTATACTATGATCGGTTATACTTTGGTTGTCACACAGTGGTTTCTCTATATAGGATATAGATATAATATCAGACATTCTGGTTACTAGATCTATAGTTTTAGATCAAGATTAGGGAAGTGTCCCAATCAGGGTACTTAGACAGCATTCTAAAGGTGTTTTAGAATGGACGACTCCTAGAACGGTAATGTACCTGCAGATGATGGAGTCACCCTCTCTAAAGGTGTCTTACAGACTAAAGGGGAGAGGGATGCGCATGATTGGCACATCATTTGCTTAGGAAATTGAGTCAATCATAAGATATCAGGTACCACACCAGACGTTGGTTTTTGCACGAGATGCAGTAAGTTGATATTAATCCTATCCTGGAGAAACATTCGGAAGCAGTTTTAGAACATAAGTGGATGTTCTAGGGATATGATAACGACAACCTCTTTCGGGAGACAGTTATCATTCCAGCCTTCCAAGGTGACCTGGATGACAGAGTGACTGTCAGAGTTATAGTTTTCCCTCCGACGAGGGGAAGTAGTTTGGACAGGTGGTCCAAGCGGATACTGAGGGAGGCATAGCTCAGGATACTGATTAAATTCAGTTAACGATACAGTCTAAGAAGTTTGGATTTGGAGTTCATTTATGAACTAGGTCCCATCAGACATCCAAACATATTCTAAGACAGGTATTGCTCATTTCGGGAGATGGCTTTCTTCGCAAACTTGAGATAAAGATAGACATAGAAAGAAACATTAGGGTGGATCCACTCACAGAGGCTATTCCTCGAATGCAATAGTTTCGTAAACGGGCTTTGTGAGACTGATTAGTAGAGGAGTTGGGTGTTCGGTATCACACGGGCTGTGAGTATGCGACATCGCAATAATTAGCCTTGAGTGCAAGTGGGAGATTGTTGGATATAGTGCCCTCAGAGTCAATTATTGGATCACAGGCACATGATTGCAATGATTGAGGGAGAACCTATACCGGTAGGACAGTCTTACTCAAGATGATAGTATGCAATCTGGTTTGTCTTTATCATCGTGTACTACTTTAGGTGACCTTACAGGTCACTATTACACATTGATAGAGCCCATAGGATTCTTGCTTGATGGCCAGAAGTATGGTGGCGATCATATACGTGGGAGCTGGGGTCTATAAGCACATCCTTAAAGTGGTCCCTAGTCGTGGGAGTTTCGAGACTGGGCATCGATACTCCATTAGTAGACTAGTGTATACAGTCGAGACCCCGACGAGGGGCGATGGCCGGTCTCACAAGCCATTGGTGTCAGTTGGTTCACCTAAGATGTATACAGGTGCTCATTGGGTTATGGGTACACCAGACAGGACTCGCCGAGAGCATGCTAGTTGGTATTATACCTGACGTCAGATAGCAGTTCCCTGGTGACATGTGTACAGGTTAGTTCATCGACCTTAGATCGTCATTTGTCTCATGTGAGTTCCCACTGTGCTTTGATTACTACCCTACCATGGCTCAAAAGAGTCGTGCAAACAGGTTTTAGTTGGGTACAGTACCGAGCCACATGGAGGCAGTGAGCGGATCGGCAGAGGTTTCGTCTCTCCCGGTGTTGGGGGTGAGATCGCGCTGTGTCTAGGAGAGCCATTACCGAAGTCCTTGCCCAAGGCAGGAGATTTATTGGTAGGTATTCCAGTAGCATCTCAGGGTGTTCTGGGATACACTCCGACACGACTTGTACCGCTTTTGGGGGTCTGACTTTTACCAACCCTCTAAGCCCGCCATGCGATGCTCATAGATGAACGGACCGGACTGTACGGATATTGTCACTGACAGGCTCAGTAGGGTGTCAGGATGAGTTCGCGCATCGACCTCCCTTTTGGTAAATACCTAGTAGCCCGTTACGTACGGCTAGTACCTCTGACGTGCTAGTGGTTAAATCCACAGCCAAAGTATTGACGAGTCTTTAGAGTACCCCATATACAGTTTTCATGTTTCGGGCGAAACGTTGTAGAGGCCGTATGATATATGGCAGGGTTCGATCATATACATGCAGTAGTACACGGATCATGATCGGACGGATCATACTAGTGGGCTTTGGTTTAAGCCGGATCCTAGTATTAAATTTGTTGGATTACTTTAGTCTCATCGTATTTGCATTCAATCGGAATGCGGATGCAGGTATGTATATACAGGTGAGGGGTATCCTTGTGATCCGTCACGAGTTTTCTATAGATGTTGCCGTATCTTTTTATTATTGCAAACATTTGGATTAATGTTTGCATATAGAAATTGTGAGCTAGAAATCATAATGAGGTGCATTTAATGTGACATATGCAACCTAGTGACTCATGGTCTCTTTTATTATGCATATGTCACATTGTGTGATTGATGTGTGGGTTGAAATGAGAGGAGGAGAGAGAAGGGCAGCCATGTATGAGGGTTAGCTCTTGTATATTTCATTCTGACACTCTCACTCTCTCATTTCAACATACAACAAAAGAAAAAGAAAGCTTATTCTTCTTCTTCTTCCTCTAGCTCACAACCTCCATTGATGGCTTCATCTTCAACCTCCATCCATGTAATGGATGCAAGAGACAAAGTTGTTACAAACATTCTCTACTTCTCCTTGGACACGTCGGCTAGCGAACTTCATGCCCGAGTTGCTTCGAATGAAGCGGGAGCCCGTAAAAAGACTCGAAGATGTTGTGCCCTTTCCGACGAGGAGATCGAGACCGGAGATGCCGCGAGGAGCTTGGGATGGTGGCCAAAGACCGAAGGACACGGATCGATCGTTATAGCTTTCCAACCCTTTCTCTAGTTGCTAGTTGTAGGTTAATGGTTCGATCCAGGTTTAAAGTCTGTGATAGCGCCGGTTTCTAGTTTGAAAAAGTTTTTCGTTTCCGCATTTTGGCCTCGGACAGATGGCCGGGATGCTACCGTAGACTTACACCCTACGTGTCAATGAGCGACACAAGATTTTACATAAAGAAAACCCATATAATTCATTTTCGAAAAGGTGGGACGTATATTTTAAGCAAAACGTTTATGTGTATCTTCACAAATGAACGTCCGCTACTTGTGCCATGATATACGCATCACACGACGATTCAAAAAGGATTTTTCATTCATTTTTCGGTTATTTAAATGATTTTACTTGATGCATACTATATACGTATTGTAGCCATGACTATATATTACTTGATTTAAACAGTAGATTTCGTAAATTGCATTTTTCATCATAAATGTTATGATTTGCATGACGCTTGACGGAGTTTCTATTATTGAGTTTTGCACTCGTTTTCATGCGCACGCGTTGCGCTATAATATTTCTACCTTATCCATGATTTCGGAGCCCCATTGATTTAATTTGATTTACTAAAATATTTTAATACTTTGGGTGTTTAAATTTAAATTCGGGGACCGAATTTATTTAAGAGGGAAGATTGTCACATTTCAGAAAATGGAAAATATTATTTTGGAATTTAAATAATAAAATAATAAATTTCATGAATATTATACGAATATAGATTTGAGTTTTCATAGATGGTATAATTATATACCTCTATTTTTGAAAATAATTGAAATTTAAAATGAATTATTAATTATGAAGACATTTATTTGATTTGGGCTTTTTATAAATTAGTATATGATTATATCCATATTAGTTGATATTTAACTTAATCAGTGTTTTATTAATTATGTATTAAACCAACCTTATTTTGTTAAACCATGTTTAACTTGTCATGACATGTTAGTATTTCATTTGTGATATGGTTTTGTATTTGTTTTTAAAGAAAAGAGAAAAGAAAAGAAAAGGAATGAGAGGGAGACAAAGAGACAAGGGGGTATGATCATGAGAGAGAGAGAGAGGGGGAGCCATGGTTATTACACCATCCTACTGCTCACAACTCTTTGGCATATATCCTCTTCTTCTTCATCTTCATCCGCTCATCCTTCTCCACCTCCTCTACCACCACAAACCACCACCTAAACCATCTCAAAACATCACAAAACTTTCATAAAAAAATTTCCCAACCTCATCCTAAGCAACATGGTGGGATTAAGTTTTACTTTTGAGAAGTTTTTGCCATCTTGAAATTTTCTTGAATTGCCTTAATGAGGTAATAACCACACTTTTAGAATAGTTTTTAAGTTTCCTAACCTCACAAATTAGTTAGAATTAGTTTTATAGCTTTTTTTGCATGTTTTACAAACTTAAGTTTTCTAACGTGAGATTTAGTGAGTAGAACTTGTAGTAGATGTGTAGTTGAGGGCTGTTTATTGACCACAACCCTATTAAGTGATAGATGAGGCATGTTAGTGCAAGTAAACTTGGTCAAAACGAGTTTAGAATTTTCCGATATCGGTTTTTCATTGTCTTTTAAGGATCAAATGAAATCTAGTACTACTTGAGAACTCTGAAAATTTAATAGAGGATGCACAGAGATGTATAGACCAGTAGAAAGCCACCGTAGAAGCCCGAGCCCCTATCTCTTTTCGTTGGCTGTCGTTTTATTCATTTTGACCGCAATTTGCGGGTTAATTTTGGAATTAGGCTATGAAATTTGTTCTGTAGCTCACTCTTTAGATAACTAAGTCTTCCCTATACACTAAAAAGTCTCAGATCAGCTTAAGAAAAATCTAGAGTTGTTTTGCTTGGTTTTTGGCAATATTTTGCGATATGTGAAACTTGGTTTTTGGATATTTGTGTTTTGACTCGGTCGTTTGACATTCGTATATCGACGTCGGCGAGTATTTTGTTGTTTTAGCACACATTGACCATAGGTTCTAACCAATGTGCACTTCGCTCGTGATTTCAATTCGATTTAGGTTTTTTTGCGATTTTGGTCATGGATTTGATTATAGGTACATTCGTGTGGACTTCCGAGATGATGACGAAGAGCAAGGCGTCCGTCGACTTCGACAATGGCGAGATGATAAGGTGAGTAGATTTATATCTATGGGGTAAGTCGGGTGGATGGTGTATAGCACCCTCGCAAACATAGAATTAGGATACGATATAGATATTAAAATAGTATACTTGGTCTATAAGTTTTGCTAGACTACCATATTCGTATAAGTCTATACCTGGTAGAATGATATATCCATAGTACTATTTTTTAGCCTATGAGCTATATCTACTTATGTAAGTATATGTTACTGTTAGTTATGTATATGCCCTAGAGGCCATTATTGTACATTTGATGTATATTATGATGGATGCTTAGATATATACAGAGAGGACTTTCTTGCTCGTCATGATAGTATGCTATTTGGTTTCACTTTATCTTAACATGTTGACTTGTATTGGTTTGCTGTCTTTCTCTCACATGTTGATAAAGCCCTTAGGATCTGTACTCGACTACTGGGATTATGATGAGATCATACTAGTGGGGCCACGGTAGTCGATGAGTACATCCTATAAATGTTCCTAGTCGAGGGTATATCGAGACAGGGCATCGATACACCATAGTAGACTAGCGTATACGCATCTTGACCCATATGATGGGCGATGGATGATCCCATATCCATCGGTGTTTGACATCAAGGATGATGTACGGGTGCTCAGTGGAGACTGGGTACACTGGACGGACTCACCGAGAACTCCCAGTTGGTGATATACCACACGTCAGATGGCAGTTCTCCGGTGACACTGGTACAGGGTAGTCTGAAGACCCGAGATCGTCATAGAGTCTTGTGTGATTCCCACTGTGCTTTGATTTCCACCTTACCACATCCAAGAGGGCGTGCAAAACGGTGGCTTTTGGGTACAGTCCCGAATCACATGGAGGCAATGAGCGATAGGACGGGATTCGTCTCTCCCGGTATAGGGAGTTGATGTTGTGCTGTGTCCGATTGGCTATAACTGGAATTCCCTGGCCAGGGCTGATATAGAGATATACTGGTAAGTGTTACTAGTAGTTTCTCGACCTGTTATGAGCCTCATATCGACACGACTTATCGGTTACTGGGGTCTGACGTATACCACCCCTAGACTTGATATGCGACATATCAGACGAACAGACCGGACTGTACGGGACTGTTACTGATTGGATTCACAGGAGAACGCACAGGCTAGCATGTTGATCTTCTGATCACTCAATACCTGGGTGGCTGTTACGTTTAGCTGACCGCTTGCAGCTTGTGGGTGTTTGATATGATCATCACCTGCTACCGGCGTATTGACGATTCTTTAGAGTCCTACACAGAGGTTTCTTGGCTCAGGCGAAACGGAGTAGAGGCACATATGTGATATGTGCAGGACCGAGGATAATGCGATATGAGATACTGTATTATATTCTCGAGATATTTTGATATGAATCGGGACATCGGATCAAGTGTTGATTCGATGAATCGGTACATGATATATTAGCTGGTTATATTCGATATAGCCGGATCGTTGGATCAAGTGTTGATTCGATGATTTAATGTATAATAATATATATGATATATTGTATTACATTATCTAATATTAGCTCACTTTATTATTTCATTTTCTCACTGGATTAATACATTGATATATATGCGATATATGTTAAATGTATTATTTTCTTTTGTTGCAAATATATAATATATATGTGATATATATTATTGTGACATGATATGATTTATTATTAAACATGTTTAAGGATGATTAAATGGGATTAGGGTTTGATTAGGGTTAGCTTCTTCTTACACATTCTAGAAGCTTTTCCTTTTGTCTTGGTTAAGATATTATGGTTGATACTTATCCTTAACCTAACCAAACCCTAACTCTAGTTTATTCTCTACAACTTCTTAGCCTATCATCCTTGACCATGGTTCTATAATCAATCATATACATTTCTTTTCTATTCATCACAAAAGGAATTATCTTTTCATTATCATCTTCTTCTCTCTTGAGTTAAAAAGAAAAAGCTTACTAGAAATTCTTTTGGTGATGATAAATTGTGAGAAAGTGAATTAAAAAGAAAGCATAAATACTACTCACTCATCCTCATCTCATCTAGCCCATGAGATTAGGGTGTTCATCTCTATAGAGTGAAAAAGCTTGGGTTTTTGCAACTTCGACGTAGATCATCGGAGATTCGGAACACTTCAAGCTAGCATGGATCGTTCGAGTCGTGGAGCCTCTCTTGAGTCCGGGAGATCGTGGATCGCGGCAAAGGGACTTCTACTCGGAGCTTGTGAAGCGAAGGAGCAGACTACAAAGGTTGTAATCCCTCACACTTAGATAAAAAGTTGTTATCTTGCATGCTAAACCCTAATAATCTAGCAAAGATCCCGTCTTTGGGTTGTTCGGCACATCTAAAATTTTATTCGTGCATGTTTGATGCGTTATGAACCTTCACAAGTGTGCCTAGGAACCCTACAGTGGTATCAGAGCCTAGCTAGAGCATTAGACGATGTGTTTACGAAGTTAAAACTCCGATCGAACCCGAACCGACGAAAATAACCCCCTATCTGGAAATTTTTCAAAATCTGGGATTTTTCTGAATTAAAATATGTAAAAAAATCAGCAGGGAATTCTAAGAATTACCATGAAACACGGGCCCACAACTCCACTAAACCGCGGCGGAATCGCGGCGGGAACCTGCTTCCCGCGGCGGTTCCGCGGCCGATTTTTAGAATTGTGACACGTGGCTTCATGATAATATCCGTAGGTGCTTGTTGATGCTTCTGGGTATTTTTAAAGTGACTCAAGTGTTGAATATTCTGGATTTTTTTTTGTAATCATAGATTCGATCGGAATATTTAAATTCGTTTTTATTTCCGGATATTTAGAAATTGTTAAACTATTTGAACGGATATCATTAACTCACTTTTCCCGGCACGGCAAACTTTCAAGTGTTGAATTTTTATCGGTTTTAAATCTTTCGGAAAATTTGTACAAGTTAAGCGGTGGACCCTCTAGAAGACAACAAAGCTTAACTCGATTATGTGACCGTCTTGAACTGCCTTTTGAACCTTCGGGTTTGGGGCAGTACGGCGTGCCACATGTGAGGCGTTGGCTTGACCCTCCTACGGCTGGATCACTGATACTATGACATATTCTGGGATTATTTGAACTCTGCTCAAGTGTTGAGCACTTTGGGAAATTTTGGGTATTTGATTATCTGTTCGAAAAGTTTAATACTGTCTATTTATCTGGAATGTGATACAATATGTGGAATTCATAGAGTTAGGCATGAAATGCGAAGTATGTGATATTTCGGATTTACGATGTCTAAAGTGATTGTGGATTCCAAATATTGTAGTTTTACACTTTCTTTTCTGTGACCGTAAGTGTAGTATGTAGTTGTATTGCCAGTTTTCGTTGCTATACATCGACGACGATCGGTGTATGCATACTTACTTATGTTGATGATATAAGATATTATGTGTTGCTGAGATATGATGTGCAGGATTGTCGCGATTGAATAGCCGGGAGTTTTATGTGAGATGAGAGTTTTATATTTTCATTCATGTAAATTCAAATGTAATGTAATATTCTTTTATTTGGGGCACTTCTAGGTTGAGGTTGCTACCACTAGTGTTGTATATTATTTACTTTTCCGCATTAGGATGGACCCAAGGAGGGGAGCATAAGTGACCGGGTTCTGGGGTTCAGTGGGAGGCCATCTCGAGGAGTCGAGACCGGGTCTCCTAAACTCCAGAATTGGTAAGGTCGCTTGCCGCTCTCGTAGGGGTCCAGGGTGTAGGCTTGGCTATTCATCACGACTGTAGAATCCGTATTTTCTATTATTGGCTAAATACTAAATACGGACGTCCTAGTATATCCCTCATTATATCTATGTTTCTGCTGCGATATCTGTGATGTGATCATTTGATATGTTCTGATGGATACAGTATATAGTATATATGATATATTATATAGATGTTTCTTATGTTTTACACCCGCACTAGCCCTGCCCTGCTCTGTCGTTAGTTACCTAACCTAACGGTGCACGAGGGGACATTGAGGCGAATGCGGATGGCATAAGTGTACGTCGTATTTATCTGTGATGCTTAGGAAGCATAAGCTGATGGGATTTTATTAATGAGATTAATAAAAAGAAAAGAAACCTAAAGATGTTGTAGAATCAAAACTTTATAAAAAGGGTAGCTACAGTTTTTGCTTTGCACAGTGATATATATGATATATCCTGCACCTTATTCGATGGGGAAAGAGCCGAGATCCCTTCACCGGGAGTGACCTCTTTAGCGAAACTAGCAGATGCTACAAAACGCGGTTTGTCTTTTGAATGCTTTTAGTGTTTTGCTTTGCACAGCGGTATATATGATATATCCTACACCTTATTCGATGAGGAAAGGGCCGACGATCCCTTCACCGGGAGTGACCCCTTTAGCAAAATTAGGAAAAGCCTCAAAAACACTCCTTTTCTAAAAACACTTGATTCTACGACGATATCAAGTTCATTATGCTCAGGGTTTTCTGAAAAACCTGCGTAGCCCTCCGTCATTTCAGATAGAGACTAGTTAGTATTCGTGCTGCGTTTGTTGACCTTAGCCAAGGCGTGGTGTACGGTAGCTAATTAGTATTTATCTGCTAAAACATAAGATGTGATTGAGTTAGGGTAGTCGTGCGACTTTGTTGACCTTAGCCAAGGGTCGTACGGGTGGGTTTAATTCAATCAGGAAATGACGGGTTGAACTTGACTAGCGCTTATGATTTGTTGACCTTAGCCAAGGTCATAAGTTGCTAGGGGTAAAAACATTATCGGGAATTTCAAGTGTTGAAATTTGCAATGAGATTGCAAACCTTCTATGAGATAGTTGGATCCTGATACCCACTGCGAGTAAGAGTTACTGATACCCACTGCGAGTAAGAGTTACTCCTGGGAGAGTTTTACACAGGATAATTAGTCGATCAAGTAGGTGTCTAGAAAAGTGTTAACGGGGTTACGCCTCTGGAAAAATGAGGTTTACTTTAATTAGGTCCGTGCGAAAGCACGGGGAACCTCCCTCAAAGTACCGACACTGATCTGGCTGAAAGATTGACGAAATTGTAGGGTGTAATTAATCCCGGCTAATCTTACCTTTTAGGGTTTGAAGGTAGATTTGATAAAAATAGTGGGAGACATCCTGATTAGATAAGATAATAACCAATCTAATCTTGCAAGAGCATACGCTAAAGTGTTTTCTTCTCTCTCTCTCCAGGTAGCGACCATGTCAGGCCATAATCAAGATAATAATATGGATGTATTGACTGAACCCGCTTATTATACTGAGCAGGGGAACGTTGGATCCGTTCTTTCTTATAAGAGTTATAAGACTAAACAGGGAATAGAAGAATATCTAGATTCTCAAGCCGCCCAAAAGAACATACATGTTGATGCATCTTCGTCAGGTGTGTTAGTTATTGAGAACTGTTTTTCAGTTCATCCTACGTCCTGGGTATTAAATACCGGATCAGGATCCCATATATGTAAATTGTTACATAGGCTACGTAAAGGTAGAGAACTAGGAAAAGCTGATCATTCCGTTCAAGTAGGGAACAGTGCAAGTATTGCAGCCAAAGCAGTTGGCGAATATCACCTTGTATTGCCAAGTCGTAATACACTGATTCTAAATGAGTGCTATTATATACCGAACATGATGTGAAACATTATATCAGTTTCTTTATTAAGTAAAGAAGGATATAATTTTGTAGTAAAGGATAATGTTATGAACATATTCCTAGATCAAAAGTTGATTGCATCAGGCTCGTTACATAATGGCATATTCATTCTAAATCAGAATACAGTCCTCAATATACAAAACACACACAAGAGGAAAAGTTCAGAAATGAACGAATCCTTCTTGTGGCATTGTAGACTTGGTCATATCAATGCGACATGACTGGCTAAGTTACATAAAGATGGTTATTTGAATCCGTTCGAATTATCATCTTATGATACTTGCCATTCATATCTCAAAGGAAAAATGACCAAAGCTCCGTTTAGTGGACATGGAGAAAGAGTTACCGAACTCTTAGGACTGGTACATAGTGATGTATGCGGTCCTATGTCTATGCATGCCAGGAACGGTTCTTCCTACTTCATTACATTCACTGACGATCTCTCAAGATTCGGATATGTGTTCCTGATGAAACACAAGTCTGAAGCTTTTGAGAAATTCAGAGAATATAAGCACGAAGTAGAGAATCAAACGGGCAAAAATATTAAGATTCTTCGATCTGATCGAGGAGGTGAATACTTAAGCAATGAGTTCCTAGATTATCTAAAAGAGAATGGGATTCTCTCTCAGCTTACTCCTCCTTATACACCACAGCACAACGGTGTATCGGAGCGGAGGAATCGCATCCTATTAGATATGGTGCGCTCTATGATGAGTACAGCTGAGTTATCTATTTCCTTCTGGCGGTATGCGCTGGAGACAGCCATATACCTATTGAATAGAGTTCCAACTAAATCTGTGCCTACCACTCCATATGAGATATGGAATGGAAAGAGACCATCTCTTAAAAGAGTTAAGATATGGGGTTGTCCGGCTTATGTTAAAAAGCAAAATCCGGACAAACTCGAGGCACGATCAGTTATTTGTAAGTTTGTAGGATATCCAAGCAATTCGTATGGATATCTATTCTACCACAGTGAACAACAAAAGGTGTTTGTTGCTCAACATGCCACCTTTTTAGAAAAGGAATTTCTTACAAAATAAATTAGTGGCGATGAGGTAGAGCTGGAAGAGGTTCCAACAACACAAACTACAACGGAAGATTTAGTGGAACCAGAGGATTCAGTAGTACCCGACGAACCCCAGCCTCTCCGCCGATCTAGCAGGGTTTCTCATCCGTCTGAGAGATACTACGGTTTTCTCATTGATGGTGGAAGCGAGAATTGCATCATGGAAGATGATGACCCGACTAGTTTCGAGCAGGCCATCACGAGTGGTGACTCTGTGAAATGGCTGGATGCAATGCGATTTGAGATGGAATCCATGTACACCAATAAAGTATGGATTTTGGAAAATGCTCCTGAAGGGGTAAAACCCATTGGGAGCAAGTGGATTTTTAAAAAGAAATTTGGTGTAGATGGAAAAGTTGAGACTTTCAAAGCTAGACTTGTAGCAAAGGGTTTTCATCAACGACCAGGTGTGGATTATGACGAAACCTTTTCTCCAGTGGCTATGCTTAAGTCCATCTGGATCTTACTTGCCATTGCTGCATACCATGACAACGAAATCTGGCAAATGGATGTTAAGACCGCCTTTCTAAACGGTGATTTAGAAGAGAGCGTGTACATGACTCAGCCAGAGGGTTTCGTAGATAGTGGGAGCAGCGGAAAGGTGTGCAAGCTGCTTAAATCCATTTATGGGTTAAAGCAAGCATCGCGGAGTTGGAACATCTGTTTTGATGTTGTAGTCAAAGAGTTTGACTTCATCAAAAATATAGATGAACCTTGTATCTATAAGAAGGTAGAAGAGGATAAGGTTGTCTTCCTCGTATTGTACGTGGATGACATACTCTTGATAGGAAATGATATTCCTATGCTGCAATCAGTCAAGTTCTTCTTATTACAGAGATTCTCAATGAAAGAACTAGGTGATGCCTCCTGCATATTGGGAATCATGATCTATAGAGATAGATCTAAACGGATACTGGGATTGTCCCAATCCAGGTACATTGACACCATCCTAAAGCGGTTTAGTATGGAAGAATCCAAGCGTGGGAACCAACCCACGATCTCTGGACTCACTCTCTCCAAAGAGATGTCTCCCAAGACTGATTTGGAGAGAGCTCGCATGCAAGGGATACCCTATGCTTCGGCAGTAGGCTCTATCATGTATGAGATGCTATGTACCAGACCCGATGTAGCATACTCACTAAGTGTAGTGAGTCGGTATCAAGAAGATCCTGGAGAGAGTCACTGGACAGCCGTGAAGAACATTCTCAAGTACTTGCGAAGGACTAGAGACATGTTCTTGGTGTATAGTAACGGAGAACTCCGGGTGGAGTCCTTTAACGATTCCAGCTTCCAAAGTAATAAGGACGACTCTAAGTCGCATTCGGGTTTTGTCTTTACCCTCAATGGAGGGGCGGTATGTTGGAAGAGTTCCAAACAGGATACCGTTGCAGACTCGACGATGGAGGCTGAATACATCGTTGCCAACAATGCTGCCAAAGAGGCTGTCTGGATGAAGAAGTTCATTAGTGAACTTGGTGTGGTTCCATCCATTGAACATCCAATACCTCTGTATTGCGATAACAATGGAGCTGTGGCTTTGGCCAAGGAACCCAGATCCCATCAGAAATCCAGACATATTCTGAGGCGGTATCACCTGATCAGGGAGATAGTTGATCGCCGGGAGATCGAGGTCAGGAGAGTAGATACGAAGGACAACACTGCGGATCCACTCACGAAGGCCATTCCCCAGATACAGTTTGAAAGATTATTCGGGATGCTAGGTATGAGATACTACAGCAGCTGGCCTTAGTGCAAGTGGGAGATTGTTAGTTATGTATATGCCCTAGAGGCCATTGTTGTACATTTGATGTATATTATGATGGATGCATAGATATATACAGAGAGGATTTCTTGCTTGTCATGATAGTATGCTATTTGGTTTCACTTTATCTTAACATGTTGACTTGTATTGGTTTGCTGTCTTTCTCTCACATGTTGATAAAGCCCTTAGGATCTGTACTCGACTACTGGGATTATGATGAGATCATACTAGTGGGGCCACGGTAGTCGATGAGTACATCCTATAAATGTTCCTAGTCGAGGGTATATCGAGACAGGGCATCGATACACCAGAGTAGACTAGCGTATACGCATCTTGACCCATATGATGGGCGATGGATGATCCCATATCCATCGGTGTTTGACATCAAGGATGATGTACGGGTGCTCAGTGGAGACTGGGTACACTGGACGGACTCACCGAGAACTCCCAATTGGTGATATACCACACGTCAGATGGCTGTTCTCCGGTGACACTGGTACAGGGTAGTCTGAAGACCCGAGATCGTCATAGAGTCTTGTGTGATTCCCACTGTGCTTTGATTTCCACCTTACCACGTCCAAGAGGGCGTGCAAACTGGTGGCTTTTGGGTACAGTCCCGAATCACATGGAGGCAATGAGCGATAGGAGGGGATTCGTCTCTCCCGGTATAGGGAGTTGATGTTGTGCTGTGTCCGATTGGCTATAACTGGAAGTCCTTGGCCAGGGCTGATATAGAGATATACTGGTAAGTGTTACTAGTAGTTTCTCTACCTGTTATGAGCCTCATATCGACACGACTTATCGGTTACTGGGGTCTGACGTATACCACCCCTAGACTTGATATGCGACATATCAGACGAACAGACCGGACTGTACGGGAGTGTTACTGATTGGATTCACAGGAGAACGCACATGCTAGCTTGTTGATCTTCTGATCACTCTATACCTGGGTGGCTGTTACGTTTAGCTGACCGCTTGCAGCTTGTGGGTGTTTGATATGATCATCACCTGCTACCGGCGTATTGATGATTCTTTAGAGTAGAGGCACATATGTGATATGTGCAGGACCGAGGATAATGCGATATGAGATACCGTATTATATTCTCGAGATATTTTGATATGAATCGGGACATCGGATCAAGTGTTGATTCGATGAATCGGTACATGATATATTAGCTGGTTATATTCGATATAGCCGGATCGTTGGATCAAGTGTTGATTCGATGATTTATTGTATAATAATATATATGATATATTGTATTACATTATCTAATATTAGCTCGCTTTATTATTTCATTTTCTCACTGGATTAATACATTGATATATATGCGATATATGTTAAATGTATTATTTTCTTTTGTTGCAAATATATAATATATATGTGATATATATTATTGTGACATGATATGATTTATTATTAAACATGTTTAAGGATGATTAAATGGGATTAGGGTTTGATTAGGGTTAGCTTCTTCTTGCACATTCTAGAAGCTTTTCCTTTTGTTTTGGTTAAGATATTATGGTTGATACTTATCCTTAACCTAACCAAACCCTAACTCTAGTTTATTCTCTACAACTTCTTAGCCTATCATCCTTGACCAAGGTTCTATAATCAATCATATACATTTCTTTTCTATTCATCACAAAAGGAATTATCTTTTCATTATCATCTTCTTCTCTCTTGAGTTAAAAAGAAAAAGCTTACTAGAAATTCTTTTGGTGATGATAAATTGTGAGAAAGTGAATTAAAAAGAAAGCATAAATACTACTCCCTCGTCCTCATCTCATCTAGCCCATGAGATTAGGGTGTTCATCTCTATAGAGTGAGAAAGCTTGGGTTTTTGCAACTTCGACGTAGATCATCGGAGATTCGAAACACTTCAAGCTAGCATGGATCGTTCGAGTCGTGGAGGCTCTCTTGAGTCCGGGAGATCGTGGATCACGGCAAAGAGACTTCTACTCGGAGCTTGTGAAGCGAAGGAGCGGACTACAAAGGTTGTAATCCCTCACACTTAGATAAAAAGTTGTTATCTTGCATGCTAAACCCTAATAATCTAGCAAAGATCCCGTCTTTGGGTTGTTCGGCACATCTAAAATTTTATTCGTGCATGTTTGATGCGTTATGAACCTTCACAAGTGTGCCTAGGAACCCTACAGTTACACACATATAATTACCTTATATGATATAAGTTTACTAATGATATCTAGATATGATTCGATATGATGATACAAGTTGATGTAATACGATATGAGGGCAAGGATCGATATGATACGATATGATGATATGAGGCAATGTCATATGATATGATACGAGATGATTTGAGATGATATATGATGATATGAGATGAGATGATGTACGCGACTATAGATCCGTACTATTGATTTAATGATATCGTACGATAGATATTCCGTACGTGATATGATGATGATGGATCGCATATATTTATTTCGACTCAAGAATCTTGTTTAAAATCACAAGTAGATATTATATAGTGTTTAGAGCCATACCGCCGTTCAAAACTAACGAATCGTTATGAACTTTTAAATGATAACAAAAAGGAGACTCTACGTCTTTTTCAAATGGTATCTTCTTCAAAATTATCGTAGCTCCCTATTTTCTAAAACAACGTTTTGTACCATTTTAAACTATAACTGTATGGCTTATATGTAGTTGCGTATTTTTAGACTTGTTCACGTTATGATTTCTTTATCCTATTTACGCACGCACTTTGATTTCTTATTTCTGCATACGCTTTGTGCATTGATCATTTACGATATATACTGTGTTTCATTCCTTTTTTCTTATGACTTCGTTTGCTAAGACACACGCACCATTACCAATGATGCACATGTTGCACGAATACATACTCGCATGCTCACACAGAGATCATAGGTAATTGCCATGCTATGTACACAGATAGAACTCGCTATATTACCATATCACTTTATAATCTGTTAGCATTTTAGTTATTGTTTAGTACCCAATACCATATATTATTTCAGATATTGCACTTTCCTTACAATACTATACGATATGCTTATATGAACACACTTGCTATGCATTACAGTATTGTTCTATGCCTTTACATATCTTTTCATGATTGCCATATTCTATATTTATGATTTTGCTTTCATGAAATTTCTGGATTTGAGAAACCGTAGATATTATTTAAAAACTTGTGAATATTTTTAAAAACACAGTTTTCTCTTGATGTGATATTTTGGCGTCCACTATAAGATTTTTCGGTTCTGAGCTATGATTATTATCTGAATTAAGGCAGGGGGAGAGAGACCGATTGCGGATACATGGTGGACCCGGTATGGTACTCCAGGGTAAGAAGATCATATAGAAAGGCGTTGAGCCTGGCAGGAGAACACTATCTACCAGTGAAAATATTGGACTCGGCGGATATCCGGAGAATACCGACCAGAGTGATATGAGACAGATGGATATGAGGGCCAATCTGATGAGACTGTGTCTGAGATATGAGGGTCGATCCGATAAGACGGCGCATGAGATATGAGGATTTACATGTCGATACTGGACATGGAATTTATAATGATTTCGAGTGTCGATACTGGACACTCAGGATTTCATGATGATTTTGTGTGTCGTTGATGGACACTCATCAGATAATATGTAAACATACATGATATGGATGACACGATACCACATATTGATACAGGCACAATATTATACTTATATATATATACATATATACGCGTTCATTTCGATATCACACGGTGGGATATTATTATTATATTGTTGTATGACCTAAGTAGATCGTTATATATTCGATTTCTAGCTGATGATATTTTCTACTCACGAGTTGGCAACTCACCCCCGTTGTGCCATAGTTTTTTTTGCAGGAACGTCCGCTCGGATTCAGTAGTGGATTGCTAGCACATTGCTTCTTTTGGGTGGTTGCTTGGTAGGTGGGTTACACTACGGACCGTAACCACCATTGTATATTTTATTCTTTTGTAATCTAATTAAAACCTTCATCGACCAGATTATATATATTTGGTAGACTTAGAAACCAGAGACTTGTCTATTCTGTTGGACTTAGAGTGAGAGTTGTATATATTCTGTATACTTGAGTTCGATGATGTTTTGGTTTTCCTTATTCTTTTCTGTTATTGATCTTCATCCTGAGCATCGTATACTTACTTGCGTGATTGTATTTCTGTCGATTGGTGAAGAGCTAGATCTCGCTTAGGGATGCCAATATTATTATTATTTATGTACTGTTTTGATCAAAATTTACAAAAAAGGTGATGCCCAAATTTCAAATGACGAAAACGTTTTCAAATTTTAGTACACTACCTGCTTGTATTTCTATAAACTTTACTTATATATTAAAAGCGGAGGTTGATCTCATTTATACCCTTTTCAAAACTTCACCTCCGCTGTTTTCTTAAAAAGATTTAGATTCCTGGTTTTTGATTTACTTGGGTTACGGTGGGGCCCTATAGACTTCACGTGACTCAAGTGCCGGTCACGTGCCATTTCTGGATCATGACAAAATGTTATGTATGGACAAAATTAACCCCAACTAAATCCAGCCTTTAATAAGTTTAATTATGTTGTTAGATCAATTTACTAAACCACCACATTTATAACTTAAAAAACAACTTCTATTTACAACTCACATGTGAATTAATATAAAAAAAAATTCTCATCGCCTTGAACCCCCTTCACCTGCGATTGCGACCTCTCACCTGCCGCGTCATTGCTCTGCCATTTGGAAAGTGGTAGTGCTGATAGATATTAGAACAAAATATTTCCAGCAAAATATTATGATCTATCATAAATATTCCTAGTATCTGACACAAAAAAATTGCAATTTCGATTCGTTAAGAAATGAATTAATTATCCAAAAAAATGGATTAATGTCATTGGTGGGTAAAAGGTATTTTTTAAGTTATAAATGGGAATTTAGTAAGTTGAACCAACAACGCAATTAAACTTATTAAAGGATAGATGTGATTGGGGTTAATTTTATTCATACATAATTTTTTGGTGGATTTATCAAATGAAGGTTTTGCAATATCGTAACCCCCTAGGTGATAGTATCAAATAGATGGGCCTATATGGTTTGGTACTTAGATAGACTTTTAGGTGGACAAATTGCCATGGAAAAGGTATTTTTGTAATTACTATGTGAAAGTGTTTGTTAGCACCACCACTAGGTATTACTAGTATCAAGAATGCCATTTTAAAAAATTTTAGGGTGCTTATCAACACTAACCAAGATTTTAAACTAGATGATTAGGGTTTAATTATGATATCAAGATAACTATACTAAGTGAAGGATGCTACAACCATAGTAGACCATGTCCTTCTCTTCTCAAGCTCCGTGTAGTAGTCTACGCGACTCTACTAGGCTCCACTTGAAGATTGAACGAGCTTCCTTCGTGATCTTAGTACCGAAGATGATCCATCCGAAGCTCCGCTAATCCAAACTAGCTCTTCACTAAACTCTTTAATGAAGGAAACACACTACACCAAAGTGCTAATCTAGTGTAGGATGGTGAAGTAGGGTTTTTTTTTGCTCACTAGGGTTCTCACAAGCTCAAGGTTTCACAAAATATGTGAGGGATTAAGCTTGAAGGAGGAGGTGAAGAAAATGGAGAGAGCTAGAGAGCAAGAGCTCGTCATATGAGCTCAAGAAAAAACTCAAGTGAGGAAAACAACTCAAGTGTAGAATGGCTCTTCCAAGCTCAAACATTACTGAAGTATACAATTTTTAACCATTAAAATTTGTAACCATGCTTCAATAGTGCAAGAAAATGAATAAAATAAAAAACAAAGCTCAAGTGAGGAAAACAACTCAAGTGTAGAATGGCTCTTCCAAGCTCACACATATTGAAGTATACAATTTTTAACCATTAAAATTTGTAATCATGCTTCAATAGTGCAAGCAAATGAATAAAATAATAACAAAGCCATGCTTGCCCATTCCATAAAAAGTCTCCCCATTTTCTACCTCATTTTTTTTATTTTCCAAAAATAGAAAATCCATGCCATGCTTCATATATATATATATATATATATAGATATAGATATAGATATAAATAATATATTAATATATATATTATGAAGATAAGCAAATAATTAGTGAGCAATAATATTAGTTAGTATATAATTATATCAAATATAAATATATATCATATAATTAAATTAACACTTGATTCAATAATTGGGTTATATCGCATATAACCTACTAATATCATTTATCTGTATATCACATTATCAAATCAACACTTGATTCAATAATCTGGTTATATCACATAAAACCTAAATGATATCAAATAACGCCAGATTAGAATACGGTATGTCATACTCGTATTCAATCAAGCCCCCACACATATCAGCATATGCATATGTGCCTTACTTCATTTCGTTTGAACTAGGAAATTTCTATATGGGACTCTAAGACTCGTTAGTATACCAGCAGTAGGTGATGATCTTATCAGTCAACCACAAGCCGTCAGCGGTACTACCTAGATGTAACAGCTACCCGGGTATTGAGCGATTAGAAGATCAACAAGCAAGTTTGTCCAAACTCCCATGAAGCCTATAGGTAACACTTACCGTATAGTCCGGTCTCTTCGTCTGATATGTCGCATATCGAGTCCGGGGGTGGAATCGTCAAACCCCAATAACTTGATAAGTCATGCCGATGTGTGTGGCCTATAACGGTACGAGAAACTACTGATAACTCTTACCAGTAAATCTCATCAATAGCCCTGGCCAGTGACTTCTTGTCATAGCCAATCAAGCTGTAACATTTCAGAAATATAAATATTATTTTTTGGAATTTAATATTAAAATAATATATTTCGCGAAAACTATTCGATTTGCGAATAGGGGTTTTTCGTAAAATGGTATAAGTATATACCAATATTTGGAAATTTATCGGAGATTAAAATGATTTATTTATTATAATGATATTTATCGGATTTTTGGTCAGATCCGTATTTTTACATTTTTCCATGACTAGTGCACCATGTCATGTGCATGCTATGCATTGTGTTTGTGACTTGTGTATTTATGAGTGGTGTGAATGAGAAAAGAAAAGAGAAAGGAAAAGAAAAGAAAACAAAAGAGTTTTGAGTGTGAAAAAAATGTATTAGATGCCATGGTTAAAAGAGAGAAGAAACAAAAGAGATATTTTGTGAGAGAGTGAGGGTAAGGGAGAGTGAGCTTAAGAAAGAGAGAGGGAGAGACTTGGCTGCCCATATCCTTTCATCCCCTTTGTTTCTTCACCATTTCTTATTCATCTCATTCACCAAACTACCCCCTTGCATCGTCTCAAATTCCTTTTCAAAACCCCATGCCACCTTCACAATAAACATGCACAAACCTATTCTAAACCCTTTAGACCAATGAAGTATGGATTTTGAAAACTTTGGGCAACTAAAGAATTTTCTTTAGTTGCAAATGAGGTAATCTCTTCACTTTAGACTAGTGTTTATGTTAAATATCCTAGTTTAGTTTAGAATTTGATATAATTAGGATATGTGATCTTAGAAAATTACAAGTTGTTGTTAAGTGGTAAATAGAGCTTTGTGAGTGTTTTCAAGACCTTAGCGATTGCTTTGCCAGACCAGAACAGAGTTTAAACCCGAAACACGAAGTTAGAATTTTCCCGTGTCGGTTTTGTGAAACCTAAAGGCCTACAGGGTATCTGGAGCTATCTGGGGTATTTCTAAGAAAATCAAACAAGTCTATTGACCTAGATAAACCACTAGAAGACCGCCAAAGAAGTACGAACCCAAATCCCCCCTGTTTGACCGGTGAGGCCGGGTATTTTCCTATTGTCCCCGGACCCCCTAATTCCTATGGTGATGTGGTTTTTCCTATAGCTCACTTACCCTATAATCTATCCCCTGTACTTGCTTGTTTAGTCCCAAATTACCTGAGCCAAAATCTGAGAGTTGTTTGTGAGTGTTTTGGCTATGTTTTTAAGATACTTGAATTTATGGTTTTGGTATTTGGATTTGATTCTGTCGTTAGACGTTTGTACGTCAACAGACGAGAGTTGTTTGGTTGTTTTTGCATGCATAGGCTATAGGTTCTAATCTATAAGCAATCCGTGTGCCATATCGGTTTTCGGATATTGGTTTTAATAGTATTGCGATTGTGTATTGATTGTAGGTACCTTCCCGTGGACTTCCGAGACGACGAGAACATCGACTTCGGCTAAGCGAGGAGTTTAGCAGGTGAGTAGATTTATATCTACGGGAAAAGTCGGGTGGATGGCGTATAGCACCCCCGCAACCATTGATATGGAAGATTGTGTTTTAAATTATGATTTTGATAAAGGATATTCTACGAACTTATGGACATGGTTATAAGATTTATAAAGAGATGATATGCTAAAAGTTGACACTAATGAATATATATTGAATTGAGAAAATGATATAGGTATATAGGATAACATGATGTGGGATATTGAGAGGATAAATATAGATGACTCGGATTGTTATGAGAATATGAAATGAGAAAGTGAATCATGATAAGTATGAATTGAAAGAGGATAAGTATGAGTTGATAGTGGTATGATATGTGATCGATACGACTTGAGATTAATAAGATATGATGTTTATACAAATGCGATTTGAGATATATGTGTATATATATATTTAAGAGTATAATGAGTAAAATGCCGTACGAGATTTTAGATCTGTACCCTCATTATTTTATAGCTCGATAGATTCTCTATTCTGTGTGATGACCCCGTACGATGGATTACCGTACGAGTTGAGATGTACCGGATGATTGATCCGTGCTTATTATTTAAGAATGATGATTGAGGATTATTGTCATATCGGATGTTATGAGGCGGGATCGCCAATGTTAAGATGCTACTTTAAGCATACCTATTTCCAAAACTGACGAATCGTATGCATCTTATAAAAAAGAAACTTTATGGGATGCTACGGGTTCCCTAATGATGTCTTTTTCTAAAAACACCGTAGCACCCACTTTCAAAACTACGATTCGTATCTTTTAAAAAGTGACCGTATGATTCATGCATAGATAGATATACCTTTGATTGTCCACGTTATGTAGAATATGTAACCCTTCGAAAATCGTTTAGGCAGTTTTTCGGTAATCGGCTAATTTTTCGGCTTTTTCCGTAAAAAGTCAAATTAGGTATTTTTCATTGTAGACCTAATTATACAAAATTTAGATAAGATATTACTATAATTTTGTCACTAAAATGTCACTTATAATTTTCTAGTTAAATAAATTTTTTTCGTAATTAATTATTTTTTTTTATTTTAAGCTTTTAAAAATACATTAAATTAGTGATAAATACAAATTTAATTAGGTAAATTACACACTTAGGAACCATTATAAACTAATATTAAGTGTAACAAAAATTTTATCAAAACATTTCAAGTTTAGTTGTTTTATGGTTTAAAATGGGTTGAAAATGAATGAAAATGGGGTTTTTTTTATGTAAAATTTGATGTGATATGCATTAAATGAGTTTAAAGGTTGCTTTTTGTGTAGAATTTTCTACACAATTCCCTCACACTCACCCCTCCCAACCTCAGGCCTAGCTCACCTTCAGGAAATCCCTCATTTTCCCCTCATTTCTTGCTTGAAAATTCCTTCAAAAATCATCAAAAATCCACCGAAATTCACTAAATTCTTCTCTAATTCAACCCAAAACCTTAAGCCATCCCTTCTAAAGCCCAAATTGGATTAAAAAAAGGAGAAAAGAGGCCACTTTGGAGGTTTAGTGTAAAGGAATCAACTCTACTAAGGTATATTTCTAATCTAGTGTTTAATTGTAGTTTAAAATTTGCTAGATTTAGTAGTTTAAGTGTGAAATTTGGTTTATTTTGCTTGCTCATGAAAATCAAGAGAGGGATTTGATTTCAAATTAGGGTTTGAAGAATGGTTGATGGAGTTAAGTTAGGGTTTGGTTATGTAATTGGTTAGAGTGGTTAATTGTACGATGTTACGCTCGCAAAATCGATAAATTGCGATAATTGCATCAAATCGGTATGAAATTGCTTACTAGATTTTTTATAATAATTAGAATGTGATCTAATTGCGTTATATTAGCGATATAATTAGCTTCATAAACGACTATTAGAGTGCGCGAACGTGGGGTTTTGTCTAGCCGGGTTTTAGTTTTGTCGATTTCCCCGAAACGGCGATTTTGGTTAAGGTTTTAGCGATTTTCGTGCGTTTTCCGCGCACCGAGTGCATGTTATGTTTAATTCGAGAGCATCAATATTTGTATATTGTGACTTGCATCGTTTTAGGGGTATGTAATCTTATGCTTGGTGTTGTGCAAATATAGGATCGGTCGGGGAAACATCGGACACGGCGTGTAAAGGCAAGGCGGTGGTCGGATCGGATTAGCGAGGCATTCAGGTGAGTAGATGTATTCATCTATGGGGGAATCGTCTGGATGGCGCGAAGCGCCCCCTAGTTAGGATTACCCTATTTCTTGCAAGATTTATATTGTTAGTTAGCTTACCCCTTTATTTACACTGCATACCCTTATAGTTAATAGTATGCTAGATTGCATGGTTATTCATATGCACATATGCGATAACACTTCGTAGGACACGAACACCATTACCATTGGCATCTGTTGCACGTGCACTATTCATATGACACACACGCCTTTGGTAATTGCCATGCCACGTGCACTATAGAACCTGTTTAGCTTAGTATCGCCACTTGCATCATGCATGATATATGAAATTGCATAGCATGTATATACCTCGCATCATCATCATACTTACATAGATTTTTAGCCACAATTCACATCGCATACCTTGTTATCATAGACATTTATCATATATAACATGTGGACATTATTATTTTTCTTGAGGATTTCAGTATTGCTGCGATTTCTGGATTTTTGGGGAAAACCGCAAGAATTTAACAAAAGCTTATATTTATCATTTTTAAAACAATGTTGCGGTTTTCTCGTGATGTATGTGTCGTCCACCATGAGTTTTCATGTTTTCTGTTGGATTTCGAGACCCGATTCGAGGAGTGGATGAACCGTCTCGGGTACATGGTGGGCCCGGTATGGTACCCCGGAGCAAGAAGATCGAGTTGTAGACGATGAGCCTGGCAGGGGAAGACTACCTATCAGTGGTGTCTGGCGCGGCGGATATCCGGAGGATACCGACCATTGTCGTGAGATTTGATGATATGGGCCGATCCGGATTGACGGAGCCCGATATTTGAGACATTGATACAGTGAGATATTGAGACAGATATGATTTCATATTTGGTGTCGATACTTGACACGGATTTTAGATGATTTCTTGATGATATTTAGCTACTTCACAGATATTCTTTTTCTAAAAGTTAAGAATGCAGAACTCTTAGCATTTAAAACACTTAAAGACTTCGTAATGACATTGCATACATGTGCATGCATACTAGAGGTATTACATCACATCTGGACATACATGTTGTGACGCATTTGCGTGCATTCTTACGATTGCCTTACTAGATGATATATTCTACTCACGAGCTGGCAACTCACCCCCGTTGTGCCACAGTGTCTTGCAGGTCGGACCCGTCACCCTTGTAGCGGCGGGCTATCTTATCATCAGCTCCTTTTGCTCAGACTCGCGACATCGCCCGTAGGTGGGTTGCGAGCACACTTTATTTCTTTTTGCTCCATCATTGTATCTAGTATTCTCCATCTACCATTTTATATTGTATATGCGATCTAGTGATGAGACTGAGAGATTTGTAAATTTTTGGTTTCTTTTGGGTCGAGCTCACTTGAGCCGACGTTGTGTTTTCTGATATTTTGCATTTCTTTTATGCTCTTTTCTTGATATTACTTATATATTGCGTGTGGTTGTGATCCGTCTTGGGCGAAGAGCTAGCTCCCGCTTGGGGATGCCATTTTATGATTACAGGTTATATATATATCTTGTTGTACCCATTTTGGGGGATAGAAAATACAGGGGAGACTCTGCCGAAATTTTCGGAAATTTTTGGATGTTTTTAAGAAAAGGGGTTCTATGCAACTTAATTAATTTAAAAACCGTTTTCATTAAAGGTTTTCCTTCACTCTCTTTTGATTTTGGTTTAGATTCTTCTGGGCTTTGGCTGACTTAGGTTACGGTACGCCTTTAGATGTCTCGTAATCTAAGTGCCAGTCGCGTTCCGTACTTTCGGGTCGTGACAAAGTTGGTATCAGAGCGTAGGTTTTACCTTTCTGAGTGTAGGACGACCTTGGTAGATGGAGTAGGTAACTTAAGCAGAGTGGCGTTGCGTGGGTATGATCCGCGGCATACTTACGATACGGTACTCCGCCTAAGTGACCTTAGGACATAATTGCTTGTATTTCCTTTCTTGATTCCTTGCATTCCTTGATTCAATTGCAATGTCCTTATCAGTCCTGTTTCTTATTCCAGCTTCGATGCCGCCAAATACTACGAGAGCTTAGCGGGCTGCCGCTAGGGATGAGATTCGAGCGGGCTCGTCTGAGGCGAGGATCGAGCGGGATGATACACCTACCCCTCAGGGTCATACTGATCCGCCTTATCCTGACCGTATTGCCAGACTAGAGGCCAGCATGCAAGAGTTGCGACAGATGATGGGATCTTTAGTTGAGTCCAGCCGGGCACAGAGGTCCGAGGACGTTCCTTCCACCGCACAGACCACGATTATACCTGCTGCACAGATGGTCACTCCTGCTGCTACTACGGAGACTATCCCTGTTTCACTACAGGAGTTCATGAGATTGAGACCTCCAGCTTTTACCGGTATAGATGCGACAGAGGACCCACAGGCATTTCTTGATAAGATGGCTCGGATTTGCCGTTCGTTGAGGTGTTCTGATGATAGATTGGTGGAGTTTGCGAGTTTTCGTCTGGAGGGTCTTGCCCAGACATGGTATGATTCAGTAGAGAGAGGCCGAGCTGCAGGTCTACCTTCTATGACCTGGGAAGAGTTTACAGCTGCATTTATTGCCCGTTTTCTTCCGGAGAGTGTCCGAGATGCTCGAGCCCGTAGTTTTGAGTCTTTGCACAAGACTCCTGGGATGACGGTGTCGGAGTATGATATACAGTTTACCCAGTTGTCTCGATATACTCCGTACCTAGTAGACACAGAAGAGAAGAGAATAAAGAGGTTTGTGCGAGGGCTTGATACACAGCTATTCCTTGCCATCGGCACCCAGCTTTTTGATACATACGCAGCCGCGATGGATGCAGCCTTACTTTTGGAGGAGCGTATTTCTGAGACTTCGGTCGTTTCTGGGCCGAAGAGGATCCGTACTGATACGCCAGCTCAGCGGCAGATGGGTAGACATCGTGATAGATTATTTCCGGGAGATGGTGGGGGCAGAGGATTGAGACGAGGTCAGTTATTTGGTTCATATCCACAGACCCAGCAGTCGTCTCCAGGATGTTTTCGGTGCGGGAGTCAGTACCACCGTATCAGAGACTGTACCATGGGACGTCAGGGCACGGCGACAGTCCCGCATGTGACCTTACCACCCTCACTACCTCCTCAGAGAGCTCTGCTTCCTACTCCTGATGATGCTCCACGCCAGCCAGATACTTCTAGAGGCCGTGGGCGTGGCGGTCCGGTTCAGAGAGGACGAGGCGACAGAGGCAGAGGCAGAGGCAGAGGTAGAGGCAGAGGACAGCCAGCTATTAGTGGTGGGCAGGCCCGAGTGTTCGCGTTGACTCCTCAGGATGCACAGGCATCCAATGCCGTCGTGACAGGTACTCTGCCTGTATGTTCTTTTGATGCACGGGTATTATTTGATCCAGGCTCCACACATTCCTATGTATCCACGTACTTTGCACCGAGGTTGGGCCGAGAGTCTTCCCCGTTAGATCAGCCGCTTGTCGTTATTACACCAGTAGGCGAGTCGTTTGTTGCCCGTTTCGTGTACCGATCATGTTCCGTTCGTATCGGGGAGAGAGATTCTTCAGTTGATTTGATTCTCCTCGATATGCTAGACTTTGATGTTCTTCTTGGTATGGACTGGCTAGCCACCTGTTATGCATCCGTAGACTGCCGTGAGAAAGCAGTCAGGTTCAGTTTTCCTGGTGAGCCGGTTCTTGTTATTCAGGGAGATCGTAGCGCTACCCTTCCCAGCTTGATTTCTTCTCTGCGCGCTGGTCAGCTCTTGAGGAAAGGGTGTCAGGGATTCTTAGCATATGTTTGTGATACTTGCTCCATAGAGGTTCCGTTGGACCTGGTCCCTGTTGTGAGAGAGTTTCCTGATGTTTTCCCTGACGAGCTGCCTGGTCTGCCACCAGAGCGCGAGATTGAGTTCTGTATTGACTTGATCCCCGGCACGGGACCTATCTCTATACCGCCTTATCGGATGGCCCTGGCGGAGCTGAGAGAGCTAAAGGATCAGTTACAGGACTTGCTGGACAAAGGGCTTATCCGACCGAGTGTGTCACCTTGGGATGCTCCCGTCTTGTTTGTTAAGAAGAAGGACGGAAGTATGCGTTTATGCATTGATTATCGTCAGCTGAACCGGGTTACTGTGCGGAACAGATATCCCCTACCCCGCATTGATGACTTATTCGATCAACTCCAGGGTGCAGGGTTTTTCTCGAAGGTTGATTTACGGTCAGGTTATCACCAGTTGCGGGTTCGGAAGGAGGATCTTCCGAAGACTGCTTTCCGTACTCGATATGGTTATTATGAGTTTTTGGTGATGTCGTTCGGGCTCACCAATGCCCCGGCAGCATTTATGGATTTGATGAACCGTGTATTCAGGCCGTATCTCGATCAGTTCATTATTGTGTTCATTGATGACATCTTGGTTTATTCTCGGAGCCGGGAGGAGCATGAGCAGCACTTACGTATCACATTGCAGACTTTGAGGGAGCATCAGCTGTTCGCCAAATTTTCCAAGTGCGCATTCTGGTTAGACAGTGTCGACTTCTTGGGTCATGTGGTGACGAGAGATGGTATTTGTGTGGACCCGAAGAAGATCGAGGCAGTTCAGCGTAGGCCTAGACCAGTATCAGTTACAGAGGTTCGCAGTTTTCTAGGTCTGGCCGGCTACTATCGACGTTTTGTCCGGGATTTCTCCCGCATTGCTGCACCGTTGACCGGATTGACCCGGAAGGGGGTTCCTTTTGATTGGACCCAGGCATGTGAGGATAGTTTCCACCAGTTGAAGACTCGTCTGACTACTGCACCAGTGTTAGCATTGCCTTCAGGATCAGGCGGGTTCGTGGTATATTGTGATGCTTCTCGAGTGGGGCAGGGCTGTGTATTGATGCAGCACGACAGAGTTATCGCGTATGCTTCTCGGCAGCTGAGGAAACACGAATAGAACTACCCCACCCATGATTTAGAGATGGCTGCAGTAGTATTTGCACTTAAGATCTGGAGACATTACCTATACAGTGAGTCGTGCCAGATATTCACTGACCACAAGAGTTTGAAGTATATCTTCCAGCAGCGAGATCTGAACCTGAGACAGCGCCGTTGGATGGAGTTGGTGAAGGATTATGACTGCGAGATTCTATACCATCCGGGCAAGGCGAATGTGGTGGCAGATGCTATGAGTAGAAGGCCCGGAGGTAGCTTATCTTGTTTGAGCGCAGTGCAGATGCAGTCGACGGCGGATTGGCAGGTGTAATGTGACAGCAGAGTGCAGTTCGAGTTTACTCCTACAGGGGGACAGCTGGCCCATTTCAGAGCACGCCCACAGTTACTTGACCGTATCTGCGAGGCACAGTCCAGCGATGCCCGTATCTTAGAGATTATTGAGCAGATTCGGCAGGGCAGAGTTTCTGAGTTCGTGATTGATGATCAGGGGATACTTCGATTTGGGACTCGACTGTGCATGCCAGATTCAGAGGGACTGAGGCGTGATATTCTCGAGGAGGCACATAGATCAGTGTACAGTGTGCATCCAGGTTCCACCAAGTTGTACCGTGATTTGAGAGAGGTTTACTGGTGGGACGGGATGAAGAAGGATGTTACAGACTTTGTGTCCAGATGCCTGACTTGTCAGCAAGTCAAGGCCGAGCACCAGAGGCCAGCCGGCGAGTTACAGCCTTTGCCCATCCCTGAGTGGAAGTGGGAGCAGGTCTCCATAGACTTCATTGTGGGTCTACCCAGGACCAGTCGAGGGTACGACTCTATTTGGGTGATTGTGGATCGACTGACGAAAGCGGCTCACTCCCTACCAGTGAAGACCACTTTTGGATTTTCTCAGTACGCCCAGGTTATATTGATGAGATAGTGTGACTGCATGGTGTTCCGACTTGCATCGTGTCCGACCGGGGCACCCAGTTTACCAGCTGATTGTGGCAGAAACTCCAGGAAGCTTTGGGCACCCGATTGAGTTTTAGCACAGCCTTTCATCCGCAGACTGAAGGTCAGTCGGAGCGTACTATTCAGACTCTTGAGGACATGCTCAGAGCTTGTGTTTTAGATTTCGATGGTAGTTGGGATCGTCATTTGCCTTTGATCGAGTTTTCCTACAATAATAGCTTCCAGGAGACGATTCAGATGGCACCTTTTGAGGCTTTATATGGGAGGAGATGTCGATCGCCTGTATGTTGGACAGAGCTCAGGGAGAGCAGTGTTTTGGGGCCGCAGATCGTACAGGAGATGACCGAGAAGATACAGTTGATTCGGGACAGATGAGAGCGGCACAGAGCAGGCAGAAATCATATGCTGACAGGCGCCGTCGCCGACTCGAGTTCGCTGTTGGCGATCATGTTTTCCTGAAGGTCTCTCCGATGAAAGGTGTGATGAGATTTCGGCGGAAAGGGAAGCTGAGTCCTAGATATGTTGGTCCTTTCGAGATCTTAGAGCGCGTTGGTCCAGTCGCTTATCGGTTAGCTCTTCCGCCCAGCTTCCCCGATGTTCACCCCGTATTCCATGTCTCGATGCTCCGCAGGTACCTTCATGATCCTTCCTAGGCGATTTAGCACCAGACGATCCAGCTAGAGCGTGATCTTTCTTTCACCGAGCAGCCGGTGGTCATTTTGGATCGGCAGGTGAAGAAATTGAGGTCGAAGGTTATACCGTCTATCAAGGTCCTTTGGCGTGGCCCGAACAGCGAGGAGGTCACCTGGGAGACCGAGGTCGAGATGAGGAAGAGATATCCCCATCTTTTTGAAGGTACGCGTAGTTAAATTCTAAATTCGAGGACCGAATTTCTTTAAGGGGGGAAGATTTTAACCCATCGAAAATCGTTTAGGCAGTTTTTCGGTAATCGGCTTATTTTTCGGCTTTTTCCGTAAAAAGTCAAATTAGGTATTTTTCATTGTAGACCTAATTATACAAAATTTAGATAAGATATTACTATAATTTTGTCACTAAAATGTCACTTATAATTTTCTAGTTAAATAAATTTTTTTCGTAATTAATTATTTTTTTTTTATTTTAAGCTTTTAAAAATACATTAAATTAGTGATAAATACAAATTTAATTAGGTAAATTACACACTTAGGAACCATTATAAACTAATATTAAGTGTAAAAAATTTTTATCAAAACATTTCAAGTTTAGTTGTTTTATGGTTTAAAATGGGTTGAAAATGAATGAAAATGGGGTTTTTTAATGTAAAATTTGATGTGATATGCATTAAATGAGTTTAAAGGTTGCTTTTTGTGTAGAATTTTCTACACAATTCCCTCACACTCACCCCTCCCAACCTCAGGCCGAGCTCACCTTCAGGAAATCCCTCATTTTCCCCTCATTTCTTGCTTGAAAATTCCTTCAAAAATCATCAAAAATCCACCGAAATTCACTAAATTCTTCTCTAATTCAACCCAAAACCTTAAGCCATCCCTTCTCAAGACCAAATTGGATTAAAACAAGGAGAAAAGAGGCCACTTTGGAGGTTTAGTGTAAAGGAATCAACTCTACTAAGGTATATTTCTAATCTAGTGTTTAATTGTAGTTTAAAATTTGCTAGATTTAGTAGTTTAAGTGTGAAATTTGGTTTATTTTGCTTGCTCATGAAAATCAAGAGAGGGATTTGATTTCAAATTAGGGTTTGAAGCATGGTTGATGGAGTTAAGTTAGGGTTTGGTTATCTAATTGGTTAGAGTGGTTAATTGTACGATGTTACGCTCGCAAAATCGATAAATTGCGATAATTGCATCAAATCGGTATGAAATTGCTTACTAGATTTTTTATAAAAATTAGAATGTGATCTAATTGCGTTATATTAGCGATATAATTAGCTTCATAAACGACTATTAGAGTGCGCGAACGTGGGGTTTTGTCTAGCCGGGTTTTAGTTTTGTCGATTTCCCCGAAACGGCGATTTTGGTTATGGTTTTAGCGATTTTCGTGCGTTTTCCGCGCACCGAGTGCACGTTATGTTTAATTCGAGAGCATCAATATTTGTATATTGTGACTTGCATCGTTTTAGGGGTATGTAATCTTATGCTTGGTGTTGTGCAAATATAGGATCGGTCGGGGAAACATCGGACACGGCGTGTAAAGGCAAGGCGGTGGTCGGATCGGATTAGCGAGGCATTCAGGTGAGTAGATGTATTCATCTATGGGGGAATCGTCTGGATGGCGCGAAGCGCCCCCTAGTTAGGATTACCATATTTCTTGGAAGATTTATATTGTTAGTTAGCTTACCCCTTTATTTACACTGCATACCCTTATAGTTAATAGTATGCTAGATTGCATGGTTATTCATATGCACATATGCGGTAACACTTCGTAGGACACGAACACCATTACCATTGGTATCTGTTGCACGCGCACTATTCATATGACACACACGCCTTTGGTAATTGCCATGCCACGTGCACTATAGAACCTGTTTAGTTTAGTATCGCCACTTGCATCATGCATGATATATGAAATTGCATAGCATGTATATACCTCGCATCATCATCATACTTACATAGATTTTTAGCCACAATTCACATCGCATACCTTGTTATCATAGACATTTATCATATATAACATGTGGACATTATTATTTTTCTTGAGGATTTCAGTATTGCTGCGATTTCTGGATTTTTGGGGAAAACCGCAAGAATTTAACAAAAGCTTATATTTATCATTTTTAAAACAATGTTGCGGTTTTCTCGTGATGTATGTGTCGTCCACCATGAGTTTTCATGTTTTCTGTTGGATTTCGAGACCCGATTCGAGGAGTGGATGAACCGTCTCGGGTACATGGTGGGCCCGGTATGGTACCCCGGGGCAAGAAGATCGAGTTGTAGACGATGAGCCTGGCAGGGGAAGACTACCTATCGGTGATGTCTGGCGCGGCGGATATCCGGAGGATACCGACCGTTGTCGTGAGATTTGATGATATGGGCCGATCCGGATTGACGGAGCCCGATATTTGAGACATTGATACAGTGAGATATTGAGACAGATATGATTTCATATTTGGTGTCGATACTTGACACGGATTTTAGATGATTTCTTGATGATATTTAGCTACTTCACAGATATTCTTTTTCTAAAAGTTAAGAATGCAGAACTCTTAGCATTTAAAACACTTAAAGACTTCGTAATGACATTGCATACATGTGCATGCATACTAGAGGTATTACATCACATCTGGACATACATGTTGTGACGCATTTGCGTGCATTCTTACGATTGCCTTACTAGATGATATATTCTACTCACGAGCTGGCAACTCACCCCCGTTGTGCCACAGTGTCTTGCAGGTCGGACCCGTCACCCTTGTAGCGGCGGGCTATCTTATCATCAGCTCCTTTTGCTCAGACTCGCGACATCGCCCGTAGGTGGGTTGCGAGCACACTTTATTTCTTTTTGCTCCATCATTGTATCTAGTATTCTCCATCTACCATTTTATATTGTATATGCGATCTAGTGATGAGACTGAGAGATTTGTAAATTTTTGGTTTCTTTTGGGTCGAGCTCACTTGAGCCGACGTTGTGTTTTCTGATATTTTGCATTTCTTTTATGCTCTTTTCTTGATATTACTTATATATTGCGTGTGGTTGTGATCCGTCTTGGGCGAAGAGCTAGCTCCCGCTTGGGGATGCCATTTTATGATTACAGGTTATATATATATCTTGTTGTACCCATTTTGGGGGATAGAAAATACAGGGGAGACTCTGCCGAAATTTTCGGAAATTTTTGGATGTTTTTAAGAAAGGGGTTCTATGCAACTTAATTAATTTAAAAACCGTTTTCATTAAAGGTTTTCCTTCACTCTCTTTTGATTTTGGTTTAGATTCTTCTGGGCTTTGGCTGACTTAGGTTACGGTACGCCTTTAGACGTCTTGTAATCTAAGTGCCAGTTGCGTTCCGTACTTTCGGGTCGTGACAGAATATTACCCCTCATGATGTACATACCACGTGCCGGTATTTAATGCTATATGATATCAATTGCTAGTACACCTGCACAATTACCGTTGATCCGCATGTTACACATACACAAATTTACCGGCTCATGCACATTCTTCATCGGTAATTTCCATGCAACTTATACAGTAGAATTACTATGTCACTTACACAGTAGAACTTCCATGTTATGAGATAAATTTTAAAAGTAAAAGTATATTCATTGTTCAGCATTATTATTTGACAAGCTTACATGATATACTCGATATGCTCATATTACTACTCTATGTTGCATACAATATACTTTATGGTTATATGCATTGAGATGTTGTTTTCATGAGATCTCTGGATTTGAGAACTGTGGTTATATTTCAATGGAAATTGCGTATTGTTTTAAAAACACGGTTTCTCTTGATATGATATTTCGAGACGTCCACCATGAGTTTTCTTAGTTCTGAGCTTGTTTTCGAGACCCGATTCGAGGAGTTGGCGGATGCCGTTTGCGGGTACATGGTGGACCCAGTATGGTACCCCGCGGAAAGAAATGATTTTTATGGTGTAGACGATGAGCCTGGCAGAGGAAACACTACCTACCGGTGGTTGTATAGAACTCAGCGGATATCCGGAGGATACCATTTTGGAGTTATGATATAAGACGGATATGAGGGCTGCTCTGAAGATGCGGCGCCTGAGACGAGATATATATGAGGGCCGATCTGAGTATGCGGCGCCTGAGATATTAGGATTTACGTGTCGATGCTGGACATGGTTTTTATGATATTTCTAGTGTCAGTGTTGGACACTCAGTTTTCATGATTTTGATGTGTCGTTGATGGACACATGTGATTGATATCCTCATATATACAGGCATATGTTTTCATGATATTTCGAGTGTCGGTGTTGGATGCTCAGGTTCCATGATATTGTTTGTGTCATTGATGGGCATGTGGATGATATCCACATGCATACAGGCATACAATGTCGGATGTTTATTTATATTTCAATGTATTGATCGATTGTTGACATATATGCATATGTGGTCACCCTAGATATCATAGTATTACCTTCATGATATAATGACCTAGGAAATCATTGTTTTATTCGATTTCTACATGCTGATATTTTCTACTCACAAGTTGGCAACTCACCCCCATTGTGCCACAGTTCTTGCAGGTTTGACTGCTTGCGATCAGTTACGGTATTGCTTGCACACAGCTTCTTCCACGGTGTTTTGCTTTGGTAGGTGGGACACATGTTGGATCGTGCCCACTCTTGTACTTTATATACTTCATTGTATCTAGATAAACTCCATCAGATCAAATCAAATCAGAGAACTAGAATTGTATATTGGTAATGTAGGGATTCTCTGGCACCATGCCTAGGGTTAGGGTTGCATCACACATGCTATAACAAAAATTTAAGGGGTTGCTAAACAATTCTGACCATGAATCGAACTAGAAAAATAGAGTAACAACTTGTAGTATCACATACTAACTAGTGTCTAACACTAAGTGGGGACAAATACAACCTTTGTAGGCCTCCTTGAGTGACTGCTTGGCACAAGTAGGGTTTGAACCGGTTGGCTTGAATCCTTCCTAGTCCACGATGATCCACCACGAATTCCATTTGCTCAAGCTCCTAGCTCCACTTGATCTTTGAAGAAATGGAGCAAACAACCTACACTAATAGGATAGACTAGTATAGATTGGTGATGTGGGTTTGTATCTCAAGCAAAAACCTTTTCTTTTTAGGTTCTTCCCTCACTTTTTAAACCCTAAAGAGCTTGAAGGAGAGAGGAATGAGATGGAGGCTAAACTTGACTCAACTAAAAATAAATATGAAACATAATCCCAAGTGAATGAAATTATTCCATGCCTAATTATGGTTACAAAATATCTAGATATTTTGTGACTTGAGCTTAAGCAAAACCATGGGCTAAAACTATAGGTAATAAAACCATGGTATTGACTTTGGTCAACACAAGAGAATGGAGAGTTGAATAGTCAACCATGATTTTATTGCCATTTGCTTTTCTCAAATAATCAAAATATACAAATATATAACCATGTGAGTCTTACATTGCCACCACCAATGTATCATCAACCATGACACATGTATGCTTGCATGTGTGCATCCATATCAACATATACATATACTCATGCATGCATCATTAAGAAATGGGTTTTAATAAATGAGCTAATGGACTTAATATTAAATCAATACTTGATTTAATAACCCGGTCATATCACATATGACCCGTCCAATAATAAACGCCCGATTAAAATACGGTATCCAATACACGCATTTAATCGAGCTCCCGCGCATATCACATATGCACCCCATATCTTTTCGCCTGAGCTAGGAAACCCCTTTGTGGGACTCTAAGACTCGTCAATATGCTAGCAGTGATCATATCACATACCCATAAACCGTCAGTGGCACAAGCTGTACGTAACGGCTCCCAGGTATTGAGTGATCAGAAGAAACACAAGGAAAGCTAAAACTCCCGTCGAGCCAATTGGAAACACTTACCGTATAGTCCGTTCTCTTCGTAAAATATGTTGCATATCAAGTCTAGGGATAATATCGTCGAACCCAATATCTCAATAAGTCATGCCGGTATATTGTAACGCCTTACATTTTGATTAGTGTTAATTAGACGTTAATACGAGTTTTTGGTAAAAAGTTTACCAATTTGGGGTTCTTACATTTTATAACATTTAATTAATAATATATTATTATTTATTATGGCTTGCACGCACGTGTGCACGTTAATATGAAGGTTTGTTTGTGCTAATCTAGATTAGTGACCATGCCAACTTAACATAATCCTAATCCTTGCTTTAAGCTTAACCCTAAACTCTTGATATTTGTGAGAGATATTTTCTTTTGGATTTTGTTTTGGGGAGAGGTGGCATGGTGAGCTTAATGCTTGCATTAATGAGGAGTTAATGCAAGGGTGCACTCACCTCTCTCTCTCTTTATGCTCACCACTCTCTCTCTCTCTTTATCATTCACTCTCTCATTCTCTCTCACTTCATCTCTTTCTCATTTCTTTCATCACTCCCTATTCCCTTAACTGAACAATCACTAATCCATCACTAAACCTTCACTAAACTTCATCAAATCTCACATAAATCACTTCATAAACCTTGTTTTGCCTCTTGGATGCCTTGGAGCTTGGAAAGCTAGGATCTTTGAGCATGTGGGAGTAGGTAATGATCTCTTTCTGTTAAGTAAGTCTTTTTAGTATTGCGTAGCTTGTTAATTTCAGTTTAGAACGCGTAAAGTTTCGTTTCGGGTAAATATCATATTTTTTAGTTTAGTTTTGGGTCTCGAATGATCTGCTATCAAACCAGGTATTTGTTAGAAAAGTTCCCATCACAGTGACCTAGTGTGGTGACCTAGAAGAAACCTTCAAAATACGAGCCCATTCCCTCAAGAACAGGCCGTAGATTTATTGCTTTTGGCCGCAATTTGCGGCCAGAGTAGGGGCTGGGGGGTTGAGTTTTGGTGTAGGGGTCTCTGTGGTTATGTGTGGTCTTGTGGTATGTACAACTTTCACAAATTGTCTGTGTAGCAAAATCTGGGACCACTTTGCTTATTTTTTGTGTTTTATTTTCATACATTACGTTATCCGATACGGTTCGTGTCTTGTGTATCTGTTACTCTTGAGTTGGTTTCGTAGCGTCGCTATGCACGTTAGCTACTAAGCGAACACTTGAGAGTATGTTTAGAGTTGGTGCGCCGGTCAGACGTAATTTGTACGTGTTATTGGTCAATTGCTAATTTATACACTTTCTTTGTTGATTTGTGATTTTAAGATCGCAGGCGGGGACTTCGGACGCTGCAAAGAAGGGGAAGCGAGTGGTTGGCATTACTTAGCCAGGATCTTTGTGAGTAGATTTAACATCTATAGGGGAATCGCCCGCATGGAGTTATGCGTCTAGGCTAGATATGATATGATATTAGTCGCATGTTTATATTGCACATATAGAGTTTGCGCATACACCTCATTGCATATTACTACTTGTTGTGCTTGGATTTGTACCCTTAGGACACTGCACTATTATTGACGGTTCATGTTGCACGAGCACTGATTGTATGCCACTCATACCGTCAATAATTGCCATGACACGCACAACACTTATACATACGTGAGATTGTATTGGTTAGGGACATTGAGACATTGATTCATATTCCATTGTGTTTATGACATATAGCATACATGTATACCTACATGCTTACACATATGCCTTGACATGTCTACATGCTAGTTACCTATATGGTATTGTACCATTAGAGATAGGTATATACACATATAGGACACAGCTACATGTACATCTTGCATACATACTTACATGTACACTTACCTAGCTTGATATAGCTACACATATACCTGGAGGGTATTGTATAATTATTGATATGTATATACACATACCTAGTTTGATATAGCTACACACATACCTGGAGGGTATCACATTATTATTGATAGGTAGATACACATATCTTGCTATACTGACATGGTTACGCATATCTGGCTATAGCTACATGTTCACCTTTATATGATGTTGTATGGATTTGGAGAAATTAGGAACCGCATGATATATTTCATAACTTATTGAAGTTAATTAGAGATTTTTTCTTTATATGCTCATATTACTGTTTCAGGTTGAATATATTACATTTCATGGATTTAGCATTGATATATGGATTTCACATGATGCTTTCTGGATTTGAGGACCGTGGTAGTTTCATGAAATTATGCATTGTTTGAAAAACCCGGTTTCTCTTGATATGATATTTCAGCGTCTACCATGAGATTTCTCGGTTCTGATATATACCACATGCGAGGAGAGGTGTGGGCCATGTGCGGGTACATGGTGGAGCCCGGAGGTACCCCGGGGCAAGAAATGTATGTCGATGGATTAAGCCGATGAGCCTGGTAGGGGAATCATACCTACCGGTGACAGTATTGGACTCGTCGGTGATCGCGTAGATATCGACCGGAGTCATGTACGTATGGATACGGGGAATTTGAGTATTGAAGCTGGGCACTCGGGTTTCCGATGAACGTATGATACGTACATATCAGGGCTAGTCGTGGTGACGACGTCTGATAGATGAGTATTTATGTGTCGATGCTAAACATTAGTTTTCATGATATTTTACCTCGAAGTATATATATCAGTAGTATGGGATGTTGTTATATATGCACGTATATATATATATATCAGTGGTATGGGACGCTGTTATATATAAATATATTTATAATATATCATCATAATGATCTGTGCAAGTATTCTTATTCATTATATATGAGGGCCGATGTTATGGCCGATATGAGGGCCGATGTTATGGCCGATCCGAGGGCCGATATGAGGGAGATTTGAGGATATTTAGGATTTGAATTGTCTTGATGGACATTGGTCCTGCCACGATGAAGATTCCGTGAGGATGACATGTTTTATCCCATATTCCGCATCTATTTTATATTATTGCTTCATGTATTAGTTGTACCTGATAGATTACCTTTCATAACTGTTCCATATACATATTGTCATATTATTTCTTCATGTATTAGTTGTACCTTCTAGAGTACCTTTCATGACTGTTGCATACATATGACCATTTATTGCTATTAGCTTGCATGTGATAAATTTGCGCAGTACGTGCATACTTGCGATTACAAACATATGTTATTTACTATTCACGAGTTGGCAACTCACCCCCATTGTGCCATAGTGTTTTACAGGTAGTCCCTCAGGGCAATCGTTGGCAGAGCTTTTCATCTATCGTATCTTCTTTTGCAGCGGATACCGCTACGGCTGACTGTGTGCAGTTTTGCTATAGGTGGGTTTTGCGGTTATCCGATATTGCTCATTATATATTCGTTGTATCCTGTACTCTCCATCTACCATTTTCATGTATTGACTTACAGACGAGTTGTGAGGACGATATTGTATATTATGTTGTGACTTGGAGGTCTTTTATGCAGTTTCATTTATATCGTCTTTTTCTTCGCTACGGCGTCGTATATCTGTTGTGGTGGTTGTTTTCCGCCTTTGGGCGTGGATTTGCTCCCGTTGGGGATGCTTTACTTATATATATTTATGTTGTATCCTTTTGGGGGCTTGTTTTACAAAGGAGGTGCTGCCAAATTTTTAAAGGAAATAAATTGGGACTTTAAAGAATTTGATTGAGATTTCAAAAGTTTTAACAATGTTATTATGACTTACTACTTTTGATGGTTTACATTGCTGGGTTTTTGTCTTACTTGAATTACGTTACGCCTGGAGACGTTACGTAGTTTAAGGGCCGTCACGTGCTAAATTTTGGGTCATGACAAAGTTGGTATCAGAGCGCTAGGTTTTACCTTTCGGAGTGTAGGATGACCTTGGTATGATGGAGTAGGTAGCTTAAGAAGAGTAATGTAGCGTGTGTATGTCCGCGACATACTTACGACACGGTACTCCGCCGAAGTGACCTAAGTACTAATTGCTTGAAATTCCTTCCTCGATGATACATATCCTTGTGATTCGATTTACGTGTTCATATCGAATCTTGTTTCCATTTATAGCCTTTTGCCGCCGATGACTATGAGGGCTCAGAGAGAGGCAGCGAGAGCCGAGATCAGAGTTGATTCATTTGGTACAAGGACTGACCAGGATGGTACGCTCGTTGCACAGGAGCAGATTGATTATCCTTCGATGGATCGTATCGCTAGTCTTGAAGCAGATATGCAGGACTTGCGCCAGATGATGATGTCGTTGGTTGAGGCCAATCGAGCGCAGCGACAGGAGGGTGTCACCCCTGTTACCCAGTTTTCCTTGCGATCAGCACACAGCATTGTGTTACCTACACAGCAGCAGTGGATGCAGCCCGTTTAGCTGAGGGGCGTCTTTCCGAGACTTTGGGAGTCCGAGTATAGAGGAGGGCTCGTGCAGGTGTACCAGCCCAGAGACAGAGGTTCAGTCGTCATAACAGGCTTCGTGCACGTCGCGAGAATAGAAGAGGCTTGGGACGAGGACCATTGTCTAGCTCTTATCCCCAGGAGGGCCAGCAGCCATCGTATGAATGTTTTCGATGCGGGAGCCTTCAACACTTTGTCAGACATTGTTCCTTGGCACCGTGTCAGACTTATGTTCAGAGAGGTCGGGATCGAGGAGGATTCATTCCGAGTATACAGGATGGCAGAGGAGGAGTTCAGCCGGTTGAGGGTTGAGAGCAGACACGAGCGTTTACTTCTACTCATCGGGACGTGCGAATGTCCAATGCAGAGTTTTCAGGTAATCTTATTTGTATGTTCTTTTGTTGTGTATGTTTGTTTAATTCGGGATCTATGCACTCCTTTGTTCTACACACTTCGTACCGTGGTTGGGCCGAGAGTCATGTTTGCTAGATCAGTCATTTGTTGTGTTAACTTCTGTCAGTGATTCTTTTGTTGCACGACACGTGTTTCGGTTGTGTGCTAATTGGGTAGGAGATAGAGATTCATCCGTCGATTTGATTCCTTCTTGAGATGTTGGACTTTGACGTTCTCCTAGGCATGGACTGGTTAGCTACGTGCTAGGCGTCTGTGGACTGCCGCGGGAAAACAGTCATGATTTGTTTTCCAGCGAGTCAGTTCTTGTTGTGCAGGGGGACAATGGTGCCGCCTCTCACAGCTTGAATTTAGCCTTTTTTTCTAGTCGGCTTTAGAGAAGAGGATGTCGAAGATTCTTGACTTCATTTAGGATACGGATCCACGGTGGGTTCGTTGGACCCGGTTCCTATCATGCGAGAGTTTTCCGATGTTGTTCCAGATGAGCCAGCGGAGCATAGGGAGCTTTAGGATCTGCTGCAGAGTTGCTAGATAGAAGGACTTGTTCGTCCGAGTGTTTCGCTTTGGGGAGCTCCTATTCTGTTAGTCAAAGAGAAAGACGGCAGTTTGAGGTTGTGTATTGATTGATCGTCAATTGAACCGAGTTATGGTGCGGATAGGTATCCTTTACCTTGCATTGACGATTTGTTCGATCAACTCCAGGGTGTGAGACATTTTTCTAAGTTTGTTTTGGGATCAGGTCATCATTTTTACGGGATAGGAGTGATGACATTCTGAAGACTGCTTTTATGCGTGCTACGGGCTTTATGAGTTTTGGTGGTGTCGTTGGACTAACCAATGCCCTAGCAGCCTTCGTAGATATGATGAACCAGATTTCTTCAGGCCGTTCCTCGACCAGTTTATTGTTGTGTTATTGATGACATTCTGGTCTATTCCAAGAGTCGTGAGGAAGGTGGGCAGCACTTGAGGATTTGCTTTGCAGACATTGAGAGAGCGCCAGCTGTTTGCTAGATTCTCGGAGTGTTCCTTCAGACTTGATAGTGTTGAACTTCCTAGGTCACAGGGTTACGAGAGACGGTTTTCGTATGGACCCGATGGAGATCGAGGCCGTACAGCTTGGTCCGGACTTGCATCAGGGCAGAGGTCCACAGCTTTTAGGCTTAGCCGGTTTTTACCGCCATTATAGTGGATGCTTGAATATATATAGAGAGAAATTTCTTGCTCGATATGATAGTATGCTATCTGGTTTCACTTTATCTTAACATGTTAACAAATACTGTTTTGTGATAATGTGTTGATAAAGCCCTTAGGATATGTACTCGACTACTAGGACTACGATGAGATCATACTAGTGGGGCCAGGGTAGTCAACGAGTACATCCTATAACTGTTCCTAGTCGAGGGTGTATCGAGACAGGGCATCGATACTCCAGAGTAGACTAGCGTACACGCATCTTGACCCATATGATGGGCGATGGATGATCCCATATCCATTGGTGTTGGACATCAAATATGGTGTATGGGTGCTCAGTGGAGACTGGGTACACTGAACAAACTCACTGAGAACTCCTGGATGGTATTATACCTATCGTCAGATAGCAGTTCTCCGGTGACACTGGTACAAGTTAGTCTGTAGACCCGAGATCGTCATAGAGTCTTATGTGATTCCCACCGTGCTTTGATTTCCACCTTACCACATCCAAGAGGGCGTGCAAAACGGTGGCTTTTAGGTACAGTCCCAAATCACACGGAGGCAATGAGCGATAGGAGGGGTTTCGTCTCTCCCGGTATTGGGAGTTGATGTTGCGCTTTGTTCGATTGGCTATAACTGGAAGTCCCTGGCCAGGGCTGATATGGAGATTTACTGGTAAGAGTTATCAGAAGTTTCTCGACCCGTTATGAGCCTTACATCGACACGACTTATCTGTTTCTAGGGTCTGACGTTTACCACCCCTAAACTAGATATGCAACATATTAGATGAAGAGATCGGACTGTGAAGGAGTGTTACTGATTGGATTTGCAGGAGAATGTACAGGATTGCTTTGTTATCTTCTGATTGCTCAATACACGGGTGGCTGTTACGTTTAGCTGACCGTTAGCAGCTTGTGGGTGGTTGATATGATCATCGCATACTGCTGGCATATTGACGATTCTTTAGAGTCCTACACAGAGGTTTCCTAGCTCAGGCAAAACGGAGTAGGAGCACATATGTGATATGTGCGGGACTGAGAATAATATGATATGAGATACCATATTCTATTCTCACGAAATGAGATATCGGCCGGGTATATTTGATATGGCCGGGTCATCGGATCAAGTGTTGATTCGATGAATTGGTACATGTTATATTAGTAGGTTATATGCAATATAGCCGGATTGTCGGATCAAGAGTTGATTTGATAATTTAATGTATAATTATATATGTGATATATTACATTACGTTAACTAATATAAGCTCGCTTTATTGATTCATTTTCTCACTGGATAATACATTGATCTATATGCGATATATGTTAATTGTATTATTTTCTTTTGTTACAAAATATATTGTATATGTGATATATAATATTGTAACAAGTTATGGTTACAAATGCAACATGGTTGTTAAGTGTAAACAAAGTTAGGTTTTGGATTTGGGTTAGCTTTTGGGTTAGCTTTTTCATGAAGCTTCATGAAGCTTTCCTTTTTGTTTTCTAGCTTGATATTTTGTGAAGATATTTTGTTAACCCAACCCAAACCCTTAACTCTAGTTTATTCTCTACATGAGTTAAGGCCTTCATTTATTAACTCATAGTTGTCATTTGTAACCATAACAATAATTATTATTCATCACAAAAGGTTTCTTCTTCTTCCTCCTTGAAAAAGCTTTCTAGCTTTTTGTGAAGTGATGATTTAAAGTGAGAAAATGAAAACAAAAGAGAGCAAAATTCCCACTTCATCATCCTCATCTATTCTAGCCGCTTAGATTAGGGTGTTCACTTCATTAATAATTGATTAGAGAAGTGAGAGCATGAGTTTGAGATTCTTCAAGGTAGATCATCTTCGAAAAGGAAGACTTCTAGCAAGCATGGATCATTCGACTTGTGGAGCTTCTCTTGAGTCCGGGATATCATGGATCGCGGCGAAGGGACTACTACTCGAAGCTTATGAAGTGAAGGAACGGACTACAAAGCTTGTAATCCCTCTCTCTTAGATGTAAAGTTGTTTACATGCAAAGTTAACCCTAATTCTCTAGTTAAGATCTTAGTTAGGGTTTGTTTAGCACCCCAAAATTTTCAATATGGCATGTGTGATACCTTCCTAAACCTTGCTAAGGTGCTATGCTAACCCTATAGTGGTATCAGAGCCAAGCTGGAGCATTAGGCGTTGTCTGGACGAAGTTAGAAGTCCGATCGAACCCCGAAACACCGAGAATTGACCCCTTGCTGGAAATTTTTTCAAAAGTTGAAATTATTCATATTAAATGTACTCAGAAAATCATGCAGGGAATTTTATGGACTCACATCAAGAAAGATTCCTTAACTCGCTACAGTGACCGCGTAACCGCGGCCAAAACCAGGTTTTGGCGGCGGTTCCGCGGCACCACTGTTGAGGCTTGGGACGGGCACTTCAGCGACGGTCCATAGGTGCTGGGGCATGCTACTGGGAATTTTTTATTTTCTGCTCAAGTGTTGAGCTCACTGGGGTATTTTGGGAATTCGTTGTGTCTGTCGAATTATCTAACTTCGCCTAGTAATCTGTGATGTTTATATATTGCTGTGATATGTTATATTGAATCATTGTGTATTGAATAGCCGGGGGTTTTATGTGAGATGAGAGTTTTCTTTTTCATTCATGTAAAATTCATTTGTATGTAATATTCTTTTATTGGGACACTTCCAGGTTGAGGATGATGTCACCATTTTATATTATTTACTTTTCCGCATTAGGATAGACCCAAGTCGGAGAGCACAATTAACCGGGTTCTAGGGTCCAGTGGGAGGCCATCTCGAGGAGTCGAGACCGGGTCTCCTAACCCTAGAATTGGCAGGGCTACTTGCCGTTCTCGCAGGGTCTAAGGATGTGGTTTTGGCTATTCATCGTGACTGTGAAATCCGTGTTTTATATAGGCTCAAAATAAAACACGGATGCCCTAGTATATCCAATATTTCATATGTTGACTTCTGCTGCAATGTTCTGTGATGAGATCATATTACTGCCTGAGACGAATGCTTATACTATATGTTGATATATAAATATTGCTGCTTTTGTTTCTTCTGTGATGCTTTGGAAGCTTAAATGATGTGTTTTATTAATGCGATTAATAGAAGAAAAGAAACCTAAAAGATGTTGTAGAATCAAATTTTCAAAAAGGGTAGCTACAGTTATTGGTTTGCATAGCGGTATTCCTTGTAGAATATCCAGTACCTTATTCGATAAGGAAAGAGCCGAGATCTCTTCACCGGGAGTGACCTCTTTAGCAAAATTGGCAGATGCTACAAACTCATGGTTTAGTTTTTAATTGCTTCTATAGCTCTTGCTTTGCACAGAGGTATTTATGAAATATACTGCACCTTATTCGATGAGGAAAGAGCCAAGATCCATTCACCGGGAGTGACCTCTTTAGCGAAACTAGAAAAGCCTCAAAAAACACCTATTTTCAAAATTTCTTGTTTCTACAACGATATCAAGTTCCTTACGCAATAGGTTCTTATAAAAAAAACTGTCGTAACCCTCCGTCATTTCAGATAAATAATATTTAGTATTCGTGCTACGTTTGTTGACTTAGTCAAGGCGTAGTGTACGGTTGCTAAATAGTGTTTATCTGCTAAAGCATGAGATGGATTGGATTAGGATAGTCGTACGGCCTTATTGACTTAGTCAAGGGTCGTACGGGTTGGTTTAATTCAATCGGGAAATGTAGGGGTTGAACTTGACTTTCGATTTATAGTTTGTTGACTTAGTCAAGGTCATAAATCGCTAGGGGTAAAATAATTATCGGGAATTTCAAGTGTTGAAATTTGCAATGAGATTGCAAACCTTCTATGAGATAGATGGATCCTAATACCCACTGCGAGTAAGAGTTACTCCTGGGAGAATTTTACACAGGACAATTAGCCGATCAAGTAGGTGTCTAGAAAGGTGTTAATGAGGTTACGCCTCTGGAAAAACGAGGTTTATTTTAATTAGGTCCGTGCGAAAGCACGAGGAACCTCCCTCAAAGTACCAACACTGATCTGGCTGAAAGATTGGCGAACTTGTAAGGTGTAATTAATCCCGGCTAATCTTACCTTTTAGGGTTTGAAGGAAGATTTGATTAAAACAGTGGGAGCCATCCTGATTAGATAAGATAATAACCAATCTAATCTTGCAAGAGCGCATGCTAAAGTGTTTTTCTTCTCTCTCTCTCCAGGTAGTGACCATGTCAGGCCTTAATCAAGATAATAATATGGATGTATTAACCGAACCCGCTTGTTATACTGAGCAGGGGAACGTTGGTCCCGTTCTTTCTTATAAATGTTATAAGACCGAGCATGGAATAGGACAATATCTGGATTCTCACGCCGCCCAAACGAAAAATAAGCATGTTGATGCATCTTCCCAGATGTGTTAGTTACCGAGAACTGTTTCTCAATTCACTCTACGTACTGGGCATTAGATACCGGATCAGGATCCCACATATGCAATATATTGCACGGGCTAAAGAAAGGTAGAGAACTGAGAATGCGTGATCATTCCATAAGAGTAGGGAATGGTGCAAATGTTGCAGCCAAAGCAGTTGGCGAATATCACCTTGTATTACCAAGTGGTAATACATTGATTCTGAACGAATGCTATTATATACCGAACATGATATGCAACATTATATCAGTTTCTTTATTAAGTAAGGAAGGATATAATTTTGTAATACAGGATAATATTATGAACATCTTCCTAAATCAAAAGTTGATTGGATCAGGCTCGTTAAATAATTGCATATACGTTCTAAATCAAAACCCAGTTCTTAATATACATAACACACACAAGAGGAAAAGTTCAGAAATGAATGAATCCTTCTTGTGGCATTGTAGACTTGGTCATATCAATGCGACACGACTAGCTAAATTGCATAAAGATGGTTATTTAAATATGTTCGAATTATCATCTTATGAAACTTGCCATTCATGTCTCAAAGGCAAAATGACCAAAACTCCTTTTAGTGGACACGGAGAAAGAGTTACGGAACTCTTGGGACTAATACATAGTGATGTATGCGGTTCCATATCTACACATGCCAGGAATGGTTCTTCGTACTTCATTACATTCACCGACGATCTCTCAAAATACGGACATGTGTTCCTGTTGAAACACAAATCTGAAGTTTTTGAGAAATTCAGGGATTATAAACACGAAGTCGAGAACCAAACGGGTAAAAGTATTAAAATCCTTCGATCTGATCGAGGAGGAGAATACTTGAGTAATGAGTTCCTGGACTATCTAAAAGGGAATGGGATTCTCTCTCAGCTTACTCCTCCTTATACACCACAGCACAACGGTGTATCGGAGCGAAGGAATCGCACTCTATTAGATATGGTGCGCTCTATGATGAGCACTGCTGAGTTGCCCATTTCTTTTTAGGGGTATGCGCTTGAGACAGCCATATACCTATTGAATCTAGTTCCATCTAAATCTGTACCCACCACACCATATGAAATATGGAGTGGGAAGAGACCATATTTTGAACGAGTTAAGATATGGGGTTGTCCGGCATATGTCAAAAGGCAAAATCCGGACAAGCTCGAGGCACGATCAGTTCTTTGCAAGTTTGTGGGATATCTAAAGAATTCTCAAGGATATTTTTTCTACCACGCTGAGGAACAAAAGGTCTTTGTTGCTCAACATGCCACCTTTTTAGAAAATGAATTTCTTGTAAAAGAAATTAGTGGCAAAGAGGTAGAGCTGGAAGAAGTTCCAATAACACAAACTGCAACTGAAGATTCTGTGGAACCAGAAGATTCAGTAATTCCTGACGAACCTCAGCTGCTCCGCCGATCTAGTAGGGTTTCTTATCCACCTGAGAGATACTACGGTTTTCTCATCGATGGTGGAAGCGAGGATTGCATCATAGAAGATGATGACCCGACTAGTTTCGAGCAGGCCATCACGAGTGGTGACTCTATGAAATGGCTGGATGCAATGCGATCTGAGATGGAATCCATGTACACCAACAAAGTATGGACTTTGGAAATTGCTCCTGAAGGGGTAAAACCCATTGGGAGCAAATGGATCTTTAAGAAGAAACTTGGTGTAGATGGAAAAGTTGAGACTTTCAAAGCTAGACTTGTTGCAAAGGGTTTTCGTCAATGACCATGTGTGGATTATGACGAAACCTTTTCTCCAGTGGCTATGCTTAAGTCCATCCGGATCTTACTTGCCATTGCTTCTTACCATGACTACGAAATCTGGCAAATGGATGTTAAGACTGCCTTTCTGAATGGTGATTTGGAAGAGTGCGTATACATGACTCAGCCAGAGGGCTTCGCAGACAGTGGGAGCAGCGGAAAGGTGTGCAAGCTGCTTTAATCCATCTATGGGTTAAAGCAGGCATCGCGGAGTTGGAACATCTGTTTTGATGTAGTAGTCAAAGAGTTTGACTTCATCAAAAACAAAGATGAGCCTTGTATATACAAGAAGGTGGCATAGGGTAAAGTTGTCTTCCTCGTATTGTACGTAGATGACATACTCTTGATAGGAAATGATATTCCTATGCTGCACTCGATCAAGCTCTTCTTATCACATAGATTCTCAATGAAAGATCTAGGTGATGCCTCCTACATTTTAGGGATTAAGATCTATAGAGATAGATCTAGACGGATACTGGGATTGTCCCAGTCCAGGTACATTGACACCATACTAAAGAGGTTTAGTATAGAAGAGTCCAAGCGTGGGAATTTACCCATGATCTCTGGACTCACTCTCTTCAAAGAGATGTCTCCCAAGACTGATTTGGAAAGAGCTCGCATGCAAGGGATACCCTATGCTTCGGCAGTAGGCTCTATCATGTACGCGATGCTATGTACCAGACCCGATGTAGCATACTCACTAAGTGTAGTGAGTAGGTATCAAGAAGATCCTGGAGAGAATCACTGGATAGCTTTGAAGAACATTCTTAAGTACTTGAGAAGGACAAAAGAGATGTTCTTGGTGTATTGTAACAGAGAACTCTAGGTGGAGTCCTTTACCGATTCGAGCTTCCAGAGTGATAAGGACGACTTTAAATCGCACTCGGGATTTGTCTTTACCCTAAATGGAGGGGCGGTTTGTTGGAAAAGTTCCAAACAGGAAACCGTGGCAGACTCGACGATGGAGGCTGAATACATCACTACCAACGATGCTGTCAAAGAGGCTGTCTGGATAAAGAAGTTCATCACTGAACTTTGTGTGGTTCCGTCCATTGAGTATCCAATACCTCTGTATTGTGATAACAATAGAGCTGTGGCTTTGGCCAAGGAACCCAGGTCCCATCAAAAGTCCAGACATATTCTGAGGCGGTATCACCTGATCCGGGAGATAGTTGATCGCCGGGAGATCGAGGTCAGGAGAGTTAATACCAAGGCCATTCCTCAGATACAATTTGAGAGACTCTTCAGGATATTGGGTATGAGATACTACAACAGCTGGCCTTAGTGAAAGTACGAGATTGTTAGTTATATGTATGCCTTAGAGGCCATTGTTGTACATATGATGTATATTATAGTGGATGCACGGATATATATAGAGAGGACTTTCTTGCTTGATATGATAGTATGCTATCTGGTTTCACTTTATCTTAACATGTTAACAAATACTATTTTGTGATCACGTGTTGATAAAGCCCTCAGGATATGCACTCGACTACTAGGACTATGATGAGATCATACTAGTGGGGCCAGGGTAGTCAACGAGTACATCCTATATCTGTTCCTAGTCGAGGGTGTATCGAGACAGGGCATCGATACTCCAGAGTAGACTAGCGTACACGCATCTTGACCCATATGATGGGCGATGGATGATCCCATATCCATTGGTGTTTGACATCAAAGATGGTGTACGGGTGCTCAGTGGAGACTGGGTACACTGAGCGGACTCGCTGAAAACTCCTGGATGGTATTATACCTATCGTCAGATTGCAGTTCTCCGGTGACACTGGTACAGGTTAGTCTGTAGACCCGAGATCGTCATAGAGTCTTGTGTGAATCCCACTCTGCTTTGATTTCCACCTAACCACATCCAAGAGGGCGTGCAAAATGGTGGTTTTTGGATACAGTCCCGAATCGCATGGAGGCAATGAGAGATAGGAGGGGTTTCGTCTCTCCCGGTATTGGGAGTTGATGTTGCGCTGTATTCGATTAGCTATAACGAGAAGTCCCTGGCCAGGGCTGATATGGAGATTTACTGGTAAGAGTTATTAGTAGTTTCTCGACCCGTTATGTGCCTTATATCGACTCGACTTATCGGTTACTGGGTCTGACATTTACCACCCCTAGACTAGATATGCAACATATCAGATGAAGAGATCGGACTGTGAGGGAGTGCTACTGATTGGATTTGCAGGAGAATGTAAAGGCTTGCTTGTTGATCTTCTGATTGCTCAATACACGGGTGGCTGTTACGTTTAGCTGACCGCTTGCAGCTTGTGGGTGTTTGATATGATCATCACCTACTGCCGGCGTATTGACAATTCTTTAAAGTCCTACACAGAGGTTTCTGGCTCAGGCAAAACGGAGTAGGAGCACATATGTGACATGTGTAGGACCGAGAATAATACGATATGAGATACTGTATTCTATTCTCGCGATATGAGATATCGGCCGGGTATATTTGATATGGCCGGGTCATCGGATCAAGTGTTGATTCGATGAATTGGTACATGTTATATTAATCGGTTATATGCAATATAGCCGGATTGTTGGATCAAGAGTTGATTAGATAATTTAATGTATAATTATATATGTGATATATTACATTACGTAAACTAATATAAGCTCGCTTTATTGATTCATTTTCTCACTGGATAATACATTGATGTATATGCGATATATGTTAATTGTATTATTTTCTTTTGTTACAAAATATATTGTATATGTGATATATAATATTGTAACAAGTTATGGTTACAATTGCAACATGCTTGTTAAGTTTAAACAAAGTTAGGTTTTGGATTTGGTTAGCTTTTGGGTTAGCTTTTTCATGAAGCTTTCCTTTTTGTTTTCTAGCTTGATATTTTATGAAGATGTTTTATTAACCCAAACCCTTAACTCTAGTTTATTCTCTGCATGAGTTAAGGCCTTCATTTATTAACTCATGATTGTCATTTTTAACCATAACAATAATTATTATTCTTCAGAAAAGCTTTCTTCTTCTTCTTCCTCCTTGAAAAAGCTTTCTAGATTTTTGTGAAGTGATGATTTAAAGTGAGAAAATGAAAACAAAAGAGAGCGAAACTCCTACTTCATCATCCTCATCTATTCTAGCCACTTAGATTATGGTGTTCACTGCATTAATACTTGATTAGGGAAGTGAGAGCTTGAGTTTGAGATTCTTCAAGGTAGATCATCTTCGAAAAGGAAGACTTCTAGCAAGCATTGATCATTCGACTTGTGGAGCCTCTATTGAGTCCGGAAGATCATGGATCGCGGTGAAGGGACTACTACTCGGAGCTTATGAAGCGAAGGAACGGACTACATTGGTTGTAATCCCTCTCTCTTAGATGTAAAGCTGTTTACATGCAAAATTAACCCTAATTCTTTAGTTAAGATCTTGGTTAGGGTTTGTTTAGCACCCGAAAATTTTCAATATGGCATGTGTGATGCCTTCCTAAACCTTGCTAAGGTGCTATGCTAACCCTACACAGCTTGCTCATGTCCGCGCCCGTCCACTTTTACTAAATCGTTTTCGTGTGGCACAGCCCGCCGATGCTCATTGTCAGAGATTCTTGAGCATGTTCGGCTGGGTAAAGATTCGGAGTTCTGATTTATGACCAGTGTGTGCTATGTTAGGGACTCAATGGCGTGTACTAATACTGATGGGTAGAGACACGAGGTCCTAGAGCAGGCACATCAGTCCGCTTTCTGTGTTCATCCAAGTGCCACCGAGATGTAACGTGACTTGAGAGTTGGTTACTGGTGGGCAGGGATGAAGAGTGAAGTTTCGGATTTCGTTTTGAGGTGCTTGGCTTGTCAGCGAGCTAAGGTTGAGCATTTGAGGCCGGCTAGAGAGTTGCAACCTTTTTACCATTTCGGAATGTGAATGAGAGTAGATCTCCATGAATTTCGTTGTGGTGTCTACCCAGCTTTAGTCGAGAGTATGACTCCATTTGGGTGAATTGGTGTCCGGTTATGCTCAGTTGTTGTTCGGTAAGTTTGTGAATTTGCATAGAGTTCCTTCATGCGGGTATCCAATAGAGGCATCCAGTTCGCTAGCCGTCTTTGGCAGAAGTTTCAGGAAGCCTTGGGTACTGGTTGAGCATTAGCTCTGCTTTTCCATCTGTAGGCCGATGGTCAGACAGAGCGAACTATACAGACTCTGGAGGATATGCTTGTGCGTACGTACTAAGTGTTGTTGGCTGTGGGATCGTCACTTGCCATTGATGGATTTCTCCTACGATGATGGTTATCAGGAGACGTTTCAAATGGCAACTTTTAGGCCTTGTGTGGTAGGTTGTGTCGATCGCCAGTCTGTTTTACTGACTCTGCGAGAGCAGGAGTTTTGGAACCCAGCTCGTCAAGAGGCTTCGGAGAAGATCCAGTTGATTCAGGTCAGGATAAGAGTAGCCCAGTGCAGACAGAAGTATTATGCCAACCGTAGTTGTCGCAGACTTGAGTTCGCAGTGGGAGATCATATATTCCTACGGATTTTTCCGATGAAATGGCGTGTTGAGTTTTGGGAAGCTTAGTCCCAGATTGTAGGTCCTTTTGAAATCCTTTAGCGAGTTAGTACCGTTGCCTATAATTTGGCACTTCCGCCAAGATTTTTGAGTATTCATCCCGTATTTCTAGTGTTGATACTTTGCAAATACCTTCATGACCTTTCTCACATGATTCTGTACCAGACCATTTAGCTTGGACGCGATCTTTCGTTCACCGACAGCCGATAGTGTTAGTATATCGGCAGGTGGAGAAACTTCGATCAAGGGTCTTGCCATCTGTGGAGGGTTTTCTTTTGTGTAGCCGTATAGTGAGGTGATCACTTGGGAGGCTGTGAGCGAGATGTGGAAGTTTTGCACTCATCTCTTTGAAGGTATGCATAGTAAGAATTTTACTTCTGGAATGAATTTTCTTTAAGGGGGGAGATTGTAACGCCTTAGATTTCGATTAGTGTTAATTAGACGTTAATGCGGGTTTTTGGTAAAATGTTTACGAATTTGGGGTCCTCACATTTTATAACATTTAATTAATAATTTATTATTATTTTTTATGGCTTGCATGCACGTGTGCACGTTAATGTGAGGATTTGTTTGTGCTAATCTAGATTAGTGACCATGACAACTTAACCTATCCTAATCCTTACTTTAACCTTAACCTTAAACTCTTGCTATTTGTGAGAGATATTTTCTTTTGGGTTTTGTTTTGGGGAGATGTGGCATGGTGAGCTTAATGCTTGCATTAATGAGGAGTTAATGTAAGGGTGCACTCACCTCTCTCTCTCTCTCTCTTTATGCTCACCTCTCTTTCTCTCTTTATCATTCACTCTCTCATTCTCTCTCACTTCATCTCTTTCTCATTTCTTTCATCACTCCCTCTTCCCTCAACTGAACACTCACTAATCCAACACTAAAGCTTCACTAAACTTCATCGAATCTCACATAAATCACTTCATAAACCTTGTTTTGCCTCTTGGATGCCTTGGAGATTGGAAGGCTAGGTTCTTTGAGCTTGTGGAAGTAGGTAATGATCTCTTTTTGTTAAGTAAGTCTTTTTAGTGTTGCGTAGCTTGTTAGTTTCAGTTTAGAACGCGTAAAGTTTCGTTTCGGGTAAATATCATATTTTTTAGTGTAGTTTTGGGTCTCAGATGATCTGCTATTTGTTGGAAAAGTTCCCATCACAGTGACCTAGTGTGGTGACCTAGAAGATAACTTAAAAATATGAGCCCATTCCCTCAAGAACAGGCCGCAGATTTATTGCTTCTGGCCATAATTTGTGGCCAGAGTAGGGGCTGGGGGTTAAGTTTTGGTGTAGGGGTCTCTGGGGTTGTGTGTGGTCTTGTGGTATGTGCAACTTTCACAAATTGTCTGTGTAGCAAAATCTGGGACCACTTTGCTTATTTCTTGTGTTTCGTTTTCACGCGTTACGTTATCCGATACGGTTCGTGTCTTGTGTATCTGTTGCTCTTGAGTTGGTTTCGTAGTGTCGCTATGCACGTTAGCTACTAAGCGAACACTTCAGAGTATGTTTGGAGTTGGTTTGTCGGTCAGACATAGTTTATACGTGTTATTGGTTGATTGCTAATTTATACACTTGCTTTGTTAATTTGTGATTTTAGGATCGCAGATGGGGACTTCGGACGCTACAAAGAAGGGGAAGCGAGTGGTTGGCTTTACTTAGCCAGGATCTTTGTGAGTAGATTTAACATCTACAGGGGAATCGCCCGTATGGAGTTATGCGTCTGGGCTAGATATGATATGATATTAGTCGCATGTTTATATTGCACATATAGAGTTTGCACATAAACCTCATACATATTATTACTTGTTGTGCTTGGACTTGTACCCTTTGGACACTGCACTATTATTGACGGTTCATGTTGCACGAGCATTGATTGTATGCCACCCACACTGTCAATAATTGCCATGAAACGCACAACACTTATGCATACGTGAGATTGTATTTGTTAGAGACATTGAGACATTGATTCATATTCCATTGTGCATATGACATATAGCATACCTGTATACCTACATGCTTACACATATGCCTTGACATACCTACATGCTAGTTACCAATATACCCATATGGTATTGTACCATTAGAGATAGGTATATACACATATGGGACATAGCTACATGTACATCTTGCATACATACTTACATGTACACTTACTTAGCTTGATATAGCTACACAGATACCTGGAGGGTATTGTATAATTATTATCATGTATATACGCATACCTAGCTTGATATAGCTATACATATACCTAGAGGGTATCACATCATTATTGATAGGTAGATACACATATCTTTCTATACCGACATGGTTACGCATTCCTTGCTATAGCTACATGTTCACCTTTATATGATGTTGTATGGATTTGGAGAAATTAAGAACCGCATGATATATTTCATAATTTATTGCAGTTAATTAGCTTTTTTTCCTTTATATGCTCATATTACTGTTTCATGTTGCATATATTACATTTCATGGATTTCGCATTGATATATGGATTTCACATGATGTTTTCTGGATTTGAGGACCGTGGTAGTTTCATGAAATTATGCATTGTTTGAAAAACCCGGTTTCTCTTGATATGATATTTCAACGTCCACCATGAAATTTCTCGGTTCTGATATATACCCCATGCGAGGAGAGATGTGGGCCATGTGCGGATATATGGTGGAGCCCTGAGGTACCCCGGTGAAAGAAAGGTATGTCGATAGATTAAGCCGATGAGCCTAGCAGGGGAATCATACCTACCGGTGACATTATTGGACTCGTCGGTGATCGCGTAGATATCAACCAGAGTCATGTACGTATGGATATGGGGAATTCGAGTATCGAAGCTGGGCACTCAGGTTTCCGATGAACGTATGATACGTACATATCAGGGCCAGTCGTGGTGACGACACCATGGGTTTGGCCGCGGTTCCGCCGCACTTTAGCCGAGTTAGACTTCCAAATTTTTAGACTATTTTTAGAAAACCCTGCTTGTATTTTTAAGACATGTCAAATTAATTTTGGAACACTTTCAAAAACTGACAGTAGCAAGGGTAGAATACGAGTTTTCGGGAGAAAAAACTGTCGATCGAGCTTCTAACTTTTGGCTAACATCTAATTATGTTTTAGTTAAGCTCTGATACCATGTTGGTGAGTGCTGCATGCTCCCACAACTCTTGTGGCGCGGCGGAAGCGGTGAACGAAAATTTTCTTTGCATACAACACGCACTTAACCGAAAATCTTGTCTAAACCACAACTAGTAAACCCTAACTAGAGATCTTATCTACTATGTTAGGGATTATACCGTGATGATACGGTCCTTCGGGTCTTCTCTTGGATGCAACTCCTTTGCTTCTTTCTCCTCTTTTGGTGAACTCCTTGGCTCCTTTAGATGTTGCCGACGTTTTCGATCTCCGGCCACCGAAGACCTAGATGATCCACCCGAGAGTTTTCGTGCAAGCTAGAAACTCTTCTCAAGAGTTTAACCTAGAGACCAAATTTGCTAGAAGAGGTCACTAGGATGATGTAGAGATAAGTATATTGGATTAACTTGAAATCCTAAGCTTTGGATTCACATCTCATGTGAGGGTTTAAGCTAGAAAGAATGATAACCATCATTTTCTTTCTTTCTTCTTATACACTTGTTATGATACACTTATCATAATTTTGTGCAGGATTGGAATGCCATGATTTCACATCTCATGTGAAGGTATTTATAAGAAGAAGGAGGAGGAAAGAATAAGTGCATTTCATGATTAAAAAGTTTAAGCATGATGAAAAAGAAAATAGCACTAACTAAAGCATGTATTATGAAAGAAGTATCATGCTTTAATAGTACCTCCACTACAACAACCTCATTATCATGCTTATAACTTTTAATTTACACCTCACTAATTTATTTTCATAAAATAAATTATGTCATAATTATGTCATTATGAGGTGGCACCTTCTAGAAGGTATTTTTGTAACAATTACAAAAATACCCCTCCTCCGTATACCGTATACCGTATACTGTATACACGCATCCGAATTCCGAAAAATACGAATACAATTAATCCAATAATATAATACCGGTATCCGGCCAGTATTATTCTTCCGATTATTATTCCTGTAACAATTACACGAACATAATCGAAAACCTGCCGCAACACCTTACGGCTGCCGTAACAACTTACGGTCTCTACATCTTTCGCCTGAAAGAGGGAACCTTCTGTGTGGGACTCTAAAGACTCGTCAGTACGCTGGCAATGGGTTTAACCACAAGCACGTCAGCGGCACTAGCTGTGCGTAACGGCTACCCAGGTACATGACGAAAAGGTGGCCGACGAGCGAACTCATCACAACCCTTACGAGCCTGTAAGCAACACTTACCGTACAGTCCGGTCTCTTCGTCTGATACGTCGCATATGAAGTCCAAGGGTGGTAAATCTCAGACCCCGGTAACTTTATAAGTCATGTTGATTTATGGCTCATAACAGGTCGAGAAACTACTGATAACACTTATCAGTAAACCTCGAGAACCCTGGCCAGGGATTTAGGTGTTATAGCCGATCAAACATAGCGCGACATCAACTCCCTATACCGGGAGAGACGAAACCCCTCCTATCGCTCACTGTCTCCATATGATTCAGGACTGTACCCAAAATCCACCTGTTTGCATGACTCAGTAGAGCCGTGGTATGGAGGAAATCAAAGTACAGTGGGAATCACACAAGACTCTATGACGATCTCGGGTCTACAGACTAACCTATACAAGTGTCACCAGAGAACTGCTATCTGACAATAGGTATATATACCATCTAGGAGTTCTCGGCGAGTCCGTCCAGTGTACCCAGTCTCCACTGAGCACCCGTACACCATCCTTGATGTCAAACACCGATGGAAATAGGATCATCCATCACCCATCATATGGGTCAAGATGCGTATACGCTAGTCTACTCTGGTGTATCGATGTCCTGTCTCGACACACCCTCGACTAGGAACAGTTATAGGATGTACTCATAGACTACCGTGGCCCACTAGTATGATCTCATCATAGTCCCAGTAGTCGAGTACAAATCCTAAGGGCTTTATCAACATGTAACAAAAGAGACAATCAGAGTACATGTTAAGATAAAGTACAACCAGATAGCGTACTATCATGTCGAGCAAGAAAGTCCTCCCTATATATGTCCAAGCATCCACTACAATATACATCGTATGTACAGTAATGGCCTCTAGGGCACACATATAACTAACATACACGGCATCAACCATGCCCGATTTAAAATTTAGACGTGCCGAACAATCCTAACCAAGATCATTAAACTAGAGATTAGGCGAAACTAAGCATGTTAAACACTTTAACATCTAAGAGTTTGGGATTACAACCTTTGTAGTCCGGTCCTTCACTTCTAAAGCTCCGTGTTGAGGTCCCTTCGCTGCGATCATCAATTTCCCGGACTCTAGAGAGGCTCCACGAAGAGAAGATGCATGCTTGTTTCCGATCTTCGATAACAAAGATGATCTACCTTGAAGTTTCTTTAACACAAGCTCTCATTCACTAAATGAAGTGAACACCCTAATCTAAATGGCTAGGATAGATTAGGATGATGAAGTAGGATTTCAGCTCTCATTTTTTTCTATTTCTCACTCATTTTCATCACTAAGCAAAAAGCTAGAAAGCTTTTTCATCAAGGAAGAAGAAGAAGAAAAACCAAAACCTTTTGTGATGAATAATGAATAACTCAAGTGTGAGGTTAGAAATGCAACCATGGTATATGTAACCCTTGTAGAGATTTAACCAAGGTTAAAAGGTTTGGTTGGGTTAAAAAAATATCTATGCAAAATATCAACACAAATGTCTTTGTCCAAAACAAAACAAAACCTTCTAGAAGGTTCTTGAAAAGATTAACCCAAATCAAACCCTAACCATGTTTAATCTCCACTAAACTTGTTGCATTAATAACCCTAACATGTTACAATATTATATATCATATATACAATATTTATTGTAATAAAATAAAATAATACAATTAACATATATCAATATATTACCCGAGTGAGAAAAAGAATCTTTTAGTGAGCTTATATCAGTTAATATAATTTAATATATCAAATATATAATTATACATTAAATTATCGAATCAACACTTGATCCGATAATCCGGCTATTTCACAAATAACCGACTAATATAATCTGTATCAGATCATCGAATCAACACTTGATCCGATGACCCGGCTATATCACATATACCCCGCCGATATCTCATATCGCGAGAATTTAATACGGTATCACATATACGTATTGTTCTCGGTCCCGTACATATCATATATATGCTCCTACTCCATTTTGCCTGAGCCAGGAAACCTCTGTGTAGGACTCTAAAGAATCGTCAATACGCCGACAGTAGGTGATGATCATATCAAACACCCACAAGCTGCAAGCGGTCAGCTAAACGTAACAGCCACACAGGTATTGAGCGATCAGAAGATCAACAAGCAAGCCTGTACATTCTCCTGCGAATCCAATCAGTAACACCCCCATACAGTCCGGTCTCTTCTTCTTATATGTCGCATATCTCGCCTATGGGTGGTAAACGTCAGGCCCCAGTAACTTGATAAGTCGTGTCGATATGAGGTCTATAACAGTTCGAGAAACTACTGATAACACTTACCAGTAAATCTCAGCAACCCTGGCCAGGGATTTTCAGTTATAGCCAATCGAACACAGCGCAACATCAACTCCCTATATCGGGAGAGACGAATCCCTTCCTATCGCTCATTGCCTCCATGTGATTCGGGACTGTAACCAAAAGCCACCTTTTTGCATGCCCTCTTGGACTTGGTATGACGGAAATCAAAGCACAGTGGGAATCACACAAGACTCTATGAGGATCTCGGGTCTACAGACTACTCTATACCAGTGTCACCAGAGAACTGCCATCCGACGTGAGGTATAATACAATCTGGGAGTTCTCGGCGGGTCCATTCAGTGTACCCAGTCTCAACTGAGCATCCGTATACCTTCTCTGATTTCAACACCAATGGATATGGGATCATCCATCGCCCATCATATGGGTCAAGAAGCGCATACGCTAGTCTACTCTGGAGTATCGATGCCCTGTATCGGTACTCCCACGACTAGGAACATTTGAAGGATGTACTTGGCAACTACACTGTCCCCACTAGTATGATCCGCATCATAGTCCTGGTAGTCAAGTACTCATCCTAAGGGCTTTATCAACATGTATCATAGAGACAATCAGAGTACATGTTAAGATAAAGAGTAACCAGATAGCGTACTATCATGTCGAGCAAGAAAGTCATTCCTATATATGTCCATCCATCCACTACAATATACATCATATGTACAGTAATGGCCTCTAGGGCATACATATAAGTAACAATCTCCCACTTGCACTAGGGCCATCTGTCGTGGTATCGTATACCCAACAATCAGCTGTGGTTGAATTATCTCATACTCAACCATCCCATAAAAGTCTCTACTGGGAAAATGCCTTTGTGAGTGGATCCGCGCTGTTGTCCTCTGTGTCTACTTTCCTAACCTCAACCTCCCTCGAGATCAAGCATCTCCATGATCAGGTGATACTGCCTAAGAATTATATCCGGATTTCTGATGGGACGGGGGTTCCTTGGCATAAGCCACAACTCCATTGTCACACAATGGTAGGAACGAAGTTCATCTCATGAACTTATATATATCCAGACTGCCTCTTTGGTAGCATCCTTGGTATCAATGTATCTTGCCTTTAAATCGTCTAGTAAGTCACGGTATCTAGCTTGGAACTCTTCCAACATACTGTCCCTCCACTGAGGGTAAAGACAATGCCTGCGACTGACATTTAGTCTTCCTTATCATCCTCGAACTTTTCCAGTGATTCTCCCCAGGATCGTTTGATACCATCTCACTACAACTAGCGAGATTCCTAACATCTAATTAGATCTATCCCATAGATCCATAACCCAGGATTTAGGAGATATCACCTTGATCCTATATGGAGAATCATTGTGATAAGAGGAGATTGACCGAGCGTAGCATAGGAAAATCCTTCCCTATTAAGAGTATGTCATCCACGTACTCTACGAGGATCACCACCATACTCTCTATTACCTTTTTGTATATACAAGGTTCATCCACCATTTTGATGAAGTCAAACTCTTTGACTACCACATCAAAACAGACGTTCCAACTCCTCTATGCCTGATTTATCATATAAAAAATCTTGCTCATGATTTCGTTGCTCCCACTGTCTACGAAGCCCTCTAGTTGTGTAGTTATAGACGCTCTCTTTCAAATCATCATTTAGAAAAGCAGTCATGACACCCAACCGTCAGATATCGCAGTCATGGTATGTAGCCGTGGCAAGTAGGATCTGGATGGACTTAAGCATGGCTTTGAAAGTCTCAACTTTTCCATGTACACCAAGTAATCTTCTCAAGATATACTTGCTCCTGATGGGGATTTAACCCTTCAGATAAAGCAACCAAAGTCCATACTTTGTTGATGTATAAGGATTCCATCTCAGATCGCTAAGCATCCAACCATTCTTACAGAGTCCCACTCCTGATGGCCAGCTCGAAACTAGTTGGGTCATTATCTCATGATGCAATCCTCGCTCCCACTGTCATAGAGAAAACCGAAGTATCTCTCCGGTGGGTGAGGAACCCTACTAGATCGGCGGAGAGGCTGATGTTCGTTGGAAATTATTGAATCCTTTGGTTCTACCAAATCATCAGCTGAAGTTTGTATAGCTGGAACTCTTTCCAGTTCTACCTCATGACCAATAATTTCTTCACAAGAAATTCCCTTTCACAAAGGTGGCATGCTGAGAAACAAAACATCTTTTGTTCCTCGGTTTGGTAGAAGATATTCCCTTGCGAATGCTTGGGATATCCAACAATCTTCCACAGAACTGACTTTGCCTCGAGCTTGTCCGAATTTTGCTTTTAGAAAAAGGCCGGAAAACCCCAAATCTTAACAAACTTAAGATATGGGCTCTTCCCTTTCCATATCACATATGAAGTGGTAGGCAACTGATTTGATTTGAACCCTATTCAATAAGTATGCAGCTTCTCATGTGCATAAGTCCCAAAAGAAAATAGGAAACTCAGTAGTACTCATCATAGAGCGCACCATATCATATAGGGTGTGATTGCTCCGCCCCGATACACCGATGTGCTGTGGTGTATACAGAGGAGTAATGCTGAGAGAGAATCTCATTCTTCTTTAGAATAGTCCAGGAATCCCGTGCTCAAGTATTCTCCTCTTTGATCTCATCAAAGGACATAATACTTATACCCGTTTTTGGTTCTCTACTTCTAACTTATATTCATTGAATTTCTCAAAAAGTTCCAGACTTGTGTTTCAACAGGAATATATGTCCGGATCTTGAGAGATAATCAGTGAATGTAATGAAGTACAAAGAACCGGTCTTGGCATGTGTAGACAGGGGACCTTTATACATCAGCATGTTTCAATCCCAAGAGTTCACTAACTCTTTCTCTGTTTCCAATAAACAGAGCTGTGGTCATCTTATCTTTGTGACATGACCGGCAAGTTTCACAAGATGTAAATTCAAAATAATTTAAATATGCATCTAAATGTAACTTCAGCTAGTCGGGTCGCATTGATATGACCTAGTCTACAATGCCTCAAGAAGAATTCGTTCATTTCTGAACTCTTCTTCTTGTGTGTGTTCTGTACATTAAGAACTGTGGTTTGATTTAGAACGTCTATGCTTTTAGATAACGTGCCTGATCCGATCAACTCTTGATATAGGAAATGTTCAAAACATTATCCAACAATACAAAATTATATCCCTTTACTAATAAAGAGACTGATATGATGTTGTATATCAGGTTCGGTATCTAATAACATTCGTTCAGAATCAATGTATTCTGGTAATACAGGATGATAACTGCCAACAGACTTGGCTGCAACTCTTGCATCATTTCCAACTCTTGAAACTTATCACCCGTTCTCAGTTCTGTATCTATCTATAGCCCATGTAACAAATTACATTGGCGGGATCCTGATCCGGTATCTCATACCCAGGACGTAAAGGATACTGAGAAACAGTTTTCAGTAATGAACACACCCGAAGAAGATGCATCAACATGCACTTTCTTCGTTTGGGCGGCATGGGAATTCTGGTAATCCCCTATTTCCTGCTCTGTCTTATAACAATTATAAGTTGGAGCGGGACCAACGTTCTCTAGCGCAGTATAACAAGCGGGTTCGGTCAATACATCCGTATTATTATCTTGATTAAGGCGTGACATAGTCGCAACCAGGAGAGAGAGAGAAGAAAACACTCAGCGTGTGCTTTTTACAAGATTAGATTGGTTATCAATTTATCTAATCAGGATGGCTCCTACTGTTTTAGTCAAATCTTCCTTCAAACCCTAAAAGGAAAGACTAGCCGGGATTAATTATACTCTACAAGTTCGCCAATCTTTCAGCCAGGCCAGTGCCGGTACTTTGAGAGAGGTTCCCCGTGCTTTCGCACGGACCTAATTAAAGTAAACCTCATTTTCCCAAGGGCGTAACCCCGTTGACACCTTTCTAGACACCTACTTGATCGGCTAATTGTAATGTGTAAAACTCTCCCAGGAGTAACTCTTACTCGCAGCGGGTATCGGGATCCAACTATCTCATAGAAGGTATGCAATCTCATTGCAAATTTCAATACTTGAAATTCCCAGTAATATTTTGCCCCAAGCGATCTATGACCTTGACTAAGTCAATAAACCATAGACCACAAATAAAGTTCAACCCGTCATTTCCCGATTGAATTAAACCCACCCGCACGACCCTTGACTGAGTCAACAAGGCCGCACGACTACCCTAATCCAATCGCATTATATGCTTTGCAGATAAGCACTAATCAGCTACCGCACACTACGCCTTGACTAAGTCAACAAACGCAGCACGAATACTAAAGACTACTTATCTGAAATGACGGAGGGCTACGACAGGTTTTTAAGAAAACCCTTTGCGTAATGAACTTTATATCGTTGTAGAATCGAGTGATTTTAAATGGAATGTTTTTGAGGCCTTTTCTAGTTTTGCTAAAGAGATCACTCCCGGTGAAGGGATCGTCGGCTCTTTCCTCATCGAATAAGGTGCAGGATATTTCACAAATATCACTATGCAAAGAAAAAACTATAGAAACAATCAAAAGACAAACCGAGTTTGTAGCATCTGCTAGTTTCGCTAAAGAGGTCACTCCCGGTGAAGGGATCTCGACTCTTTCCTTATCGAATAAGGTGCTGGATGTTCTACAAGGAACACCGCTATGCAAAGCAAGAACTAGAGCTATCTGTTTTTGAGACAAGTTTCTACAACATCTTTAGGTTTCTTTTAGTTTCATTAATCTCATTAATGAAGTCCTATTTTATTATGCTTCACAACCATCACATTTGAAACGAAATCTGCAATACAACATATATCTCATATATATAATATAAACATTCGTCTCAGGCAGTAATATGATCTCAGCACAGAACATTGCAGCAGAAGAAACATATATGAAATATTCTATATACTAAGAGGTCCGTGTTTTAATACGAGCCTGTATAAAACACGGATTCCACGGTCGCGATGAACAGCCAAACCCACATCCCTAGACCCCTACGAGAGCGGTAAGCAACACTGCCAATTCTTGGGTTAGGAGACCCGGTATCGACTCATCGAGATGGTCTCCCATTGGACCCTAGAACCCGGTTACTTGTGCCCCCCGCCATGGGTCTACCTAATGCGGAAAAGTAAATAATATACAATGGTGACATCATCCTCAGCCCAGAAGTGCCATAATAAAAGAATATTACATACAAATGAATTTTACATGAATGAAAAAAAAACTCTCATCTCACATAAAACCCCCGGCTATTCAGAACACGACGATCCAATATAACATATCACAGCAACACATAATATCTCATATCATCAACGTAAGCAAGTATGCGTATCCCAATTGTCGTTGATGTATAACAACGAAACCGGCGATACACCACATACTACGCTTACGGTCACAGAAAAGAAAGTGTAAAACTACAAAAGTTGGAATCCGCAACCTGCTTAGACATCGCATGCCTAACCAAATGAATTCCTTTGACATCGCATGCCTAACAATTATAAACCCCGCATTTTAGTCTCATTATCGAAAACTCTTTTCAATATCAAGTCGGGAAATTCAACAAGATTCCCGATATCCAGATCGAATGCCCGTCGCAAACTTTAGTAGACGGCCACACCCCTGATGCCATCGATGAAGTGCACTAAGGCGGAACACCGCTGCCGCGAGCACCCGAACAGGTGCTTTTGGCGATAGGGTTCTCCTACAGTCACTTGGTCGGGGCTATGGGGCGTGGCTATCTATTAAGTTTACCCGGTGAGTATCCGCGTACGCTACGTGATTGCGACGGACTATTGATCACATCAAAATCCCGTGGCAATCGATCAAATGAGACTAAACTGCTAGATTTATAACATTCAAATTAGTTATCTCATAACTACTTGTGGATCCAAATATTGTATCACATTCCAGATAAAAAGGCAGTGTTAAACTTTCCGATCGAATAATCAAACACCCAAGATTTCACAAATAGCTCAACACTTGAGCGGAGTTCAAAAAATATCCATCACATGCCACAGTACCAATGGTCCAGCCGTAGAAGGGTCAAGCCAACGCCTCACATGTGGCAACGCCGTACTGCCCAAAACCCTAAGGTTCAGAGGCGGTTCAGACGGTCACATAATCGAGTTATGGTTTGTTGTCTTCTAGAGGGTCCACCTCGTTACTTGCACGACTTAGAACGTTCTTAAACTATGGAAAATTCCAACACTTGGAAATTTTCCGGCAGGGAAAAAGTGAGTTATTGATATCCATTCGAACTTTTTAACACGTTCTAAATAATCCGGACAAACACTTAAACGAAGTTAAACTTTCCGATCGAATCAACGAGTTCCCAATACAACCCAGAAAACTCAACACTTGAGTAAGAATTAAAAATTCCCAGAAGCTTGTAGAGACACCTACGGATATTACTGTAGAAAAACAAAATCCTAACACCCAAGAACGGCCGCGGAACCACCGCGCAAGACATGGTCTTGCTGCGGTTCCGCGGCGGTATGAGGGAGTTAGGGTTTCGTTTTCTACAGTTATCCTTAGAATTCTCTGCTTATTTTTCTGAGTATTTTTAATACGAAAAAATCAACATTTTTATAAAATTTCCAGAGAAGGGTAAAAACCGGGGTTTCGGGCTTCGATCGGACTTTAAACTTCGTCTAGACTTTGCCTAAATCTCTAGCTGGGCTCTGATACCACTATAGGGTTACAAGGCACTCTCACAAGGGTCTACAAGGCATCAACCATGCCTGATTTAAAATTTAGACGTGCCGAACAACCCTAACCAAGATCTTTAAACTAGAGATTAGGCGAAACTAAGCATGTTAAACACTTTAACATCTAAGAGTTTGGGATTACAACCTTTGTAGTCCGGTCCTTGATTTGTACGAAAATTGTGTGTTTGTAGAATAACCGCAATCAGAACGGTGTCGCGCATAGCTAGACCGAGGTGAGTACGGGTCGTCCTCAGGGAAACGTTGAATATTTTAATCTTAGTTTAGATGTGTTGAAAAAGAGAGGAGGGATAAGAATATTGTAGAATGGTTGTAAGATCTAGATCTACGTTAAACACGGATGCAAAATATAGATCTAGATTAACTACGGATGTAAGTTTATATAAGAAGAGGGCTTGTAGGGTTCATTATGATTTAGTAGTTATGGATGATTAATTAAAAATTACTCTTTCTATCCTTTAATAGATTTAAAACTAGAATGACAGTGATGCATATAGATTAGGGTTTCTGGAGGGAAAAGGAATCCAACTCTTAACCCCTATCTCGACACGGAACTCCGTTCATATCTAGCATTTACCAAAAAAATCATTAATCTAATCTCTAATCGCGGTCGAGACTAACAATGAATTGGTAGTGCGCCCGATTAGGATGTTAATGATTCTTTTGATAAAGTTTTTAAACTTTATAGGACGTAAAAAGAGTTTAAGTATTTTCATCATCCATTAACCTACCCTAATCCTACGAACCCTAACAAGCGGAGAATTACTCGCACATGTTGGGAGAAGAATAGATGGAGAGAAAATGCATAATTAAACTACAAAGAAATAGAATAGGAAAAAGAGCTACCTTTATTAATCAACAATATTCATTACACTTTGATTCCTTAGAAAATGATTACAAATACTAGTTTGCTTCTCGATCTCTTCTAAGGAGGTAGACGAACCGTTGATGATCAGCCTGGATGCGTGAGCCGTCTTGGACTTCATGATCTCGTCGGCTTGATAATTTTTCCAAGAGGCTCTCGGTCTTTATTTATAGTCCCAAAGCCAGAACCTTTGCTTCCAAATATGGAAGTTAACTGTCACGATTCACCCTAGAAAATTGCATCCTCTAACTCCTCAATATTGCCGCGGATCCGCGGCCCAAGGGGGGGTATGGCCGCGGATCTGCAGCCATTTCATCTGGACCCTTGATCAAATTTTTAGGGCTTCGTGTGTGTGACATTTGGCGATCCTTGGAACCTTTGGAACTTGGAAATCTTCTCGTAGTTGCTGCCAAACTTAATTTCTAAGTTTTGCATACATTTTCCTACCAAATGCTAATTATAATATATCAACACATGGAAAATGTTATTTTTACAGATAAGCCCTCATATGTATGATATATTATAATAAAGACATTTTTTAATATGGATTTAGTAGGAAAAATGTAATAACAAATGTGCAGTTTTATCAACTGAACAAATACCCCTAAACTTATCTTTGATCGTCCCGAGCAACTAGTTTGTTCAAGAGAAGGAAAAGAAAGGAGAAAACTAAGCACACTTTTGTAGGCAAACACGATTGCACAGAGCATGTGCAACAAGCCGTTAAAACTATAGGTGACCCTAGTAGGAGGGGTGTTGTCTCCTGAGGGTTTTCAGCGGATTACACCCACAAAATCCTATAATAAAAGAGAGATGGTGAAATTTACATATAAAGATAAGAACTATAAAAGAAAGACTTTGAAAATAAGAGTTTCCAACTACACTAGCTTTTCAGTTGTCATGAGCCCTATCTTAATAGTTATGAAAAGATGTTAGAGATCACATCATCCCTCAATAAAACATCATCTTTATTCTTCATTCCTACCTTTCATCCAAATATCGATCATATACCCCTACGTGTATGTAATGGACATCCCTACACTCGGAGAATTCAATTCAAGCTATCATACTCTTGTCCATCTACCTCAGTACTTTTTGATTTGATGAATATTTATATGGATTTGCTCACACAATTTTCATGCGACCGTTAATACTTCTTGAGGTACTAACCGACCGATTACTTATGTGCTTGCTGATTAGGTGATAGTATTTTTCTCGTCTTGCACCACCTAAGGCTTAGCAGTGACTCCCAAACCAGTTGGTCTAAGGCACTAGGTGATGAAGCACCCTCGCTATATTTTTTTTATTGCTGCCTTGGCGAAAACAAAACCATTGTTCATATTTTTTCACCATTTTATATTTTATTCATTTTATTTATTTCCTTCATACTTTGGCTTTTAGACAAGAGCATTTCAAGGTATGCTCTACTATCCCGAGTTTCAAGACGTGTGTAAGTGCATATAGTAGGGTATCAACATTCAAATGATTAGCTTCCAGAATAGAAACTATTTTTTAGACTTATTTTTATCCTCAGATTAGTGACTTCCTCCATCTTACTAACCCTTAGGACAACGGCTCATAACTACTTATTACCAGTTCGTTTAAGAAAACTTCTAATTTTCTTGGTTTTCTTAAACTATTCATATCTTTTGGATGTAATTTTTCACTTTCTACTCTTTTGTTATAAAAGAAAAAAATTTAAAATTTTTGAAAATGTTGTGCTTATGCAAAATATGATGCAAATTGATGCGTAAATAAGCACAAATCTCCTCCAAACCTGTTTACAGCAGTGCCCTCACTGATGTCATCCGTTAAGCTCAAAAACCTGTAGACTTGGGAGGAAAAAGGGGACAAGAAATAATGCAAGTGAAATCCTCCCCCAAACTTATTTCTTGGCTCACAATCTTATAAAAAATTCTTTTCAAGAGCCAAAATATCCCCCCCTCCCCAAACTCGAGTAAAATAGTATTAGGCAATTAAAATCATTGGGGGGGTAAAATTATTGGTCAAAGTAAAGCCTTACAAAGACCAAAAGTCAACACCAACCATTCAAAAATTTTATCGATGAAACACCAAGGTTGGTGGAAGAACATGTCACCTTTCGACGTGAAGAAGTGGGGAGGTGATAAGAGGTGTAATGGAAAAGGATTGCGTCTCAATTTGGAGAGACGACACAGTGATAGTAATGATGGATTACTCGAATTATCCAGAAGAAGGGGTGGAGGTTCAATTTCTTTATCTTGGAGTGGATTCATCTCAACACCCGGATCTTTTAAAAATGCGAGTTCATCAGCAAAAATTTCCTCAAAGCTTTCATCGATTCCCCGAAAAATAATGTCATCAGAAAAAATGGGGTGATCGTGAGACTCTATAAAAAGTTCCTCATCAGCGTTAGATGTTGACCCGAACAAATCAGTGGAAGAGTCCGTGTCAAGCAACAACATATGAAAAGAGTCAGAATTATGAGGTTGATCAAATTCGCTGCTGTCGACATCCATTAATTCGACAGAACACACATGAGCATAGGGTTCGGAGGGTTCACTTCCCAACTTGTAAATGTTAAGCTCAATTGACTTCTTTCCAAAGGATAGGGTCATAGAGCCATTTCTACAATTGATTACTGCGTTGGAAGTGGCCAAAAAGGGTCGACCGAGTATCACCGGGATTTGATTGCGTAGGTTCGCTACAGGTTGTGTATCAATAACGATAAATTACACAGGAAATATAAATTCTCCGACTTTGATTAACACATCCTCTAGCTCAACCCTAGGTTGGGTGATGGATCGATCTGCCATCTGAAGAGTGCAATGCGCAGGTTTTAACTCTCCGATCCCTAATTGCTCATATACTGAATAAGGAAGCAAGTTAACACTAGCACCTAAATCGAGCAGAGCACGATTGATATTTTTACCCCTAATGGAAATAGAAATTGTAGGACTTCCGGGGTCCTTTCGTTTTTTGGGTAGTTGTTGTGTAAAAGCAGTGCTCACATTACTCGCAAGGAAAACTTTTTTAGGTACTTGAACTTTTCTGTTCCTAGTGTACAAGTCCTTTAGGATTTTAGCATATGACGGAACTTGTTGAATAGCATCTAGGAGAGGAATGTTTATGTTAACTTGCTTAAAAATTTCCACAATCTTCTCCATTTGTGGACTTGGTCTGTTGCCCCTTAACCTTTTTGGATAAGGTGCTTTATCAATAAGGGTTTGATCCAACATTCGAGAGGATTGTGGGGATGGAGTGGATCTCAGAATTGGAGAGGGGATCGTTTTAGGTAGATTCGAGGAAATGGGCGAAGGGTTCGAGCCTTGGGGAAAACGGAGAATAGGCTCGGATGAAGGTGGGAGACTAGACGAATTAGGGGAAGAAGAAGAAGCTGGGGTATCATTGGTATCACTAACATCATCACATTGCTCACCCACTTGGTTATTCAGCACTTTTCCCGATCTCAACGTAGTAACGGCACTCACATTATAAATTTGTAAGTGGCCAGGATTAGGTATGGGTTGAGATGAGAGTTTCCCTTTCTCTCTCGCACTCATTGCGGCGTTCAACTGTAAAATTTGGTTTTCTATTGATTTAATACTCTCACCGTGGGAGGCGGAGTCTTTCGTTATGGTATCAATAGAAGACTTCATCTTAGCCGACAATTGCATGGAATGTTTCATGAACAAATCCAAAGTTTATGCAAGTGAAGAGTTGTCAGTACCGGCCACCTGTGGTGTAGATGTGTTGGTCGGATTTTGAAAATTTTGTGACTGAAAGGGGAGCTGATTTTGTGGTTATGGTTGCTGTGGAGGAGGTCTTTGATAATTGCTTTGTTGGTTTTGGTTCCAAGCAAAGTTAGGATGATTCCTCCATCCTTGATTGTACGTCGAAGAATAAGGATCGTTTCTAGGTCGCTGCTGAAAAGCAGCATTAGTTTGCTCATGACCTTGAAATGGTGCATTCATAGGACATTCTTCCGTTAAGTGTGAAGGATCTGAACAACAACCACAGACGGTTTGGGAAGCGTAACCTGATTTAGGGAGACTGATGAGAATCTGTTCTCAATAGCGTCGAGTTTCTTCTGCATCACTGCCATTTCGGTTTTCACTGCGATGGAAACATCGAGCTGGTGAACACCTCCCCTAGATGAAGGTGGTCTTACGCTTTCCCACTGCAAAGTGTTTTCAGCGAGGTCTTCCAGATACTTCCAAGCTTCACCGTCATCTTTAAACATGAAATTGCATTGACACATTGTTTCATGCATCTGCTTTGTCGCTGGATTAATGCCCTCATATATAATTCGGCATAAATCCCATCTATTGATTCCATGATGAGGACATTGGACAAGCAGATCCTTGAAACGTTCAAAGCACTTCCAAAAGGGTTCATTGGGAAGCTGGGTTAACTGGTTGATCTCGCTCCTAACACGGGCAGTCTTATGGTTTGGGTAAAACTTCTTAAGAAATGCTATTACGAATTCATCCCAATTAGTGATAGAGTGTGCGGCAGTATTATAAAGCCATTTTTCTGCCAACTCGCACAGAGTGAATGGGAGAAGACGCAAGCGCATAGCATCCACAGTCAATTGTGAAGTACCCATCATTGCGCATACGTTTTCGAATTTGGTGATGAAAACGTACGCGTCATCCGACTCAAGCCCGTGAAATTTGGGCAGCAGATTGATGTAGTGGGGTTTAATTTCGAAATTATCCCCGTTAGCTGCTAAAAGAGATAGAAAAGTGGGAAGAGGACCACGGATAGGATAACATCTCTCTTGGAGAGAGATGTGCGGTGGATTCTGCGCACCTACGGGCGGTGGCAGCGTGGTGTTATAATCTGATGGAGTGCCGTCCATCTCGGTTGTGGTGTGTGGTGGGGGAAAAGAAAATGAAGAAGTACCGACTTCGGCGTCGATAGCAGGAACGCGGACAAGACTGGCACTAGAATCTCGTGTCCAGCCGAGCATGCACTAAGCGGGTTTAGTGCAAGTGGCAGCGTGTGTGTGATTTAAAGTTGGTTTGTTTTGTAAAAAGTGGGACTCAAGACAAATCACTCTAAAATGCACAAACAACCCTAGAACTAAGGTTACCTAAGTCAGTCTCTAGACCGCTCCTAGACTTCCAAAGGATAAGCCGTAGGATTAATCCTCTACCACCTCTTTACTACTCTTGTGGCCAGGTAAGTGCCAGGTAAGTGGGAGGTATCCGTTATACGAATCACCGAAAATAGCGGGCCTAATTAAGTAAACTACTTTCCTTAGACACACTTGCCTAGGCACCACAAAAGTAATGCGGATAAGCGATAGATTACCCACGACCTTCCTCTGTCCTTAATGAGCGCGACAGTCCTTAGAGTCTGGTCTAGATATTTTTTAAATTAATGTAGGGTTGATGCAGATGCTCGGTTTGTGATTTGTGGGGCTTAGGAAGGGTGATAAAATCCCCACCTAATCTGGATTTGGTCTTTGCCCCTTAAAGTCCGTATTAAAATATGCAAAAAAAACCAATCACAAAACTTTTGCAAAAAGATTTTTGAGCGGCGCTATTTTGCAAAGAATCCTGCAGAAAATAGATTTTATTGGATTTCAGAGGATAGAGAAAGAGTTGAGAAAGATACCAGAGAAGTTTGGAACCTTAGATCTCCTAGCCCGCCGCACTTCCGCCGCGGATATGCCTCCTTTGCCGTGGATCCGCTGCAAGAAGGAAAGATCTGTTGATGAAATTTTCTCTGTTCCCTTCTGTGCTCCTCTGGATCTCTAAGAATGTCTCTGTTTCCTGTTTCCTCAAGACTGTGACTCCAGATTTCCTTGCAAAAATTCATGAACAAATCGTTAAATATGCAATTTGCAGTTTTGTTTTAATTATGATATAGATCGTATAAGAATTCAACACAAATAGTAAGAATAAAAAAATTATGCACGTATCCCCGGCAACGGCGCCATTTGATTTGTACGAAAATTGTGTGTTTGTAGAATAACTGCAATCAGAACGGTGTCGCGCATAGCTAGACCGAGGTGAGTACGGGTCGTCCTCAGGGAAACGTTGAATATTTTAATCTTACTTTAGATGTATTGAAAAAGAGAGGAGGGATAAGAATATTGTAGAATGGTTGTAGGATCTAGATCTACGTTAAACATGGATGCAAAATATAGATTTAGATTAACTACGGAGGTAAGTTTATATAAGAAGAGGGCTTGTAGGGTTCATTAGGATTTAGTAGTTATGGATGATTAATTAAAAATTACTCTTTCTATCCTTTAATAGATTTAAAACTAGAATGACAGTGATGCATGTAGATTAGGGTTTCTGGAGGGAAAAGGAATCCCACTCTTAACCCCTATCTCGACACGGAACTCCGTTCATAACTAGCCTTTACCAAAACAATCATTAATCTAATCTCTAATCGCGGTCGAGACTAATAATGAATTCGTAGTGCGCCCGATTAGGATGTTAATGATTCTTTTGATAAAGTTTATAAACTTTATAAGATGTAAAAAGAGTTTAAGTATTTTCATCATCCATTAACCTACTCTAATCCTACGAACCCTGACAAGCGGAGAATTACTCGCGCATGTTGGGAGAAGAATAGATGGAGAGAAAATGCATAATTAAACTACAAAGAAATAGAATAGGAAAAAGTGCTACCTTTATTAATCAACAACATTCATTACACTTTGATTCCTTAGAAAATGATTACAAATACTAGTTTGCTTCTCGATCTCTTCTAAGGAGGTAGACGAACCGTTGATGATCAGCCTGGATGCGTGAGCCTTCTTGGACTTCGTGATCTCGTCGGCTTGATGATTTTTCCAAGAGGCTCTCGGTCTTTATTTATAGTCCCAAAGCCAGAACCTTTGCTTCCGAATATGGAAGTTAACTGTAAAGATTCACCCTAGAAAATTGCATCCTCTAACTCCTCAATATTTCCACGGATCCGCGGCCCAAGGGGGGTATGGCCGCGGATTCGCGGCCATTTCATCTGGACCCTTGATCAAATTTTTGGGGCTTCGTGTGTATGACATTTGGCGATCCTTGGAACCTTTGGAACTTGGAAATCTTCTCGTAGTTGCTGCCAGACTTGATTTCTAAGTTTTGTTTACTTAATTAGGCAGGTTTGCTTTAACAACTTGATTTTCCTTATTTTAGATCTGAAAATTCTGCACAACAACTGAAATAATATTTAGTAGTGTTAAGATTTGGTCATTGATATTATTTGCATACATTTTCCTACCAAATGCTAATTATAATATATCAACACATGGAAAATATTATTTTTACAGATAAGCCCTCATATGTATGATATATTATAATAAAGACCCTTTTTAATATGAAATTAGTAGGAAAAATGTAATAACAAATGTGCAGTTTTATCAACTGAACAGTCCTTCACTTCTAAAGCTCCGTGTTGAGGTCCCTTCGCTGAGATCATCAATTTCCCGGACTCTAGAGAGGCTCTACGAAGAGAAGATGCATGCTTGCTTCCGATCTTCGATAACAAAGATGATCTACCTTGAAGTTTCTTTAACAAAAGCTCCCACTCACTAAATGAAGTGAACACCCTAATCTAAATGGCTAGGATAGATTAGGATGATGAAGTAGGATTTTAGCTCTCATTTATTTTCTATTTCTCACTCATTTGCATCACTAAGCAAAAAGCTAGAAAGCTTTTTCATCAAGGAAGAAGAAGAAGAAAAACCAAAACCTTTTGTGATGAATAATGAATAACTCAAGTGTGAGCTTAGAAATGCAACCATGGTATATGTAACCCTTGTATAGATTTAACCAAGGTTAAAAGGTTTGATTGGGTTAAACAAATATCTATGCAAAATATCAACACAAATATCTTTGCACAAAACAAAACAAAACCTTCTAGAATGTTCTAGAAAAGATTAACCCAAATCAAACCCTAACCATGTTTAATCTCCACTAAACATGTTGCATTAATAACCCTAACATGTTACAATATTATATATCACATATACAATATTTATTGTAACAAAATAAAATAATACAATTAACATATATCGCATATATATATCAATGTATTACCCGAGTGAGAAAAAGAATGTTTTACTGAGCTTATATCAGTTAATGTAATTTAATATATCAAATATATAATTATACATTAAATTATCGAATCAACACTTGATCCGATAATCCGGCTATTTCATAAATAACCGACTAATATAATCTGTATCAGATCATCGAATCAACACTTGATCCGATGACCCGGTTATATCACATATACCTAGCCGATATCTCATATCACGAGAATCTAATACGGTATCACATACACGTATTGTTCTCGGTCCCATACATATCATATTTGTGCTCCTACTCCGTTTTTCCTGAGCCAGGAAAGCTCTGTGTAGGACTCTAAAGAATCGTCAATACGCCGGTAGTAGGTGATGATCATATCAAACACCCACAAGCTGCAAGCGATCAGCTAAACGTAACAGCCACCCAGGTATTGAATGATCAGAAGATCAACAAGCAAGCCTGTACATTCTCCTACGAATCCAATTAGTAACACTCCCGTACAGTTCGGTCTCTTCGTCTGATACGTCGCATATCTCGCCTAGGAGTGGTAAACGTCAGACCCAGTAGCTTGATAATTCGTGTCGATATGAGGTCTATAACAGTTTGAGAAACTACTGATAACACTTACCAGTATATCTCAGCAACCCTGGCCAGGGATTTCCAGTTATAGCCAATCGAACACAGCACAAGATCAACTACCTATACCGGGAGAGACGAATCCCCTCTATCGCTCATTGCCTCCATGTGATTCGGGACTGTACTCAAAAGCCACCTTTTTGCACGCCCTCTTGGACGTGGTATGATGGAAATCAAAGCACAGTGGGAATCACACAAGACTCTATGACGATCTCGGGTCTACAGACTACTCTGTACCAGTGTCACCAGAGAACTGCCATCTGACGTGAGGTATAATACCATCTGGGAGTTCTCGGCGAGTCCGTCCAGTGTACCCAGTCTCCACTGAGCACCCGTATACTTTCTCTGATGTCAAACACCAATTGATATGGGATCATCCATCGCCCATTATATGGGTCAAGAAGCGCATACGCTAGTCTACTCTGGAGTATCGATGCCCTGTATCAGTACTCCCACGACTAGAAACATTTGAAGGATGTACTTGGCGACTAAGCTGTCCCCACTAGTATGATCCGCATCATAGTCCTGGTAGTCAAGTACTCATCCTAAGGGCTTTATCAACATGTAACATAGAGACAATCAGAGTACATGTTAAGATAAAGAATAACCAGATAGCGTACTTGTCACGACCCAAATTTGGCCCGTAACCGACACTTAAACTACGTAACGTCTAAAGGCGTACGCAACTTAAATAAGCCGAAACCCAGAAATCTAAACCACCCAAAACTGGATCAACGGAGAAAACATAGTTTTAAACATTCGGAAATTTTTAACTAAAAATCTTTAAGCTTAGTTTTCGTTCTTAAAAATTTCGGCAGCACCTCCTTTGTAAAAACTAACCCCGAAAACGGGTACAACATAGATAATAATAAAAACATCCCAAACGGGAGCAAATCACGCCCAACGGCGGAGACAACCACCACAACATATATACAACGCCGAAGCGATGAAATATAAAAGAAAACTGCATAAAGAAGTAAAACTTTTCAACAAAACCGGCTCCCACGAGCACGGCACCCAAAGTCACCACAAAATATAACACTGAATCCTCACAAGTCGTCTCTAAGTCATATACAACATAGTGGTAGATGGAGAATACTAGATCCAACAAAAAAATATACAAAGTACAAACAGATAACCGCAACCCACCTAAAAGCAAGGCTTCACAGCCAACCGTAGCGGTATCCGCAAAAGTAGAGATGATAAGATGCCCTGCCGCGACTACTCAGAGGGTAAGTCCTGCACAACACTTTGGCATAACGGGGGTGAGTTACCAACTCGTGAATAGTAAATAACATCATACAGTAATCGCAAGTATGCACGAACAGCGATCTATCTATCACAAGTAATCCGATAGCATAAGTATGATAGGTGAATATGCAACAATCATGTAAAGGTAAATCATCAGGGTACTACAACTACTTGAAACAATGCATATCAACATAATTCCAAGTGTGGGATGATATAATATAAAATCTCATGCAAAAATCATCAGCATGGAAAAACACCAGTGTCCCTCATTGACACATCAAATCCCAAATCCTCAGGCACCGCATCCTCAGATCGGCCCTCGCATCCTGTATGTCTCACGAAAACCTGAGTGTCAAACACCGACACTCGAAACATCATGAAACCCGTGTCTTGCATCGACACGTAAATCCTCATAACTCAGGCGCTGTCACCATGACTGGCCCTGACGATATGTCATACCTCACTCCGGTCGGTATCTCCATGATAACCGCCGAGTCCAAATACAATCACCAGTAGGTAGTGGTCCCACCGTCAGGCTTATCGTCTACACCACGAAATCACCACTCGCCCCCGGGGTACCATACCGGGTCCACCATGTACCCGCAGACGGTGCGTCCCGCTCCTCGAATCGGGTATCACAAGCCAAATCTCAGAACCGAGAAATCACATGGTGGACGCATCAAATATCATATCAAGAGAAACCGGGTTTTCAAACAATACATAGTTTTCTTGAAAATATCCCCCACGGTTCTTAAATCCATAAATCATATGAAATCCATATCTCAATGCGTAAAATACATATAAAACTGATATATGCAAAATAAAACATCAATATGAGCATATAAAGGGAAAACCGCTCTTTAAATTGAATCTAGCTTTAAAACACATCATGCGGTTCCCAATTCCTTCGAAAATAAATGCAGTATCATATGAAGTGTACATGTAAGTGTAGCAAGGTTTAAGTATCTACATGTAATCAAGTACGAGGGTGTACATGTCAATATGTATGCGTGATGTATAAGTAAATATAGCAAGATATAAGTGAAGTGGAACAAGGTTCACTACCTTAACTATTCCTGCCCAATGCAATATCACGTATGTATGTGTCCACAATATTTCATATGCACAATAGAATAAGAATTACTACTCCAATCATTCCTATCCCCTACCATATCACATATGTAGGTGTTTGTGCGTGTCATGGCAATTACAGAAGGTGTGGGTGTAGCATACAATTTAGTGCTCGTGCAACATGAACCGTCAGTAATATGTTATATCTAAAGGTACGAGTCAAGTACAACAGATAATGCTATGCAATGACATTCATATGAAAGTAACTAATATGCAAATACATGCAGCTATCATATCATATTCGCCCCGACGCATAACGCCATACGGGCGATTTCCCCGTAGATGTTAAATCTACTCACCGATGGTCTCGAGCTATGAAAATCTGACCACCTGCTTCCCCTTGTCCGCAGCACCCGAAGTCCCTGCTTGCGAACCTAAAATTTCATAAATACAACACATAAGCTAAATATCCTATAATGACGAAAAGACAACGAAACGCGACGAAAACGTCCGGAAAATTACACTGCGCGCTTAGCGCATCTATCGCGCACGATACCGGCCAAAACCCTAATTGGGGTCTCTAAACTACAAAACACCAAAACTGGACCCCGATCTTCCCGATCGCGCAACACAACACAAAAATTACGAGGAATACACTAGATATAACCTCGCAACTACCAAACGAACCCTACGTCGGAAAAACCCCGAAATCTAGTAAGCAACCTATCGCAATATATCGCACTAGATTCAAGATAACGCAAATCTAACAGTTACAAATACCTTAAAATAGCTTAACTAAGCTATCTAAACCAATCCTATATTTTTAACACTCGCTAATTATGTTTTAGCAAAAATCTAGTAAGCAACTTTGCTTAATTAAACAAAATGCTTATTAGCAAATTTTAACATTTTCTGCTGGATTAATCTTTTTCAAAACACAATTTAACATTTCAAATAAACACTAATCACTCAATCAAAATTTAACCCTAACATGAATTTCTTAAAACAAATATAATGAATTAATCATGAATTAAAAGCTAAACTAAGCACATAAATAGTTAACTAAATTAGCTAGTTTAAGATTAAAGCAATTAATTATGGATTAAGGTAAGAAATTATACCTCCTCAAGAATACCAAAATGAAATTAGATCCATCATTTTAGCCTCCAAAAATCAAGCTATGATGAACATCCATGAAGGATTAGTGAAGGAAAAATGGTTTAATTTTTATATAGGAATTTTTGGATTTATTTTTTGAATTCTTTTTGTGTTTCTGATTGAAAAAGAGTGAGAAATGAACTTGGAATTTTTGAGGGCAGAAATGGGGGAATGAGGCTCGGCCAAGGGTGAGAGGGGGGGGGGGGTTTGTGTAATTAAAATGAAGAATTTTCTAGTCTTAAGCAATAAATGCAACATTAAATGAAAAATGCCACATTTACACCCTTCTCTTTTCTTTTTAAAAAGAAACCATTAGTCACAAAAAAAATCTAGATATTTAAAAAGAACCTTCTAAAATAATTCTAGTGACAAAATTTATTTATTCACAAAAGAAAATTTTTCCCGATTTACGTGCATAAAATACCGCTTAAAATAATATTTTATTTGGGAAAAAATCTATCTGAACCAAAACCTCCCAAATACTCCCAAAGTTCACGCACAAGCTTTATTTTGGCCAAACTAGGTGTCGGTAAGCTTATACGGTCGTTTGATCGAAATCGTGTTAAAACGGGAAAAACCAACAATTTTTCCTTAAAACGGGAAAATTCGCAAAACGATTCCTAAAACGTTACAATCTCCCCTCCTTATCGAAATTCGGTCCCCGAATTAAAATTTCATACTAAGCGTACCTTCAAAAAGATGAGGGAATTTCTTCCGCATCTCGCTCTCGGCCTCCCAAGTGATCTCCTCACTAGTCGGGCTACGCCAAAGAACCTTCACAGATGGCAAGACCTTTGACCGAAGTTTCTTCACCTGCCGATCCAAAATAACTACCGGCTGCTCGGTCAACGAAAGATCGCGCTCAAGCTGAACGGTCTCATGCTGAATCGTGTGAGAAAGATCATGAAGGTATCTACGAAGCATCGACACATGAAAAACAGGGTGAACATCCGGAAAACTGAGCGGGAGCGCCAAACGATAAGCAACAGAACCCACTCACTCAAGGATCTCGAAAGGACCTACAAATCTGGGACTGAGCTTCCCTCTTTTCCCAAATCGCATAACGTCCTTCATCGGAGAAATCCTCAGGAATACATGATCCCCCACTGCGAACTCAAGTCTGCGACGACGACGGTCGGCATAAGACTTCTGCCTGCTCTGGGCTGCTCTCATCCTATCCTGAATCAGCTGGATCTTCTCCGTGGCCTCCTGAACTAGCTGGGGTCCCAAAACCAGACTCTCACTAAGCTCGGTCCAACAGACTGGCGATCGACACTTCCTACCATATAAAGCCTCAAAAGGTGCCATCTGAATAGTCTCCTGAAAGCTGTTGTTGTAGGAGAACTCAATCAACGGCAAATGATGATCCCAACTGCCACCAAAATCAAGCACACATGCACGGAGCATATCCTCCAGAGTCTGAATAGTCCGCTCCGACTGGCCATCGGTCTGTGGATGAAAAGCGGTACTAAAACTCAGCCGGGTACCCAAAGCTTCCTGAAGCTTCTGCCAAAGACGGCTAGTAAACTGGGTGCCTCTGTCGGATACTATGCATGTGGGAACACCATGCAAACGCACAATCTCATCTATGTATAACTGAGCATACTGAGCATAACCGAAAGTGGTCTTCACTGGAAGAAAGTGAGCCGCTTTCGTCAACCGGTCTACAATAACCCAAATGGAGTCATACCCTCGACTGGTCCTGGGTAGACCCACAATGAAGTCCATGGAAATCTGCTCCCATTTCCACTCCGGAACAGGTAAAGGCTGCAACTCTCCAGCCGGTCTCTGATGCTCAGTCTTGACTTGCTGACAAGTCAGGCACCTCGAAACGAAGTCCGATATATCATGCTTCATCCCTTCCCACCAGTAGAAGTCCCTCAAGTCACGGTACATCTTGGTGGAACCTGGATGAACGCTAAAGGCCGACTGGTGTGCCTGCTCTAGGATCTCGCGTCTCAACTCATCAACATCTGGTACACATAAGTGAGTCCCGCATCGTAGCACACCCTTGTCATCAATCATGAACTCCGAAACTCTTCCCTGTCGAACAAGCTCAAGAATCTCAATCAAACGGGCATCACTGGGTTGCGCCTCACGGATACGATCAAATAGAAGTGGACGGGCACGGACATGAGCAAGCTGTCCCCCAGCGGAAGTAAACTCGAACTGCACTCTACTATCACACAAGAGCTACCAATCTGCAGAAGACTGACACTGAACTGCGCTCAACTGGGACAAGCTATCCACGGGCCTACGACTCAAAGCATCAGCTACCACATTCGCCTTGCCCAGGTGATAAAGGATCTCACAATCATAATCCTTCACTAGCTCCATCCATCGGCACTGTCTCAGGTTCAGATCTCGCTGCTGGAAGATATACTTCAAACTCTTGTGATCCGTGAAGATCCGACATGACTCTCCGTACAAGTAGTGTCTCCAAATCTTCAACGCAAAGACTACCGCTGCTATCTCAAGATCGTGAGTGAGGTAATTCTGCTCGTGCTTCTTCAGCTGCCTAGAAGCATATGCAATGACCCTATCATGCTGCATCAAAACACAGCCGAGCCCCACTCGAGAAGCATCATAATAAACAACATAGCCGCCCGATCCAGAAGGTAAAGAAAGAACCGGTGCTGTCGTCAACCGAGTCTTCAACTGCTGAAAACTCTGCTCGCACGCATCAGTCCAGAGAAAAGGAATTCCCTTCTGGTTCAGTCCATTCAGCGGTGCAGCGATACTCGAGAAATCCTGCACAAAACGGCGATAATAACCAGCTAAGCCCAAAAAGCTGCGGACCTCCGTCACCGATACAGGTCTGGGCGAAAGCTGTACAGTCTCGATCTTCCTCGGGTCCACAAGAATACCATCACCAGTCACCACATGACCCAGGAAGTCAACTCTATCAAGCCAAAATGCGCACTTTGAGAATTTAGCATACAGCCGGTGCTCTCTCAATATCTGCAAAGTAATCCTCAAGTGCTGCTCATGCTCCTCAAAACTCCTAGAGTAGACCAGTATGTCATCAATAAACACTATAATGAACTGGTCGAGGAACGGCCTGAAAATCCGGTTCATCAGATCCGTGAATGCTGCTGGCGCATTGGTAAGTCCGAATGACATCACCAAAAACTCATAATGCCCATAGCATGTACGAAAAGCAGTCTTCGGAATGTCATCATTCCGAACCCGCAACTGATGATAACCCGAACGCAAATCAATCTTCGAAAAATGTTTCGCACCCTGGAGCCGATCAAATAAATCATCAATGCGGGGTAAAGTATACATGTTCCGCACCGTAACTCGGTTCAACTGACGATAATCCACACATAGCCTCAAACTTTCGTCCTTCTTCTTGACGAACAGAACAGGAGCTCCCCACGGCGAAACACTCGGACGCACAAGTCCCAAAACAAGCAACTCTTGCAATTGATCTTTAAGCTCTCTAAGCTCTGCCGGAGCCATCCGATAAGGCGGTATAGAAATAGGCTCCGTGCCAGGAATCAGATCAATGCAAAACTCAATATCGCGCTCTGGCGGCAACCTAGGTAACTCATCGGGAAAGACATCGGGAAACTCTCGCACGGTAGAAACCTGGTCCAACGACTCCACCGTAGCTCCAGTATCATGAACGAAAGCTAAGAATCCCCGACACCCCCTCCTCAAAAGCCGACTAGCGCACAGAACAGAAACCAAACTGTGAGGGGCGGCACCACGGTCCCCCTGCACAACAAACACTGACTCGCCGAGAAAACAAAATCTAACTGTCTTCTCGCGGCAGTCCACGGACGCATAGCAAGTCGCTAGCCAGTCCATGCATTACAGAACGTCAAAGTCCAACATCTCAAGAAGGATCAAGTTGACGGACAGATCTCTGTCTCCTAAACGGACAGCACATGATCGGAACACGTGCCGCGCAACAAACGACTCTCCCACAGGATTAGTCACTACAAGCGGCTGATCCAGCAAACACGACTCTCGGCCTAACCTCGGCGCGAAGTGCGTAGAAACATACGAATGCGTAGATCCCGGATTGAAAAGAACATGTGCATCAAAAGAACATAAGGAAAGGGTACCTGAAACCACAACATTGGACGCCTGAGCGTCCTGGTGAGTCAAGGCAAAAACCCGTGCCTGCCCTCTACCGGCTACTGGCTGTCCTCTGCCTCTGCCACCTCGTCCTCTCGGCACAAAACCACCACGACCACGACCTCTCTGAGCAGGAGTCTGACACGGCGCAACAACAGGAATAAGAGGCAACGCTCTCTGAGGCGGAGAAGGTGGTAAGGTAACCTGCGGTACTGCTGGCCCTCTCTGACGCACCACAGTACAATTCCGGACAAGATGATGCAAACTGCCACAACCGAAGCATCCAAAAGATGGTCGCTGGCTCTCCTGGGAATAAGAACTGAATAACTGGCCACGTCCCGCGTCTCTGCTACTCCTCAAGTCTGAAGGAACTCTGCCTCTGCGGACAAACCTCGGTCCCCGTGCTGGTTCATCCGTATGAGTCCTCTTCGGTTCTGGAACAACCGATGACTCGGTTATACGCTCCTCCACCAATAGGGCTGCATCGACAGCTGCCGCATACGTGTCGCAATGCTGAATGCTGATGGCTAAGTACAACTGGGTAAGCAGGCCTCGAACAAACCTCTTCACCCTCATCTCCTCAGTCGCCACCAGGTACGGAGCATACACCGACAGCTCAGTAAACAAAACATCATACTCCGACACCGTCATCCCCGGCGTCTGACGTAAGGACTCAAATCTGCGCGCTCGCGCATCCCTGACGCTCGGTGGAAGAAAACGGGCATGAAACGACATCACAAACTCAGCCCAGGTCATAGGAGCAAGACCAGCGGCTCTGCCCCTCTCCAACGACTCATACCACTTCTGGGCCATACCCTCCAGCCGGAAACTCGCAAACTCTACCCATCTCTCGTCGGAGCATCGGAGTGAGCGACAAATCCTGGCCATCCGGTCGATGAACGACTGCGGATACTCAGTAACATCTGTGCCAGTAAACACCGGAGGCCTCAGCCTCATGAACTCCGTCAGTGACACAGTAATAACCTCTCTGCAACTACGACTGCCGGATCAGTAGGTACCATCGTGGTCCCTGCAACGGGTGGAACAACAGCCTGCCCCTGTGCTCGAATGGCCTCTACTAAAGTCCCCACAATCTGGCGCAGGTCCTGCATACCAGCCCCAATCATAGCAATGTGCTCTGGTACCACTGGCGTATCGCCCTGGTCAACCCTCCCCTCAGACGAGCCGACTCTGGCCTCGGCCCTCACGGCCGCTCTCTCTGCCCTTGTAGTCTTCGGCGGCATATAGGCTGGAAATTGAAACAAGATTCGATAAAGAAACGGAAATCAAATCACAAAGATGTATATCAATCAAGGAAGGAATTTCAATCAATAAGTCCTAAGGTCACTTAGGCAGAGTACCGTGTCGTAAATATGCCGCGGAACATATACACGCTACGCCACTCTGCTTAAGCCACCAACTCCATCATACCAAGGTCATCCTACACTCCGAAAGGTAAAAACCTAGCACTCTGATACCAACTTTGTCACGACCCAAATTTGGCCCGTAACCGGCACTTAAACTACGTAACGTCTAAAGGCGTACGCAACTTAAGTAAGCCGAAACCCAGAAATCTAAACCACCCAAAACTGGATCAACAGAGAAAACATAGTTTTAAACATTCGGAAATTTTCAAGTAAAAATATTTAAGTTTAGTTTTCGTTCTTAAAAATTTCGGCAACACCTCCTTTGTAAAAACTAACCCCGAAAACGGGTACAACATAGATAATAATAAAAACATCCCAAACGGGAGCAAATCACGCCCAACGGCGGAGACAACCACCATAACATATATACGACGCCGAAGCGAAGAAATATAAAAGAAAACTGCATAAAGAAGTAAAACTTTTCAACAAAACCGGCTCCCACGAGCACGACACCCAAAGTCACCACAAAATATAACACTGAATCCTCACAAGTCGTCTCTAAGTCATATACAACATAGTGGTAGATGGAGAATACTAGATCCAACAAAAAAATATACAAAGTACAAACAGATAACCGCAACCCACCTAAAAGCAAGGCTTCATAGCCAACCGTAGCGGTATCCACAAAAGTAGAGATGATAAGATGCCCTACCGCGACTACTCAGAGGGTAAGTCCTGCACAACACTGTGGCACAACGGGGGTGAGTTGCCAACTCGTGAATAGTAAATAACATCATACAGTAATCGCAAGTATGCACGAACAGCGATCTATCTATCACAAGTAATCCTATAGCATAAGTATGATAGGTGAAAATGCAACAATCATATAAAGGTACATCATCAGGGTACTACAACTACATGAAACAATGCATATCAACATAATCCTGAGTGTGGGATGATATAATATAAAATCTCATGCAAAAATCATCAGCATGGAAAAACACCAGTGTCCCTCACTGACACATCAAATCCCAAATCCTCAGGCACCGCATCCTCAGATCGGCCCTCACATCCTGTATGTCTCACGAAAACCTGAGTGTCAAACACCGACACTCGAAACATCATGAAACCCGTGTCTAGCATCGACACGTAATTCCTCATAACTCAGGCGCTGTCACCATGACTGGCTCTGATGATATGTCATACCTCACTCCGGTCGGTATCTCCATGATAACCGCCGAGTCCAAATACAATCACCGGTAGGTAGTAGTCCCACCGTCAGGCTTATCGTCTACACCACGAAATCACCACTCGCCCCGGGGTACCATACCGGGTCCACCATGTACCCGCAGACGGTGCGTCCCGCTCCTCGAATCGGGTATCACAAGCCAAATCTCAGAATCGAGAAATCACATGGTGGACGCATTAAATATCATATCAAGAGAAACCGGGTTTTCAAACAATACATAGTTTTCTTGAAAATATCCCCCACGGTTCTCAAATCCATAAATCATATGAAATCCATATCTCAATGCGTAAAATCCATATAAAACTAATATATCCAATATAAAACATCAATATGAGCATATAAAGGAAAAACCGCTCTTTAAATTTGTCACGACCCGAAAGTACGGAACATGACCGGCACTTAAACAACGAACGTCTCAAGGCGTACGTATTCTAAGTAAGATATCCAAACCAAGAAGAGTAGTAGAGAATAGGAAAACCAATTTAAATCCAGAAGTTTTAATAGCATAAGACGAATTATGCGGTTTTTAAAAACATCAAGTATTTTCTGAAAATTTCGGCAGAGTCTCCTTTGTAAATACTGGCTCCCAAACGGGATACAACATGAATAGTATACGAAATCAATAAAAGGCATCCCCAAGCGGGAGCTAGCTCTTCGTCAATCGACGGTCACCACCACACAAGCAATATAATATACAACGCCAACGGCGAGGATCAAAAACTCAAAGGAAACTCAAAACCACAAGAAATCTGCAGAAATATACGCGCGACTCTAAGGTCGAAAGAATAACATCACTAGTCTCTATCTCAAAAATAAATACAAGTTTGGTTGATGGAATTTACTAGATACAACTGAATAATATAATACATGGTAATATGATGGGTACGATACCAATAAACCCACCTACTAGCAAATCACCCGAAGGAAACTATGCCCGCAAGCCGTAATGAAACCTGTATGGCAAACCTGCAAGAAACTGGGGCACAACGGGGGTGAGTTGCCAACTCGTGAATAGAAAAACATCTATGAACAGAAATCGCATGTATGACGCAATCCTAGGTCATACGATCATAATATATCCTCAAAATATATAACCAGCAGCCTATAACAAGGCTAGGGTAAATATCTAACCCGAGTGTAATCTCATGTGCCCGTGTCAGTGCCTCAGGTAGCAATATATCATATGAATGAGGTATGAATGCATGAAAACAGAATACATGTAAATGAAGAACTGTTTTCATAATTTAGTGAGATTTCCTTTGTATTTTTAAAATGAGGTATCATAATGAAATCAGCATAAAACAGTGCCCAGCATCGACACAAAACAAGTTTCCAAATATCTCGATATCTCTGTATCACAATCTCTGTACCTCAATATCTCAAAATCAATATGTAGGGTGCCGTCAATCCAGATCAGTCCCTACCATCCATCTCAAGACCACGACGGTATCCTCCGGATATCCGACGCGTCGGGTAATATCACCGGTCGGTAGTGCTCCCCTGCCGGGCTCAACGTCAACAACACATTCCTCTTGCCCCGGGGTACCGCACCGGGCCCACCATGTACCCGAAACGGTTGCTCCATTCCTCGAATCGGGTCTCGAAATCCATCAGCAAACTCATGGTGGACGACTCATACATCATGGGAAAACCGCACTTTTTATTTTAAAAGAGAGAAAAGGTTTATTTATGTTTTTGCGATTTTCCTCCAAATCCAGAAAATCTCATGGAATCCGAATCCAAAACCTCAATAACACGTAAAATAGTGAATATATGCATGAGAATCCATGAATGCGGCATAACAATGAATAACAGTATGCATGAAGTAGCAGGTAATAACTACAATGTCTAAACTATTAGCTAACAGGCTATGTCAAGCAATAATATTTTCTAAGGTGTACGTGACATGGCAATTACCGATGAAGATGTGTGTGAGCCGGCAAGTAAGTGTACGTGGTACATACGCATCATCGGTAATGGTGCTGGTGTCCTAACAGTATGATATCAATAATGGAGTATGAAACATAATATAAGCATGCGATACGAAGCGAACCACAATAATGAGCGGGAGCTGAATACTAGACGCAACTATAACTAATCTGCATTAATCTAATATAAGTCCTACAAATGGTGCCTTTTGAAATAACACGAATCATGGGGTTTTGAAAATAGTGGCTACGGTGATTTTATGAAAAGATACGTCTTTTGAAATATCCGTAGGATCCCTTGGCTGTCCTTTAAAATACCCACGATTCGTTAGTTTTAGAAATAGGTAAGAATCGAATCTAATCTAACAACTAAACTAAACTAAAGGACTAAGTTAACAAGCTGGACTACAGGTAAGGAAACCTCCTAACATCTGAGTCGATCCATATACATACCTGTATATATATTAGTCGGTGATCCCGCCTCAATAATATCATATCCGATACCATATCTATAATCAAACATCCCAAGTCAAGAGTGCGGATCGATCATCAAAATGTAGCTCGTACGTAAATCCGTCGTACAGCATCCCCAAATCTGGGTACGGGTCAATATCACATTCATCATACTATTCATCTGGTATCCTCTTTATCAAATATCATGATCAGGGTACTGATCTACGTCTAGTACAATATTGATACCATCTATGTATGCATGCAGGTATAAGAATATCTACGCCAAAAGACCCGCGAAAACATCATGTCGTATCTCAATACGAACCAAATCACAACACCGATCTCCTGGCCTCAAGCCCAATCTCATCGACTCATCTCAAATCCCAAATACTATCCTCAAATCCAGAATATGAACACATAGTCCCATGCCCATGTGAACACATAACTATATATTCCCGTAAGCACAAATGAAAGAAGAAAGTATGCCAGTATGGGTTGGTGTGTGCATGTGTGGTGTGACCACTACTCTAGGGTTTCGCGACACTAAAGTAATCCAACACACTAAATATCCATATTATCATCAATATACTCAAACAATGTATAAACAATATATATATGTGTGTGTATACATATTCGTATACATCACCACGAACTGCGGGGGTGCTATACGCCATCCACCCGACTTCTCCCCGTAGATATAAATCTACTCACCTGGTCCTCGTTCGCCGGTGCCGACGTCGCCACGCGCTTGCTTGTTGTCTCGAAGTCCAGATGGGGTACCTACATATCATAACGCACCGTATCGTATTAAAATCCGACTCATGACCAAAACGACGCACGAATCCTGTATAGGTCAAAACCTATGGTTGCTTTCACAAATCAACCCAAAAACCCTCGACGTCGGCGTACAAACGCCAAATCATCGAGAAAAACCCAAATACACTCATTTTCACATTCACGAACACTAATTTTAATATAAAATAGGTTAAAATTCACAAAAATCCCAATTACACTTAAAAAATCATTTTTCCGAAAATCTAGCAAGCACAATTCGCCGTTTTTGTACAAAACATGATGTTTAGACAAATCTAGTGGCCATAATACTTATTAAATATCTTAAATAAGTCATAAAAACAATTTCCATAATTTAATCTCATTAAATTCCATTAACCCCAAAATTCTAGTTTACAAAATACCCAATTTTTTAACAATTTATAGCAAAAATGCACAAACAAAAATTTAGCTAGGATTTTCATGAACTAAAAGCATTAAACCACTCAATATATTATCTATAATGACATGAAACCATAATTATAATTTAATCTAAAGTATTTAATAATTTTCCAAAACTCTAGTTAGCAAAATAACTTAATTAGGGCATTTTATAAGTAATGGTTTGGAATTAGCAACTAAATTAGCTTTCTATAAAACTTAAGATATTAATCCACAACACAAAACCATGCACAATTTATCATAACCCATTTCCACAACAAAACCCTAACTTGAAATCTTTAATCATGCCATTAAACTCATCAAAAACCTAATTAAGCACTTAGTTAACTTAGATTAAAGCAACTAGATAACAAATTTTAACAAAAGCATGAGATTATACCTCCCATGATGAGATCAAGCTCAAGATCTAGCCTCCTAAAATGCCATTTTGATCCCTAGATCCATGATAGAATGGTTAATGAGAAATGGGTAGGAGTTGGATTTTGATTTTGAAATTTTGTGGATTTTAAAGCATTTTTGTGGATTTTTTTGAAGAGAAAGTGAGATGAAGAAGTGAAGAGCTGTTCTAAACGCGGGGGGGGGGGGGGGGGCTCAGCCAAATGCAGGTGGGGAGAGGAGAGAGAGGGTTTGGGGAGTTGGGGAAAGTTTCACAAAGTCAAAAGACCACACAAACAACAACAACACATACTCCAATTACTATATTTTAATCCTTATCATATTGAACTTTGAAAATGAGATGAAAACAAAAATGAGGGGGGGAGTGGGCTGTTCCAGCAGTGGTGGGGCCGGCCATGATGGAGAGGAATGAGTGAGAGAGATTTTACAAAGAAATTCTATGCAAAAAGACCCCCCGCAAGCTCAAAATTGCAAGTTTTAGCTTAAATTAATTATTTTTTTTGTTCTCCATAATAAAAAACCATTAAAACATGAAATAAAATACTAAAAATTTATATTACAACTAGATTTTAATTAACATGATTTTAAAGATTAAAATTAGCCCATTTAAATTTGTATTTATCGCTAATTTAATCTATTTTCTTACCGGCTTAAAATAATATTAAAATAATATTTTTTTCAGAAAATTTGAAATTTCACCAGTGGCTCAATAAACACCAAATACTAGTAATTACATAGCTAGAACATGTATATTTAATTTTATATTAAAGATATTTGCATTTTGACTTTTTACAGAAAACCCCCTTATTTTACCGTTTTTTCGAAATTTCACCGAAACGATTTTCAAAACGTTACAATCTTCCCCCCTTAAAGAAATTCGGTCCCCGAATTTAAATTAAAACTTCCCCCAAATACTAAAATATTTCAGCCAAAACTATCAAATCGCCGGGGCTCCGAAATCATAAATACATAAAACAAATCGTAGCGCAACGCATGCGCATGAAAAATGAGCATATAACTCAAAATCAAAACTCCGTCAAGCATCCCACAATCATCGGAGTCATGGTAAAGACACAAATATCAAATCCAATACAAAACCAATATGACATAACTCGAAACTATACATGTAAAATATATTCAGGTACTGTCCTCTGACTAGTCCTGCTCAGTACGAAAACACATAGCAATATCATAAAAACGTACTGCTCTATAAGAAAAATCAATCCCAAAATACGCGTATGAATACTACGCGCATCTTGTGCGCACGGAAATCAAAATCCAAACATGTGCCATACATATGCACAGAAACAACATCTAAGTACATCGGGTGTGCACGAAACATCTGTCGTAGGCAACATGTGTGTCTGACAGCAAAATCAGGTGCATCTGACATGCACGAAAAATCTCGATTTAGTGCATCTGGTTTGCACCAAAATCACACTTCAAAACATGCGCCCAACATGCGCGAAAATCCAAATCAGGTGCATCCATCGTGCACGAAATCATGAAATCCAATATCAAGTGCCGAACATGCGCAAAATCAAATCAGGTGCACAAGGTGCACAAAACAAATATCGAACATCACCATCGAAATCAAAGTCCAATGCATCTAAGTGCACAAAAGGCGTATCACTGCACTGCAAGCATATATAAACTATACAGAGTGCAGGAACCAAATCGTGTGCGTGCATACGCACAAAACCAACTCAAATGTCTAAAACCGTAACATCACAAACATGTGAAACCCAAGCACGAAAACGATATCAAGTGCAACACTGTGCAAGGATCGTAAATCCTCAATCATCAAAATCAAATCATGCGAATAAATCACCCAAAACATCGAAATCAATAATGGCGGAATAGTACCGCTCAAGTGCATCCTCTAAGAATCTCGGGCCAACTGTCGCGGTCACTAGTGGGACGTCTCGTCGATGATCATGAACTCTGGCTTGCTGGTGTGCATAACAATGACCACTCCTGGGTCAAGGTCTTCACTGTGAATTACCAATCTCACGATCCACCGGCTCATCGGCCCTGTCAGGTATGCTAACGGGGACGATTCCGTTTTGCCACTTCTCTGGTCATCTCTCGGTCAATCATCGCGACCACTCGTAAAGAAGCATGTCACTGGCGTCGTCCTCTGGCTTTCTGAATGCACGTGACACATCTGATCCTGGGTGCAAGTATCATTGCAGCAGTGTCCTGGAAGGAATCCTGCTCACGGTCTCTTCCATGTCTCGTCTCTGCCAACTGTCCGGATGTCATCGTCCTTTCCTATATCCGCATCTTGCTCTGGAACGACTGCATACTCATCGCGACTCCTTCTGGAAGGTAAATCCAAGTACCATGCCTCGGCATGCGCATCGCATCTTTGATGTCGGCGGAGTGGAACGTCATCTCATCTAGATCTGGTACGAACCTCCTACTTCACTTTTCTCTAATGTCATCTACTTTGGACTCGTCTCGTCGTGGCTGCATGGACTGAGCTCCAACGACTATACTCGTATCTGCAGTCTCCCAAGAAATGCATCTCACCACCTAGCATCCGAATTAAGTCGAGCCATCCGATCGAGTCTTCAAAACTTCATAATCCCCCAAGAGCTCAACCTCTTGGGCACAGTTTAATAGTATCGAGTACATACCACAGCATCGGTGGTCCAGCCGTAGAAGGGCAAACCCAAGCCTCACTAATGGCGTCGTGGAACTGCCGCAAACCCGAAGGTTCAAAGGCTTTCACACGGTCATTAAGTCGAGTTAGGGTTTCATTCTTCTAGAGAGACCATAGAATTGCCTGCATGTCTTTCCTACTACTTTAAACTTGGAATAATAGGTTTCTGACATTCGATCGTCTCTGTCGACTCCCAACGTCTCCGTGTGAAGTCGTCTCTAGCTGGAATCAATCTATCTGATGACCTCGCATCGGGGTAGGAGAACGATCCACATGTCCTAGTCATTCATCCTCGATGACTAGCGACCTTCTATCATCTCTTAGTACAACTCATTCTGCACTAACTCCAGCATCTGGGGCAATATCTCGTCGTTTGCAGCAATAACTGGCTCGCTCGTCTGCACGCTGAACAGTGCCTCAATCATCAGGAGTAAGCAACACACCAACGGTCATCAAAATCTGGCTGGCCTCTATCATTGGCTCAATCCTCTAGTGTCGATCATCACATCCAAGTAATCTCATAAAGGCGATCCACCAAACGCTCGTGGTACGAAAACACAGTAAAAAGACACATCTCCACAATCGTGTGTCGCCGGAATCACGCCCTGGTCAGTCCTCGTTCGTTACGAGCTCATGCTGACCGCAACTCTAGCCATAGCTCTCCTTGCCCGTAATCATGGCGGCAAAACCATAACTGGTACCGATGTAGCTAGATCAGGAATGAATATGATACTGAGCAAAGAAATGTACATCCTAAGGCTCCTTAAGTAGAGTGGCGTGTCGTAAATATGCCGCGGAACATACCCACGGTACGTCACTCTACTTTAGTCACCTATTCCATCAACCAAGGGTCATCCTACGCTCCGAAGGTAAAACCTAACGCTTTGATACCAACTTTGTCACGACCCGAAAGTACGGAACATGACCAGCACTTAAACTAAGAACGTCTCAAGGCGTACGTATTCTAAGTAAGCCGAAAACCCAGATATCCAAACCAAGAAGAGTAGTAGAGAGTAGGAAAACCAATTTAAATCCAGAAGTTTTAATAGCATAAGACGAATTATGCGGTTTTTAAAAACATCAAGTATTTTCTGAAAATTTCGGCAGAGTCTCCTTTGTAAATACTGGCTCCCAAACGGGATACAACATGAATAGTATACGAAATCAATAAAAGGCATCTCCAAGCGGGAGCTAGCTCTTCGTCAATCGACGGTCACCACCACACAAGCAATATAATATACAACGCCAACGGCGAGGATCAAAAACTCAAAGGAAACTCAAAACCACAAGAAATCTGCAGAAATATACGCGCGACTCTAAGGTCGAAAGAATAACATCACTAGTCTCTATCTCAAAAATAAATACAAGTTTGGTTGATGGAATTTACTAGATACAACTGAATAATATAATACATGGTAATATGATGGGTACGATACCAATAAACCCACCTACTAGCAAATCACCCGAAGAAAACTATGCCCGCAAGCCGTAATGAAACCTGTACGGCAAACCTGCAAGAAACTGGGGCACAACAGGGGTGAGTTGCCAACTCGTGAATACAAAAACATTTACGAACAGAAATCGCATGTATGACGCAATCCTAGGTCATACGATCATAATATATCCTCAAAATATATAACCAGCAGCCTATAACAAGGCTAGGGTAAATATCTAACCCGAGTGTAATCTCATGTGCCCGTGTCAGTGCCTCAGGTAGCAATATATCATATGAATGAGGTATGAATGCATGAAAACAGAATACATGTAAATGAAGAACTGTTTTCATAATTTAGTGAGATTTTCTTTGTATTTTTAAAATGAGATATCATAATGAAATCAGCATAAAACAGTGCCCAGCATCGACACAAAACAAGTTTCCAAATATCTCGATATCTCTGTATCACAATCTCTGTACCTCAATATCTCAAAATCAATATCTAGGGTACCGTCAATCCAGATCGGCCCCTACCATCCATCTCAAGACCACGACGGTATCCTCCGGATATCCGACGCGTCGGGTAATATCACCGGTCGGTAGTGCTCCCCTGCCGGGCTCAACGTCAACAACACATTCCTCTTGTCCCGGGGTACCGCACCGGGCCCACCATGTACCCGAAACGGTTCCTCCACTCCTCGAATCGGGTCTCGAAATCCATCAGCAAACTCATGGTGGACGACTCATACATCATGGGAAAACCGCACTTTTTATTTTAAAAGAGGGAAAAGGTTTATTTATGTTTTTGCGGTTTTCCTCCAAATCCAGAAAATCTCATGGAATCCGAATCCAAAACCTCAATAACACGTAAAATAGTGAATATATGCATGAGAATCCATGAATGCGGCATAACAATGAATAACAGTATGCATGAAGTAGCAGGTAATAACTACAATATCTAAACTATTAGCTAACAGGCTATGTCAAGCAATAATATTTTCTAAGGTGTACGTGACATGGCAATTACCGATGAAGATGTGTGTGAGCCGGCAAGTAAGTGTACGTGGTACATACGCATCATCGGTAATGGTGCTGGTGTCCTAACAGTATGATATCAATAATGGAGTATGAAACATAATATAAGCATGCGATGCGAAGCGAACCACAATAATGAGCGGGAGCAGAATACTAGACGCAACTATAACTAATCTGCATTAATCTAATATAAGTCCTACAAATGGTGCCTTTTGAAATAACACGAATCATGGGGTTTTGAAAATAGTGGCTACGGTGTTTTTATGAAAAGATACGTCTTTTGAAATATCCGTAGGATCCCTTGGCTGTCCTTTAAAATACCCACGATTCGTTAGTTTTAGAAATAGGTAAGAATCGAATCTAATCTAACAACTAAACTAAACTAAAGGACTAAGTTAACAAGCTGGACTACAGGTAAGGTGTTAGTTATGTATATACCCTAGAGGCCATTGTTGTACATATGATGTATATTATAATGGATGCTTGGATATATATAGAGATGACTTTCTTGCTCGTCATGATGGTATGCTATTTGGTTTCACTTTATCTTAACATGTTGACTTGTATTGGCTTACTGTTTTACTCTCACATGTTGATAAAGCCCTTAGGATCTGTACTCGACTACTGGGACTATGATGAGATCATACTAGAGGGGCTACGGTAGTCGATGAGTACATCCTATAACTGTTCCTAGTCGAGGGTATATCGAGACAAGGCATCGATACACCAGAGTAGACTAGCGTATACGCATCTTGACCCATATGATGGGTAATGGATGATCCCATATCCATCGGTGTTTGACATCAGAGATGGTGTACGGGTGCTCAGTGGAGACTGGGTACACTGGACGGACTCGCCGAGAACTCCCAGATGGTGATATACCACACGTCAGATGGCAGTTCTCCGGTGACACTAGTACAGGGTAGTCTGTAGACCCGAGATCGTCATGGAGTCTTGTGTGATTCCTACTGTGCTTTGATTTCCAACTTACCATGTCCAAGAGGGCGTGCAAAACGGTGGCTTTTGGGTACAGTTCCGAAGCACATGGAGGCAATGAGCGATAGGAGGGGATTCGTCTCTCCCAGTATAGGGAGTTGATGTTGTGCTGTGTTCGATTGGCTATAACTGGAAGTACCTGGCCAGGGCTGATATAGAGATTTACTGGTAAGTGTTACCAGTAGTTTCTCGACCCGTTATAAGCCACACATCGACATGACTTATCGGTTACTGGGGTCTGACGTATACCACCCCTAGACTTGATATGCGACATATCAGACGAACAGACAGGACTGTACGGGAGTGTTACTGATTGGATTCACAGGAGAACGCACAGGCTAGCTTGTTGATCTTCTGATCGCTCAATATCTGGGTGGCTGTTACGTTTAGCTGACCGCTTGCAGCTTGTGGGTGTTTGATATGATCATAACCTTCTACCGGCGTATTGACGATTCTTTAGAGTCCTACACAGAGGTTTCTTGGCTCAGGCGAAACAGAGTAGAGGCACATATGTGATATGTGCAGGACCGAGAATAATGTGATATGAGATACCGTATTATATTCTCGCGATATTTAGATATGAACCGGGACATCGGATCAAGTGTTGATTCGATGAATCGGTACATGATATATTAGTCGGTAATATTCGATATGGCCGGATCATCGAATCAAGTGTTGATTCGATGATTTAATGTATAATAATATATATGATATATTGTATTACATTATGTAATATTGGCTTGCTTTATTATTTCATTTTCTCACTGGATGATACATTGATATATATGCGATATATGTTAATTGTATTATTTTCTTTTGTTGCAAATATATAATATATATGTGATATATATTATTGTGACATGATATGATTAATTGTTAAACATGTTTAAGGATGATTAATTTAGGTTAAGGTTTGATTAGGGTTAGATACTTCATGCACCTTCTAGAAGCATTTTCTTTTGTCATTGTTAAGATATTTTTGGATGACACTTTTTTAACCCAACCAAACCCTAACTCTAGTTTATTCTCTACTCATTCTTATCCACTCATCCTTGACCATGGTTAATATATCAATCATATACTTTACTTTTCTATTCATCACAAAAGGATGATTATCATTATCTTTTCCATTATCATCTTCTTCTCTCTTGAAGAAGCTCACTTGAAATTCTTTATGTGATGAATAAATATGAGAAAATGATTTAAAAAGGAAAGCAAAAATACTACTCTCTCATCCTCATCTCATCTAGCCCATGAGATTAGTGTGTTCATCTCTTTAGAGTGAGAAAGCTTGAGTCTTTGCAATTTCGACGTAGATCATCGGAGATTTGGAACACTTCAACTAGCATGGATCGTTCGAGTCGTGGAGCCTCTCATGAGTCCGGGAGATCGTGGATCATGGCAAATGGACTTCTACTCGGAGCTTGTGAAGCGAAGGAGCGGACTACAAAGGTTGTAATCCCTCACACTTAGATAAAAGTTATCATCTTGCATGTTTAACCCTAATAATCTAGCAAAGATCCCGGCTTTGGGTTGTTCGGCACGTCTAAATTTTTATCCGGGCATGTTTGATGCCTTATGAACCTTCACAAGAGTGCCTAGGAACCCTACAGTGGTATCAGAGCCTAGCTAGAGCATTAGGCGATGTGTTTACGAAGTTAAAACTCCGATCGAACCCGAACTGACAAAATATACCCCCTCTCTGGAAATTTTTTAAAATCTGGGTTTTTTCTGAATTAAAAATACGTAAAAAAATCAGCAGGGAATTCTAAGAATTACCATAAAACCCGGGCCCCCAATTCGTCCAAACGGCGGCGGAACCGCGGCGCAAGCATGCTTGCGCGGCGGTTCCGCGGCGGATTCATGGATTGGCGACACGTGGCTTTTATGGTAATATCCGTAGGTGCTTGTTGATACTTCTGGGTATTTTTAATCTGTTTCAAGTGTTGAAAATTCTGGGGTTTGTTTTGTAATAGTAGACTCGATCGGAAATTTTAAATTCGTATTTCTTTCCGGATATTTAGAAACTGTTAAACTAGTTGAACGGATATCATTAACCCACTTTTTCCCGGCACGTAAAACTTTCAAGTGTTGAATTTTTATCGGGTTTAAATCTTTCAGAAAAATTGTACAAGTTAAGCGGTGGACCCTCTAGAAGACAACAAACCTTAACTCGATTATGTGACCGTCTTGAACTGCCTTTTGAACCTTCGGGTTTGGAGCAGTACGGCGTGCCACATGTGAGGCGTTGGCTTGACCCTTCTACGGCTGGATCACCGGTACTGTGACATATTCTGGGATTATTTGAACTCCGCTCAAGTGTTGAGCACTTTAGGAAATTTTGGGTATTTGATTATCTGTTCGGAAAGTTTAATACTGTCTATTTATCTGGAATGTGATACAATATGTGGAATTCATATAGTTAGGAATGAAATGCGAAGTATGTGATATTTCGGATTTACGATGTCTAAAGTGATTGTGGATTCCAAATGTTGTAGTTTTACACTTTCTTTTCTGTGACCGTAAGTGTAATATGTGATATCGCCGGTTTCGTTGCTATATGTCAACGACAATTGGGATGCGCATATTTACTTACGTTGATGATATGAGATATTATGTGTTGCTGTGATATGTTATATTGGATCGTCGCGTTCTGAATAGCCGGGGGTTTTATGTGAGATGAGGGTTTTTATTTTCATTCATGTAAAATTCATTTGTAATGTAATATTCTTTTATTTGGGGCACTTCCAGGTTGCGGTTGCTGTCACCAGTGTATATTATTTACTTTTCCGCATTAGGTAGACCCAAGGAGGGGAGCACAAGTAACCGGGTTCTAGGGTCCAGTGGGAGGCCATCTCGAGGAGTCGAGACCGGGTCTCCTAACCCTAGAATTGGCAGTGTTACTTGCCGCTCTCGTAGGGGTCTTGGGATGTGGGTTTGGCTATTCGTCGCGACCGTGGAATCCGTGTTTTATACAGGCTCGTATTGAAAACACGGACATCCTAGTATATCCAATATTTCATATATGTTCTTCTGCTGCAATGTTCCGTGATGAGATCATATTACTGCCTGAGACGAATGCTTATACTATATATATATATATGCTGATATATAAATATTACTGCTTTCGTTTCTTCTGTGATGCTTAGGAAGCATAAGCTGATGGGATATTTATTAATGAGATTAATAAAAGAAAAGAAACCTAAAGATGTTGTAGAATCAAAACTTTATAAAAAAGGTAGCTACAGTTTTGCTTTGCACAGTGATATATATGATATATCCTGCACCTTATTTAATGGGGAAAGAGCCGACGATCCCTTCACCGGGAGTGACCTCTTTAGCGAAACTGGAAGATGCTACAAAACGCGGTTTGTCTTTTGAATGCTTTTAGTGTTTTGCTTTGCACAGCGGTATATATGATATATCCTGCACCTTATTCGATGAGGAAAGGGCCGACGATCCCTTCACCGGGAGTTACCCCTTTAGCGAAACTAAGAAAAGCCTAAAAAACACTCCTTTTCAAAACTTCACTCGATTCTACGACGATATCAAGTTCATTACGCTCAGGGTTTTCTGAAAAACCTGCGTAGCCCTCCGTCATTTCAGATAGAGACTAGTTAGTATTCGTGCTGCGTTTGTTGACCTTAATCAAGGCGTGGTGTACGGTAGCTAATTAGTATTTATCTGCTAAAACATGAGATGTGATTGAGTTAGGGTAGTCGTGCGACTTTGTTGACCTTAGCCAAGGGTCGTACGGGTGGGTTTAATTCAATCAGGAAATGACGGGTTGAACTTGACTAGCGCTTATGATTTGTTGACCTTAGCCAAGGTCATAAGTTGCTAGGGGTAAAAGTATTATCGGGAATTTCAAGTGTTGAAATTTTCAATGAGATTGCATACCTCCTATAAGATAGTTGGATCCCGATACCCACTGTGAGTAAGTGTTACTCCTGGAAGAGTTTTACACAGGACAATTAGTCATTCAAGTAGGTGTCTAGAAAAGTGTTAACGGGGTTACGCCTCTGGGAAAACGAGGTTTACTTTAATTAGGTCCGTGCGAAAGCACGGGGAACCTCCCTCAAAGTACCGACACTGATCTGGCTGAAAGATTGACGAAATTGTAGGGTGTAATTAATCCCGGCTAATCTTACCTTTTAGGGTTTTAAGGTAGATTTGATAAAAACAGTGGGAGACATCCTGATTAGATAAGATAATAACCAATCTAATCTTGCAAGAGCATACGCTAAAGTGTTTTCTTCTCTCTCTCTCCAGGTAGCGACCATGTCAGGCCATAATCAAGATAATAATATGGATGTATTGACTGAACCCAATTATTGTACTGAGCTAGGGAATGTTGGACCCGTTCTTTCTTATAAGAGTTATAAGACTGAACAGGAAACAGGAGAATATCTAGATTCTCACGCCGTCCAAAAGAACATGCATGTTGATGCATCTTCTTCGGGTGTGTTAGTTATTGAGAACTGTTTCTCAGTTCACCCTACGTCCTGGGTATTAGATACCGGATCAGGATCCCACATATGTAAACAGTTACATGGGCTACGAAAAGGTAGAGAACTAGGAAAAGGTGATCACTCCGTTCAAGTAGGGAACGGTGCAAGTATTGTGGCCAAAGCAGTTGGCGAATATCACCTTGTATTGCCAAGTCGTAATACACTGATTCTAAATGAGTGCTATTATATACCGAACATGATGTGCAACATTATATCAGTCTCTTTATTAAGTAAAGAAGGATATAATTTTGTAGTACAGGATAATGTTATGAACATATTCCTAGATCAAAAGTTGATTGCATCAGGCTCGTTACATAATGGCATATTCATTCTAAATCAGAATACAGTCCTGAATATACAAAACACACACAAGAGGAAAAGTTCAGATATGAACGAATCCTACTTGTGGCATTGTAGACTTAGTCATATCAATGCGACACGACTGGCTAAGTTACATAAAGATGGTTATTTGAATCCGTTCGAATTATCATCTTATGATACTTGCCATTCATGTCTCAAAGGAAAAATGACCAAAGCTCCATTTAGTGGACACGGAGAAAGAGTTACTGAACTCTTAGGACTAATACATAGTGATGTTTGTGGTCCCATGTCTACGCATTCCAGGAACGGTTCTTCCTACTTCATTACATTCACTGACGATCTCTCTAGATACGGACATGTGTTTCTGATGAAACACAAGTCTGAAGCTTTTGAGAAATTCAGAGAATATAAGCACGAAGTAGAGAATCAAACGGGAAAAAGTATTAAGATTCTTCGATCTGATCGAGGAGGTGAATACTTAAGCACTGAGTTCCTAGATTATCTAAAAGAGAATGGGATTCTCTCTCAACTTACTCCTCCTTATACACCACAGCACAACGGTGTATCGGAGCGGAGGAATCGCACCCTATTAGATATGATGTGCTCTATGATGAGTACAGCTGAATTACCTATTTCCTTTTGGGGGTATGCGCTGGAGACAGCCATATACCTATTGAATAGAGTTCCAACTAAATCAGTGCCTACCACTCCATATGAGATATGGAATGGGAAGAGACCATCTCTTAAAAGAGTTAAGATATGGGGTTGTCCGGCCTATGTTAAAAAGCAAAATCCGGACAAACTCGAGGCACGATCAGTTCTTTGTAAGTTTGTAGGATATCCAAGCAATTCATATGGATATCTATTTTACCACAGTGAACAACAAAAAGTGTTTGTTGCTCAACATGCCACCTTTTTAGAAAAGGAATTTCTTGCAAAAGAAATTAGTGGCAAAGAGGTAGAGCTGGAAGAGGTTCCAGAAACACAAATTACAACTGAAGATTTAGTGGAACCAGAGGATTCAGTAGTACCCGACGAACCCCAGCCTCTCCGCCGATCTAGTAGGGTTTCTCGTCCACCTGAGAGATACAACGGTTTTCTCATTGATGGTGGAAGCGAGGATTGCATCATGGATGATGATGACCCGACTAGTTTCGAGCAGGCCATCACGAGTGGTGACTCTGTGAAATGGCTGGATGCAATGCGATCTGAGATGGAATCCATGTACACCAATAAAGTATGGATTTTAGAAAATGCTCCTGAAGGGGTAAAACCTATTGGGAGCAAGTGGATTTTTAAAAAGAAATTTGGTGTAGACGGAAAAGTTGAGACTTTCAAAGCTAGACTTGTAGCAAAGGGTTTTCGTCAACGACTAGGTGTGGATTATGACGAAACCTTTTCTCCAGTGGCTATGTTTAAGTCCATCCGGATCTTACTTGCCATTGCTGCATACCATGACTACGAAATCTGGCAAATGGATGTTAAGACCGCCTTTCTAAACGGTGATTTAGAAGAGTGCGTGTACATGACTCAGCCAGAGGGCTTCGTAGATGGTGGGAGCAGCGGGAAAGCGTGCAAGCTGCTTAAATCCATTTATGGGTTAATGCAAGCATCGCGGAGTTGGAACATCTGTTTTGATGTTGTAGTCAAAGAGTTTGACTTCATCAAAAATATAGATGAACCTTGTATCTATAAGAAGGTAGCAGAGGGTAAGGTTGTCTTCCTCGTATTGTACGTGGATGACATACTCTTGATAGGAAATGATATTCCTATGCTGCAATTAGTCAAGCTCTTCTTATCACAGAGATTCTCAATGAAAGATCTAGGTGATGCCTCCTGCGTATTAGGAATCATGATCTATAGAGATTGATCTAAACGGATACTGGGATTGTCCCAATCCAGGTACATTGACACCATACTAAAGAGGTTTAGTATGGAAGAATCCAAGCGTGGGAACCAACCCACGATCTCTGGACTCACTCTCTCCAAAGAGATGTCTCCCAAGACTGATTTGGAGAGAGCTCGCATGCAAGGGATACCCTATGCTTCGGCAGTAGGCTCTATCATGTATGCGATGCTATGTACCAGACCCGATGTAGCATACTCACTAAGTGTAGCGAGTCGGTATCAAGCAGATCCTGGAGAGAGTCACTGGACAGCTGTGAAGAACATTCTCAAGTACTTACGAAGGACTAATTAGATGTTCTTGGTGTACGGTAACGGAGAACTCCAGGTGGAGTCCTTTACCGATTCCAGCTTCCAAAGTGATAAGGACGACTCTAAGTCGCATTCGGGTTTTGTCTTTACCTTCAATGGAGGGGCGGTATGTTGGAAAAGTTCCAAACAGGATACCGTTGCAGACTCGACGATGGAGGCTGAATACATCGCTGCCAACGATGCTGCCAAAGAGGCTGTCTGGATCAAGAAGTTCATTACTGAACTTGGAGTGGTTCCATCCATTGAGCATCCAATACCTCTGTATTGCGATAACAATGGAGCTGTGGCATTGGCCAAGGAACCCAGATCCCATCAGAAGTCCAGACATATTCTGAGGCGGTATCACCTGATCAGGGAGATAGTTGATCGCCGGTAGATCGAGGTCAGGAGAGTAGATACGAAGGACAACACTGCGGATCCATTCACGAAGGCTATTCCCCAGATACAGTTTGAGAGATTATTCGGGATGCTAGGTATGAGATACTACAGCAGCTGGCCTTAGTGCAAGTGGGAGATTGTTAGTTATGTATATGCCCTAGAGGCCATTGTTGTACATATGATGTATATTATAATGGATGCTTGGATATATATAGAGATGACTTTCTTGCTCGTCATGATAGTATGCTATTTGGTTTCACTTTATCTTAACATGTTGACTTGTATTGGTTTACTGTTTTACTCTCACATGTTGATAAAGCCCTTAGGATCTGTACTCGACTATTGGGACTATGATGAGATCATACTAGTGGGGCCATGGTAGTCGATGAGTACATCTTATAACTGTTCCTAGTCGAGGGTATATTGAGACAGGGCATCGATACACTAGAGTAGACTAGCGTATACGCATCTTGACCCATATGATGGGTAATGGATGATCCCATATCCATCGGTGTTTGACATCAGAGATGGTGTACGGGTGCTCAGTGGAGACTGGGTACACTGGACGGACTCGCCGAGAACTCCCAGATGGTGATATACCACATGTCAGATGGCAGTTCACCGGTGACACTAGTACAGGGTAGTCTGTAGACCCGAGATCGTCATGGAGTCTTGTGTGATTCCCATTGTGCTTTGATTTCCACCTTACCACGTCCAAGAGGGCAAGCAAAACGGTGGCTTTTGGGTACAGTCCCGAATCACATGGAGGCAATGAGCGATAGGAGGGGATTCGTCTCTCCCGGTATAGGGAGTTGATGTTGTGTTGTGTTCGATTGGCTATAACTGGAAGTACCTGGCCAGGGCTGATATAGAGATTTACTGGTAAGTGTTACCAGTAGTTTCTCGACCCGTTATGAGCCACACATCGACACGAGTTATCGGTTACTGGGGTCTGACGTATACCACCCCTAGACTTGATATGCGACATATCAGACGAACAGACCGGACTGTACGGGAGTGTTACCGATTGGATTCACAGGAGAACGCACAGGCTAGCTTGTTGATCTTCTGATCGCTCAATACCTGGGTGGCTGTTATGTTTAGCTGACCGCTTGCAGCTTGTGGGTGTTTGATATGATCATCACCTGCTACCGGCGTATTGACGATTCTTTAGAGTCCTACACAGAGGTTTCTTGGCTCAGGCGAAACGGAGTAGAGGCACATATGTGATATGTGCAGGGCCGAGAATAGTGCGATATGAGATACCGTATTATATTCTCGCGATATTTAGATATGAACCGTGACATCGGATCAAGTGTTGATTCGATGAATCGGTACATGATATATTAGTCGGTAATATTCGATATGGCCGGATCATCGAATCAAGTGGTGATTCGATGATTTAATGTATAATAATATATATGATATATTGTATTACATTATCTAATATTGGCTTGCTTTATTATTTCATTTTCTCACTGGATGATACATTGATATATATGCGATATATGTTAATTGTATTATTTTCTTTTGTTGCAAATATATAATATATATGTGATATATATTATTGTGACATGATATGATTAATTTTTAAACATGTTTAAGGATGATTAATTGAGGTTAGGGTTTGATTAGGGTTAGATGCTTCATGCACCTTCTAGAAGCTTTTTCTTTTGTCATTGTTAAGATATTTTTGGATGACACTTTTTTAACCCAACCAAACCCTAACTCTAGTTTATTCTCTACCCATTCTTATCCACTCATCCTTGACCATGGTTAATATATCAATCATATACTTTACTTTTCTATTCATCACAAAAGGATGATTATCATTATCTTTTCCATTATCATCTTCTTCTCTCTTGAAGAAGCTCACTTGAAATTCTTTATGTGATGAATAAATATGAGAAAATGATTTAAAAAGGAAAGCAAAAATATTACTCTCTCATCCTCATCTCATCTAGCCCATGAGATTAGTGTGTTCATCTCTTTAGAGTGAGAAAGCTTGAGTCTTTGCAACTTCGACGTAGATCATCGGAGATTTGGAACACTTCAAGCTAGCATGGATCGTTCGAGTCGTGGAGCCTCTCATGAGTCCGGGAGATCGTGGATCGCGGTAAAGGGACTTCTACTCGGAGCTTGTGAAGCGAAGGAGCGGACTACAAAGGTTGTAATCCCTCACACTTAGATAAAAGTTATCATCTTGCATGTTTAACCCTAATAATCTAGCAAAGATCCCGGCTTTGGGTTGTTCGGCACGTCTAAATTTTTATCCGGGTATGTTTGATGCCTTATGAACCTTCACAAGAGTGCCTAGGAACCCTACATAAGGAAACCTCCTAACATTTGAGTCGATCCATATACATACCTGTATATATATTAGTCGGTGATCCCGCCTCAATAATATCATATCCGATACCATATCTATAATCAAACATCCCAAGTCAAGAGTGCGGATCGATCATCAAAATATAGCTCGTACGTAAATCCGTCATACAGCATCCCCAAATCTGGGTACGGGTCAATATCACATTCATCATACTATTCATCTGGTATCCTCTTTATCAAATATCATGATCGGGCTACTGATCTACGTCTAGTACAATATTGATACCATCTATGTATGCATGCAGGTATAAGAATATCTACGCCAAAAGACCCGCGAAAACATCATATCGTATCTCAATACGAACCAAATCACAACACCGATCTCCTGGCCTCAAGCCCAATCTCATTGACTCATCTCAAATCCCAAATACTATCCTCAAATCCAGTATATGAACACATAGTCCCATACCCATGTGAACACATAACTATATATTCCCGTAAGCACAAATGAAAGGAGAAAGTATGCCAGTATGGGTTGGTGTGTGCATGTGTGGTGCGACCACTACTCTAGGGTTTCGCGACACTAAACTAATCCAACACACCAAATATCCATATTATCATCAATATACTCAAACAATGTATAAACAATATATATATGTGTGTGTATACATATTCGTATACATCACCACAAACTGTGGGGGTGCTATACGCCATCCACCCGACTTCTCCCCGTAGATATAAATCTACTCACCTGGTCCTCGTTCGCCGGTGCCGACGTCGCCACGCGCTTGCTTGTCGTCTCGAAGTCCACATGGGGTACCTACATATCATAACGCACCGTATCGTATTAAAATCCGACTCATGACCAAAACGACGCACGAATCCCATATAGGTCAAAACCTATGGTTGCTTTCACAAATCAACCCAAAAACCCTCGACGTCGGCGTACAAACGCCAAATCATCGAGAAAAACCCAAATACACTCATTTTCACATTCATGAACACTAATTTTAATATAAAATAGGTTAAAATTCACAAAAACCCCAATTTCACTTAAAAAGTCATTTTTCCGAAAATCTAGCAAGCACAATTCGCCGTTTTTGTACAAAACATGATGTTTAGACAAATCTAGTGGCCATAATACTTATTAAATATCTTAAATAAGTCATAAAAACAATTTCCATAATTTAATCTCATTAAATTCCATTAACCCCAAAATTCTAGTTTACAAAATACCCAATTTTTTAACAATTTATAGCAAAAATGCACAAACAACAATTTAGCTAGGATTTTCATGAACTAAAAGCATTAAACCACTCAATATATTATCTATAATGACATGAAACCATAATTATAATTTAATATAAAGTATTTAATAATTTTCCAAAACTCTAGTTAGCAAAATAACTTAATTAGGGCATTTTATAAGTAATGGTTTGGAATTAGCAACTAAATTAGCTTTCTATAAAACTTAAGATGTTAATCCACAACACAAAACCATGCACAATTTATCATAACCCATTTTCACAACAAAACCCTAACTTGAAATATTTAATCATGCCATTAAACTCATCAAAAACCTAATTAAGCACTTAGTTAACTTAGATTAAAGCAACTTGATAACAAATTTTAACAAAAGCATGAGATTATACCTCCCATGATGAGATCAAGCTCAAGATCTAGCCTCCTAAAATGCCATTTTGATCCCTAGATCCATGCTAGAATGGTTAATGAGAAATGGGTAGGAGTTGGATTTTGATTTTGAAATTTTGTGGATTTTTAAGCATTTTTGTGGATTTTTTTGAAGAGAAAGTGAGATGAAGAAGTGAAGGGCTGTTCTAAATGGGGGGGGGGGGCTCGGCCAAATGCAGGTGGGGAGAGGAGAGAGAGGGTGTGGGGAGTTGGGGAAAGTTTCACAAAGTCAAAAGACCACACAAACAACAACTCATACTCCAATTACTATATTTTAATCCTTATCATATTGAACTTTTAGAATGAGATGAAAACAAAAATGAGGGGGGGAGTGGGCTGTTCCAGCAGCGGTGGGGCCGGCCATGATGGAGAGGAATGAGTGAGAGAGATTTTACAAAGAAATTCTATGCAAAAAGACCCCCCACAAGCGCAAAATTGCAAGTTTTAGCTTAAATTAATTATTTTTTTTGTTCTCCATAATAAAAAACCATTAAAACTTGAAATAAAATACTAAAAAATTATATTACAACTGGATTTTAATTAACATGATTTTAAAGATTAAAATTAGCCCATTTAAATTTGTATTTATCGCTAATTTAATGTATTTTCTTACCGGCTTAAAATAATATTAAAATAATAATTTTTTCAGAAAAGTTGAAATTTCACCAGTGGCTCAATAAACACTAAATACTAGTAATTACATAGCTAGAACATGTATATTTAATTTTATAATAAAGATATTTGCATTTTGACTTTTTACAGAAAACCCTCTTATTTTACCGTTTTTTTCGAAATTTCACCGAAACGATTTTCAAAACGTTCCAAAATTGAATCTAGCTTTAAAACACATCAGGTGGTTCCTAATTCCTTCGAAAATAAATGCAGTATCATATGAAGTGTACATGTAAGTGTAGCAAGGTTTAAGTATCTACATGTAATCAAGTACGAGGGTGTACATGTCAATATGTATACATGATGTATAAGTAAATATAGCAAGATATAAGTGAAGTGGAACAAGGTTCACTACCTTAACTATTCCTGCCCAATGCAATATCACGTATGTATGTGTCCACAATATTTCATATGAACAATAGAATAAGAGTTACTACTCCAATCATTCCTATCCACTACCATATCACATATGTAGGTGTTTGTGCGTGTCATGGCAATTACAGACGGTATGGGTGTAGCATACAATTTAGTGCTCGTGCAACATGAACCGTCAGTAATGTGTTATATCTAAAGGTACGAGTCAAGTACAACAGATAATGCTATGCAATAACATTCATATGAAAGTAACTAATATGCAAATACATGCAGCTATCATATCATATTCGCCCCGACGCATAACGCCATACAGGCGATTTCCCCGTAGATGTTAAATCTACTCACCGATGGTCTCGAGCTATGAAAATCCGACCACCTGCTTCCCCTTGTCCGCAGCACCCGTAGTCCCTGCTTGCGAACCTAAAATTTCATAAATACAACACATAAGCTAAATATCCTATAATGACGAAAAGACAATGAAACGCGACGAAAACGTCCGGAAAATTACACTGCGCGCTTAGCGCATCTATCGTGCACGATACCGGCCAAAACCCTAATTGGGGTCGCTAAACTACAAAACACCAAAACTGGACTCCGATCGTCCCGATCGCGTAACTCAACACAAAAATTACGAGGAATACACTAGATATAACCTCGCAACTACCAAACGAACCCTACGTCGGAAAAACCCCGAAATCTAGTAAGCAACCTATCGCAATATATCGCACTAGATTCAAGATAACGCAAATCTAATAATTACAAATACCTTAAAATAGCTTAACTAAGTTATCTAAACCAATCCTATATTTTTAACACTCGCTAATTATGTTTTAGCAAAAATCTAGTAAGCAACTTTGCTTAATTAAACAAAATGCTTATTAGCAAATTTTAACATTTTCCACTAGATTAATCTTTTTCAAAACACAATTTAACACTTCAAATAAACACTAATCACTTAATCAAAATTTAACCCTAACATGAATTTTTTAAACCAATTATAATGAATTAATCATGAAGTAAAAGCTAAACTAAGCACATAAATAGCTAACTAAATTAGCTAGTTTAAGATTAAAACAATTAATTATGGATTCAGGTATGAAATTATACCTTCTCAAGAACACCAAAATGAAATTAGATCCATCATTTTAGCCTCCAAAAATCAAGCTTTGATGAAGATCCATGAAGGATTAGTGAAGGAAAAATGGTTTAATTTTTATACGGTAATTTTTGGATTTATTTTTGGAATTCTTTTTGTGTTTTTGATTGAAAAAGAGTGAGAAATGAGCTTGGAATTTTTAAGGGTAGAAATGGGGGGATGAGGCTCGGCCAAGGGTGAGATGGGGGGTTTTGTGTAATTAAAATGAAGAATTTTCTAGTCTTAAGCAATAAATGCAACATTAAATGAAAAATGCCACCTTTACTCCCTTTTCTTTTCTTTTGAAAAAGAAACCATTAGTCACCAAAAAAAATCTAGATATTTAAAAAGAACCTTCTAAAATAATTCTAGTGACAAAATTAATTTATTCACAAAAAAAAAAAATTTCCCGATTTACGTGCACAAAATACCGCTTAAAATAATATTTTATTTGGGAAAAAATCTATCTGAACCAAAACCTCCCAAATACTCCCAAAGTTCGCGCACAAGCTTTATTTTGGCCAAACTAGGTGTCGGTAAGCTTATACGGTCGTTTGATCGAAATCAGGTTAAAACGGGAAAAACCGACAATTTTGCCCTAAAACGGGAAAATTCGCAAAACGATTTCTAAAACGTTACAGTACTATCATGTCGAGCAAGAAATTCCTCCCTATATATGTCCAAGCATCCACTACAATATACATCGTATGTACAGTAATGGCCTCTAGGGCATACATATAACTAACATCTTTTGCAGCAGATACCGCTAAGGCTGACTGTGTGCAGTTTTGCTATAGGTGGGTTTTGCGGTTATCCGATATTGCTCATTGTATATTCATTGTATCCTGTACTCTCCATCTACCATTTTCATGTATTGACTTAGAGACGAGTTGTGAAGACGATATTGTATAATTTTTTGTGACTTGAAGGTCTTTTATGCCATTTCATTTATATCGTCTTTTTCTTCGCTACGACGTCGTATATCTGTTGTGCTGGTTGTTTTCCACCTTTGGGCGTGGATTTGCTCCCGTTGAGGATGCTTTACTTATATATTTTTATGTTGTACCCTTTTGGGGTCTTGTTTTACAAAGGAGGTGCTGCCAAATTTTTAAAAGAAATAAATTGGGACTTGAAAGAATTTGATTGAGATTTCAAAAGTTTTAACAATGTTATTATCACTTACTACTTTTGATGGTTTAGATTGCTGGGTTTTTGACTTACTTGAATTACATTACGCCTAGAGATGTTACGTAGTTTATGGGTCGTCACGTGCTAAATTTATGGTCGTGACATATATGGCTCATAATAGATCGAAAAACTACTGATAACACTTATCAGTAAATCTCAGCAGCCCTGGCCAGGCACTTCCTGTTATAGCCAATCGTACAAAGTGCAACATCAACCCCCAATACCGGGAGAGATGAAACCCCTCCTATCTCTCATTGCCTCCATGTGCCTCGGGACTGTACCCAAAATCCACCAGTTTGCACGACTCAGTAGAGCCGTGGTAGAGTGGAGATCAAAGTATAGTGGGAGGCACACAAGACTCTATGACGATCTCGGGTCTATAGAATAACCTGTACCATGTCACCAGAGAACTGCTATCCGACGATAGATATAAAACCACATAGGAGTTCTCGGCGAGTCCGTTCAGTGTACCCAGTATCACTGAGCACCCATATACAGTCTTTGGTGTCACCACGCCAATGGATATGGGATCATCCATCGCCCATTATATAGGACAAGTAACGTATACGCTAGTCTACTCTGGTAATATCGATGCCCAGTCTCAATACACCTACGACTAGGAATATTTTAAGGATATGCTCATAAATTACATATGTCCCACTAGTATGATCCACATCATAATCTCAGTAGTCAAGCAAATATCCTAAGAGATTTATCAACATGTACCAAATGAGTGAAAGCGTGATCAAATGAACATGTCAAGATAAAGTACAACCAGATAGCATACTATCATGTCGAGCAAGAATGTCCCCTGAATACACACTCACACACACACACACACACACCCCGGTACATACACTATCATATAATGGCCTCTTGGGCATACATATATCCAACAATCTCCCACATGCACTAAGGCCAATTATTGGCGTATCTCATACCCAACATCTCAAAAAGTCGCTCATGTTGCGGCAGAGGGAGGGCCTTGGTGAGTGGATCCGCGGTGCTATCTTTTGTATCTACTCTCTGAATCTCGATCTCGCAGCGATCAACTATCTCCAGGATTAGATGATATCGCCTGAGGATGTGTCTGGATCGCTGATGGGACCTGGGCTCTTTGGCTAAGGCCATAGCCCTATTATTATCACAATACAAAGGTACTGGATCTATAATGGTCGGAACTACTCTTATCTCCGAGATGAACTTCCTCATCCAGACGGCTTCCTTGGCGGCATCATTTGCAGCAATATACTTATCTTCCATCGTGGAGTCTGGAACGGTATCCTGTTTGGAACTCTTCCAACACACCGCCCCTCCATTGAGGGTAAGGGCAAACCCTGAGATAGATTTGCTATCATCCTTATCACTCAGGAAGTTCGAATCGGTAAAGGCCTCCATTTGGAGATCTCCGTTACCATAAACCAAGAACATTTCTATAGTCCTTCGCAAGAACTTAAGAATGTTCTTCACAGCTGTCCAGTGATTCTCTCCTGGTTTGGATTGATATCTTCTTACTACACCCAGTGCATAAGCTACATCAGGGTGTACATAACATTACATACATTATAAATCCTACAGCAGAAGCATAGGGTATAATGCTCATGCGAGCTCTCTCTTCATCAGTTTTTGGGCAAAAGTCCTTGGAGAGAGTGACTCCATGGCTAGCGGATAAGGCACCCCGCTTGGAGTCTTCCATACTAAACCTCTTTAGGATGGTGTTAATATACCTGGTTTGGGACAATCCCAATAAACTTTTAGATCTATCTCTATAGATCTTCATGCCCAATATGTACGAGGCATCACCCAAGTCCTTCATAGAGAACCTCTGCAATAAGAACAGTTTGACCGATTGTAGCATAGGAACATCATTTTCTATCAGAATAATGTCATCTACGTACAATACGAGGAATGTGACAGTACTTCCTACAATCTTCTTATAAACAGAAGGTTCATCTGGATTTTTGACGAAATCAAACTCTTTGATAATATCATCAAAATAGATGTTCCAACTCCATGATGCTTGATTTAATCAATAAATGGATTTAAGCAACCTACATGCTTTCCCGCTGCTCCCACTATCAATGAAGCTTTCTGGCTGATCCATATAAACACATTCTTCTAAATCACCATTTAGAAAAGCCGTTTTAAAGTCCATCTGGAAGATTTCATAGTCGTAGTGAGCAGCAATAGTAAGTAGGATATGAATGATTTAAGCTTGGGTACAGGAGAAAAGATTTCGTCATAGTCCAGTCCTGGTCTTTGCCAAAATCCTTTCGCCACAAGCCTTGCCTATAGGTCTCCACCTGCCCATCTACACCGATCTTTCTCTTAAAGATCCATTTGCACCCTATGGGTTTTACCCCAGAGGGTACAACATCCAAAGTCCATACTTTGTTGGGGTACATAGACTCCATTTCGAATCTCATGGTATCCAGCCACTTCACAGAGTCACCACTCGTGACAGCTTGCTGAAAACTGGTAAGGCCATCATCGTTCATGATGCAATCTTCTCCATCACCATCAACGAGAAAACCGTAATTCTCTCCGGTGGGTGAGAAGTCCTACCAGATCTAAGGAGTGGCTGAGGTTCATTAGGTTCTGTTTCAACTTCAGGTTCAACCAAGTTGTCATTTGTAACTTGTGTCTCTAGAACCTCTTATAGATCTACCGCATTTCCATCAGTATCATTTGGAAAAATCTCATTTTCTAGAAATGTGGAATTTCGAGAAACAAACACCCTTTGTTCCTCCTTGTGCTAGAAACGATATCCATATGAATCTTTTGGATATCCCACAAATGCACACTTGACTGATGTGTCTCGAGTTTGTCCGGATTCTGCTTTTTGACAAAAGCCGGACAACCCCAAATCTTAACTCGCTTAAGAGATGGTCCCTTCCCATACCATATCGCATATGGAGTGGTAGACACGGCCTTTGTTGGAACCCTGTTCAACAGAAAAGCTGTAGTCTCTAATGCATGCCCCCAAAACGAGAGAGGAAACTCAGCATCACTCATCATGGATCATACCATATCTAAAAGGATTGGATTCCGCCGCTCTGACACACCGTTGTGCTGTGGTGTGTAAGTGGGAGTGAGCTGAGGGAGAATCTCATTCCCTTTTAGGAAGTTTAAAAACTCTTTACTAAGATACTATCCACCTCGATCTGATCGAAGTATTTTGATGCTCATTCCAGTTTGTTTTTCTACTTCAAGTTTGTACTCCTTGAATTTCTCGAAAGCTTCAGACTTATGTTTTAACAAAAATACTTGACCGAATCTTGAGAAATCATCAGTAAAAGTTATGAAGTAAGAAAAACCGCCTCTCGCATGTGTAGACATTAGCCCACATACATCACAATGTATGAGGCCCAAGAGTTCAGTAGCTCTTTCTCCGTGTCCAGTAAACGGAGTTTTGGTCATTTTCCATTGATACAAGACTAACAAGTCGCATAAGATTTATACTCAAAAGGATTTAAATATCCATCTTTATGAAGCTTGTTTAGTCTTGTTTCATTAATATGACCAAGTCTACAATGCCAAAGAAAAGCTTCATTTATATCTAAAAATTTCCTTTTATTTGTGTGTTGTATGTTGAAAACTGTCTTTTGATTAAGAATGTATATCCCGTTATTAAGTGTACCACAACCAATTAACTCTTGAATCGGTTTAATGTTCATAACATTTTGCTGCAACATAAAATGATATCCTTGATTGTCCAACAAAGAAATGGATATTATATTACAAAACATGCTTGGTACAAAATAACATGAGTTCAAAACCAATATACAACCTGATGGCAACCCTAGGTGATACTCTCCTACTGAAACTGCATGTACATTGGAACCATTTCCAACTCGGAGAGTATGATTACCGGTCTTCAAAACTCTGTTATTTCTCAACTCGTGCACAGAATTGCAGATATGAGAACCCGAACCGGTATCCAATACCCAGCAAGCAGAGTTTATAGAAAAATTAGTTTTCAGTTACGAACACACCTGAAGCTGAAGCATCACCATGCTTCCTTTTCATGAGACCAAGGTACTCAGTACAGTTCTGCTTCCAGTGCTCCGCCTTCTTGCAAAAGAAACATTCTCCTTTTCCCGACTCCGCAGCTTTGGATTTGTCTTTTCAATTTGCCTTCTTGATTCCACCTCTCAACTTAGTGGTATTCTTCTTGTTCTTTCCCTTAGCCTTGGCTTTTGGGACGGAACAGGAAGATTGTCCAACAAGAAGAGAGGGAGACTTCGCCTTAAGCGTGCTCTACGCACTTTTCAACATATTGAGAAGTTCGGGCAGTGATTTCTCCATGTTGTGCATGTTGAAGTTCACTATGAAAGGAGCAATGGCAGAGGAAAGAGACTGTAGAACAATATCCGTATATTGCTCGTTATCCATTGTCCATCCAAGGCCCTCAAGCTCTTCAATAAAAGCCATCATCTTCAAAACGTGGTCACCTACCGAAGTACCAGGAGCCATCCGCATCTGAAACAACTTTCGAGGTGCTTCGTATCGTAGGATACGAGATTGCTCCATATACAACTCCTTTATATGGAGAAAGATGGATTTTCAATCCATCTCCTTATGCTGCTTTTGATGTGTACAGACCATTGATGCAAGCGCGAGGTATTTGGCAGTGGCACAGTCAATATCCACCGTTTTGCGGATCTCCCGATCCGCTACAGAAGATTCGGGCCCTGGTTTGGGCGGGGCTGAGACAGTGAGGACATATGATACTTTATCATATGTAAGTGCAATGTTAATATTACTCAACCAGTCTTTATAGTTCGGTCTGGTAAGCTTATTTTTCTCTAATAGTAGCTTAAGTCCAGTCATGGTTATCTGCCATTAGGAGAGAGAATAGAATACACTCAGCGAAAGCTCTTGCAAAGATCAGATTGGTTATTTATCTTATCTAGTCGACGCTCCCACTGATTTTATCAATTTTTCCTTCAAACCTTAAAAGGAAAAAATTAGCCAGGATTAATTACATGCTACAACTTCACTAACCGTTTAGCCAGGCCAGTGCCGGTACTTCTGAGGGAGGTTCCCCATGCTTTCGCACGAACCTAATTAAAATAAACCTCATTTTCCCAGAGTTGTAGCCCCGTTGACACCTAGACACCTAATGAGTTAGCTAATTGTAAAGTGCAAAACTCTCCCGGGAGCAACTATTGCTCACAGTAGGATCGGGCTCCTACTATCACATAGAAAGTATGCAATCTCATTGCAAATTTCAACACTTGAAACTTCTGTTATAGTTTTTACCCCTAGTAACTTATGACCTTGACTATAATCAGCATATCATAAGTAATAATCAAGTTCTACCCATCACTTCATGATTAATTAGACCCACTCACATGACCCTTGACTATAATCAACATAATCACATGAATGTCCTAATTAATCGCATCATATGCTGTGTAGGAAAACATCACTTAGCTACCGTACACTACGCCTTGACTATAATCAACATACGTAGTACGAATACTAGGTACTCTACTTCCTAAAATGACGGAGGGTTACGAATAGTTTTTAAGAAAACATTTAACGTTTTGAACTTGATATCGTTGTAGAACCCAATGGTTTTAAAAGGAGTGGCTCAAGCTCCACAATTTGAAAACTTTCTTTTTCATAAAAAGCCGAGTAGGTTTCAAATCTGATTCTACAATATCTTTTTAGGTTTCTTTTTGTTTACATTAATCTTATTAATGTAGTCCCATCATTTAAGTCCTTAAGCCATTACAGAAAATAAACGAAAATAGAACGTATGCTTATGCCATCCGCATTCACCGCAATGTCCCATTATGTACCGTTAGGTTACTTAACTAACGGCATAGCGGGGCGGGACTAGCGCGGATGCAAAACATAAGCAACGTTTATTATATATCATATATATAATACATCATTCGTCTCAACATATAAAATGATCATATCACAGAATATCAACAGTAAAAGCACATATATAAAAATATAGGATATACTATGAGGTACGTATTTTGTATTTAGCCAACAATAGAAAATACGGATTCCACAGTCGCGATGAATAGCCAAGCCTACACCCCTAGACCCCTACGAGGGCGGCAAGTGACCCTACCAATTCTAGATTTTAGGAGACCCGGTCTCGACTCCTCGAGATAGCCTCTTACTGAATCCTAGAATCCGGTCACTTGTGCTCCCCTCCTTGGGTCTATCTTAATGTGGAAAAGTAAATAATATGCAACAATGGTGACATCATCCTCAACCCAGAAGTGCCCCAATAAAAGAATATTACATAAAATTAATTTTACATGAACAAAAAGAAAAACTCTTATCTCACATAAAACTCCCGGCCATTCATTCAAGACGATCTTATACATCATATCTCAGCAACACATAATATCACATATCATCAACATAAGTAAGTATGCGTACCCCAATTGTTGTTGACATATAGCAACGAAACCGGCGATACACCACATACTATACTTACGTTCGCAGAATAGAATGTCAATCTACAATACTTGTAATCGTCACTATCCTTAGACACCATAAACCCAGAATATCTCATATTCTAGATTTCATGCCTAGCACTGCAAATCTTTCATTTGGGTCGCAATAATGAAAACACCTTTTCAAGGGAAACCGGGTAATTCAACAAGATTTCCGATTCTATCCGTGACTGAAATGCTAAATTTACAAGCGATAATTAATTTTTACAAAATCAATAAGTGTAGATTCCAATTATTGTATTACATTCAAATAAACTAGGCGATGTTAAACCATTTGATCGATCGATCAATTACCCAAAAAACTAAAGAGAAGCTCAACACCTGAGCAGTATTAAAAATACCCAGAAGCATCCCACAGTACCTATGGATCAACCGTAGAAGGGCCGACGCGAGCCTCACAAATGGCGCCGCGGAACCGCCGCCAAAGGTATGCTTCTGCCGTGGTTCCGTGGTCACTTGATCGAGTTAGGGTATCGTACTTCTAGAGGGTCCATATAATTACCTGCATGATTTTTTGAATATTTTTAATATGAAAAATTCCAACATTTTGAAAATTTTCCAGAGAAGAATTTTCGGGGTAATCGATGCTCGTTCGAAGTTTTTTAACATCGTCTAGGATACTCTAAATCTCTAGCCTTGCTCTGATACCGCTGTAGGGATTCTCTAGAACCCTGCATAGGGTTAAGGTTGCATCACACATGCTATAACAAAAATTTAAGGGGTTGCTAAACAATTTCGACCATGAATCGAACTAGAAAAATAGAGTAAAAGTTATAGTATCACATACTAACAAGTGTCTAACACTAAGTAGGGAGAAATACAACCTTTGTAGACCTCCTTGAGTGACTCCTTAGCACAAGTAGGGTTTGAACCGGTAGGCTTGAATCCTTCCAAGTCCACGATGATCCACCACGAAGTCCTTTTGCTCAAGCTCCTAGCTCCACTTGATCTTTGAAGGAATGGGGCAAACAACCTACACTACTGGGCTAGACTAGTATAGATTGGTGATGTGGGTTTGTATATCAGTCAAAAACCTTTTCTTTTTAAGTTCTTCCCTCACTTTTGAAACCCTAGAGAGCTTGATGGAGAGACGAAGGAGATGGAGGCTAAACTTGACTCAAGTAAAAATAAATATGAAACATAATCCTAAGTGAATGAAATTATGCCATGCCTAACTATGGTTACAAAATATCTAGATATTTTGTGGCTTGGGCATAAGCAAAACCATGGGCTAAAACTATGGGCAATGAAACCATGGTATTGACTTTGGTCAACACAAGAGAGTGGAGAGTTGAATAGTCAACCATGATTTTATCGCCATTTTCTTTTATCAAATAATCAAAATATACAAATATGTAACCATGTGAGTCTGTCATTGCCACCACCAATGTATCATCAACCATGACACATGTATGCTTGCATGTGTGCATCCATATCAACATATGCATACACTCATGCATGCATCATTAAGAAATAGGTTTTAATAAACGAGCTAATGGACTTAATATTAAATCAACACTTGATTTAATAACCTGGTCATATCACATAAGACCCGTCCAATAGTAAACGCCCGATTAAAATACGGTATCCAATACACGTATTTAATCGAGCTCCCGTGCATATCACATATGCACCCCACATCTTTTCGCCTGAGCTAGGAGACCCCTTTATGGGACTCTAAGACTCATCAATACGCTAGCAGTAGGTAGTGATCATATTACATACTCACAAACCTTCAGTGGCACAAGCTGTACGTAACGTCTCCCAGGTATTGAGCAATCAGAAGAAACACAAGGAAACCTGCTAAAACTCCCATCGAGCCAACTGGAAACACTTACCGTACAGTCCGGTCTCTTCGTCAAATATGCTGCATATCAAGTCTAGGGATGTTATCGTCGACCCCAATAACTCAATAAGTCATGCCGGTATATGGCTCATAACAGATCGAGAAACTACTGATAACACTTATCAGAACATCTCAGCAGCCCTGGCCAGGGACTTCCTGTTATAGCCAATCGTACATAGTGCAACATCAACCCCCAATACCGGGAGATACGAAACCTCTCCTGTCACTCATTGCCTCCATGTGCCTCGGGACTGTACCCAAAATCCACCTGTTTGCACGACTCAGTAGAGCCGTGGTAGAGTGGAGATCAAAGTACTGTGGGAGGCAAACAAGACTCTATGACGATCTCGGGTCTACAGACTAACCTGTACCAGTGTCACCTAAGAACTTCTATCCGACGATAGATATAATGCCACATAGAAGTTCTCGGTGAGTCCATTCAGTGTACCCAGTCTCACTGAGCACCCGTATACAGTCTTTGGTGTCACCACGCCAATGGATATAGGATCATCCATCGCCCATCATATGGGACAAGTAACGTATACGCTATTCTACTCTGGTAATATCGATGCCCAGTCTCGATACACCCACGACTAGGAACATTTTAAGGATATGCTCATAAACTACATATGTCCCACTAGTATGATCCACATCATAATCTCAGTAGTCAAGCAAATATCCTAAGGGCTTTATCAACATGTACCAAATAAGTGACATGATCAAATGAACATGTCAAGATAAAGTAAAACCAGATAGCATACTATCATGTCGAGCAAGAATGTCCCCTGAACACACACACACACATACACACACACACACACCGGTACATACACTATCCTATAATGGCCTCTAGGGCATACATATATCCAACAATCTCCCACTTGCACTAAGGCCAATTATTGGCGTATCTCGTACCCAACATCTCAAAAAGTTCTCATGTTGCGGCAGAGGGAGGGCCTTGGTGAGTGGATCCGCGGTGCTATCTTTTTTATCTACTCTCTGAATCTCGATCTCGCGGCGATCAACTATCTCCAGGATCAGATGATATCTCCTGAGGATGTGTCTGGATCGCTGATGGGACCTGGGCTCTTTGCCGAATGCCATAGCCCCATTATTATCACAATACAAAGGTACTGGATTTATAATGATCGGAACTACTCTTAGCACCCAGATGAACTTCCTCATCCAGACGGCTTCCTTGGCAGCATCATTTGCAGCAATATACTCAGCTTCCATCATGGAGTTTGCAACGGTATCCTGTTTGGAACTCTTCCAACACACCGCCCCTCCATTGAGGGTAAGGACAAACCCTGAGATAGATTTGATGGCATCCTTATCACTCTGGAAACTAGAATCGGTAAAGGCCTACATTTGGAGATCTCCGTTACCATAAACCAAGAACATTTCTTTAGTCCTTCGCAAGTACTTAAGAATGTTCTTCACAGCTGTCCAGTGATTCTCTCATGGGTTGGATTGATATCTTCTTACTACACCCAGTGCATAAGCTCTATCAGGGCGTGTACATAACATCACATACATTATAGATCCTACAGCAGAAGCGTTGGGTATAATGCTCATGCGAGCTCTCTCTTCATCAGTCTTTGGGCAAAAGTCCTTGGAGAGAGTGACGCCATGGCTAGCGGATAAGGCATCCCGCTTGGAGTCTTCCATACTAAACCTCTTTAGGATGGTGTTAATGTACCTGGTTTGGGACAATCCCAATAAACTTTTAGATATATCACTATAGATCTTCATGCCCAATATATACAAGGCATCATCCAAGTCCTTCATAGAGAACCTCTGCAATAAGAACAGTTTGACCGATTGTAGCATAGGAACATCATTTTCTATCAGAAGAATGTCATCCACTTACAATACGAGGAATGTGACAGTACTTCCTACAATCTTCTTATAAACAGAAGGTTCATATAGATTTTTGACAAAATCAAACTCTTTGATAATATCATCAAAATAGATGTTCCAACTCTGTGATGCCTGATTTAATCCATAAATGGATTTAAGCAACCTACAAGCTTTCTCGCTGCTCCCACTATCAATGAAGCCTTTTGGCTGATCCATATAAACACATTCTTCTAAATCACCATTTAGAAAAGCCGTTTTAACGTCCATCAGCCAGATTTCATAGTCGTAGTAAGATCTGAATGGATTTAAGCTTGGCTACAGGGGAAAAGATTTCGTCATAGTCCAGTCCTGGTCTTTGCCGAAATCCTTTCGCCACAAGCCTTGCCTTATAGGTCTCCACCTGCCCATCTACACCGATCTTTCTCTTAAAGATCCATTTGCACCCTACGGGTTTTACCCCAGTGGGTACAACATCCAAAGTCCATACTTTGTTGGTGTACATAGACTCCATTTCGAATCTCATGGCATCCAGCCACTTCACAGAGTCGCCACTCATGACAGCTTGCAGAAAACTGGTAGGGCTATCATCGTTCATGATGCAATCTTCTCCATCACTATCAACGAGAAAACCGTAGTATCTCTCCGGTGGGTGAGAAGTCCTACCAGATCTACGGAGTGGCTGAGGTTTATTAGGCTCTGTTTCAAGTTCAGGTTCAACCAAGTCATCATTTGTAAGTTGTGTCTCTAGAACCTCTTCTAGATCTACCGCATTTCCATCAGTATCATTTGGAAAAATCTCATTTTCTAGAAATGTGGAATTTCGAGAAACAAACACCTTTTGTTCCTCTTTGTGGTAGAAAAGATATCTATATGAATCTTTTGGATATCCCAAAAATACACACTTGACTGATCGTGTCTCGAGTTTGTTCGGATTCTGATTTTTGACAAAAGCCGGACAACCCCAAATCTTAACTCGCTTAAGAGATGGTCCCTTCCCATACCATATCTTATATGGAGTGGTAGACACGGTCTTTATTGGAACCCTGTTCAACCGAAAAGCTGTAGTCTCTAATGCATGCCCCCAAAAGGAGAGGGGCAACTCAGCATCACTCATCATGGATCATACCATATCTAATAGGGTTCGATTCCGCCGCTCGGACACACCGTTGTGCTGTGGTGAGTAAGGGGGAGTGAGCTGAGAGAGAATCACATTCCCTTTTAGGAAGTTTAAAAACTCTGTACTAAGATACTCTCCACCTCGATCTGATCGAAGTATTTTGATGCTCATTCCAGTTTGTTTTTCTACTTCAAGTTTGTACTCCTTGAATTTCTCGAAAGCTTCAGAATTATGTTTTAACAAAAACACATGACCGAATCTTGAGAAATCATCAGTAAAATTTATGAGGTAAGAAAAACAGCCTCTCGTATGTGTAGACATTGGCCCACATACCACTATGTATGAGGCCCAAGAGCTCAGTAGCTCTTTCTCCGTGTCCAGTAAACGGAGTTTTGGTCATTTTCCCTTTGATACAAGACTAACAAGTCGCATAAGATTTATCCTCAAAAAGATTTCAATATCCATCTTTATGAAGCTTGTTTAGTCTTGTTTCATTAATATGACCAAGTCTACAATGCCAAAGAAAAGCTTCATTTATATCTAAAAATTTCCTTTTATTTGTGTGTTGTATGTTGAAAACGGTGTTTTGATTAAGAATGTATATCCCGTTATTAAGTGTACCACAACCAATCAACTTTTAATTCGGTTTAATGTTCATAACATTGTGCTGCAACATAAAATGATATCCTTGATTGTCCAACAAAGAAATGGATATTATATTACAAAGCATGCTTGGTACAAAATAACATGGGTTCAAAACCAATATACAACCTGATGGCAACCCTAGGTGATACTCTCCTATTGAAACTGCATGTATATTGGAACCATTTCCAACTCGGAGAGTATGATCACCCGTCTTCAAAACTCTGCTATTTCTCAACCCGTGCACAGAATTGCAGATATGAGAACCCGAACCAGTATCCAATACACAGCAAGCAGAGTTTATAGAAAAATTAGTTATCAGTTACGAACACACCTAAAGCTGAAGCATCACCATGCATCCTTTTCATGAGACCAAGGTCTTCAGTACAGTTCCGCTTCCAGTGCCCCGTCTTCTTGCAAAAGAAACATTCTCCTTTTCCCGACTCCACAGCTTTGGATTTGTCTTTTCCCTTTGCCTTCTTGGTTCCACCTCTCAGCTTAGTGAATTTCTTCTTGTTCTTTCCCTTAGCCTTGGCTTTTAGGACGGAAGAGGAAGATTGTCCAACAAGAAGAGAGGGAGACTTCGCCTTAAGCGTGCTCTCCGCACTTCTCAACATATTGAGAAGTTCGGGTAGTGATTTCTCCATGTTATACATTTGAAGTTCACTATGAAAGGAGCAAAGGCAGAGGGAAGAGACTGTAGAACAATATCCGTATATTGCTCGTTATCCATTGTCCATCAAAGGCCCTCAAGCTCTTCAATAAGAGCTATCATCTTCAAAACGTGGTCACCTACCGAAGTGCCAGGAGCCATCCGCATATGAAACAACTTTCGAGGTGCTTCGTATCGTAGGATACGAGATTGTTCCCTATACAACTCCTTTATATGGAGAAAGATGGATTGAACATCCATCTCCTTGTGCTGCTTTTGATGTGTACTGACCATCGATGCAAGCGCGAGCTATTTGGCAGTGGCACAGTCAATATCCAACGTTTTACGGATCTCCCGATCCGCTACAGAAGATTCGGGCCCTGGTTTGGGCGGGGCCGAGGCAGTGAGGACATATGATACTTTATCATATGTAAGTGCAATGTTAATATTCCTCAACCAGTCTTTATAGTTCGGTCTGGTAAGCTTATTTTTCTCTAATAGTAGCTTAAGTCCAGTCATGGTTATCTGCCATTAGGAGAGAGAATAGAATACACTCAGCGAAAGTTCTTGCAAAGATCAGATTGGTTATTTATCTTATCTAATCGATGTCTCCCACTGCTTTTATCAAATTTTCCTTCAAACCTTAAAAAGAAAAAATTATCCGGGATTAATTACATTCTAAAACTTCGCTAACCGTTCAGCCAGGCCAGTACCGGTACTTCTGAAGGAGGTTCCCCGTACTTTCGCACGGACCTAATTAAAATAAACCTCATTTTCCCATAGCCGTAGCCTTGTTGACACATTTCTAGACACCTAATGAGTTAGCTAATTGTAAAGTGCAAAACTCTCCCGGGAACAACTATTGCTCATAATTGGATCGGGCTCCTACTATCACATAGAAGATATGCAATCTCATTGCAAATTTCAACACTTGAAAGTCCTGATATAGTTTTTACCCTAAGTAACTTATGACCTTGACTATAATCAACATATCATAAGTACTAATCAAGTTCTACCCATCACTTCATGATTAATTAGACCCACTCACATGACCCTTGACTATAATCAACATAATTACATGAATATCCTAATTAATCGCATCATATGCTGTGTAGGAAAACATCACTTAGCTACTGTACACTACGCCTTGACTATAATCAACATACGTAGCACGAATACTGAGTACTCTACTTCCTAAAATGACGGAGTGTTGCGAATAGTTTTTAAGAAAATCTTTAACGTTTTGAACATATATCGTTGTAGAACCAAATGGTTTTAAAAGGAGTGGCTCAAGCTCCGCAATTTAAAAACTTGCTTTTTCAAAAAAAAAGACGAGTAGGTTTCAAATCTGATTCTACAATATCTTTTTAGGATTCTTTTTGTTTACATTAATCTTACTAATGCAGTCCTGTCATTTAAGTCCTTAAGCCATTACAAAAAAGAAACGAAAATAGAACGTATGCTTATGCCATACGCATTCACCGCAATGTCCCGTTATGTACCGTTAGATTACTTAACTAACGGCATAGCGGGGCGGGACTAGCACGGATGCAAAACATAAGCAACGTTTATTATATATCATATATATAATATATCATTCGTCTCAACATATAAAGTGATCATATCACAGAATATGAACAACAAAAGCACATATATGAAAATATAGGATATACTAGGAGGTCCGTATTTTGTATTTAACCAACAATAGAAAATACGGATTCCACAATCGCGATGAATAGCCAAGCCCACACCCCTAGACCCCTACGAGAGCGGCAAGTGAACCTACCAATTCTAGAGTTTAGGAGACCCGGTCTCGACTCCTCGAGATAGCCTCCTACTGAACCCAAGAATCCGGTCACTTGTGCTCCCCTTCTTGGGTCTATGTTAATGCAGAAACGTAAATAATATACAACAATGGTGACATCATTCTCAACCCAGAAGTGCCTCAATAAAAGAATATTATATACAATTAATTTTACATGAACAAAAAGAAAAACTCTCATCTCACATAAAAGCCCCGGCCATTCATTCACGACGATCCTGTACATCAAATCTCAGCAACACATAATATCACATATCATCAACATAAGTAAGTATGCGTACCCCAATTGTTGTTGACATATAGCAACGAAACCGACGATACACCACATACTATACTTACGGTCCCAGAATAAAATGTCAATCTACAATACTTGGAATCGTCACTATCCTTAGACACCATAAACTCAGAATATCTCATATTCTAGATTTCATGCATAGCACTGCAAATCTTTCATTTGGGTCGCAATAATGAAAACACCTTTTCAAGGGAAACCGGGTAATTCAACAAGATTCCCGATTCCATCCGTGACTGAAATGCTAAATTTACAAGCGATAATTAATTTTTACAAAATCAATAAGTGTAGATTCCAATTGTTGTATTACATTCAAATAAACTAGGGGATGTTAAACCATTTGATCGATCGATCAATTACCCAAAAAACTACAGAGAAGCTCAACACCTGAGCAGTATTAAAAATACCCAGAAGCATGCCAGTACCTATGGACCAACCGTAGAAGGGCCGACGTGAGCCTCACAAATGGCGCCACGGAACCGCCGCCAAAGGCATGCTTCTGCCGCGGTTCCGTGGTCATTTGATTGAGTTAGGGTATCGTGTCATGTGATAGAGTTAGGGTATCGTTCTTCTAGAGGGTCCATATAATTACCTGCATGATTTTCTGAATATTTTTAATGTTAAAAATTCCAACATTTTGAAAAAATTCCAGAGAAGAATCTTCGGGGTAATCGATGCTCGTTCGATGTTTTTTAACGTCGTCCAGGATACTCTAAAGCTCTAGCCTGGCTCTGATACCACTGTAGGGATTCTCTAGAACCCTGCCTAGGGTTAGGGTTGCATCACACTGTTGGATATATGTATGCCCTAGAGGCCATTATATGATAGTGGATGTATTTATACATGTATATATATATTCAGTGTACATTCTTGCTCGGCATGATTGTATGCTATCTGGTTCTTCTTTATCTGACATATTGATTTGATCATGCTTTTATTCAGTCACACATGTTGATAAAGCCCTGAGGATATAGGCTTGACTACTGTGATTATGATAGAGATCATACTAGTGGGACATCTGTAGTTTATAAGTATATCCTAAAATGTCCCTAGTCGTAGGTGTATCGAGACAGGGCATCGATATACCATAGTAGACTAGCGTATATGATACTAGACCCATATGATGGGCGATGGATGTTCCTACACTCATCGATGTTTGACATCGAGATCATATACGGGTGCTCAGTGGAGACTGGGTACACTGGGCGGACTCACCGAGAACTCCTATATAGAATTATATCTATCGTCGGATAGCAGTTCTCAGGTGACACTGGTGCAGGTTAGTCTATAGACCGGAGATCTTCATAGAGTCTTGTGTGTTCTCCCACTATACTTTGATTACAACCCTACCACGGCTCCACTGAGTCATGCAAACAGATGGCCGTTGGGTACAGTTCTGAGACACACGAAGGCGATGAGCGATAGGAGGGGTTTCGTCTCTCCCGGTATTGGGAGTTGATGCTGTGCTGTACTCGATTGGCTATATCAGTAAGTCCCTGGCCAGGGCTGTTGAGATTTACTGATAAGTGTTATCAGTAGTTTCTCGATCTGTTGTAGACCATTCATCGGCACGACTTATTGAGTTATTGGGGTCGACGTTACTATCCCTAGACTTGATATGCAGCATATCTGATGAAGAGACCGGACTGTACAGTAGTGTTGCCGGTTGGCTCGATGGGAGTTGTGACAGGTTCGCTTGTTTTCTTCTGATCGCTCAATATCCGGGTGGCCGTTACGTTTAGCTGACCGCTTGCGGCTTGGGGGTGCTTGATATGATCATCACCCACTGCCGTCGTATTGACGTGTCTTAGAGTCCCACAATGGAGTTGCCTAGTCCAGGCGAAACGATGTGGTGCGCATATGAGATATGCGCGTGGACCCGGTTAAAATGCGCGTATGAGATACCGTATATTAATCGGGCGGTTTGCTTTTGGTCTGGTCGTATGCGATATGACCGATTTGCTAAATCAAGTGTTGATTTATCATTGACCATTAGTTTCTCACTTGAAATCCTTTCTTGTCTTTTTGTTGTATGCATGCAAGTATGCATTCATTCTCAGTCATGCACATAGGATGTGCATGCATACATAAATGCATACATAATCTATCATGGTTGTTGATATAGTGGATGGTGGCAATATAAGACTCACACCATATATATAAATATATAGATATTATTATTTGGAAAAGAAAAATGGAAAGGGAAATTGTTTTCATGGTTTAATTTTTTATTCTTGCACTAACCCCTTGGATTAACCATGATTCATTTTCTATGGCCATTTTTGTTCCAAACTAAAATATTTAGATATTTTATAACTATGGTTAAGAATGAGGAAGTGAAAATATATATATTTTCATTTCTCATTTTTATTTACAAGCTTATCATTATCTTGAGCTCTTTACAAGCCATCATCTTCTTCCTCCTTTCTCTCTTGCTCTCTCGTTTTCTCAAGTGAGCAAAAGAGTCACCAGTTAGGATTTTGAAGTGAGAAAACAAACCACATCACCATTCTACACTAGTCTTGCCCATTAGTGTTGAGTGTTAGCTTCCATTTCTTCTCTTGATCTAGTGGAGCTTCAAGTTTGGACAAAGAGGACTCCGGGTGGATCGTCGTGGACCTAGAGGATCTAAAGTGAACCTTTTTCCCAACCCACAAGTAGCCAAGGAGTCTAGTGTAGAGAGCTACAAAGGTTGCACTCTCAAAACACTAGCTTTTACTACTTGTGTTTATGTTGCCCTAAACATTCTAGCATGATCCTTAAGATAGTTTCTTTAGCACCATATAAAATTTAAATATGGCATGTGTGTTTCCTCCAAACCCTTGTAGTGGTGCTGTAGGAAAACCTTCACACATATGCTATAACAAAAATTTAAGGGGTTGCTAAACAATTTCGACCATGAATCGAACTAGAAAAATAGAGTAACAAGTTGTAGTATCACATACTAACTAGTGTCTAACACTAAGTGGGGAGAAATACAACCTTTGTAGACCTTCTTGAGTGACTCCTTAGCACAAGGAGAGTTTGAACCGGTTGGCTTGAATCCTTCCAAGTCCACGATGATCCACCACGAAGTCCTTTTGCTCAAGCTCCTAGCTCCACTTGATCTTTGAAGAAATGGAGCAAACAACCTACACTAATGGGCTAGAATAGTATAGATTGATGATGTGGGTTTGTACATCAGTCAAAAACCTTTTCTTTTTAAGTTCTTCCCTCACTTTTGAAACCGTAGAGAGCTTGAAGGAGAGAGGAAGGAGATGGAGGCTAAACTTGACTCAAGTAAAAATAAATATGTAACATAATCCCAAGTGAATGAAATTATGCCATGCCTAACTATAGTTACAAAATATCTAGATATTTTGTGACTTGAGCTTAAGCAAAACCATGGGCTAAAACCATGGGCAATTAAACCATGGTATTGACTTTGGTAAACACAAGAGAGTGGAGAGTTGAATAGTCAACCATGATTTTATTGCCATTTTCTTTTATCAAATAATCAAAATATACAAATATGTAACCATGTGAGTCTTGCATTGCCACCACCAATGTATCATCAACCATGACACATGTATGCTTGCATGTGTGCATCCATATCAACATATACATACACTCATGCATGCAACATTAAGAAATAGGTTTTAATAAATTCACTAATGGACTTAATATTAAATCAACACTTGATTTAATAACCCGGTCATATCACATACGATCCGTCCAATAGTAAACGCCCGACTAAAATATGGTATCCAATACACGTATTTAATCGAGCTCCCGCGCATATCACATATGCACCCCACATCTTTTCGCCTGAGCTAGGAGACCCCTTTATGGGACTCTAAGACTCGTCAATACGCTAGCAGTAAGCAGTGATCATATTACATACCCACAAACCTTCAGTGGCACAAGTTGTACGTAACGGCTCCCAGGTATTGAGCGATCAGAAGAAACACAAGGAAACCTGGTAAAACTCCCATCGAGCCAACTGGCAACACTTACCGTACAGTCCGGTCTCTTCGTCAAATATGCTGCATATCAAGTGTAGGGATGTTATCGTCGACTCCAATAACTCAATAAGTCATGCCTGTATATGGCTCATAACAGATCGAGAAACTACTGATAACATTTATCAGTACATCTCAGCAGCCCTAATCAGGGACTTCCTGTTATAGCCAATCGTACATAGTGCAACATCAACCCCCAATACCGGGAGAGACGAAACCCCTCATGTCGCTCATTGCCTCCATGTGCCTCGGGACTGTACCCAAAATCCACCTATTTGCACGACTCAGTAGAGCCGTGGTAGAATGGAGATCAAAGTACCGTGGGAGGCAAACAAGACTCTATAACGATCTCGGGTCTATAGACTAACCTGTACCAGTGTCACCTGAGAACTGCTATCCGACAATAGATATAATACCATATAGAAGTTCTCGGCGAGTCCGTTCAGTGTACCCAGTCTCACTAAGCACCCGTATACAGTCTTTGGTGTCACCACGCCAATGGATATAGGATCATCCATCACCCATCATATGGGACAAGTAACGTATATGCTAGTCTACTCTGGTAATATCGATGCCCAGTCTCGATACACCCACGACTAAGAACATTTTAAGGATATGCTCATAAACTACATATGTCCCACTAGTATGATCCACATCATAATCTCAGTAGTCAAGCAAATATCCTAAGGGCTTTATCAACATGTACCAAATGAGTGAAAGCATGATCAAATGAACATGTCAAGATAAAGTAAAACCAGATAGCATACTATCATGTCGAGCAAGAATGTCCCCAGAACACACACACACACACACACACACACACACACACCGGTACATACACTATCATATAATGGCCTCTAGGGCATACGTATATCCAACAGGTAGACCTAGTCCGACTTGGGTATTGTGCGAGACTTACAGCGATGGGTTTGTAGTCGCTTTCTTGAGTTTTGATGTCTCGCTTCTTTATTTGTTCTTTCTGGGTTGATCTTCGCCGTTGGGTGTCGTATATATGTATTGCGTGGTTGTGATTCCGCAAGTTGGCAAAGAGCTTGCTCCCGCTTGAGGATGCCTATATATTGTTGTGTATATATTTTTGGATCAAAATATACAAGGGAGGTGCTGCCCAAATTTTTAAAGACGAAACATGTTTTCAACTCTAATATAATCCACTTGCATTTTCTTGTTCCATTAGCTATACATTTAAAGAAAACATGATTCATTATACCTTTATTTCAAAACTACATCCCCACTATTTTTCACAAAGAGGTTTAGATTTTCTGGGCTTCGGCTTAATTGATTTACGTCACGCCTTTAGACGTTGCGTAAATTTAAGTGCCGGTCACGTGCTAAATTATGGGTCGTGACAAAGTTGGTATCAGAGCATTAGGTTTAACCTTGGTTTGAGTCTGGGTTTGACTATGCGGAGTTTAGGGCGTATATATTTTGGAACCTAGGCTTGACTTTACGGAACTTAGACTTGATGGGGGTATTAGACCCGAACTTTCATTTTATAGGTTGACCCCATTTGATGGAGTAGGTAGCTTGAGTAGAGATACGTACCGTACGTATGTTCCACGGCATACTTACAATACGATACTCCACTTTAAGAAATCTTAGGATGTTCATATTTTGAGATCTGTGATACTATTCGTCCCTATGATCATATATCCATTTGGGATTTGTTGATTTCTTTCATTCATTTGATCTATCTTCATCGATACCTGCTTGAGGTTCCTGTCGCCATGGTTTGAGTGCAGATTGAGCTGATGCTAGTGTTGCGGTTAGGACGGGCTCGTCATGGACGGGGACTGACCATTGTTGTTTTTGGTGACATGGGGACGTGTAGGTGTAGTGTTGTGTTGTGATCTCTCGTTTGAGGCGAGTGTTCGGTTTTGCACCGGATGATCGGGCCATTGATAGAGCCTGCCAGATTGAGAGGACTGTTGATGTACAGCCTACATTAGAGATCGTGAAGTTGTCTACCGTGCAGACTGATGACCCAGCTGTTGCTGAGATTGATGGGATGTCGATTCCAGAGTTTATGAGCTGAAACCGCTGGAGCTTTAAGGAAGAGATGTGACATGAGATAGGTAGTGTATCTTGAGTTGAGCGACTGATATGATTCATCAGATTTGATGTGCTTATGCAGGCTCAGTTGAGTTGAAGAATTCCAGTTGAAGAATCTTACTTGGATCTAGAGTAGATCGATCAAGAAAGGACGTTGTTCGTCGGACGCTCCGATGTGAGATCGGTAAGTTGACCAGTTTCAGATCGAAGGACCTCACCAGATGCATTGTGAGTTGATCGAGAACGGACGAATAAAGTGTATTCCTCCGATGATTTGGACGAGTTCCCGAGGACGTGTTCGGCTTGATATCTTCTACAGAGTGATGAAGATACCGAATTCGTAAATTCGAGTCCATGTGAGAGACTCCAGATTGACTATAGCCGAGAAAGAATTACAATATGCAGACAGCAAGAGATGACGTCGAAGTGGACAATAATAAAGACGAGTGGAACAAGAGGTTCGTACGAGATGTTGGCAAGCGGTTGTTACGCTCCGTTGATGCTAGAGGATGGATACGTGTGCAGAAGCGTTAGATACAGCCAAATTTCAGAGGAAAGCCGTGCTGAGGACACAGCTGTCCGGTTATGAGAAAAGAGTTAAGCAAGAGTGCCAACCTTCGTATAGTTTGGCATAAGTAAGATCGGAAGAAGCCATGAGCAGGTTCTTTCCAGGACACCGCAGCGATAGAGATTTGCACTCAGGGCCAATTATATCATGCGTATTCAGAGGGCCAAATGCCGCCGTCAGTAATGTGTCGTTGAGAGTGGTCATGTTGATTGGCCAAACGGTGATCAGAGGAGTTCCAGAGCGGAACTGTTCCATTAGTACACCTAACCAGTTCAACGAACAGAAGCATCGTGAGATTGGTAATCCACAGAGAAATGAGGATCCTAAGACCGAGGACGCCATATCATGAGCAGGAGGCAAGTAGATGATCTTGCTCTACCATCTTTGGGCGCACCGGCATATTTTTCGACATTGTAAGAGGTGTACCTCAATGTCAGTTATTGCGATTTGTGTTTTGTGATCCGAGTATCACACTTTTATCGCTTGGACTTGAGATTCGATGATTGAGTTTCGTGATTTATGTTTTTATGCACCTTGGCTGCACCAAGTGGAGATTTATATTTTTGTGTACAATTATTGCACTTGATTATGTTTTTTACACCGCTACATTGGTTTGTGATTTGGGCATATTTATTGCACTTGTTACCGATTTGTTCCTTCGTTGCATGAAATTATGGTTTCGTTGATTCGATACTGTTGATTTGATTTCATGCATGTTGTATGCACTTGCCTTTACTTATGCACTCGGTATAGCTTATATGTGCTTGTAGTGCATTAATTCATGTTTTGTGCACACGTTGCACACGTTTATGATTCTATACACCTTGGTATACTCAGTGTTGTTTTCGTGAGCATTTGAGATATTGATGAGTTTTCGTGCATTGGTTGCACCAGTTTTGTATTCCGTGCATTAGTTGCACCAGATTTGTATTTCGTGCATTAGTTGCATGTTCATAACATAATATTGCATTCCGTATTCCCCATTCTTATGTATTTTACAATAAAAACAGGTGCTTTTGACCCATGTCTGCTACATGTTACAGGTTACAGGTTCATAGAGCAAAAATAGTGAAAAACACAAAAGACGACACAAAAGAAAGACTTTTGACCAACAATTAGGAGGATCTTAGTAAAGCCCAGCAGAAGAACGGTTCACCATCAAAAAGGCAGCAAAAGATCCAAATTTGCAAGAAAGACGGTTAAAAGATCCATTGCAAAGTGTTCACTGAAAATCTGGAATTAATACAGAAGCCCAATTGATAAAAAGAATAAAGAAACAGGAAGCCCAGAAGAACCAAACCAAGCCCAAGAAAACTCATATGATGATCTCACCAAAGGGCCGCGGAACCGCGGCCCAACCGCGCCCAAGCGCGCCCATGCCGCGGTTCCGCGGCCGTTTGAAGCCCTAATGCACAGAAATTTTTACCATAATGTGCTGGTGGCTATGGAAAGATTTTCTGGGGGTATATTTGTAATTGTAGACATGCGGTGCAATTGTAAACCTAGGGTTTCTATGTCCTATAAATAGAACCCAAAGCCTTGTATTTTCTGATGCCTCTACTCATGAATAAAATTCTGTTTTCTTGAAGTTAGAGCGCATCAAAAGTAAGTAGGTTATTTTTATTGCAGTAGTTGTAGTTTTCATATTTGCCCTAGGTAAATTACTTTCTCGTCTTAGTTTAAATTAGTTTAGTTTTTATTAACTTGCAATCGATGTTTTCTCTTTTTAATAAAATCATGTCTTTTTTCATCCCCTCAATGAGCGAGTAGTTTCCTCGCTTGTTAGGGTTAGGAATAAGGAAGGATTTGAAAGATGAAGATCTCTCATCTCTTTTCGTTGCCAAACTTTTATGAACATTAGAACTCCATGCATACCTTCTTACTCCGCTCCCTACGGCACTTTTACCCTCGAGGTAACGGTGAATTTCGTAGTCTAAAGGCCCGGATTTTAAGGTTTTCCATGGAGGTTAGGGTAAAGATTAATAAAGGAAGGACAAGGATCTAGAGGAAGAATCAATCATCCCAATCATCCTAATCCCCTTTATAAATATTTACCATAACACTAATATGATATCTTTAATTAATGGCAATGGAAAGAGATGAAGATCTTTGTTTACCAAATTTTCCCTAGACCTAAGCCTAGCAAGTTTCTAATCCTAGTCTCATACAACTTCAATTTTTAGGTTTATTTATAAGACCCAACATCATTTGGAATTAACTCGTAAGAACTTAAAGGAAATTTACACATCCCTGTGGACCGACCCGTACTCACCGGCTAGCTTCATGCGACGCCGTTCTTGATTGCGGTTACAAATATTTTTGATCTATCTTTTAGAAAGCGCAAGCACGCTAAATCACATCAAATCAAATGGCGCCGTTGCCGGGGATGGCGTAGAATTTTCCTTTTTGTAATTTCGGGTTAATATAAAATATAAAAAAACATAAAAATCTGAAAAATCCAAAAATAAATTTTTTTATCATCTTTTATTGTTTGAAGGGTTTCTTTGTGAATCTTTGCAGGGTTTGACGGATCTGAAACAACACAGAAGGCAAATCAGAAAAGGGTATATCAAAACAGCAGGAGATTGAAAGTACAGAGCAGCTGAAGAAATTTGGAGACCTAAAGCCCCCAAAGAGCCGTGTTTCCGCGGCAAATGCATGGTCAAAACCACGGTTCCGCGGCGCCGTGTGGAGATCTCTGTAAAAAAATTGCACTGTTTGTTTTCTCATTCTCCCCTATTCAAATACCCCCAAAGAGCAGCAGAATTTTTCTTTTTGTAATTTCGGGTTAATATAAATCTAAAAAATCATAAAAATCTGAAAAGTTCCAAAAATATAAAAATTCTATCATCTTTTATTGTTTGAAGGGTTTTCTTTGTGGATCTTTACAGGATTGACGGATCTGAAACAACACAGAAGGAGAATCAGGAAAGGGTACATCAGAACAGAGGTAGATTGCTACAGAAGAGCCGTACAATTTTTTTCAGAGCACAATCTCTCCTTCTCACCGCGGAACCGCGGCCTAGGGGTGCTATCTGCGGCGGAACCGCGGTCTGGTGAAGTCTTCTCTGCACGAAATTTGCTTGGTTTGTTTCCTCATTCTCCTCTCTGCAAATCCCCCTATATCTTCTGTCAAATCTTCTGCAAGATTCTTTGCGCTAAAAATCTTCTTTCCCCTTCCAATAAACTGATTTTCTGCAGGATTCTTTGCGCCGCGCTAAAAAGCAAATTGATTGCAAGTGATTTACTGCTTTGCATACTTTAATCTGACTTTAAGGGGCTGTTGACCAATTCAGATTGGGTGGGGAATTCATCACCCTTCCCAGGACCCCAGAAAACACCTAAAGCATTTTGCATCGACCACAATTAATTAAAAAAGACTAGACTCAGACCTAAGGACATCGAGCTCAATAGGAAAAGGACTAGTATAGGCATCGACCGTTTATCCTAACCGACTTTGCGGTGTCTAAGCTAGTGGTTATTAATTAGGCCCACTGTAGTGGTGGTTCCTTCCCACTTACCTAGCCGTACTTGTCGGTGAAGAGGCGGTTTGAGGTCCTATTTCTAGCCCTAGTTAGGAGCTGTCTAGCAGACCTAGGCGACCTTAGATCTAGGCCTGATTGTGCATGTGTGGTTAATTGCATTTGTGTCACTAGTTTCTTTTCAAAAATCTTTTTGCACAAGCTCACTTAAAAAGAAAAAGGAAAATCTTTTCAAAACTTGCAGCTTGTCGCTAAAGAAATCTTTGCACTCACTCACACCACTTCTTCTCATTGACGTTTTCTTACCTTCACATTCTGTCTTTCATCTTTCGACTACACTAACCCATTTAGTGTATGTCCGGTTGGACTAGGGACCCTAGCGCCCGATTAGTCCGTGTTTCGTTGGTACCGACCGACGAACCTTTCGACTCCGAAGTCGAAATCTTGTCCACTTCTTCACTTTCACCATCACATTCTTCCGAAGGTATGTCGGGATACGATCCTAACAATACCTTACCGACGGGAAGGATTCCACCTCCGTTAGGTGCGAATAACCTAAATCTTCCGCCTGTTGAAGCGCCCGCACGAGTCGCGCTCCAGGATCTTTTCTACCCCGTCCGCACCGCCCTTCCTACTTGTCTTTCCCTCCCACGGGCTAATGGGGACAATTTTGAGATCAAACCCCACTTCATCAATATGCTGCCTAAGTTTCATGGTTTGGAATCCGAAGATGCATATATCTTTATCAACAAATTCCAAAACGTTTGCGCCATGATGAAAACTACCCAATTAAGTGATGACGCTATAAGGCTAAGGGTCATTCCTTTCACCTTATGTGACCTAGCCGAGAAGTGGCTATACAGCACCGCATCACACTCAATTAGAAATTGGGACGAGTTTGTGAATGCTTTTCTTAAAAAGTTCTATCCTCATCACAAAACTGCTAAAATCCGTAATGAGATTATACAATTTTCACAGCTTCCTGCCGAACCATTTTGGAAATGTTTTGAAAGATTCAAAGACCTACTCGTTCAATGCCCTCACCATGGGATTGAAAGATGGCAACTTTGCCAAACACTATACGAGGGATTGAACCCGGCAACGAAGCAGTTGCTAGAAACCATTAGTCAAGGTCACTTTCTGTCCAAATCTAGTGAGGAAGCGTGGCAGTTTCTTGAGGATCTTAGTGAGCAAACAATTCAGTGGGAGAGCACCAAGACCACATCATTTTCTTCTATTGGTCAACCTAGGGCAGGCATACATGAAGTAGAAATGTCAATTGCTATGAAGGCCGAGATGGCCGCTCTTACGAAAAAGCTAGAAGCGCTTGAGACCAAGATCTCAGCACCTTCTCCTGCCGCTGTTGTGCCTCCACGAACTGTTTGTGCTTGTTGTTCGGATCCATCACATCTCACCGAAGAGTGTCCTTACACTGCATCTACTCAAGGACAAGATCAAGTCAATGCTGCCTTTCAGCAACGACAAAGAAATAATCCATACTCTTCGACATACAATCCGGGTTGGAAGAGCCACCCTAATTTCGCTTGGAACCAAAATCAACAATCCCAAGGAAACAACAATTTTTAAAGGGCTCATCCTCCACAACAACAAGCACCTCCACAAACTCAATTTCAGCAACCTCTCCAACAGCAACCTTACCCTAATCAGATGAACAATTTTGTGCCCAACAATTTTGTTCCCCCTCAAAATGCTGTTAGCTCGCTCAAAAGAAGTCTAGAAGCATTTCTAAAGCAATCTGCACAGTCCACAGCTAGGATAGAGACTTCTGTTCAATCTTTGGTGCAAAACAGTGCCTCACACGATCAAGCATGTGGAGGGCACTTTGGTCCAAAGAAGACAGCCGAGAAAGTTTTGCAATGTGGTTTCTATTGGCCACGACTCTTCAAAGATGCATTCGAATACTGCAAAACTTGCTCCCGGTGCCAACACTTGGGCCGGATATCGCGGAGAAACGAAATACCGCTCCAACCAATTTTGGTTGTTGATATTTTTAATGTTTGGGGTATAGATTTTATGGGACCATTTCCTAACTCTTTTGGAAATGTGTATATTCTTTTGGCTGTTGACTATGTCTCAAAGTGGGTCGAGGCTGTGCCTAGTCGAACGAATGACAACAAGGTTGTCGTTCAATTTCTAAAAGAACACATCTTTTCTCGATTTGGGCACCCTCGCGCGATAATAAGTGATAACGGTTCTCACTTTTGTAATAGGACTTTTGAGTCCTTAATGCGCAAATACTCTATCACCCATAAGCTGTCAACGCCATACCACCCCCAAACTGGTGGGCAAGCCGAGGTCTTGAATCGACAAATTAAGCAAATCTTGGAGAAAACGGTTTCTAAAAACCGTAAAGATTGGTCACTAAAATTGATCGATGCACTATGGGCTTTCCGTACTGCATACAAGACCGATCTTGGCATGTCTTCATACCGGCTTGTTTACGGGAAGGCTTGCCACCTTCCAGTAGAAATTGAGCACAAGGCATTTTGGGCTATTAAAGAGCTTAATCTATCTTTAGAAGATGCTGGCAGCAACCGAAAGCTGCAGTTAAATGAACTAGAAGAGCTGCGGTATGAGGCATATGATAATGCCGTGATTGCTAAGAACCGAGTTAAGGTATTTCATGATAAAAACCTTTTGCGAAAAACATTTAAACCAGGTCAACAGGTTTTATTATATGATACTCGGTTACATTTACATCCCGGCAAGCTCCGTTCTAGGTGGAAGGGACCTTTTGTTGTCCGCACCGTTTATTCGCACGGTGCGGTTGATCTGGAAAACCCGGAGGACGGTACGCTTTTCAAAGTAAATGGGCATCGTTTGAAACCGTTCCTCACAACTGACCCTTCGGAGGAGCTCCTGTTCTTGCAGGAGCCGATCTACACTGAGTAATATTCCTCCACTTTCACCCCCAAATTTCTTTTCTTCCAAAACATTATTTCAAATAAGTTTGGGCTTGTGTATATAATTTATAAATATATATTCCCAAAATACCATAAAAAATAAAAAATAAGAAAATAAAAAAAAAATTATTACATTTTTGGACCTAATTTTCAGAATTAAGAACTAACTCCCTAGGAGCATGCGCGATTGATGCGGAGAACAGTGAGAAGAATCGATTCTTTGAGGGATGAGTTTCGGGTGACTGCACGAGATCACGACCGTCGGTTGACGGAAATTGAGAGGGGTATTCAAACTCTTTTGGCTAGAGGGGAAAGATCACGTTCACGCTCACGAACGCGACGTGGGGCCGGGCAGTGAGGGCACTGCTTTGCTCAAGTTTGGGGGAGAGGGTAGTGTATATAGTTATCCTTTGCATATTGTATATATTTTTCATATCCTTTTGCATATTTAATTTCTGCATTGCATTTTTATATAAAAAAATCATAAAAATCTGAAAAATTTGAAAAAAATAGAAAAATTTATAAAACAGAAAAACCCATAAAAAATGAAAAAAATTCAAAAAATTATAAAAATTATTGTATTCAATTTTGGCTAATTGATATGAGTTTGATAAAAAGGTTAACTGGCTAGGAAGAACTAGATCTTAGACTTAGAAAATTAAAAATCCTAAAAATAACCTTCCTTAAAGTTTAACGGTAGAAAGTATATGTCTTTGTAGGTTATTTAGAAATAGGCAAATTTTGGGTTCACTTCTTGGGCTAAGTCAAAATGAGGGAAGAGTATTGATGTTCTTATTAGAGAATAAGTTTGAAAAATAGTTCCCAGCTTAAGTCTAGATTCTGAAAACATGTACCCTACAAAATGCACAAACACGCACCTTGAAACTTGGATTAGTACAAGAGACCTTGAAATACTCTTGTCTAAAGTCCTTAGCACAATGAAAATAAAAAGAAAAAAAAGTGAATAAAGAAAAAAATGGACACTGGTTTTTGTGATTACTTAAGGCTGTAAAAATAGAAAAATATTTAGCGAGGGTGCTTCATCACCTAGTGCCTTAGACCAACTGGTTTGGGAGCCACTGCTAAAAGCCTTGGGTGTTGCAAAACTAGGAAGTACGCTTTAAAATACTAACGCATCTTGTAATCGGTTGTTGGTACCTCAAGAAGTATTAACAGTCGCATGAAGGATGTGAAAGCGAAAATTCACCAATTAATAAGTGCTTTGGAAAATGGACGAAAGTACGATTGCTTGATTTGAATTTCCAAGTGTAGGGGTGATATTTACACACACGTGAGGATATGTAATTAGAGTTTAGATAAGAGAAAGGAATAAAGAATAAAACTTGTATCTTTAATAGAGTTGAGAGAAATTCCTAAGTGGAGATGGAACCCTAGAAGGAAAACTTAAGAAATGCCGAAAGCTAGGTAATTCTACAGGATATATATAATCTTAAGTTAGATGATGAGGAAGTGTGAAGAATATGGGTGGATAATTTGCGGGTAAAAGATAATAGAATTCCTTGTTAGAAACCTAATTGAGAACAAAAGTCGAAAAGCCGAATTGATAGGATTTTGTGGGTGTAATCCGCTGAAAACCCTCAGGAGACAACACTCCTCCTACTAGGGACACCTAGAGCTTTAACAGCTTGTTGCACGTGCTCAGTGCAATCGCGTTTCCCTGCGAAAGTACGGCTAGGTTAGATTTTTATTTAGATTAAATAAAATAATAAGTTTGCTCGAGGGCAAGCAAAAGATAAGTTTGGGGGTATTTGTTCATAACATAATATTGCATTCCGTATTCCCCATTCTTATGTATTTTACAATAAAAACAGGTGCTTTTGACCCATGTCTGCTACATGTTACAGGTTACAGGTTCTTGGAGCAAAAACAGCGAAAAACACAAAATACGACACAAAAGAAAGACTTTTGACCAACAATTAGGAGGATCTTAGTAAAGCCCAGCAGAAGAACGGTTCACCATCAACAAGGCAGCAAAAGATCCAAATTTGCAAGAAAGACGGTTAAAAGATCCATTGCAAAGTGTTCACTGAAAATCTGGAATTAATACAGAAGCCCAATTGATAAAAATAATAAAGAAACAGGAAGCCCAGAAGAACTAAACCAAGCCTAAGAAAACTCATATGATGATCTCACCAAAGGGCCGCGGAACCGCGGCCCAAGCGCGCCCATGCCGCGGTTCCGCGGCCGTTTGAAGCCCTAATGCACAGAAATTTTTACCATAATGTGCTGGTGGCTATGGAAAGATTTTCTGGGGGTATATTTGTAATTGTAGACATGCGGTGCAATTGTAAACCTAGGGTTTCTATGTCCTATAAATAGAACCCAAAGCCTTGTATTTTCTGATGCCTCTACTCATGAATAAAATTCTGTTTTCTTGAAGTTAGAGCGCATCAAAAGTAAGTAGGTTATTTTTATTGCAGTAGTTGTAGTTTTCATATTTGCCCTAGGTAAATTACTTTCTCGCCTTAGTTTAAATTAGTTTAGTTTTTATTAACTTGCAATCGATGTTCTCTCTCTTTAATAAAATCATGTCTTTTTTCATCCCCTCAATGAGCGAGTAGTTTCCTCACTTGTTAGGGTTAGGAATAGGGCAGGATTTGAGAGATGAAGATCTCTCATCTCTTTTCGTTGCCAAACTTTTATGAACATTAGAACTCCATGCATACCTTCTTACTCCGCTCCCTACGGCACTTTTACCCTCGAGGTAACGGTGAATTCCGTAGTCTAAAGGCCTAGATTTTAAGGTTTTCAATGGAGGTTAGGGTAAAGATTAATAAAGGAAGGACAAGGATCTAGAGGAAGAATCAATCATCCCAATCATCCTAATCCCCTTTATAAATATTTACCATAACACTAATATGATATCTTTAATTAATGGTAATGGAAAGAGATGAAGATCTTTGTTTACCAAATTTTCCCTAGACCTAAGCCTAGCAAGTTTCTAATCCTAGTCTCATACAACCTCAATTTTTAGGTTTATTTATAAGACCCAACATCATTTGGAATTAACTCGTAAGAACTTAAAGGAAATTTACACATCCCTGTGGACCGACCCGTACTCACCGGCTAGCTTCATGCAACGCCGTTCTTGATTGCGGTTATAAATATTTTGATCTATCTTTTAGAAAGCGCAAGCACGCTAAATCACATCAAATCATTGCACCAGATTTGTATTTCGTGCATTTGTTGTACCAGATTTTTGTTTTCTTGAGCGTCTGCACATGGCGTTCGTTATCGTGCATGCTACTGCACTAGATGTTTTGTGCGGACCTGACGCACTTGATTTGGATTTTCGCGCATGTTGGACGCTTGATATGAGATTTTGTACACACCGGGTGCGCTCGATAGAGATTTTTATTCGTGCATGATTGGATGCACTCGATTGGGATTTTCATTCGTGCATGTTTGGTTGCACTGGGTTGGGATTTTCATGCACTATAGATAAATTTGATATTTTTATTGTGCACATCCGTTGCACTGGACAGATGCTTTCGTGCACACCCGTTGCATTTAGTTTTGCTTTTTTGCATATTATGGCACTTGTATTGTATTTGATTTTCGTGCACACCAGACACACGTGATGTTGGATACGCCTTTTGAGGCCGATTTTATTTATGAGTATCACGTTTTGATGATGGATACTATATTGTATAGTAGCCGAGCAGGGCTGGTCTGAGAACAGTGCTTGAGTACTTTTGCATTCATCAAAAGTTACCAAAGGTTTTCAAAAAAGAGCTATAGTCTCACTATTTCGTACGTGTCGGCGAGTGACACGAAATTTTATAAAGAGAACCTTCTGGGATATTTCAAAAAGGCAGGACGTATAAATTGAGCAAAACAAATATAAGTATATATTTACTACTTTACAAATGATCGTCCGCCACTTGTGTCGTGAGCTACGCACATCACAGATATTTGGCAAAGATTTGGCATGAGTTTTTCATCTTTTAAAATGGTTTTACAAGGATGCGTACTATTTACGTATTATGATTTGACTATAGTATATTTGGATTTCAACAGTGGATTTCGAGATTTGGCATCTCTATTATATCTCCAATGATTGCGTGATGCTTGACGGAGTTTGATTTTGAGTTTCATACTTGTTTTCAGGCGCACATGATGCACTGTGGTATTTCTGTATCTTCCTGATTTCGGAGCCCTGTTGATTTGAGCTGATTATTGAAATGTTTTAGTATTTGAGGATTTAAATTTAAATTCGGGAACCGAATTTATTTAAGGGGGGAAGACTGTAACATTTCAGAAATATAAATATTATTTTTAGGAATTTAATAATAAAATAATATATTTCACGAAATCTATTCGATTTGCGAATATGGGTTTTTCATAAAATAGTATAAGTATATACCAATATTTGGAAATTTATCGGCGATTAAAATGATTTATTTATTATAATGATATTTATCGGATTTTTTTCCAAATCCGTATTTTTACATTTGTCCATGACTAGTGCACCATGTCATGTGCATGTTATGCATTGTGTTTGTGACTTGTGTATTTGTGAGTGGTGTGAATGAGAAAAGAAAAGAGAAAGGAAAAGAAAAGAAAAGCAAAAAAGTTTTGAGTGTGAAAAGAATGTATTAGATGCCAAGGTTAAAAGAGAGAAGAAACAAAAGAGATATTTTATGAGAGAGTGAGGGTAAGGGAAAGTGAGCTTAAGAGAGAGAGGGAGAGACTTGGCTGCCCATATCCCTTCATCACCTTTGTTTCTTCACCATTTCTTATTCATCTCATTCATCTCACTGCCCTCTTGCATCATCTCAAATTCCTTTTCAAAACCCCATGCCACCTTCACAATAAACATGCACAAATCTATTCTAAACCTTTTAGACCAATCAAGTGTGGATTTTGAAGACTTTGGGAAACTCAAGAATTTTCTTTAGTTGCAATGGAGGTAATATCTTCACTTTAGATTAATATTTATATTAAATATCCTAGTTTAGTTTAGAATTTGATATAATATGTGATCTTAGAAAATTCTAAGTTGTTGTTAAGTGGTAAATAGAGATTTAGTGAGTGTTTTCAAGACCTTAGAGATTGCTTTGCTGGACCAGAACAGAGTTTAGAACCCGAAACACGAAGTTAGAATTTTTCCGTGTCGGTTTTGTAAAACCTAAAGGCCTATAGTGTATCTGGAGCTATGTGAGGTATTTCTAATAAAATCAAACATGTCCATTGACCTAGATAAACTACTAGAAGACCACCACAGAAGTTCGAACCCAAATCTCCCCTGTTTGACCGGCGAGGCCGTGTATTTTCCTATTGCGAATTTGAATTTGAAAATGATCAGAAAAGTCGTCGGACCCCTCTAATTCCTATGGTGATGTGGTTTTGCCTGTAGCTCGCTTACCCTATAACCTATCCCCTTACTTTCTTGTTTAGTCCCAAATTACCTGAGCCAAAATCTGGGAGTTTTTTGCGAGTGTTTTGGCTATGTTTTTAAGATACTTGAATTTGTGGTTTGGGTATTTGGATTTAATTCCGTCATTGGACGTTTGTACGTTAACGGACGAGGGTTGTTTGGTTGTTTTTGCATGCATAGGGTATAGGTTCTAACCTATAAGCAATCCGTGTGCCGTATCGGTTTTCGGATATTGGTTTTAATAGTATTGCGATTGTGTATTGATTGTAGGTACCTTCACGTGGACTTCCGAGATAACGAGAACAACGACTTTGGCTAAGCGAAGAGTTTAGTAGGTGAGTAAATTTATGTCTACGGAGAAGTCGGGTGGATGGCGTATAGAACCCCCGCAACTATTGATATGGAAGATTGCGTTTTAAATTATGATTTTGATAAAGGATATGCTACAAACTTATGGACATGGTTATAGGATTTAGTAAAGAGATGATATGCTAAAAGTCCACACTAATGGATATATATTGGATTGAGAAAATGATACAGGTATATAGTGTTGGCTATAGTGCCCTCAAGGCAATTATCATAGTCACAGACTTGTGATTATGATGATTGAGTGAGGACTTATACCGATAGAACAGTCTTACTTAAGATGATAGTATGTTATCTGGTTTATCTTTATCATCATGTACATGTTGATAGAGCCCATAGGATTCTTGCTTGACTGCCAGCATTATGATGGCGATCATATTTGTAGGAGCTGGGGTCTATAAGCACATCCTTAAATGTCCCTAGTCGTAGGAGTATCGAGACCGGGCATCGATACTCCAGTGTAGACTAGTGTATACTGATCGAGACCCCGACAAGGGGCGGTGGCCATGTCTCACAAGCCATTGGTGTTAGTTTGTTCATCTAAGAGAGTATACAGGTGCTCATTGTGTTATGAGTACACTGGACTAACTCGCCGGGAACCTGCTAGTTGGTATTATACCTATTGTCAGATAGCAGATCCCATGTGACATGTGTACAGGTTAGTCTGTCGACCTGAGATTGCCATTTGTCTCGTGTGAGTTCCCACTATACTTTGATTAATACCCTACTATGGCTCAAAGGAGTCGTGCAAACAGGTTTTAGTTTGGTACAGTCCCGAGCCATATGAAGGCAGTGATTGGATCTTCGGGGATTCGTCTCTCCCAGTATTGGGGGTTGATGTCGCGTTGTGTACGGATGGCCATCACCAAAAATCCGTGGCCACGGTGGACGAGAATTACCGATCTAGGATCGATAATTTCTCAGGTGGTAATGGGTTTCATGCCGACACTAAATATCGCGTTGTTGGGGGTCTGACTTTATCCACCCCCCTAGACTCAATATGCGATACTCTTAGACGAACAGACCGGACTGTACGGATATTGTCACTGTCAGGCTCAGTAGGGGTTCTGCATGAGTTTTCTCATCGGCCTCCCTTTCGCTCAATACCTGGGTAGCCGTTACGTACAGCTAGTGCCGTTGACGTGCTTGTGGTTAAACCCACTGCCAGCGTATTGACGAGTCTTTAGAGTCCCACACAGAGGGTTTCCCTGGTTCTGGCGAAATGATGTAGTAGTCGTATTGGATACGTGCAGGGTTCCGATCGATTGATGTACATTATACTCGGGTTTTCGATTGGACAATGATTGTAAGTCGATGTGCAACACCCCATGAGTTGCGGGGAGGCAGAAATTTGAAAAATGATCTTGTTCTATAAGCATACATCGACTAACTGAAGATCTTTGCTAAACGATAATTAACAACAACCATAGAAGTTCTTAGCTACTATGTAAAGAGATTATACCTAGTGAATCGTGTCCTTCGTGTTTTCGTTCTCTACGTCCTCCTCGGCCTCCTCTAAGTGATAGATGATCCACCCGAGAACCCTAATCCAAGCTTCACCTCCAAACTTGAGGTAACTAAGTTTCTCTAGTTGCTAATCAAAGGAACTTAGATCATATAGAGTTAGGTTATAGAATGTTTAGTCTATTCTAATCCTTGATCTAAACTCATGAGTGGTAGGATTAGAGTTTGAAGAGAGAGTGAGCTTGAGGAGAGAGAAGGTGAAGAAGATAATGATAATGATATTGTTTCTCACTTGAATATATGAAGCATAATGAATAAACAAATAAATGAATAAATGTGATTATTCATCATGCTACATTAACTCAATATGAGTGATCCACAATGTGAGTCATTAAGCATTTAATAATGCATTAATGACATGATGAATCACACAAAATGAGTGACAATATCATTTAATGATAATGCCACCTAAACCCTCAAGTCACCATGCTTCTAGAAGCTTCCCGTAAAATTAAGAGAACGCCCCTCCTATCCGTAAAAACACGGAAAAACTTTAAACTGTATAAATCCAATAACCTGATACTAGAATCTGGCTTAAACCAAAGCCGTCTAGTAAAAACTGTCCGAATGTCGTACGTGCGTTTAAACACGTATTCGTCCAAACCCTTTGTCGTAAAACCATACGACCTCTCTATCATTTCGCCTGGAGTTAGAAAATCTCTGTGTGGGACTCTAACGACTCGACTACTACGCTAGCAGTGGGTTTAACTACAGACCGCAAGTGGCACTAGCTGTACGTAACGGTCCCCAGGTAGATGTCGTTAAGAAGGCGATGAGGAAACCCATCCGAACTCCTACTGAGCCTGTCCGTGACAATATCCGCGTAATCCGGTCTATTCGTCTAAGAGTATCGCATGTATGGTCTAGGGGGTGGTGAACGTCAGACCCCTAATAACCGTACAAGTTGTGCCGGCATGGCTCAAGACCATCTGAGAATCTACTGATCAGTCCATCAGTAATTCTCAATCAGCCCTGGCCAGGGACTTATGGTAATGACCAACCGATCACTGTGCGATATCAACTCCCGATACCGGGATAGACGAATCCCTAACAGTCGTTCACTGCCTCCACGTGGCTCGGGACTGTGCCCAACTAAAATCTGTTTGCACGACTCCTTTGAACCGTGGTAGGGTAGTAATCAATGCACAGTGGGAACTCACACGAGACAAATGACGACCTTAAGTCAACGGACTATCTGCACACATGTCACCTGAGAACTGCTATCTGACATTAGGTATAAATACCATCCAGTCAGTTCTCGGCGAGTCCTGTCCGGTGTACTCACACCCAGTGAGCATTTATATACAATCTTAGGTGCACATCACCAATGGCTGCAGGACCAATCCATCGCCCCTCGTCAGGGTCTAGATATGTATACACTAGTCTACTCTGGAGCATCGATGCCCTGTCTCGATACTCCTGCGACCAGGGACATTTAAGGATGTGCCTATTGACTATCCAGCTCCTACAAGTATGACTGCCATCACAACGCCGGTAATCAGGCAAACACCCTATGGGCTTTATCAACATGTTTATAAATACAAAGTAAAATATATCACACGTTAAAATAAAGACAAACCAAATAGCGTACTATCATATCAAGCAAGATTGTCATGTGTATACATATCCCTAGCATCCTATACAATGAAGGCCTCTAGGGCATATATATCCAACAATCTCCCACTTGCACTAAAGCCTATAATTGGCGCAATGAGTACCCACTGTCTACACTAGATCCACTTGCTGGTGTACCGCATGCCCAACATCTCAAACAGCCTCTCGAACTGGACTTGAGGGATGGCCTTGGTGAATGGATCTGCCGTGTTGTCTTTTGTGTCCACACTCTGTACCTCGATCTCCTGACGATCCACGATCTTCCTGAACAGGTGAAACCGCCTTAAGATATGCCTGGATTACTGATAGGACTTGGTTCCTTCGCTAATGCTACAGCCCCATTATTATCACAATACAAAGGTATTGGATTGGCAATGGACGGAACCACCTGAAGTTCAGAGATGAACTTCCTCATCCAGACAGCCTCTTTTGCGGCTTCACTAGCAGCTATATACTCAGCCTCCATTGTTGAGTCTGCGACTGTATCCTGTTTGGAACTCCTCCAACATACCGTCCCTCCATTGAGGGTAAACACAAAACCCAAAATAGATTTAGAATCATCTTTGTCACTTTGGAATCCGGAGTCGGTAAAAGCCTCAACCTGGAGGTCCCCATTACCGTAAATCAAGAACATCTCCTTAGTCCTTCTCAGGTACTTGAGAATGTTCTTTACCGCTATCCAATGCTTCTCACCTGGGTCAGACTGATACCTGCTTACCACACAAAGTGCGTAAGCTACATCTGGTCTGGTGCATAACATCGCATACATTATAGATCCTACTGCCGAAGCGTAAGGTATAATGCCCATGCGAGCCCTCTCTTCATCAGTCTTTGGAGACATCTCTTTAGAGAGGGTGATCCCGTGACAAGCGGGTATATTACCACACTTGGAATCTTCCATACTAAATCTCTTTAGTATAGTGTCAATATACCTGGACTGTGAAAGTCCCAATATTCTATTAGATCTATCACGATAGATCTTAATGCCGAGAAAGTAGGTTGCATCTCCCAAGTCTTTCATGGATAATTTCTGTGACAAGAAGAGCTTTACTGATTGTAGCATAGGGACATCATTCCCTATCAGTAGTATGTCGTCGACGTACAAAACGAGGAAGACTACTGCTCTTTTTACAATCTTCCTATAAATACATGGTTCATCTACATTTTTGATAAAGTCAAATTCTTTGACCGTCTCATCAAAGCAGATGTTCCAACTCCGCAATGCTTGCTTTAATCCATAGATGGATTTAAGCAACTTGCACACTCTTCCGCTGCTCCCACTGTCTAAGAAACCTTCTGGTTGATCCATATAAACACTCTCTTCTAAATGTCCATTTAGAAAAGCTGTTTTTACGTCCATCTGCCAGATTTCATAGTCATGGAAGGCAGAAATGGCAAGCAGGATCCGAATGGATTTAAGCATAGCTATAGGTTAAAAGGTTTCATCATAGTCCAATCCTGGTCTTTGATGAAAACCTTTTGCAACAAGTCTCGCTTTGTAGGTTTCCACTTGTCCAAGTGCACCAATCTTCTTTTTGAAGATCCATTTGCATCCAACTGGTTTCACCCCAGGAGGAGCAACTTCTAAAGTCCATACTTTATTGGTGTACATGGATTCCATTTCGGATCTCATAGCATCCAGCCACTTTACCGAGTCAATACTCGTGATAGCCTGCTGAAAACTAGTAGGCTCATCATCATCGATGATGCAATCCTCTCGATCCCTATCTAGAAGAAAACCATAGTATCTTTCAGGAGGATGAGAAAGCCTACTAGATCTGCGGAGTGGCGTTGGTTCGTCATGTTTTATTGAAACCTGAGGTTCTACTAAGTCCTCGGCAGCAGTTTGAGGTTCTGGAATTTCTTCCAGCTCTACCGCGCTCCCACTAATTTCTTTTGCAAGAAATTCGCTTTCTAAGAAAACAATGTCGCGAGCGACAAACACCTTTTGTTCTTCAGTGTGGTAGACTATATACCCCCTTGAATGCTTGGGGTATCCTACAAACTTGCATAAAACCGATCGTGCCTCGAGCTTGTCCGGATTATGCTTTTTAACATATGCCGGACACCCCCATATCTGGATATACTTGAGATATGGTCTCTTCCCACTCCACATTTCATATGGAGTGGTAGGCACAGACTTAGTTGGAACTCTATTCGATAAGTATGCTGCTGATTCTAGAGCAAAACCCCAGAAGGAAAGTGGAAACTCAGTACTACTCATCATTGAACGCACCATATCTAATAGCGTGCGATTCCTCCTTTCTGATACACCATTATGCTGAGGTGTATAAGGCAGAGTAAGCTGAGAGAGAATTCCATTCTCTTTTAAGCATTCAAGGAAACTGGTACTTAAGTATTCTCCACTTCGATCAGATCGAAGTGTCTTGATGCTTTTACTAGTTTGTTTCTCTACTTCATTTTTATACTCTTTAAACTTCTCAAAGGCCTCGGATTTATGTTTCATTAAGAACACATGTCCATACCTAGAGAAGTCATCAGTAAAAGTGATGAAGTTGGAGTGACCACTTCGTGCATACGTAGACATTGGACCACATACATCACTGTGTACAAGTCCCAAGAGTTCTGTGGCTCTTTCTCCGTGTCCGGTGAACAGAGATTTGGTCATTTTTCCTTTGATACATGATTGACAAGTTGCATATGATGAATATTCAAATGGATCTAGATATCCATCTTTATGTAACTTAGTCAACCTTGTTTCGTTTATATGACCAAGTCTACAATGCCATAGGAAAGCTTGATTTGAATCTGGAGCCTTTCTTTTAAGCGTGTTTTGAATATTGAAAATTCGAGGTTGATTAAGTATGTATATACCGTTTTCCAGTGTGCCATACCCAATCAGTTCTTGATTTAGGAGAATGTTCATGACATTTCTTTCAAGCGCAAAATTATATCCTTCATTAGATAACAAAGATACTGATATAATATATACTGATATAATATTACACAACATACTGGGAATATAAAAATAGCTGTACAACACCAAAATGTGCCCACTAGTCAACCCTAGGTGATATTCCCCTGTTGCAATAGCATCTACATGCATTCCATTGCCCATCCGGAGAGTCATATCACATGTCCCCGGTACTCTACTATTTCTCAGATCCTGCAATGAATTACAGATGTGAGAACCAGAATCGGTATCAAGTACCCATGATGTAGAGTTTACTGAAAGACAATTTTCGATTACGAACACACCTGAAGCAGAAGCAACAGCTTGCTTCTTGTCCTTGGCTTTGAAGGCCAAACAATCCTTCTTCCAGTACCCTTGCTTGTGACAATAAAAGCATTCATTCTTTTCTGTCTTCACCCTTCCTGCCTTGTTTGTTTCCTCCACCTTCTTGACCCCACCCTTCGGTTTGGTGGCTTTCATCTTCTTCTTCCCTTTAGCTTTCGCTTTAGATTTAGAAGAGGATGATTGGCCAACATACAAAACGGGGGTCTTCTCCTGTTTCAAGGAGGTCTCTGCTACCCTCAACATGTTGAGGAGCTTTGGAAGATCAGCTTCCATTTCGTGCATGTTGAAGCTTAGCACGAACTGAGAGAAGGTGTGGGGAAGGGACTGCAAAATCAAGTCGATATACAAATCATTCTCTAGCACGCATCCCAGGTTTGCGAGTTCCTCTATGAGGCTGATCATTTTCAGGACGTGCTCTCCTATAGGTGATCTTGGAGCTAACCTCATCTTGAAGAGTTTCCTTGAGGTCTCGTACCTCGCGATACGGGAGTGCTCCCCATACAATTCCTTGCAATGGAGAAAGATGGATATAATATCCATACTCTCATGCTGTTTCTGGAGTTCATTGTTCATGGACGCCAGCACGATACACTTAGCTCTCTCACAGTCTAGATCCCAGGTTTTGCGAACTTCCTTGTCCACAACTGAGGAATCTGGTCCTGGGATAAGGGGAGGAACAGCGGTGGTAACATATGCTACTTTGTCATAAGTCAGTGCAATGTTGACGTTCCTTAGCCAATCTTTATAGTTCTGCCCGGTCAGTATATTTTTTTTCAAGTAATAGTTTTAGTCCTGTCATGGTAGCTGCCAGAGAGAGAGAGAAGAAAACACTCAGCATATGCTCTTGCAAGTTTAGATTGGTTATCAAGTTATCTAAACAGGATGGCTCCCACTGTTTCCTCAAATCCTTCTTCAAAACCTAAAAGAAGAACTAGTCAGGATTTAATCACACGTCACAATACTTGCTTAACCTTTTAGCCAGGCCAGTGTTGGTACTTCGAGGGAGGTTTTCCAACATTTTCGCGAAGTTCCTTAATTAAATAATCTTTTTTCCCTGGAGGCGTAGCCCCTCTAACACCTTTCTGGACACTTGGTTTATAGCTTTGATTGTTAAGTGAGAAAATTTCCAGAGAGTAATCCTACTCATCAGTGGGATCGGGATCCAACTATCATTGCATGATGCCCTGGATGGAAGCCACTCTAGTCACCACACTCCAGAAGGCATGCTAAATCTGCAAATTTCCTTTATGTTTGAAACTCCCGATATGATTTTTACCCCAAGCTCTTATGACCTAGACGTAGGACAACAAATCATAAGACGCAAGTCAAGTTCTACCCGTCGTTGTCCTGATTAATTTAGGTACATCGTACATGCCCTTAACGTAGGCCAACAAGGTTGTACGTCTGTCCTATACTAATGCATCTATCTATGCAACAAATAAGCAAACACACTACTACCATACACTATGCCTTGACGTAGGCCAACAAGCATAGCATGAATACGATGTGCTGTCTATTTGAAACGACGGAGGGTTACGGCTGGTTTTTGGCAAAAAACCGTTAACGTAGTGAACTTGATATGATCAAAGGAACCATGATAGCCTTTATTTAAAAGGAGTGGTTTAAGCTCCGCATTTAAAATATGCTTTTTGAAGAAAACCGAATGGTTTTGAAATTGTTCCAACGATTCAGTTTAAGTTTTATTTTCTTTGCATTAATAATGATGCGTCCCATCATTAACCTATCATTACAGATAACAACGAAAATACAACATCCTCTTATGCCATCCGTATTCGCCACGGGGTCCCGTCATCACCCGTTAGGTTACTTAACTAACGGCAGAGCGGGTGTAAAACATAAGTGACGTCTAAATAGCTATCATATATAGATATTGTACATTTGTCAGACGCAATAATAGGCATTCCAGATCACAGATGAACTTTATTGGATATACAACCAATCGGCGTTTCTTTTGAGCCTGCAACGAAAGACGGATTACACAGTTGTGATGAATAGCCATTACCCACCCCAGACCCCTACGGGTACGGCAAACTACCCGCCAAGTACCCGAAGTGAAGCGGTCTCCCTTAACAACATGAGTAGGCCACTAAACACTTCAAAGTACCCGGTAGTTTGTGCACCCCACCTTGGGTCTATCCTAGGAGAAAAAACAGTAAAAAGAAATAATACAACGGTGGCTATAACCACAATCTGGATGTGCCCCGCAAAAATAATATTACAACTTATTACAATTACATCGAATGAATTAATACAATAACCCATCACAAAACCCCGGCTAATCATCACAACAATCCAATATAGTTCATAATCACAAACAGTTAAAACATTACAGATATGTGCAACCCCCTGCCAACCGTCATACTAGCAGTTAGGGGAGATTTACGAACACATAATACAGTTCACAGATATAATCGAATAAGCAAACATCGTATAATTTCGATCGATCAAACACATTTGATTCTACTCCAAAACTTCTCTGTAAATCTGAGACTTGAGCAGAAAATAAATCATTCCAGAAAAGACAAAACATCACAGAAGAGCAACAGGGAAAAACTGGGCTGAATCGACTCCAACTCGGCCGTGGATCCGCGGCGGATCGGTGGGATCGGCCGCGGTTGGGCGGCTCTGTGGCCGATTCAGGAGCCCATTTTTTTCCAGTGTTCTTATAATTTCATGTAGGTTATTCTGGAGGTCCCTGAAAAATTTTTAGGCCTCATTTTAAAATCGACAGAAACTATATGATATCCGTATATTTTCCGGTTCATTTTGCGTTCAAAATTCATACGACTTTGCAAATGAGTTAATTATTTTTTAGTGAGGCTCTGATACCACTGTAAGTCGATGTGCAACACCCCACGAGTTGCGGGGAGGCGGAAATTTGAAAAACGATCTTGTTCTATAAGCGTACATCGACTAACCGAAGATCTTTGCTAAACGATAATTAACAACAACCATAGAAGTTCTTAGCTACTATGTAAAGAGATTATACCTAGTGAATCGTGTCCTTCGTGTTTTCGTTCTCTACGTCCTCCTCGGCCTCCTCTAAGTGATAGATGATCCACCCGAGAACCCTAATCCAAGCTTCACCTCCAAACTTGAGGTAACTAAGTTTCTCTAGTTGCTAATCAAAGGAACTTAGAACATATAGAGTTAGGTTATGGAGTGTTTAGTCTATTCTAATCCTTGATCTCAACTCATGAGTGGTAGGATTAGAGTTTGAAGAGAGAGTGAGCTTGAGGAGGGAGAAGGTGAAGAAGATAATGATAATGATATTGTTTCTCACTTGAATATATGAAGCATAATGAATAAACAAATAAATGAATAAATGTGATTATTCATCATGCTACATTAATTCAATATGAGTGATTCACTATGTGTGTCATTAAGCATTTAATAATGCATTAATGACATGATGAATCACACAAAATGAGTCACAATATCATTTAATGATAATGCCACCTAAACCTTCAAGTCACCATGCTTCTAGAAGCTTCCCGTAAAATTACGAGAACGCCCCTCCTATCCGTAAAAACACGGAAAAACTTTAGACTGTATAAATCCAATAACCCGATACTAGAATCTGGCTTAAACAAAAGTCGTATAGTAAAAACTGTCCGAATGTCGTACGTGCGTTTAAACACGTATTCGTCCGAACCCTTTGTCGTAAAAACATACGACCTCTATATCGTTTCGCCTGGAGTTGGGAAATCTCTGTGTGGGACTCTAAAGACTCGATTACTACGCTGGCAGTGGGTTTAACCACAGACCGCTAGCGCACTAGCTGTACGTAACGGTCCCCGGGTAGATGTCGATAAGAAGGCCGATGAGGAAACCCATCCGAGCTCCTACTTAGCCTATCCGTGACAATATCCGCGCAGTCCGGTCTGTTTATCAAAGAGTATCGCATGTATGGTCTAGGGGGTTGGTGAACGTTAGACCCCTAATAACCGTACAAATCGTGCCGTCATGGCTCAAGACCATCCGAGAATCTACTGATCAGTCCATCAGTAATTCTCAATCAGCCCTGGCCAGGTACTTATGGTAATGACCAACCGATCACTGTGCGATATCAACTCTCTATACCGAGAGAGACGAATCCCTAACAGTCGCTCACTGCCTCCACGTGGCTCGGGACTGTGCCCAACTAAAACCTGTTTGCACGACTCCTTTGAACCGTGGTAGGGTAGTAATCAAACCATAGTGGGAACTCACACGAGAAAAATGACGACATTAAGTCAACGGACTATCTTTACACATGTCACCTGAGAACTGCTATCTGATGTTAGGTATAAATACCATCCAGTCAGTTCTCGGTGAGTCCTGTCCGGTGTACTCACACCCAGTGAGCATCTGTATACAATCTTAGGTGCACATCACCGATGGCTGCGGGACCAATCCATCGCCCCTCGTCAGGGTCTAGATATGTATACACTAGTCTACTCTGGAGCATCGATGCCCTGTCTCGATACTCCTGCGACCAGGGACATTTTAGGATGTGCCTATTGACTATCCAGCTCCTACAAGTATGACTGCCATCACAACGCCGGTAGTCAGGCAAACACTCTATGGGCTTTATCAACATGTTTATAAATACAAAGTAAAATATATCACACGTTAAGATAAAGACAAACCAAATGGCGTACTATCATATCAAGTAAGATTGTCATGTACATACATATCCCTAGCATCCTATACAATGAAGGCCTCTAGGGCATATATATCCAACAGTGATAATACTAGCCTGCTCGGTTTTGAGCCGGATTATTAAATCAGGTATTGATTTAATAATTTACGTATATGTATTTCGGTACGTATATTCTATTATTATATTCTTTGTGTTATTCTATCTCTTTGGGTATTCGTATTTCGGTACGAATGCAGATATATTTACAGTAGAATGTAATCCGTACTTTTTCCGGATAACATTCTAGAAGGTGCCACCTCATTTCTTGATTTGACCATTTTATTAAATGGATAAATGAGGTGGATATTAGCTTAAGGAGGTATGGTGACAACCATGCTTGCAAAAGTGCACACAAATGAATTATTAATTCATTTGTGCCCACTATTCAAGCAAGGTGAGAATTTATAATTGGAAAATGCTTTTTACAAAACCAAGCATGCTATTTTCTCTTTCATGAAAGAGTTCATTTTGCAAGCATGGTTGTTTTTTCTTCACTTGTTCTTGAGCTTCTCTCTCACCATGAGCTTCACCTCCTCTAGCTTTCATGTCTTGCTTCCACCTTCGTGAATTGAGATAGCTAACACAAAGATCATACACACTACATCCTAGGCTCTCTAGGGTATCATCCTAGAGACCCTAGTTGCTCCACTCGCCTCTTTATATGGAGCTAGAGCCGAAATTACATTCTTCGGTTGGATCATCGGAGATGAAGGAAAACCGGAAACCAAACCACATCAACGAACCACTAGGAGCTTGGAATGAAGACCGAAGGACACGGATCAACTCGGTATAACGATTCTAACTCTTAGTTTAGCTTGTTAGTTTAGGGTTTAAGTTGATCCGGGATTCGGGTAATGGTAGCGCCAGTTTAGAAATTTTTGTTCCGCATTTTGGCCGCGTTTTGATGGCCGGGGCGCTGCCGTAACCCTTCATATAGGATAACATGATGTGGGATATTGAGAGGATTAATATAGATGACTTGGATTGTTATGAGAATATGAAATAAGAAAGTGAATCATGATAAGTATGAATTGAAAGATGACAAGTATGAGTTGATAGTGGTATGATATGGGATCAAGATCTATATGACTTGAGATTAATAAGGTATGACGTTTATACAAATGTGATTTGAGATATATGTGTATATATATATTTATGAGTATAATGAGTAATACGCCGTACGAGATTTTAGATCCGTACCCTCATTATTGTATAGGTCGATAGATTCCCTATTCTGTGTGATGACCCCGTACGATGGATTACCGTACGAGTTGAGTTATACCGGATGATTGATCCGTGCTTATGATTTGAGAATGGTGATTGAGTTTTATTGTCATATCGGATGTTATGAGGCGGGATCTCCAATGTTAAGATTCCACTTGAACCATAACTATTTCCAAAACTGACGAATCATATGCATCTTTTAAAAAGGAAACTTTATGGGACGCTACCGGTTCCCAAATGATTTCTTTTTCTAAAAACACCGTAGCATCCAATTTCAAAAATATGATTCGTATCTTTTAAAAAGTGACCGTATGATTCATGCGTAGATAGATATACCTTTGATTGTTGATGTTATGTAGGATATTACCCCTCAAGATGTACATACCACGTGCCGGTATTTAATGCTATATGATATCAATTGCTAGTACACCTGCACAATTACCGTTGATGCGCATGTTACACGTACACAAATTTGCCGGCTCACACACATTCTTCATCGCTAATTGCCATACCACTTATACAGTAGAATTGTCATGTCACTTATACAGTAAAACTTCCATATTATGAGATAAATCTTAAAAGTAAAAGTATATTCATTGTTCGGTATTTTTGTTTGACATACTTACATGATATACTCGATATTCTCATATTACTACTCTATATTGCATACAACGTACTTTATGGTTATATGCATTGAGATGTTGTTTTTATGAGATCTCTGGATTTATGAACCGTGGTTATATTTCAAAGAAAATTGCGTATTGTTTTAAAAACACGATTTCTCTTGATATGATATTTCGAGACGTCCACATGAGTTTTCTCAGTTCTAAGCTTATTTTCGAGACCCGATTGGAGGCGTTGGCGGATGCCGTTTGCGGGTACATGGTGGACCCGTTATGGTACCCCGGGGCAAGAAATGATTTTTGTGGTGTAGAAGATGACCTGGCAGATAAAACACTACCTACCGGTGATTTTATAGAACTCGGCGAATATCCGGAGGATACCGTTTTGGAGTTATGATATGAGACGGATATGAGGGCCAACCTGAGGATGCGGCATCTGAGATGAGATATATATGAGGGCCGATCTGAATATGCGGCGCCTGAGATATGAAGATTTATATGTCGATGCTGGACACGAGTTTCATGATGTTTCAAGTGTCGGTGTTGGATACTCAGGTTCCATGATTTTGATGTGTCACTGATGGACACACGTGGTTGATATCCTCATACATATAGGCATATGTTTTCATGATATTTCGAGTGTCGGTGTTGGACACTCAGGCCCCATGATATTGTTTGTGTCTTTGATAGGCACGTGGATGATATCCATATGCATACAGGCATATGATGTCGGTTGTTTATTTATATGTCATTGTATTGATCGATTGTTGACATATATGCATATGTTGTCATCTTAGATATCATAGTATTACCTTCAGAATATAGTGACCTAGGAAATCGTTGTTTTATTCGATTTCTACTTGCTGATGTTTTCTACTCACGAGTTGGCAACTCACCCCCGTTGTGCCACAGTTCTTGCAGGTTTGACCGCTTGGGATCGGTTGCGGTATTGCTGGCACAAAGTTTCTTCCAGGGTGCTTTGCTTTGGTAGGTGGGACACATGTTGGATTGTGCCCACTCTCGTACTTTATAGACTCCGTTGTATCTAGATAAACTCCATCAGATCAAATCAAATCAGAGAACTAGAATTGTATATTGGTAGACCTAGTCAGACTTAGGTATTGTGCGTGACTTATAGCTATGGGTTTATGATCGCTTTCTTGAGTTTTGATGTCTTGCTTCTTTATTTGTTCTTTCTGGGTTGATCTTCGCCGTTGGGTGTCGTATATATGTTATTACGTGGTTGTGATTCCTCCAGTTGGCGAAGAGCTAGCTCCCGCTTGAGGATGCCTATATATTGTCGTGTATATGTTTTTGGATCAAAATATACAAGGGAGGTGCTGCCCAAATTTTTATAGATGAAACATGTTTTCAACACTAATATAATCCACTTGAATTTTCATGTTCCATTAGCTATGCATTTAAAGAAAACATGATTCATTATACCTTTATTTCAAAACTGCACTACCACTATTTTCCGCAAAAAGGTTTAAATTTTCTGGGCTTCGGCTAACTTGATATACGTCACTCCCTTGGACGTTGCGTAAATTTAAGTACTAGTCATGTGCTAAATTATGGGTCATGACACAAGCATAGCGCAACATCAACTCCCTACACCGGGAGAGACGAAACCCCTCCTATTGCTCATTGCCTCTATGTGACTCGGGAGTGTATCCAAAATCTACTTGTTTGCACGAATCCTTTGAGCCGTGATTGGGAGGAAATCAAAGCAGAGTGGGAACCACACAAGACTCAATGATGATGTAACAACTCCTATTTCAATGTACAGAAAATTGTTTAGATGTTAATGTACAATTGGGGTATTTTCAATCCTGTGTATACTATAAGTATTTGTTTTATTTTAGAATAGCAAGAAAGTACTTGTAGCACATTGGTAAAGCCTTGCACTGTTGTGACATAGCCCCTGTGATCGAATCCCCCAGCCACATTATCTTTTTATTTAATTTTCTTTCAATCTTTTAGAAGCCCAAGGATTTGCACGTGCACTACACATAGAATGAAGAGTCACAAAATAAACAAACATGTGCACAAGGGTATACGAGACGATAGGGACACGTGGCGACGATATGAGGCAATTCAACCGGTTTTAGACCGGCGAAACAAGCTAAAAGCCCGGTACCGCCGGTCTCCCCCGTCGGTAATGCCTTGAATTTTTGCACCCTGCACCTCTTCAGCTACCCCACTAACCCCACATTGTTTATTCTCTCTGCATTCATCCAGAGAGCAATAAAACACCATTTAAATCCAAATTTAATGCATTCTTTCACCCCCTAAACCCTAATTTCCCCTATAAATACCACACCATATTTCATCCCTCCTCACTTAGAAATTCCCTTTCAAAACTTTCCAAAATTCTCAAGTCGCTTTAGTGTGCAAGTGGAGTTAGCGAAGGGTGAAGTTCCGGCGACATTCCAAGGAGTTTCCGGCGACGAAACGATGCCCCGAGACCATACGTAGCTTCATCTATCTCTCCTCTAGTTCAAAAGCTAGTAAGTCCCCTCTCCCCCTCCCTTCTTCTTCTTTAAAAAATTGCAATTCTAAAACCCGACGGAAGCGGAGTTAATCCGACTTCCGATTCGGTTTTTCTATAAATCTCTACTTTTCTTAATCAATAAAATTCTATACTATCACATAATGTTTAACAAAAATAAACAAACCTATTAAAACTGGCTTCATCTCAAAATATTCTTTTGTGCAATTTTTATTGTATTTTTATGGTAAAATACCACAAACTTCATTTATGACATAAAACAATATAAAACTTGTATTACCTTTAGATAGCTTATGAGGTAAAGACCTAGCTCATCACAACACACATCTTGATATAGCACGATGAAGTTTTGGGAATATATTCATGGGATAACACGACTTTACAAATAAATACCATCAACTTACAAAACCATTTCTTTAAAAAGATGTATTAAACAATTCTTTACAATTGTGCATCTACAACCCATTTTGGGAACCCCATTCGGGATGGTGTGGGCTATCGGACGTTCTCGGGCCTAGTAGAGCGAGATGCAGATCTCCGAAAGGAGCATTCGATCTCGATGGAATTTTTATACATTTTTTCTTTAGAAAATGAGATTTCTACAAGAAAATAAATAAAATTTATTTTCATTAAATATATATATCTATTATCAAAATATCTATTTTAATTATATAAATATTCCAAGTTTTCTAAATCAAAGAAATCACCATTAAATGAAAATACCATCCAAATACAACATAATTTCAATATTTCAATAAAATACCATATAATATGAAAACTAGGTTTTACTCACTAGAAATTTCACTTTTATAAAATATATATCTATGAAAACCTTAAAGACGATAATTAAATGCTTGAGGTGTATTTTGAAAATAATATCAAACTATTTTTACACAAAACCCCCTCAAGTTATACTAAATTACAATAAGGACCCTAGTAAACATAGGTTTAAGCGGGACCGGTCTCTTGAGCCTCACGGTGACGAAGATATGGGTGCTTGCCTATTTAAGGTAAACAATCCAACAAATGGTGTTCTCAACACGGTAATTGTTTTGGAAAAAGATACAAATGCTGTCGTCCATGTGCAGCAGTTACCGATAACATCAAAACTAATTCAGGATTTCAAGTTCTTTTCAAAGTGTCTGACTCAGACTGAGTCTCAATCTAATCAATCTGACTTGAATGTGATTTAAGTATAAACTACAATTCAACATGAATCCGTCTATTCAATCTATATCAATCTGTATTGACTGAACCGAACAATAGATATACTTCGTCTACATGACTCTCCATTTATATCCATCATGTTTACTGATATCATGGTTTTGGCAAGTCATCCTTCTATATAACAAACAATATAAACAATACAATCAAGACATCGCGGGGTTTATAAGGGGTAGATTGGTATGGAAGGTGTTAGAAGTGGCACGAGACTGTAACCATAATATACCTAATATCCATTGTCGTTGTATCGTGGCTGAACGGTTCCTTATGCTCCGTATACCTTAGTCTCCTGAATAGTAGGACTCCTCTCGTATACACTGGCATTTTCTGTACCAAGCTACAAACAACAGCGTTAACAAAATAATCAAACATTATAAGATATACTCTTTTTCTGTCTATTCTACCTCAACTCACCTTTGGGACTTACCGAGCGATTGTTCGCTGACGACATTCTTTTTCTTCTTTCTTCAGAATATGTTCTCCGCCGAACACAGAGACGCGACCGCGTAGGTCTGTCTTGCCTCAATTTGGGGGAAGATGCTATTTGGTGTTATCCGTCCACCTCGCCGAAGATGCCAAGTTGATTTATGACACCATGTATCGAAGGTTTAAACGGATACGGCCGATGTAGCAGACATCATCAGATTCCCCCTCATTTGAGGGGTTTTTGATTATGGGGACGCTCTTCCCTGCAAGCGCAAGCCCCTGCAGTTAATTACGCTACCGCATCGCGGTAACCACTTTCTCCTTCTCCAGATGGTCACTTCGTGTCGTGTGTGTTTGTTTTGTTTTTGGTTGCCCTTGTATTATATACGGAGACTAATTTATGTTGTCGCCCGTAAGGCGTGGATTAGTCCAAATCCGTATTTTCTTAGATTTATGTTTGGGGTTGGATTTAAGGATACGTTAGTCTCATTTGAGACTAAGATCAACTTAAACATATGTTAAGGATACGTTAGTCTAATTTTAGACTAAGATCAACTTAACAGGATCGTTTAGATCCAACAAAAGAGCATTCAGGCTCTATTGTTTAGTTTAGGGACATTGTGGTCGATTACCAGTTTAAGGACATGGTGGTCCAAGGTTAAGGACATCATAGTCCATGGGTTTAAGGACCCCACAGTCCGAGGTTGATGACATCATAGTCCAAGGTTAAGAACATCATAGTCCATGGGTTTAAGGACCCCACAGTCCATGGGATGATTGGTTATCGGGACCCGTCACCTCTCTGAAGACGTTGAAGGATTACAACGACAAATATCAATGGAGTGAAGAGATATACCCTTGAACCAATGTTGAATGGGAAATCTGTAGTCCAATTTGGGGCTAATATCAATTAATTAGATTATGAGCACGTGGGCTCAGTTAAATCTGAATTGAACACTTATGGCCAACTTGGGCTAAGTCCAATTAGGTTTAAAATACTGGACCTTTTTTGGGACTGTTAAACATTTGTCTGGGCTCAGCTCCCCATTATTTAGTTATGTTAAGCATGGGTTTGTGTTCTGACCATATATTTATCTCTTATTGAGTGTTGAGCACTCATATGCCATATAAGATGATCAATCTTGGAAGGCAAGGATGTATTTGAGGTTCAGTCAAGGGGGAGTCTTGCCTTTGGAAGACTTAGCCGATTTGGGATAAGACTATTTTGCATATAGTATTAAACACTAGCATATATCTGGCGGTCACGTGTTCCCACATGAAGCATGGTGTTAAACACTAGGGATGAAATGCTTAAAATAGTGTTAAACACTAAAAGTGAAGCGCTCACATAGGGTCACGTAAGGCGCCCAAGGATTTGGTCAAGTCTCCCATATTTTATTCTCAGAATAAGTGTTAAACACTTTTAGTCTTCAAGGCCATCACGTATGGGCACGTGATGGGCATCCATGCACTGGATATTAAAAGGATTTGCTCTGGTTTGAAATGTTTCGATGGTGGTCAAGCAAGAATCCTAGGGGCTCTACCAACGTGTAATAGCGACTTGTCAGGTCACCTGAAACAGTACACGATGATAAAGGTAAACCAGATAGCATACTATCATCTCGAGTAAGACTGTCGTCCCGGGATAGGTCCTCCCTCAATCATTGCAATCATGTGCCTGTGATCCAATAATTGACTCTGAGGGCACTATCTCCAACAATCTCCCACTTGCACTCAGGGCTAATTATTGCGATGTCGCATACTCACAGCCCGTGTGATACCGAACACCCAACTCCTCTACTAGTCAGTCTCACAAAGCTCGTTTGCGAGACTATTGCGTTCGAGGAATTGCCTCAGCGAGTGGATCCGCTCTGATGTTTCTTTCTATGTCTCTCTAAATCTCAAGTTCGCGGAGAATGCCATCTCCCGAAATGAGCAATACCTGTCTTAGAATGTCTGGATGTCTGATGGGACTAGCTCATAAATGAACTCCAAATCCAAACTTCTTAGACTGTATCGTCAACTGAACTTAATCAGTATCCTGCGCCATGCCACCCTCAGTATTGCCTTGGACCACCTGTCCAAAATACTGCCCCTCGTCAGAAGGAAAACTATAACTCTGACAACCTCCTTGTCGTCCATGTCACCTTGGAAGCCTGGAGTGATAACCGTCTCCTAAAGGAGGCAGCCGTTACCATATCCCTAGAACATCCACTTATGTTCTAAAACTGCTTCCGACTGTTTCTCCAGGATTGGATCAATGTCAACTTATTGCATCTAGTGCAAGAACAACATCTGGTGTGGTACTTGACATCTCATGATTGACTCAATTGCCTAAGCAAGTGATCTGCCAATCATGCACATCCCTCTCTACTTTAGTCTATAAGACACCTTTAGAGAGGGTGACTCCATCACCTGCAGGTACACTACCGTGCCAGGAGTCGTCCATTCTAAATACTCTTAGAATGCTGTCAAAGTACCCTGATTGGGAAAATCTAGATCTAAAAACCATAGATCCAGTAACCAGTATGTCTGATATAATGTCCATGTCCTTTGTGGAGAAACCACTGTGTGACGACCAAAGTATAACCGATCGTAGTATAGGAATATCACTTCCTACTTTGTGTATGTCATCCATAACCCGGATATCACACCCTACTACCTTCTCAACAGATCCATCCCCTATTCTGATGACGTCAAACCTATGACTGTTACATCAGAAATAGATGATCTATCTCCGCTATTTCTGCTTTGGTCTATAAATAGACATAAGCCTGATGTCCACCAATGCTTCCGCCGCTCCCACTGACTACGACAACCCTCTGGCAGAGTCATATAGATGTGCACTTCTAAAGCTAGTTTAGAACGACGCTATACTCATCCTCCTGCCGGGTCTCGCAGCCTGGAACAACAACAATGGCAAGTGTGGGTAAACAAGAACTTCCCTGTCACCGTCCTTGAGGCTACCGGAGTACCTCTCGGGTGCCTGAAGTTACCCACCTTATCTGCGGAGTGGCCAATGGAATGTCAAATCAGATTGAATCTTTAGGTTCCTTATCAAATCTTCAGTAATCGTTTGCGGTTCTGGAATCACTTCCAGTTCTACCATACTCCCACTGCTGTTTTTTAAAAAATCCATTTTTAATAAAACTGTGGCGAGTCTAGAGCAATATTTCTATTGATCTGCCAGATGGTAGAAAGTCAACCCTCGTCATAGCCTGGGTCAACCCACAAACAGCCATTACAGAAACATGCCTTGAGTTGTCCAGTGTCTGGTTTTAATCATAAGCCGGACAACTCCCCATACCTTAACATCGTTAAGATATGAACTGTTCTATATCCAATATAGAAATAGAGGCACTGATTTAATTGAACCAGATTCAAATCATGCAGCTATCTCCAGTGCATGTCAACTAAATGGAGAGAGGCCGATCATCATTACTCAACTTAGGAATGCTTCCAATTATGAGTAACCTGAAAGAGAAGCAATTTCTCTTTATCATTACTATCAACTGAATACCATACACAAGTATCTACATCTTCGATCACCTTGAAGAATCCCGATACTTTCTACACCTGGTTCTCTACTCTATTCAAATACCTATAACTCCTCAAAACTTAGACCCTGTGTTTCTACGAAACACACGTCTAAGAACTAGAGAAGTTAAAAGTAAACAGAATATAGTATGAGGACCAACCCCTCTGTCCTAATGGACACTGGACAACATACAATACTCTGTATAAGTCCGCTGAGTCTAACAACTCTTTCACTGTGTGTCGTAGGTTGAAAACTGTACTTATGGTTAAGAAGAATTACACCGCTGTTTAATGCTCCTTACCTAACAATCCACTGATATAGGTAAATGTCATCGACATAATATCAAAAGGTATATCTCACTCTACGAAAATAGACGTACAGATATATCAATTTGAAATTGGTGCACAACAGCGGATATTCAAAACCAAATATTTGCCGACCGGCAAACAGCCCAGATGATCTCCTCAAATATCACCGATTACAACGAATCCCGATATAATGAGGATGATCACCCTATTCCCAATAACTTACTCCCACTCATCATCTGTAAGACCATACAGATGTGAGAATCAAACCTGGTAAATACATACCCTGGAGCAAGTGTCCATTCGGGAAAACAGTTTTCTTTTAACATTACACAGTTGAACTGAAACATTGAAATGTTTCGATGGGGTATTCTGGTATTCCTAGTAATGCCTCTTCCATTATCCAGATTCACAACTGTAACCGTATATTTCTTTGCCACCTCTCCAAATCCCTTTATATGTCTTTAGTCATTACCTTCTGCACACCCCTTAGGCCAAATGGTTTTCTTCCTTCCCTACCATTCGGCACCAGCCTATGGTTTGGAAGAAGACTATCCAATAAGCATAATGGGTGTACTGTCCTAGTCCTAGGAGCACTCGCAATGCGAGAGAAGGTGAAGATAAAAGACAACTGAATAAACCTTATTCCTATTTCTCCTGGACCAGAATCCATCCCCGAACTGGAACAAGTTCCTTTCGAGTTCGTATATAACCATACGATGGAGTATCCAATAAACTGTGGATCTTCGTAGTGATACGGAGTGTCCTGGAGAAATACAAAGGTAATTTAGGATTGGCGAAGAAATACTTGGTTTGGTCGTGAATATCATTCGCAATTTACTTTGCCCTCTTACTAATCCCTTGCTTTGTCTGAACTTAATACCTTCTGCACACCATCGTTATGCTAATTGGTTTTCTTCATTCCCTACCGGTCGGCACCATCCTAAGGTTTGGAAGAAGACTATCCAATTTGCGTAATAGGTGTACTATCCCCTAAACCAAGGAGTACTCGCAACCTGAGAGAAGGTAAAAGGAAAAGACAACTGAATAATCCCATCCGTTTTCTCCAAAACCGGAAACCATTCTTGAATAAATTCCTTCGAGTTCGTATATAACCATACGATGGTTTTGTCCAATGGAAGTGGACATTCGTAGTAATACGGGGTGTCCTGGAGAAAAGGGTAAAAGTAGGAGTGGCAATGAGGTCTGCAACTCTGACAATCCAAAAGCCAGTGTTAAGAAGGTTCGGTCAACTTGGTCACTGAGTCAAAGTCTAGGGTCGGGTCAATGGTCGCTGCCAGAGAGAGAGAGAAAAGAAACACTCAGCATGCACTCTAACCAAGATCAGAATGGTCACCAATTTATCTAATCTGGAAACCTCCCACTGTACCTCAAATTCTCCTCCAAACCTGAAAGAAGAATTAGTCGGGGTCACCCGAGGAGTAAACCAACTCATCAGTGGGAATCGGGATCCAACTATCATCGCATGATAACGTGACGGGATCCGCTCACGGTATCACACTCCATAAGGTATGCGCATATCTGGCAAGTTTCAGTTCTTTTGAAACTCTCAATGTGATTTCTACCCCATGCTCTTATGACCTTGGCGTGAGGTCAAAATATCATAAGTCACATGTCAAGTTCTACCCATCATTATCCAGGTTAATTTGAACCCACCCGTACATACCCTTGACGTAGGCCAAAATAGTAGTACGACTGTCCCAAACCAACGCATCTATCTATGCAACAGATAAATACCCGGCAACTACCAAACACTATGCCTTGGCGTGAGGTCAAAATACATAGCTTGAATACTACCGAATATTTAACCGAAATGATGGAGGGCTACGAATGGTTTCTGGCGAAAACCATTAACGTAATGAACTTGATATCGTTGAAGGAACGGATAGCTTTTTAGAAAATATAGTGACGAAAACCTTTACTAAAGAGGTCACTCCCGGTGAAGGGATCTCGGCTCTTTCCCCGTAGAATGGGGTGCAGGATATTCCAAATGAATACCACGATGCAAAGCAAAAGTAATCGGCTATAGTGAAGTTAATGCCCTGACGCAAACTTCTGTCCAAGGGGTCACTCCCGGTGAAGGGATCTCGGCCCTTGCCTCGTCGACTGAGGAGCAGGATATTCCAAATGAATACCACGATGCAAAACAAAAGTGAACGTCCTTGCAATAACAGCTTTTTGAAAAGTGCTCCAACAACATCAGAATAGGTTTGTTTTAACTTGCATTGATCCGAATCAACGCAGTCCCATCAATTGATCACACCACAAAGAACGAAAATATACTGACGTACGTATATGCCATCCGCATTCGCCACTGGGTCCCGTCATCACCCGTTAGGTTAGCTAACTAACGGCAGAGCGGGGACTGGACTAGCGCGGATGTAAAACATATACAACATCTACTAATATATTTACCAATATATAGTATTTCGCTCAAGGCGTGATAAAAAATGCAACATCACAGAAATGTACAGCATTACAGAACAATACAGATATCTGGGATCCCCGGGTTTCACAGAGCCACTACTGAAACCCGACGTTCCCCTGGTCGTGTGGATAGCCTGTGCAATGAAAACCTAGACCCCTACGGGCGCGGCAAGTCACCCGCCAAAACCTGAAGCGAGGCAGCCCCCTTCAGCACCGTGAATGGACCACCCAGCACTTCACGGAATCCGGTAACTTGGGCACCCCTCCTGGGTCAACCTGTACCCCCTACGAGTGCGGCGAATAGCCCGCCAATTCCAGACTGAAGCCCCCTCCGTCCCAATGCCATGAGATGCGGGCTTGTTGCCCTCCAGAACCCGGCTATCCGTGCACCCCACCGCGGGGCAATCCTAGTACAGAAAGTAAAATATACATACACCGGGTACATCGACCGCAACCTGGTCGTGCCCCAAAATAATAATACAAACAGGCAGTGACGGCAGTCCACATGTCGGACGCTCGCCCCGCAATATCAAATGTACATAATACAACAAAACTGTACTAGCATTGCATCCAGGCTATCCCCACGACCGATCCGCAACATCACAGCAAAACACAGAATATCAACGTGAAAGTCACGTTCGCAAATCCGTCTAACCGGGCTATAGCAGTTAGACCGGATTTACCGATCGAGTGACATTCACGGTCGTAGATATAATGTAAATACTGTGAAATAATGTGTTTAAAATATCCGATCGATCAAAAATTAACAAGTAGGCCCCCAAGCAATACTGTAGCACTCACAGAAATTCTGGGCCCAATTTTAATATTCCAAAACCCCTATTTTTAGCCCAGAAGCCTACTGGAAAATTTCGATGCATTGATCCCTCAAATCTGCGGCGGAACCGCGGCGCAAAGTGGGGTTTGGCCGCGGTTCCGCGCTTTACCTGAGCGATCAATGTGTCGAATTTTCCCAGAATTCTTAGAACTTCTTGTACATCAGTTTTCTACAACCTGAAAAAATTTTGGAGCCAGAAAAAATTCGACAAAAAACTGATGTGAGGAAAATGTGGTTTTTTTGGGAATTTTGGTCGATCGGAAATGCAAACACATCAAACAAAGCTAGACGAAGTTAATGGCGAGGCTCTGATACCACTGTAAGTGCACGGCGGCGTCCCGGCCGTCAAACCGACGGCCAAATGCGGAAACGGTGATAAACTTTAATTTTGCGAACTTAGCAAACCGGCACCACCGCGCACTAAACCCCGGATCGGGCCATTAAACTAGTTCTAGCTAACTACAAGATGGGAAGAGATATACCGAGTGATCCGAGTCCTCCGGTCTTCTCGTCGTCGTCCCGATCTCCTGCGGAAAATCCGGTCGTCGCCTCCTCGCCGGAAGGGCACCACATCGCCTGCATCTTTTACGGGCTCCCACCTCAATACCGAGGCAACTCGGGCATGAAGCTGGCAAGTCGACATGCCCAAGATATGCTGTAGAAAGTGTAGTGTAGAGGCTATGTCTCATTAGGGGTAATCAAGTTGCCATTGGATGGAGGGAAGTAATGAACAAAATGGAGATGAACTTTGGTGCATCAAAATGAGATGATAATTTTCCCACTTCACAAAATGAAAATCCCTCTTCCTCCTCACTCAAGTGGCCGGCCTTGCTATATGAGGAATGGTGGTGGAGGGCAAAACAAATACAAGAGGGAGGTGAGTGTAGGAGATAGAAAATGGTGACCATAAACAAAACATCATCATCATAAACTTACATCAAACCCATACCCTCTCATTAATGCAAGTGATGGTGGAAAAGAAAAGATGCCATCATAATCAAAGCATTTGCAAGAAACCCCTCCACAAAGTGTTATTTGCAAACTTGCAAATAACCCCCTCCATCGGAAAAGTCCGGCCGGGAAAGAACAAAGGAAAACCGGCCGGAACGGAATGCAAACTGGCAACTCCAGAAAACTGGTCCCGTAATAAATTACAAGAAAACCCCGCTACTGCATATACATGCCCGCATTTGTATTCCGACCGGATACAAATGCAATGAGACAAAATCTACACTGTACTATACTAGGATCCGGCTTAAACCAAAGCCGGCTAGTAATATCCGTCCGATCCTGATCCGTGCAATACCGCACGTATCTGATCGAACCCTGCAATATATCCATACGGCCTCTAGTACTAACCGTCCGATCCTGATCCGTGCAATACCGCACGTATCTGATCGGACCCTGCCATATCTCCATACGGCCTCTACAGCGTTTCGCCCGAAAGCCTGAGTAACTGAAAGTGTGGTGGACTCTAAAGACTCGTCAATACTATGGCTGTGGATTTAACCACTAGCACGTCAGAGGTATAAGCCAATACGTAACGGGCTACCAGCTATTGACCAAAAGGGACGTCGATGAGCGAACTCATCCTGACACCCTACTGAGCCTGTCAGCGACAATATCCGTACAGTCCGGTCCGTTCGTCTACGAGCATCGCATGGCGGGCCTAGGGGGTTGGTAAAAGTCAGACCCCCAAAAGCGGTACAAGTCGTGTCGGAGTGTAGCCCAGAACACCCTGAGATACTACTGGAATACCTACCAGTAAATCTCCTGCCTTGGCCAAGGACTTCATGTAATGGCTCTCCTAGACACAGCGCGACCTCACCCCCAATACCGGGAGAGACGAACCCCTGAAGATCCGCTCACTGCCTCCATGTGGCTCGGGACTGTACCCAACTAAAACCTGTTTGCACGACTCCTTTGAGCCGTGGTAGGGTAGTAATCAAAGCACAGTGGGAACTCACACGAGACAAATGACGATCTCAGGTCGATGAACTAACCTGTACACATGTCACCATGGAACTGCTATCTGACGTCAGGTATAAGACCAACTAGCAGGTTCCCGGCGAGTCCTGTCCGGTGTACTCATAACCCAATGAGCACCTGTATACATCTTAGGTGAACCAACTGACACCAGTGGCTTGTGAGACCGGCCACCGCCCCTCCTCGGGGTCTCGACTGTATACACTAGTCTACTCTGGAGAATCGATGCCCTGTCTCGAATCTCCCACGACTAGGGACCTTTTAAGGATGTGCTTATAGACCCCAGCTTCCACTTATATGATCGCCCTCATACTGCTGGTGGTCAAGCAAGAATCCTAGGGGCTCTACCAACGTGTAATAGCGACTTGTCAGGTCACCTGAAACAGTACACGATGATAAAGGTAAACCAGATAGCATACTATCATCTCGAGTAAGACTGTCGTCCCGGGATAGGTCCTCCCTCAATCATTGCAATCACGTGCCTGTGATCCAATAATTGACTCTGAGGGCACTATCTCCAACACTTATGATCTCTTTCCCTTTCTCACCTAGGGCTTCTCATCTGAGGAAATCTTCTTTTTTCTCTGGAGAATTAAATTCTCTTATTTTTTTGTATTCTCTCTATTGTTGTTGTCTCTTCCTTCCCTTTTTTTTCTTCTTGGCTCCTATTTATAGGATAAAGAAAAGAATCAGTTTGTTTAGTCAATTTTTCATTGAAAGATTTTAATTGATTTTGTAACCAACGTGATCTTTTAGATCACTCAGTGAATCCAAAAGATATTTTGTCTGTTATTCCTGTAAAATTTCAGGGAAAACTTTCCTTATATAAGATCTTTCTATAAATTGGTGATTTTTAATCACCATTGGATTTTTAATCCAACGGTGCTCCGCTTTACAGAGCGCAATCTTTTTGTTTGGAAAGATCTAGGGAAATATTTTTCAAACTAGGGTTTTTGATTTCCCTTAATTAGAATTTAATTCTATTTGTTCAGAAGGTTTAAGAGCCTATCACGTGTTAGCACGTGACGCCACTGATTGATCGTTTAATTAGAATTCAATTCTATTAGTTCAGAGATCTTCAGGAACCTATCACGTGTCGGCACGTGACCTCCTGTCACGTCTGGGCACGTGATGCCCCATTTAGGGTTTTCTTTCCTTTAACTCGGAGGGTTTTTAAGACCCTATCACGTGGTGGCACGTGACCCAAGGATTAAGTTTTTTAACCAGAATTTAATTCTGTTATTTTAAAGAACTCAGGGATTATCACATGTCAGCACGTGACCCCTGGTCACGTGTGGGCACATGATGCCCCATCGGGGTTTTTCCCTGCTGTTTTCTTATACTTTTAGTTCTTTTCAGTGGGTTTAAAGGTCTATCATGTGCGGGCACGTGACCCCATTTGATTAGGATTCAATTCTTATCATTTCAGAGCTTTCAGGAAGCCATCACGGTCGGCACGTGACCCCTGATCATGTGTGCGCACGTGACGCCCCATTGGGGTTTCTTCTTGTATTTTATCAGGGAACAAATGCCCCCACACCGTTGTTCTCACTTGTTTGCACGTGAGTGCAATGCTGTAACTTTTGTGGCCATTGGATCTGCCTAGGGAAGGGGGTAGATGAACCGTTTCCCATCACATCCTATAAATGCAGGGGTCTCTTCAGAAGCGCCTCCACTCTTTCATCTTCTTCCTTGTTCATTTTCCTTTGAAAATTTAATTCTCTTTCTCAGAGCTCAGTTCTCTGTTCCAAAAATTTTCAAAGTTTAACTCTGTCAACAAAAGATTTTCTTTTTCAGGTAAGGATCTTGAATGGCCGAGAAACTTCTTGTAGAAATTTCTTTGGATTTTAAACCCACACCAAGAGTTTTTCCCTTTAACAAAAACCCATCTTTCCAAGCTCTTTAAAAATGTCCAATCTTTTAATAATAAACCTTTTTTGCTAGGGTTTCTCTGATCTTAGGGGATTGATGATGATACTTCTCTTCCCTCTGGAATTTAATTCCATTTCAAAGAGCTTAGCTCTGAAAAATTTTCTGGGAATTTAATTCCTCTGTTCAAAGGGAATTTAATTCCTCTAAAGAACTTAGTTCTTAAAAGAATACTTCTTGGGATTTTTCATCCTGAGTTGTTCTTGCAGAGATCCTTCTCGATTTGCACAGAATTCCTGTAATGGGTTTTCTCTTTGGGGGAATGTGTAGAGTCATTTGAATTTATTGAGAATCTTTCTTTTGTTCTCATGATGATTGCTCAACCTCATTATTAGTGAGCCGCCATATTGATTTTGTGGGGCCCATGTGTTCACACACACACACGTGTGGGCTTCACTAACAGTTTTCTTTCCTTTGTTTCAGGAATAATGGCTTTTGTTCCATACTTCCCTTTCACTCGCTCGAAGGCTGCCTTTCCTCAATCACCGTCTGACGAAGAGGTGATGGCGATGATTAGAGCTCACGACTCTGATTGCACCAATTTACTTTTATGGGGGACCTGGTACGGTCATTTCATCCGCGGTCGTCGAAACTTTCTTTGCGAAGTACCAACAGAGCCAATCTACCTATTCTTACCGATGGACCGTCCGCGGACTGCTTTTGCTGTAGAGGTGGCAAATTAGACCCCTACCGGCCGGCTCGAACCGTCGACAACTGGGATACCAAATCAGCCTGTGCCGGCCATAGACATCTTGGGGTGTCGTATCTGCCAAGGTGAAGCCCAGCCTTGGGGACAAGTTTACAAGATAGCGCTTGCCCCTCGCAATCCCACGGGCTACCTTCTCTGGGCTCATTACATCTTGTCCGCTCATCGTGCGCGACTGCAGAAGGTCGGTCTTTACCAGGCGGTGTACACATCTCTCTTCCATTATCAGTCTCCACATGTATGGTGGGCTAACGCTTTCCTTAATCAATGGAATCTTCCCACCAACACTTTCTTGTTAGGGGACCGCAAAGTTTCGATCTCTTTGGAAGCGTTTCGCGAGATCTCAGGTTTACCGATTAGGGGAGCGCCTTACGAAGAATTGTTGCCCTCTGACGAGTATGCATTCGAGACGGTGGCAGCCACGCTTGACGGCTTGTCAACTTAAGATGCCGTCCGCCATAAGTACCCAAGTCTAATCAAGACTCTGGGGAATTTTGAGAGGCTGTTCACGGAGTCAGAAGAGCAGGGCGTCACTTTTAAAAGCTTTATCTCTTGCTTCCTTCATGGAGACGTTCTATCAAAGGCGGCTCCGAAGTTCACGAATATCCACGACCCCTTCAGGTTTGGTTTAAATAGGCTGTCGGCTAAAGAAGAGGATTTTCCCCAGTTCTACATTCCAGTCTTGTCAGCTGTACCTTTCGAGTCGATCGCAGCTCTTGGCATGGATGAAGAAACTTTCTTCATCGGCTTTATCAGTGTTTGGCCCAGCTAGTTTGTCGTTCCAACGCACCGTTGATTCATGAGAGCCTCGGTCATTTACCCTGTTCATCGCGTCGCCGAAGGGACGCGACTAGCCATGGGCATTGCAGGGCTGTCGCATCTGTACCATGGGCTAAGAACTGCAGCTAATACCTCAACCCCAGACGTGAACGTAGTGAGTTTCTCTCTTCATTACTTTACGTCATGGATTGAGATTCACGTGCTAGGGGCATTTGCCGCGCATCAGATACCTAGCTTTTATGATGCCTATACATTTCCGCGGCTCATGAGGTTGGTGGATGCTTCTGCTCCTGACCCTACTCAATTAGGGTCTCTTCGAGTGCTGCTCAATCCGTATGCCAACGAAGGTGGAATGGTATTTAATGTTCGAATCCTCTCTGCTCCCTCGGGACCTGTTCAACAGATTTTTGACTTGTCGAAAGAGGGAGCACCCTCTTTGAAGCCTAAGGAAGCCATGCACTTGTATTCAATCAGACCCGGTTATCTGGTGTTCCGTCGAAACAATGCGGTTCTTTCCATGTGGTACAATCCACACCGCTTTGCCCGGCAATTGGGTTATGACCAGGGTATTCCCTTTGAAGCATTCACATTGGAACCCCTCTCTTCTTTGGAAGTTGTTCGTGACGCCACCCACCATTTCATGAGGCTGAGCACCGGTTCTCATTTCATGATCCCCTAAGACGACTACATTCCGAGGTGCGTGGGGGCTTTCGCAGGTTGGTATCGCCACCGGGTTAGTCCAATCATTGCTAAGGAGAGAAGGATGCTTTTTGGGCTTAGAGCTCCCGCCCTGCTCCAGGCTAAGGGAGTCCCGCCGCGACCGCGGACAACGGTTCGCCCTCCCTTGAGGGATACTGGTACCATACTTATTCCTGAGGCGGCAGATGTGGACTTGACCCCGACAGTTGGTATGCCGATACGCACTAGTGCTCAGGAAAGAGCTTCTGATAAGGCGCTAGTAGCAGTTTCATCAGCTGCGGCATCAGCAATGGCGGTGACGTCATCGGTAGCACTGCCGAGAGAGGATATTGAAGGCAAAGTGGGTCAACGTCGCACCAAAGCACCGAGGGAAAAGAAGCGATCGTCCTCTGGTGTTAGTTCTGGGGTCAAAGAGGCGAAGAAAGACGGTCACCAATCTTCTCGACTTTTTAGTGGAATCCGAGCCTATCTTTCAGGACGAGCCAATAGCTATGCAAGAGCCAGATGGTGGTCTTATTTTTCCCGGTTCATCTGCAGAGGAAGCCGCACAATTGGCTGAGGCTATAAGACGCTCCCAGGATGAGACTGAAAATGTAAGGGCCCCGAAAAGGCCTTATCCTGCCGTCATCTTCTATGAAGATCCTCCATCGATACGGCGGATATTTAAAGGTACTTTGGAAGAGGGAGGCGAGATAGCCCTTAAGCAGCCTATCTCGACCGATACCGAAGATGCACTGTCGTTGTGGACTGATGGCCACGAGTCTACCCTCGAACGCCGGTGAGCACACTTCCTCAGGAAGGAACGTCGGCTTGAAAAAGCCATACTAGAAGCTCATCTGCACATTGGTATACTTGTATATCTTTTTGTAGTATTTTGCACTGCTTTATATAAATATATATATATATATATCCTTATTTTTGTGAAAACTTTGCAGGGACTTCGGCAATGGCAGAGGATCTGAGTTTGAGTCGCGCCTTGACTATGGACTCTGTAAATATCCCCGGTGAGACACTAGTAAGTGTGGAGGGGGTCGATACAGCTGTTCTTCCTGCCACGGAGCTCCCATTGGTGATTTCCGTTTCCCCGGTGCTTGCTCTCCTGGAGGAGGCATCTTCATTGGCCGCGGATTCAATGGATATTTCTGGGGACGGCCCGGAGACTTTGGGATGGGTAGTCGAGGCTACCGTCCTTTCATTGGAGCCTGCAGCGGTGGCCACTGCTCCTCAATTGGAAGTTGTTATACCGGCTCACGTCCCCGATGATGTGCCTGGAGGCATGGAAGAGCCCGCCAAAGCTGCTATCCCTCCAGTTCAGAGCGGGAGGAGCATCGAAGGTAGCCTTCTATATTTTACTTTAATAATCTCTCCATTATCTGAACCTTTCTGTCTTTTCAGAATTGCGCGGGTTGACGGCGGCTATCGCTGATCTGTCTCCTAGAAAATCCTTTCAGCGTTTGCTAGAGATGGCCGCTCCGCGGGCGATATCCCCTCAACGCATCATCCTCTCTTCCAGATAAGGTTAGTGTTATTTGCCTTCTCCTCACGGCATTATTATTATTTAATATAACAATACTAATGTCTTCTGCAGTTCTGGAAGCCGATGATGAAGTTGAGATTCTTGACGGGCCTGGGGATCCTTCAGACCCTTCTTGCATGACTGTGGGTAAGTAAAGTTTCGACGTTGTTCCACCCTGCTCTTTGCTTGCAAGTCTCGCTGATTTCTTCTTTATGAATCATAACAGCTTTGCCAGTTCTTGCCACGCTGGTATCTTGCATCGTCATGCCGTCCGGCCCTTATGCTCTCCGTGCCTCGGAACGGAAGGCAAAGCTAAGCCTTCACTCTTTGTCAGCTCTGATCGAAGACCTTCGTGCTGGTAGTTTGATCACGGCCGAAGAATTTGCCGCCGAAGCCAACAGTTCTCTCCCCTTTCTTGCTGCTTACCATCGCGAAATGTTGGTGCAAGTCTCGGTTGAGTTTTGTCGTCGGGTGGAGGCTTGCTTACATAGCCTTGAGTGCTCGCGTCTTCCTTCAGAGGTTGTGGCTGGAAAGGCGAGCTTGCGGGGGCTGATCGAACGGTGCGCCGCAAATATGCTGTCATGTGAGAAGAGGCTCAGCCGAAAATTTTCAGAGAGGAAGCTGACTTCAACTGCGCTGGGGGAACTTCAAGCTGATCTTACGGCCAAGACCACTCGGGCGTATGAACCTTGGCGGGTGCTTCAAGAAGCTATCAGGGAGGTGATAGCCATTGATAAAGCCGTCATTTTCACTCGCGAAATGGTCGAACCTCATAAATTTACCGAAAAGTAGGCTTGCTTCGTACCAGGCCCAACAATCTCAAGCGGAGGCCCGTCTCTTAGCGATAATGAATCATGAAGCTAAGGCCCAGCGGAAAAAGGATGAACTGGCAAACCAATTAAATCGTCCGCCGGCTTGAGGAATTGTATTTTTTTTTATTCTTCTTTTCTACATACTCCTGAATGAGAGTATTTTTTTGATTCTTTCATAAATTGTACTTTGTATTCATTTTGATTCATGAATAAAAGACATATTTTGCTTCATGGTGGTGTGTCCTTTTTAGTAAATGCATTTTGTGGATAATCTATTTTGATCTCTTTATAGGACAGCGATGGCTTAGGAGTCAGGTTCAGATCTACCTCCTAAGGCTTTCCAACTTTGTGAGCCGTGAGGGTCTCATAAATGTATTTCTCTTTACGAGTTGTGAGGATCTCGTAAGTGTAATTTCTCCTTAAGAATCATGAGGATTCATAAGTGTATTTTCTTTTGAGAGTTGTAAGAATCTCACAAGAGAGTTTTTCTTGCTTACGAGTCTAGAGGACCCGTAAGTGATTGTTTTCTTTCTTGTCGGAGTGGATCTTCGAAACAACGATGGCTTGGGAGACGGGGTTAGGATCTGCCACCTATGACTTTTCAACTTTATGAACCGTAAGGGTCTTATAAAGAATTTTCTCCCTATAGGTCGAGAAGATCCCGTAGGTGTATTTTCTCCTTAGGAATCGTGAGGATTCCTAAGTGCGTTTTCTCTTGAGAGTCGTAAGGATCTCAGAAGAGAATTTTCTTCCTTACAAGTCAAGAGGCCCCGTAAGTGATAGATGAGTTGACTTGCTCCCGAATCAAAGAATTGCCTTGACGGGGAAGTCGAGGGTTGACTTTATCCGCATTTCACGGAGTCAGGGGTTGACCTTATCCGCATTTCACGGGGTCAGGGGTTGACTTTATCCGCATTTCACATAGTCAGGGGTTGACCTTATCCGCATTTCACGGGGTCAGGGGGTTGACTTTATCCGCATTACACGGAGTCAGGGGTTGACTTTATCCGCATTTCATGGAGTTAGGGTTGACTTTATCAGCATTTCACGGAGTCACGGGGTTGACCTTATCCGCATTTCACAGGGTCAGGGGTTGACTTTATCCGCATTTCACAGGGTCGGGGGTTGACTTTATCCGCATTTCACGGTGTCCGGGGTTGACTTTATCTGCATTTCACGGAGTCAGGGGTTGACTTTATCCGCATTTCACGGAGTCAGGGGTTGACCTTATCCGCATTTCATGGGTTCACGGGTTGACTTTATCCGCATTTCACGGAGTCAGGATTTGCTCTGGCATTTCCCACGGGGTTAAGATTGACATTAGCCGTGTTCTACGGGACCAGGATGTGCTCTGAGCGTTTCCCACGGGGTCAGGATTGACATTATCCATGTTTTACGGGACCAGGATGTGCTCTGGGCATTTTCCATGGGGTCAGGATTGACATTAACCATGTTCTACGGGACCATGATTTGCTCTGGACACTTCCTACGGGGTCAAGATGGACATTAGCCGTGTTCCACGGGACCAGGATTTGCTCTGGGCGTTTCCCACGGGGTCAGGATTGACATTAGCCGTGTTCCACGGGACCGGGATTTGCTCTGGGACGTTTCCCACGGGGTCAGGATTGACATTAGCCGTGTTCTACGGGACCAGGATTTGCTCTGGGCGCTTCCCATAGGGTAAGGACCGACATTAGCCGTGTTCTACGGGACCAGGAGGGGTTGACTCTCAGTTGTCTGTGCATCACCGAGTCATGGAACTGGGAACTTTGTCGCGGCTCCGATTTGCTGATGTTGCGTCTGTTGTAATGAGACGAATGTTGAGATGATCTCCAGGCTGTCTTTGAACCGTCGAGATTTGGCTTCTTTTTCTGATGGAGCCTGGTGGGAAGGTATGGTTCCCTCTTTGTTTGTGCCCCTGGATTGTATACAGGGATCGATATGATCTCACCTGTAGGGCAAAAAGTTTCATTTTATAAATTTTTCTTTCCGCGATGCTCTATCATTTCAACTTTTATATCGCGAAAGTCGCGATTGCCCAATCATTTCGGCTATTTTTCGCGGTGCCCAATCATTTCGGCTATTTTTTTTGTTTTTACTCACTGCTTTTTATTGCGAGTTGCCCAACCATTTCGGCTATTTTGTATGCATATATTTTACTTGCTGATTTTATTGCAAGTTGCTCCATCATTTCGGCTATTTCATATGCATTTATGACTCACTGTAAGTTTGGGATTTGATACCGATTTAGGCATCAGCATCGCTACAACTGGGATATTGCCAGGAGCGAATCATCATTTGCCTTTGTCGATGTCGAACAAAGGTGTCTTAGTAAATAGGGTTAGGATCTTGTCGACTAAGGCTTTTGACTTCATGAGCCGTAAGGGTCTTATAAAAGTATTTCTCCCTATGAGTCGTGAGGATCTCGTAGGTGTGTTTTCTCCTTAAGAATCGTGAGGATTCTTAAGAGTATGGTCTTAAGTCGTAAGGATCTTAAAAGAGTACTTTCTCCTTATAAGTCGAGAGGACTTACAAGTTTCTTTTGCCATATGAGCATATCCCCAGTCTCTGGTGGGACTTTGTTAGGGAAATGTTTATTCGCGCCCGTGGATTGTATACAAGGGTCGATATCGAGACGCTTGTAGGAAAACACTGGAGGTTGTGATGGCTTAAGAATAGGTTCAGATCCCTGTAGCTTAAGGCTTTTGAATCCTATGAGCCGTGAGGGTCTCAAAGGGGAATTCTCCTTATGAGTCGTAAGGGTCTCGTAAGTGTAACTTCTCCTTAGAAATCGTGGGGATCCCTAAGTGTGTTGCTCCTTGTGAGTCGTAAGGATCTCACGCAGGTATTTTCTCCTTACAAGGTCGAGAGGACCTTGCAAGTGTCTTTTAACGAGATTGCGCCCTTTCGGGTTTTCACAACACTCGCCGGTAGCCCTGTTGTTTTTACTTATGGAGCCCTTTCGAGTTTTCATCCATGCCCATCTCACTTACAGACATACCGTTTTCTTTCTTTCCTTTTTTTATATTTTTTTAATTTATTTTGTCAGCCTTGGGATGCTGCAGTCCATACTAGTTTATCGACGTCTCGGTCAATAGCCAGTTTTAGGACATAATGGTCCATCGTTAGTTTAAGGACGTTTCGGTTCGTTTGCCGGCTACTACTTATAGAGTTTGGCCTTAGGAAGATAGTGAGCGGACATAGGCGTCGTCATCTATCATTGACCTAGGTCATGACTCGTCAGGCGTAGTATTTTTTCATGAAGCGACATTTTATTGGCCTAAAAGGTCTTTCACCATGCATGTCCATGAGTAGATAGACTCCACCCAGATAAACTTTGTCTATGATGTACGAGCCTTCATAGTTCGGATCGAATTTTCCCCGTTTGGCATGATTGGGGATCATAGGTCTCTTGACCACTAGCCCGAGTTCGCCTTGGCGGAACGTTCTCTGCCTAGTCAATCTCTCGTATGAGCACGTCATCTTTTCTTTGTAAGCCTCCAGGTTTTGTTGCACCATGAGCCGGATTTCATCAAGGGCGTCGAGCTCCTCAAGCCGAAGATGAGCATTCTCTTCGTCCGTTAGCTCATAATGAACTGCCACTCGTAGAGAAGGTAACTCTATCTCGAGGGGGAGTACTGCTTCCTTGCCGAATACCAAGGTATACGGCGTTGTGTTCGTGGTTGTTTTGAATGTAGTTCGATACGCCCAGAGAGCTTCATGCAGACTCTCGTTCCAGTCCCTCTTATTTCGAGACACCGTCTTCTTCACGATCTTCGTTAAGATCTTGTTAAAGGCCTCAGCTGGACCGTTAGCTCGGGGATTATAGACCGAAGAGTATCTCCAGTCTATGTTATGCTGTTGTGCAAAGCGGCAGATTTTGTGGCTTCTGTAGGCTGGCCCGTTATCGGAGATAATCCGTCGCGGAATGCCGAACCAATAAATGACGTGTGTCTCGAAAAAATGGAGGATATTCTCCGTCTTCACTTCTCTTAGCGGTATTGCTTCCGCCCACTTGGAGAAATAATCAGTTGTTGCCAGTATGAACCGATGTCCTCTGGACGATGCTGGTTCGATGGGGCTGATTATGTCAGTTCCCCACATTTCGAATGGCCAGCTAATCATCGTTGGATGTAGTGGATTTGGATGCTGGTGGATAAAATCCCCTAGAATTTGGCACGAGTGGTAATGCTTCGCGTATTCTAGGCAGTCTTGGATCATCGTGGGCCAATAGTAGCCCATCCTTTTGATCTTTAGTTTCATCTTCGGCCCAGCTTGGTGAGAACCGCAGAGTCCATCGTGAGTTTCTTGGATGACTCTCCTTGCCTCTTCAGGTCCCAGGCATCTTAGCCACAGAGAATCAAATGATCTCTTATACAGAGTATCATTGACGAAGGCAAAAGATAGAGCTCGTTTCATGAGCTGATGTCTTGAGGATGCATCTTCAGGTGTTCGACAGAATTTGAAGTAATCTATAAAGACTTATCTCCAATCCATATCCTTTTCCAGGCCTTTTATTTGTAGGGTCGTTTGCTCAGTCGCTCCTTTTTTCTTCGGATGACTCTGGAGATATTTCTGCCGGTGTAAGAACCCGACGGCTTTGCACAACGATCCTCACATCATCGAGGTTCTCATCGGCCAGTTATTTAGCGAGCTTGGCTAATAAATCCGCTTTGCGGTTTTCCACACGCGGTATGCTTTCCAGGGTGTAGGAAGGAATTTGAGTCAGCAGTTGCTGCACTCTCTCGCCGTACTTTACCAACTAAGGCTTACACGTTTGATAGTCGTCGTTTACTTGACTAACGATCAGTTGGGAGTCTCCGTATATGAGGAGGATTTTGACTCCCATGTCGACGGCGATCTCAAGACCTGATATCAAAACTTCATATTCGGCTTCATTGTTCGTCCTCGGCTCTCAAGGAAGAGGCAAAGCGCATTATCCCTCATTGTGGGGTCACGAAGATGAGGCTACACCTGATTTGATTATGGAGGTGCTTTGTTTGCGCTTCTTCATGGAAGATACTCCATCGAAGTAGAGTTCCCACCGGGTATCATTCTCTCTTCTCTTTCCGTCGATCGTGTCAAACGCGTGCTCGTCGGGCAATTCGCGGTTCAAAGGAGAATCGGCAGGTATCAGATGTTCGGCGAGGAATTCGGCGATGGCCTGGCCTTTCACTGCCTTGAGGGGTCGGTATGTCACCGAGAATTCCATTAAGAGTAGGGCCTACTTAGCGAGCCATCCCATTAATATGGCCTTTGACATCAAATATTTGAGAGGATCCACCTTTGATATGAGATGGACCTCATGTGCCAACGCATAGTGTATGAGCTTCGTTATCGCAAAGATCAACGCCAGGCAGTGTTTTTCAATAGGGGTTATTGTTTTCTTCCCCTAAGAGAACTCGACTCAAATAGTAGAGGGCTCTCTCCTTCCCTTGGTCATTCTCTTGTGCCCATAGCATTCCTAAGGAACCTTCAAGGGCAGTTGTATACAGAATGAGGGGCTTTCCCTTGATGGGAGCAGCCAGCACTGGAGGATTCTGCAGGTATTGCTTGATTTCGTCCAGTGCGCTTTGGCATTTGCAATCCCATACGAACGGGATCCCTTCTTCATTAGGTGACTGTAAGGACGGCACTTGCCGGAGAGATTGGCTATAAATCTCCAGATATACGCGAGCTTTCCTTGAAAAGACCGCAGCTGCTTGAGAGTCCTTGGAGGAGGAATTTCCATGATCGCCTTGATCTTCGACGGGTATATCTCAATGCCTCGGTGTCGGACGACGAATCCTGCCCGAGGAAACTCCGAATGCGCATTTAAGAGGGTTCATCTTCAAGTTGTATTTCCGAAGGCACTGAAACACGATCTTTAGATGCTCTAAATGTTCCTCGTATAATTTTCTTTTAACTATGAGGTCGTCAATATATCATTCGACGATTTCATGTATGTGGTCATCAAAAATCTTCGTCATGGCCCTCTGATAAGTGGCACCGGCGTTCTTTAGACCGAAAGGCATCACCTTGTAGCAGAATATGCCCAAAGGGGTCCGGAAAGCGGTATGCTTCTGGTCTTCGGGGTGCATTTTTATCTGATTGCACCCTGATGATCCGTCCATAAAGGAGAAAACTTCATGAGTGAACGTATTATCTATCATCAGCTTGGTGACAGGTACTGGCAATTCGTCCTTTGGGCAAGCTTTGTTGAGGTCTCGAAAGTCCACGCAGATGCGCACTGTCCCATTTTTCTTCATCACCGGGACGATGTTGGCAATCCAGTCAGGGTATTGAACTTCTTGGATGAAGTCAGAGTCGATTAGCTTCTTGACCTCGGCGTTGATGCTCATCTCAAGCTCGAGCCGCATTCTTCTCGGTGATTGTTTGATCGGCTTGACGTCTAGAGATATCGCCAATTTGTGGACGGCTATTTCTGGATCTAATCCGGGCATCTCAGAATAGTTCCATGCGAAACAGTCTATATACTGCATGAGCACGTCTTTGAGCGTAGCCTCCTTTTCTTCAGACAATAGTTCACTGACGAACGTCGGTCGTGGGCCATTTGCCATTCCCAAGTCGATTTTTCTGAGGTCATCTGCAGTAGAATGTATCCTATCTTCCATCTCTTTTGGCACCGGTGGAAATTCTGAGATCAACTCATCTTCATCGTTTTCAAAGCACCAAGAGAGGTCATCCATATTCTTGGGTTCTTCTTCTGACAGCGTTATCGCGTGACAGGTACGAGATCATTTCCAAGACCGATGCTGATCTGGTTCTACTCTCATCGCATAAGTGGCTTTTGATTCATGCTTCCGTCGCGGACTTACCCTCCAACTGTTGGATAGAGCGAATCTGCCGAGTTGATACTGATCTTCAACCCAGTTCTTGAAGGTGAAGCAGTCTTCGAGAGGATGTCCTATTGCTCGGTGATAGGAGCAATAGTCTGGGTGAGAGACCTTGACTAGTTGCTCGGGGTGCTTGGACTCTAGGAGCGTCATCATTTGATATTTTAATACAAGATCGAGTATTTCCCTTGTCTTGTCTTGGGGAAAAGAATATGCTCGACCCATCTTCTTTATAAGAGACGGATCCCGGCTACTCGATTCTTGATCGCGTGGCTTCTTAGATCCACTTTGCCGCTGTCGAACGTTTTTTCCATTCTTTGGTTTATTTTTGCCTCTGCGCTGGGTCTTTTGTATGACGGGTTGGCGAAGAAGAGCATTGTCATTCTCTGCGTCCTGCTGAAGGAGGCGCTGCGTCCTAGCTTTCTCGTAAATGTCCATTTCGTGGCTATGGTCATCCCGGACCTTCTGACCCGCTTCCCTTATTAGCTTGTCCATCTGTTCTTCAAACGACGGACTTGGCATTTTCATGGCAGGACCTCATTTTGGTTCAGGGTTAGTAACTTTTAACAGAACATCTCCTTCTTCATCAAAGTCATGTATAACGCAGCAGTCATGGAATCGCTCCCGTTTCTTGGATTGAACATATCCAAGCCCGATCGTTTCCATTCTCCCGTTGGGCAATTTTCGCTGAGTTCCGGGGACGTCCCAGATCCTGTTGTAGAACCGAGCTTGTCGAGCAGTCTGTTTGAAAGGTACACCTTGACGCTTCAATAGCCTTTTTAATCCTTCTGGGTAGTATCTGGGTAGACGGATGGGCTGGAGCCTGTCAAGTGTCGAATCGGCACCATGCCAAACGTCTTTCTCCACTTTGATTTCCGTGGATTGATAAAAGAGAATCGTCTTTTCATATTTTCGCCTAGGAGGGACGTAGAATGTCTGCAGTTTTTGCACACTATAGGTACCAAGCGCGTCGAGCTCTTTATAATGTTCTCGCAGAACCATAGCGATTTGCAAACTCCGATCATCGCCAGCGAATGCTTGTATCGATGGTCGTACAGAAAATATGGCATTGACCTCATCTTCTGAGTCGCTGCCAAAGACCGGAATAGGGGTAGACGGTCTCGGCTTGTTGCATTGTGGTGGCCCTGAATAAACTATTTCTTCTTCCTCTTCGGTATCACACCCGGAGACCGGAATAGTGGTGATAGCTTTGTTATTCGGTTTGTGACATCTTTCCGTGTCTTCAAAATCTGGTAAGAAGTATTTCGCATCTTCGTACTTTCGGACTTCATTCACAGAGAATGGGTTTAGTTCCCCTGTCACAGTATACTCAAGACCATCCTTGAAATAATTCATGCACTGATGTTGTGTAGAAGAGATGATATTGTACTCGTGTAACCAAGGCCTGCCGAGCAAAGCATTGTAACATGTATTAGCTTCAATGACGTGAAATTTGATGTCCGTGATGAGCAGCCCAAAGCGTAACGTCAATATCACAGACCCGAGCGTCCGTGATGACTAGGAGTCGAACCCGGAGATGGTGATTTTATCACGAGCGAGGTGCTGAACGCTCATGCAGATTTCCTTCAACACTCTTACATTGAGGAGATTGATAGAGGACCCATTGTCAACCAGGATCTTGCATATCTTAATATCATGACAATATCCAGAGACATAAAGGGGACGGTTATGCTCGCACGTCCCGAGGAGGAGATCTTCATCGCCGAAGGTGTTATCGGCTGTGTGCACTTTTTCCAGCTCGTCCTTCATCTTTTCTTCGACAAAGAATGCCTGGAACTGCTCGGGCACTTGTAGTACCTTGATCAAAGAATCTCTTGCCTCTTTGGACAGCAGAAGGGCGTTAAAAATGCTTAGCTGTGAGGGTATCTTCCTGAGGTGTGCCAGAATGTTGTAATCCACTTTGTTTTTTTGGGCGGATCCTTGGCTGTCAGCTCTTCGACGGCTTGGTCATCGATGGTGATATCCTCAGGGACCTTTTCTTTTCCCTTATCCTTTTTGGTCGACCCCTTGTTTACGGGTTCGAGATTCTTTTCAGGTAATGTGCGACTGCGCAGCTGAATGTTCTCACAGCTCATCGGTTCTTCCTCTTTTCCTGAGGTGGATTCTTTGAAGAGAGGGACAAGAGTCATTTCTTCTTCAGAATCACTGCCGCAGGTGAGAACTTGCGATCCCCTGGTATCAATCATGTGACAGTTGCCGGCAGCTCTTCCACGTTCGTCTGTCGCATTTTTCCGCTGTCGACGAGCTTCACGCTTCATCCCTTAAGGTGCTGCCTGTGAGCGACATACCCTTGCCACCAATTTTTAAAGGCGTTGCATTCTTCAGTAGGGTGCGCAATCTTTCGATGATATAAACAGTAATTAGGATGCACATCCTCTTTATTAAGGTGTATTTCATCAAAAGTGTTTCCTTCGGAGGGTGGCAGCTTCATTCCCATCGATATGGCTTTAGCGAACCTTTTCTTCGTTTTAAGCCTTCTCTTATCTGTCACGGGCATGCCTCGGTCTGGTTGGGGTGTTTTAACCTTTTCGTCAAGTCGTCGGCATTTGGCTTTTTCAAATATGGCCATTTCGCGCTCTCGATCAGCTTTGCTTTTCAGAAGAGCTTCGTTCAGGAATGCATCAATCATTTCGTTTGATGGTCCTAGAAGTTCCGGCTCAGGATCTGCCCTCAGTTTCTCTACGTCAGGAGCTTCATCACCGTTTATTGACGAGTGACAGATCACATGGCAGCATGACACATAATCCTCAGGTTCATCCGACGAGTCCTCTCCATTATCATCCTCTTCGTCCTCAAGGACGTGGCTGAGAAACTCATGAAGTGTGACCAGGGTCCGCGCCCTCTGGTTATATTCTTCCAACGCGTCAATATGTTTTGCAGGTCCGTGCGCTTGTCATCAGGCTTCACGGGCTTTTTGTTCTTTTTCTTCTTCTTCGAAGACTTTGACGGCTGGGTGTGGACGCTTTGACTATCACCACCAATTTTTTAGTCGGGCGCGGTTTCAGCATTCCCTTGATGATTTCGGGTTCCAGTGAACTTTTCCATTTGATCGCCGGGCATGTTTGGAGATCCTTTAGCATTCTTTTCGTTTTGGCTGAAAGAGCAACCTCCCATGGAGCTTCTTCGACAAAAGAGCATGATGTCCCCGGTGTGTCCGCCTTTTTAAGAGCGTGCGGCTAGGGTGGGTTTACTTTCCAATTCTCGGACAGTGCGAATTTGCCATGTTGGTATTGGTTGTCAATCCACCCTTTGAAGATGAAGCAATCTTCGATTGGATGGCCTATCGCTTGGTGATAGGGGCAATAATTGGGATTATTAGCCTTACCGGGTTGTAATGGGCATTTTGGATCAGGTAAGTTGATGAGCCTGTTGCGCACCGCCAGCTCGAACAATCTCCTCGTTTTGTCCCGGGGAAACGAATAAGGACGCTTCATTTTCTTATTAAAGAATCGCCGTCTCTCGTCTAAGAGATCTGTTAGTTTTGGGCCACTGGTGTAAGTCGATGTTCAACACCCCAATACTTATGGGGAGGCGGAAATATGAATAACAATCTTGTTCTATTGTTAAACATCGAACAACCGTATGAATCGTTTGCTAAACAAGTTTTAACAAAAGCTATAGAGTTCTAAACTACTATGTTAAGAGATTATACAAAACGGTTCTAGTCCTTCGTCTTAATGTTATCTACGGCCTCTTTGGATCTCCACGTCCTCTTCGGCTTTCTTCCGTGATAGACGATCCACCCGAGAACCCTAATCCAAGCTATAACCTCTAAACTTGAGGTTACTTAGTTTCTCTAGTTGCTAATTAGAGTAGCTAAGGTGATGTAGAGATAGGTTATGGAGTGATTAGTCTTTCCTAATCCTTGTTCTCAACTCATGAGGGGTAGGATTAGGTTTGGTGAAGGAGAGAGAGCTTGAAGAGAGAGAGTGAGAAGATGATAATGATAAATATGATAATAATGAAATAGCTTCTCACTTGATATATGAAACATAATGAATAAAAAGAAATGAATAATATGAGATTATTCATCATGTTTCATTAATGCAAGTGGGTGATTCATTATGTGAGTCATTAAGCATTTAATAATGCATTAATGACATGGTGAATCACTCACAATGAGTCACTAAATCATTAAATGAAAATGCCACCTCTCCCTCAATGTCACATCCTTCTAGAAGCTTCTCGGAAAATTACGAGAATGCCCCTCTCATCCGTGAAAACACGGAAAAACTTTAGACTGTATAAATCCAATAACCTGATACTAGAATCTGGCTTAAACCAAAGCCGTCTAGTAAAAACTGTCCGAATGTCGTACGTGCGTTCAAACACGTATGCGTCCGAACCTTTGTCGTAAAACCATACGACCTCTATATCTTTTTGCCTGGGTTTGGGAAATCTCTGTGTGGGACTCTAAAGACTCAACTACTATGCTGGCAGTGGGTTTAACCACAGACCGCAAGCGGCACTAGCTGTACGTAACGGTCCCCAGGTAGTTGTCGATAAGAAAGCTGATGAGGTAACCCATCTGAAATCCTACTGAGCCTGTCTATGACAATATACGCGCATTCTGGTCTGTTCGTCTAAGAGTATCGCATGTATGGCCTAGGGAGGTGGTGGACGTCAGACCCCTAATAACCGTACAAGTCGTGTCGGTATGGTTCAAGACCACCCGAGAATCTACTGATCAGTCCATCAGTAATTCTCAATCTGCCCTGGCCAGGGACTTATGGTAATGACCAACCGACTACAGTGCGATATCAACTCCCTATACCGGGAGAGACGAATCCCTAACAGTCGCTCACTGCCTCCACGTGGCTCGGGACTGTGCCCAACTAAAACATGTTTGCACGACTCCTTTGAGCCGTGGTAGGGTAATAATCAAAGCACAGTAGGAACTCACATGAGACAAATGATGACCTTAAGTCAACGGACTATCTGCACACATGTCACCTGAGAACTGCTATCTGACGTTAGGTATAATACCATCCAGTCAGTTCTCGGCGAGTCCTGTCCGGTGTACTCACACCCAGTGAGCATCTGTATACAATCTTAGGTGAACACCACCAATGGTTGCGGGACTAATCCATTGCCCCTCGTCAAGGTCTAGATATGTATACACTAGTCTACTCCGGAGTATCGATGCCCAATCTCGATACTCCTGCGACCAGGGACATCTAAGGGTGTGCCTATTGACTATCCACCTCCCACTAGTATGACTGCCATCACAACGCCGGTAGTCAGACAAAACACCCTATGGGCTTTATCAACATATATATATAAATACCAAGTAAAATATATCATACGTTAAGACAAAGTCAAACCAAACAGCGTACTATCATATCAAGCAAGACTGTCATGTACATACATATCCCAAGCATCCTATACAATGTAGGCCTCTAGGGCATATATATCCAACATTCTCCCACTTGCACTAAGGCCTATAATTGGCGCAATGAGTACCCACTGTCTCTACCAGATCCAGTTGCTTGCGTACCGCATGCCCAACATCTCAAATAGCCTCTCGAACTGTACTTGAGGAATGGCCTTGGTGAATGGATCTGTCGTGTTGTCTTTTGTGTCCACTCTCCGTATCTCGATCTCCCGACGATCCACGATCTCCCTGATCAGGTGAAAACGCCTTAAGATATGCCTGGATTTCTGATGGGACCTTAGTTCCTTCGCTAAAGCTACAGCGCCATTGTTATCGCAATACAAAGGTATTGGATTGGCAATGGACGGAACCACCTGAAGTTCAGAAATGAACTTCCTCATCAAGACAGCCTCTTTTGCGGCTTCATTAGCAGCTATATACTCAGCCTCCATAGTTGATTCTGCGACGGTATCTTGTTTGGAACTCTTCCAACATACCGCCCCTCCATTGAGGGTAAACACAAAACCCGAAATGGATTTAGAATCATCCTTGTCACTTTGGAAGCCGGAGTCGGTAAAAGCCTCTACCTGGAGATCTCCATTACCGTAAATCAAGAACATCTCCTTAGTCCTTCTCAGGTACTTGAGAATGTTCTTCACCGCTCTCCAATGTTTCTCACCTGGGTCAGACTGATACCTTCTTACCACACTAAGTGCGTAAGCTACATCCGGTCTGGTATATAACATCGCATACATTATTGATCCTACCGCTGAAGCGTAGGGTATAATGCCCATGCGATCCCTCTCTTCATCAGTCTTTGGAGACATCTCTTTGGAGAAGGTGATTCCGTGACAAGCGGGCATATTGCCATGCTTGGAATCTTCCATACTAAATCTCTTTAGTATAGTGTCTATATACCTGGACTGTGAAAGTCCCAATATTCTATTAGATCTATCACGATAGATCTTAATGCCCAGAATGTATGATGCATCTCCCAAGTCTTTCATGGAGAATTTCGGTGACAAGAAGAGCTTTACTGATTGTAGTATAGGGATATCATTCCCTATCAGTAGTATGTCGTCGACGTACAAAACGAGGAAGACTACTGCACCTTCTACAATCTTCCTATAAATACATGGTTCATCTACATTTTTGATAAAGTCAAATTCCTTGACTGTTTCATCAAAGCAGATGTTCCAACTCCACGATGCTTGCTTTAACCCATAAATGGATTTAAGCAATTTGCACACTCTTCCGCTGCTCCCACTGTCTAAGAAACCTTCTGGTTGATCCATGTAAACACTCTCTTCTAGATGTCCATTTAGAAAAGCTGTTTTTACATCCATTTGCCAGATTTCATAGTCATGGAAGGCAGCAATGGCAAGCATGATCCGAATGGATTTAAGCATAGCTACCGGTGAAAAAGTTTCATCATAGTCCAATCCTGGTCTTTGACGAAAACCTTTTGCTACTAGTCTAGCTTTGTAGGTTTCCACTTGTCCAAATGTACCGATCTTCTTTTTGAAGATCCATTTGCACCCAACTGGTTTTACCCCAGGAGGAGCAACTTCTAAAGTCCATACTTTATTGGTGTACATGGATTCCATTTCGGATCTCATTGCATCCAGCCACTTCATTGAGTCGCTACTCGTGATAGCCTGCTGAAAACTAGTAGGCTCATCATCATCGATGATGCAATCCTCTCGATCCCCATCAAGAAAAAAACCATAGTATCTTTCAGGAGGATGAGAAAGCCTACTAGATCTGCGGAATGGTGTTGGTTCGTCATGTTCTATTGAAATCTGAGATTCTTCTAAGTCCTCGGTTGCAGTTTGAGGTTCTGGAATTTCTTCCAGTTCTACCGCGCTCCCACTAATTTCTTTTGCAAGAAATTCGCTTTCTAAAAAAACAATGTGGCGAGTGACAAACACCTTTTGTTCTTCAGTGTGGTAGACCATATACCCCCTTGAATGCTTGGGGTATCCTACAAACTTGCACAAAACCGATCGTGCCTCGAGCTTGTCCGGATTATGTTTTTTAACATATACAGGACACCCCCATATCTTGATATACTTGAGATATGGTCTCTTCCCACACCACATTTCATATAGAGTGGTAGGTACAGACTTAGTTGGAACTCTATTCAATAGGTATGCGGCTGATTCTAGAGCATATCCCCAGAAGGAAAGTGGCAACTCAGCACTACTCATCATTGAACGCACCATATCTAATAGCGTGCGATTCCTCCTTTCTGATACACCATTATGCTGAGGTGTATAAGGTGGAGTAAGCTGAGAGAGAAATCCATTCTCTTTTAAGTATTCAAGGAAACTGGTACTTAAGTATTCTCCACCTCGATCACATCGAAGTGTCTTGATGCGTTTACCAGTTTGTTTCTCTACTTCATTTTTATACTCTTTAAACTTCTCAAAAGCCTCGGATTTATGCTTCATTAAGAACACATGTCCATACCTAGAGAAGTCATCAGTAAAAGTGATGAAGTAGGAGTGACCACTTCGTGCATGTATAGACATCGGACCACATACATCACTGTGTACTAGTCCCAAGAGTTCAGTGGCTCTTTCTCCGTGTCTGGTGAACGGAGATTTGGTCATTTTTCCTTTGATACATGATTGACAAGTTGCATATGATGAATATTCAAACGGATCTAGATATCCATCTTTATATAACTTAGTCAACCTTGTTTCATTTATATGACCAAGTCTATAATGCCATAGGAAGGCTTGATTCGAATCTGGAGCCTTTCTTTTACGCGTGTTTTGAATATTGAAAATTTGAGGTTGATTAAGTATGTATATGCCGTTTTCCAGTGTGCCAAACCCAATCAGTTCTTGATTTAGGAGAATGTTCATGACATTTCTTTCAAGCAAAAAATTATATCCTTTATTAGACAACAAAGATACTGATATAATATTACACAACATACTGGGAATACAAAAACAGTTGTACAATACCAAAATGTGTCCACTATTCAACCCTAGGTGATATTCCCCTATTGCAACTGCATCTACATGCATTCCATTGCCTATCCGGAGAGTCATATCCCCTGCCCCCAGTACTCTACTATTTCTCAGATCCTGCAAAGAATTACAGATGTGAGACCCAGAACCGGTATCAAGTACCCATGAAGTAGAGTTTACTGAAAGACAATTTTCTATTACGAACACACCTGAAGCAGAAGCTACAGCTTGCTTTATGTCCTTGGCTTTAAAGGCCAAACAGTCCTTCTTCCAGTGCCCTTGCTTGTGACAATAGAAGCACTCGTTCTTTTCTGCCTTCACCCTTCCTGCCTTGTTCGTTCCCTGCACCTTCTTGACCCCACCCTTCGGTTTGGTGGCTTTCATCTTCTTCTTCCCTTTAGCTTTCGCTTTAGATTTAGAAGAAGATGATTGGCCACCATACAGAACGGGGGTCTTCTCCTTTTTCAAGGAGGTCTCTGCTACCCTCAACATATTGAGGAGCTTTGGAAGATCCGCTTCCATTTCGTGCATATTGAAGTTCAGCACGAACTGAGAGAAGGTGTGGGGAAGGTACTGCAAAATCAAGTCGATATACAAATCATTCTCTAGCACGCATCCCAGGTTTGCGAGTTCCTCAATGAGGGTGATCATTTTGAGGACGTGCTCTCCAACAGGCGATCCTGGAGCTAACCTCATCTGGAAGAGTTTCCTTGAGGTTTCGTACCTCGCGATACGGGAGTGTTCACCATACAATTCCTTGCAATGGAGGAATATGGATACAATATCCATACTCTCGTGCTGTTTCTGGAGTTCACTATTCATGGACGCCAGCACGATACACTTAGCTCGCTCACAGTCTAGATCCCAGGTTTTGCGAACTTCCTTGTCCGCAACTGAGGAATCTGGTCCTGGGATAAGGGGAGGAACAGCGGTGGTAACATATGCAACTTTGTCATAAGTCAGCGCAATATTGACGTTCTTTAGCCAATCTTTATAGTTCTGCCCGGTCAGTATATTCTTTTCAAGTAATAGTTTTAGTCCAGTCATGGTAGCTGCCAGAGAGAGAGAAAAGAAACACTCAACATATGCTCTTGCAAGTTTAGATTGGTTATTAATATATCTAAACAGGATGGCTCCCACTGTTTCCTCAAATCCTTCTTCAAAACCTAAAAGAAGAACTAGTCAGGATTTAATCACACGTCACAATACTTGCTTAACCTTTCAGCCAGGCTGGTGTTGGTACTTCGAGGGAGGTTTTCCAACGCTTTCGCGAAGTTCCTTAATTAAAGAACCTCTTTTCCCTGGAGGCATAGCCCCTCTAACACCTTTCTTGGCACCTACTTGGTTTATAGCATTGATTGTTAAGTGAGAGAAATTCCCGAGAGTAATCCTACTCATCAGTGGGATCGGGATCCAACTATCATTGCATGATGCCCTAGATGGAAGCCACTCTAGTCACCACACTCCAGAAGGTAAGCTAAATCTGCAAGTTTCCTTTATGTTTGAAACTCCCGATGTGATTTTTACCCCAAGCTCTTATAGACCTTAACGTAGGCCAACAAGTCATAAGACGCAAGTCAAGTTCTACCCGTCGTTGTCCTGATCAATTTAAATACATCGTATAAGCCCTTGACGTAGGCCAACAAGGTGTACGTCTGTATTAAACTAATGCATCTATCTATGCAACAAATAGGCACACACACTGCTACCATTCACTATGCCTTGACGTAGGCCAACAAGCATAGCATGAATACGATGTGCTGTCTATCTGAAACGACGGAGGGTTACGGCTGGTTTTTGGCAAAAAAACGTTAACGTAGTGAACTTGATTTGATCGAAGGAACTAAGATAGCTTTTATTAAAAGGAGTGGTTTAAGCTCCGCATTTAAAATTTGCTTTTTCAAGAAAACCTAGTGGTTTTTAGAAATTGTTCCAACGATTCAGTTTTAGGTTTTATTTTCTTTGCATTAATAATAATGCGTCCCATCTTTAACTTATCATTACAGATAACAACGAAAATACAATGTCCTCTTATGCCATCCGCATTCGCCACGGGCTCCCGTCATCACCCGTTAGGTTACTTAACTAACGACAGAGCGGGGGCTGGGCTAGCGCGGGTGTAAAACATAAGCGACGTCTAAATAGCTATCATATATAGATATTGTACATTCGTCAGACGCAATAATAGGCATTCCAGATCACAGATAAACAATATTGGATTTGCAAGCAATCCGCATTTCTTTTGAGCCTGCAATGAAAGACGGATTACACAGTTGTGATGAATAGCCATATTCCCACCCCAGACCCTTACGGGTATGGCAAACTACCCGCCAAGTACCAGAAGTGAAGCGGTCTGCCCCAACACTTCAAAATACCCGGTAGTTTGTGCACCCCACCTTGGGTCTATCCTAGGAGCAAAAACAGTAAAAAGAAATAATACAACGGTGGCTACAACCGCAACCTGGATGTGCCCCGCAAAATAATATTACAACTTATTACATTTACATCAGATGAATTAATACAATAACCCATCACTTAACCCGGCTAAACACCATAACAGTCCAATACAGTTTACATACACAAACAGTTATATATAACATCATAGATATATGCAACCCCCAGCCAACCGACATACTAGCAGTTAGGGGAGGTTTACGAACACATAAAACATTTCACAGATATAATCAAATAAGCAAATACCGTATAATTTCGATCAATTAAACACATTTAATTTTGCTCCAATACTTCTCTGTAAATCTGAAACCTGAGCAAAAATAAAAATTACCAGAAAACACCAAATATCACAGAGAATCAACACAAGAAACTTGGGATGATGAATCGTCCAAAGCGCGGCGGAATCGCGGCGGATCGGTGGGATCGGCCGCAGTTCCGCGGCGCTATGGCTGATTCATGAGCCTAATTTTCTTGGGTGTTCTAATGCATTCATTTAGGTCATACTGAAGGTCCCTGAAAAAATTTTGGACCTCATTTAAAATTCGACAGAAAGTACATGATATCGGGGTTTTTCCGGTTTGTTTTTCCGTTCGAAATTCATACAAATTTGCAAGTGTGTTAAATACTGTTTAGCTAGGCTCTGATACCACTGTAAGTCGATGTTCAACACCCCAATACTTATGGGGAGGCGGAAATATGAATAACAATCTTGTTCTATTGTTAAACATCGAACAACCGTATGAATCGTTTGCTAAACAAGTTTTAACAAAAGCTATAGAGTTCTAAACTACTATGTTAAGAGATTATACCAAACGGTTCTAGTCCTTCGTTTTAATGTTATCTACGTCCTCTTTGGATCTCCACGTCCTCTTCGGCTTTCTTCCATGATAGACGATCCACCCGAGAACCCTAATCCAAGCTATAACCTCTAAACTTGAGGTTACTTAGTTTCTCTAGTTGCTAATTAGAGTAGCTAAGGTGATGTAGAGATAGGTTATGGAGTGATTAGTCTTTCCTAATCCTTGTTCTCAACTCATGAGGGGTAGGATTAGGTTTGGTGAAGGAGAGAGAGCTTGAAGAGAGAGAGTGAGAAGATGATAATGATAAATATGATAATAATGAAATAGCTTCTCACTTGATATATGAAACATAATGAATAAAAAGAAATGAATAATATGAGATTATTCATCATGTTTCATTAATACAAGTGGGTGATTCATTATATGAGTCATTAAGCATTTAATAATGCATTAATGACATGATGAATCAATCACAATGAGTCACTAAATCATTAAATGAAAATGCCACCTCTCCCTCCATGTCACATCCTTCTAGAAGCTTTTCGGAAAATTATGAGAACGCCCCTCTCATCCGTGAAAACACGGAAAAACTTTAGACTGTATAAATCCAATAACCTGATACTAGAATCTGGCTTAAACCAAAGCCGGCTAGTAAAAACTGTCCGAATGTCGTACGTGCGTTCAAACACGTATGCGTCCGAACCTTTGTCGTAAAACCATACGACCTCTATATCTTTTCACCTGGGTTTGGGAAATCTCTGTGTGGGACTCTAAAGACTCAACTACTACGCTGGCAGTGGGTTTAACCACAGACCGCAAGCGGCACTAGCTGTACGTAACGGTCCCCAGGTAGTTGTCGATAAGAAAGCTGATGAGGTAACCCATCTGAAATCCTACTGAGCCTGTCTGTGACAATATACGCGCAGTCCGGTCTGTTCGTCTAAGAGTATCGCATGTATGGCCTAGGGAGGTGGTGGACGTCAGACCCCTAATAACCGTACAAGTCGTGTCGGTATGGTTCAAGACCACCCGAGAATCTACTGATCAGTCCATCAGTAATTCTCAATCAGCCCTGGCCAGGGACTTATGGTAATGACCAACCGACCACAGTGCGATATCAACTCCCTATACCGGGAGAACGAATCCCTAACAGTCGCTCACTGCCTCCACGTGGCTCGGGACTGTGCCCAACTAAAACCTGTTTGCACGACTCCTTTGAGCCGTGGTAGGGTAATAATCAAAACACAGTGGGAACTCACACGAGACAAATGATGACCTCAAGTCAACGGACTATCTACACACATGTCACCTGAGAACTGCTATCTGACGTTAGGTATAATACCATCCAGTCAGTTCTCGGCGAGTCATGTCCGGTGTACTCACACCCAGTGAGCATCTGTATACAATCTTAGGTGAACACCACCAATGATTGCGGGACCAATCCATTGTCCCTCGTCAGGGTCTAGATATGTATACACTAGTCTACTCCGGAGTATCGATGCCCAATCTCGATACTCCTGTGACCAGGGATATCTAAGGGTGTGCCTATTGACTATCCAGCTCCCACTAGTATGACTGCCATCACAACGCCGGTAGTCAGACAAAACACCCTATGGGCTTTATCAACATATATATATAAATACCAAGTAAAATATATCATACGTTAAGACAAAGTCAAACCAAATAGCGTACTATCATATCAAGCAAGACTGTCATGTACATACATATCCCAAGCATCCTATACAATGTAGGCCTCTAGGGCATATATATCCAACAACTGGGCTGCTGTTGAGCATTGGCGACGAAGGTCGCTTTCCCCTTCCCTTTTTCGTTTCGAGGCTCCGACTTCGAAGAGGAAGGCATATGGCCCATCTGGTCCATTTGGTCTAGCTTGTCAGTCAAGGCCTGGAAAGTGGTCGGCTTGAAAAACATCATGAATTGGGAAATGGTCACCTGAAGGTCAAGAGTACCCATGAACATGACTACCGCAGGCGCTTCTCCGATGCGCTGCTCGCATTTTGACCATAGATTCCGCCACTGTATTGCATACTGAACCCATGTTTCTCCAGGCTTCACCCTGGCATTGATCAATGCCGTGATTAGGGTGCGTTCGCTAGCACTCGTGAAACGCTGGGTGAATAGAAACTCCATCTCTGCAAATGTCTTGACAGAGTCATTTGGGAGTTCGGAATACCACTCGAATGCTGTCTCCGACAAGCTGCCAACGAATTGGCGAAGTAGTGGCTTATCGTCACCTCCAGTGTTGCCGCACAAGGCTCTGAATTGAGCGACGAGCTGATGCGGATTTCCCGTCCCCTTATATACGTGGAATTTGGGGATCGTGTATCCCGACGGGTACTTTATTTGGTCGTACCATCCTGGATAGGGTCGTCCAGTTTTAACAATTTACCCAGCCGCTTCATTCGCCTGATGAACTCATATCTTCTGAGCGATGTAATCATCCAGGGTGGCTCCTTGGCTGCTGACAGAGCCGGCAGAGGGTCTGATGTCTATCCTCTATCATCTTCAATTATTACTGGAGGTTCTTCGGCTGGAGGGTCCGGCTGGATCATCATGCCCACCATATCTTGGAATAGAAGGACCACTTGTTCTATATTGGCCGCTTATTCCACGGCCTCTTTGTCCTTCTTCTCAAGCATTCTCCGAAGGAATTCAGCATCAGTTTCCTGCTCACGGCACTGCTCTGAGGATGTCTCCGGGCTTGCTTTCGGTCCCGTAAGTGCGGCCATAGCTGTTAGCATTTCCTAAAGCTTTTTTTGTTAATGCTCATGAGCCTTAGTCACTGATCGCGTAAGCGGTCGATGACCTGTGGAGATACGGCTATTCTCTTTTCCGGATGCCATATAGATGGTGTGCACCACCATACCCCCAGACTTGGGGCGTTTAGATTCAGTGTCTTTGCGATTTGTCAAAGACGTAGGGATCTTCTCCGGCCTCCTTCTTTTTTGGGCGGTCGAAGTTAAGGGGGTCGTTGCAGTGGGCACCCAAACAGATGACACCTTCTGTGGCTTGACAGGGTGGTCCTCTTCCCGCTGAAATTTCACCTTTTTCTGTCAATGAGAGTAATCATGATCAATCACCGAGTCTTGGACTTGTCGCCAAACTTTATAAATTTTAAAGGACAGCCGCTGAGGGGGCTGCTCTAGCTTCGCCTTTGTGATCTTTTCAACAGGCGGAGGAGATTTTTTTAGCACGGCAGTTGGCGAATTCTTGTGCACCCTTTTAAGTAGTTCAAAGTTGTTCCCAGTTGGAACAGCAGCATCAACTTCCACCATTGGAGCTGGCGGAGTCTGTCCAGAAGAGGAATTGCCTCCGGCTTTCCTTACTCGGCACCAGTGGCGACGTCGATCATGTCGTGCGACCGGGATCACCTCCACTGTTGGATCAGCTTTTCCAAGCCCCTATTCTGATGAGAGTCTGCTGTTGGCATCAGCCTGTCAAAGACAGATGCTCGCTGAGAGGGAATGGCCGATCTTGAAAAGGTTGATTTTCGTGCGGGGGAACGGCTTTGGTTACTTCACCCGGAGTGGGAGCTAAAACGGTCAGTCTTGTGAAGACCGAACCCTTAGCCGGAGAAGTCGCCTTGGTGACTTCAGGAGTAGGAATGGCTATCCGCTTCGGGATAACGCCTTCTGGTATTGTGGGCTTCTTCACGGTCCCGTTGGAGATTTGCCCCAGTCTATTGAAAGCAGAGGCAGTCGATTTGGGCGGCCCATTGAGAGGGGCCACGGTAGTTGCAAGACGATCAAAGACTGACTTCTTCTGAGCTTCTTGCAATGGTACAAGGGCGCTGAAGCCCATCGGTGGGAGCATGGTCTCGAAGAACAGCCCAGTGGTGGCCTGAGTCACCTGCTCCACTGGCATTGTGAAAAGGAAGGCCGCTTGGGGCCCGTAGGTTATTCCTCCAGATGAGGCGGAACAGGATTTGCAGTTGCAGTTGGAGCAGTTAGAGGCCATTGATGTTCTTTTTTCTGCACGGGAGCAAAACCAAATCTTAGTACCTCGAACCCAAGGGCAACCATATTAAACCGCGATTCGTTCGTGAACACGACACACGAAGTGTGGAGTGGAAAGAGGAAAAGGTCCCACCGGGCGTGCCAGAATCTGTTCTCCATCGAACACAGAGACGCGACCGCATTGGTCCGTCTTGCCTAAATTTAGGGGCAGATACTATTTGGTTTTATCCGTCCACCTCGCCGAAGATGCCAAGTTGATTTATGACACCATGTATCGAAGGTTTAAACGGATATGGCCGATATAGCAGACTTCATCAGATTCCCCTTCATTTGAGGGGTTTTTGATTGTGGGGTCGCTCTTCCCTGCAGGCGCAAACCCCTACAGTTAATTACGCTACCGCATCGCGGTAACCACTTTCTCCTTCTCCAGATGGTCACTTCGTATCGTGTGTGTTTGTTTTGTTTTTGGTTGCCCGTGGATTGTATACGGAGACTAATTTATGTTGTCGCCCGTAGGGCGTGGATTAGTCCAAATCCGTATTTTCTTAGATTTGGGTTTGGGGTTGGATTTAAGGATACGTTAGTCTCATTTGAGTCTAAGATCAACTTAAACTTATGTTAAGGATACGTTAGTCCAATTTCAGACTATGAACAACTTAACGGGATCGATTAGATCCAACAAAAGAGCATTCAGGCTCTATTGTTTAGTTTAGGGACATCGCGGTCGATTACCAGTTTAAGGACATGGTGGTCCAAGGTTAAGGACATCATAGTCCAGGGGTTTAAGGACCCCACAGTCCGAGGTTGAGGACATCATAGTCCAAGGTTAAGGACATTATAGTCCATGGGTTTCAGGACCCCACAGTCCATGGGATGATTGGTTATCGGGACCTGTCACCTCTCTGAAGACGTTGAAGGATTACAACGACAAATATCAAAAGAGTGATGAGATGTACCCTTGAACCAATGTTGATTGGGAAATCTGTAGTCCAATTTGGGACTAAGATCAATTAATTAGATTATGAGCACGCGGGTTCAGTTAAATCTGAATTAAGCACTTATGGCCAACTTGGGCGCTAAGTCCAATTAGGTTTAAAATGCTGGACCTTTGTTGGGACTGTTGAACATTTGTCTGGGCTCAGCTCCCCATTATTTAGCAATGCTAAGTATGGGTTTGGGTTCTGACCATATTTTTATCACTTATTGAGTGCTGAGCACTCATATGCCATATAAGACAATCAATCTTAGAAGGCAAGGATGTATTTAAGGTTCAGTCAAGGGGGAGTCCTGCCTTTGGAAGACTTAGCCGATTTGGGATATGACTATTTTGCATATAGTGTCAAACACTGGCACACATCTGTAAGTGCACGGCGGCGCCCCGGCCGTCAATCCGACGCCGGAATGCGGAAGCGGTGAATAACAAAAATTTGCGGACTTAGCAAACCGGCACCACCGCACACTAAACACCCGGATCGAACCATTAACTAGTCTAGGCTAACAAGAAGATGGGTTAGAGATATACCGACGATCCAAGTCCTCCGGTCTTCATCTCCAATCCGATCTCCTCGCGGGATCTCCGTCCGTCTCCTCCTCGTCGCCGGAAGTGCACCACGTTGCCTACATCGTTTACGGGCTCCCACCTCAATGCCGAGGCAACTCGGGCACGAAGCCGGCTACTCGACGTGCCCAAGATTCGCTGTAGAATGTGTAGTAGAACTTGTGTCTCACTTTTGGGGTATTAGGAATTGCCTTTTGTGGAGGGATTGAGCTATGGAGTTTAACTAGGGAATTTTGGTGAAGCAAGAATGATATATGATGAACCAAAAGACCCCCACCAATTTGGACAGCCCCACCTCCAAGTGAATGGCCGGCCAATGCAAGTGAGAGGGTGAGTGAGAATGAGGGAGAGGTATGATAGATGAGAAAAACATCCAATAATACAAATGGAGAGAGAAAGAATGCTATCATGCCAAAAAGGAAATGATCACAATAATGAACCCACACTCAACCAACCTCACCCCTCATCATCATCAACCATCATGCCCACTAAAAGTCAAGCCATCATGAGAAGGAGAAGTCAATGATGGTGCTATAATCATGACATGAATATATGCAAAGACCCCCTCCACAAAAGTCTATTTGCAACAATGCAAATAAACCCTCCTCCACCAAACTTCGGCCAATGAACGGAACAAAGGAAATTGGCCGAAACGGAAAGCAAACTGGCAACTCCAGAAAACTGGTCCCGTAATAAATTACGGGAAAACCCCGATACTGTGCATACACACCCGCATCTGTATTTCGACCGAAATACAAATGCAATGAGACAAAATCTACACTGTACTATACCAGGATCCGGCTTATACCAAAACCGGCCAGTAATGTCTGTTCGATCCTGATCCGTGCAATACCGTACGTATCTGATCGAACCCTGCCATATAACCATACGGCCTATAGTACAGACTGTCCGATCCTGATCCGTGCAATACCGCACGTATCTGATCGGACCCTGCCATATCTCCATACGGCCTCTACAACCTTTCGCCCGAAAGCTGAGTAACTGAAATGTGGGGGACTCTAAAGACTCGTCAACACCTTGGTTGTGGATTTAACCACTAGCATGTCAGAGGTATAAGCCAATACGTGACGGGCTACCAGGTACTGACCAAATGGGACGTCGATGAGGAAGCTCACCCCGATACCCAACTGAGCCTGTCAGTGACAATATCCGTGCAGTCCGGTCCATTCGTCTATGAGCATCGCATGGCGGGCCTAGGGGGTTGGTAAAAGTCAGACCCCCAAAAGCGGTACAAGTCGTGTCGGAGTGTAGCCCAGAACACCCTGAGATACTACTGGAATACCTACCAGTAAATCTCCTTGCCTTGGCCAAGGACTTTGTGTAATGGCTCTCCTAGACACAGCACGACCTCACCCCCAATACCGGGAGAGACGAACCCCTGAAGATACGCTCACTGCCTCCATGTGGCTCGGGACTGTACCCAACTAAAACCTGTTTGCACGACTCCTTTGAGCCGTGGTAGGGTAGTAATCAAAGTACAGTGGGAACTCACACGAGACAAATGACGATCCCCAGGTCGATGAACTAACCTGCACACATGTCACCAGGGAACTGCCATCTGACGTCTGGTATATGACCAACTAGCATGTTCCCGGCGAGTCCTGTCCGGTGTACTCATAACCCAATGAGCACCTGTATACATCTTAGGTGATCCAACTGACACCAGTGGCTTGTGAGACCGGCCACCGCCCCTCGTCGGGGTCTCGACTGTATACACTAGTCTACTAATGGAGTATCGATGCCCGGTCTCGAAACTCCCACGACTAGGGACCTTTTAAGGATATGCTTGTAGACCCCCAGCTCCCACTTATATGATCGCCCTCATACTGCTGGTGGTCAAGCAAGAATCCTAGGGGCTCTATCAACGTGTAATAGCGACGTGTCAGGTCACCTAAAGCAGTACACGATGATAAAGGTAAACCAGATAGCATACTATCATCTCGAGTAAGACTGTCCAACCGGGATAGGTCCTCCCTCAATCATTACAATCACGTACCTGTGACCTAATAATTGACTCTGAGGGCACTATCTCCAACAATCTCCCACTTGCACTCAAGGCTAATTATTGCGATGTCGCATACTCACAGCCCGTGTGATACCGAACACCCAACTCCTCTACTAGTCAGTCTCACAAAGCTCGTTTGCGAAACTATTGCGTTCGAGGAATAGCCTCAGTGAGTGGATCCGCTTAGTTGTTACTTTCTATGTCTCTCTATATCTCAAGTTCGCGGAGAAACCCATCTCCCGAAATGAGCAATACCTGTCTCAGAATATGTCTGGATGTCTGATGGGACCTAGCTCATAAATGAACTCCAAATCCAAACTTCTTAGACTGTATCGTCAACTGAACTTAATCAGTATCCTGCGCGCCATGCCTCCCTCAGTATTGCCTTGGACCACCTGTCCAAAATACTGCCCCTCATCAGAAGGAAAACTATAACTCTGACAACCTCCTTGTCGTCCATGTCACCTTGGAAGCCTGGAATGATAACTGTTTCCCGAATGAGGCTGTCGTTATCATATCCCTAGAACATCCACTTATGTTCTAAAACTGCTTCCGACCGTTTCTCCAGGATTGGATCAATGTCAACTTATTGCATCTAGTGCAAGAACAACATCTGGTGTGGTACTTGGCATTTCATGATTGACTCAATTGCCTAAGCAAGTGATCTGCCAATCATGCACATCCCTCTCCCCTTTAGTCTGTAAGACACCTTTAGAGAGGGTGACTCCATTACCTGCAGGTACACTACCGTGCCAGGAGTCGTCCATCCTAAATACTCTTAGAATGCTGTCAAGTACCCTGATTGGGAAACCACCCAAATCTAGATCTAAAACCATAGATCTAGTAACCAGTATGTCTGATGTAAAATCCAAGTCCCATGTGGAGAAACCACTGTGTGACGACCAAAGTATAACCGATCGTAGTGTAGGAGTTTCTTTTCCTACTCTGTGTATATCATCCAAATACCAGGATATCACACCCTACTACCTTCTCAACAGATCCATCCCCTATTCTGATGAAGTCAAACCCATGACTGTCACGTCAGAAATAGATGATCTATCTCCGCTACATCTGCTTTAGTCTATAAATAGACATAAGCTACCTGTCCACCAATGCTTTCGCTGCTCCCACTGACTACGACAACCCTCTGGCAGAGTCATATACACGTACACTTCTAAAACTAGTTTTAGAACGACGCTATACTCATCCTCCCGCCGGGTCTCGTAACCTGGAACAACAGCAATGGCAATTGTGGGTAAACAAGAACTTCCCTGTCACCGTCCTTGAGGCTACCGGAGTACCTCTCGGGTGCCTGAAGTTACCCACCTTATCTGCGGAGTGGCCAATGGAATGTCAATTCAGATTGAATCTTTAGGTTCCTTATCAAATCTTCAGTAATCGTTTGTGGTTCTGGAATTACTTCCAGTTCTACCATACTCCCACTGCTGTTTTCTGAAAAAATCCATTTTTATTAAAACTGTGGCGAGTCTAGAACAATATCGCTATTGTTCATCCAGATGGTAGAAAGTCAACCCTCGTCATAGCCTGGGTCAACCCACAAACAGCCATTACAGAAACGTGCCTTGAGTTGTCCAGTGTCTGGTTTTAATCATAAACCGGACAACTCCCCGTACCTTAACATCGTTAAGATATGAACTGTTCTATATCCAATATAGAAACAGAGGCACTGATTTAATTGAACCAGATTCAAATCATGCAGCTGTCCCCAGCGCATGTCAACTTAATGGAAGGAGGCCGATCAGCGTTACTCAACTTAGGAATACTTCCAATTATGAGTAACCTGAAAGAGAAGCAAGATCTCTTTATCATTACTATCAACTGAATACCATACACAAGTATCTACATCTTCGATCACTTTGAAGAATCCCGATACTTGCTATACCTGGTTCTCTACTCTATTCAAATACCTATAACTCCTCAAAACTTAGACCCTGTGTTTCTACGAAACACATGTCTAAGAACTAGAGAAGTCATAAGTAAACCGAATATAGTACGAGGACCAAGCCCTCTGTCCTGATGGACACTGGACAACATACAATACTTTGTATAAGTCCGCTGAGTCTAACAACTCTTTCACTGTGTGTCGTAAGTTGAAAACTGTACTTATGGTTAAGAAGAATTACACCGCTGTTTAATGCTCCTTACCTAACCATCCACTGATATAGGTAAATGTCATCGACATAATATCAAAAGGTATATCTCACTCTATGAAAATAGACGTACAGATATATCAATTTGAAATTGGTGCATAACAGCGGATATTCAAAACCAAATATTTGCCGACCGGCAAACAACCCAGGTGATTTCCTCAAATATCACCGATTACAACGAATCCCGATATAATGAGGATAATCACCCAATTCCCAATAACTTACTCCCACTCATCATCTGTAAAACCATACAGATGTGAGAATCGTATCTGGTAAATACATACCCTGGAGTAAGTATCTAATCGGGAAATCAGTTTTCTATTAACAGTACACAGTGAAACTGAAACATTGAAATGTTTCGATGGGGTATCCTGGTATTCCTAGTAATGCCTCTTCCATATTCACGACTGTAACCGTATAGTTCTTTGCCACCTCTCCAAATCCCTTCATATGTCTTTAGTCTTTACCTTCTGCACACCCCTTTAGGCCAAATGGTTTTCTTCCTTCCCTACCGTTCGGCACCAGCCTATGGTTTGGAAGAAGACTATCCAATAAGCATAATGGGTGTACTGTCCCAATCCTAGGAACACTCGCAACACGAGAGAAGGTGAAGATAAAAGACACCTGAATGTACTTTATTCCTATTTCTCCTGAACCAGGATCCATCCCCGAACTGGAATAAGTTCCTTTCGAGTTCGTATATAACCATACGATGGAATATCCAAATAAACTGTGGATCTTCGTAGTGATACGGAGTGTCCTGGAGAAATACAAAGGTGATGTGGGAGTGGTAACGAAATATTTGGTTTGGTCGTGAATATCTGTTGCAATTTACTTTGCCCTCCTACTAATCCCTTGCTTTGTCTTAACTTAATACCTTCTGCACACCATCGTTATGCTAATTGGTTTTCTTCATTCCCTACCGGTCGGCACCAGCCTAAGGTTTGGAAGAAGACAATCCAATTTGCGTAATAGGTGTACTACCCCTAAACCAAGGAGTACTCGTAACCTGAGAGAGGGTAAAAGGAAAAGACAACTGAATAATCCTATCCGTTTTCTCCAGAACCGGAAACCATCCTCGAATAAATTCTTTCGAGTTCGTATCTAACCATACGATGGTTTTGTCCAATGGAAGTGGACGTTCATAGTAAAACGGGGTGTCCTGGAGAAAAGGGTAAAAGTAGGAGTGGCAATGAGGTTTGCAACTCTGACAATCCAAAAGCCAGTGTTTAAGAAGGTTCGGTCAACTTGGTCACTGAGTCAAAGTCTTAGGGTCGGGTCAATGGTCGCTGCCAAAGAGAGAGAGAAAAGAAACACTCAGCGTGCACTCTAACCTAGATCAGAATGGTCACCAATTTATCTAATCTGGAAACCTCCCACTGTCACCTCAAATTCTCCTCCAAACCAGAAAGAAGAATTAGTCGGGGTCACCCGAGGAGTAAACCAACTCATCAGTGGGAATCGGGATCCAACTCTCATCGCATGATAACGTGACGGAATCCGCTCACGGTATCACACTCCAGAAGGTATGCGCATATCTGGCAAGTTTCAGTACTTTTGAAACTCCCGATGTGATTTCTGCCCCATGCTCTTATGACTTTGACTAAGGCCAACAAATCATAAGTCACATGTCAAGTTCTACCCGTCATTGTCCAGGTTAATTTGAATCCACCCGTACAAGCCCTTGACTAAGGCCAACAAGGCTATACGACTGTCCCAAACCAACGCATCTATCTATGCAGCATATGAATACCCAATAGCTACCAAACACTGTGCCTTGACTAAGGCCAACAAACACAGCTTGAATACTATTGACTACCCATATGAAACGACGGAGGGCTACGAATGGTTTCTGGCGAAAACCTTTAACGTAGTGAACTTGATATCGTTGAAGGAACGGATAGCTTTTTAGAAAATATAGTGACGAAAACCTTTACTAAAGAGGTCACTCCCGGTGAAGGGATCTCGGCTCTTTCCCCGTAGAATGGGGTGCAGGATATTCCAAATGAATACCACGGTGCAAAGCAAAAGCAATCGGCTATAGTGAAGTCATTGCCCTGACGCAAACTTTTGTCCAAGGGGTCACTCCCGGTGAAGGGATCTCGGCCCTTGCCTCGTCGACTGAGGAGCAGGATATTCCAATGAATACCACGATGCAAAACAAAAGTAAACGTCCTTGCAATAACAGCTTTTTGAAAAGTGTTCCAACAACATCAGATTAGGTTTGTTTTTAACTTGCACTGATCCGAATCAATGCAGTCCCATGAATTGATCACACCAAAAAGAACGAAAATATACTGATGTACGTATATGCCATCCGCATTCGCCACTGGGTCCCGTCATTACCCGTTAGGTTAGCTTACTAACGACAGAGCGGGGACTGGACTAGCGCGGATGAAAAACATATACAACATCTACTAATATATATACCAATATATTATATTTCGCTCAAGGCGTGAAAAGAAATGCAACATCACAGAGAATGAACAGCATCACAGAAACAATACAGATATCTGGGATCCCCGGGTTTCACAGAGCCACTGCTGAAACCCGACGTTCCCCTGGTCGTGTGGATAGCCTGTGCAATGAAATCCTAGACCCCTACGGGCGCGGCAAGTCACCCGCCAAAACCTGAAGCGAGGCAGTCCCCTTCAGCGCCGTGAATGGACCACCCAGCACTTCACGGAATCCGGCAACTTGGGCACCCCTCCTGGGTCAACCTGTACCCCCTACGAGTGCGGCGAATAGCCCGCCAATCCTAGAGCGAAGCCCCCTCCGTCTCAATGCCATGAGATGCAGGCTTGTTGCCCTCCAGAACCCGGCTATCCGTGCACCCCTCCGCGGGGCAATCCTAGTACAGAAAGTAAAATATACATACACCGGGTACATCGACCGCAACCAGGTCGTGCCCCAAAATAATAATACAATCCGGCAGTGACGGCAGTCCACAAGTCGGACGCTCGCCCCGCAATATCAAATGTACATAATACAACAGCACAGTACTAGCATTGCATCCAGGCTATCCCCCACGACCGATCCGCAACATCACAGCAAATACATAGAACATCAACGTGAAAGTCACGTTCGCAAATCCGTCTAACCGGGCTATAGCAGTTAGACCGGATTTACCGATCGAGTGACATTCACGGTCGCAGATATAATGTAAATACTGTGAAAAATGTGTTTAAAATATCCGACCGATCAAACATTAACAAGTGGGCCCTCAACCAATACTATAGCAGTCACAGAAAACCTGGGCCCAAATTTGATATCCCAGAACCCCTGAAATAAGCCCACAAGCCCACTGAAAAAATTTGACACTGTGAAGACTCCAGAGTGCGGCGGAAGCGCGGCCTAAGGGGGGGTTTGGCCGCGCTTCCGCGCTCAGGTAGTCGACTGAAGTTGTCGAATTTTCTCAGATGTCTTAGAATTTTGAGTACAACAATTTTATACAACCTGAAAAATTTTTGGAGACAGAAAAATTTCAACAGAAACTGTCGTGGGTGTATTGGGGTTTTCGGACATTTCGATCGATCGGAACAGAAAAACACATTACACAAAGCTAGACTAAGTTAATGGGGAGTCTCTGATACCAGTGTAAGTGCACGGCGGCGCCCCGGCCGTCAATCCGACGCCGGAATGCGGAAGCGGTGAATAACAAAAATTTGCGGACTTAGCAAACCGGCACCACCGCACACTAAACACCCGGATCGAACCATTAACTAGTCTAGGCTAACAAGAAGATGGGTTAGAGATATACCGACGATCCAAGTCCTCCGGTCTTCATCTCCAATCCGATCTCCTCGCGGGATCTCCGTCCGTCTCCTCCTCGTCGCCGGAAGTGCACCACGTTGCCTACATCGTTTACGGGCTCCCACCTCAATGCCGAGGCAACTCGGGCACGAAGCCGGCTACTCGACGTGCCCAAGATTCGCTGTAGAATGTGTAGTAGAACTTGTGTCTCACTTTTGGGGTATTAGGAATTGCCTTTTGTGGAGGGATTGAGCTATGGAGTTTAACTAGGGAATTTTGGTCAAGCAAGAATGATATATGATGAACCAAAAGACCCCCACCAATTTGGACAGCCCCACCTCCAAGTGAATGGCCGGCCAATGCAAGTGAGAGGGTGAGTGAGAATGAGGGAGAGGTATGATAGATGAGAAAAACATCCAATAATACAAATGGAGAGAGAAAGAATGCTATCATGCCAAAAAGGAAATGATCACAATAATGAACCCACACTCAACCAACCTCACCCCTCATCATCATCAACCATCATGCCCACTAAAAGTCAAGCCATCATGAGAAGGAGAAGTCAATGATGGTGCTATGATCATGACATGAATATATGCAAAGACCCCCTCCACAAAAGTCTATTTGCAACAATGCAAATAAACCCTCCTCCACCAAACTTCGGCCAATGAACGGAACAAAGGAAATTGGCCGAAACGGAAAGCAAACTGGCAACTCCAGAAAACTGGTCCCGTAATAAATTACGGGAAAACCCCGATACTGTGCATACACACCCGCATCTGTATTTCGACCGAAATACAAATGCAATGAGACAAAATCTACACTGTACTATACCAGGATCCGGCTTATACCAAAACCGGCCAGTAATGTCTGTTCGATCCTGATCCGTGCAATACCGTACGTATCTGATCGAACCCTGCCATATAACCATACGGCCTATAGTACAGACTGTCCGATCCTGATCCGTGCAATACCGCACGTATCTGATCGGACCCTGCCATATCTCCATACGGCCTCTACAACCTTTCGCCCGAAAGCTGAGTAACTGAAATGTGGGGGACTCTAAAGACTCGTCAACACCTTGGTTGTGGATTTAACCACTAGCACGTCAGAGGTATAAGCCAATACGTGACGGGCTACCAGGTACTGACCAAATGGGACGTCGATGAGGAAGCTCACCCCGACACCCAACTGAGCCTGTCAGTGACAATATCCGTGCAGTCCGGTCCGTTCGTCTATGAGCATCGCATGGCGGGCCTAGGGGGTTGGTAAAAGTCAGACCCCCAAAAGCGGTACAAGTCGTGTCGGAGTGTAGCCCAGAACACCCTGAGATACTACTGGAATACCTACCAGTAAATCTCCTTGCCTTGGCCAAGGACTTTGTGTAATGGCTCTCCTAGACACAGCACGACCTCACCCCCAATACCGGGAGAGACGAACCCCTGAAGATACGCTCACTGCCTCCATGTGGCTCGGGACTGTACCCAACTAAAACTTGTTTGCACGACTCCTTTGAGCCGTGGTAGGGTAGTAATCAAAGTACAGTGGGAACTCACACGAGACAAATGACGATCCCCAGGTCGATGAACTAACCTGCACACATGTCACCAGGGAACTGCCATCTGACGTCTGGTATATGACCAACTAGCATGTTCCCGGCGAGTCCTGTCCGGTGTACTCATAACCCAATGAGCACCTGTATACATCTTAGGTGATCCAACTGACACCAGTGGCTTGTGAGACCGGCCACCGCCCCTCGTCGGGGTCTCGACTGTATACACTAGTCTACTAATGGAGTATCGATGCCCGGTCTCGAAACTCCCACGACTAGGGACCTTTTAAGGATATGCTTGTAGACCCCCAGCTCCCACTTATATGATCGCCCTCATACTGCTGGTGGTCAAGCAAGAATCCTAGGGGCTCTATCAACGTGTAATAGCGACGTGTCAGGTCACCTAAAGCAGTACACGATGATAAAGGTAAACCAGATAGCATACTATCATCTCGAGTAAGACTGTCCAACCGGGATAGGTCCTCCCTCAATCATTACAATCACGTACCTGTGACCTAATAATTGACTCTGAGGGCACTATCTCCAACAATATCTGGCGGTCACGTGTTCCTACATGATGCATAGTGTTAAACACTAGAGATGAAATGCTTAAAATAGTGTTAAACACTAAAAGTGAAGCGCTCACGTGGGGTCACGTGAGGCGCCCTAGGATTGGGTCAAGCCTCTCTTATTTTATGCTCAGAATAAGTGTTAAACACTTTTAGTCTTCAAGGCCATCACGTGTAGGCACGTGATGGGCATCCATGCACTGGATATTAAAAGGATTTGCTAGGGGTCACGTGGGGACACGTGAGGGCGCTCATGCATTGGATTAATCCTTCAGTGCTTTCCATCTTCTCTTTTTTAAAGAGGTGTTTGTCAGGGGTCACGTAGGGACACGTGAGGGCGCCCGAAGTCTGTACTGCTTTGGCTTTGTTCTCTTTTTTTTGAGGAATTTATCCAAGGGTCGCGTAGGAGCACGTGACCCAATTTCATTCGTTCTCTTTTGATCACTGAGGAGGGGAGTCACGTGGACACACGTGGTCAGGTTGGATACTGATGCTTTGACATGCATGAAAAGTTTAAATCCTTTGTTTAAGAATTAAATTCTTTTGTAGGGTTGAACCCTAATCTATTTAGAGGAATTAAATTCCAATGTATTTGGAAGAATTAAATTCTTTAAACCCAACTCTCCCTCTAAGTTTTGGATTTGCATGGTAGAATCTCCTCGATGAGAATTAAATTCTCAACTTATGAGGAGATCTGCTTCTGCAGATCTTCAACCATGAAGAAGAACTAAGCTATTGTATTAAGGGTTAAACCCTATTTTTGTTGGAGGAATTAAATTCCTATGTGCTTTTGGGAGAATAAAATTCTCTGAATTTAGGTCCTCCCTTAGGTTTTTGATCTGCATGACAGAATCTCCCCGATGAGAATTAAATTCTCAACTTATGGGGAGATCTGCTTCTGCAGATCTTCAACCAGAGGAAAAACTAAGTTCTTATTCAGAAGAGTTAAACTCTTAGTTTGAGAATTAAATTCTCTTTTTTTTTTTTTGGAGCTTATGATCTCTTTCCCTTTCTCACCTAGGGTTTCTTTCTCTTCTGAGGAAATCTTCTTTTCTCTCTAGAGATTTAAATTCTCTTCTTTTTTTGTATTCTCTCTATTGTTGTTATCTCTTCCTTCCCTTTTTTTCTTCTTGGCTCCTATTTATAGGAGAAAGAAAAAAATCAGTTTGTTTAGTCAATCTTTCATTGAAAAAATTTAATTAATTTTGTAACCAACATGATCTTTTAGATCACTCAGCGAATTTTATTCACCATTGGTTTTTTAATGCAAAAGATATTTTGTCTGTTATTCCTGGCAAATTTCAAGGAAATCTTTCCTTGTATAAGATCTTTCTATAAATTAGTGATTTTTAATCACCATTGGATTTTTAATCCAACGGTGCTCCGCTTTACAGAGCGCAATCTTTTTGTTTGGAAAGATCTAGGGAAATATTCTTCCAACTAGAGTTTTTGATTTCCCTTAATTAGAATTTAATTCTATTAGTTCAGAAGGTTTAAGAGTCTATCACGTGTTAGTACGTGACCTCACTAATTGACCGTTTAATTAGAGTTCAATTCTATTAGTTCAGAGATCTTCAGGAACCTATCACGTGTTGGCACGTGACCCCCTGTCATGTGTGGGCACGTGATGCCCCATTTCGAGTTTTCTTTCCTTTAACTCATAGGGTTTTTAAGACCCTATCACGTGGTGGCACGTGACCTACGGATTAAGTTTTTTAACCAGAATTTAATTCTGTTATTTTAAAGAACTCAAGAATTATCACGTGTCAGCACGTGACCCTTGGTCACGTGTGGGCACGTGATGCCCCATCGGGATTTTTCCTGTTGTTTTCTTATACTTTTAGTTCTTTTCAGTGGGTTTAAAGGTCTATCACGTGCGGGCACGTGACCCCATTTGATTAGGATTCAATTATTATCATTTCAGAGCTTTCAGGAAGCCATCAAGTGTCAGCACGTGACCCCCGATCACTTGTGCGCACGTGACGCCCCATTGGGGTTTTTCCTTGTATTTTATGAGGAAACAGAATGTTGTTAGGTGTTTCGGACAATTTAGAGACCGAACCCAGCACTGAGGATTTGGAGAAGTTTGCATTTGACCTGGAGCTTTAGACACTTGTATATATTTATTTTATTTCAGTTATGCCATTGTTTAAGCATCGCTTTCTACTCATGTATTTACATTTCAGTTGTACTTGTAAAAGAATGTTTATTAAGTAGAGTTGTTGTTCATTCACATTCTTGTCTCTTATGTATTGTACTTTATATTGCTTAGATACGCTTAGCGTATTTACTTCTGAGTAGATACGTTGTGGCCTCGCCACGTTCTTGGCCCATACATCGGGAAGCGGGGCATGACAAGTTTTGTTGGTGGCCCATGCAGGTCAGCTCTGTGTGGACATGCTGGTCAGTTCTGCATGGACATGCGGATTAATTCTGCATGAAGTCCTAAGCAATATAACACAAGAACCAGCAACTAAAATTATTCTTTACATATTTCTTTAATCTTCCAATTTCATATATATTTTGAATCTATCCTAACCCAAATTTTTCTTTCAAGGTTATGGATTCTCTAAACAACACTAGCACCAACTTCAACAACACTTAACCACCTCTACCGCTTACACCTACCGTCGCTGCTCCGATCAATGAGTAGACGGTCCTGCTTGAGGCGATCTGCAGCCTCCTGGAGGGATAGCAGCAGTAGACTGCTATGTTGATGAACCACCCAGAAGCGGAAGCCCCGGGGGTAAAGCAATTCCAGGCTTTGCACCCCAAGCAATTCTCAGGAAAAGTGAGCCCTCTAGAAGCTGAGGAGTGGGCTCAAAGTATTGAAGACGATCTGGCAGCGGCACAAGTGCCAGAGATAGCCTGGGTTCGAGTTGCAAAGCTGCAGCTCACTGACAATGCACGGGTTTGGTGGAAGGCTGAAGAAAGCCGTCTTGATAAACCTATGAAATGGAGGACGTTTCATGATATGTTCGACGCAAAATAATTCCCTGAGACTGCCCGATTCGACATGGAGCAGCAGTTTATTCATCTACAACAGGGTTCGATGTAGACCAAGTCAGTAGATGAGTATGGCGCTGAGTTTACCATGCTCAGTAGGTAAGATATGTCTCAATATTCGATTTCCTAATATCACATATTACACAGCTAACACAATACCTTAACAGGTTTGTGGCACATCTGATACCAACTGCTGAGATCCGATCTAGATGGTTTCAGCAAGGGTTAGATTCGGAAATCCATGCTGCCTTAGCTACAGGGGATTTCCTAACCCATGAATTAGCTCTGAAAGCTATCGGCCAATATGAGGCGGTAGTGAAGATGAGGGGCAGACCTTAATCTGCTGGGATAAAGCGCCCTGCCACTCAGATGGCAAGAGGAGCCTCTTCAAGGCAACCATTTTTGCCCAGGAGACCGGGAGTACCGAATAACCGGACCAACCCAGCCTTTTATACCTACTGCAGGAGAAATGGACATCTGGTGAAAGACTGCCGGCGTGAAAATCGCCTTTTCTTAGTCTGCGGCTCAGCTACTCATGACATTGGGTCTTGTCCTCGGAGACATAACCCAAATGTTGCACCCAGGCCAGCAATCACTTACGAGCAGCGTCCAGCCATCCAGGCACCTGCCCCACGACTCGCACTACCTGCTCCAACTCCTCATGGACCAACTGCACCTCCTCCTCGTTAGTTCCATGAAGCTCAACGGAGTGTACCTCAAGGACCAAGGAACGGACAGAGGAATGCTCCTCCAGCAAGGAAGAATGTGCCAAGGCGACATGCTTTCACAATGACCGTGGAAGAGGCTGAAGCCACCGGCAAGTCATTACTGGTAACACTTCCCCATCAAGCTTTATTTTCCATCTATATATACCCATATATTTTCCTTATACCTAAAACTATCCCATATAACTTAGGTACAATCTTAGTAGCCTCACTCCTTTCCCTAGCACTTTTCGATACTGGAGCATCTCATTGCTTTATGTCGCAATGGTTCGTCCGAACTCATGCGATTCCAGTCAAACCTCTCATATCCAGCTGGAATGTCAGTTCAAGGAACGACGTTCTAAAGGTAGTAATGGAATACGATCTGTGTCCAGTGGTCGTCTGCAGCAGAGAATTCTATGCTGACTTCAAGGTGCTGGACATACCGAATGTCAATGTCGTCTTGGGTATGGATTCGCTCGGAACATTATATGCTACCATTGACTGTCGTCAAAGGAGGGTAGTATTCAAGATTCTAGAGCATCCGGTCTTCTATTTCAAAAGTGGAGACCGTAACCCGGAGCCAACTACATACAAAGCAAAACCGAAGAAGGCAGTGATTGCAGCAAATCATGCAGAGGAATGATCAAAGCCAGAAATAGTTCGAGAGTTCGACGATGTGTTTCTTGAAGACATATCAGGTTTGCCTCCTGATCGAGCTCTTGAATTCATCATTGATTTAATACCTGGAGCACAACCGGTGATCAAAGCACCATATCGGTTATGTCCGGAAGGTTTGAAGGAAGTCCGAACTCAGTTGGACGAATTATTGGTGAAAGGATGGATTCGTCCTAGCACTTCAAGTTGGGGATCGCCATTTCTTCTTGTAAAGAAGAAGGAAGGTTCATATCGAATGTGCATTGATTATAGAGCTCTGAACGATGTAACTATAAAGAATTAGTATCCACTCTCGCGCATCGACGATCTGTTCGATCAGCTAAGTGGATCTTGTGTTTTCTCCAAGTTAGATCTTCGTTCGGATTATCATCAGGTGAAGGTCAAGGAATATGATATCCATAAAACGGCATTCAGAACTCGCTATGGTCAATACGAATTTCTTGTGATGCCATTTGGAGTGACCAACGCACCAGGTATATTCATGAACCTAATGAATCAAGTATTCCGAGAGTACCTAGACAGGTTTGTTTTCATCTTCATCGACGACATCCTGGTGTATTCTAAGAGTCAGAAGGAACATGCCGAGCACCTATGAATTGTCCTGGAAACTCTATGACAACATCAACTCTATGCCAAGTACAACAAATGCGAGTTTTGGCTAGATCAAGTTGGTTTTCTCGGACATATTGTATCAGACGATGGAATCTCTGTAGATCCAGCTAAAGTTTCAGCAGTAAGCGAATGGCAGACACTGAATTCAATGAAGGACATTCAAAGTTTCTTCGGTCTAGCAGGATATTACAGAAGGTTCATTTAAGGATTTTCGAAGATGGCAACACCCCTGACCAAGATCATACGTAAAAATGAAGAATTCGTGTGTTCAGAAGCATGCGAACAGGCTTTCGTAGAACTCAAGTCAAGATTGACATCAGCGCCTATTCTCGTCATACCGGACCAATCTGGAGGTTTTGTAGTGCATTGTGATGCATCCGGTAAGGGATTAGGATGTGTTCTACATCAGCACGGTAAAGTTGTAGCTTATACTTCAAGAAAGCTGAATATTCATGAGCGCAATTATCCAACGCATGATTTGGAGTTGGCGGCCGTAATCTTTGCTCTTAAGATTTGGCGCCATTATCTTCTTGGTGAACGAGTAGACATATACACAGATCACAAGAGTCTGAAATATGTGTTTACTCAGAAAGAGTTGAATATGCGGCAGAGAAGATGGTTAGAACTCTTGCCGGACTTTGACATCAACCTGCAATATCACCCAGGGAAGGTGAATGTAGTACCTGATGCCCTTAGTCCCCAACCGTTAGCATTGAACCTCACTGCACAGTGGAAGCTTCAACAAGACTTGCATCAGATGGAGATTGAAGTAATCATGCCAGGTAAAGCTTCAAGTTTGATGACCTTACAAGTTCAATCTACCATTGTCAATCAGATCAAAGCAGCTCAAGCAAATGATGCTAAGTTGAAAAAGTTCAGAGAACAAGTGGAAAGTGGACTTCGAACAGACTTCATCATCCATGAAGACGGATGTTTGAGATACGGCAGTAGATTGTGTGTACCAAAAGGTTCTTTGTGAGAAGAGTTGATGAAAGAAGCTCACAGCTCTCCTTATTCAGTACACCCTGGAGGTACAAAGATCTGCGTCAAAATTACTGGTGGAATGGGATGAAGTAGCCAGAAGCGTCGCTAAATGCTTGGTGTGTCGGCATGTAAAGGCTGAACATCACAGGACTGCTGGATTACTTCAACCGTTACCTATCCCAGAATGGAAGTGGCAACACATCATAATGAATTTCGTGACCGCACTTCCTCGCAGCATGAAGGATAAGGATGCGGTATGGGTTATCGTGGATCGACTCACAAAGTCGGCTCACTTCATCCCATTTTGAGTTGGCCAATCTACTGAGACACTATCAAAGAAGTACATGGAGGTAAGAATCTAAGTAAGATTTTAAATCTTCAAAAATGTACTATCTCTGATACCCATGAACTCATGCAGGAAATCGTGAGATTACATGGAGTACCGGTTTGCATTGTCTGCGATCGTGACATCAGGTTCCGATCGCAATTTTGGTAAAGTCTGCAAGCTGGCTTGGGAACAAGTCTGAATTTTAGCACAGCTTATCATCCACAAACAGATGGTTACGAACTATTCAGATCTTAGAAGATATGCTAAGAGCATGTATGCTAGATTTCGGAGGATCGTGGAAAGATCACCTACATCTTGTGGATTTTTCATACAACAACAGCTACCAAGAAAGTATAGGAATGGCACCTTTTGCAGCACTTTATGGAAGGAAGTTTCGATCGCCATTAAGTTGGGACGACATCGTATATAGAGAACTTCTTGGACCTAAGATGATAGTAGCAACTATTGACATAGTCTGTACTATCAGGGAAAGAATGCGCATAGCCCAAGATCGACAGAAGCACTGGACTGATGCAAAGCGCTGTCACTTGGAGTTTCAACCGGAAGAACATGTATTTCTGAAGATATCTCCGAATCGTGGAGTGATCCATTTTGGAACACGGGGTAAACTTAGTCCAAGGTACATTGGACCATTCGACATACAAAGCTCGCATGTTGATAAAGGGAAGCTTTGGGTCCGCCGTTGGACCAATCCTCTTGAGTCGGTGATGTGACTTATCTCTTGGCACTTCCACCTTCATTGGAAGGAGTGCACAATGTGTTCCATATATCCCAACTCAGAAGGTATGTGAGTGACCCCAGCCATATTCTTGATCACTCCGAGCTCACTGTATAACCAGATTTATCTTGAGAGCAACAACCTGTTGAGATCCTGGATAGAAAAGTGAAGTCACTTCGGAGCAAGGAAGTCAACTTGGTTCGAGTGATATGGAGAAAAGATACACCAGGAGAATCAACATAGGAAAGGGAAGATGAGATGCGTACAAGATACCCTCATTTAATTGTAAACTAGTCCTTAAAATAAATTGTAAATTTCGAGGACGAAATTTTTGTAAGGAGGGTAGACGGTAACAACTCCAATTTCAATGTATAGAAAATTGTTTAAAAGTTGATGTACAATTGGGGTATTTGCAATCATGTGTATACTTTAAGTATTTGATTAATTTTAGAACAGCAAGAAAGTACTTGTAGCACACTGGTAAAGCCTTGCACTGCTGTGACATAACCCCTGTGATCGAATCTCCCAACCACATTATCTTTTTATTTAATTTTCTTAGAATCTTTTAGAAGCCCAAGGGTTTGCACGTGCACTACACATAGAATAAAGAGTCACAGAATAAACAAACATGTGCACAAGGGTATACGAGACGACAGGGACACGTGGCGACGATCTGAGGCAATTCCACCGGCTTTAAACCGGCGAAACATGCTAAAAGCCCAGTACAGCCGGTCTCCCCCATCAGTAATGCCTTGAATTTTTCCCCCTGCACCTCTTCAGCTACCCCACTAACCCCATATTGTTTATTCTCTCTGCATTCATCCAGAGAGCAATAAAATACCATTTAAATTCAAATTTTAATGCAATTTTTAATGCATTCTTTCATCCCATAAACCCTAATTTCTCCTATAAATACCATATATTTCATCCCTCCTCACTCAGAAATTCCCTTTCAAAATTCTCAAGTCTCTTTAGTGTGCAAGTGGAGTTAGCGAAGGGCGAAGTTCCAGCGACGTTCCATGGAGTTTCCGGCGACGAAACAATGTCCCGAGACCTTCCGTAGCTTCATCTCTCTCTCGTCTAGTTTAAAATCTAGTAAGTCCCATCTCCCCCTCTCTTCTTCTTCTTTAGAAACTTGCAATTCTAAAACCCGACGGAAGTGGAGTTAATCCGACTTCCGATTCGGTTTTTCTATAAAACTCTACTTTTCTTAATTAATAAAATTCCATACTATCACATAATGTTTAAAAAACATAAACTAACCTATTAAAACAAGTTTCATCTCAAAATATTCCTTTATGCAATTTTTATTGTATTTTTACGGTAAAATACCACATACTTCATTTACGACATAAAACAACATAAAACTTGTATTACCTTTAGATAACTCATGAGGTAATGACCTACCTTATCACAACACACATCTTGATATAGCACGATGAAGTTTTGGGAATATATTCATGGGATAACACGACTTTACAAATAAATACCATCAACTTACAAAACCATTTCTTTAAAAAGATGTATTAAACAATTCCTTACAATTGTGCCTCTACAATCCGTTTTGGGGACCTCGTTCGGGATGGTGCGGGTTATCACACATCCTCGGTCCTAGTAGAGCGACATGCAGACCTCCGAAAGGAGCATTCGATCTCGATGGAATTTTTATACATTTTTTCTTTAGAAAATGAGATTTCTACAAGAAAATAAGTAAAATTTATTTTCATTAAATATATATATCTATTATCAAAATATCTATTTTAATTATATAAATATTTAGAGTTTTCTAAATCAATGGAATCACCATTACATGAAAATACCATCCAAATACAACATAATTTCAATATTTCAATAAAATACCATATATTATGAAAACTAGGTTTTACTCACTAGAAATTTCACTTTTATTAAATATACATCTATAAAAAACCCTAAAGACGATAATTAAATGCTTGAGGTGTATTTTGAAAATTATATCAAACTATTTTTACACAAAACCCCCTCAAGTTATACCAAATTACAATAAGGACCCTAGTAAATATTGGTTTAAGCGGGACAAGTCGCTTGAGCCTCAGAGAGCCAGAGATATAGATGCTTGCCTATTTAAGGTAGACAATCTAACAAACGGTGTTATCAACACGGTAATTGTGTTGGAAAAAGACACAAATCCTGTCGTCCATATGCAGCATTTACCGATAACATCAAAACTAATTCAGGATTTTAAGTTTTTTTCAAAGTGTCTGACTCAGACTGAGTCTCAATCTAATCAATCTGACTTGAATGTGATTTAAGTATAAACTACAATTCAACATGAATCCGTCTATTCAATCTATATCAATCTGTATTGACTGAACCAACCATAGATATACTCCGTCTACATGACTCTCCATTTATATCCATCCTGTTTACTGATATCATGGTTTCGGAAAGTCATCTGTCTATATAACAAACAATACAAAAAATACAATCAAGACATCGTGGGGTTTATAAGGGGTAGATTGGTACGGAAGGTGTTAAAAATGGCAAGAGACTGTAACCATAATACACCTAACCAGAATATCCATTGCCGTTGTGCCGTGGCTGAACGGTTCCTTATGCTCCGTATACCTTAGTCTCCGGAATAGTGGGACTCCTCTCGTATACACTGACATTTTCTGTACCAAGTTACAAACAACAGTGTTAACAATATAATCAAACATTATAAGATATACTCTTTTTCTGTCTATTCTACCTCAACTCACCTTTGGGACTTACCGAGCGATTGTTCGCTGACGACATTCATTTTCTTCTTTCTTTGGAATGTTGTCAGGTGTTTCGGACGCTTTAGAGACCGAGCCAAGCACCGAGGATTTGGAGTAGTTTGCTTTTGACCCGGAGCTTTAGACACTTGTATATATTTATTTCATTTCAGTTATGCCATTGTTTAGGCATCGCTTTCTACTCATATATTTACATTTCAGTTGTACTTGTAAAAGAATGTTTAATAAATAAAGTTGCAGTTCATTTACATTCCTGTCTCTTGTGTATTGTACTTTATATTGCATAGATACGCTTAGCGTGTTTACTTTTGAGGAGATATGTAGCGGCCTCACCACGTCCTCGGCCCGTACTTCGGGAAGCGGGACGTGACAGACGATCTTGGGTCTACAGACTAACATATACCAGTGTCACAAGAGAACTGCTATCTGACGATAGGTATAGTACCATCTAGGACTCTCGGCGGGTTATGTTCAGTGTACCCATTCTCTAATGAGCAGCTGTGTACAATCTTTGATGTCAAACACCAATGGATATGAGATCAACCATCGCCCTCTATAGGGTCAAAAAACGTACACACTAATCTACTATGGAATATTGATGCCCTGTCTTGATATTCCCTTGACTAGGAACAATTGAAGGATGTGCTTGTGGACTACTCAAGTCCCAGTAGTATGATCCGCATCATAGTCCTGGTAGTCAAGCCAACATTCTAAGGGTTTTATCAACATGTATATAAGAGACGGTATTGTTTACCGCCGAAAGCTGGGGACACAAATTTCTTACCTGAATTTAGGGGCAGATGCTATTTGGATTTATCCGTCCACCTTTCCGAAGATGCCAAGTTGATTTATGACACCGTGTATCGGAGGTCTGGACGGATGCTGCCGTTGTACTAGACTTCATCAGATTTCACCTCATTTGCAAGGAGTTTTTGATTGTAGGGACGCTCTTCCCTACAGGCGCAAGCCCCTGCAGTTAATTACGTTACCGCGTAGCGATAATCACTTTGTCCTGCTCCAGAAGGTCACTTCGTGTCGTGTGTGTTTGTTTTATTTTTGGTTCCCCGTGGATTGTATACGGAGACTAATTTATATTGTCGCCCGTAGGGCGTAGATTAGTCCAAATCCGTATATTCTTAGATTTGGGTTTGGTTTGATTTAAGGATCGTTAATCTCGTTTGGGATTAAGATCAACTTAAATGTTAATTGAGAATACGTTAGTCTAATTTTAGACTAAGATCTACTCAATAGGCTCATTTCGGCCCAACGAAAGAGCATTTGGGCTCCATTGTTTTAGTTTAAGGACGTTACGGTCCATTGTTAGTTTAAGGACGTTGCGTTCCATCGTTAGTTTAAGAACGTTGTGGTCCGTAGCTTAGTTTAAGGACGTTGCAGTCCGCAGCTCTCCATTTTTGGTATGAGAGTTTAGTTTAAGGACATTGCGGTCCACAGCTAGTGTAAGGACATTGCGGTCCATAGGGATGTGCTCATGGGTTTGAGAGTGCGCTAAAGAGCTGTTGGTTATTGGGACCCTCCACCTCTCTTACGACGTTGAAGAATTACAACGACATATATCAGAGGTATGGAGAGATGTAGCCTTACACCAAATTCCAGATTTGAGGAGAAAGGTCATAGTAGCCCGTCCAAGAATCATTAGTCATTTTTGAGAGGCTAAGATTAACTTAGGAGACTGAGGAATCATCAGTTTGGGAAGTCATAAGCATAGTAGCTCGGTCTATTTGGAAATCCAAGATGTTTTAACCTCAGGGAGACATAGCCAATTTGGAGTTGGAGTTGGCTTCCAATAGTATTAAACACTAATGTATACTCAGTGCTCACGTGATCCCACGTGAGACTCCAAGTTAGTGTTAAACACTGAAATTTAGGGCGCTCACGTGTGGCACGTGAGGCTCTTGAATGTTGGCGCTGTTCACTTAGGTTTATTCCCTTGTTCTTTTATAAGTGCTAAGCACTATTAGGGGTCACGTGGGATCACGTAAGGCGCCCCAAAAATGGGAATTGTCTTGATTTATTCCCCTTTCCTTTTACAAGTGCTAAGCACTTTTAGGGGGTCACATGGGGTCATGTGAGGCGTCCCAAAAATGGGAACTATCTTTGGGTTTATTCCCCATTTTTTTATGTAATTGCTAAGCGCTCGTTTTAAGGGGTCATGTGGGAGCACGTGATTCAGTCTCAATCATTCTTTTGTTCATCAGGGTTGATCATGTGGGAACACGTGAGCTTTGTTATGTAGCGTTGAACGCTAATGAATCATCAGTCTGCATGGGGATTTTGATCTGAGTTTTTTAGCATTTCAGGCCCCTTGTTTTATAAGAATTAAATTCTTTTGCAGGGTTAAACCCTAGTTTTATCAGAGGAATTAAATTCTTGTATATCTTTGGAAGAATTAATTTCTTCAAATTTAGTTCTTTCCTCTAAGTTTTGAGTCTGCACGACAGAATCTCCCCGATAAGAATTAAATTTTCAACTTGTAGGGAGATCTGCTTCTGTAGACCTCAACCAGAGGGAGAACTAAGTTCTTTTTTTAAGAGTTAAACTCTTGGAGCGGTGAAAAAGAGATAAAATGATCTCTAGGTCTCTCTTCTTACCTAGGGCTTCTTTTCTTTAATGAGAACTCCTCTTCTACTTCTTTTTAAATCTTATGGTGGGTTTTTCTATACCAGACTTGAAGTCTTAGGTCCTTTATATAGTAGAGGTAGACTTGTTGATTTAGTTAAGGAAATCTCTCATTGAGAGATTTTTAATTGATTTGAGATTTTATCCACCGTTGGATCTTTAATCTAAGGACTTCTGTTTTACAGAAGATATTTTTCTTGTTTTTAACAAGATTGGGGAAATATTTTCCTATACAGAGGTTATTCTGTAGCTTGGTGATTTTTAATCACCATTGGATTTTTAATCCAACGATGCTCTGTTTTACAGAGAGTAATCTTTCTCGTTTAGAAAGATTGGGGAAATATTTTCCTATACAGAATCTTTTCTATAGATAGGTGATTTTTTAATCACCGTTGGATTTTTAATCCAACAGTGCTCTGTTTTACAAAGCGTAATCTTTCTTATTTAGAAAGATTTAAGGAAATATTTTCCAAATATAGTTTTGATTCCTTTATTTAGAACTTAATTCTATCAGCTCAAAAGGCTTTTAAGACAACTCATGTGTAGCACATGACCCCATAGAGTTAAACTCATTTGCTTTTATGCAACAGCCTAAAAAAGCATCACGTGTTGACACGTGAGCCTTTCTGGCCTGTTATTTGTTTTAAAAGGGCGCCTATATACTTTGTATATAAATGCTCACGTGTTTGCACATGAGGCTCAATTTCAGCCTGAATTATTAAGCGTAATGCCTATAATCTTTTACTCCAAGGCGTATCACGTGTGGGCACGTGATGCTCCATTAGGGGAATTTTTCCCATCGCTTTTTCTCTCTTTTCTTTTCTTTACTTTTCTTTCTTTTAAAAGGGAACAAATGCCCCCACAACGTTATTCTCACGTGGCCTGCACGTGAGTGCAACGCTGTCAAATTTACAACCGTTGGATTGCCTAGCGAAATGGGAAGATGAACCGCTTCTTATCATTTCCTTATAAATGCAAGAAGTCCTGTCTTTGGGAAGCCTCTGTTCCTTCATCTTCTTCCTTCCTTGTCTTCTTTGAGAATTTAATTCTCTTCTTCAGAGCTTAGTTCTCTGCCCATTAAAATTCCAGAGTTAAACTCTGTCATAAAAAGAAACACTTTTTAGGTAAAGATCTTGAACAACAAGGAAACCCTTTTCTTAAAAAAATTTCCTGGATTTTAAATTCACCATTAGGGTTTTGCTCTCTTCTGAAACCCATCACTTAGAAATCCAAAGACGTGATCTTTGAGTAGTAAAGCTCAATGTCTTGGGCATTCCTCCGCTGATCTTTAAGGATTCATGGTATTGTAATTTTATTTTTTGTTTCCTCATCATGGGGGTTTCTTGAATTTAATTCCACCGTATAAAAGGAATTTAATTCCTCACCAAAGAGCTTAGCTCTGAAAATTAAGAGGGCCCTTCGGGAATTTCATTCTTTGGTGCTCTTGAGAATATTTTCATAGGGTTTTTTCCTTATTTGGACAAATTTAAATTTGTTGGGTATTTTAACAGAACACGTTTTCTCTATGAGGATGTCAAGTGTTGTTTAAACTCCCATGTCTGTTTAATGAGAATTCACTTTGATTCTCACAGTGATTGTCTTGTCTCATCATTGGTGAGCCGCCATATTGATTTTGTGGGGTCCATTAGTTTTGCAATCAGTGGTCCCGTGCAACAAAATCTCTGTCGTTTCCCTATGTTTATATATATATATATACATACACACACACACACACACACACATATATATATAGGCTTCATTAACGTTTTTTCTTTTCCTTATTTCAGGAACAATGGCTTCTCTTTCTTACTTTCCCTTTACTCGCTCGGACGCCGCTTTCACACAATCGCCGTCGGATGAAGAGGCTATGGCGATGATCAGGGCCCATGACAGGGACTGTACTAGTTTGCTCTTATGAGGAGTTTGGTATGGGCACATCATCCGAGGCCACCGCAGCTTTACTTGTGAGGTGTCAACAGAGCCTCTCTACCCAATATCGCTGATGGAGCGCCTGCAGACCGCTTATGCGGTGGAGGTGGCTAATTGGACTCCTACAGACCGGCTTGAGCCGTCAACAACCCGAATACCCAACCAGTCCTTGCCGGCTATAAATATATTGGGACGCCGCATCTGTCAAGGTGAAGCCCAACCTTGGGGATAAGTTTATAAGGTAGGGCTTACCCCTCGCCACCCAGTTGGCTATGTTCCCTATGCTCAATATGTTCTCTCCGCCCACCATGCACGGTTGCAGAAGGTTGGGTTATATCAAGCGGTGTACGCGTCTCTTTTTCATTACCCGGCCCTTCATGTCTGGTGGGTTAAAGCTTTCCTGAACCAATGAAATCTTCCCACCAACCCTTCTTGCTAGGGGATCGTGAGGTATCGATCTCACTTGAAGAGTTCTGCGAGATCTCCGGATTGCCGATCAGGGGAGAGCATTATGAAGAGCTGCTACCTCCCGGTGAGTATGTGTTTACGACCATGCCTTCTATGCTCGACGACTGAAAACGCCGTCCGTCATAAGTACCCCAGCCTAATCAAGACTCTGGGTATTTTCGAGAAGCTGTTCGCGAAGTCAGAAGGAATGGGCGTCGCCTTTAAGAGCATCATCGCCTGTTTTCTCCGTGAAGATGTTTTATCAAAAGAGGCTCCAAAGTTTGCGAACATTGACTACCCTTTTGGGTTTGGGCTGAATAAGCTACCGACCAAAGAAGAGGACTTGCCATAGTTTTATATTCTATCCTCGTCGGTCGTGCCCTTCGATGAAATTGCGGCCCCTGGAATGGATGAAGAGACCTTCTTCATCAGCTTCATCGGTCTTTGGCTCAGTTGGTTCGCCATGCCGACACATCGACGCTTCACGATACCCTCCGTCTTCTACCCCGCTCATCGAGCAACTAAAGGGGCACGATTGGCCATTGGTATTGCAGGACTGTCGCGTCTTTATCATGGATTAAGTGTTGCGGCCAACACTTCGACCCCAGGTACAGATGTCGTGAATTCTTCCCTCTACTACTTCACGTCGTGGATCGAGATGCATGTACTGGGAGCGTTCGCAGCACATCGGCGGCCAGATTTCTATGACTCCTATACCTTCCTACGGGTTATGAGGTTGGTGGATGCTTCCGCTCTCGATCCGACCCAGCTATGAGCCCTCCATTTGCTGCTTAACCCATACTCCAACGAGGGCGGGATGGTTTTTAACGACTGAGTCCTCTCTACTCTCGCGGGGCCCATCCAGCAGCTGTTTGATCTGTCGAAAGGTGGAGCGTCATCTTTAAATCCTAAGGAGATCATGCACCTATACTCGATTAAGCCAAGCTACTTGGTGTTCTGTCGGATTAACGCGCCCCTTTTTTATGCGGTATAATCCGCACCGCTTCACCCAGCAATTGGGCTATAACCAGGGTGTCCCTTTCGAGGCGTTCTTAGTTGAGCCCACTGCATCATTGGAAGCCACGCGTGATATCGCGCATCACTTTATGCGGCTGAACACCGGCTCCCGTTTCATAATCCCCGAAGCTGACTATATTCTAAGGTGTGTGGGGTCTTTCATGGGTTGGTATCGTCATCGAGTCGGTCCCATCATTGTCGAGGAGAGACGGGTACTCTTTGAATGTCGATCTTCAGCTCCCGCCTAAGCCACTGGCGTTCCGTTGTGGCCGCTGATAGTGGTTCGTCCTCTATTGAGGGATATAGGTGTGGTACTTATCCCTAAGGCCGCGGAAACGAAATCGACTTCCCGCATTGCTGGTATACCAGTGCCAACTAGAGCCTAAGAAAAGGCTTCCAATGCAGCGCCATCGATAGTACCATCAGTGGCGGTGTCATCAGCGGTGGCGCCATCAATGGCGGTGTCATCAGTAGTGGTATTGCCAAAAGGGGATACCGGAAGCAAGGTTGGCCAACGTCGCGCCAAAGCGCTGAGGGGAAGGAAGCGATCCTCTTCTAGTGTTAGCTTCAGCTCGAAAAGGAGAAAGGAAACAGTTGCTGGCTTGCTTGACCTCTTGCTGGAATCTGAGCCTATTGTTCAAGACGAACCCATATCCATGCAAGAGCCGGATGATGGTCTTCTCTTTCCGGGTTCATCTGTCGAGGAAGCCGCACAATTGGCTGAGGCTATAAGACGCTCACAAGATGAAACGGAGAACGTGGGGGGCCCGAAAAAAGCTTACGCTCCTGTCATATTCTACGAAGATCCCACATCGCTACAAAGGGTACATATGGGTCCTCTGCGAAGGGAAGATGAAAGAGCCTTCAAGCAGCCCATCTCAACCATTTCTGAAGATGAGCTGGCACTAAAGACTGATGGTCATGAATCTGCATTTAAAGCCCGGCGAGCAAATTTCCTCAGGAAGGAACGACGGCTCGAAAAAGCCATACTATAAGCACTCTGGCGTATCGGTATGCGTGTTTTCCGTATCTTCCTTTTGGCAAGTAATTTGTATCGCTTTTATATCTTCTTATCTTTGTAAAAACTTTGTAGGAACTTCAGCAACGAAAGAGGATTTGAGCCAAGGTCGTGCCATGATCGTGGATTCTAGAGATGTCTCCCATGACGCACCGGCAGGTGCAGAAGAGATCATTATAGCCGTTGTTCCTGTAGTGGAACTTCCAGTGGTGACTCTTATTCCTTCGATGTCCATTCCTCCAGCGGAGATGACCCCATTGGCCACGAACACTATGGATGTCTCTAGTGACGCACCGAAGGGTGTAAAAGAGATTGTCGAAGCCGTTAGTTCTATCTTGGAGCTCCCGGTGATGACTTCTATTTCTTCAGCGTCTGTACTTTCCACAGAGGCAACCTTGCCGGCCGTAGATCCAGTGGATCATTCTGATGGTGTCCTGGAGATTGTAGGAAGGACTGCCGATGCCGCTGTTCCCTTTTTGGAGCCTGAAGTGGTGGCTGTTGTCCCGCAACTGGAAGCTGCTACGCCAGCAAATATCTCCGGTGATGTGCCTGAAGGAGCGGGGTAGGCTGCCGAAGCTACTATCCCTCCAGTTCAAGGCGGGCGGAGTATCGAAGGTAATCTTTTACATTTCATTTTAATGATCCCTTCATTATCTGAACTCTTCTTTCCTTTAGAATTGCGGGAATTGGCGGCTTCTATCGTGGATCTATCTCCTAGGAAGTCCTTCCAGCGTCTACTTGATATGGCTGCCTTATAGGCAATATCCCCGCAAAGCACAGCCCTTTCATCCGGGCATGGTCAGTGTTCTTTGACCCTTTTGTTTTATTATCATTATTTTAACGATGCTAATATGCCCTCTGTAGTTCTTGAAGCTAATGACGAAGTTGAGATCCTCGATGGGCCTGGGGATCTTTCAAACACCCCTTGCATGATTGTAGGTAAGTAAAGCTTCATTCTTAGCCTAGTTTCATCTATTACATGTTTGCAAGTCTCGTTGACTGTTCATAAATCTTGACAGCTTTGCCATTATTGGCCTCGTTAGAATCTCAAATCACTATGCCAACGGGCCCATATTCCCGACGTGTGTCTGAAAGGATGGCGAGACAAAGCATTTATAGGATTTCTAGGCACGGCAGCAAGGTTTTGGGAGGCATCACCCATGCCATGTTCAAAAATTTTCTATGCTTAACAATACTAACCCTAGAATCTTAACTAAAGATTTAGACGAAGCAATGTGTAAACTACTTTACAACAAAGTGAACAAGGAATACAACCTTTGTAGACCGGTCCTTCACTTCAATAGATCCTTGTAGTAGTCCTTTTGCTCCAACTAGTAATCTTGCGGACTCTTGAACGGCTCCATAAGGTTAAAAGAACGAGCTTGCACTAAGTCTTCGAGGCCGAAAATGATCTACGTCGAGGAGACACTAACCCAAGCTATCCTCTTCACTAATGTGGGATTAGTGAAGCTAACACCCTATACTAAATTGCTATTCTAGTAGAGGATGATGAAGTAGGATTTTTGCTCACTTTAAAATTAATTTTCTCACTATTTTATCACCTCTCATGAAAACCTAGAGAGCTCTCTTGAGCTTTGAGGAAGAAGAAGAAAAATAATAGATGAGAGAGTGAATGGCAACCATGGGTGAGAAAATATATAATATCTCTCACGTAGAGAATTAATCATGAGTTTAGATAATAGTTGGGTTAACAAATATCTAGTATAATACAAAACTAGTGGACTAGTCAATGGATCTCCAAGCTTCTACAAGCTTCATACCATGTGACCAATATCCAACTAATAATTGATTTACCCTAAATAAATAAACCCTTTATTATCTTTATCATGGTGTAAATCTCATACACCCATGTTACATGTATCATCAACCATGACACAAAAAATAAAACACAATTAATATATATCACATATATATTAAGTGTGCACATGTGAGAAAAAGAAATGCTTAAGTGAGCTAATATTAGTTAATGTAAATTAATATATCAAATATATAATTATACATTAAATCATTAAATCAACTCTTGATTTAATAATCCGGCTACATATCATATGACCAACTAATATTATTTGTATCAACCTATCGAATCAACACTTGATTCGATAGCCCGGCTATATCACATATAATTGACTGAAACGAATAAATCGTGAGAATAGAATACGGTATCACATACTCGTATTATTCTTGGTCCCGTACATATCACATATGTGCTCCTACCTCGTTTTGCATGGGCCAGTGAAACCTCTGTGTAGGACTCTAAAGACTCGTCAATACGCCGGCAGTAGGTGATGATCGTACCAAGCACCCACAAGCCGTCAGCGGTAATAGCTGGACGTAACGGCTACCCGAGTATTGAGCGATCAGAAGATCAACAAGCAAGCCTTCCCTTTCTCCTACAAAAGTCTATCAGTAACACTACCGTACAGTCTGGTCTGTATGTCTGATATGTCGCATATCTAGTCTAGGGGTGTAAACGTCAGACCCCAATAACCGATAAGTCATGCCAATGTGAGGCTCATAACGGGTCGAGAAACTACTGATAATACTTACCAGTAAATCTCCGTAGCGGCCCTAGACAAGGACTTCCAGTTATGGCCAATCGAGCACAGCGCAACATCAACCCCCAATACCGGGAGAGACGAATTCCTTCCTATCGCTCATTGCCTCCATATAATTCGGGACTGTACCCAAAAGCCATCGTTTTGCACGTTCTCTTGAACGTGGTAAGGTGGAAATCAAAGCACAGTAGGAATCACACAAGACTCTATGACGATCTCGAGTCTATAGACTAACCTGTACCAGTGTCACCAGAGTACTGCTATCTGACGATAGGTATAATACCAACTAGGAGTTCTCGGTGAGTCCGTTCAGTGTACCCAGTCTCCACTGAGCACCCGTATACCATCTTTGATGTCAAACACCAATAGATGTGGGATCATCCATCGCCCATCATATGGGTCATTAAGCGTATACGCTAGTCTATGCTGGAGTATCGATGCCCTGTCTCGATACACCCTCGACTAGGAAAAATTAAAGGATGTACTTGTGGACTACCCTTGCCCCACTAGTATTATCTCCATCATAATCCTGGTAGTCAAGTACACATCCTAAGGGTTTTATCAACATGTGAGAGCAAGACACTATTATAATACAAGTCAACATGTTAAGACAAAGAGCAACCAGATAGCATACTATCATGTCGAGCAAAAAAGTCCTCTCTATAAATATCCAAGCATCCATTATAATATACATCTCATGTACAATAATGGCCTCTAGGTCATATACAAAACTAACAATCACGCACTTGCACTAAGGCAAGTTGTTGCAGTATCTCATACCTAACATCCCGAAGAGTCTCTCAAATTGTATCTGGGGTATGGCCTTCATGAGTGGATCCGGTGTGTTGTCCTTCATGTCAACTCTCCTGACCTCGATCTCCCAGCGATCAACTATCTCCCGGATCAGGTGATACCGCCTCAGAATATGCCTGGATCGCTCTGGGACCTGGGTTCCTTGGCTAACGCCACTGCTCCATTGTTATCGCAATACAAAGGTATTGGATACTCAATGGTCGGAACCACACCAAGTTCAGTTATGAACTTCTTCATCCAGACAACTTCTTTGGAAGCATCGTTGGCAGCGATGTATTCAGCCTCTATCGTCGAGTCTGCCACGGTTTCCTGCTTGGAACTCTTCCAGCATACCGCCCCTCCATTGAGGGTAAAGACAAATCCCGAGACTGACTTAGAGTCGTCCTTATCACTCTGGAAGCTCGAATCGGTAAAGGACTCCACTTGGAGTTCTCCGTTACCATACACCAAGAGCATCTCTTTAGTCCTTCTCAAGTACTTGAGAATGCTCTTCATAGCTGTCCAGTGACTCTCTACTGGATCTGCATGATACCTACTCACTACACTTAGTGAGTATGCTACATCGGGTCTGGTACATAGCATCGTGTACATGATAGAGCCTACTGCCGAAGTATAGGGTATCCCTTGCATGCGAGCTCTCTCCAAATCGGTCTTGGGAGACATCTTTTTAGAGAGAGCGAGTCCTAAGATCGTGGGTAAAAATCAATGCTTGGATTCTTCCATACTAAACCTCTTTAGTATGGTGTTAATGTACCTGGATTAGGACAATCCCAGTATCCTTTTAGATCTATCTCTATAGATCTTAATCTCCAAGATGTAGAAGGCATCACATAGATCTTCATTGAAAATATTTGTGATAAGAAGAGCTTGACCGAGTGCAGCATAGGAATATCATTTCCTATCAAGAGTATATCATCGATGTACAATACGAGGAAGACAACCTTACTCTCTGCCACCTTCTTATATATACAACGTTCATCTACGTTTTTGATGAAGTCAAACTCTTTGACTACAACATCAAAACAGATGTTCTGACTCCGCGATGCCTGCTTTAACCCGTAGATGGATTTAAGCAGCTTGCACACCTTTCCGCTGCTCCCACTGTCTATGAAGCCTTCTGGCTGAGTCATGTACACGCTCTCTTCTAAATCACCATTTAGAAAGGCGCTCTTAACATCCATTTGCCAGATTTCATAGTCATGGTATGCAGCAATGGCAAGTAGGATCCGGATGGATTTAAGTATAGCCACTGGAAAAAATGTTTCATCATAATCCACACCTGGTCGTTGATAAAAACCTTTTGCAACAAGTCTAGATTTGAAAGTCTCAACTTTTCCATCTACACCAAGTTTCTTCTTAAAAATCCATTTGCTCCCAATGGATTTTACCCCTTTAGGAGAAACTTCCAAAGTCCATATTTTGTTGGTGTACATGGATTCCATCTCAGATCGCATTGCATCCAGCCACTTCACTAAGTCCCCACTCGTGATGGCCTGCTCGAAGCTAGTTGGGTCATCATCTTCCATGATGCAATCCTCGCTACCACCATCAACGAGAAAACCGTAGTATCTCTCAGGTGGATGAGGAACCCTACTAGATCGGCGGAGAGGCTGAGGTTCATTGGGTACTATCAAATCCTTTGGTTCCACCAAATGTTCTGTCGTAGTTTGTATAGCTGGAACCTCTTCCAGTTCTACCTCCTTGCCACTAATTTCCTTGGCAAGAAATTCCTTTTATAAAAATGTGGCATGTCGAGAAACAAACACCTTTTGTTCCTCGGTGTGGTAGAAGATATATCCTTGTGAGTTTTTGGGATATCCTACAAACTTGCACAGAACAAACCTTACCTCGCATTTTTCCGGATTATGCCTTTTGACATAGGCCAGACAACCCCATATCTTAACATAATTAAAACATGGTCTCTTCCCCTTCCATATCTCATATGGAGTGGTAGGCACTGATTTGGAAGGGACCATATTCAATAGGTGTATGGATGTCTCAACCGTATACCCCCAAAAGGAAATAGGCAACTCAGCAGTGCTCATCATAGAGCGCACCATATTTAATAGGGTGCGCTTCCTCCATTCTGATACACCGTTGTGCTGTGGTGTATACGGAGGAGTAAGCTGAGAGAGAATCCCAGTCTCTTTTAGATAGTCACGGAATTCTGTGCTCAAATATTCTCCTCCCCGATCAGATCGATGAATTTTAATACTTTTACCCGTTTGGTTCTCAACTTCGTGCTTATATTCTTTGAATTTCTCAAAAGTTTCAGACTTGTGTTTCAACAGAAACATATGTCCGTATCTTGAGAGATCGTCGGTGAATGTAATGAAGTATGAGGAACCATCCCTGGCATGTGTAGATATGGGACCGCATACATCACTATGTATCAGTCCCATGAATTCCGTAACTCTTTCTCCGTGTCTAGTAAACGGAGTTTTGGTCATCTTGCCCTTGAGATATAACTGGCAAGTTTCATAAGATGATAATTCGAACGAATTCAAATATCCATCCTTATGTAATTTAGCTAGTCGTGTCGCATTGATATGACCTAGTCTACAATGCCACAAGAAGGATTCGTTCATTTCTGAACCCTTCCTCTTGTATGTTTTTTATATGTTAAGAACTGTGGTTTGATTTAGAACGTATATGCCATTAATTAACGAGCCTGATCCTATCAACTTTTGATTCAGGAAAATGTTCATAACATTATCCTGTACTACAAAATTATATCCTTCTTTACTTAATAAAGAAACTGATATAATATTGCATATCAGGGTCGGTATGTAATAGCATTCGTTCAGAATCAATGTATTACCATTTGGTAATACAAGATGATATTCGCCAACTGTTTTGGCTGCAACATTTGCACCATTCTCTACTCTTACGGAATGATCACTCATTCCCAGTTCTCTACCTTTCCTTAGCCCATGTAACATATTACATATGTGGGATCCCGAACCGGTATCTAACTGAGAAACAGTTCTCGATAACAAAAACACCAGAAGAAGATGCATCAACATGCTTATTCTTCGTTTGGGCGGCGTAGGAATACGGATATTCCCCTATTTCTTGTTCAGTCTTATAACAATTATAAGAAAGAACGGAACCAACGTTCCCCTGCTCACTATAACAAGTGGGTTCGGCCAATACATCCATATTATTATCTTGATTAAGGCCTGACATGGTCGCTACCTGGAGAGAGAGAGAAGAAAACACTTTAGCGTATGCTCAAGATTAGATTGGTTTTTATCTTATCTAATCAGGATGGCTCCCGCTGTTTTTATCAAATCTTCCTTCAAACCCTAAAAGGTAAGACTTGCCGGGATTAATTACACCTTACAAGTTTGCCAATCTTTCAGCGAGGCCAGTGTTGGTACTTTGAGGGAGGTTCCCCATGCTTTCACATGGACCTAATTAAAAGAAACCTCGTTTTCCCAGAGGCGTAACCCCATTAACACCTTTCTAGACACCTACTTGATCGGCTAATTGTCCTGTGTAAAACTCTCCCAGGAGTAACTCTTACTCGCAGTGGGTATCGGGATCCAACTATCTCATAGAAGGTATGCAATCTCATTGCAAATTTCAACACTTGAAATTCCCGATAAAACTTTTGCCCCTAATGTGCTATGACCCAAACGGAAGCCAACAAACCATAGTCCGCTAGTCAAGTTCAACCCATACATTTCATGATTGAATTAAACCCACCCGCACGACCCTTGACGAAAGCCAACAAAGACGTACAACTACCCTAATCCAATCGCATCATATGCAACAGATAAGCAGTAAGTAGCTACCGCACACTACGCCTTGACGAAAGCCAACAAACGTAGCACGAATACTAAATATTACTTATCTGAAATGTCGGAGGGCTACGCAGGTTTTTAAGAAAATCATGAGCGTAATGAACTTGATATCATTGTAGAATCGAGTGATTTTTTAAAAGGAGTGTTTTTTAGGCTTTTACTAGTTTTGCTAAAGAGGTCACTCCCGGTGAAGGGATCTCGGCTCTTTCCTTATCGAATAAGGTGCAGGATATTTCACAAATATCACTATGCAAAGCAACAACTATAGAAGCAATCAAAAACAAAACCGAGTGAGTTGTAGCATCTTCTAGTTTCGCTAATGAGGTCACTCCTGGTGAAGGGATCTCGGCTCTTTCCTTATTGAATAAGGTGCTGGATATTCTACAAGGAATACCGCTATGCAAAGTAAAAACTAGAGCTACACTTTTGAAAATTTGATTCTACAACATCTTTTAGGTTTCTTTTTCTTTCATTAATCACATTAATGAAGTCCCATCATTTATTCTTCCAAAGCATCACAGAAGAAACGAAAATACAACGTATGCTTATGCCATCCGCATTCGCCACAGTGTCCCATTATGCACCGTTAGGTTACTTAACTAACGGCATACCGGGATGGGACTAGCGCGGGTGCAAAACATAAGCAACGTCTATTATATATCTCATATATAATATTTATCCATTCGTATCAGAATCCACAGTGATCGCATCACAGAATATCAGCAGCAGAATATAATATATGAAATATGGGATATACTAGGAGTTCCGTGTTTTAATTTAAGCCAGTATAAAACACGGATTCCATGGTCACGATGAATAGCCAAACCCACATCCCTAGACCCCCTACAAGAGCGGCAAGCAACCCTACCAATTCTAGAGTTAGGAGATCCGGACTCGACTCCTCGAGATGGTCTCCCACTGGACCCTAGAACCCGGTTACTTGTGCTCCCCTCCTTGGGTCTATCCTAATGCGTCATCCTCAACCCTGAAGTGCCCCAATAAAATAATATTACATACAATGAATTTTACATGAATGAAAATAAAAACCCTCATCTCACATAAAACCCCCGGCTATTCAAAACAAAACGATCTAATATAACATATCACAGCAACACATAACATCACATGTCATCAACCTAAGTAAATATGCGTATCCCAATTGTCGTTGACATATAGCAACGAAACTGGCGATACGCCATATATTACACTTACGGTCACAGAAAAGAAATTGTCAAACTACAACATTTGTAATCCGCAATCATATTAGACATCATAAACCCGAAATATCACATACCTCGAATTTCATGCCTAACAATATGAATTCCAAATATTGTATCACATTCTAGAAAAAGCTAGACGATGTTAAACATTCCGATCGAATCAACAAATACCCAAGATTTCCCAAAAAGCTCAGCACTTGAGCGTAGTTTAAAAGTACCCAACACATGTCACAGCTCCTATGAACCAGCCGTAGAAGGGTCAACCAATGCTCACCTGTGGCACTGCTGAACTACAACAAACCCTAAGGTTTGGTGGCAGTTCTGACGGTCATAGAATTGAGTTAGGGTTTCGTTCTTCTAGAGGGTCCAGAGAATCGCTTGCATGATTTTCTGAAAGTTTTAAACGAAAGAAAAATCCAACACTTGGAAAATTTCCAGCAAGGGAAAAAGTGAGTTATTGATATCCGTTCGAACTTATTATCACCGTCTAAATAACCCAAAAACTGTTAGAATTATGATTACGAAACACTCCGAGTTGCCTTTGCAGAAAGTCAACATCACATGCAAATTTAGCAAAAACAAACAACACCTGAAACACCAAAACCCAAAAACTGGAACACTGAAAAAATTTGAAGCCAAAACTCCTCACTAAAACCGAGCACACCGGATTTTTAGCACATGTGGACGGCCAAATTCGAGCCATACTGCTTCAATTTTCTATTGTGTTCAAGTTATATCACATACAATATTCTGCAGTTGCTTAAAAAAAATTTGAGCAATTTTAAAAATCGACAGAAAACGGTTTTCCGTGTTTCAAGTTTCGAAGTTTTTTCGGTTTCGTAATGTAACAAACATCGTCTAAATCTCTAGATTGGCTCTGATACCACTGTAGGATTTCTAGGCACGGCAGCAAGGTTTCGGGAGGCATCATCCATGGCATTTTCAAAAAATTTCCATGCTTAACAATACTAACCCTAGAATCTTAACTAAAGATTTAGACGAAACAATGTGTAAACTACTTTACAACTAAGTGAACTAGGAATACAACCTTTGTAGACCGGTCCTTCACTTCAATAACTCCTCATAGTAGTCCCTTCACTCCAAATAGTGATCTTGCGGACTCTTGAACGGCTCCACAAGGTGAAAAGAACGAGCTTGCACAAAGTCTTTGAGGCTGAAGATGATCTACGTCGAGGAGACACTAACCCAAGCTACCCTCTTCACTAATATGGGAATAGTGAAGCTAACACCCTATACTAAAGTGCTAATCTAGTAGAGAATGATGAAGTAGGATTTTTGCTCACTTTAGAATTAATTTTCTCACTATTTTATCACCTCTCATGAAAACCTAGAGAGCTCTCTTGAGCTTTGAGGAAGAAGAAGAAAAATAATAGATGAGAGAGTGAATGGAAACCATGGGTGAGAAAATATATAATATCTCTCATGTAGAGACTTAATCATGAGTTTAGATAATAGTTGGGTTAACAAATATCTAGTATAATACAAAACTAGTGGACTAGTCAATGGATCTCCAAGCTTCTACAAGCTTCATACCATGTGACCAATATCCAACTAATAATTGATTTACGCTAAATAAATAAACCCTTCATTATCTTTATCATGGTGTAAATCTCATACACCCATGTTACATGTATCATCAACCATGACACAAAAAATAAAACACAATTAATATATATCACATATATATTAAGTGTGCACATGTGAGAAAAAGAAATGCTTAAGTGAGCTAATATTAGTTAATGTAAATTAATATATCAAATATATAATTATAAATTAAATCATTAAATCAACTCTTGATTTAATAATCCGGCTATATATCATATGACCGACTAATATTATTTGTATCAACCTATCGAATCAACACTTGATTCGATAGCCCGGCTATATCACATATAACCGACTGTTTCAAATAAATCGCGAGAATAGAATACGGTATCACATACTCGTATTATTCTCGGTCCCGCACATATCACATATATACTCCTACCTCGTTTTTCCTGGGCCAGAGATACCTATGTGTAGGACTCTAAAGACTCGCCAATACGCCGGCAGTAGGTGATGATCACATCAAGCACCCATAAGCCGTCAGCGGTACTAGCTGAACGTAACGGCTACCCGGGTATTGAGCGATCAAAAGATCAACAAGCAAGCATGCTCTTTCTCCTGCAAAAGCCTGTCAGTAACACTACCATACAGTCCGGTCTGTCCATCTGATATGTTGCATATCTAGTCTCGGGGTGGTAAACGTCAGACCCCAATAACTGATAAGTCATGCCGATGTAAGGCTTATAACGGGTCGAGAAACTACTAATAACACTTACCAATAAATCTCTGTAGCAGCCCTGGCCAGGAACTTCCAGTTATGGCTAATCGAGCCTAGCGCAACATCAACCCCCAATACCGAGAGAGACGAATCCCCTCCTATCGCTCATTGCCCCCATGTGATTCGGGATTGTACCCAAAATCCACCGTTTTGCACGTTCTCTTGAACGTGGTAAGGTGGAAATCAAAGCACAGTGGGAATCACACAAGACTCTATGACGATCTCGGGTCTACAGACTAACCTGTACCAGTATCACCAGAAAACTGCTATCTGACGATAGGTATAATACCAACTAGGAGTTCACGGCGAGTCCGTTTAGTGTACCAAGTCTCTACTGAGCACCCGTATACCATCTTTGATGTCAAACACCAATGGATATAGGATCATCTATCACCCATCATATGGGTCAAGAAGCATATACGCTAGTCTACTCTGGAGTATCGATGCCCTGTCTCGATACACCCTCGACTAGGAACAATTAAAGGATGTACTTGTGGACTACCCTGACCCCATTAATATGATCTTCATCATAGTCCTGGTAGTCAAGTACACATCATAAGGGCTTTATCAACATGTGAGAGCAAGACACTATCACAATACAAGTCAACATGTTAAGACAAAGAGCAACCAGATAGCATACTATCATGTCGAGCAAGAAAGTCCTCTCTATATATATCCAAGCATCCACTATAATATACATCTCATGTACAGTAATGGCCTCTAGGGCATATACATAACTAACAGCATTCACTCCTTGTCGGCTCTCATTGAAGACCTTCGTGTTGGTAGTTCTGTTACGGCCGAAGAATTTGCTGCCGAAGCCAATACTTCTTTGCTTTTCCTTGCCACTTATCATGATGAAACATTGGTGCATGTTTGGGTTGATTATTGTCGTCGAGTAGAGACTTGCTTACATGGTCTTGCGTGCATACGCCTTCCTTCCGAGCTCCTAACTGCGAAGGCGAGCTGCGGGGGTGGATTGAGCGGTGTGCCGCTAATCTACAGTCTTGCGAGAAGAGACTCAATAGGAAGTTTTGGAAAGGGAGCTAGCCTCAAATGCTTTGGGAGAACTTCAGGCTCAACTCACTACCAAGACCACTCGTGCGTACGAAATTCGGCGGGTGCTTCAAGAAGCTATCACAGAGGTGGTAGCTCTTGATAAAGCCGTTATCTTTACCCGTGAGATGGTTGAAGCTCATAAAATCTCTGAATTGGAGCTCGAGAGTCGGTTTACTTCGTATCAGACTCAACAGGCTTAGGCGGGGACCCGTCTTATGGCAATAACAAAGCTTGAAGCCGAGGCCCAGCAGAAGAATGATGAACATACAAGATTATTGCACCATCCGCCGGTATAAAGATTTTTTTTTATATTTTCCCTTTTTTTGTATTTACTCCTGAATGAGAGTATCGTTTATTCATTTTGATTCTTTTATGAAGTGTATCTTGTATTCATTTGGATTCAAGAACGAAAGACATATTTTATTTCATACTAGCGTGCCCCTTTAGCAAATGCGTCTTGTAGATAGTCTATCTTGATCTCCTTGCAGGGCAGCGATGGCTTAGAAAACAAGTTTGGATCTGCCGCCTAAGACTTTTCAACTTTATGAGCCATGAGGGTCTCATAAAGACTTTTCTCCCTACGAGTCGAGAGGATCATGCATGTGTATTTTCTTCTTAGGAATCGTGAGGACTCCTAAGTGCGTTTTCTCTTGAGAGTCGTAAGGATCTCACAAGAGAATTTTCCCCCTTTACAGGTCGAGAGGACTCGTAAGTAGTTTTTTCCTTCCTTGTCGATATTCGACTTTGGAGAGTGTGGCCCGTGAATAGTATGCAATAGTCCATCTTGGACCGACTTGCAAGGCCCTGGTGCTTAAGAAACAGGTTGATATCCCCGTGGCCTAAGGCTTTTCCCTACGAGTCGAGACGAGTCGAGAAGTTCTTACAAGAACATTATTTTCCCCACGAGTCGAGACGAATCAAGAAGTTCTCGCAAGGATGTCCTAACGTCACAGTTAACTCCTGCTAAAAGAAGTCCGTTAGGGTCTGTATTACTATGGTTTTTTACCCGTCGTACCGTCGCATTGGCCGATGTATTCCCCGATATGCAATCTTGCTGTTCGAGTAGCCCCACGACTGTCGTGTCTCTAATCCCTTCGAAGGCTGGACAGGACGTCTTCAAGTAATCTTCCAGGTGATATTACCGTCGAAAGAGCAAGCGTTAGGGGTATTCCATGCTGCTTTTTACTTGAGGTTAGGCTCAGTTTGGGAACCCCGATGAGTCATTACCACTCCATGCTAGTGTGGGATGATCTCCGATAGTCTTTTCAGGTCTCATTTGAGTTCCCGTCAAGACCCTGAAATGAGGGATTTTCCTTGGCTTCGTTCGTTAACATTGTGTCTGCAATATTAAGACGAATGTCGAGGTTGTCTCTAGATTGTCTGTGAACCGTCGAGTCTTGGAACTAGCGACTTTGCCATGGCTCCGTTTGTTTTAATGTCGCGTTTGCATCCTGTTGGAGTGAGGAGAAACGCCGTTGTTGATCTCTGGGCTATCTGTGAACTGTCGAAATTTGGAACTAGAGACTTTGCCATGGCTCTGCGGTAGTCTCTAGGTTGTCTATAAACCGTCGAGATTTAGAACTAGGGGACTTTACCGTAGCTCCGAGGTAGTCTCTAGGCTGTCTGTGAACTGTCGAGATTTGGAACTAGGGGACTTTGTCGTGGCTCCGAGGTAGTCTCTAGGCTGTCTGTGAACCGTCGAGATTTGGAACTAGGGGACTTTTCCGTAGCACCGTTTTGCTGACGTCGTATCTGCCTCTGGTTGGAACGAGAAGGAATGTCGTTGTTGATTTCTAGGCTGTAGATATAGCCATCGAGATCTGGCTTCTTTTTGATGAAGCCCGGTGGAGCAATATGTTTCCCTTTTCGTTTGTGCCCATGGATTGTATACAGGGGTCAATCTGATCTTACCTGCAGGGCAAAAGTTTCGTTTCATATTTTTTATTTCTTTCCGCGATACTCTATCATTTCAGCTTTTTATATCGCGAAATTTGTGATTACCCAATCATTTCGGCTTTTTGTCGCGGTGCCCATTCATTTCGGCTATTTTTCTTTTTACTCGCTGCTTTTTATTGCGAGTTGCCTAAACATTTCGGCTATTTTATCTGCATATATTTTACTCGCTGATTTTTATTGCGAGTTGCCCCATCATTTCGGCTATTTCATATGCATTTTTGGCTCGCTGATTTTTGTTGCGAGTATGGAACTTGAGATCCGATACCAATCTTAGCATCAGCATCGCTGCAACTGGAATATGGCCAGGAGCGAATCATCATTTGTCGTGAAAGGACTTGGAATTTGATACCAATTTAGGCATCAGCTCTGCTTCCACTGGAATGTTGCCAGTAGCGAATCATCATTTGCCTTTGCTGATTTGAACAAAGGTGGCTTAGCAGGTATGGTTAGGATCCTACAGACTAAGGCTTTTGACTTCATGAGCCGTAAGGGTCTCATAAAGGTGTTTCTTCCTACGAGTCGTGAGGATCTCGTAGGTGCACTTTCTCTTTAGGATTCGTAAGGATTCCTAAGTGATATTTTCTCTGGTAAGTCATAAGGATCTTACAAGATTATTTTTTTGTTGCAAGTCGAGAGAACTTACAAGTGTTGTTCACCAAGCGGGGAAATTTCGCGCCATTGGTGAGACTTGACGGGGAGATCGTTTATTTATGCCCGTGGATTGTATACAAGGGATCGATGTTGACCGCCTGTAGGGAAACTTGGGGAATGTGATGGCTTAAGAACAAGTTTAGATCCCTGTAGCTTAAGGCTTTTTGAATCCTACGAGCCATCAGGGTCTCATAAAGGTATTCTCCTTACGAGTCGTGAGGATCTCGTAAGTGCAATTTCTCCTTAGAAATCATGGGGATCCCTAAGTGTGTTGCTCCCTTTTGTGAGTCGTAAGGATCTCACGGAGGTATTTTCTCCATACAAGGTCGAGAGGACCTTGCAAGTGCGCATGAATTTTTTTTACGAGTCCACGCCCTTTTGGGTATTCACAAACTCGCCGGCAGTCCTGCTGTTTCTATTCACGGAGCCCTTTCGGGTTTTCATCCGTGCCCTTTTCGCTTGTAAACGTACCATTTTTTTTATGAATGAGACTCTCGAAAATAGTTTCGTCGCATATGACCCATCTGTTTGCTGGTGGGATTTGAGTTGCAATCCTCACCGCAGGGACTCGTGGAATTGAATTCCACTGTCGTCATGTTTGAGGCGACGTACTTAGTTTAAGGACATCATGGTCCATTGTTAGTTTAGGGACATCTCGGTCCATAGCTAGTTTAGGAATATTGCGGTCCGTTGTTAGTTTAGGGAAATTTCGGTCCATAGCTAGTTTAAAGACATTGCGGTCCGTTGTTAGTTTAAGGACGTTGTGGTCCGTTGTAGTTTAAGGACGCTGCGGTCCATTGTTAGCTTCGAGGGGAAGTTTTTCCGAATACTACTTACAGAGTGCCGACTCAGGAAAATAGCGAGCGGACACGAGCGTCGTCATCTATCGTTAACCTGAGTTGTGACTTTATCAGGGGTAGTATTTCTTAAGAAACCGACCGTTTATTAGCCGGAAGGGTCTTTCGCCATGCATATCCATGAGCAAATAGGCCCTACCTTGGTAGACCTTGTCTATGACGTATGGGCCCTCATAGTTTGGCTCAAATTTTCCCCATTTGGCATGCTTGGGGATCATAGGTCTTTTGACAACTAGCACGAGTTTGCCTTGGCGGAATGCTCTCAGCCTAGTTTGTCTTTCATATGAGCGCGCCATCCTTACTTTGTAAGCTTATAGGTTTTGATGCGCCATGAGACGAGTTTCATCAAGGGCATCGAACTCCTCAAGCTGAAGATGGGCATTTTCTTCATCCGTCGGCTCATGTCGGACCGCCACTCATAGAGAAAGTAGTTCTATCTCTAAGGGGAGAACCGCTTCCATTCCGAATACTAACGCGAATGGTGTTGTGTTCGTGGCCATCTTAAACGTGGTTCGATAAGCCCAGAGAGCTTCATGCAATCTCTCGTGCCAGTCCTTCCTATTTCCGGACACTGTTTTCTTTATGATCTTCATTAAGGTCTTGTCGAAAGCCTCAGCTAGACCGTTAGCTCAGGGATTATATACTGAAGAGTATCTCCAATCTATATTATGTTGCTGTGCAAAGCGGCTGATCTTATGGTTTCTATACGCTGGTCCGTTATCCGAGATAATCCGTCGGGGAGTGCCGAACCGGTAAATGACATGTGTCTTGAAAAAAATGGAGGATATTCTCCGTTTTCACATCCCTTAGTGGCATTGCTTATGCCTACTTAGAGAAGTGATCGGTTGTTGCCAATATGAACCGATGTCCCTTGGATGATGCTGGTTCGATAGGCCCGATTATATCGGTTCCCCACATTTCGAACGGCCAACTAGCCAACGTTGGATGTAGCAAATTAGGATGCTGGTAGATGAAGTCCCTATGAATTTGGTACAAGTGACACTGGTTCGTATATTCGAGGCAGTCTTGTATCATCACGGGCCAATAGTAACCCATCCTCTTGATTTTCAGCTTCATCTTTAGCCTGGCTTGATGGGAACCGCATAGTCCATCATGAGTTTCTTGGACGACCCTTTTTGCTTCTTCTAGTCCTAGGCACCTTAGCCACAAACTGTCGAACGATCTCTTATAGAGAGTATCATTGACGAAGGAAAAAGACAGAGCTCGTTTCATGAGTTCATGTCTTAAAGATGCGTTTTCGGGCGTTCGATGAGATTTGAAGTAGTCTATGAAGACTTCTCTCCAATCCTTAGCCTTTTCTTCATCCTCTATTCAGAAGACCGATTGTTTGGTCGCTTCCTCTTCGTCAGATGACTCCGGAGATATTTCTGCTGGTGCGAGAATCCGGCAGCTTTGAACAATGATCCTTACATCATCGTGGTTCTCGTCAGCCAGTTCCTTAGCGAGTTTGGCTAACGCATCCGCCTTGCTATTTTCCGCACGCGGTATGCTTTCCAGGACGTAGGAGGGTATTTGAGTCAGCAGTTGCTGCACTCTTTCACCATATTTTATCGATTCTGGCTTGCACGTCTAATAGTCGCCGTTTACTTGGCTAACGACCAGCTGGGGGTCTCCATATATTAGGAGGTTCTCGATCCCCATGTCGACAGCGATTTCAAGATCCGCTATCAAAGCTTCATATACCGCATCGTTGTTTGTTCTTAGCTCTGTTAAGGAAAGGGCAAAACGCATTATCCCTCCTTGTGGAGTCACAAAAATAAGGCCTACTCCGGCTTTGATTATGGGGGTGTTTTGCTTCCGTTTCTTCATGGAAGATGTGTTAGATATATGTATGCCCTAGAGGCCATTATGTGATAGTGGATGTATCTATAAATGTATATATATATTCAGTTTGCATTCTTGCTCGACATGATAGTATGCTATCTGGCTCTACTTTATTTGACAAGTTGATTTGATCATGCTTTTATTTATTCATACATGCTTATAAAGCCCTGAGGATATCGGCTTGACTACTCTGATTATGATGGAGATCATACTAGTGGGACATCTGTAGTCTATAAGCATATCCTGGAACATCCCTAGTCGTAGGTATATCGAGACAGGGCATTGATATACCAGAGTAGACTAGCGAATATGATACTAGACCTATACGATGGGCGATGGATGTTCCCACATTCATCGATGTTTGACATCAAGATCACATACGGGTGCTCAGTGGTGACTGAGTACACTGGACGGACTCACCGAGAACTCCTATATGGAATTATATCTATCGTCGGATAGCAGTTCTCAGGTGACACTGGTATAGGTTAGTCTGTAGACCCGAGATCGTCATGGAGTCTTGTGTGTTCTCCCACTGTACTTTGATTGCCACCCTACCACGGCTCTACTGAGTCGTGCAAACAGGTGGCCGTTGGGTACAGTCTCGAGACACACGAAGACGATGAGCGATAGGAAGGGTTTCGTCTCTCCCGGTATTGGGAGTTGATGCTGTGCTGTGCCCGACTGGTTATAACAGCAAGTCCCTGGCCAGGGCTGCTGAGATTTGCTGATAAGTGTTATCAGTAGTTTCTCGATCTGTTATAGACCATTCACCGGCACGACTTATTGAGTTATTAGGGTCGACATGACCATCCCTAGGCTCGATATGCAGCATATCTGACGAAGAGACCGGACTGTATGGTAGTGTTGCCGGATGGCTCGACGGGAGTTGTAGCAGGTTCGCTTGTTGTCTTCTGATCGCTCAATACCCGGGTGGCCGTTACGTTTAGCTGACCGCTTGCGGCTTGAGGGTACTTGATATGATCATCATCCTCTGCCGGCATATTGACGAGTCTTAGAGTCCCACAAAGGAGTTACCCAGTCCAGGCGAAACGTTGTGGTGCGCGTATGCGATATGCGCATGCACCCGATTGAAATGTGCGTATATGATACCGAACATTGATCGGGTGAACTGCTTTTGGTGGGGTCATATGAGATATGACCGGATTGATAAATCAAGTGTTGATTTATCATTTAACCATTAGTTTTCTCACTTAAAACCTTTTCTTGGATGATGGATGTGTGCATGCATGTGTGCTTTTCTTTCTTTCTTTCATGCTAGTTTCATGCACATGTGGATGTGCATACATGCACACATACATACACTCATCCATCATGGTTGTTAGCATATGGAAATGGTGGAAATATAAGACTCACACCATGGATTATATAATGGATTATTATTTGATTTTGGATTTAAAAGAAAATGAAAAAGGAAAGGATAATCATTCTTGCTTCTACATTCTTCCTTTGACCTAACCATGCTCAACTACCACTAACCTAGGGTTATCCTTCTCTTTATCATTTAAAACTCAAGTTAAATAATGTCTCCATCACTTTAACCATGGTTCATAGTGAGAAGAAATAAAATATATATTGATATATTTCTTTTTCTTCTCATGAGTTATCTTTTGACCTCTTGTTAAAAATTGCCACCATCTTCTTCCTCTTTCTCTTTTGCTCTCTAGTTTTTTCTAGTGAGCAAATACCACTTAAAGATAGGTTTTTGAAGTGAGAAACTTAACCACAACTTCATTCTACACAAGCTTAGCCGTTTTGTTTAGAGTGTTCTCTTCGGTTTTACGAAGTTGCGAGCTTGGACGGAGATCTCCGTGGTGGATCGTCGTGGACACAAGAGGACTTCAAGAGGACCCCCGTTCAACACCCTAGAGACCAAGGAGTCCAGCGAAAGGGAGCTACAAAGGCTGTAGTCTCGAAACCCTAGATTAGTTCGCTTTATATTTCGAAACCCTAATTTTCTAGGATCGATTCCTTTGCATGTTCGTTTAGCACCATAAAAATAAAAACTTTGGGTCATGTGATGCTTCAAAACTCTTCATAGGGTGCTAGACTAACTTTACATTGGTATCAGAGCCGACCTAGAACATTAGGCGACCTTTTTACGAAGTTAAAACTCCGATCGAACCGAAATACGACTTTTTAGGGTGCTCTCTGGAAATTTTCTAAAAATTGACATTTTTCAGAATTAAAAATATGTAAAAAATACAGCAGGAAAAAATAAGGGTTACGGTACAAAAATTATTCCATGAACAGTGATTCTCGCCGCGGAAACGCGGCCTAAGCTTGCTTAGGACGCGGTTCCGCGGCCGTATATATGATTTAATGAATACTTTTTGTATAGTAATTCATGAGTCTGCTTGTATAAATTTTTGGATATTTTTAATCTGTATTTGGTTTTGAAAAATTCTGGAGATGGTTTTGGACTCGTCATTTCGATCGGGATTTTTATTTCGTAGCTTTTCCGGGTAAATTAGAAAGTATTGAAGTGTTTGAACAAGTATCATTTACTCACTATTCACGGGGTTTAAATACTTTGGAGATACGTGCAAGTCTTTTTGCGGTGGTCCCTCTAGAAGACAACAAACCTTAACTCGATTATGTGACCGTCTCAAACTGCCCTTTGAACCCTAGGGTTTGGGGCAGTACGGCACGCCACATGTGAGGCGTTGGCTTAACCCTTCTACGGCTGGACCGCTACTACTGTGTCACACTCCGGATTTTTGAACCCTGCTCAAGTGTTGAGCTTTAGTGAATCTTGGGTGCTTGATCGTTCGTTCGAAAACTTTAATACTGTCTGTTTGTCTGGAATGTGATACAATATGTGGAATTCATATAGTTTAGGCATGAAATACGAAATATGTGATATTTCGCATTTATGATGTCTAAAGAGAATCTGGATTCCAAATATTGTAGTTTTACACTTTCTTTTCTGTGACCGTAAGTGTAGTATGTACGATATCGCCGGTTTCGTTGCTATACATCAACGACAATCGGGGTATGCATACTTACTTACGTTGATGATATGTGATATTATGTGTTGCTGAGATATGATGTGCAGGATTGTCGCGATCGAATAGCCGGGGGTTTTTGTGAGATGAGAGTTTTATATTTTCATTCATGTAAATTCAAATGTAATGTAATATTTTTTTATTTGGGGCACTTCCAGGTTGCGGTTGTGTCACCAGTGTTGTATATTATTTACTTTTCCGCATTAGGATGGACCCAAGGAGGGGAGCACAGGTGACCGGGTTCTGGGGTTCAGTGGGAGGCCATCTCGAGGAGTCGAGACCGGGTCTCCTAAACTCCAGAATTGGTAGGGTCACTTGCCGCTCTCGTAGGGGTCCAGGGTGTGGGCTTGGCTATTCATCGCGACTGTGGAATCCGTATTTTCTATTCTGGCTAAATACTAAATACGGACGTCCTAGGATATCCCACGTTATATCTATGTTTCTGCTGCCTGTGTTCTGTGATATCTGAGACGAATGATATACTATATATATGATACGTAGTAGACGTTGCTTATGTTTTACACCCGCGCTAGTCCCGTTCCGGTATGCCGTTAGTTAAGTAACCTAACGGTGCATAACGGAACATTGCGGCGAATGCGGATGGCATAAGCGTACGTGTTATTTTCGTTTCTTTTCTGTGATTGGCTTAAGGACTTAAATGATGGGATTACATTAATGTGATTAATGTAAAGAAAATAAACCTAAAAAGATGTTATAGAATCGGATTTGAAAACTACTCGGCTATTTATGAAAAAGCTACATTTCAAAACTGCGGAGCTTAAGCCACTCCTTTTGAAAATTGTTTGATTCTACAACGATATCAAGTTCAAAGCGTTAAAGATTTTCTTAAAAATCATTCGCAACCCTCCGTCATTTTAGGAAGTAGAGTACTTAGTATTCGTGCTACGTTTGTTGACTTTAGTTAAGGCGTAGTGTACGGTAGCTAAGTGATGTCTTCCTACACTGCATATGATGCAGATTAATTAGGACATTCATGCGACTTTGTTGACCATAGTTAAGGGTCATATGGGTGGGTCTAATTGATCAAGAAATGACGGGTAGAACTTGACTGGTACTTATGATTTGTTGACCATAGTTAAGGTCATAAGTACTAGGGGTAAAAATTACATCGGGAATTTCAAGTGTTGAAATTTGCAATGAGATTGCATACCTTCCATGTGATGGTTGGATCCCGATCCCACTGTAGGCAATAGTTGCTCCTAGGAGAGTTTTACAGTTTACAATTAGCTAACTCATTAGGTGTCTAGAAAGGTGTTAACGGGGCTCCGCCTCTGGGAAAACGAGGTTTACTCTAATTAGGTCCGTGCGAAAGCACGGGGAACCTCCCTCAAAGTACCGACACTGGCCTGGCTGAACGGTTAGCGAAGTTGTAGACTGTAATTAATCCTGGCTAGTTTTTCTTTTTAAGGTTTGAAAGAAAAACTTGATAAAAAGCAGTGGGAAACATCGATTAGATAAGATAATAAACCAATCTAATCTGTGCAAGAGCTTTCGCTGAGTGTATTCTTTTCTCTCTCTTAATGGCAGATACCAATGACTGGACTTAAGCTTCTACTAGATAAAAACAAACTGAATGGGACCAACTATAAAGACTGGCTGAGGAATCTGAAAATCGCCTTGACTTATGATAAAGTATCATATGTCCTCACGGCTTCAGCCCCGCCCGTCCCTGGTCCAAAATCCTCAGTTGCGGACATTGAAGTCTGCAAGACATGGGACGCTGACTGTGCCACGGCCACATGCCTCGCGCTTGCATCGATGGATAACACACATCAAAAGCAGCACGAGGACATGGACATTCACGGTATATTGCTCCATACAAAGGAGTTGTATGGGGAGCAATCCCGCGTATTACGATACGAAGCATCAAAGAAATTGTTTCAGATGCGAATGGCCCCTGGCACACCAGTGGGAGACCATGTTCTGAAGATGATAGCTCTTATAGAAGAGCTTGAGGACCTTGGATGGACAATGGACAATGAAAAATATATAGATATTATTCTGCAGTCCCTCCCCTCCACCTTTGCTCAGTTCATAGTGAACTTCAACATGCATGGCATGCAGAAGGATCTTCCTGAACTCCTTAATATGTTAAGGAGTGCAGAGAGCACTATGAAGTCAGCAAAAACTCCCGTTATGACTATTCGACAGTCTTCTTCTTCTCACCCGAAAGCTAAGGCCAAGGGAAAGAAAAAGAAGAAACCCACTAATCATAAGGGCGGAGTTAAAAAGGTGAAGGGAAAGGGAAAGTCCAAAGCTGGAGACTCGGGGAAAGGCGAATGTTTTCATTGCCACAAGACAGGACATTGGAAGCGCAATTGCACGGAGTACTTAAGTCTCAAGAATAGGCATGGTGATGCTTCTGCTTCAGGTGCGTTTGTGACTGAAAACTGTTTTTCTATAAACTCTGCTTCCTGGGTATTGGATACCGGTTCAGGTTCTCACATTTGCAATTCTATGCAGGGGCTGAGAAATAGCAAGGTTTTGAAGACAGGTGACCATACTTTCCGCGTTGGAAATGGTTCCAATGTACATACAGTCGCAGTGGGAGAGTATCACTTGGGGTTGCCATCTGGATGTATTTTGATTTTGAATCCATGTTATTTTGTACCAAGTATGCTATGTAATATAATATCCGTTTCTTTGTTGGACAATGAAGGATATAATTTTGTGTTGCAGAACAATGTTATGAACATTAACCTAAATCAAATGTTGGTTGGGTATGGTACACTTAATAACGGAATATATGTCCTAAATCAACACACAGTTTTCAGTAGACAACACACTAATAAAAGAAAACTTTCAGAATTAAATGAAGCTTTTCTTTGGCACTGTAGACTTGGTCATATTAACGAAACAAGACTAAACAAGTTACACAAAGATGGATATTTAAATTCTTTTGAATATAAATCTTATGCGACTTGCCAGTCTTGTATCAAGGGTAAAATGACCAAAACTCCGTTTACCGGACACGGAGAAAGAGCTATTCAGCTCCTTGGCCTCATACATAGTGATGTATGTGGGCCAATGTCTACACAGGCTAGAGGCGGTTTTTCATACTTCATTACATTCACCGACGATTTCTCAAGATTCGATCATGTATTTTTATTAAAGCACAAGTCCGACGCTTTCGAGAAATTCATTGAATATAAACAAGAAGTAGAAAAACAAACCGTCTTGAGTATTAAGATGCTTCGATCAGATCAAGGTGGAGAGTATCTCAGTACAGAATTTGCAAACTTCCTAAAAGAGAATGGGATTCTCTCTCAGCTCACTCCTCCTTACACACCACAGCACAACGGTGTGTCAGAACGACGGAATAGGACCCTATTAGATATTGTCCGGTCCATGATGAGTGACGCTGAGTTACCAGTCTCGTTTTGGGGGCATGCATTGGAGACTGCAGCATTTCTGCTAAACAGGGTTCCAACCAAAGCCGTGTCTACCACGCCATATGAGATATGGAATGGGAAGAGACCATCTCTTAAGAGAATTAAGATTTGGGGTTGCCCGGCCTATGTTAAAAAGCAAAATCCGGACAAACTCGAGACACGGTCAGTCATGTGTAACTTTGTGGGATATCCAAAGAATTCTTATGGATATCTGTTCTACCACAAAGAGGAACAAAAAGTGTTTGTTTCTCAGTATGCTACATTCTTGGAAAAAGAGTTTTTCACAGATAAAGATGATGGCAAGGTAGTAGATCTAGAAGAGGTTCTGGAGACACAAACTACAAATGACGATTTGGTTGAACCGGCTGTTGCAACAGAAACTGAAGAACCTCGGCCACTCCGTAGGTCTGGTAGGACTTCTCGCCCACCGGAGAGGTACTACGGTTTCCTCATTGATGGTAACGGAGAAGATTGCATCATGGATGATGATGATCCTACCAGTTTTCAGCAAGCTATCACGAGTGGTGACTCTGTGAAGTGGCTGGATGCCATGAGATCCGAAATGGAGTCTATGTACACCAACAAAGTATGGACTTTGGACGTTGTACCCCCTGGGGTAAAACCTGTAGGGTGAAAATGGATCTTTAAAAGAAAGATTGGTGTGGATGGGCAGGTAGAGACCTATAAGGCAAGACTTGTGGCGAAAGGTTTTCGTCAAAGACCAGGTTTGGACTATGACGAAACTTTTTCTCCCGTAGCCATGCTTAAATCCATTCGAATCCTACTTGCTATTGCTGCTCACTACGACTATGAAATCTGGCAGATGGACGTTAAAACAGCATTTCTAAATGGAGATTTAGAAGAATGCGTTTATATGGATCAGCCAGAGGGCTTCATTGATAGTGGGAGCAGCGAGAAAGCATGTAGATTGCTTAAATCCATATATGGGTTAAAGCAGGCATCTCGGAGTTGGAACATCTGTTTCGATGATGTTATCAAAGAGTTTGATTTCATCAAAAATCCAGATGAACCTTATGTTTATAAGAATGCTGTGGGAAGAGCTGTCACATTCCTCGTATTGTACATGGGTGACATTCTTCTGATAGGAAATGATATTCCTATGCTACAGTCGGTCAAATCATTCTTATCACTAAGGTTCTCCATGAAGGACCTGGGTGATGCCACATACATTCTGGGCATAAGGATCTATAGGGATAGATCCAAAAAGTTATTGGGATTGTCCCAAACCAGATACATTAACACCATCCTAAAGAGGTTTAGTATGGAAGACTCCAAGCGGGGTGCCTTACCCGCTTGCCATGGAGTCACTCTCTCCAAGGATTCTTGTCCAAAGACCGATGAAGAGAGAGCTCGCATGAGCATTATACCTTATGCTTCGGCAGTAGGATCTATAATGTATGCGATGTTATGTACACGCCCAGATGTAGCTTATGCACTTAGTGTTGTAAGCAGGTATCAATCCAACCCAGGGGAGAACCACTGGACAGCTGTGAAGAACATTCTTAAGTACTTACGAAGGACTAAAGAATTATTCTTGGTGTATGGTAATACAGATCTCCAAATGGAGGCCTTTACCGATTCGAGCTTCCAGAGCGATAAGGATGACAGCAAATCTATCTCAGGGTTTGTATTTACCCTCAATGGAGGGGCGGTAAGTTGGAAGAGTTCTAAACAAGATACCGTTGCAGACTCTACGATGGAAGCTGAGTACATTGCTGCAAATGATGCCGCCAAGGAAGCCGTCTGGATGAAGAAGTTCGTCTCGGAGCTAGGAGTAGTTCCAACCATTATTGATCCAATACCTTTGTATTGTGACAATAATGGGGCGATGGCGTTAGCCAAGGAGCCCAGATCCCATCAGCGGTCCAGACATATCCTGAGGCGCTTTCATTTGATCCGGGAAATTGTAGATCGCCGCGAGATCGAGATTAAGAGAGTAGATACAAAGAACAACGCCGCGGATCCACTCACCAAGGCCCTCCCTCCGCCACAGCATGAGCGACTTTTTGAGATGTTGGGTATGAGATACGCCAATAACTGTCCTTAGTGCAAGTGGGAGATTGTTGGATATATGTATGCCCTAGAGGCCATTATGTGATAGTGGATGTATCTATACATGTATATATATATTCAGTTTGCATTCTTGCTCGACATGATAGTATGCTATCTGGCTCTACTTTATCTGACATGTTGATTTGATCATGCTTTTATTTATTCATACATGCTGATAAAGCCCTGAGGATATCGGCTTGACTACTCTGATTATGATGGAGATCATACTAGTGGGACATCTGTAGTCTATAAGCATATCCTGGAACGTCCCTAGTTGTAGGTATATCGAGACAGGGCATTGATATACCAGAGTAGACTAGCGTATATGATACTAGACCCATACGATGGGCGATGGATGTTCCCACATTCATCGATGTTTGACATCAAGATCACATACGGGTGCTCAGTGGTGACTGAGTACACTGGACGGACTCACCGAGAACTCCTATATGGAATTATATCTATCGTCGGATAGCAGTTCTCAGGTGACACTGGTACAGGTTAGTCTGTAGACCCGAGATCGTCATGGAGTCTTGTGTGTTCTCCCACTGTACTTTGATTGCCACCCTACCACGGCTCTACTGAGTCGTGCAAACAGGTGGCCGTTGGGTACAGTCCCGAGACACACGAAGACGATGAGCGATAGGAGGGGTTTCGTCTCTCCCGGTATTGGGAGTTGATGCTGTGTTGTGCCCGACTGGTTATAACAGCAAGTCCCTGGCCAGGGCTGTTGAGATTTGCTGATAAGTGTTATCAGTAGTTTCTCGATCTGTTATAGACCATTCACCGGCATGACTTATTGAGTTATTAGGGTCGACGTGACCATCCCTAGGCTCGATATGCAGCATATCTGACGAAGAGACCGGACTGTATGGTAGTGTTGCCGGATGGCTCGACGGGAGTTGTAGCAGGTTCGCTTGTTGTCTTCTGATCGCTCAATACCCGGGTGGCCGTTACGTTTAGCTGACCGCTTGCGGCTTGAGGGTACTTGATATGATCATCACCCTCTGCCGGCATATTGACGAGTCTTAGAGTCCCACAAAGGAGTTACCCAGTCCAGGCGAAACGTTGTGGTGCGCGTATGCGATATGCGCATGCACCCGATTGAAATGTGCGTATATGATACCGAACATTGATCGGGTGAACTGCTTTTGGTGGGGTCATATGAGATATGACCGGATTGATAAATCAAGTGTTGATTTATCATTTAACCATTAGTTTTCTCACTTAAAACCTTTTCTTGGATGATGGATGTGTGCATGCATGTGTGCTTTTCTTTCTTTCTTTCATGCTAGTTTCATGCACATGTGGATGTGCATACATGCACACATACATACACTCATCCATCATGGTTGTTAGCATATGGAAATGGTGGCAATATAAGACTCACACCATGGATTATATAATGGATTATTATTTGATTTTGGATTTAAAAGAAAATGAAAAAGGAAAGGATAATCATTCTTGCTTCTACATTCTTCCTTTGACCTAACCATGCTCAACTACCACTAACCTAGAGTTATCCTTCTCTTTATCATTTAAAACTCAAGTTAAATAATGTCTCCATCACTTTAACCATGGTTCATAGTGAGAAGAAATAAAATATATATTGATATATTTCTTTTTCTTCTCATGAGTTATCTTTTGACCTCTTGTTAAAAATTGCCACCATCTTCTTCCTCTTTCTCTTTTGCTCTCTAGTTTTTTCTAGTGAGCAAATACAACTTAAAGATAGGTTTTTGAAGTGAGAAACTTAACCACAACTTCATTCTATACAAGCTTAGCCGTTTTGTTTAGAGTGTTCTCTTCGGTTTTACGAAGTTGCGAGCTTGGACGGAGATCTCCGTGGTGGATCGTCGTGGACACAAGAGGACTTCAAGAGGACCTCCGTTCAACACCCTAGAGACCAAGGAGTCCAGCGAAAGGGAGCTACAAAGGTTGTAGTCTCGAAACCTTAGATTAGTTCGCTTTATATTTCGAAACCCTAATTTTCTAGGATCGATTCCTTTGCATGTTCGTTTAGCACCATAAAAATAAAAACTTTGGGTCATGTGATGCTTCAAAACTCTTCATAGGGTGCTAGACTAACCTTACAAGATGGTCCGTCGAAGTAGAGTTCCCATTGGACATCACTCCCTTCTTTCTCCCCGTCAATTGTGTCGAACACATGTTCATCCTGCAACTCGCAATTTAAAGGAAAGTCGGCAGGTATCGGATGCTCTGCGAGAAAGTCGACGATGGCCTGGCCTTTCACTGCCTTAAGAGGTCGATAGATTATCGAGAATTCCATCAAGAGGAGGGCCCATTTGGCAAGCCTTCCTGTTAGTATGTCTTTTCACATCAAATATTTGAGAGGATCCACCTTTGATATCAGATGGACCTCATGTGCCAAGGCATAACGTCGAAGCTTCGTTATCGCGAAGATCAGTGCCAGGCAATGCTTTTCGATGGGGGAGTAGTATTTTTCTGCCCTAGAAGAACTCAACTCAAATAGTAGAGAGCTCTCTCCTTTCCCTGGTCGTTCTCCTGTGCCCATAACGCGCCTAAAAATCCTTCAAGGGCTATTGTGTACAGGATGATGGGTTGTCCCTTGACTGGGGCGGTCAACACCGGGGGATTCTGCAGATACCGCTTGATTTCTGTCCCGTGCACTTTGGCATTTTTGATCCCAGACGAACGGGGTCCCATTCTTCATTAGATGGTTATAGGGACGGCATTTGCCGGAGAGGTTGACTTTGGAGTTTGACACCTGTTTAGGCATCTGTATCGCTACAACTGGGATATTGCCAGGAGCAACTCATCATTTTTCCTGAGAGGACTCGGAATTTGATACCGATTTAGGCATCAGCATCGCTACAACTGGAATAGTGCCAGGAGTGAATCATCATTTGCCCCTGTCGATTGGGACAAAGGTGGCTTAGTAGACAAGGTTAGGATCCTGTCGACCAAGACTTTTAACTTTATGAGCCATAAGGATCACATAAAGGGTTTCTCCCTACGAGTCGTGAGGATCTCGTAGGCGTATTTTCTCCTTAAGAATCATGAGGATTCTTAAGTGATGTCTTCTCTTGTAAGTCGTAAGGATCTTCCAAGAGTGTTTTCTAGAAATAAGTCGAGAGGACCTACAAGTGTTATTCACCATATGGGGACATTTCTTACCATTTGTAGAATTTGGCAAAGAAATATTTATTCGTGCCCTTAGATTGTATTCAAGCGTCAATATGGACCGCCTGTAAGGCAATTTGGGAGATATGACAGCTTAAGAACAGGTCTAGATCCCTGTAACTTAAGGCATTTGAATCCTATGAGCCGTGAGGGTCTCACAGGGGGATTCTCCTCACGAGTCGTGAGGATCTCGTAAGTGTATTTATTTCAATGAGGTTGCGCCCTTCGGAGTTTTCACAAGCTCACTGGCAGTCCTGTTGTCTTTACTCACGGTGCCCTTTCAGGTTTTCATCCGTGCCCATCTTATTTGTGGATGTACCATTTTTTTAAGCGAGATATTCCACTAGATTGTAGGCCCCTTAATATCCTTCCTTTCTTTTGAGAAGAAAGGACCATTCTATATAGAGATTCTTCCGCCAGTGAGAAATATGCCCCATGTGTATATCTCGGGGGCAATGAGTACCCACGCCGTCGCTATTTTGGCGACAGGTTGCTTCAGAGCCGCTTATTTTTGTTAAGCGTAGGCAACAAAAGCCATCTTTCCTCCACTTTTCACTCGTCATCATCGGATGAGAAAGTGTCTTCACCCATTTGATCCAATCGAGCCATTTTATCCATGAGTTCTTGGAAGGTCAGGAACACCTTTGAATTTGGGTCAAGTGTGGCTATGAGAATTCCTATGGCTGCAACTTCATCGAAGCGTTGCTCGCATTTACCCAGAGATTTCGCCATCGGGAAACATATTGAACCCAAGTCTCATTCGGTCTAACCTTTTCGTTGACCAGTGCCGTCACGGTAGTATGTTCGTTCTCATCAGCGAATCCCTGATAGAAGAGCATATCCATTTCGTTGAAGCTCTTCATGAAATCATTTAGGAGTTCCGCATACCATTCAAGGGCAATGCTTGCTAGACAGCTGACGAACTGTCAGAGGAGAAGTATATAATTCTCTCCAGTGTTACCGCACATAGATTTAAATCACGCAATGTGCTGGTGAGGATTCTCGGTTCCTTTGTATATATAGAGTCAGAAGTATGTACTCTGGTGGGTACTGTATTTGATCGTACCACGTCGGATACGGACGACCAGTCTTGATTGATCTATTTGCGGCTTCACTGGCGTAGTGGGCTTTGATTTGCTGAGAGATATATTCGTTCAGCTTTGCTTTTGGAATCATTCATCTTCGGCCGTTGATGAGGTTTGCAGAGGATTTGAAATGTTATCCTTATCTTTAAGACCTACTACCGGCGGTTCATCTGCCATTGGTTCCGATTGAACTATCATTCCATCCATATTCTGAATTAGAAGGGCCATCTGGTTCATTTTAGTGGACATTTCTTCTGCTTCTTCATCTCTATTTTTCAGAGCGCGCTTTAGGAAATCAATATCCGACTCCTTCTCTATTCTTTCTTTGGGTGCATCCTCGGGATTTTCCTTAAGCGACAAATTAGCGTTTGCTGCCTCCTGAGCGAGCATCTCCTGCAGCTTTTCACGTTGTAGTTGAACTTTTGTTAGGGACCGAGTTTGAGGTCAGTGACCAGTAGAAGCTCGAACTTCATCTTTGGAATTCACCATATAGACTATGTGAACTACCATGCCCCCAGGCTTGGGGAGTTTGTAGTTTTAGCCTTTGGAATTTGCTTCGGGCACTTGAGCTTTATTAGGCCTCCCTTTTTTGTGAAAAGCCGCTTTGGTTTTGGGAGGAACCGCTGTATCAGGATCCATCTTGGGACGAATCCCCTTGTATTTGAAAGGGAATTTGTCAAAATTTGGCTGACGTTTAGAGTAAGAGTCGCAAAAGATGATTGAGTCCTTCACCTGCTTCCACACCTTATATATAGATGAGGAAAGTTGTTATAGGGAGCGAACTAGTTTCTGCTCTTGTGGGATCTCCATGGGCTACGAAGATTTCTTCAATATTGCGGTGGGAGGATTTTGTCTGACCCTTCACAACAGTTTGAAGTTATTCCCGGTTGGAACAACATCATTCACCACTGGGATTGAAACAGGACCACACAGAGAACTGCCCCCGGCTCATTTTGTATGATGCTGATATCGACGTCGAGCATTTCTTACGGCCAAGATTTGATTAGCCTCAGGATTTTGCCGAGCCAGCCCCCTGTTTCCTTTAAGAGTTTGAATATTCTTCCCCCTGCATCGACCTTGGTCCTTGGCAGGTGCCAGTTGTTTAAGGACTGATTCCGTCGGCAAAGCTGCATCTTGGGGAGCCAGCCTGTGGAAGACAAACTTCTTTTAGGCTTCCTCCCTCGGCACTGAGGCACCAAGGGTGGGAGGTGTTAGTGTATATGCCCTAGAGGCCATTACTGTATCATACTAGTTTGTATATTACTTGATGGAAGCTTGGGATATTCACAGTTGTATATACAATTTTGCTCGAAATGGTAGTATGCTACTTGGTTTGTTTTTACTTCAATATGTGCATGTGTTTCTTTTAGCATATCGCTTATATACATATTAGTAGAGCCCTTAGAATCTTTGCTTGATTACCAGCGTTGTGATGGCGCTCACACTCGTGGGGGCTGGGTAATCCATAAGCACATCCTTATACAGGTCCCTGGTCGTTGGACTATCGAGACAGGGCATCGATACTCCGGAGTAGACTAGCGTATGCGCTTCTCATCCCAGCGTGGGAAACGGTCTGTCCCACAGCCGTCAGTACATCTTATTTGAGATAGTATGCGGGTGCTCGTTAGGTTACGAGTACACTGGACAGGACTCATCGGGAACTGTTGGTTGGTATTATACCTATCGTCAGTTATCAGTTCCCAGGTGACATGAGTACAGCTTAGTCCGCTGACTTGACACTGTCACTTCGCCTCGAGTGTGTTCCCACTGCACTTTGATTACTACCCTACCACGGCTCAAAAGAGTCATGCAAACAGGTAGTTTTTGGGTGCAGTCCCAAAGCACTTGGAGGCGGTGACGGTTAGACAGGATTCATCTCTCCCGGTATTGGGGGTTGACATCGCGCTGTATCCAGGAGAGCCATTACACAAGTAGTCCCTGGCCAGGGCAAGCGAGATATACTGGTGGGTTTCCAGTGTTATCTCAGAGTGTTCTGGGCTACATTCCGACACGACTTGTACCGCTATTAGGGGACTGACGTTCACCGCCCCCCTAGGCCCACCATGCAATGTATCAGACGAACAGACCGGACTGTACGGAGACTGTCACATACAGGCTCAGTAGGAGTTCAGATGGGGTCACCTCGTCAGTCTTCTTATCGGCATCTACCTGGGGACCGTTACGTACAGCTAGTGCCGCTTGCGGTCTGTAGTTAAACCCACTGCCAGCGTAGTGTCGAGTCTTTAGAGTCCCACACAGAGAGCTATTCGCCTTTAGGCAAAATGAGTAGAGGTCGCATGGTTTTGCGACAGGGTTCATTCACATCCGCGCACTTGTGCACGTTTGCTGTCCGGACAGCTTATACTATCGGGCTTTGGTTTAAGCCGGATCCTAGTATATGATTTTGGATTGGTTTTATCTCATTATATTCGTGTTCCTCGGATCACGAATACGGGTGTGTATGCACAGTTGCTTGAGACGGAGGGAGAGGACTTTGATTAGGGTTAATGACCATTGTCATTTTATTAACCCTAATGCTTATGTGTGTATTATGGTTAATTGATATTAGTTTAATATAATTGTGCATGGTTATGGTTGTTGACCATTTGACATTCTTGACTTGTTGACCTAGGTTGACACTTTGACCATCATCATTTCATTTGGAAGATGCTCTTTGATCCTTGCAATTTGTATTAAAAATGAAATGATAATGGTCATGTCTTGATTAAGCCATGACAATTATCTTACTAATTATCAATTTATAATAATTCACACATATATATGAGAATGCTTCATATTTTCTCTCATTCTATCATTTACTTTCTCTCTCTTGCTCTTCCTCTTCCTCAAGCTCTCCCCTCTCATGTGTTGAGAAACACTTGAGCTTGAGAAAAACCATTCCATAGTAATCTCTACTCCCATCTAGGGTTCTAGGATTAGCACTTCTAGCACCCTAGTTACTTCTAGCTTGGAGTTGAAGCCAAAGGTTGAGGCTTTCGGGTGGATCCTTCTTCGACGTAAGAAGACGACAAAGGTGATCCCTTTCTACTACTTCAAGGAGCAAGGAGAGAAGGACATAAAGCCCTAGGTATAACCATTCTACCCTTTAGCTAGTTTCTAGTTAGCTTTAGCTAGTTTTTGTTTAGCAAAGATCCGACTTTGTCTAGTCCATGTTGCCTAGAGTAGTAAAAATCCGATTTTTATTCCGTTTTCCGCCTCCCCGCAAGCACCGGGGTGGGCAACGTGGACTTACAGTGGTATCAGAGCCTAACAAAACATAAACTAGCTAGGTAGTAAAGTGTATGGAAGTTCAATCGGAAAAATCGCAAAACCGAGTTTACAAAAACCCTTACTTTCTGTTAATTTTTTTTCTGTTCAAAATAAAATAAATCGTACGTCAAAAATCATCTCAGGGTTTTGTGAAGAAAGCCACCAAAAACGATCCAGTGAATCGTTCAAAGCGCCGCGGTTCTGCGGCAATAGCAGGCTATTGCCGTGCAACCGCGGCCGTTTTGACTCGGTTCTGGGTCGAGTTTGGTGCAGTATTCTTCTGGCTTGGTTTTGGGATTTTTAAGATGGTTTATTTGTGCCCAGGTTTTCCAGAAAAGAAATTTGATTTTGGGGGCCTATAAATCCGTATTTTTGATCGAACTTCACTACACTTTGACTAAAGGGTTATATCTGTGATGTTTATATGTATTGAACGTCGGCTAATCGCTATATGTCGATTAGTGGGGGTTATACATATCTGTGATCTGTGTTTGATGATGGTATGTGTATATGAATGCGTTGGATTGTCGCGGGTGAATAGCCGGGGTGGATGTGAGATGAGTGTTTCTTTTTCTTTCATTCATTGTAATATGTAAATTGATGTAATAATATTTGTATGGCCGCACAACCGGGTCGGGGTTGTAGCCGTCATTGTATAATTCTTTTTACTGTTTTTGCTCCTAGGATAGACCCATGGAGGGGATGCACAAACTACCGGGTATCTCGAAGTGCCAAGTGGCCTACTCACGGTGTTGAGGGAGGTTGCTTCGCTTCGGGTACTTGGCGAGTAGTTTGCCGCACCCGTAGGGGTCTTGGGTGGGGTATTTGGCTATTCACCGCGACCGTGTAATCCGCTTTTCGTTGCAGGCTCGAACGGATTGCGGATTCCTAGTATATCCAATGTATTCATCTGTGATCTGTAATGTCTATCATTGCTATATATTTATATACTATAACTATTTAGGCGTCGCTTATGTTTTACAACCGCGCTAGCCCAGCCCCCGCTCTGTCGTTAGTTAAGTAACCTAACGGGTGATGACGGGGCCCCGTGGCGAATGCGAACGGCATAAGCGTACGTCATATTTTGGTTGTTTTCTGCAATGGTAGGATTAAATGATGGGACGCATTAAAAGAAATAATGCAAGAAAATAAACCAAGTAAAAGTCGATTGGAACACTTTGAAAACCACTCGGTTCTTTTCAAAACTAAACTTTTAAATGCGGAGCTTGAACCACTCCTTTTTAAAAGCTATCTCGTTCCATCGATTATATCAAGTTCACTACGTTCACGGTGTCACCAAAACCATTCGTAGCCCTCTATCATTTCAGTTAAATATTCGGTAGTATTCAAGCTATGTATTTTGACCTCACGCCAACGCATAGTGATTGGTAGCTGCCGGATATTTATCTGTTGCATAGATAGAATGCGTTGGTTTGAGACAGTCGTACTGCCATTTTGGCCTACGTCAAAGGTAGGTACGGGTGGGTTCAAATTAACCGGGATAATGATGGGAAGAACTTGACATGTGACTTATGACATTTTGACCTCACGCCAAGGTCATAAGAGCATGGGGCAAAAATCCACATCGGGAGTTTCATAAGTACTGAAATTTGCTAGCGCTGCATATCATTTGGAGTGTGATAATTCTGGTAGGATTCCTTCGGTTTTATTACGCGATGATATTTGGATCCCGATCCTACTGTGAGTATATGCTACTCCTCGGGAAAACTCTCACTTAACGATCAATGCTATAAACCTAGTAGGTGACTAGAAAGGTGTTAGCGGGGCTACGCCCCCAGGGAAAAGTGGTTCTTAAATTAAGGAACTTCGCGAAAGCGTTGGAAAACCTCTCTCGAAGTACCGACACTGGCCTGGCTGAACGGTTAAGCAAGTATTGTACGGTGAGATTGATCCCGACTAATCCTTTCTTTACGGTTTGAGAAGGGATTCGAGAGACAGTGGGAGCCATCCAGTTTAGACAAACTAAAAACCACTCTAAACTTGCAAGAGCATCATGCTAAAGTGTTTCTTTTCTCTCTCCTAATTGCAGCGACCATTCAACATGACCGGACTTAAGTTATTACTAGATAAAAACATACTGACAGGGCCAAACTACAAAGATTGGCTCAGGAATGTCAAGATGGCAATCACTTACTATAAGTTGGGGTATGTACTTACCACCAAAGCTCCCCCTGTCCCAAGTCCCACCTCCAGCGTCGCGGATAAGGAAATCCGTAAGACATGGGAGATCGATTGCGCGAAGGTCAAATGCCTCGTGCTTGCCTCGATGGACAACGAACATCAGAGGAGGCATGAGAATATGGACCTAGAGTCCATATTTCTCCATACAAAAGAACTGTATGGAGAGCAGTCTCGTATCGCAAGATACGAAGTGTCGAAGAAGCTATTTTCGGCAAGATTGGCCGTCGGATCATCGGTAGCGGAACACGTGCTTAAGATGATTGGCTACATAGAGGAGCTCGCGGACCTTGGAACCACGTTGGAGAATGAACTCTATACTGATTTGATTCTCCAGTCCTTTCCTTCCACTTACGCCCAGTTTGTCTTAAACTTCAACATGCAAGGAAAGGAGGTTGAACTTTCCGAACTTCTGAACATGTTGAGGAGTGCTGAGGGCACCCTACAGAAAGGTAGGAAACATCCACATTGTTTGTAGGAGGATCTTCCTCTTCTAGATCCAGGGCGAAAGCCAAGGGTAAGAAGAAGAAAGCCCCCGCCAAACCAAGAGGCGGTGTCAGTAAAGTGGATACGAAGGGAAAAGGAAAGGCAACAAAGGTAGCGGGAAAGCTGGTGGGGAAGGAAGAATGCTTCTACTGTCACAAAAGTGGTCACTGGAAACAGGATTGCAAGGCTTGGAAGGCCAGAACACAGGATTTGAAGCGAGTTGCAGCTTCAGCTTCAGGTGTGTATGTTATTGAAAACTGTCTATCAATAAACTCTACATCCTGGGTATTGGATACCGGATCAGGATCTCATATCTGTAATTCTTTGCAGGCGTTGAGAAAGCGTAGAGTTTTGAAGGCAGGTGACATGACCCTCAGAGTTGCAAACGGTGCTACCATGGATTCTGAGGCCGTGGGGGACTATCACCTGGGATTGTCGGATGGACACTTTTTGGTTTTGCGTAGTTGTTATTATGTACCAAATGCAACCTGTAACATCATTTCTGTATCTTTATTATCTAAAGAAGGTTATGAATTTGCATTTGTAAGTAATGTAGCGAACATTCACCTTAATCAAGTTTTGATTGGGTCAGGTACATTGAACAACGGTATATACGTATTAAACCAACCACAGATTTTCAATGTCCAGAATACACACAAAAGAAAGTCTCCAGAAATCAATAAAACTTTCTTATGGCATTGTAGACTGGGTCACATCAATGTGAGAAGGTTGACTAAGTTACATGCAGAAGGATATTTGGATCCGTTTGAATATCAATCGTATGCAACTTGTCAATCCTGTCTCAGAGGAAAGATGACAAAGACTCCATTCACTGGACACGGAGAAAGAGCGAGCGAGCTCTTGGGACTCGTACACAGCGACGTGTGCGGTCCAATGTCTACACATGCACGAAGCGGTTATTCTTACTTCATTACTTTTACGGATGACTTTTCAAGGTACGGTTATGTCTTCTTAATGAAACATAAATCCGAGGCTTTTGAAAAATTCCAGGAATATAAGAATGAAGTAGAAAAACAAACAGGCAAAAGTATCAAGGCACTGAGATCTGATCGAGGTAGTGAATACTTGAGTGCCGAGTTCCTGGGTTACTTAAAAGAGAATGGAATTCTCTCTCAGCTTACTCCTCCATACACTCCGCAACATAACGATGTATCGGAGAGACGGAACCGAACCCTATTGGATATGGTACGGTCCATGATGAGTAACGCTGAGTTGCCGCGATCGTTCTGGGGATATGCGCTAGAAACAGCTACATACCTTTTGAACCGAGTTCCCACTAAGACTGTGCCTACCACACCATATGAGTTATGGAGTAGGAAGAAACCTTATCTTCAATACCTGAAGATTTGGGGATGTCCAGCTTATGTCAAAAAGCAGCATACGGACAAACTAGAGGCATGCTCAGTACTGTGCAAGTTTGTGGGATACCCAAAGAACTCCAGGGGGTATCTTTTCTATTACGCAGAGGAACAAAAAGTCCTTGTTTCTCGTAATGCCCATTTTCTGGAGCATCAGTTCTTAGAAAAGGAAACAAGTGGGAGCGCTATAGAACTGGAAGAAATTCCATAACCACAAGCTACTACTGAAAGCTTAGTAGAACCAGAGGGTTCGAAAGATCAGGACATTCCCATGCCACTCCGCAGGAGTAGTAGGCAGTCTCATCCGCTCGAGAGATACTACGGTTTTCTCATTGACGGGGATAGAGAGGATTGCATCATAGACTGTGATGAGCCTACTAGCTTCCAGCAAGCCATTCAGAGCGTCGACTCGGTAAAATGGCTGGATGCAATGCGGACCGAAATGGAGTCCATGTACACCAACAAAGTATGGACGTTGGACATTGCTCCAGATGGGGTAAACCCCGTAGGATGCAAGTGGATCTTCAAAAGGAAGATTGGTGTAGATGGACAGGTTGAGACCTATAAAGCTAGACTGGTTGTAAAGGGTTTTCGTCAAAGATCTGGTTTGGACTATGACGAAACTTTTTCTCCAGTAGCTATGCTGAAATCCATTCGGATCCTTCTTGCCATTACTGCCTTCCACGATTATGAGATTTGACAGATGGACGTAAAGACAGCTTTTCTAAATGGACATTTATTGGAGTGTGTCTATATGGACCAGCCAGAGGGTTTCATTCAGAGTGGGAGCAGCGGAAAGGTGTGCAAGTTGCTTAAGTCCATTTATGGACTAAAGCAGGCGTCGCGGAGTTGGAACATCTGTTTTGATGAGACGGTCAAGGAATTTAGCTTTATCAAAAATCCAGATGAACCATGTATCTATTTTAGATTTGTAGCGAGAACTGTAGTATTCCTCGTTTTATACGTGGATGACATTCTCTTAATAGGAAATGACATTCCTATGCTACAATCTGTCAAGGGGTTCTTGTCACACAGGTTCTCCATGAAAGACCTGGGTGATGCCTCATACATTCTGGGTATCCGGATCTACCGTGACAGATCCAAGAGGATATTAGGACTTTCACAGTCCAGGTACATCGACACCATACTGAAGAGATTCAGTATGGAAGATTCCAAGCGCGGTAATCTACCGGCTTGTCACGGGATCACTCTCTCCAAAGAGATGTCTCCCAAGACTAATTTGGAGAGGGATCGCATGTCTATTATACCCTACGCTTCTGCGGTAGGCTCTATAATGTATGCGATGTTGTGTACCAGACCGGATGTGGCTTATGCACTAAGTGTGGTAAACAGGTATCAGTCAAACCCTGGGGAGAAACATTGGATAGCGGTAAAGAACATTCTCAAGTACCTGAGAAGGACTAAGGAGATGTTCTTGGTGTATGGCGGGAAAGACCTCCAGATTGAGGCATTTGCTGACTCCAGCTTCCAGAGTGACAAGGATGATTTCAAGTCCATGTCGGGTTTTGTCTTCACCCTCAATGGAGGGGTGGTGTGTTGGAAGAGCTCCAAACAGGAAACCGTTGCTGACTCGACTATGGAAGCGGAATACATCGCTGCATCTGATGCCGCAAAAGAAGCTGTCTGGATGAGGAAGTTCTTGAAAGAACTTCAGGTGGTTCCGTCCATTGTTGACCTAATACCTCTGTATTGCGACAACAACAGGGCTATAGCTTTAGCGAAGGAACCCAGGTCCCATCAGAAATCCAGACACATCTTGAGGCGGTATCACCTGATCAGGGAGATCGTGGATCGCCAGGAGATCGAGGTTTGGAGGGTTGCTTCAGAGGATAACACTGCAGATCCATTCACCAAGGCCTTGCCCCAGACTAAGTTCGAGCGGCTGATCGAGATGATAGGTCTTCGATACGCCAGTACAGGGCCTTAGTGCAAGTGGGAGATTGTTAGTGTATATGCCCTAGAGGCCATTACTGTATCATACTAGTTTGTATATTACTTGATGGAAGCTTGGGATATTCACAGTTGTATACACAATCTTGCTCAAAATGGTAGTATGCTACTTGGTTTGTCTCTACTTCAATATGTGCATGTGTTTCTTTTAGCATATCGCTTATATACATATTAGTAGAGCCCTTAGGATCTTTGCTTGATTACCAGCGTTGTGATGACACTCACACTCGTGGGGGCTGGGTAATCCATAAGCACATCCTTATACAGGTCCCTGGTCGTTGGACTATCGAGACAGGGCATCGATACTCCGGAGTAGACTAGCGTATGCGCTTCTCATCCCAGCGTGGGAGACGGTCTGTCCCACAGCCGTCAGTACGTCGTACTTGAGATAGTATGCGGGTGCTCGTTAGGTTACGAGTACACTGGATAGGACTCGTCGGGAAATTTTGGTTGGTATTATACCTATCGTCAGTTATCAGTTCCCAGGTGACATGAGTACAGCTTAGTCTGCTGACTTGACACTGTCACTTCGCCTCGAGTGTGTTCCCACTGCACTTTGATTACTACCCTACCACGGCTCAAAGGAGTCATGCAAACAGGTAGTTTTTGGGTGCAGTCCCGAAGCACTTGGAGGCAGTGACGGTTAGACAGGATTCGTCTCTCCCGGTATTGGGGGTTGACATCGCGCTGTGTCCAAGAGAGCCATTACACAAGTAGTCCCTGGCCAGGGCAAGCGAGATATACTGGTAGGTTTCCAGTGTTATCTCAGGGTGTTCTGGGCTACACCCCGACACGACTTGTACCGCTATTAAGGGACTGACGTTCACCGCCCCCTAGGCCCGCCATGCGATGTATCAGACGAACAGACTGGACTGTACGGAGACTGTCACATACAGGCTCAGTAGGAGTTCAGATGGGGTCACCTCGTCAGTCTTCTTATCGGCATCTACCTGGGGACCATTACGTACAGCTAGTACCGCTTGCGGTCTGTGGTTAAACCCACTGCCAGCGTAGTGTCGAGTCTTTAGAGTCCCACACAGAGAGCTATTCGCCTTTAGGCAAAATGAGTAGAGGTCGCATGGTTTTGCGATAGGGTTCGTTCACATCCGCGCGCTTGTGCACGTTTGCTGTCCGGACAGCTTATACTAGCGGGCTTTGGTTTAAGCCGGATCCTAGTATATGATTTGGGATTGGTTTTATCTCATTGTATTCGTGTTCCTTGGATCATGAATACGGGTGAATATGCACAGTTGCTTGAGACAGAGGGAGAGGACTTTGATTAGGGTTAATGACCATTGTCATTTTATTAACCCTAATGCTTGTATGCGTATTATGGTTAATTGATATTAGTTTAATATAATTGTGCATGGTTATGGTTGTTGACCATTTGACATTCTTGACTTGTTGACCTAGGTTGACACTTTGACCATCATCATTTCATTTGGAAGATGCTCTTTGATCCTTGCAATTTGCATTAAAAATGAAATGATAATGGTCATGTCTTGATTAAGCCATGACAATTATCTTACTAATTATCAATTTATAATAATTCACACATATATGTGAGAATGCTTCCTATTTTCTCTCATTCTATCATTTACTTTCTCTCTCTTGCTCTTGCTCTTCCTCAAGCTCTCCCCTCTCATGTGTTGAGAAACACTTGAGCTTGAGAAAAACCATTCCATAGTAATCTCTACTCTCATCTAGGGTTCTAGGATTAGCACTTCTAGCATCCTAGTTACTTCTAGCTTGGAGTTGAAGCCAAAGGTTGAGGCTTTCGGGTGAATCCTTCTTCGACGTAAGAAGACGACAAAGGTGATCCCTTTCTACTACTTCAAGGAGCAAGGAGAGAAGGACATAAAGCCCTAGGTATAACCATTCTACCCTTTAACTAGTTTCTAGTTAGCTTTAGCTAGTTTTTGTTTAGCAAAGATCCGACTTTGTCTAGTCCATGTTGCCTAGAGTAGTAAAAATCCGATTTTTATTCCGTTTTCCGCCTCCCCGCAAGCACCGGGGTGGGCAACGTGGGATTACAGGAGGTGGGAGTATCGACCTAAATCGAAGCCCGTTGATTTCTTGAAGAGCCGGATTGCAGATATTTGAGGCTGCAAGTGACCCATACTTGACTCCGCCAAATATGACAGAGCCTGAGTTGCGGTGAGTGAAAGCAAACGCCATTCTCGAAAAATACGGAACGCCGGCTTCAGTATCTCATCGCCTAAGGGCAACAACAAACATATATACCACGATTATTTGATCATGGAAAAACACGACACATGAAGTGCGGAGTGGAAAGAGGAAAAGGTCCCACCGGGCGTGCCAGAATCTGTTTACCGTCGAAAGCTAGGAAGAAAAACGTTTTGCCTGAATTTGGGGGCAGATGCTATTTGGATTTATCCATCCACCTCTCCGAAGATACCAAGTTGATTTATGGCACCGTGTATTGGAGGTCTGGACGGATGCGGCCGTTGTAGCATACTTCGTCAGATTCCCCCTCGTTTGCGAGGGGTTTTGATTGTGGGGATGCTCTTCCCTGCAGGTATAAGCCCTGCAGTTAACTACATTACCGCGTAGCGATAACCACTTTCTTATACTCCAGAAGGTCACTTCGTATCGTGTGTGTTTGTTTTATTTTTGGTTTCCCATGGATTGTATATGGAGACAAATTTATGTTGTCGCCCATAGGGCGTGGATTTGTCCAAATCCATATATTCTTAGATTTGGGTTTAGTTTGATTTAAGAATCGTTAATCTCGTTTGGGATTAAGATCAACTTACATGTTTGTTGAGGATACATTAGTCTAATTTTAGACTAAGATCTACTCAACAGGATCATTTCAGCCCAACGAAAGAGCATTTGGGCTCCATGGTTTTAGTTTAAGGACGTTATGGTCCGTTGTTAGTTTAAGGATGTTTCGGTCCATAGCTAGTTTAAGGACGTTGCGGTCCATCGTTAGTTTAAGGACGTTATGGTCCGTAGCTTAGTTTAAGGACGTTGCAGTCCGTAGCTCACCATTTTTGGGATGAGAGTTTAGTTTAAGGACATTGCAGTCCACAGCTAGTTTAAGGACAATGCGGTCCATAGGGATGTGCTCATGGGTTTGAGAGTGCGCCAAAGAGCTGTTGGTTGTGGGGACCCTCCACCTCTCTGACGACGTTGAAGAATTACAACGACATATATCAGAGGTGTAGAGAGATTACCTTTAAACCAAATTCTAGATTTGAGAGGAAAGATCATAGTGGCCCGTCCAAGAATCATTAGTCATTTTTGAGAGGCTAAGATTAACTTAAGAGATTGAGGAATCGTCAGTTTGGGAAGTCATGAGCATAGTGGCTCGGTCTATTTGAAAATCCAAGATGTTTTAACATCAGGGAGACTTAGCCAATTTGGAGTTGGAGTTGGCTTCCTATAGTGTTAAACACTAATGTATACTCAGTGCTCACGTGCTCATACGTGAGACTCCAAGGCAGTGTTAAACACTGAAATTTGGGGTGCTCACGTGTGGCTCTTGAAAGTTGGCGCTGTTCACTTGGGTTTATTCCCATGTTCTTTTATAAGTTCTAAGCACTATTAGGGGTCACGTGGGATCACGTGAGGTGCCCCAAAAATGGGAACTATCTTGATTTATTCCCCTTTCCTTTTACAAGTGCTTAGCACTATTAGGGGGTCACGTAAGGCGCCCTAAAAATGGGAACTGTCTTTGGGTTTATTGCCCTTTTTTATGTAATTGCTAAGCTCTCGTTTTAATGGGTCACGTGGGAGCACGTGATTCAGTCTCAATCATTCTTTTGTTCATCAGAGATGCTCATGTGGGAACGCGTAAGCTTTGTTATATAGCGTTGAATGCTAATGAATCATCAGTCTGCATGGGGATTTTGATCTGAGTTTTTTAACATTTCAGGCCCCTTGTTTTATAAGATTTAAATTCTTTTGCAGGGTTAAACCCTAGTTTTATCAGAGGAATTAAATTCCTGTATATGTTTGGAAGAATTAAGTTCTTCAAACTTAGTTCTTTCCTCTAAGTTTTGAGTCTGGATGACAAAATCTTCCCGATGAGAATTAAATTCTTAACTTGTGGGGAGATCTGCTTCTGCAGAGCTCAACCAGAAGGAGAACTAAGTTCTCTTTTTTTTAAAGAGTTAAACTCTTGAAGTGGTGAAAAAGAGATAAAATGATCTCTAGGTCTTTCTTCTTACCTAGGGCTTCTTTTCTTCAAAGAGAACTCCTTTTTTTTAAATCTTATGGAGGGGTTTTTCTGTACCAGACTTGAAGTCTTGGGTCCTTTATATAGTAGAGGTAGACTTGTTGATTTAGTTAAAGAAATCTCTCATTGAGAGTTTTTAATTGATTTAGGGATTTTATCCACCGTTGGATCTTTGATCCAAGGACTTCGGTTTTACAGAAAATATATTTCTTGTTTTTAACAAGATTGGGGAAATATTTTCCCATACAGAGCTTATTCTATAACTTGGTGATTTTTAATCCAACGGTACTCTGTTTTACAGAGAGTAATCTTTCTCGTTTAGAAAGATTGGAGAAATATTTTCCCATACAGAATCTTTTCTGTAGATAGGTGATTTTTTAATCACCGTTGGATTTTTAATCCAACGGTGCTCTGTTTTACAGAGCGTAATCTTTCTTGTTTAGAAAAATTTAAGGAAATATTTTCCAAATAGGGTTTTTATCCCTTTATTAGAATTTAATTCTATCAGCTAAGTAGGCTTTTAAGACCACTCACGTGTAGCACGTGACCCCATAGAGTTAAACTCATTTGATTTTATGCAACAGCCTAAAAAAGCATCACGTGCTGACACGTGAGCCTTTCTGGCCTGTTTTTTGTTCTAAAAGGGCGTCTATATACTTTGTATATTCATGCTCACGTGTTTGCACGTGAGGCTCAATTTCAGCCTGAATTATTAAGTGTAATGCCTATAATTTTTACTTCAAGGCGCATCACGTGTGGGCACGTGATGCTCCATTAGAGGAATTTTTCCCATCATTTTTCTCTCTTTTCTTTTCTTCTCTTTTTTTTTATAAGGGAACAGGTATAATAATACCGGTGAATATGTTAAGATAAAGGCAACCAGATAGCATACTATCATGTCAAGCAAGAAAGTCCTCTATATATATGTCCAAGCACCCACTATATCATACAATAATGGCCTCTAAGGCATATATATTCCTAAAAATCTCGCACTTGCACTAAGGCCAGTCATTGTAGTATCTCATACCCAACATCCCAAAAAGTCTCTCGTTTTGTATCTGGGGAGGGGTCTTCGTGAGTGGATCCGCTGTATTATCCTTCATGTCAACTCTCATGACCTCGATCTCCCGGCGATCTACTATCATCCTGATCAGGTGATATCACCTAAGAATATGTCTGGACCACTGATGGGACCGGGGTTCCTTTGCCAAAGCCACAGCTCCATTGTTATCAAAATACACAGGTATTGGATGCTCAATGGATGGAACCACACCAAGTTCATCTTATGAACTTCTTCATCCAGACAGCCTCTTTGGCAGTATCGTTGGCAGCGATGTATTCAGCCTCCATCGTCGAGTCTGCTATAGTATCTAGCTTGGAACTCTTCCAACATACCGTCCCTCTATTGAGGGTGGAGACAAAACCCGAGACCGACTTACTGTCATCCTTATCACTCTGAAAGCTCAAATCGGTAAAGTACTCTACCTGGAGCTCACCGTTACCATACACCAAGAACATCTCTCTAGTCCTTCTCAAGTACTTAAGAATGTTCTTCACGGCTGTCCAGTGTTTCTCCCCTGGATCCGATTGATACATACTCAGTACACCTAGTGAGTAAGCTACATCTGGTCTGGTATAGAACATCGCATACATGATAGACCCGACTGCCAAATCATAGGGTATCCCTTGCATGCGAGCCCTCTCCAAATCATTCTTGGGAGACATCTCTTTGAAGAGAGTGATTCCTGAATAAGAGGGTAAATTACCACGCTTAGAATCTTCCATACTAAAGCTCTTTAGTATGGTGTCTATGTACCTAGATTGGGACAATCTCAATATCCGTTTAGATCTATCTCTATATATCTTTATCCCCGGGATGTCGGAGGCATCACCTAGATCTTTCATAGAGAACTTTTGTGATAAGAAGAGCTTAACCGAGTGTGGCATAGGAACATCGTTTTCTATCAAGAGTGTACAATACGAGAAAGACAACCTTACTCTCTACTGCCATCTTATAAATACATGGTTCATCTAAATTTTTGATGAAGTCGGACTCTTTGACAGCTTCATCAAAACAGATGTTCCAGCTCCACGATGTCTGCATTAATCTATAGATTGATTTAAGCAGTTTGCACACGCTTACGTAACCCTCTGGCTGTGTCATATACATGCTCTCTTCTAAATCACCATTTAGAAAAGCGGTTTTGACGTCCAACTGCCGGATTTTGTAGTCATAGTATGCAGCAATGGCAAGTAGGATCATGATGGACTTAAGCATAGCGACAATAGAAAAGGTTTCATCATAATCGACACCAGATCATTGATGAAAACCCTTTGCTACAAGTCTAACTTTGAAAGTCTCAACTTTTCCATATACACCAATTATTTCTCAAGATCCACTTGCTCCCGATGGGTTTTACCCCTTCGGGAGAAACTTTCAAAGTCCATACTTTGTTGGTATACATGGATTCCATCTCAGATCGCATAGCATCCAGCATTTCACAGAGTCTCCACTTGTGATGGCCAGCTCGAAACTAGTTGGGTCATCATCTTCCATGATGCAATCATCGCTCCCACCGTCTATGGGAAAACCGTAAAATCTCACAGGTGGATGAGGAACCCTACTAGATCTGTGGAGTGGCTAAGATTCGTCGGGGACTATTGAATCCTCTGGTTTTATCAAATCGTCAGCTATAGTTTGTGTTGCTGGAACTTCTTCCAGTTCTGCCACGCCCCGCTTCCTAGTATACGGCGAAGGGGACGCGACTATACTCAGAAGTACATACGCTAAGCGTATCTAAGCAATATAAAATAAATACACAAGAGACAAGATATAAAAAGAACAGCAACTTTTATTTATTAACATTCTTTGTACAATGCATGAAAGGAAATACAACCGAAATAAAAAGATGCCTAAACAGTGGCATAACAGGAAATGTAAAATACTGAATGGAAAAGTGTACAATGAACTAAAGTGCTCGATCTTCGGCAAACTGCTCCAAGTCTTCTGCAGATGGCTCGATCTCTGCCGGGTCCGAATCACCTGACGACATTCAAAAAAGAAAGAAATAGAATGTCGTCAGCGAATAGGTTGCTCGGTAAGTCCCAAAGGTAAGAGGAAAGTAGAATAGACAGAATAAGAAGATATCTTTTAAATTTTTATACTATTGTTGTAATGTTGTGTTAACGCTGTTGTTTGTAACTTGGTACAGAAGGATGCCAGTGTATACGATGGGGGTCTCTATATGCTAGAGACCAGGGCAAACGGAATGAACAAGGAACCATTAGGCCACGGTACAACAGCAACGGAATATAGGTTAGGTGTGTTAATCTGACCACCTCGTGCCACCTTTAACACCTTCCGTACCAATCTACCCCTTAAACCCCGCGATGTCTTGTTTGTATTGTTATCTTGTAAATTGTATTGGTTGTATGAGTGATTGATTGACTGACCGAAACCATGATATCAGGAAACGGTTGTAACCATAGAGTCATGTAAATGGAATAACTGAGAATCATGTAAAAGGAATATATCCATGGTTCGGTTCAGTCAAGTTGTATAACTTGATAATTGGATTCATGGATTCATGTGTTCATGTTGAATTGGAATCTTGTAGATTATAGATTGACTTGAATCATATTCAAGTCAGATTAATCAGACTCAAATCCGAGTCAGACAATCAGAAATGTGAATCGAAATCTTATAATTGTTAGGGTCCTTAGGGTAACTTATAAAACTTGAGGGGGTTTTATGTAAAAACACTTTTATATATTTTTCAAAATACACCTCAAGTATTTATTATTCGTCTTTAGAATTGTAATAAGGGTGGATTTTATATTGTGACATTTCTAGTGAAAATATTCTAGTTTTTATAAATAAAGGTATTTATCAGTAATATTGATTTATTTGAAGTTCATGGTATTTTAGTGTAAAATTTATTCTTGTGATTTTTAGAAAAAAATGTGGAATACTTATATCATAATAAAATAGGTATTTTAAGGATAAATATACATATATTTATACAAAAGTAATTTTAATAAATATTTTATATTTCAAAAAATCTCATTTTCTTAAGATGTCGTATTTTAAACCTTACGAGACCGAATGCTCCTTGCGGGGGTCTGAATCTCGCACTACTAAGCCCGAGGATGTGCGATAATACGCACCATCCCGAACGGGTTCCCCAAAGTGGGTTATAGCGGCGCTTTGCAAAGATTGTAAAATACTAATCCTTTAGAAAACGGTTTTATAAAGTAAAAGGTATTTATTTGTAAAAATGTCAACTTTCCGTATTTTAGATTCTAGGGTTTCCTAAATCAACTAGCCTATTTCTAAATGGTCTAAACGACAAGTTGTTAGATGCCTCAAATCGCCTCTTCACCGCCAATTGTGGCCAGGTAAGTACAGGTGAGGAAATGAGGGATCCGCTCACGAATCACCGTGAGACGGGCCTTTTAAAGTTACCTTTCTCACTTGCCTAGCCTAGACACCACAAAGTCAAGTTTAGATAAACGATCGATATCCACAACTTATCGTGTTTTCCTAATAAGAGGTATTTATTTAAAAGTGTATCAAAACTAAAACTTTTAGAAATGGTTTTATTAAGAATATGGTATTTAAATGAAAGTATTTTTTTATTGTATTCTAAGTTTTTGATGATATCGTTTAGGGTTGTATTTGCGTGTGTGGGGAGGTAGGTCATTACCTCGTTCTCTACTTTAAAAAGTATAGCAAAGTTAAGGGGGTTAAATGTGAAATCGAAACATTGTGGTATTTAAGTGAAAAATACGATAATTTGAGAACGCTATCATTTCATGTGATGAAACTTGTTCAAATTATTTGTTAAATGTTTAATAGTCAACATAAAGATGTTTAAGCATGAATGCATTGGTGAGAAGTGAAATTTTATAGAAAACCGAATCGGAAATTGGATTTGTTCCGATTCCGTCGGGTTTTGTTATTTCGTATTTTAGAGAATAAGAAAGAGAGATAGAATGGGACTTACGGGTTTCGATTAAGAAAAGGAGTGCAGAGGGACTAAAGAGGTTGCCGAGGCGTTGCTTCGTCGCCGGTTGTTCCTAAAAACGTCGCCGGAATTTCCGCCGGAATTTCGTCGGAGCTTCGCCGCGAACTTGTTTTCAAAGTACACAACTCTTGGAAAATTTTTAAGAGTGTGAGCTTAGGGTTCTGGGATGAGAGGGTAGAGGGTAGGAGGTGTATTTATATGGTAGGCTAGGGGTAGGGTAGGTAAAGGGTCTTTTTAAATAAAAATGTAAAAAATATAGGAAAAGTAATAAAAAAAATGGAGTAAATGAGATATAATTGTGTTTCTGGAACCGATCCAAACATTTAAAGTATACAGGAGGGTACAGGAGACGAAGAGCCCCAACTTTCATGTTGGGGACTCGGCCGTCCGGCCGATTCCGGCCGGCGGCGCCGGCCGATCCTGGCCGAGTCGAGACGTCGGAAGGTGGTGAGTCTTCAGGTGGGTCCTCTGGTACTTTTACTTTTTCAGGTACGGTTCAACTTTTGGGAGTTATGGTGTGTGGACTGTTGGGCTTCCTAAGAATTTAAAACAAAAACAATATAAAAATAATGTGGGGCGGGGGATTTGAACTCTGGTGGCTTGGTTCAGCAGTGCAAGGTGTTACCAATGAGCTACAAGCTCCTTCTTGTAATTATTGTGGGAAAATAAATACTTAAAGTGGTAACAGCAATATTAAATGCCCCAAGTATACTTCAAATTTAAATCAATTTTATGTATACAAAAATTGGAGTTGTTACAATCTACTCTCCTTACAAAAATTTCGTCTTCGAAATTTACAACTTTTATTTGAGGACTAATTTACAAAGAGGTGAGGATATCTTGCACGCATTTCATCTTCCCTTTCCCAAGTGGATTCTCCTGGAGTGTCTTTCCTCCACATTACCCGGACCAAGTTAATTTCTTTGTTCTGAAGTGTCTTCACTTTCCTGTCCAGGATCTCCACAGGCTGTTGCTCACAAGACAAGTCGGGCTGTATAGTGATCTCGGAATGATCCAGATCATGGCTGGGGTCACACACATACTTTCTGAGTTGGGATATGTGGAACACGTTATGCACTCCTTCCAATGAGGGCGGAAGTGCTAAGCGGTATGCCACTTCACCGACTCGTTCGAGTATGTCGAACGGTCCAATGTATCTCAGACTTAATTTACCCCGTCTTCCAAATCGGATCACTCCACGGTTCGAAGATATCTTCAGGAATACATGATCTCCTGGCTGAAACTCCAAGTGTCGTCTCTTCGCATCAGCCTAATGCTTCTGTCGATCTTGGGCTATGCGCATCCTTTCCCTGATAGTACGAACCACATCAACGGTCGCTACTATCATCTCTGGTCCAAGAAGTTCCCTATCTCCGATGTCGTCCCAACTTAATGGTGATCGAAACTTCCTTCCATAAAATGCTGCAAAATGTGCAATTCCTATGCTTGCTTGGTAGCTGTTATTGTATGTGAACTCCACAAGATGCAGGTGATCTTCCCACGATCCTTTGAAGTCTAGCATACACGCTCTGAGCATATCCTCTAAGATCTGAATAGTTCGTTCCGACTAACCATCTGTTTGTGGATGATAAGCCGTGTTGAAGTTCAGACTTGTTCCCAAGCTTGCTTACAGACTCTGCCAAAATTGCGAGCGGAACCTGGTGTCACGATCAGAGACAATGCAGACCGGTACTCCATGAAGTCTCACAATTTCCTGTATGAGTTTATGGGTATCAGAGATAGTACATTATGAAGATTTTAAATCTTAAATGGATTATTACCTCCATGTACTTCTTTGCTAGTGTCTCAGTTGATTAGCCAACTCGAAATGGGATGAAGTGAGCCAACTTTGTGAGTTGATCCACAATAACCCATATAGCATCGTTACCCTTTGTGCTGCGAAGAAGAGCAGTCACAAAGTCCATCGTGATGTGCTGCCACTTCCATTCTGGGATTGGTAACGGTGAAGTAGTCCAGATGTCCTGTGATGTTCAGCCTTTACTTGCTGACACACCAAGCATTTTGTGACACTTCTGGCCACTTCACACTTCATTCCATGCCACCAATAATTCTGACGTAGATCTTTGTACATTTTGGTACCTCCAGGATGTACTGAGTAGGGAGAGCTGTGAGCTTCTTTCATTAACTCTTCCTGAACAGGACCTTTTGGTACACACAATCTGCTGCTGTATCTCAAAGGTCCATCTTCATGGATGATGAAGTCTATTCTGAGTCCATTCTCCACTTGTTCTCTGATCTTTTGCAACTTAGCATCACTTGCTTGAGCTGCTTTGATCCGATTGACAATGGTTGATTGAACTTGTAGATTCATCAAACTTGAAGCATTACCTAGCATGACTATCTCAATCTCCATCTGATGCAAGTCTTGCTGAAGCTTCCACCGAGCGGTGAGATTCATCGATAATGTTTGGCGACTAAGAGCATCAGGTACTTTGTTCACCTTCTCTGGGTGATATTGCAAGTTGATGTCAAAGTCCGCCATGAGTTCTAACCATCTTCTCTGCCGCATATTCAACTCCTTCTAAGTAGACACGTACTTCAGACTTTTATGATCTGTGTAGATGTTCACTCGTTCACCAAGTAGATATTGGCACCAAATCATGAGAGCAATGATGACGGCTGCCAACTCCAGATCATGCGTTGGATAATTGCGCTCATGAGTCTTCAGTTGTCTTGAAACATAAGCCACAACCTTACCGTGCTGATGTAGAACACATCATAATCCCTTACCGGATGCATCACAATGCATTTCGAATCCTCCAGATTGATCCGGTATTACGAGAATAGGTGCAGATGTCAACCTTGACTTGAGTTCTACGAAAGCTTGTTCGCATGCTTCTGACCACACAAATTCGTCATTTTTACGTGTGAGCTTGGTCAGGGGTGTTGCTATCTTTGAAAATCCTTCAATGAACCTTCTGTAATATCCAGCTAAACCCAAGAAACTCCGAATATCCTTCACTGACTTTGGTGTAGGCCATTCGCTAACTGCTGAAACTTTTGCTGGATCCACAGAAATTCCTTCTCCTGATACGATATGTCCAAGAAAACCGACTTGCTTTAGCCAAAACTTGCACTTGCTGTACTTGGCATAGAGCTTGTGTTGTCGAAGAGTTTCCAGGACAACTCGTAGGTGCTCTGCATGCTCTTTCCGACTCTTAGAATACACTAGGATGTCATCGATGAAGATGACAACAAACCTGTCTAAGTATTCCCGGAAAACTTGATTCATTAGGTTCATGAATATTGCTGGTGCATTGGTCACTCCAAATGGCATCACTAGAAATTCGTAATGTCCATAGCGAGTTCTGAAAGCTGTTTTGTGGATATCATCTTCCTTGACCTTCACTTGATGATAACCTGAATGAAGATCCAATTTAGAGAAAACACAAGATCCACTTAGCTGATCGAATAAATCATCGATGCGCGAGAGTGGATACTTGTTCTTTATAGTGACTTCGTTCAAGGCTCTATAATCGGTGCACATTCTGTATGAACCTTCCTTCTTCTTCACCAATAGTACAGGTGCTCCCCAACTTGAAGTGCTGGGACGAATCCATCCTTTAGCCAATAATTCGTCCAACTGTGTTCGGACTTCCTTCAAACCTTCCGGACTTAGTATATATGGTGCTTTGATCACCGGTTGTGCTCCTGATACTAAATCAATACTGAATTCAAGAGCTCAATCGGGAGGCAAACCTGATATATCGTCAGGAAATACATCGTTGAACTCTCGAACTACCTCTGGTCTTAATTCTTCTTCCACTTGAGCTGTTGCAACTGCTGCTTCTCTTGGCTTCGCCTTGTAGGTACTTGGCTCCAGGGTACGGTCTCCGCTTTTGAAATAGAAGACCGGATGGTCTGGAATCTCGAATACTACCCTCCTTTGATGACAGTCGATGGTAGCATAAAAAGTTCCAAGCCAATCCATTCCTAGAACCACATTGAAGTTCGGTATGTCCAGTACTTTGAAATCAGCATAAAACTCTCTGCTGCAGACGGCGACTGGACACAAGCTGTATCCCATAGTTGCCTTTAGAACGCCATTTCCGGAACTAACATTCCAGCTGGATGCAAGCGGTGAGACTGGAATCGCATGGGTTCGGACAAACCGTTGCGACATAAAGCAGTGCGATGCTCCAGTATCAAACAGTGCTAGTGCAGGTAGTGAGGCTACTAACATTGTACCTAAGATATGTGGGATATGTTTTAGGTATAGGGAAAGTGTGTAGATAACTAAGACTAAAAGATAAGTTTGAGAAGGAAAGTTTACCAGTGATGACTTGGCCAGTGGCCTCAGCTTCTTCCACGGACATCGTGAAAGCCTGGCGCTTTGGTACATTCCTCCTGATCTGAGAAGCATTCCTCGGAACGTTCCTTTGAGCTTGATGGAACTGACGAGGAGGTGGTGCAGCTTGTGGTCCTCTGGGTGGTGCAGGTAGTGCAAGTGTTGGAGTGGGTGCTTAGAAGGCTGGGCGCTGTGGGTAATTGTTTGCTGGCCTGGGTACGGCAACTGGGTTTTGCCTTTGGGGATAAGACCCGATATCATGAGTAGCTGAGCCGCAGACTAAGCAAAGACGATTGGCTCGCCGGCAGTCTTTCATCATATGTCCAGCTCTCTTGCAGTAGGTACAAAAGGCTGGGCTGGGACGATGGTTCGGTACTCCGGGTCGCCTTGGCACAAAAGGTGGCCTGGACAAGGCTCCACCTGCCATCTGGTTGGTAGGGCGTTTGACTCCTGCAGACTAAGGTCTGCCCCTTGCTTTTATCACTGCCTCATAACTGCGGGCAGCTTCCAGAGCATCCTCATGAGTCAGAAATTTTCCCGTGGCTAGAGCAGCCTGAATCTCTGTGTCCAAACCTTGTTGAAAGCGACGGTCTCTGATCTCGTCCGTCGGTATCAAGTGTGCCGCAAATCTGTTTAAGGATTGTGTTAGCTGTGTAGTATGTGATATTTAAAAATTGAACTGTTGTGACATATCTTACCGGCTTAGCATGGTGAATTCAGCGTCGTACTCATCTACTGATTTGTCCCACATCGATCCTTGTTGTAGATGAATGAACTGCTGCTCCATGGAAAACCTGGCAGTCACAGGGAAGTATTTCGCATCTAACTTCTCGCGAAAAGTCTTCCATTCAATAGGCTGTACAAGACGGCTTTCTTCCACCTTCCACCAGTTGCGAGCATTGTCCGTGAGCTGTAGTTTCGCCACACGGACCCAAGCTATGTCTGGCACTTGAGCTGCTGCCAGATCATCTTCTATGTTTTATGATCATTCCTCAGCTTCAAGTAGGCTTCCCTTTCAGGAGAACTGCTTGGAATGTAAAGCCCTGAATTGCTTTACCCCCGGTGTGTCAGTCTCGGGACGGTTCAGGAGTTGTTGCTGTCCCTCAAGAAGGCTGCGGATTGCCTCAAGTAGCACTGTTTGCTCAGTGGGTGGCGCAGGAACAACAGGAATGACTGGTAATGGAGGTGGAGGTGTGTTGTTGACGTTGGTGCTGGTGTTGTTCGGGGAATCCAAAACCCTGAAGAAAAATTAGGGTTAGGACATATTCAAATGAAATGATAAGATTCAAGGAATATGAAATTGTAAGATTGAAGGAACATGAATTGTAAAGAATGTTTTAGTTGCTGGTTCTTGTGTTATATTGCTTAGGTTGTTCACGCAGAACAGAATTGCATGGTAGTGTTTCATACAACTCCGACAAAACCTGTCACGCCCCGCTTCCCGGTATACGGTGAAGGGGACGCGACTGGTCCGCTACGTATATACTCAGAAGTACAAACGCTAAGCGTATCTAAGCAATATAAAATAAATACATAAGAGACAAGATATAAAAAGAACAGGAACTTTTATTTATTAACATTCTTTGTACAATGCATGAAAGGAAATACAACCGAAATAAAAAAAATGCCTAAACAGTGGCATAACAGGAAATGTAAAATACTGAATGGAAAAGTGTACAATGAACTAAAGTGCTGGATCTTCAACAAACTGCTCCAAGTCTTCTGCAGATGGCTCGATCTCTGCCGGGTCCGAATCACCTGACGACATTCAAAGAAGAAAGAAATAGAATGTCGTCAGCGAACAGGTCGCTCGGTAAGTCCCAAAGGTAAGAAGAAAGTAGAATAGACAGAATAAGAAGATATCTTTTAAAGTTGTATACTATTGTTGTAATGTTGTATTAACGCTGTTGTTTGTAGCTTGGTACAGAAGGATGCCAGTGTATACGAGGGGGGTCTATATGCTAGAGACCAGGGCAAACAGAATGTACAAGGAACCGTTAGGCCACGGTACAACAGCAACGGAATATAGGTTAGGTGTCTTAATCTGACCACCTCGTGCCACCTTTAACACCTTCCGTACCAATCTACCCCTTAAACCCCGCGATGTCTTGTTTGTATTGTTATCTTGTAGATTGTATTGGTTGTATGAGTGATTGATTGACTGACCGAAAGCATGATATCAGGAAACGGTTGTAACCGTAGAGTCATGTAAATGGAATAACTGAGAATCATATAAAAAGAATATATCCATGGTTCGGTTCTGTCAAGTTGTATAAATTGACAATTGGATTCATGTGTTCATATTGAATTGAAATCTTGTAGATTATAGATTGACTTGAATCATATTCAAGTCAAATTAATCAGACTCAAACTCGAGTCAGACAATCAGAAATGTGAATCGAAATTTTATAATTGCTAGGGTCCTTAGGACAACTTATAAAACTTGAGGGGTTTAATGTAAAAACACTTTTATATACTTTTCAAAATACACTTCAAGTATTTATTATTCATCTTTAGAATTGTAATGAGGGTGGATTTTATATTGTGACATTTCTAGTGAAAATATCCTAGTTTTTATAAATAAAGGTATTATCTGTAATATTGATTTATTTGAAGTTCATGGTATTTTAGTGTAAAATTTATTCTTGTGATTTTTAGAAAAAAAGGTGGAATACTTATATCATAATAAAATAGGTATTTTAAGGATAAATATACATATATTTATACAAAAGTAATTTTAATAAATATTTTATATTTCAAAAAAATCTCATTTTCTTAAGATGTCGTATTTTAAACCTTTCAAGACCGAATGCTCCTTGCGGAGGTCTGAATCTCGCACTACTAAGCCCGAGAATGTGCGATAATCCGCACCATCCCAAACGGGTTCCCCAAAGTGGGTTGTAGCGGCGCTTTGCAAAGATTGTAAAATTCTAATCCTTTAGAAAACGGTTTTATAAAGTAAAAGGTATTTATTTGTAAAAATGTCAACTTTCCGTATTTTAGATTCTAGGGTTTCCTAAATCAACTAGCCTATTTCTAAATGGTCTAAATGACAAGTTGTTAGATGCCTCAAATCACCTCTTCACAGCCAATTGTGGCCAGGTAAGTACAAGTGAGGAAAGGAGGGATCCGCTCACGAATAACCGTGAGACGGGCCTTTTAAAGTAACTTTTCTCACTTGCCTAGCCTAGACACCACAAAGTCAGGTTTAGATAAATGATCGATGTTCACAACTTATCATGTTTTCCTAATAAGAGGTATTTATTTAAAAGTGTATCAAAGCTAAAACTTTTAGAAATGGTTTTATTAAGAATATGGTATTTAAATGAAAGTATTGTTTTATCGTATTCTAAGTTTTTGATGATATCGTTTAGGGTTGTATTTGCGTGTGTGGGGAGATAGGTCATTACCTCGTGCTCTACTTTAAAAATTATAGCAAAGTTAAGGGGGTTAAATGTGAAATCGAAATATTATGGTATTTAAGTGAAAAATATGATAATTTGATAACGCTATCATTTCATGTGATGAAACTTGTTCAAATTATTTGTTAAATGTTTAATAGTCAACATAAAGATGTTTAAGCATGAATGTATTGGTGAGAAGTGAAATTTTATAGAAAATCGAATTGGAAATCGGATTTGTTCCGATTCCGTCGGGTTTTGTAATTTCGTATTTTAGAGAATAAGAAAAAGAGATAGAATGGGACTTACAGGTTTCGATTAAGCAAAGGAGTGAAGGGGGACTAAAGGGGTTGCCGAGGCGTTGCTTCGTCGCCTGTTGTTCCTAAACACGTCGCCAGAATTTCCGTCGGAATTTCGTCGGAGCTTCGCCGCGAACTTGTTTTCAAAGTACACAACTCTTGGAAAAATTTTGAGAGAGTGAGCTTAGGGTTTTGAGATGAGAAGGTAGAAGGTAGGAGGTGTATTTATAGGGTAGGCTAGGGGTAGGGTAGGTGAAGGGTATTTTTAAATAAAAATGTAAAAAATATAGGAAAAGTAATAAAAATGGAGTAAATTAGGTATAATTGTGTTTCTGGAACCGATCCAAACATTTAAAGTAAACAGGAGGGTACAGGAGATGAAGAGCCCCAACTTTCATGTTGGGGACTCGGCCGTCCGGCCGATTCCGGCCGGCGGCGCCGGCCCGTGTCGGCCGGTCCGCCAGCCGACTCCGCCGATCCCGGGCGAGTCGGGACGTCGGAAGGTGGGGAGTCTTCAGGTGGGTCCTCTGGTACTTTTACTTTTCCAGGTACATTTCAACTTTTGGGAGTTATGGTGTGTGGACTGTTGGGCTTCCTAAGAATTTAAAACAAAAACAATATAAAAATAATATGGGGCAGGGGATTTGAACTCTGGTGGCTTAGTTCAGCAGTGCAAGGTGTTACCAATGAGCTACAAGCTCCTTCTTGTAATTATTGTGGGAAAATAAATACTTAAAGTGGTAACAGCAACATTAAATACCCCAAATATACTTCAAATTTAAATCAATTTTATGTATACAAAAATTGGAGTTGTTACAGGTTCTACCTCATTTCCACTAATTTCTATCACAAGAAATTCTTTTTCTAAAAATGCGGCATGTCGAGAAACAAACACCTTTTGTTCCTCGGTGTTGTAGAGGATATACCTTCGCGGATGTTTGGGATATCCTACAAACTTGCACAGAACTGATCTTGCCTTGAGATTGTCCGGATTTTGCTTTTTAACATAGGCCGGACAACCCCATATCTTAACTCGTTTAAAAGATGGTCTCTTCCCATTCCATATCTCATATGGAGTGGTAGGCACGGATTTGGTCGGAACCCTATTCAATAGATATGAAGCTATCTCAAGTGTATAACCCCAAAAGGAAATAGACAACTCAGCATTACTCATCATAGAGCGCACCATATCTAATAGGGTGTGATTGCTCCGCTCCGAAACTCCATTGTGATGTAGTGTATACGGAGGAGTAAGCAGAGAGAGAATCCCATTCTCTTTTAAATAATCCAGGAACTCCATGCTTAAGTATTCTCCTCCTCGATCAGATCGAAGGATTTTAATACTTTTACCCGTTTGGTTCTCTATTTCGTTCTTATATTCCTTGAATTTCACAAAAGATTCAGATTAGTGTTTCATCAGGAACACATGTCCGTATCTTGAGAGATCATCGGTGAATATAATAAAGTACGAGAAACCAATGCTGGCATGAGTAGACATAAGACCGTATACATCACTATGTATCAGTCCCAAGAGTTCAGTAGCTCTTTTTCCGTATCCAGTAAACGGATTTTTAGTCATTTTGCCTTTGAGACATGACTGGAAAGTTTCATAAGATGTAAATTCGAACGGATTCAAATATCCATCCTTATGCAACTTAGCCAGTCTTGTCGTATCGATATGACCTAGTCTACAATACCACAAGAAGGCTTCGTTCATTTCTGAATTGTTCCTCTAGTGTACGTTCTGTATACATAGAACTTTTCTTGTGATTTAGAACGTATAAACTGTAATACCCAGTCCCTATAAATAATTAGCGTATTTTAATAAATAAATCTCCAGATATTTTCCCAAATTTTCTACAAATTTTCCGTATTTTTCTAGAATTTAATCCAGATCTATTCCGATTTAAATATATATATTTTGTATAACTTTTATTTAAACTAGTTTATTAAACTCCTAACCTAAAACTAAAATGCTATTACTATTTCTTTTCCCCATTTCCTATTCCTGACCCAGCCCAAGACAAAATTTTAATTAAATAAATAAACCCAGCCCAACCTCTTTTCCCTAAGCCAAGCCCAACAGAATAAAAACAAAAACTAAATAAATATATATATAAATCCTCAGCCCAGCCCACTTCTATATCCTTATTCCTTTTCCTTCACAAAACTAATAAAACAAATTAATCTCCAAAACTTTTTCCCGGCCCAACTCCCTTTCCTCTCCCGGCCTACGCCCACAACCCTCGACCCGCCCCCACCCGTTATCACCTTTCTTCCCCACTCCACTCTCGTTTTCCCGCTCGTTTTCTCCTATGTGCCCACGTCGACGCCAACGCCCCCGCTCGCGACCACGATCCCACGCCCCGACCCACGACCGCGCGCATGCCCGCGCTCCCTTCTCTACCTCCTCTCTCTAACTCTCTCCACCCCCTCACTCTCGTTCCCTCTCTCTTTCCCCGTTTTCTCCCACTCCCTCTCTCGAACCCATGCCCACGCCGCGCCACCACCGCCGGCTGCCTCCTCACTACCACTACACCCCAAGTCGAGCCCTCTACACCTCTCTCCTTTAACCCATCAACCCACCGAGCTTCCTCTCCTCCTCCATAGATTTTAACACCATTAAGCTGCCACCAACTTCGCCGAAGAGCCTCCGGCCTTCCCCCTCTCTCCTCTGCAACTGCCTCCACCACCAACCACCTCGCCGCACCACCTTCGCCCCTCTTCACCAACTACCCAGAACCCCTCCTCGCCATCGAGCCTCCCCCTGCACACCCCTCGCTGCAACCTCACTGCCGCTGCACCCTTCGCCGATGAGTTCGCCTCCACCACCACAACGCCTGAGCCCTCCGCCAATCTGCATCCACCGTTTCTTCGTCGCCTCCCACTGCAGACCCCGAGCGCACCCCCTCACCTGCACACAGGAAACCGCGCCTGCAGGCCACATCGCTGGCGCCTCCGTCTACCTCACGTCGTCGCCACCTCATCCTCCTCTCCCTCGAGCCCCCTCGCCCTACTTTCTGCACCCCGGACTGTTAGTTATATGTATGCCCTAGAGGCCATTACTGTACATAGGATGTATATTGTAGTGGATGCTGGGACATATATAGGGAGGACTTTCTTGCTCGACATGATAGTATGCTATCTGGTTGCTCTTTACCTTAACGTGTAAACTGATTGTCTCTCTGTTACATGTTGGTAAAGCCCTTAGGATGTGTACTTGACTACCTGGACTATGATGCGGATCATACTAGTGGGGACATGGTAGTCCATAAGTACATCCTTCACAGTCCCTAGTCGTGGGTATATCGAGACGGGGCATCGATATACCAGAGTAGACTAGCGTATACCTTCTCGACCCATACAGATGGGCGATGGATGATCCCATATCCATCGGTGTTTGACATCAGAGATGATATACGGGTGCTCAGTAGAGACTGGGTACACTGGACGGACTCGCCGAGAACTCCCAGATGGTATTATACCTTACGTCAGATGGCAGTTCTCTGGTGACACTGGTACAGAGTAGTCTGTTGACCCGAAATCGTCATAGAGTCTTGTGTGGTTCCCACTGTGCTTTGATTTCCATCTTACCACGTCCAAGAGGGCGTGCAAAACGGTGGTTTTTGGGTACAGTCCCGAGTCACATGGAGGCAATGAGCGATAGGAGGGGATTCGTCTCTCCCGGTATAGGGGGTTAATGTTGCGCTGTGTTCGATTGGCTATAACAGGAAATCCCTGGCCAGGGTTGCTGAGATTTACTGGTAAGTGTTACCAGTAGTTTCTCGAATTGTTATAGACCTCATATCGACACGACTTATCGAGCTATTGGGGTCTGACGTTTACCACCCCTAGGCGAGATATGCGACATATCAGACGATCAGACCGGACTGTACGGTAGTGTTACTGGTTGGATTCACAGGAGTATGAGCGGGCTTGCTCGTCGATATTCTGATCGCTCAATACCCGGGTGGCCGTTACGTTTAGCAGACCGCTTGCGGCTTGTGGGTGCTTGATATGATCATCACCTGCTGCCGGCGTATTGACGAGTCTTTAGAGTCCTACACAGAGGTTTCCTGGCTCAAGCGAAAGAAAATAGGAGCGCATATGAGATATGTGCGGGACCGATAATAATACGTGTATGTGATACCGTATTCCATTCTCGCGATGAATGTGTCGAATGGTTGTATGCGATATAACCTAGTTATCGAATCAAGGATTGATTCGATAAGCCGATACATTGTATACTAGTCGGTTGTGTGCGACATGACCGGATCATTGAATCAAGTGTTGATTTAATTATTTAATGCATAATTATATATATTTGATATATTACTTTGCATTAACTAGTATCGGTTCACTTTAAATGGATTTTCTCGCTCGGATGTGCGCATTACATATGCGATATGATTTTGTGCACTTGTTTGTATCATGTTTGATGATACATATCTTTTTGGTTAAGTGTAAAGATTTAAACCATGGTTAAGTGGATAATTAGGGTTTTACTTATTCATTTATTAATCCTTTTATTTTTGGAAAAAGGAAAAGAAATGAGAGAAAAATGGTGGCTTATTTTGTTTGCAACATGAAGCTTCATGAAGCATTCATTAAGTGACCATTTTTGTCTCATCTCCTTAAACCCTAACCATTCTTTAACCTTGGTCAATTCTCTACACTTAACTTAGGTTAATATTATGATAAGGATAAATTTATTATTCTTTTGATAATAACTTATCATATCATATTTCTTCTTCTTCTTCCTTGAACTCAAGAAGAAAACCTTGAGGTCATCAATGGTGATTGATGATAAAGAGTGAGAAATCCAATTCTAAATTGAACCCACTTCATATTTCTTCATCCTCTACCTCTTGCCAAGTAGTAGAGTGTGTTTTCTTCACAAGTTTCTTGACTTGGTGAAGTCGGAGCTTGATTTAGCGATGCCTCGACGTAGATCATCTTCGGCATGGACATCGATGACCTAGCCCGTCCTTTCTCCGACGAAGCCGACGCTAGAGCCCGGGAATTCTTTTGGACAGCGAGGGGACTTCGTTGCGGAGCTATGGAGGTGGAGCACCGGATCTACAAAGGTTGTATTTCCGTTAAACTTTTAGTTAAGTGTTAACTAGATTTCTTTTTCGCCTAGATATCTAGCCAACGATCCGTACACTAGGGTTTCTCGGCACCATAATTTTTGAAATTGGCATGGTTGATGCCTTGTGAGACCTCTTGAGAGTGCCTAGGAACCCTACAGTGGTATCAGAGACTAGCTAGAGCCTTAGGCGAAGTCTAGACGGAATTTGAAGTCCGAACGACCCGAAACCCCAACCCTAAATTGCTCTCTGGATAATTTCTGAAATCTGGTCTTTTTCAAAATTAAAAATATTCAGAGAACACATCACAAACATCTAAGAGTTACTGTGAAATTCGACAGTGAAATTCCACTTAGGCGCCGCGGATCCGCGGCATGAGCAAAGCTCCGGCGGTGGTTCCGCGGCTGTACGACCGCATTATTTAAAGTTGTTTGCACAGTAATTCTTAGTTTCCAGTGGTGCTTTTCCTGGGAATTTTTAATATTTTTTCTACAGTTGAGTTTTCTGGGGTTGATTTAGGGATTCGGTGTTTCGATCGGAGTATCAAATTTTGTCTGTGTGGCTTTCCGGATAATTTTTAGAATATGTTAAAAAGTTCGGCCGGATATAAATACCCAATTTTTCCCCTGTCGGGAAATTTCCAAGTGTTGGATTTTTCCGTAGTTTAACGACGTTCTAAGTAGTGCAAGTAACGCGATGGACCCTCTAGAAGACAACAAACCTTAACTCGATTATGTGACCGTCTTGAACTGCCCTTTGAACCTTCGGGTTTGGGGCAGTACGGCATGCCACATGTGAGGCGTTGGCTTGACCCTTCTACGGCTGGACCGTTGCTACTGAGGCACGAACTGAATGTTGTTAGACTTATTTCATGTGTTGAGCTGTATCGGGAAAACTTGGGTGTTCGATTGTTCGATCGGAAAGTTTAACATTTTCTGTTTATCTGGAATGGGATACAATAATTGGAATTCACAAAAGTTATGTGATAACTGAATGAATGTTATAAACATAGCAGTTTAGTCTCACTTGATCGGTTGCCACGGAATTTTGATGTGATCAAAAGTCCGTCGCAATCACGTAGCGTACGCGGATACTCGCCGGGTAAACTTAATAGACAGCCTCACTCCATAGCCCCGACCAAGTGACTGTAGGAGAACCCCGTCGCCGAAAGCATCCGTTCGGGTGCTCGCGGTAGCGGTGTTCCGCCTTGGTGCACTTCGTCGACGGTAACGGGGGTGCGGCCGTCTACTGAAGTTTGCGACGAGCATTCGATCAGGATGTCGGGAATCTTGTTGAATTGCCCGACTTGATATTGAAAAGTGTTTTCGATTTTGAGACTAAAATGCGGGGTTTATAATTGTTAGGCATGTGATGTCTAAGGTATTCATTTGATTAGGCATGCGATGTCTATGCTGGTTGCGGATTCCAACTGTTGTAGTTTTACACTTTCTTTTCTGTGACCATAAGTGTAATATGTGATATCGCCGGTTTCGTTGCTATATGTCAACGACAATTGGGATGCGCATATTTACTTACGTTGATGACATGTGATGTTATGTGTTGCTGGATATGTTATATTGGATCGTCGTGTTTGAATAGCCGGGGGTTTTTTATGTGAGATGAGTGTTTTTCATTTTCATTCATGTAAAAACTTGTATGTAATATTCTTTTATTGGGGCGCTTCCAGGTTGCGGAAGTTGTCACCCTTTGTATATTATTTACTTTTCCGCACTAGGATAGACCCAAGGAGGAGGGCACAAGTAACCGGGTTCTGGAGTCCAGTGGGAGACCAACTCGAGGAGTCGGGTCCGGGTCTCCTAACTCCAGAATTGGTAGGGTTGCTTGCCGCTCTCGTAGGGGTCTAGGGGTGTGGGTTTGGCTATTCATCACGACCGTGGAATCCGTGTTTTATACTGGCTCGTATTGAAAACACGGACGTCCTAGTATATCCAATGTTTCATATGTTTCTTCTGCTGCGATATCTATGATGTGATCATGTGATGTTCTGTGATAGATACAGTATATAGTATATATGATATATTATATAGACGTTACTTATGTTTTACACCCGCGCTAGTCCTGCCCCGCTCTGCCGTTAGTTACCTAACCTAACGGTGCACGAGGGGACATCGAGGCGAATGCGGATGGCATAAGTGTACGTCGTATTTATCAGTGATGTTTAGGTATTTAAATGATGGGACTTCATTAATGTGATTAATGAAATAAAAAGAAACCTAAGATGTTGTAGAATCGAATTTCAAAATAAAACAGGTAGCTACAGTTCTTGCTTTGCACAGCGGTATATGTGATATATCCTGCACCTTATTCGATAAGGAAAGGACCGAGATCCCTTCACCGGGAGTGACTCCTTTAGCAATAACTGGCAGATGCTACACACTCGGTTTGTCTTTTGATTGCTTTTAAGAGTTTTTGCTTTGCACAGTGATATATGTGATATATCCCGCACCTCATTCGATGAGGAAAGGACCGACGATCCCTTCACCGGGAGTGACTCCTTTAGCAAAACTAGAAAAGCCTCAAAAACACTCCATTTTAAAATTCATTCGATCCTACAACGATATCAAGTTCATTACGCAAAAGGTTTTCTTAAAAACCTGACATAGCCCTCCGTCATTTCAGATAAGTCCTAGTTAGTATTCGTGCTGCGGTTGTTTGGCATGTGTCAAGGCGTAGTGTACGGTAGCTAATTAGTGCTTATCTGCTAGCATACGATGCGATTGGATTAGGGTATTCGTACGGCGTTGTTTGGCATGCGTCAAGGGTCGTGCGGGTGGGTTTAATTCAATCAAGAAATGTACGGGTTGAACTTGACTAGCAGACTATGGGTTGTTTGGCATGCGTCAAGGTCATAGCGAGCTAGGGGCAAAATATTATCGGGAATTTCAAGTGTTGAAATTTGCAATGAGATTCCATACCTTCTATGAGATAGTTGGATCCCGATACCCGCTGCGAGTAAGAGTTACTCCTGGGAGAGTTTTATACATTACAATTAGCCGATCAAGTAGGTGTCTAGAAAGGTGTTAACGAGGTTACGCCTCTGGGAAAACAAGGTTTACATTAATTAGGTTCGTGCGAAAGCACGGGGGACCTCCCTCAAAGTACCGACACTGGCCTGGCTGAAAGATTGGCGAACTTGTAGTGTGTAATTAATCCCGGCTAGTCTTTCCTTTTAGGGTTTGAAGGAAGATTTGATAAAAAGCAGTGGGAGCCATCCTGATTAGATAAAATAATAACCAATCTATTCTTGCAAGAGCGCACGCTGAGTGTTTTCTTCTCTCTCTCTCCAAGTAGCGACCATATCACGCCTTAATCAAGATAATAATACGGATTATTGAACGAACCCGCTTGTTATACTGAGCTGGGGAACGTTGGTCCCGCTCCAACTTATAATTGTTATAAGACAGAGTAGGAAATTGGGGAATACCAGATTTCCCGTGCCGCCCAAACGAAGAAAGTGCATATGATGCATCATCTTCGGGTGTGTTCATTATACAGAACTGTTTCTCAGTATCCTTTACGTCCTGGGTATATGATACCGGATCAGGATCCCAGATATGTAATCTGTTACATAGGGCTACAGAAAGGTAGAGAACTGAGAACGGGTGATAAGTTTCATGAGGCAGAAAACGGGGCAAGTGTTGCAACCAAGTCTGTTGGTCACTGTCACCCTGTATTACCAATACATTGATTCTGAACGAATGTTATTAGATACCGAACCTGATATACAAAATCATATCAGTCTCTTTATTAGTAAAGAAAGGATATAATTTTGTATTGTTGGATAATGTTTTGAACATTTCCTATATCAAAAGTTGATCGGTTCAGGCACGTTATCTAAAAGCGTTGATGTTCTAAATCAAACTACAGTTCTTAGTATATGGAACACACACAAGAGGAAGAGTTCAGAAATGAACGAATTCTTCTTGAGGCATTGTAGACTAAGTCAGATCAATGTGACCCGACTAGCTAGAGTTACATATAGATGCATATTTAAATCAGTTTGAATTTACATCTTGTGAAACTCGCCAGTCATGTCACAAAGATAAGATGACCATAGTTCCGTTTACTGGAAACAGAGAAAGAGTTAATGAACTCTTGGGACTGATACATGATGATGTATGTAAGGTCTCCTGTCTACACATGCCAGGACTGGTTCTTTATACTTCATTACATTCTCTGATGATCTTTCAAGATTCAGACCTATGTTCCTGTTGAAACACAAGTCCGAACCTTTTGAGATATTCACAGAATATAAGCGAGAAGTAAAGAACCAGAATACGGGTATAAATATTATGTCCTATGATGAGATCAAGGAGGAGAATACTTGAGCACGGAAATACTGGACTATTCTAAAGGAGAATGAGATTCTCTCTCAGCATTACTCCTCCGTATGCACCATTGCACGATGGTATGTCGGGGCGGAGCAAATACACCCTATATGATATGGTGTGCTCTATGATGAGTACTGCTAAGTTACCTTTTTCCTTTTGGGAGTTATGCACTTGAGAAGCTGCATACCTATTGAATAGGGTTTGAATCAGATCACAGCCTACCACTCTATATGAGATATGGTATGGGAAGAGCCCATGTCTTAAGCTAGTTAAGATTTAGGATTGTCCGGCCTATGTCTAAAAGCAAAATCCGGACAAGCTCGAGGCAAGGTCTGTTATGTAGAACTGGAATAGTTCCAGCTATACAAACTACAGCAGATGATTTGGTAAAACCAAATGATTCAATAGTTACCAACGAACCTCAGCCTCTCCGCCGATCTAGTAGGGTTCCTCACCCACCTGAGAGATACTTCGGTTTCTCTATGACAGTGGGAGCGAGAATTGCATCATGAGATGATGACCCAACTAGTTTCGAGCTGGCCATCAGGAGTGGGACTCTGTAAGAATGGCTGGATACTTAGTGATCTGAGATGGAATCCATATACACCAACAAAGTATGGACTTTAGTTGCTAAATCTGAAGGGTTAAATCCCCATCAGGAGCAAGTATATCTTGAGAAGATTACTTGGTGTAGGTGGAAAAGTTGAGACTTTCAAAGCAAGACTTGTTAAAGGTTTTCGTCATCAACCAGGCGTGGATAATGATGAAACCTTTTCCAGTGGCTGTGCTTAAGTCCATCCAGATCCTACTTGCCACGGCTACATACCATGACTACGATATCTGGCGGTTGGGTGCCATGACTGCTTTTCTAGATGGTGTTTTAGAAGAGTGCGTCTATAAGTACACAGCCAGAGGGCTTCGTAGACAGTGGGAGCAGCGGAAACGTATGCAAGATGTTTTATAGGATAAAGCAGGCATCGCGGAGTTGAAACATCTGTTTTGATGAAGCGGTCAAAGAAGTTGACATCATCAAAATGGTAGATGAACCTTGTATAAACAAAAAGGTAGTAGGGAGTATGGTGACGATCCTCGTAGAGTACGTGGATGACATACTCTTGATAGGGAAGGAGTTTCCTATGCTACGCTCGATCAATCTCTGCTTATCACTATAATTCTCCATATAGGATCAAAGTGATACCTACTAAATCCTGGGTTTTGGATCTATGAGATAGATCTAAATGGATGTTAGAATACTCACTAGTTATAGTGAGATGGTATCAGTTGATCCTGGGAAGAATCACTGGAAGGGTTCCAGGGTGATAAAGACGACTGAATGTCAGTCGCAGGCATTTTCTTTACTCTCAGTAAAGGGACGGTATGTTGGAAGAGTTCCAAGCTAGATACCGTGGCATACTAGACGATAAAGGCTGGATACATCGCTACTTAAGATGCTACCAAAGAGGCTGTTTGGGTGTATATTGGTTCATAAGATGAACTATGTTCCTCCCATTGTGTGACAATGGAGTTGTGGCTTATGCCAAGGAACGCAGGTCCCATCAGTGATCCAGACATATTCTAAGGCAGTATCACTTGATCATGGAGATGGTTGATCTCCAGGGTGATCGAGGTTAGGAGAGTAGACTCAGAGGACAACACAGTGGATCCACTCACAAAGGCCTGTTCCCAGAGAGAGATTTTTATGGGATGGTTGAGTATGAGATACTACAACCACTGCTACAGATGGCCCTAGTGCAAGTGGGAGATTGTTAGTTAAATGTATGCCCTAGAGGCCATTACTGTACATAGGATGTATATTGTAGTGGATGCTGGGACATATATAGGGAGGACTTTCTTGCTCGACATGATAGTATGCTATCTGGTTGCTCTTTACCTTAACGTGTATACTGATTGTCTCTCTGTTACATGTTGGTAAAGCCCTTAGGATGTGTACTTGACTACCTGGACTATGATGCGGATCATACTAGTGGGGACATGGTAGTCCATAAGTACATCCTTCACAGTCCCTAGTCGTGGGTATATCGAGACGGGGCATCGATATACCAGAGTAGACTAGCGTATACCTTCTCGACCCATACAGATGGGCGATGGATGATCCCATATCCATCGGTGTTTGACATCAGAGATGATATACGGGTGCTCAGTAGAGACTGGGTACACTGGACGGACTCGCCGAGAACTCCCAGATGGTATTATACCTTACGTCAGATGGCAGTTCTCTGGTGACACTGGTACAGAGTAGTCTGTTGACCCGAGATCGTCATAGAGTCTTGTGTGGTTCCCACTGTGCTTTGATTTCCATCTTACCACGTCTAAGAGGGCGTGAAAAACGGTGGTTTTTGGGTACAGTCCCGAGTCACATGGAGGCAATGAGCGATAGGAGGGGATTCGTCTCTCCCGGTATAGGGGGTTGATGTTGCGCTGTGTTCGATTGGCTATAACAGGAAATCCCTGGCCAGGGTTGCTGAGATTTACTGGTAAGTGTTACCAGTAGTTTCTCGAATTGTTATAGACCTCATATCGACACGACTTATCGAGCTATTGGGGTCTGACGTTTACCACCCCTAGGCGAGATATGCGACATATCAGACGATCAGACCGGACTGTACGGTAGTGTTACTGGTTGGATTCACAGGAGTATGAGCGGGCTTTCTCGTTGATCTTCTGATCGCTCAATACCCGGGTGGCCGTTACGTTTAGCAGACCGCTTGCGGCTTGTGGATGCTTGATATGATCATCACCTGCTGCCGGCGTATTGACGAGTCTTTAGAGTCCTACACAGAGGTTTCCTGGCTTAAGCGAAACGAAATAGGAGCGCATATGAGATATGTGCGGGACCGAGAATAATACGTGTATGTGATACCGTATTCCATTCTCGCGATGAATGTGTCGAATGGTTGTATGCGATATAATCTAGTTATCGAATCAAGGATTGATTCAATAAGCCGATACATTGTATACTAGTCGGTTGTGTGCGACATGACCGGGTCATTGAATCAAGTATTGATTTAATTATTTAATGCATAATTATATATATTTGATATATTACTTTGCATTAACTAGTATCGGTTCACTTTAAATGGATTTTCTCGCTCGGATGTGCGCATTACATATGCGATATGATTTTGTGCACTTGTTTGTATCATGTTTGATGATACATATCTTTTTGGTTAAGTGTAAAGATTTAAACCATGGTTAAGTGGATAATTAGGGTTTTACTTATTCATTTATTAATCCTTTTATTTTTAGAAAAATGAAAAGAAATGAGAGAAAAATGGTGGCTTATTTTGTTTGCAACATGAAGCTTCATGAAGCATTCATTAAGTGACCATTTTTGTCTCATCTCCTTAACCCTAACCATTCTTTAACCTTGGTCAATTCTCTACACTTAACTTAGGTTAATATTATGATAAGGATAAATTTATTATTCTTTTGATAATAACTTATCATATCATATTTTTTCTTCTTCTTCCTTGAACTCAAGAAGAAAACCTTGAGGTCATCAATGGTGATTGATGATAAAGAGTGAGAAATCCAATTCTAAATTGAACACACTTCCTATTTCTTCATCCTCTACCTCTTGCCAAGTAGTAGAGTGTGTTTTCTTCACAAGTTTCTTGACTTGGTGAAGTCGGAGCTTGATTTAGCGATGCCTCGACGTAGATCATCTTCGGCATGGACATCGATGACCTAACACGTCCTTTCTCCGACGAAGCCGACGCTAGAGCCCGGGAATTCTTTTGGACAGCGAGGGGACTTCGTTGCGGAGCTATGGAGGTGGAGCACCGGATCTACAAAGGTTGTATTTCCGTTAAACTTTTAGTTAAGTGTTAACTAGATTTCTTTTTCGCCTAGATATCTAGCCAACGATCCGTACACTAGGGTTTCTCGGCACTATAATTTTTGAAATTGGCATGGTTGATGCCTTGTGAGACCTCTTGAGAGTGCCTAGGAACCCTACACGGACTTCCCCAGAACCAACCACCATCATTTCCAACACCACCGGGCTCACCCCCTGAGCTCACTTCCGGCCACTTTGACCACCAACCGTCGGCCTCCCCTTTGCAAGCATCACGGCGACCCCTACGCCGCGGCCGAGCCCCTGCATGACTCCCGAGGCTTCACATCCCTCTCTCAAGCCCTAGTTTACAGTCGAGCCCCGGTATTTCGTCGAACACTTACATCAATCGCTATTGCCGCTATTCTGGTCACCGTCTTCTCCATTAAATCCGCGGTCTCGATCCCTTAAGCCATCATCGTCATCAACACGCCATTCATCGCAATGCCAGCGCACGCCCGTCGCACCCACCGAGCCATCGAGTCCAAGAAGCAAGATCCGACAAGGCTAAACCAGTGCTGCGTTCGTGACGTGATCGTGCCGTTGCCGCTGCCGTACCGTCGTTGGCACGTCTTCAGGAAAGTTTAATACTTGCTTCATGCTAATTTTATATATTACAATTCAAGTTACCAATAATTTCCGTATATACTTTTCATGTGAATTGTTATAATTCTAGTGTTCGATGCAAAACCCAAATCGAAGTCCCCGTTAAATTGACGACAACAAATAACATGTGATGGCCTGAGTTATAATGAATGTCCCTTGAGACTTTGGTTCCAATACAAGGTCGTTTGCTCACGTAAAATGGTGTCCCGATTTCTGTCGTAAAACCTGAAAACATTCGTACATGCTAAACCGTAAAATTTATAATAAATTATGTACAAATCTAATTTTAGCGTTCCATGGCTCGTATCGAAGATGACTATTTAGCCTACTGTATTCTATAGTTGGTCACTGAACTTTAACAAAGTATGATAGAGATAATTACGGAGGATTATGATTCTGGACTGCAGTCCCGAACGGAAATCCCAGTTAACCCCTGTTTTTAGATCCCTGTACACTCCTGTTCAAATATGAGAATATGCGGAACCCTATATCGTTACGAATAAAATTGAGTTAGCTTCCTTATCCCACTGGTCTCACTGGATTCCTCAACTGTACGATGTTTTTAGCACATTTTTTTAATGTCAATATGTTCTGCTGAATTCTGCAGCGATAGATTTGACACGTTGAACATAACATGACCATAACCTCCTGTGGGTATAGGATATTACTGATCCGCCAATTGCGGTGGAAACCTAACTGATAACCCTAAACATTGTTCAACTATAGTATCGCCTAATTACGATCCCAACTGGGATTAAAGTGTGTTACGAAATGGACTTCCGATTCTGAAACCGGATTTCCAGCCGTGAACACTTAAATTGAAATGGTCATAACTAGTAAACCTGAAACCCGATTGGCGCGAAACCAATTTTGATGGATAGATAATTCAATATACTATTTACCCCTTTTACAATGTTCTGCTTGATTCTGCACGCATGACTTATAGTAAATTATGCAAGTGGTAGGACACTGACTGATGGTATTCCATTCATATGGTAATTATTATATTCTCATCATATCGTGTAGAAGGCATTGCATCGGTAACCTAGTGGTCATGTGCATTACCCAGTGTTAGGTATTAGTGCTTGATTGTGGCAAGTAAGTTAGTGTGTAAGCATGAATGGTTGAGTGAAAGTGGTACGTACTTGTACAAAATCAGTGGACCCTATTGATTTATTGCATTGTCGACGTCTATGGGACGTGTATAAGTGTGACTATAATTGGTATGGGACGATTATGGAAGCACTTATATGGGTGTCATAGGTAAGGTACCAAACACTGTCCATTTATCTTGGGTATCAGTCGAGACATACTTGATGGAGATCATGTCTCCAGTTCTTGCGTAGACTTGTCATGTAACGACTGGTATTTGAGTTTATGGCTGGCGTTTGATGTAGACCACGGGTGTGGGGTACTTTGAGTGTGAGTTCAACAGAATCTCGGGAGTCCCATTGTCGGCACATATAGTGATTCTGGAGATATATGGGGATATTACTGATTATTAGCGAGCGACTCGGGCTCGTGTTCCCTTGTCCTTAGGTCCTACCCTTGGGTGGGGGATACTCACGAGTGGTTGACTCTCACACTTAGACTGACGATAGGCTTAGTGACATGTACAGTGAGACTTATAGACTCATAGGGTTAGTGACATTGACATGCATTGCTTACTGATTCAACATACCTACCATATTGTTTACTGCCTTACTGTTTACCTGCTCTATTAGCTACCTGTATTGGCTACTTCATGTTCCCATCATTATTTTATGATTGATGTTTCATATTCATTATTATTGCACGAGTTCCTATTTGTATCTATATATATATATATATATATATATATATATTGCTATCGTGTCGCTCTGACGACCTGAGTATGCATGCTCAGAGTGAGAAGTGGATCTAGCTTGGACCAAGACCTAACGTACCTCGAGGACATCGCGAACATCTTGATCAGCGACCCAGAGCTATACTCTCTTGATCACCCTCTGGTTATTTCTTTTGTATTTGTTTTGATTTAGTGACTGCATTTCTCATTACCTGTGCATTGATTACTGATTACCATGTAAAGTTAGAAGCCGAAGTGTGACTATGGCGGGATATTTCCTTGACCGTAGGGGCATGGCTGGCCTTGTCAACCCCTTGTATTCTGTATTTTGGGAAGCGGGGCATGACATGGTTTTGTTGGTATCAGAGCCAGGTTTTGCTTCGATTGGGATTGCAGTTTCCGTGTAGGGCTTGACAATCTAAGACATCCTTCGGTCTAGATTGTAAACTTGTCATTCTTGATCTTGATTCACATAGTGTATTCTGCTATACATATTGATCCATTCGCTAGAGTTTTGGGTGACTTAGTAGAGTTACGTGGTTGTAATTATGAACTGCAGCATAGTTACAATACTGTACTCTATTGAGTGACTTGGAGTTCTACATTTGATTTCCGCTTGATTGAGTTTCACCTCACCCAATATTATTGTTTCATTGTCTATTCTATATCTTGTTCTGATTTTTACTCCTTGTACCTTATGCCGTCCTAAAATTGTTGTTTCAGGACTATATCTTTCAACGACTCTTCCTCTATCTCCACTCCCCAGAATCAGACCGTCGAGATTTTGAATGTGCTGCAAGGTTTGAAGTAAGCCCAGGAGTGAACGAACGACCTGTTAGCTGAAGGATTAGGAAGGCGGATGACTCAGGCACCAGCGGAAGCCTCCAATCGTAAGGGAATCCCTGTTAAACCAAGAAAAGAGGTGAAGATGAAGCGCCCACTTATTCCCCAGCAACGGAAGCAGCGGAAGGCTCAACGTTGTGGATACTGCAAGAAGCCAGGACACCTTCAGAGAGACTGTCGCAGCGCCAAAGGGCAGTGCCTGATTTGCGGATCCAATGAACATCTTGTCAATGGTTTCCCTCGAAGGAAGGAGCTACAAGGAGGAGATTCGTCCACACTCTCCACTCCTGCTAAGTGATGGTTATTTCGTAGTTCGAGTTTCGAGAACAGTACGGACCCAGCGCAGGATTCAACTCGCGTGACGAGAATACAGCGGTCTAGAAATCAAAGAAGAATTATCACATTTCTGCTTTCAATAAAAATGTTGTCACTCTTTTGTAAATATTTCCTTTCGTTTAAGATCTTGTATCCGCTGAACTTTTAGTTGAATGTAATAAAACTCTGAGTTGTGATGTATGTATCGTTCCCTTGCCTCTCACTTTACTCATACTATTTATTGCATCAGCATTCTAAATTTTGATTTTTTCAGTCCTTACCTACCGCATATTTTCCTTGTACTCCGTATCCTTGGTTATTTTCTTAATGTGTTCCACTGTCTAATCATGGCTCTTTCTTTTCAGGCCATGGCCCATCCTGGAGCAGCGCCGCCTCTAAATGAGGACACACGGTCGTGCGTTTCCTTGGACTGCATGCTGGTGAGTTCAGATGACGAGATCAACGGCCCACAGGTAATTTTTGGAAACAGCGATTCCGAGGATGAGGGTGTCGCAGCCCCAGAAGTCGACATGATCAGCGGCTCTGACAACGAAGAAGAGGACCCTGAAGAGGGCCCGATAGAGGAAGATCCCGAGGAGGACCCGATAGACGAAAATCCAGAAGAGGAAGACCTTAGGGAGAATCCAGTGGAAGAAAATCCTATAGAAGAAGGTTCATAAGAAGAGAATCACGTAGAAGCAGAGCTCGATGAAGAATCTCCAGCCGAGGAAGGAGGACCAGAAGAACAAGACCCCATGGCAGAAGAACCTCCAGGGGAAATCCCTGCGAGGCGATATGGAAATGGATGCCCCTATCTGAGCGCGCGAGCCTACTGTAACCTACTGAACTTCCACAACCACGACTGATGTGATTTAACTGTTGTCTTCTCTGGCCAAATAAATCTATGTATAGCTTTGGGCCACTCTTTATCTTTCGTGAGTACCTTGTTTGAAATTTTCTGGAACGATAATAAAGTTTCTGAGTTCGCTAATCTTCGAGTATTTATTCGCATGATGTATTAACTGTTTTCCCTTCCCAATAAATTTCTTCCCTCCTGAGATTCATGATTGTTCACCCTTGCACCCTGTGCTGACCCGATCCCAGTCTTTTCGACATTCAGTTTGAAGTACTACAGTCTGACCTTTTGAGTGGGCCATACTCCATTGTAATCCCTACCCTGGCTAGCCCTATACGTTTTTATGCTATCTCCTATTATCATAATTGCATTCAGTGGCATCGTTATTCGAAAATTTAGTTTTCATTATTTTGTATTTATCGAAAAATTGCGTGTTATTAATTACTTCCATTTTATTCATTTTAAATGCTTTGCTATTCTTCACATTTCCGATGGAGCAAACACATATCATACGTACTGTTTTGTTTTATTATCTATTGTTTTGCTATATGGGTTTTCTCACGTTGTTTTAAAATTGTCCGATCGATACATTTATTCTAAAATACTTTGGCCTATCGGCAAACCCTTCACTATTGGTTGTTATCACTATTTTATCCTCTTGTACATATAGTTTATCCGTATTGATGGTTCTGCCTCGTACTTACTTAGACCTATCCTTTTAGTTGTGTTATCCTTATACATATAGAGACCTTCGATCTTTATCTAGCTGTTTTTAAGTAAATCACTATATGTTAGCGTTCGATGTTATAGCTTATAATTTATTTTAAATTTCGAGGACGAAATTTTTGTAAGGGTGGTATGATGTAATACCCAGTCCCTATAAATAATTAGCGTATTTTAATAAATAAGTCTCCAGATATTTTCCCAAATTTTCTACAAATTTTCCGTATTTTTCCAGAATTTAATCCAGATCTATTCCGATTTAAATATATATATATATATATATATATATATATATTGTATAACTTTTATTTAAACTAGTTTATTAAACTCTTAACCTAAAACTAAAATCCTATTACTATTTCTTTTCCCCATTTCCTATTCCAAACCCAGCCCAAGACAAAATTTTAATTAAATAAATAAACGCAGCCCAACCTCTTTTCCCCAAGCCAAGCCCAACAGAATAAAAACAAAAACTAAATAAATATATATATATAAATCCTCAGCCCAGCCCACTTCTATATCCTTATTCCCTTTCCTTCACAAAACTAATAAAACAAATTAATCTCCAAAACCTTTTCCCGGCCCAACTCCCTTTCCTCTCCCGGCCCGCGCCCACAACCCTCGACCCGACCCGACCCGTTATCACCTTTCTTCCCCACTCCACTCTCGTTTTCTCGCTCGTTTTCTCGCTCGTTTTCCCCAACGTGCCCACGTCTTCGCCAACGCCCCCGCTCGCGACCACGATCCCACGCCCCGACCCATGTCCGCGCGTGCGCCCGCGCACCCTTCTTTACCTCGTCTCTCTAACTTTCTCCTCCCCCTCACTCTCGTTCCCTTTCGCTCTTTCCCCGTTTTCTCCCACTCCCTCTCTCGAACCCACGCCCACGCCGCGCTCGCCGTGCCGCCACCGCCGGCTGCCTCCTCACCACCACTACACCCCAAGTCGAGCCCTCTACACCTCTCTCCTTTAACCCATCAACCCACCGAGCTCCCTCTCCTCCTCCATTGATTTTAACACCATTAAGCTGCCACCATCATCGCCGAAGAGCCTTCGGCCATCCCCCTCTCTCCTCTGCAACTGCCTCCACCACCAACCACCTCGCCGCACCACCTTCGCCCCTCTTCACAACCTACCCAGAACCCCTCCTCGCCGCCGAGCCTTCCCCTGCACACCCCTCGCTGCAACCTCACCGCCGCTGCACCCATCGCCGACGAGTTCGCCTCCACCACCACAACACCTAAGCCCTCAACCAATCTGCATCCACCGCGTCTTCGTCGCCTCCCACTGCAGACCCTAAGCACACCCCCTCACCTGCACACAGGGAACCCCGCCTGCAGGCCACCTCGCCGGCGCCTCCGTCTACCTCATGTCGCCACCACCTCGTCCTCCTCTCCCTCGAGCCCCCTCGCCCCACTTTCTGCACCCCGGACTTCCCCAGAACCAACCACCATCATTTCCAACACCACCGGGCTCACCCCCTGAGTTCACTGCCGACCACTTTGACCACCAACCGTCGGCCTCCCCTTTGCAAGCATCACGGCGACCCCTACTCCGCGGCCGAGCCCCTGCACGACTCCCGAGGATTCACATCCCGCTCTCGAGCCCTAGTTCACAGTCGAGCCCCCGGCATTTCGTCGAACACTTACATCAATCGCTATTGCCGCTATTCTGGTCACCGTCGTCGCCATTAAATCCGCGGCCTTGATCCCTTAAGCCGTCATCAACACGCCATTCATCGCAATGCCAACTCACGCCCGTCGCACCCACCGAGCCATCGAGTCCAAGAAGCAAGATCCGACAAGGCTAAACATGTGCTGCATTCGTGACGCGATCGTTCCGTTGCCTCTGCCGTACCGTTGTTGACATGTCTTCAGGCAAGTTTAATACTTGCTTCATGCTAATTTTATATATTACAATTCAAGTTACCAATAATTTCCGTATATACATTTCAGGTGAATCGTTATAATTCAAGTGTTCGATGCAAAACCCGAATGGTAGACCCCGTTAAATTGACGACAACAAATAACATGTGACGGCCCGAGTTATAATGAATGTCCCTTAAGACTTTGGTTCCAATACAATGCCGTTTGCTCACGTAAAATAGTGTCCCGATTTCTGTTGTAAAACCTGAAAACTTTCGTACATGCTAAACCATAAAATTTATAATAAATTATGTACAAATCGAATTTTAGCGTTCCATGGCTCGTATCGAAGATGACTGTTTAACCTACTATATTATATAGTTGGTCACTGAACTTTAATAAAGTATGATAGAGATAATTATGGAGGATTACGAATCTGGACAGCAGTCCAGAACGGAAATCCCAGTTAACCCCTGTTTTTAGATCCCTATACACTCCTGTTCAAATACGAGGATATGCGAAACCCTATATCGTTACGAATAAAATTGAGTTAGCTTCCTTATCCCACTGGTCTCACTAGATTTCTCAACTGTATGATGTTTTTAACACATTTTTTTAATGTCAATATGTTCTGCTGAATTCTGCAGTGACAGATTTGACACATTGAACATAACATGACCATAACTTCCTGTGGGTATAGGATATTACTGATTAGCCAATTGATATGGAAACCTAACTGATAACCCTAAACATTGTTCAACTATAGCGTCGCCTAATTACGATCCCAACTGGGATTAAAGTGTGTTACGAAATGGACTTCCGATTCTGAAACCGGATTTCCAGCCGTGAACACATAAATTGAAATGGTCATAACTAGCAAACCTGAAACCCAATTGGTGCAAAACCAATTTTTATGGATAGATAATTCAATATACTGTTTACCCCTTTTACAATGTTCTGCTTGATTCTGCAGGCATGACTTATAGTAAATTATGCAAGTGGTAGGACACTGACTGATGGTATTCCATTCATATGGTAATTATTGTATTTTCATCATATCGTGTAGAAGGCATTGCATCGGTAACCTAGTGGTCATGTGTATTACCTAGTGTTAGGTATTAGTGGTTGATTGTGGCAAGTACGTTAGTGTGTAAGCATGAATGGTTGAGTGAAAGTGGTACGTACTTGTACACAATCAGTGGATCCTATGGATTTATTGCATTGTCGACGTCTATGGGACGTGTATAAGTGTGACTATAATTGGTATGGGACGATTATGGAAGCACTTATATGGGTGTCATAGGTAAGGCACCAAACACTGTCCATTTATCTTGGGTATCAGTCGAGATATGCTTGATGGAGATCATGTCTCCAGTTCTCGCGTAGACTTGTCATGGACCGACTGGTATTTGAGTTTATGGTTGGCGTTTGATGTAGATCATGGGGTGTGGGGTAGTTTGAGTTTGAGTTCAACAGAATCTCGGGAGTCCCATTGCCGGCACATACAGCGATTCTGGAGATATATGGGGATATTACTGATTATTAGCGAGCGACTCAGGCCCGTGTTCCCTTGTTCTTGGGTCCTACCCTTGGGTGGGCGATACTCACGAGTGGTTGACTCTCACACTTGGACTGACGATAGGCTTAGTGACCTGTACAGTGAGACTTAGAGACTTATAGGGTTAGTGACATTGACATGCATTGCTTACTGATACAACATACCTGCCATACTGTTTACTGCCTTACTGTTTACCTGCTCTATTAGCTACCTGCATTGGCTACTTCATGTTCCCGTCATTATTCCATGATTACTGTTTCATATTCATTATTATTGCACGAGTTCCCATTTGTATCTATATATATATATTGCTATCGTGTCGCTCTGACGACCTGAGTATGCATGCTCAGAGTGAGAAGTGGATCTAGCTTGGACCAGGACCTGACATACCTCGAGGACATCGCGAACATCTTGATCAGCGACCCAGAGGTATACTCTCTTGATCTCCCTCTGGTTAGTTCTTTTGTATTTGTTTTGATTTAGTGACTGCATTTCTTATTACCTGTGCAATGATTACTATTTACTACGTAAAGCTAGAAGCCGAAGTGTGACTACGGCAGTATATTTCCTTGACCGTAGAAGCATGGCTGGCCTTGTCAACCCCTCGTATTCCGTATTTTGGGAAGCGGTGCGTGACATATACCGTTATACAACGTACCTTACCCACTTAACACTTGATTTAGGAAATCATTCACAATATTTTTGGTATGAAATAATAGTCGCTCAGAATCATTGTGTTACTACTTGATAATATAAGGTGATATCGCCAACTTGGTTGCAACAATTGCACCATTCCCTTCTCTGAGGGACATATCACCGTTTCCCATTTCTCTATCTTTCTTTAGCCCATGTAACAAATTACATTCATGGGATCCTAATCCGGTATCCAATACCCAGGACGCAGATCAAACTGAGAAACAGTTCTCGATTAAGAACACACTCGAAGAAGATGCATCAACATGCTTATTCTTCGTTTGGGTGGCATAGGAATCCTGATATTCCCCTATTCCTTGCTCAGACTTATGACAATCATAAGATAAAGCGGAACCTAGCCCAGTATAATAAGTGGGTTCGGTTCATACATCCATATTATTATCTTGATTAAGGCGTGTAACTGGTCACTATCAGGAGAGAGAGAAGGATAATCACTTTTGCGTGCGTTCTTTGCAAGATTAGATTGGTTATTATTTTATTTAATCAGGATGCCTCCCACTATTTTTATCAAATCTTCCTTCAAACCATAAAAGGTAAGATTAGCCGGGATTAATTACACCATACAAGTCCGCCAATCGGTCAGCCAGGCAGGTATTGGTACTCCGAGGGAGTCTCCCCATACTTTCGCATGGAACTAATTAAATAATCTCGTTTCCGCAGGGACATCACCCCGTTAACACCTTTCTTAGACACCTAATGGATCGGTTAATTGTAAAGTGGAAAACTCTCCCAGGAGTAACTCTTACTCACAGAGGGTATCGGGATCCAACTATCATATAGATGTTATGCAATCTCATTACAAATTTCAACAATTGAAATTCCCAATATTGTTTTTACCCCATGTGATTTATGACCTTGATAAGGTTAACAAACCATAAACCGCAATTCAAGTTCAACCCGTTCATTTCGTGATTGAATTAAACCCACCCGCTTGACCCTTGACAAAGTCAACAAGGCCACATGACTACTCTAATCCAATCGCACCACATGCGGCAGATAAGCACTAATCAGCTACCGCACACTACGCCTTGACATGGTCAACAAACGCAGCACGAATACTAAATAGCACTTATCTGAAATGACGTAGGGCTGCATTGGTTTTTAAGAAAACCTTTAGCGTAATGAACTTGATATCGTTGTAGAATCTAGTGATTTTGAAAAGGAGTGGTTTAAGCTCCGCTTTTAAAATCGAGTAGTTTTCAAAAACAAACCGAATAGCTATTACTAGGTTTTTCTAAAGAGGTCACTCTCGGTAAAGGGATCTCAGCTCTTTCCTCATCAAATGAGGTGCTGGATATCCATCAAGGAATACCACTATGCAAATAAAGAACTACATAAGTTATGATGATAAACCGAGTGGGTTGTAGCATTTGCTAGTTTTGCTAAAGAGGTCACTCCTGATGAAGGGATCTCGGCTCTTTCCTCATCAAATGAGGTGTTGGATATTCATCAAGGAATACCATTGTGCAAATAAAAACTAAAGCTAACATTTTAAGAACTTTTGATTCTACAACATGTTAGTTATATGTATGCCCTAGATGCCATTACTATACATAGGATGTATATTGTAGTGGATGCTGGGACATATATAGGGAGGACTTTCTTGCTCGACATGATAGTATGCTATCTGGTTGATCTTTACCTTAACGTGTATACTGTTTGTCTCTCTGTTACATGTTGGTAAAGCCCTTAGGATGTGTACTTGACTACTTGGACTATGATGGGGATCATACTAGTGGGGACATGGTAGTCCATAAGTACATCCTTCAAAGTCCCTAGTCGTGGGTGTATCGAGACGGGGCATCGATATACCAGAGTAGACTGGCGTATACCTTCTCGACCCATACAGATGGGCGATGGATGATCCCATATCCATCGGTGTTTGACATCAGAGATGATATACGGGTGCTCAGTGGAGACTGAGTACACTGGACGGACTCGCCGAGAACTCCCAGATGGTATTTACCTCACGTCAGATGGCAGTTCTCTGGTGACACTGGTACAGAGTAGTCTGTTGACCCGAGATCGTCATAGAGTCTTGTGTGGTTCCCACTGTGCTTTGATTTCCATCTTACCACATCCAAGAGGGCGTGCAAAACGGTGGTTTTTGGGTACAGTCCCGAGTCACATGGAGGCAATGAGCGATAGGAGGGGATTCGTCTCTCCCGGTATAGGGGGTTGATGTTGCGCTGTGTTCGATTGGCTATAACAGGAAATCCCTGGCCAGAGTTGCTGAGATTTACTGGTAAGTGTTACCTGTAGTTTCTCGAATGTTATAGACCTCATATCGACACGACTTATCGAGCTATTGGGGTCTGACGTTTACCACCCCTAGGCGAGATATGCGACATATCAGACGATCAGACCGGACTGTACGGTAGTGTTACTGGTTGGATTCACTGGAGTGTGAGCGGGCTTGCTCGTCGATCTTCAGATCGCTCAATACCCGGGTGGCCGTTACGTTTAGCAGACCGCTTGCGGCTTGTGGGTGTTTGATATGATCATCACCTGCTGCCGGCGTATTGACGAATCTTTAGAGTCCTACACAGAGGTTTCCTGGTTCAAGCGAAACGAAATAGGAGCGCATATGAGATATGTGCGGGACCGAGAATAATGCGTGTATGTGATACCGTATTCTATTCTCGCGATGAATGTATCGAATGGTTATATGCGATATAACCTAGTTATCGAATCGAGGGTTGATTCGATAAGCCGATACATTGGATACTAGTCGGTTATATGCGATATGACCGGATCGTTAAATCAAGTGTTGATTTAATGATTTAATGTATAATTATATATTTGATATATTACTTTGCATTAACTAGTATCGGTTCACTTTGAATGGATTTTCTCACTCGGATGTGCGCATTGTATATGCGATATGATTTTGTGCACATGATTGTATCATGTTTGATGATACATGTTAACTTGGATTTGTGTGAAGATTAAACCATGGTTGTGAGAGTGGTTAGGGTTTTGTTTATTCTCCCATTATTTATTTATTCATTTATTTGTTTATTCTTTTGGAAAAGATAAAGAGAAAAGAATGGTGGCTAATTTTGTTTCATGTTGAAGCTTCTTGAAGCTTTGATCAAGTCAACCATTCTTATCTCATCCTTAACCCTAACCATTCCCACTAACCCTAGTTTAATCTCTACACTTGACCATGGTTTGCATTATGATAAGTTTTCATTTTTCTTTTCTATTTTAAATTATTCTTATCATAACAATTATCATCATCTTCTTGCTTTCTTCATCTTCTTCACTTGAAGAAGCTTGCTTCATCAATGGTGATTGATGAAAACAAGTGAGAAATCCAATTCTAAAGTCTACCCACTTCCTATTTCTTCATCCTCTACCTCTTGCCAAGTAGTAGAGTGTGTTTTCTTCACAAGTTTCATCACTTGGTGAAGTTGGAGCTTGATCTAGCGATGCTTCGACGTAGATCATCTTCGGCACGAAGCCGACGACCTTGCCCGCTCTTTCTCCGATGAAGCCGACGCCAGAGCCCAGATTTTGATTTGGACAGCGGAGATGACTTCATTGCGGAGCCGTGGAGGTGGAGCACCGGATCTACAAAGGTTGTATTTCCGTATTCTTATAGTTAAGTGTTAACTAGTTTATTGTTTCGCCTAGATTTCTAGCCAACGGTCCGTATTAGGGTTTCTCGGCACCTAGATTTTTTGAAATTGGCATGGTTGATACCTTGTGAGACCTCACTAGGGTGCCTAGGAACCCTACAGTGGTATCAGAGCCTAGCTAGAGCCTTAGACGAAGTCTAGACGGAATTTGAAGTCCGAACGAACCCGAAACCCGATCACAAAAATGCTCTCTGTCCTTTTTCCAAAAACTGGGATTTTTCCAAATTAAAAATATGCAGAAAACCCAGCAGGGAAATATAAGAATTACGGCGCAAAAAATTTTGGATGAACAGTGTAAACGGCGGCGGAACCGCGGCATAAGCCTAGCTTATGCGGCGGTTCCGCGGCAGAATCATGACGTCAGCCCTAACTGTTTGCACAGTAATTCATTGTTTCAGGTGCTGAGTTCTCTGGGTATTTTTAAAATTTATTCAAGAGTTGAATTTTCTGGAGTTATTTTGGGGATTCGAATGTTCGATCGGATTATCAAATTTTGTCTGTGTGGCTTTCCGGATAAATTTTAGAATATGTTAAAAAGTTCGACCGGATATTAATACCCAATTTTTCCCCTGTCGGGAAATTTCCAAGTGTTGGATTTTTCCGTAGTTTGACGACGTTCTAAGTAGTGCAAGTAACGCGATGGACCCTCTAGAAGACAACAAACCTTAACTCGATTATGTGACCGTCTTGAACTGCCCTTTGAACCTTCGGGTTTGGGGCAGTACGGCGTGCCACATGTGAGGCGTTGGCTTGACCCTTCTACGGCTGGACCGTTGGTACTGAGGCACGAACTGAATGTTGTTGGACTCATATTTCATGTGTTGATCTGTATCGGGAAAACTTGGGTGTTCGAATATTCAATCGGAAAGTTTAACATTTTCAATTTATCCGGAATGGGATACAATAATTGGAATTCACAAGAAGTTATGAGATAACTGAATGAATGTTATAAACATAGCAGTTTAGTCTCACTTGATCGGTTGCCACGAAATTTTGATGTGATCAAAAGTCCGTCGCAATCACGTAGCGTACGCGGATACTCGCCGGGTAAACTTAATAGACAGCCTCACTCCATAGCCCCGACCAAGTGAATGTAGGAGAACCCCGTCGCCGAAAGCATCCGTTCGGGTGCTCCCGGTAGCGGTGTTCCGCCTTGGTGCACTTCGTCGACGGTATCGGGGGTGCGACCGTCTACTGAAGTTTGCGACGAGCATTCGATCAGGATGTCGGGAATCTTGTTGAATTACCCGACTTGGTATTGAAAAGTGTTTTCGATAATGAGACTAAAATGCGGGGTTTATAATTGTTAGACATGCGATGTCTAAGTAATTCATTTGGTCAGGCATGCGATGTCTGAGGTGGTTGCGGATTCCAACTGTTGTAGTTTTACACTTTCTTTTCTGTGACCGTAAGTGTAATATGTGATATCGCCGGTTTCGTTGCTATATGTCAACGACAATTGGGATGCGCATATTTACTTACGTTGATGACATGTGATGTTATGTGTTGCTGGATATGTTATATTGGATCGTCGTGTTTGAATAGCCGGGGGTTTTTATGTGAGATGAGTGTTTTTCATTTTCATTCATGTAAAAACTTGTATGTAATATTCTTTTATTGGGGCGCTTCCGGGTTGCGGAAGTTGTCACCGTTTGTATATTATTTACTTTTCCGCACTAGGATAGACCCAAGGAGGAGGGCACAAGTAACCGGGTTCTGGAGTTCAGTGGGAGACCAACTCGAGGAGTCGAGTCCGGGTCTCCTAACTCCAGAATTGGTAGGGTTGCTTGCCGCTCTCGTAGGGGTCTAGGGGTGTGGGTTTGGCTATTCATCACGACCGTGGAATCCGTGTTTTATACTGACTCGTATTGAAAACACGGACGTCCTAGTATATCCAATATTTCATATGTTTCTTCTGCTGCGATATCTGTGATGTGATCGTGTGATGTTCTGTGATAGATACATTATATAGTATATATGATATATTATATAGACGTTACTTATCTTTTACACCCGCGCTAGCCCTGCCCCGCTCTGCCGTTAGTTACCTAACCTAACGGTGCACGAGGGGACATCGAGGCGAATGCGGATGGCATAAGTGTACGTCGTATTTATCTGTGATGATTAGGTACTTAAATGATGGGACTTCATTAATGTGATTAATGAAATAAAAGAAACCTAAGATGTTGTAGAATCGAATTTCAAAATAAAACAGGTAGCTACAGTTCTTGCTTTGCACAGAGGTATATGTGATATATCCTGCACCTTATTCGATGAGGAAAGGACCGAGATCCCTTCACCGGGAGTGACTCCTTTAGCAATAACTGGCAGATGCTACACACTCGGTTTGTATTTTGATTGCTTTTAAGAGTTTTTGCTTTGCACAATGATATATGTGATATATCCCGCACCTCATTCGACGAGGAAAGGACCGACGATCCCTTCACCGGGAGTGACTCCTTTAGCAAAACTAGAAAAGCCTCAAATGCACTCCATTTTAAAATTATTTGATTCTACAACGATATCAAGTTCATTACGCAATAGGTTTTCAGAAAAACCTGACATAGCCCTCCGTCATTTCAGATACGTACTAGTTAGTATTCGTGCTGCGGTTGTTTGGCCTCCGTCAAGGCGTAGTGTACGGTAGCTAACTAGTGCTTATCTGCTAGCATATGATGCGATTGGATTAGGGTATTCGTACGGCGTTGTTTGGCCTCCGTCAAGGGTCGTGCGGGTGGGTTTAATTCAATCAGGAAATGACGGGTTGAACTTGACTAGCGGACTATGGGTTGTTTGGCCTCCGTCAAGGTCATAGCGAGCTAGGGGCAAAATATTATCGGGAATTTCAAGTGTTGAAATTTGCAATGAGATTGCATACCTTCTATGAGATAGTTGGATCCCGATACCCGCTGCGAGTAAGAGTTACTCCTGGGAGAGTTTTACACATTACAATTAGCCGATCAAGTAGGTGTCTAGAAAGGTCTCAACGGGGTTACGCCTCTGGGAAAACGAGGTTTACATTAATTAGGTTCGTGCGAAAACACGGGGGACCTCCCTCAAAGTACCGACACTGGCCTGGCTGAAAGATTGGCGAACTTGTAGTGTGTAATTAATCCCGGCTAGTCTTTCCTTTTAGGGTTTGAAGGAAGATTTGATAAAAAGCAGTGGGAGCCATCCTAATTAGATAAAATAATAACCAATCTATTCTTGACAGAGCGCACGCTGAGTGTTTTCTTCTCTCTCTCTCCAGGTAGCGACCATATCACGCCTTAATCAAGATAATAATACGGATAATTGACCGAACCCGCTTGTTATACTGAGCTGGGGAACGTTGGTCCCGCTCAAACTTATAATTGTTATAAGACAGAGCAGGAAATTGGGGAATACCAGATTTCCCGTGCCGCCCAAACGAAGAGAGTGCATGCTGATGCATCATCTTCGGGTGTGTTCGTTACAAAGAACTGTTTCTCTGTATCCTCTACGTCCTGGGTATGTGATACCAGATCAGGATCCCAGATATGTAATCTGTTACATAGGGCTACAGAAAGGTAGAGAACTGAGAACGGGTGATAAGTTTCATGAGGCAGAAAACGGGGCAAGTGTTGCAGCCAAGTCTGTTGGTCACTGTCACCCTGTATTACCAATACATTGATTCTGAACGAATGTTATTAGATACCGAACCTGATATACAAAATCATATCTATCTCTTTATTAGTAAAGAAATGATAAAATTTTGTATAGATGGATAATGTTTTGAACATTTCCTATATCAAAAGTTGATCGGTTCAGGCACGTTATCTAAAAGCATTAATGTTCTAAATCAAACTACAGTTCTTAGTATACGGAACACACAAAAGAGGAAGAGTTCAGAAATGAACGAATCCTTCTTGAGGTATTATAGACTAGGTCAAATCAATGCGACCCGACTGGCTGAGTTACATTTAGATGCATATTTAAATCAGTTTGAATTTACATCTTGTGAAACTCTCCAGTCAAGTCACAAAGATAAGATGGCCACAGCTCCGTTTACTGGAAACAGAGAGAGAGTTAGTGAACTCTTGGGATGATACATGTTGATGTATGTAGGTCCCCTGTCTACACATGCCAGGAATGGTTCTTTGTACTTCGTTACATTCTCTGATGATCTCTTTAGATTCAGACATATGTTCCTGTTGAAACCCATGTCCGAACCTTTTGAGATATTCACAGAATATAAGTTAGAATTAGAGAACCAAAATACGGGTATAAGTATTATGTCCTATGATGAGATCAGGGAGGAGAATACTTGTGCATGGAATTCCTGGACTATTCTAAAGGAGAATGAGATTCTCTCTCAGCATTACTCCTCTGTATACACCATAGCACGATGGTATATCGGGGCGGAGCAGATACACCCTATTTGATATGGTGTGCTCTATGATGAGTACTACTGAGTTACCTATTTCCTTTTGGGTGTTATGCGCTTGAGAAGATGCATACCTATTGAATAGGGTTCAAATCAAATCAGTTGCCTACCATTTCATATGTGATATGGAAAGGGAAGAACCCATGTCTTAAGCTAGTTAGGATTTAGGGTTGTCCGGCCTATGTCTAAAAGCAAAATCCGGACAAGCTCGAGGCAAGGTCTGTAATGTAGAACTGGAAAGGTTCCAGCTATACAAAACTGCAGCTGATGATTTGACAGAACCAAAGGATTCAATAGATACCAACGAACCTCAGCCTCTCCGCCGATCTAGTAGGGTTCCTCACCCACCTGAGAGCTACTTCGATTTCTCTACGACAGTGGGAGCGAGGATTGCATCATGAGATGATGACCCAACTAGTTTCGAGCTGGCCATCAGGAGTGGGACTCTATAAGAATGGCTGGATGCTTAGCGATCTGAAATGGAATCCTTATACACCAGCAAAGTATGGACTTTGGTTGCTATATCTGAAGGGTTAAATCCCCATCAGGAGCAAGTATATCTTGAGAAGATTACTTGGTGTAGATGGAAAAGTTGAGACTTTCAAAGCTAGACTTGTTAAAGCTTTTTCGTCATCGACCAGGCGTGGATAATGATGAAACCTTTTCAAGTAGCTGTGCTTAAGTCCATCCAGATCCTACTTGCCACGGCTGCATACCATGACTACGATATCTGGCGGTTGGGTGCCATGACTGCTTTTCTAAATGATGTTTTAGAAGAGTGCGTCTATAAGTACACAGCCAGAGGGTCTCGTAGACAGTGGGAGCAGCGGAAACGTGTACAAGATGCTTTATAGGATAAAGCAGGCATCGCGGAGTTGGAACATCTGTTTTGATTTGTCAAAGAAGTTGACATCATCAAAATGGTAGATGAACCTTGTATAAACAAAAAGGTAGTAGGGAGTATGGTGGTGATCCTCGTAGAGTACGTGGATGACATACTCTTGATAAGAAAGGAGTTTCTTATGCTACGCTCGATCAATCTCCGCCTATCACAATGATTCTCCATATAGGATCAAAGTGATACCTCCTAAATCCTGGATTTTGGATCTATGAGATAGATCTAAATGGATGTTAGAATACTCACTAGCTGTAGTGAGATGGTATCAGTTGATCCTGGGGAGAATCACTGGAATGGTTCCAGGGTGATAAAGACGACTGAGTGTCAGTCGCAGGCCTTGTCTCTACCCTCAGTGGAGGGACGGTATGTTGGAAAAGTTCCAAGCTAGATACCGTGACATACTGGACGATAAAGGCTGGATACATCGCTACTTAACATGCTACCAAAGAGGCAGTCTGGGTGTATATTAGTTCATGAGATGAACTTAGTTCCTCCCATTGTGTGACAATGGAGTTGTGGCTTATGCCAAGGAACGCCCGTCCCATCAGTGATCCAGACATATTCTAAGGCAGTATAACCTGATCATGGAGATGCTTGATCTCCAAGGGATAGAGGTTAGGAGAGTAGACTCAGAGGACAACACAGCGGATCCACTCACAAAGGCCAGTTCCCAGAGAGAGATTTTTAGGGGATGGTTGAGTATGAGATACTACAACCACTGCTATCAGATGGCCCTAGTGCAAGTGGGAGATTGTTAGTTATATGTATGCCCTAGAGGCCATTACTATACATAGGATGTATATTGTAGTGGATGCTGGGACATATATAGGGAGGACTTTCTTGCTCGACATGATAGTATGCTATCTGGTTGATCTTTACCTTAACGTGTATACTGTTTGTCTCTCTGTTACATGTTGGTAAAGCCCTTAGGATGTGTACTTGACTACCTGGACTATGATGCGGATCATACTAGTGGGGACATGATAGTCCATAAGTACATCCTTCAAAGTCCCTAGTCGTGGGTGTATCGAGACGGGGCATCGATATACCAGAGTAGACTGGCGTATACCTTCTCGACCCATACAGATGGGCGATGGATGATCCCATATCCATCGGTGTTTGACATCAGAGATGATATACGGGTGCTCAGTGGAGACTGGGTACACTGGACGGACTCGCCGAGAACTCCCAGATGGTATTATACCTCACGTCAGATGGCAGTTCTCTGGTGACACTGGTACAGAGTAGTCTGTTGACCCGAGATCGTCATAGAGTCTTGTGTGGTTCCGACTGTGCTTTGATTTCCATCTTACGACGTCCAAGAGGGCGTGCAAAACGGTGGTTTTTGGGTATAGTCCCGAGTCACATGGAGGCAATGAGCGATAGGAGGGGATTCGTCTCTCCCGGTATAGGGGGTTGATGTTGCGCTGTGTTCGATTGGCTATAACAGGAAATCCCTGGCCAGGGTTGCTGAGATTTACTGGTAAGTGTTACCTGTAGTTTCTCGAATGTTATAGACCTCATATCGACACGACTTATCGAGCTATTGGGGTCTGACATTTACCACCCCTAAGCGAGATATGCGACATATCAGACGATCAGACCGGACTGTACGGTAGTGTTACTGGTTGGATTCACTGGAGTGTGAGCGGGCTTGCTCGTCAATCTTCAGATCGCTCAATACCCGGGTGGCCGTTACGTTTAGCAGACCGCTTGCGGCTTGTGGGTGTTTGATATGATCATCACCTGCTGCCGGCGTATTGACGAGTCTTTAGAGTCCTACACAGAGGTTTCCTGGTTCAAGCGAAACGAAATAGGAGCGCATATGAGATATGTGCGGGACCGAGAATAATGCGTGTATGTGATACCGTATTCTATTCTCGCGATGAATGTATCGAATGATTATATGCGATATAACCTAGTTATCGAATCAAGGGTTGATTCGATAAGCCGATACATTGGATACTAGTCGGTTATATGCGATATGACCGGATCGTTAAATCAAGTGTTGATTTAATGATTTAATGTATAATTATATATTTGATATATTACTTTGCATTAACTAGTATCGGTTCACTTTGAATGGATTTTCTCACTCGGATGTGCGCATTGTATATGCGATATGATTTTGTGCACATGATTGTATCATGTTTGATGATACATGTTAACTTGGATTTGTGTGAAGATTAAACCATGGTTGTGAGAGTGGTTAGGGTTTTTTTTATTCTCCCATTATTTATTTATTCATTTATTTGTTTATTCTTTTGGAAAAGATAAAGAGAAAAGAATGGTGGCTAATTTTGTTTCATGTTGAAGCTTCTTGAAGCTTTGATCAAGTCAACCATTCTTATCTCATCCTTAACCCTAACCATTCCCACTAACCCTAGTTTAATCTCTACACTTGACCATGGTTTGCATTATGATAAGTTTTCATTTGTCTTTTCTATTTTAAATTATTCTTATCATAATAATTATCATCATCTTCTTGCTTTCTTCATCTTCTTCACTTGAAGAAGCTTGCTTCATCAATGGTGATTGATGAAAACAAGTGAGAAATCCAATTCTAAAGTCTACCCACTTCCTATTTCTTCATCCTCTACCTCTTGCCAAGTAGTAGAGTGTGTTTTCTTCACAAGTTTCATCACTTGGTGAAGTTGGAGCTTGATCTAGCGATGCTTCGACGTAGATCATCTTCGGCACGAAGCCGACGACCTTGCCCGCTCTTTCTCCGATGAAGCCGACGCTAGAGCCCGGATTTTGATTTGGACAGCGGAAATGACTTCATTGCGGAGCCGTGGAGGTGGAGCACCGGATCTACAAAGGTTGTATTTCCGTATTCTTATAGTTAAGTGTTAACTAGTTTATTGTTTCGCCTAGATTTCTAGCCAACGGCCCGTATTAGGGTTTCTCGGCACCTAGATTTTTTGAAATTGGCATGGTTAATGCCTTGTGAGACCTCACTAGGGTGCCTAAGAACCCTACACAACATCTTTAGGTTTTTTTTCTTTCCATTAATCTCATTAATGAAGTCCCATCATTTATATTTCCCTAAACATCATAGAAAAAGAAACGAAAGTAGAACGTACGATTATACCATCCGCATTCTCCACGGGACCCCATCATGCACCGTTAGGTTACTTAACTAACGTCAGAGTGGGGGATGGACTAGCGCGGGTGCAAAACATAAGCAACGTTTATTATATATATCATATATATCATTCTTCTCACGCGGTTATATGATCACATCACAGAACACAGCAGCAGAAGTCAACATATGAAATATTGGATATATTATGAAGTCCGTGTTTTAAATTAATCCAATAATGAAAAACACGGATTCCACAGTCGTGATGAATAGCCAAACCCACATCCCTAGACCCCTACAAGAGCGGCAAGCAACCCTGCCAATTCTAGAGTTAGGAGACCTAGTCTCGACTCCTCGAGATGGTCTCCCACTAGACTCCAGAACCCGGTTACTTGTGCTCCCCACCTTGGGTCTATCCTAATGCGGAAAAGTAAATAATAAACATCAATGGCGATATCATTCTCAACCCGGAAGTGTCCCAATAAAAGAATATTACATATAAATTTTACATGAATGAAAATTGAAAAACTCTCATCTCACATAAACCCCCCTCCCCCCGATTATTCATTCACGAAGATCCAATATAACATATCACGGCAACACATAACATCACATGTTATCAACGTAAGTAAATACGCGTATCTCAAATTCCGTTGATATATTGCAATGAGATTTGGGATACCCCACATATTATACTTACGGTCGCAGAAAAGAAATGAAAAACTATAATAATTAGAATCCGCATTTCCTTAGACATCATAAACCCGGAATATCTCATATTCTGAATTTCATACCTAACCCTATAAACCTTGCATTTTAGTCTCATATCGAAAACTTTTTTCAATAATTTAGTCGGGTAATTCAACAAGATTCTCGATTACCTGATCGAATACTCGTCGGGAACTTTAGTAGATGGCCGCACCCCTGATGTTGTCCACCAAGTGCACTTAGGCAGAACACCGTAGCCGCGAGCACCCGAGTGGTGGTTTTGGCAATGGGGTTCTCCTAAAGTCACTTGGTCGGGGCTATGGGGTATGTGTCACGCCCCGCTTCCCAAAATACGGAAAACGATGGATGACTAGGCCAGCCATGCTCCTACGGTCGGGGAATCATCCCGCCGTAGTCACACTTCGGCTTCTAGCATTACATGGTAATCAGTAAATAAAGCACAGTAGTAAAGGAATCACATCACTAATTTATTACATTAAAATTCCATTGTTCACAAATTACAGATAACAAGAACAATTACTAACCAAATTCAATCTCTCGATCACGTTTATGGAAAACAGTAAATGAAGGAAGTACACCAGACTATATCTCCATGAACTCGAAGGATAGATCCGTCTCCTGTGCTGGTCCTTCCACGGAATCTGAGCATGCATACTCAGGTCGTCAGAGCGACACAATAACAATATTATTATAATAAGATGAAACAGGTAAATGAGGTAATACTAGTGTAAGAACAATGCAAGTAATCACTATGTCACTATATGATGCAGAATATGTTTTGTGTCCCTATCGGTCTCTAGGTCATGTTTGAAATCGTTTAGTGGAAGGAGGATCATATTTAACAGGAGTCTCGTACATACCCGAGACAACGGCCCACATGCTCGGGACATAACCCTGTCAGCCGGATCGCTAGATCCTACCTAATATATATATATCACTGCTCGAATGATCATCCTATAAAACACGGTCCCGCTAAATACGATTCTCTTTCCACTTCGATTTTCCCTTTATCCTCAGGTTTTCACTATTTGTGATCTTGATTCAGTCGTGTACAAGTATACCAATGTCACGGTTTTATCACTGTATCACTCACTGTCACTAATATTCACTTTCCATTGGTGTACTCGTCACTCCTAAACCAACATCAACCACGCACGATAATGCAATGTCCACTGACTATAACACGCACTAACACTAAGTATATGGCCAATGGGGGTATGATATATGTATGCATGCCATCATTAAGCTATGAGTACTATGAATCAATAAGCATGTCATTATCTTACAAAAATTGCATAAACTCATATGTTAACAATTCAACAAAATGATGCAAGTAAGATAAATAGAACACTCAGTCAGAAATTCATCAAAATTTGTTCAGTTCAATCGGGATTCCGGTTTTCAAGATACAGCTGTTTCATTTTAAGTACTCGCGGCTGGAAATTCAGTTTCAGAACTGAACGTCCGTTTCGCGACACGAATTGCACCCAGTTGGGTTTAGATTTTAACGATGCTACAGTTGAATGAAATCTATGGTTTTCAATAGAATATTCAAAGCAACAGACGGATCCTCAATCGCGTCTGTACGTTGAAAGTTATACACAGTTTAATATCAGTATGTCACTTCTGAATCTGTTCTGGACAGTTATACGTTCTGCCCTTTTTTTTACAGTTTAAAATAGCAAACGGCAATGAAACGGAATGGTACCACTTGTTTTGTTTAGATAACATAATTATATTTAATCTAATGCAGAGTTCTGTAACATACGAGTTCAGGAAACACAGTGACACACATTTTGGTACAGTACACGATAAACAGAGTCGCTCTGGACTGCAATCCAGAGTCGCACTCCGATCTAATTTTAATCGCAATTACATAACATAAATCATTATAATCTTACATAAGGTTAAAGTTCGTCGAGTCGTCTTCGATTTAAGCCCTCAAACGTATCATTCCAATATGTATATAATTTACGGTGATTTTATTCATTTTCAGATACGAGAAAAATTCTAGTTTTAACGGCATATTTGGGGGTATCAATTTTTGTCACTAACAATCGTATTTTCCAGTGAGATTCATACACGATATTTATCATCATATGGGCCAACAGAAAATATCATTTTCCGTCAAAATAAACAATTATATTCATTGGAGACTAGCATCGAACACTTAGGTCACATAATATATCGGTAATCGGCAAATTTATAAACTATATGATTTAGGTTTGTACCACAACTATATTAGCATGAAGCAAGCAAATACTTGCCTGGAAACGTCTCGGGATCGCACGGCAGCAGCGGCATCATGAACGCGTGATGTACGCCGTGAAACGGATTTGCGCGAGCTTGGCTCGAGATGCGGAATTTGCGTCGGAGTTGTCCGGAGTCTTTGCACGGTCACTGGAGGTTGAGGGGTGCTTGATGGTCCTCTGCGAGTGCACTGGGGTCGACGACGGTCGACGGCGTCGCTCCGTCGATGGCCAAGGTGAGTGCTTGGAACAAAAATGGGTTTTGTGTGTTTTTGGGGAGAGGGAGAGGGTAAGCAGTGGGGCTTGGGCTTGTAGTGATGGTGATGATGCTGAGGAGGTGGAGGTCGACGACGTAGTTCAGGTCGGTTGGGGCTCGCCGTCGTCGAGTGCAAGAGTGGCCGAACTCGGGTGTGGGGTTGTGTACAGAGGTGCTCGGCAGGGGCTCAGGTTGATGAAGGGTGGAGTCGTAGAGGGAGAAGGTTGGTGGAGGAGGAATGAGCGAGGGTTGCCGAGGGTTGTCGAGGGTCGTCACCGGCGGCGAAGTGAGGGAAAAATGGTGCTCGGTGAGTTTTTTGTGAGGGAGAGAGATGAGGGATTTTTGAAAAATGAGGGAGATGAGAGATAGATGAGGGCGTGAGGGATGAATGAGGGTTGAAAGTCGTGGGTGAACGTTGCAGGAGCGGGGGCGTGGGCGTGAGGCGCGGCGGAGAAATGGGATCGCGCGCGGGAATGGGGGAGAGCCGTTGGGGGAGAAGCACAGGATCGGGTCGGGTCGGGTGTGGAGGCGGGCCGGAGAGAGTGGGCTTGGGTTTAATTAAAGGATTTATAAAAGAGTGTGTGGGCTGAAGAGACGAATGGGCTGGGTAATTTTAATAAGGATTTATTAAGGAAAAATTTGAGTGGGCTGAGGGAGGAAACGGGCTAAGTGTTTTATTTGTTTTAAATTTTAATTTTGGAAAAATTTTATGGGCCGGCAGGGAAATAAGCTTGGGCTGTGGGTTTAGGGAAAAAAATAAAGGTTAATTTAAATTGATTTTATTTGTTTTAGTTTTGGTATTAATTTAATTTGGCTCTTAGAGTTTGGACTATGATTTCAAAAGAGTTGGAAAAATAAGGTTTAAATAAATATTAAGCTTAAACAACCAATTCAAATACGAAGGGAAAAAGAAAGGAAACCACTGGAATTCAGAAAATAGGGAACTTTTATTAAAATAGAAACGGGGATTTACATCATACCCCCCTTAACAAAAATTTCGTCCTCGAAATTTAACAAGGATACGAGGAGACAATGTACTAAACAAAGAGATGTGGATAACGATCACGGATATCTTCCTCCCGCTCCCAGGTGGTTCTCCTGGGGAACGACCGCCCCAAGACACTTGGACTAAAGGAATGATCTTATTCTTCAGCACTTTCTCTCTTCGGTCGAGGATGGTAGTAGGCTGCTCTTCGTACGATAAATCGGTACCCAAAACTAGTTCTGAATGGTCCAGGACATGGCTCTCATCCCGAACATAACGCCGCAACTGTGACACGTGGAAGGTATTGTGCACACCAGCTAGCGATGGAGGCAAGGCAAGTCGATAGGCCACCTCTCCTACTCGCTCTAGCACCTCAAAAGGTCCGATAAAGCGGGGACTAAGCTTTCCCCGGCCTCCGAACCTGATAACTCCACGAGTAGAGGAAATCTTCAAGAACACGTGATCTCCAACTTCGAATTCTAGTGCCCTCCTGCTGGCATCTGCCCAACTCTTCTATCGATCCTTAGCCGTCTTAATACGTTGCCTGATCATTTGAACCTTGTCAACTGTCTGAACAATGAGTTCGGGGCCCAGTAATCTTCGTTCTCCCACATCATCCCAACATACTGGGGATCGACACTTCCGCCCGTATAGTGCTTTAAAAGGAGCCATCTGAATACTAGCCTGATAACTATTGTTGTAAGAGAACTCGACTAGATGCAGATGGTCCTCCCAGGAACCCTGAAAGTCCAACATACAGGCTCTCAACATATCCTTGAGCGTCTGAATTGTACGCTCGGATTGTCCATCCGTTTGCGGGTGATACGCTGTGCTGAATTTAAGGTGGGTTCCCAAACTCTTCTGTAGGCTCTTCCAAAAGTGTGACAAGAATCTGGTGTCCCGGTCTGACACAATGCTGACTGGAACACCGTGAAGTCGTACAATCTCCTGCATATATCTTTATGCCAGTGATTCTGTCGACTGTCCCACTCGGAAAGGTAGGAAGTGTGCAGCTTTTGTGAGGCGATAGACGATAACCCAAATGGCGTTATTGCCCCTAGGGCTCCGTGGTAAGGCCGTCACAAAATCCATGGTAATGTGCTCCCACTTCCTTTCAGGTATCGGCAGTGGTTGTAACAATCCTTCTGTCCTCTGATGTTCCTGTAAGTCCGTGTTGCCCATCCCGGTGCTTACGGGAGGCGGAAAACATAATAAAAAACGGATTTTTAATGACTTAGGCAACATGGACTTTGCTTGTGAGGATCTTTGCTAAACGAAAACTAGCTAAAGTAAACTAACAACTAACTAAGTTGTAGAAAGGTTATACCTTGAGCTCGAACTCCTTCTCTCCTTGCTCGTCGGAATGGTAGAAAGGCCTCACCTTGCTTGTCTTCTTCCGTCAAAGAAAGATCCACTTGAAAGCCACCACCTTTAGCTTTAACTCCAAGCTAGGAGTAACTAGAGTGCAAGAAATGCTAAGACTTGAACCCTAGAAGAGAGTAGAGAGGATCAAGTGAAGGTTTTTCTCAAGCTTTTTGTTTCTCAACACATGAGAGGGAGAGAGCTTGAGGGAGAGGATGAACAAGAGAGAGAAATGATATGAGAGAATGAGAAAATAATAGAGCTCTTCTTACTAATATGTGTGAATTAATTTAATTGAATAATTAGCTAGATAATTATCATGGTAAATCATGACATGACCATTATCATTTCAAATTGCAAAGATCAAAAAGCATCTTCCAAAAGAAATTATGATGGTCAAAGTGTCAACCTTGGTCAACAAGTCAAAGAAGTCAAAAGGTCAATAACCACAACCATGGATAATTATCAAACTAATTACTAATTAACAATAACACACACATAAATATTAGGGTTAATAAAATGATAATAGCCATTAACCCTAATCAAGGTCCTCTCCCTCAATCTCAAGCAACTGTGCATACGCACCCGCATTCGTGATCCGAGGAACACGAACACAACGAGAAAAACCAATCTCAAAACATATACTAGGATCCGGCTTAAACCAAAGCCCGCTAGTATAAACTGTCCGGACAGCAAACGTGCATAAGTGCGCGAATGTGAACGAACCCTGTCGCAAAACCATGCGACCTCTACTCATTTTGCCTAAAGGCGAATAGCTCTCTGTGTGGGACTCTAAAGACTCGACACTACGCTGGCAGTGGGTTTAACCACAGACCGCAAGCGGCACTAGCTGTACGTAACGGTCCCCAGGTAGATGTCGATAAGAAGACTGACGAGGTGAACCCCATCTGCACTCCTACTGAGCCTGTATGTGACAATCTCCGTACAGTCCGGTCTGTTCGTCTGATACATCGCATGGCGGGCCTAGGGGGGCGGTGAACGTCAGTCCCCTAATAGCGGTACAAGTCGTGTCGGAGTGTAGCCCAGAACACCCTGAGATAACACTGGAAACCTACCAGTATATCTCGCTTGCCCTGGCCAGGGACTACTCGTGTAATGGCTCTCCTAGACACAGCGCGATGTCAACCCCCAATACCGGGAGAGACGAATCCTGTCTAACCGTCACTGCCTCCAAGTGCTTCGGGACTGCACCCAAAAACTACCTGTTTGCACAGCTCCTTTGAGCCGTGGTAGGGTAGTAATCAAAGTGCAGTGGGAACACACTCAAGGCGAAGTGACAGTGTCAAGTCAGCGGACTAAGCTGTACTCATGTCACCTGGGAACTGATAACTGACGATAGGTATATTACCAACCAACAGTTCCCGACGAGTCCTGTCCAGTGTACTCGTAACCTAACGAGCACCCGCATACTATCCCAAGTACGACGTACTAACGGCTGTGGGACAGACCGTCTCCCACACTGGGATGAGAAGCGCATACGCTAGTCTACTCCGGAGTATCGATGCCCTGTCTCGATAGTCCAACGACCAGGGACCTGTATAAGGATGTGCTTATAGATTACCCAGCTCCCACGAGTGCGAGCGCCATCACAACGCTGGTAATCAAGCAAAGATCCTAAGGGCTCTACTAATATGTATACCAGCAATATGCTAAAAGAAACACATGCACATATTAAAGCAGAGACAAACCAAGTAGCATACTACCATTTCGAGCAAGATTGTATATACAACTGTGAATATCCCAAGCTTCCATTAAGTAATATACAAACTAGTATGATACAGTAATGGCCTCTAGGGCATATACACTAACAATCTCCCACTTGCACTAAGGCCATGTACTGGCGTATCGAAGACCTATCATCTCGATCAGCCGCTCGAACTGAGTCTGGGGTAGGGCCTTTGTGAGTGGATCTGCAGTGTTATCCTCTGATGCAACTCTCCGGACCTCGATCTCCTGGCGATCCACGATCTCCCTGATCAGGTGATACCGCCTTAAGATGTGTCTGGATTTCTGATGGGACCTGGGTTCCTTCGCTAAAGCTATAGCCCCGTTGTTGTCGCAATATAGAGGTATTGGGTCAACAATGGACGGAACCACCTGAAGTTCTTTCAAGAACTTCCTCATCCAGACAGCTTCTTTTGCGGCATCAGATGCAGCGATGTATTCCGCTTCCATAGTCGAGTCAGCAACGGTTTCCTGTTTGGAGCTCTTCCAACACACCGCCCCTCCATTGAGGGTAAAGACAAAACCCGACATGGACTTGGAATCATCCTTGTCACTCTGGAAGCTGGAGTCAGCAAAGGCCTCAATCTGCAGGTCTTTTCCGCCATACACCAAGAACATCTCCTTAGTCCTTCTCAGGTACTTGAGAATGTTCTTTACTGCTATCCAATGTTTCTCCCCAGGGTTTGACTGATACCTGCTTACCACACTCAGTGCATAAGCCACATCCGGTCTGGTACACAACATCGCATACATTATAGAGCCTACCGCAGAAGCGTAGGGTATAATAGACATGCGATCCCTCTCCAAATCAGTCTTGGGAGACATCTCTTTTGAGAGGGTGATCCCGTGACAAGCCGGTAGATTACCGCGCTTGGAATCTTCCATACTGAATCTCTTCAGTATGGTGTCGATGTACCTGGACTGCGAGAGTCCTAATATCCTCTTGGATCTGTCACGGTAGATCCGGATACCCAGAATGTAGGAGGCATCACCCAGGTCTTTCATGGAGAACCTGTGTGACAAGAACCCCTTGACAGATTGTAGCATAGGAATGTCATTTCCTATTAAGAGAATGTCATCCACGTATAAAACGAGGAATACTACAGTTCTCGCTACAAATCTACAATAGATGCATGGTTCATCTGGATTTTTGATAAAGCCAAATTCTTTGACCGTCTCATCAAAACAGATGTTCCAACTCCGCGATGCCTGCTTGAGTCCATAAATGGACTTGAGCAACTTGCACACCTTTCCGCTGCTCCCACACTGAATGAAACCCTCTGGCTGATCCATATAGACACACTCTTCTAAATGACCATTTAGAAAAGCTGTCTTTACGTCCATCTGCCAAATCTCATAATCGTGGAAAGCAGCAATGGCAAGAAGGATCCGAATGGATTTCAGCATAGCTACTGGAGAAAAGGTTTCGTCATAGTCCAAACCAGGTCGCTGACGAAAACCCTTTGCTACCAGTCTAGCTTTATAGGTCTCAACCTGTCCATCTACACCAATCTTCCTTTTGAAGATCCACTTGCATCCTACGGGTTTTACCCCATCTGGAGCAATGTCCAACGTCCATACTTTGTTGGTGTACATGGACTCCATCTCGGTCCGCATTGCATCCAGCCATTTTACCGAGTCGACGCTCTGAATGGCTTGCTGGAAGCTAGTAGGTTCATCACAATCCAGGATGCAGTCTTCTCTATCCCCGTCAATGAGAAAACCGTAGTATCTCTCGGGCGGATGAGACTGCCTACTACTCCTGCGGAGTGGCATAGGAATGTCCTGTTCTTTCGAACCTGCTGGTTCCTCTAAGCTTTCAGTAATGGTTTGTGGTTCTGGAATTTCTTCCAGTTCTACTGCGCTCCCGCTTATCTGATTTTCTAAAAACTCAGTTTCCAAGAAGCGGGCATGACGAGAAACAAGGACTTTTTGCTCCTCTGCGTAATAGAAGAGATACCCCTTGGAGTTCTTTGGGTATCCCACAAACTTGCACTGTACTGAGCGTGCCTCGAGCTTGTCCGCATGCTGCTTTTTTACAAAAGCTGGACATCCCCATGTCTTAAAGGATTTAAGACAGGGTTTCTTCCCACTCCACATCTGATATGGTGTGGTAGGCACTGTTTTAGTAGGAACTTGGTTCAAGAGATGTGCAGCTGTTTCCAGTGCATAGCCCCAGAAAGATCGCGGTAACTCAGCCTTACTCATCATGGACCGTACCATATCCAATAGGGTTCGGTTCCGTCTCTCCGATACACCGTTGTGTTGCGGAGTGTATGGAGGAGTAAGCTGAGAGAGAATTCCATTCTCTTTTAAGTAATTCAGGAATTCGGCACTTAAGTATTCTCCTCCTCGATCCGATCTTAGGATCTTGATACTTTTGCCGGTTTGTTTCTCCACTTCACTCTTATATTCCTGGAACTTTTCAAAGGCCTCGGACTTATGTTTCATTAAGAAGACATGACCGTACCTTGAAAAGTCATCCGTAAAAGTAATGAAGTAAGAGTAACCGCTTCGCGCATGTGTAGACATTGGACCGCACACGTCGCTGTGTACGAGTCCCAAGAGCTCGCTCGCTCTTTCTCCGTGTCCAGTGAACGGAGCCTTTGTCATCTTTCCCATGAGACAAGATTCACAAGTGGCATAAGACTGATACTCGAACGGATCCAAGTATCCTTCTTTATGTAACTTAGTCAACCATGTCTCATTGATGTGACCCAGTCTACAATGCCATAAGAAAGCCTGATTAATATCTGGAGACTTTCTTTTGTGTGTATTCTGGATATTGAAAACCTGTGGTTGGTTTAAAACGTAAATACCGTTGTTTAATGTACCTGACCCAATCAAAACTTGATTAAGGTGAATGTTCACTACATTGCTTACAAATGCAAATTCATAACCTTCTTTAGATAATAAAGATACAGAAATGATATTACAGGTTGCATTTGGTACATAATAACAACTACGCAAAACCAAAAAGTGTCCATCAGATAATCCCAGGTGATATTCCCCCACGGCCTCTGCATCCATGCTAGCACCGTTCGCAACTCTGAGGGTCATGTCACCTGCCTTCAAAACTCTACGCTTTCTCAACGCCTGCAAAGAATTACAAATATGAGATCCTGATCCGGTATCCAATACCCAGGAAGTAGAGTTTATTGATAGACAATTTTCAATAACATACACACCTGAAGCTGAAGCTGCAACTCGCTTCAAATCCTGTGTTCTGGCTTTCCAAGCCTTGCAATCTTGTTTCCAGTGACCACTTTTGTGACAATAGAAGCATTCTTCCTTCCCCACCAGCTTCCCCGCTACCTTTGTTGCTTTACCCTTTCCCTTCGTATCCACTTTACCGACACCGCCTCTTGGTTTGGCGGGGGCTTTCTTCTTCTTGCCCTTGACTTTCGCCCTGGACCTAGAAGAGGAAGATCCTCCTACAAACAAAGTGGATGTCTCCCTACCCTTCTGTAGGGTGCCCTCAGCAGTCCTCAACATGTTCAGAAGTTCGGCAAGTTCAACCTCCTTTCCTTGCATGTTGAAGTTAAGAATGAACTGGGCGTAAGTGGAAGGAAGGGACTGGAGAATCAAATCGGTATAGAGTTCATTCTCCAACGTGGTCCCAAGGTCCGCGAGCTCCTCTATGTAGCCGATCATCTTAAGCACGTGGTCCGCTACCGATGATCCGACGGCCAACCTTGCCGAAAAGAGCTTCTTCGACACTTCGTATCTAGCGATACGAGACTGCTCTCCATACAGTTCTTTTGTATGGAGAAATATGGACTCTAGGTCCATATTCTCGTGCCTCCTCTGATGGTCGTTGTCCATCGAGGCTAGTACGAGGCATCTGGCCCTCGCGCAATCTATCTCCCATGTCTTACGGATTTCAACATCCGCGACGCTGGAGGTGGGACCTGGGACAGGGGGAGCTTTGGTGGTAAGTATATACCCCAGCTTGTCATAAGTGATAGCCATCTTGACATTCCTGAGCCAATCTTTGTAGTTTGGCCCTGTCAATATGTTTTTATCTAATAGTAACTTAAGTCCGGTCATCTTGAATGGTCGCTGCAATTAGGAGAGAGAAAAGAAACACTTTAGCATGATGCTCTTGCAAGTTTAGAGTGGTTTTTAGTTTGTCTAAACTGGATGGCTCCCACTGTCTCTCGAATCCCTTCTCAAACCGTAAAGAAAAGGATTAGCCGGGATCATTCTCACCGTACAATACTTGCTTAACCGTTCAGCCAGGCCAGTGTCGGTACTTCGAGGGAGGTTTTCCAACGCTTTCGCGAAGTTCCTTAATTAAGTAACCTCTTTTCCCTGTGGGCGTAGCCCCGCTAACACCTTTCTAGGCACCTACTAGGTTTATAGCATTGATCGTTAAGTGAGAGTTTTCCCGAGGAGTAGCATATACTCACAGTAGGATCGGGATCCAAATATCATCGCGTGATAAAACCGAAGGAATCCTACCAGAATCATCACACTCCAAATGGTATGCAAATCTAGCAAGTTTCAGTACTTATGAAACTCCCGATGTGGATTTTTGCCCCATGCTCTTATGACCTTGACTAAGGCCAACAAATCATAAGTCACATGTCAAGTTCTACCCGTCGTTATCCAGGTTAATTTGAACCCACCCGTATCCACCCTTGACTATGGCCAACAAGGCAATACGACTGTCTCAAACCAACGCATTCTATCTATGCAACATATGAATACCCACCAGCTACCAAACACTGTGCCTTGACTAAGGCCAACAAACACAGCTTGAATACCGTTGAATTTTCATATGAAACGACGGAGGGCTACGGATGGTTTTGGCGAAACCGTGAACGTAGTGAACTTGATATAATCGATGGAACGAGATAGCTTTTAAAAGGAGTGGTTCAAGCTCCGCGTTTAAAAGTTTAGTTTTTGAAAAGAACCGAGTGGTTTTCAAAGTGTTCCAATCGACTTTTACTTGGTTTATTTCTTGCATTAGTTCTTTTAATGCGTCCCATCATTTAATCCTACCATTGCAGAAAACAACCAAAATATGACGTACGCTTATGCCATTCGCATTCGCCACGGGGCCCCGTCATCACCCGTTAGGTTACTTAACTAACGACAGAGCGGGGGCTGGGCTAGCGCGGCTGTAAAACATAAGCAACGCCTAAATAGTTATTATATATAAATATATAGCAATGATAGACATTACAGATCACAGATGAATACATTGGATATACTAGGAATCCGCAATGCGTTCGAGCCTGCAACGCAAAGCGGATTACACGGTCGCGGTGAACAGCCAATACCCCACCCAAGACCCCTACGGGTGCGGCAAACTACCCGCCAAGCACCCGAAGCGAAGCAACCTCCCTCACCACCGTGAGTAGGCCACTCGGCACTTCGAGATACCCGGTAGTTTGTGCACCCCCTCCATGGGTCTATCCTAGGAGCAAAAACAGTAAAAAGAATTATACAATGACGGCTAACACTGTAAGTGCACGGCGGCGCCCCGGCCGTCAATCCGACGCCGGAATGCGGAAGCGGTGATAAACTTAAATTTTGCGGACTTTGCAAACCGGCACCACCGCGCACTAAACTCCGGATCGTAACCATTAACAAGTCTAAGCAAACTAGCTAGCTAACAAGAGATGGGAATAGAGATATACCGACTGATCCGAGTCCTCCGGTCTTCATCTCCACTCCGATCTTCTCGCGGGATCTCCGTCCGTCTCCTCCTCGTCGGAAAGGGGCACCACATCGCCTGTAGCTTTTACGGGCTCCCACCTCAATACCGAGGCAACTCGGGCGCGAAGCTGGCGAATCGACGCGTCCAAGATTTGCTGTAGGAAGTGTAGAGTCTATGTCTCATTGGGGTTTGTTGCCTTTGGATGGAGGAATGAAGATTGAGCTTTGGAGGGAAATGAAGCTCTCAATTTCTTTTGCATACAAAATGATATGAACCAATATATCTCCTCACAAATGAAGCACTCTCTCCCCCTCAAAGATTTGGCCGGCCATCACTTATGGAAAATGGTGGAGGGAATTAAATAATTAGTATGAAGGAAGGTGAGTGTAGGATAACAAAAGAGGTGATCACATCCAAACAACAACCATGCTTCACTTTTATCAAACCATACCCTCATCAAATCACATTAATGCAAGCATGGATGAAAGATTCAAATCCTATCATAATCAAACCATTTGCAATAAACCCCTTCCACAAAACTTATTTGCAAAACTGCAAATAACCCCCTCCATCGGAAAAGTCCGGCCGGGAAAGAACAAAGGAAAACCGGCCGGAACGGAATGCAAACTGGCAACTCCAGAAAACTGGTCCTGTAATAAATTACAGGAAAACCCCGATACTGTGCATACACACCCGCATCTGTATTCCGTCCGGATACAAATGCAAAAAGACAAAATCTACACTGTACTAAACTAGGACCGGCTTAAACCAAAGCCGGCTAGTATTATCCGTTCGATCCTGATCCGTGCAATACCGCACGTATCTGATCGAACCCTGCCATATAACCATACGGCTACCAGTACAAACCGTCCGATCCTGATCCGTGCAATACCGCACGTATCTGATCGGACCCTGCCATATCTCCATACGGCCTCTACAGCGTTTCGCCCGAAACTTGAGTAACTGAAAGTGTGGTGGACTCTAAAGACTCGTCAATACAATGGCTGTGGATTTAACCACTAGCCCGTCAGAGGTATAAGCCAATACGTAACGGGCCACCAGCTATTGACTAAAAGGGACGTCGATGAGCGAACTCATCCTGACACCCTACTGAGCCTGTCAGTGACAATATCCGTCCAGTCCGGTCCGTTCGTCTATGAGTATCGCATGGCGGGCCTAGGGGGTTGGTAAAAGTCAGACCCCCAAAAGCGGTACAAGTCGTGTCGGAGTGTAGCCCAGAACACCCTGAGATACTACTGGAATACCTACCAGTAAATCTCCTTGCCTTGGCCAAGGACTTTGTGTAATGGCTCTCCTAGACACAGCACGACCTCACCCCCAATACCGGGAGAGACGAACCCCTGAAGATACGCTCACTGCCTCCATGTGGCTCGGGACTGTACCCAACTAAAACCTGTTTGCACGACTCCTTTGAGCCGTGGTAGGGTAGTAATCAAAGTACAGTGGGAACTCACACGAGACAAATGACGATCCCCAGGTCGATGAACTAACCTGCACACATGTCACCAGGGAACTGCCATCTGACGTCTGGTATATGACCAACTAGCATGTTCCCGGCGAGTCCTGTCCGGTGTACTCATAACCCAATGAGCACCTGTATACATCTTAGGTGAACCAACTGACACCAGTGGCTTGTGAGACCGGCCACCGCCCCTCGTCGGGGTCTCGACTGTATACACTAGTCTACTAATGGAGTATCGATGCCCTGTCTCGAAACTCCTACGACTAGGGACCTTTTAAGGATGTGCTTATAGACCCCAGCTCCCACGTATATGATCGCCATCATACTGCTGGTCGTCAAGCAAGAATCCTAGGGGCTCTATCAACGTGTAATAGCGACATGTTAAGTCACCTTAAGCAGTACACGATGATAAAGATAAACCAGATAGCATACTATCATCTCGAGTAAGACTGTCCTACCGGGATAGGTCCTCCCTCAATCATTGCAATCACGTGCCTGTGATCCAATAATTGACTCTGAGGGCACTAACTCCAACAATCTCCCACTTGCACTCAAGGCTAATTATTGCGATGTCGCATACTCACAGCCCGTGTGATACCGAACACCCAACTCCTCTACTAGTCAGTCTCACAAAAACCCGTTTGCGAAACTATTGCGTTCGAGGAATAGCCTCAGTGAGTGGATCCGCTATGAAGTTTCTTTCTATGTCTCTCTAAATCTCAAGTTCGCGGAGAAAGCCATCTCCCGAAATGAGCAATACCTGTCATAGAATATGTCTGGATGTCTGATGGGACCTAGCTCATAAATGAACTCCAAATCCAAACTTCTTAGACTGTATCAACAACTGAACTTAATCAGTATCCTGCGCCATGCCTCCCTCAGTATTGCCTTGGACCACCTGTCCAAAATACTGCCCCTCGTCAGAGGGAGAACTATAACTCTGACAACCTCCTTGTCGTCCATGTCACCTTGGAAGCCTGGAGTGATAACCGTCTCCTAAAGGAGGCAGCCGTTATCATATCCCTAGAACATTCACTTATGTTCTAAAACTGCTTCCTACTGTTTTTCCAGGATTGGATTAATATCAACTTATTGCATCTAGTGCAAGAACAACATCTGGTGTGGTACTTGACATCTCATGATTGACTCAATTGCCTAAGCAAGTGATCTGCCAATCATGAGTATCCCTCTCCTCTTTAGTCTGTAAGACACCTTTAGAGAGGGTGACTCCATTACCTGCAGGTGTACTACCGTGCCAGGAGTCGTCCATTCTAAATACTCTTAGAATGCTGTCAAAGTACCCTGATTGGGAAACCACCCAAATCTAGATCTAAAACCATAGATCTAGTAACCAGTATGTCTGATATAATATCCAAGTCCCATGTGGAGAAAACACTGTGTGACGACCAAAGTATAACCGATCGTAGTATAGGAATATCACTTCCTACTACCTTCTCAACAGATCCACCCCTATTCTGATGAAGTCAAACCCATGACTGTCACGTCAGAAATAGATGATTTATCTCCGCTACATCTGCTTTAGTCTATAAATAGACATAAGCTACCTGTCCACCAATGCTTCCGCTGCTCCCACTGACTACGACAACCCTCTGGCAGAGTCATATACACGTACACTTCTAAAACTAGTTTTAGAACGACGCTATACTCATCCTCCCGCCGGGTCTCGTAACCTGGAACAACAGCAATGGCAATTGTGGGTAAACAAGAACTTCCCTGTCACCGTCCTTGAGGCTACCGTAGTACCTCTCTGGTGCCTGAAGTTACCCACCTTATCTGCGGAGTGGCCAATGGAATGTCAATCCAGATTGAATCTTTAGGTTCCTTATCAAATCTTCAGTAATCGTTTGTGGTTCTGGAATCACTTCCAGTTCTACCATACTCCCACTACTGTTTTCTGAAAAAAAAATCCATTTTTTAATAAAACTGTGGCGAGTCTAGAACAATATCGCTATTGTTCATCCAGATGGTAGAAAGTCAACCCGCGTCATAGCCTGGGTCAACCCACAAACAGCCATTACAGAAACGTGCCTTGAGTTGTCCAGTGTCTGGTTTTAAGCATAAACCGAACAACTCCCCGTACCTTAACAATGTTAAGATATGAACTGTTCTATATCCAATATAGAAAACAGAGGCACTGATTTAATTGAACCAGATTCAAATCATGCAGCTGTCTCCAGTGCATGTCAACTAAATGGAGAGAGGCCGATCAGCGTTACTCAACTTAGGAATGCTTCCAATTATGAGTAACCTGAAAGAGAAGCAATTTCTCTTTATCATTACTATCAACTGAATACCATACACAAGTATCTACATCTTCGATCTCTTTGAAGAATCCCGATACTTGTTATACCTGGTTCTCTACTCTATTCAAATACCAATAACTTCTCCAAATTCGGACCCTGTGTTTCCACGAAACACCTGTCTAAAAACTAGAGAAGTCATAAGTAAACCGAATATAGTACGAGGACCAACCCCTCTGTCCTGATGGACCCTGGACAACATACAATACTCTGTACAAGTCCCTTGATTCTGATAACTCATTCACTGTGTGTCGTAGGTTGAAAACTGTACTTATGGTTAAGAAGAATTACACCGCTGTTTAATACTCCTTACCTAACCATCCACTGATATAGGTAAATGTCGTAGACATAATTTCAGAAAGGTATATCTCACTCTATGAAAATAGACGTACAGATATATCGATTTGAAATTGGTGCATAACAGCGGATATTCAAAACCAAATGTCTGCCGTCCGGCAAACAACCCAGGTGACTTCCTCAAATATCACCGATTACAACGAATCCCGATACAATGAGGATGATCACCCAATTCCCAATAACTTACTCCCACTCATCATCTGTAAAACCATACAGATGTGAGAATCGTACCTGGTAAATACATACCCTGGAGTAAGTATCTAATCGGGAAATCAGTTTTTCTTTAACATTACACAGTGAAACTGAAACATTGAAATGTTCCGATGGGGTATTTTGGTATTCCTAGTAATGCCTCTTCCAGATTCACGACTGTAACCGTATAGTTCTTTGCCACCTCTCCAAATCCCTTCATATGTCTTTAGTCTTTACCTTCTGCACACCCTTTTAGGCCAAATGGTTTTCTTCCTTCCCTACCATTCGGCACCAGCCTATGGTTTGGAAGGAGACTATCCAATAAGCATAATGGGTGTACTGTCCCAATCCTAGGAACACTCGCAATGAGAGAGGGTGAAGATAAAAGGCAACCGAATAAACCTTATTCCTATTTCTCCTGAACCAGAATCCATCCCCGAACTGGAACAAGTTCCATTCGAGTTCGTATATAACCATACGATGGAGTATCCAAATAAACTGTGGATCTTCGTAGTGATACGGAGTGTCCTGGAGAAATACAAAGGCGATGTGGGAGTGGTAACGAAATATTTGGTTTGGTCGTGAATGTCTGTTGCAATTTACTTTGCCCTCTTACTAATCCCTTGCTTTGTCTGAACTTAATACCTTCTGCACACCATCGTTATGCTAATTGGTTTTCTTCATTCCCTACCGGTCGGCACCAGCCTAAGGTTTGGAAAAAGACAATCCAATTTGCGTAATAGGTGTACTACCCCTAAACCAAGGAGTACTCGTAACCTGAGAGAGGGTAAAAGGAAAAGACAACTGAATAATCCTATCCGTTTTCTCCAGAACCGGAAACCATCCTCGAATAAATTCTTTCGAGTTCGTATCTAACCATACGATGGTTTTGTCCAATGGAAGTGGACGTTCGTAGTAAAACGGGGTGTCCTGGAGAAAAGGGTAAAAGTAGGAGTGGCAATGAGGTTTGCAACTCTGACAATCCAAAAAGCCAGTGTTAAGAAGGTTCGGTCAACTTGGTCACTGAGTCATAGTCCAGGGTCGGGTCAATGGTCGCTGCCAGAGAGAGAAAAGAAACACTCAGCGTGCACTCTAACCTAGATCAGAATGGTTATCACTTTATCTAATCTGGAAACCTCCCACTGTACCTCAAATTCTCCTCCAAACCTGAAAGGAGAATTAGTCGGGGTCACCCGAGGAGTAAACCAACTCATCAGTGGGAATCGGGATCCAACTATCATCGCATGATAACGTGACGGAATCCACTCACGTCACCACACTCCAGAAGGTATGCGCATGCCTGGCAAGTTTCAGTTCTTTTGAAACTCCCGATGTGATTTTTACCCCTAGGACTCAAGTGACCTTGACGGAGTCAACAAATCAAAGAGTCCTAGTCAAGTTCAACCCGTCATTATCTGGATTGCATTAAACCCACCCGTACGTGCCCTTGACGGAGTCAACAAGGCCGCACGACTGTCCTAACCAATCCCACTTATGCAACAAACAAGCACCACTTAGCTACCGTACACTACGCCTTGACGGAGTCAACAAACGCAGCACGAATACTAAATAATACCCATAAGAAATGACGGAGGGCTACGAATGGTTTTTGGCGAAAAACCTTTAACGTAATGAACTTGATATCGTTGAAGGAACTGCATAGCCTTTTATAAAATATAGTGACGAAAACCTTTACTAAAGAGGTCACTCCCGGTGAAGGGATCTCGGCTCTTTCCCCATAGAATGAGGTGCAGGATATTCCAACTGAATACCACGATGCAAAGCAAAAGTAATCGGCTATAGTGAAGTTAATGCCCTGACGCAAACTTCTGTCCAAGGGGTCACTCCCGGTGAAGGGATCTCGGCCCTTGCCTCGTCGACTGAGGAGCAGGATATTCCAAATGAATACCACGATGCAAAACAAAAGTGAACGTCCTTGCAATAACAGCTTTTTGAAAAGTGTTCCAACAACATCATATTAGGTTTGTTTAACTTGCATTGATCCGAATCAATGCAGTCCCATCAATTGATCACACCACAAAGAACGAAAATATACTGACGTACGTATATGCCATCCGCATTCGCCACTGGGTCCCGTCATCACCCGTTAGGTTAGCTAACTAACGGCAGAGCGGGGACTGGACTAGCGCGGATGAAAAACATATACAACATCTACTAATATATATACCAATATATAGTATTTCGCTCAAGGCGTGAATAAAATGCAACATCACAGAAATGTACAGCATCACAGAAACAATACAGATATCTGGGATCCCCGGGTTTCACAGAGCCACTGCTGAAACCCGACGTTCCCCTGGTCGTGTGGATAGCCTGTGCAATGAAAATCCTAGACCCCTACGGGCGCGGCAAGTCACCCGCCAAAACCTGAAGCGAGGCAGCCCCCTTCAGCGCCGTGAATGGACCACCCAGCACTTCACGGAATCCGGCAACTTGGGCACCCCTCCTGGGTCAACCTGTACCCCCTACGAGTGCGGCGAATAGCCCGCCAATCCTAGAGTGAAGCCCCCTCCGTCTCAATGCCATGAGATGCGGGCTTGTTGCCCTCCAGAACCCGGCTATCCGTGCACCCCTCCGCGGGGCAATCCTAGCACAGAAAGTAAAATATACATACACCGGGTACATCGACCGCAACCAGGTCGTGCCCCAAAAGAATAATACAAACTGGCAGTGACGGCAGTCCACATGTCGGACGCTCGCCCCGCAATATCAAATGTACATAAAACAACAAAACTGTACTAGCATTGCATCCAGGCTATCCCCCACGACCGATCCGCAACAACACAGCATAAACATAGAACATCAACGTGAAAGTCACGTTCGCAAATCCGTCTAACTTGGCTATAGCAGTTAGACTGGATTTACCGATCGAGTGACATTCACGGTCGCAGATATAATGTAAATACTGTGAAATAATGTGTTTAAAATATCCGATCGATCAAACAATTAACAAGTGGGCCCCCAACCAATACTGTAGCAGTCACAGAAAACTTGAGCCCAAATTTAATATCCCAAAAGCCCCAAAATTAGCCCAAAAGGCCACTGTAAAATTTTCACAGTGTGAGCACAGTAGACTGCGGCGGAAGAGCGGCCCAAAGTGGGATTTGGCCGCGCTTCCGCGCTCTACTGTACGAGTGACACTGTAGACTTTTTACAGTGGTCTTAGAATTTCGTGCACATTATTTTTCTGTAACCTGAAAAATTTTTAGACATCAAAAAATTCCAACAGAAAACTGATGTGAACAAAATACGGTTTTTTGAGATTTTGGTCGATCGGATAAGCAAACACATCAAACGAAGCTAGGTAAGGTTAATGGCGTGGCTCTGATACCACTGTAAGTGCACGGCGGCGCCCCGGCCGTCAATCCGACGCCGGAATGCGGAAGCGGTGATAAACTTAAATTTTGCGGACTTTGCAAACCGGCACCACCGCGCACTAAACTCCGGATCGTAACCATTAACAAGTCTAAGCAAACTAGCTAGCTAACAAGAGATGGGAATAGAGATATACCGACTGATTCGAGTCCTCCGGTCTTCATCTCCACTCCGATCTTCTCGCGGGATCTCCGTCCGTCTCCTCCTCGTCGGAAAGGGGCACCACATCGCCTGTAGCTTTTACGGGCTCCCACCTCAATACCGAGGCAACTCGGGCGCGAAGCTGGCGAATCGACGCGTCCAAGATTTGCTGTAGGAAGTGTAGAGTCTATGTCTCATTGGGGTTTGTTGCCTTTGGATGGAGGAATGAAGATTGAGCTTTGGAGGGAAATGAAGCTCTCAATTTCTTTTGCATACAAAATGATATGAACCAATATATCTCCTCACAAATGAAGCACTCTCTCCCCCTCAAAGATTTGGCCGGCCATCACTTATGGAAAATGGTGGAGGGAATCAAATAATTAGTATGAAGGAAGGTGAGTGTAGGATAACAAAAGAGGTGATCACATCCAAACAACAACCATGCTTCACTTTTATCAAACCATACCCTCATCAAATCACATTAATGCAAGCATGGATGAAAGATTCAAATCCTATCATAATCAAACCATTTGCAATAAACCCCTTCCACAAAACTTATTTGCAAAACTGCAAATAACCCCCTCCATCGGAAAAGTCCGGCCGGGAAAGAACAAAGGAAAACCGGCCGGAACGGAATGCAAACTGGCAACTCCAGAAAACTGGTCCTGTAATAAATTACAGGAAAACCCCGATACTGTGCATACACACCCGCATCTGTATTCCGTCCGGATACAAATGCAAAAAGACAAAATCTACACTGTACTAAACTAGGACCGGCTTAAACCAAAGCCGGCTAGTATTATCCGTTCGATCCTGATCCGTGCAATACCGCACGTATCTGATCGAACCCTGCCATATAACCATACGGCTACCAGTACAAACCGTCCGATCCTGATCCGTGCAATACCGCACGTATCTGATCGGACCCTGTCATATCTCCATACGGCCTCTACAGCGTTTCGCCCGAAACTTGAGTAACTGAAAGTGTGGTGGACTCTAAAGACTCGTCAATACAATGGCTGTGGATTTAACCACTAGCCCGTCAGAGGTATAAGCCAATACGTAACGGGCCACCAGCTATTGACTAAAAGGGACGTCGATGAGCGAACTCATCCTGACACCCTACTGAGCCTGTCAGTGACAATATCCGTGCAGTCCGGTCCGTTCGTCTATGAGTATCGCATGGCGGGCCTAGGGGGTTGGTAAAAGTCAGACCCCCAAAAGCGGTACAAGTCGTGTCGGAGTGTAGCCCAGAACACCCTGAGATACTACTGGAATACCTACCAGTAAATCTCCTTGCCTTGGCCAAGGACTTTGTGTAATGGCTCTCCTAGACACAGCACGACCTCACCCCCAATACCGGGAGAGACGAACCCCTGAAGATACGCTCACTGCCTCCATGTGGCTCGGGACTGTACCCAACTAAAACCTGTTTGCACGACTCCTTTGAGCCGTGGTAGGGTAGTAATCAAAGTACAGTGGGAACTCACACGAGACAAATGACGATCCCCAGGTCGATGAACTAACCTGCACACATGTCACCAGGGAACTGCCATCTGACGTCTGGTATATGACCAACTAGCATGTTCCCGGCGAGTCCTGTCCGGTGTACTCATAACCCAATGAGCACCTGTATACATCTTAGGTGAACCAACTGACACCAGTGGCTTGTGAGACCGGCCACCGCCCCTCGTCGGGGTCTCGACTGTATACACTAGTCTACTAATGGAGTATCGATGCCCTGTCTCGAAACTCCTACGACTAGGGACCTTTTAAGGATGTGCTTATAGACCCCAGCTCCCACGTATATGATCGCCATCATACTCTGGTCGTCAAGCAAGAATCCTAGGGGCTCTATCAACGTGTAATAGCGACATGTCAAGTCACCTTAAGCAGTACACGATGATAAAGATAAACCAGATAGCATACTATCATCTCGAGTAAGACTGTCCTACCGGGATAGGTCCTCCCTCAATCATTGCAATCACGTGCCTGTGATCCAATAATTGACTCTGAGGGCACTAACTCCAACAGGCTACAACCCCGACCCGGTTGTGCGGCCATACAAAGAATATTATTACATCAATTTACATGTTACAAATGAATGAAAGAAAAACAACGCTCATCTCACATCCACCCCGGCCATTCACCCGCGACAATCCAATTCATTCATATCCACAAACCAATAACAATCACAGATCATGTATAACCCCGACTAATCGTCTTATAGCGATTAGCCGACGTTCAATACATGCAAGCATTACAGATATAACCGATGTAGTTAAAGTGTAGTGAAGTTCCGAAAAATACGGATTTATAGGCCCCCAAAAGTAAATTTTAGTTCTGGAAAATCTGGGCACATATAATATATCCTAAAAATCCCAAAACCAACAACAACACACACTGCACGAAAAACGATGCTCCGATAACGACAAACCGCGGCGCTTCCGCCGCACATGCCTACCTCGTGCGGCGGAAGGGCGGCGGTTTGATGGAATTAGGGTATCGTTTTTCTTGGGTGTATTCAGAAAACTCTGAGACGATTTTACAAGTATAAATATTTTCATTTTGAGCAGAAAAAATTTTAACAGAAACTAGGGTTTTGCAAGTTTGGTTTTTCGATTTTCCGGTTTCGAAACTTCGTTACACTTAACTACTTAGCTAGTTTAGGTTTAGTTAGGCTCTGATACCACTGTAAGTCCGTGTTGCCCATCCCGGTGCTTACGGGAGGCGGAAAACATAATAAAAAACGGATTTTTAATGACTTAGGCAACATGGACTTTGCTTGTGAGGATCTTTGCTAAACGAAAACTAGCTAAAGTAAACTAACAACTAACTAAGTTGTAGAAAGGTTATACCTTGAGCTCGAACTCCTTCTCTCCTTGCTCGTCGGAATGGTAGAAAGGCCTCACCTTGCTTGTCTTCTTCCGTCAAAGAAAGATCCACTTGAAAGCCACCACCTTTAGCTTTAACTCCAAGCTAGGAGTAACTAGAGTGCAAGAAATGCTAAGACTTGAACCCTAGAAGAGAGTAGAGAGGATCAAGTGAAGGTTTTTCTCAAGCTTTTTGTTTCTCAACACATGAGAGGGAGAGAGCTTGAGGGAGAGGATGAACAAGAGAGAGAAATGATATGAGAGAATGAGAAAATAATAGCGCTCTTCTTACTAATATGTGTGAATTAATTTAATTGAATAATTAGCTAGATAATTATGATGGTAAATCATGACATGACCATTATCATTTCAAATTGCAAAGATCAAAAAGCATCTTCCAAAAGAAATTATGATGGTCAAAGTGTCAACCTTGGTCAACAAGTCAAAGAAGTCAAAAGGTCAATAACCACAACCATGGATAATTATCAAACTAATTACTAATTAACAATAACACACACATAAATATTAGGGTTAATAAAATGATAATAGCCATTAACCCTAATCAAGGTCCTCTCCCTCAATCTCAAGCAACTGTGCATACGCACCCGCATTCGTGATCCGAGGAACACGAACACAACGAGAAAAACCAATCTCAAAACATATACTAGGATCCGGCTTAAACCAAAGCCCGCTAGTATAAACTGTCCGGACAGCAAACGTGCATAAGTGCGCGAATGTGAACGAACCCTGTCGCAAAACCATGCGACCTCTACTCATTTTGCCTAAAGGCGAATAGCTCTCTGTGTGGGACTCTAAAGACTCGACACTACGCTGGCAGTGGGTTTAACCACAGACCGCAAGCAGCACTAGCTGTACGTAACGGTCCCCAGGTAGATGTCGATAAGAAGACTGACGAGGTGAACCCCATCTGCACTCCTACTGAGCCTGTATGTGACAATCTCCGTACAGTCCGGTCTGTTCGTCTGATACATCGCATGGCGGGCCTAGGGGGGCGGTGAACGTCAGTCCCCTAATAGCGGTACAAGTCGTGTCGGAGTGTAGCCCAGAACACCCTGAGATAACACTGGAAACCTACCAGTATATCTCGCTTGCCCTGGCCAGGGACTACTCGTGTAATGGCTCTCCTAGACACAGCGCGATGTCAACCCCCAATACCGGGAGAGACGAATCCTGTCTAACCGTCACTGCCTCCAAGTGCTTCGGGACTGCACCCAAAAACTACCTGTTTGCACAGCTCCTTTGAGCCGTGGTAGGGTAGTAATCAAAGTGCAGTGGGAACACACTCGAGGCGAAGTGACAGTGTCAAGTCAGCGGACTAAGCTGTACTCATGTCACCTGGGAACTGATAACTGACGATAGGTATATTACCAACCAACAGTTCCCGACGAGTCCTGTCCAGTGTACTCGTAACCTAACGAGCACCCGCATACTATCCCAAGTACGACGTACTAACGGCTGTGGGACAGACCGTCTCCCACACTGGGATGAGAAGCGCATACGCTAGTCTACTCCGGAGTATCGATGCCCTGTCTCGATAGTCCAACGACCAGGGACCTGTATAAGGATGTGCTTATAGATTACCCAGCTCCCACGAGTGCAAGCGCCATCACAACGCTGGTAATCAAGCAAAGATCCTAAGGGCTCTACTAATATGTATACCAGCAATATGCTAAAAGAAACACATGCACATATTAAAGCAGAGACAAACCAAGTAGCATACTACCATTTCGAGCAAGATTGTATATACAACTGTGAATATCCCAAGCTTCCATTAAGTAATATACAAACTAGTATGATACAGTAATGGCCTCTAGGGCATATACACTAACAGTTCCGCCTTCACCTGCTGACATACCAAGCACCTGGATACGAACCTTGCAATTTCCCGCTTCATTCCGCTCCACCAAAAGTGCTGCTTTAGGTCCTGATACATTTTTGTACCTCCCGGATGCACAGAATAAGCTGAATTGTGTGCTTCAGCCAATACTTCTTCAAACATCTCCCTTAGGTACGCAGAGTCTGCTACCAAATCTCAGAGAGCCATCTTCATGTATAATCAAGTCAGTTCTCAGTCCGGCTTCCACTTGCTCTCTGAACTTTTGCAATCGGGGATCATCCGCTTGTGCAATCTTGATGCGATCCACCAGAGAAGATTGCACTTGTAGCTGCCAAAGTTGACTGAGTGCGTTCGGCGTAACGACTTTGAGTTCAAGTCTCTGAAAGTCCTCAATAATGCTCTTCTGATCGGTCAACATCATGACCGCTGGCTTGCGACTGAGCGCATCTGGTACAACGTTCACCTTCCCCGGGTGATACTGAAGGTCCAAGTCATAATCTGCCATCAGCTCTAGCCATCGACGCTGCCTCATGTTTAGTTCCTTCTGAGTAAAAACATACTTTAAACTTTTGTGATCTGTGTACACTTCCACTTTCTCACCCAATAGATAGTGCCTCCAAATTTTCAACGCAAAGACTACCGCAGCTAACTCCAAGTCATGCGTAGGGTAGTTCTTCTCATGATTTCTTAGTTGTCGAGAGGCGTAAGCAACCACTCGGCCGTGCTGCATTAGAACACAGCCTAAACCCTTCCCTGAGGCATCACTGTGTATCACCAAACCACCGAAATCATCTGGTACTGTAAGAATAGGCACCGTGGTTAACTTCTGCTTCAGTGTGTCGAATGCCTGAGTGCACTCCTCTGTCCACGTAAATGGTATGTCCTTCCGTGTCAGCCTCGTCAATGGTTCAGCGACTCTTGAGAAATCTTGGACGAATCTCCGATAATAACCTGCCAATCCCAGAAAGCTCCTGATCTCGGCCACTGACTTCGGCGTTAGCCAATCTCTGACAGATTCTATCTTTGCCGGGTCCACCGAGATACCTTCGCCCGAAACAATATGTCCCAAAAACTGAACCTTGTCGAGCCAGAATTCACACTTGCTTAGCTTCACATACAACTTCTCTTCCCGAAGAATTTGTAGGACCGTGCGCAAATGCTCAGCATGCTCTTCCCGGGTCTTCGAGTAGACAAGTATGTCGTCGATAAACACAACGACGAACGTATCCAAGTATTTTGCGAACACCCTGTTCATTAAGTCTATGAATATTGCTGGGGCATTGGTAACACCGAACGGCATCACAAGAAACTCATAATGTCCGTATCGGGTCCTGAAAGCCGTCTTGCATACATCCTCGGCTGCTACTCTGATTTGATGATATCCAGAATAGAGGTCCAACTTCGAGAATACCTTGGCTCCACTTAGCTGATCGAATAGGTCGTCAATGCGCAGGATTGGGTACTTGTTCTTTATTGTAACCTTGTTCAGCTCCCGATAATCTATACACATTCGCAGCGATCCATCCTTCTTCTTTACTAACAGGACTGGTGCACCCCACGGTGAAGTGCTTGGCCGAATAAATCCCTTCTCCAATAGTTCTTCAACCTGCTTCTTCAATTCCGCCAACTCAACTGGAGCCATTCTGTATGGGGCTCTGGATACTGGGGCTGTACCTGGAGTCAAATCGATTGAGAACTCCAAGATTCGAGGAGGTGGTAGACCTGGTAGATCTTCGAGAAATGCGTCCAGAAAGTCCCGAACAATTTCTGGGTCTGGGCTCTTATCAATCTCCATAGCTGTCAGCTCCTTAGGCTTTGCTCTGTATTTAGCTGGCTCCAAAGATTCGCTTCCGCCCTCGAAAATAAACTCCGGGTGATTGGGGATGCGGAAGATCACATTCCTTGCACGACAATCGATAACCGCATAGAAAGTGCTCATCCAATCCATCCCGAGAATTGCGTCGTAACTGCCTGTCCCAATCAGAAGGAAATTCGCATAGAATTCCCTGCCACACACTACAACCGGGCATAATCTACATTCTCGACTAGATATTATAATGCCATTACCCGTATGAATTTCCCATCCCTTAGTTAGTGGTTCATGTGGTATTGAGTGTGTATCAGTGAAATGCTCAGACAAGAAACAATGCGATGCTCCCGAATCAAATAGTACTCTAGCTGGCAAGGAATGTACGAGTAGAGTACCTGTAATCACATCTCCTGACGCCTCTGCCTGCTCGGCGGTCAAGGTGCAAGCCCGTCCCTGACCGTGACCTGTAAAGGGTTGCCTCTGCTCCTGTGGCCTCTGTTGTGGCGGTCCAGAACCTCCCTGTATCTCTGCTCGCTCAGGGAAACTATTAATCTTGTGCTGATTGGACCCGCAAATCAAGCACTGTCCCTTGGCACGGCGACAGTCATTCTGGGTATGCCTACCTCTACCGCAATAGCCGCAAACTATGCCTTGTCTCTGGGGGCGATGCTGTGGTACGAACGGGCGCTTCATTTGTGTCGTTCCTGGCCTGTGAACCGGTATGTCTCCTCGAGAAGGCGCGTGGGTACGTGCTGGAACGACCGGGGGTCTCCTGAACTTGTTAATCAATTGCTCTTGAACTCTCGCCGCCTTGAGTACCTGTGTGAAAGTCTGTAAATCCAACGATGCAATCAACTGCTGCAACTCGAAATCTAACCCCTGAAGGAAGTGTCTGGCCCTGGTGGCCTCTGATTTAACCATGTAAGGAGCAAAGCGGCTCAGACGGTTGAACTCTGCCTTATATACGTCCACTGGGCGACCATTCTGCTTCAAAAGAATAAACCTTTCCTCCATTTCTGCCTTGGCTGTGGAAGGAAAATTATGATCTAGGAAGCATTCCTTAAACTTGCTCCATTCAATCGGCTCGTCAAGTCTGCTTTCTTCCACCGACCACCATGTACGGGCTTCGTCTTCCAATTGTATCTTTATCACATCCACCCTTTCTTCCTCTTGAACCCTGGCGGCTGTCAATAAGTTCTCTATGTTCACCAGCCATTGTTCAGCCTCAAGGGGTTCAGCTAGCCCTGTGAATGCAGCTGGGTGTAACCGACGGAAGTCTGATACGGTACCAGCCCTAGCATGATAAGCTGATGGAGTAGCGCCCTCGGGGGTGGTAATGAGTGCGGAGGGTCCTCCTGCGGCGGTAATCGCCATGAGTCCCTCAGTGAGTAAATCTGTCTTCCTCTCCAGAGCTTCCGTGAGAGTGGTCAGTGCACTAAGTATTCTTTCTGTGCGGTCCTGAGAGCTGGAGTCCGAGGAGGGGTCGTTCGGGGACGTCATATCACTGGAAGATTCAAAAGAATAGGATCAGATTCAAGGATGAAAATCAAGAGCAGTGAAACAAGAATAACGTAATACAGTATAGTTAATGTTATCCCTTGATACCAAACACAGGCTCTGATACCAACTAAACCATGTCACGCCCCGCTTCCTAAAATACGGAAAACGAGGGATGACTAAGCCAGCCATGCTCCTACGGTCGGGGAATCATCCCGCCGTAGTCACACTTCGGCTTCTAGCATTACATGGTAATCAGTAAATAAAGCACAGTAGTAAAGGAATCACATCACTAATCTATTACATTAAAATTCCATTGTTCACAAATTACAGATAACAAGAACAATTACTAACCAAATTCAATCTCTCGATCACGTTTATGGAAAACAGTAAATGAAGGAAGTACACTAGACTATATCTCCGTGAACTCGAAGGATAGATCCGTCTCCTGTGCTGGTCCTTCCACGGAATCTGAGCATGCATACTCAGGTAGTCAGAGCGACACAATAACAATATTATTATAATAAGATGAAACGGGTAAATGAGGTAATACTAGTGTAAGAACAATGCAAGTAATCACTATGTCACTATATGATGCAGAATATGTTTTGTGTCCCTATCGGTCTCTAGGTCATATTTGAAATCGTTTAGTGGAAGGAGGATCATGTTTAACAGGAGTCTCGTACTTACCCGAGACAACGGCCCACATGCTCGGGACATAACCCTGTCAGCCGGATCGCTAGATCCTACCTAATATATATATCACTGCTCAAATGATCATCCTCTAAAACACGGTCCCGCTAAATACGATTCTCTTTCCACTTCGATTTCCCCTTTATCCCCATGTTTTCACTATTTGTGATCTTGATTCAGTCGTGTACAAGTATACCAATGTCACGGTTTTATCACTGTATCACTCCCTGTCACGAATATTCACTTTCCATTGGTGTACTCGTCACTCCTAAACCAACATCAACCACGCACGATAATGCAATGTCCACTGACTATAACACGCACTAACACTAAGTATATGGCCAATGGGGGTATGATATATGTATGCATGCCATCATTAAGCTATGAGTACTATGAATCAATAAGCATGTCATTATCTTACAAAAATTGCATAAACTCATATGATAACAATTCAACAAAATGATGCAAGTAAAATAAATAGAACACTCAGTCAGCAATTCATCAAAATTTGTTCAGTTCAATCGGGATTCCGGTTTTCAAGATACAGCTGTTTCATTTTAAGTACTCGCGGCTGGAAATTCAGTTTCAGAACTGAACGTCCGTTTCGCGACACGAATTGCACCCAGTTGAGTTCAGATTTTAGCGATGCTACAGTTGAATGAAATCTAGGGTTTTCAATAGAGTATTCAACGCAATAGACGGATCCTCAATCGCGTCTGTACATTGAAAGTTATACACAGTTTAATATCAGTATGTCACTTCTGAATCTGTGCTGGACAGTTATACGTTCTGCCCTTTTATTTACAGTTTAAAATAGCAAACGGCAATGAAACGGAATGGTACCACTTGTTTTGTTTAGCTAACAGAATTATCTTTAATCTAATGTAGAGTTCTGTAACATACGACTTCAGGAAACACAGTGACACACATTTTGGTACAGTACACGATAAACAGAGTCGCTCTGGACTGCAATCCAGAGTCGCACTCCGATCTAATTTTCATCGCAATTACATAACAGAAATCATTAGAATCTTACATAGGGTTAAAGTTCGTCGAGTCGGCCTCGATTTAAGACCTCAAACATATCATTCCAATATGTATATAATTTACGGTGATTTTATTCATTTTCAGATACGAGAAAAATTCTAGTTTTAACGGCATATTTGGGGGTATCAATTTTTATCACTAACAATCGTATTTTCCAGTGAGATTCATACACGATATTTATCATCATATGGGACAACAGAAAATATCATATTTGGGGGTATCAATTTTTGTCACTAACAATCGTATTTTCCAGTGAGATTCATACACGATATTTATCATCATATAGGACAACAGAAAATATCAGTTTCCGTCAAAATAAACAATTATATTCATTGGAGACTAGCATCGAACACTTAGGTCACATAATATATCGGTAATCGGCAAATTTATAAACTATATGATTTAGGTTTGTACCACAACTATATTAGCATGAAACAAGTAAACACTTGCCTGGAAACGTCTCGGGATCGCAGGCAGTAGCGGCGTCACGAACGCGTGATGTACGCCGTGAAAAGGATTTGCGCGAGCTTGGCTCGAGATGCGGAATTTGCATCGGAGTAATTCGGAGTCGTTGCACGGTCACTGGAGGTTGAGGGGTGCTTGATGGTCCTCTGCGAGTGCACTGGGGTCGACGACGGTCGACGGTGTCGCTCCGGCGATGGCCGCAGTGAGTGCTTGGAACAAAAATGGGTTTTGTGTGGTTTTGGGGATAGGGAGAGGGTAAGCAGTGGGGCTTGGGGCTTGTAGTGATGGTGATGATGCTGAGGAGGTGGAGGTCGACGACGTGGTTCAGGTCAGTTGGGGCTCGCCGTCGTCGAGTGCAAGGGTGGCCGAACTCGGGTGTGGGGTTGTGTACAGAGGTGCTCGGCAGGGGCTCGGGTTGATGAAGGGTGGAGTCGTAGAGGGAGAAGGTTGGTGGAGGAGGAATGAGCGAGGGTTGTCGAGGGTCGTCGCCGGCGGTGAAGTGAGGGAAAAATGGTGCTCGGTGAGTTTTTTGTGAGGGAGAGAGATGAGGGATTTTTGAAAAATGAGGGAGATGAGAGATAGATGAGGGCGTGAGGGATGAATGAAGGTTGAAAGTCGTGGGTGAACGTTGCGGGAGCGGGGGCGTGGGCGTGGGCGTGAGGCGCGGTGGAGAAATGGGATCGCGCGCGGGAATGGGGGAGAGCCGTTGGGGGAGAAGCACAGGATCGGGTCGGGTCGGGTGTGGAGGCGGGCCGGAGAGAGTGGGCTTGGGTTTAATTAAAGGATTTATAAAAGAGTGTGTGGGCTGAAGAGACGAATGGGCTGGGTAATTTTAATAAGGATTTATTAAGGAAAAATTTGAGTGGGTTGAGGGAGGAAACGGGCTAAGTGTTTTATTTGTTTTAAATTTTAATTTGGGAAAAATTTTATGGGCCGGCAGGGAAATAAGCTTGGGCTGTGGGTTTAGGGGAAAAAATAAAGGTTAATTTAAATTGATTTTATTTGTTTTAGTTTTGGTATTAATTTAATTTGGCTCTTAGAGTTTGGACTATGATTTCAAAAGAGTTGGAAAAATAAGGTTTAAATAAATATTAAGCTTAAACAAACAATTCAAATACGAAGGGAAAAAGAAAGGAAACCACTGGAATTCAGAAAATAGGAAACTTTTATTAAAATGGAAACGGGGATTTACAGTATGGCTACCTAGTAAAGTTATCTGGCGAGTATTCACGTACGATACGTAATTGCGACGGAGTTTCGATCCGAATCGAAACTTCGTGGCAATCGATCAATAAAGACTAACATACTAGATTTACAAACACTAACTAGTTTTTACAAAACTAATTAAATGTGGATTCCAAATATTGTGTCACATATCAAACTTAAACCTGGAACAATGTAAAAATTACGACTATGAAACACTCTGTATTACCCCTTTAACAAAATTAACATCACATGGAATTTTGGGTTAATCAAACATAACCAGAAACCCCAAAACTAAGTGAATAGACCACAGGAAAAATACGAGACCAAAAATTTTAAGATGGGCCGGCGACGCCGGTATTTTGGGGGTTTTCTCCTGTTGAATTTTGGATTCTTGGTCTCGTGTTTCTTCTGTATTCTAGTTATATCACATATAATATTCTGCAACTGTTTAAAAAAAATTCAGAAACCGTTTTAAAAACAACAGAGAATGAGGTTTCGAGTTTGCATGTTTCGGAGTTATTCGGTTTCGCATTTCTATAAAAATCGTCTAATCTTCTAGCCTTGGCTCTGATACCATGAAAGTGTTCATTAGAACCACCACTGAGTTTTACCAGCATCAAGCGTGCCATTTTAAAAAAAATTGAGATGCTTATCAACACTAACCAAGATTTCAAACTAGATGATTAGGGTTTAATTATGATGTCAAGAAAACTATACTAAGTGAAGGATATTACAACCTTTGTAGATCGTGTCCTTCTCTTCTCAAGCTCCGTGTAGTAGTCCACGGGACTCCACTTGAAGATTGAACGAGCCTCCTTCGTGATCTTCCTACCGAAGATTATCCACCTGAAGCTCGGCTAATCCAAGCTACCTCTTCACTAAACTTTTTAGTGAAGAAAACACACTACACCAAAGTGCTAATTTAGTGTAGGATGGTGAAATAGGGGTTTTGTTTGCTCATTAGGGTTCTCACAAGCTGTAATACCCGGTTCCTTTATATACGCCAATATCCGTATTTATATAAATTGTTGCTTACAAGTTTGTTTGTTTATATTTAAAATTAGTTTAGTTAGTTTAAAAACCCTAATCCTAATCTAATCTCTTATCTTTTATTTTTCCCTAACCAATCCCTAACCCAAACCCTCATTCCCTTTCTCTTTTATTGCCCCCTTTCCTTTTCATTTTCGAGCCCAGCCGTTCTTTCCCCAAGCCCAGCAACCCCTAAGCCCAGCACTCATTAATTTACACAAATCAATTAACCTAGCCAGCCCAACACATATTAATTTGGATTTAACTCGTAAATCCCCAGCCCATGCTACCTAAGGCCCAAACTTAAAACAATAAAATTCCTTTCTCCCTCTGGCCAAGCCCAGCTCCCACGGCCCGCGACCTCAACCCGACCCGACCCGCTTCATCATCCCACCTTCTTCCTCAACGTTACACTTTTCCCGCTCGAAATTCGTTTCTCCTTCCAACGTCCCCCTCGCGACCACGGTGCCTCGTCGTTGCCCCCACGCCACGCACCCCCTCGCGAGCTTATCAACCTACTTCCTGTCTCAAACTCCTCTCTCCCCCATCACCCCCGTTCTCTCGTCTTCCTCACTTCTCCTCTCCAACTCACTCCCTGCTACCTCTCTCCCGCGACGACGACGACGACGACAACCTCCTCATCGACTCCCTCACTCCCTCTCATAAACCAAAACCACCTCATCTCCCCTCACTGCCTCACCACATCTCCCATGTGCCTTCAAACCCACCAAGCTCCCTCTTCTCTTCCTCCTCACTGCAGCCACAACCGGCGACCCCATCTCCCTCTACCTCAACCACACGCCGCCGTCCTCCTCCCGGAAACCCTCACCGTCGCCCCATCACCACCGAGCAAATCCCTCTCTCCCCCTGCAACTCCTCTCTCTCTTTCTCTCTGCAACTACTCTCTCTCTCCCCCCCCTCTGCAACCCCTCTCCACCAGCCTTGACAGCACCAGCGACCCCCAGCCCCGGCACACCCCCTCACTACATCCCTAACCGCCGCGGTCGAGCCCCGGCATTTCGTTGAACATCTACAGCGATCGCCGTAGCCGCTATTCGGGTTACCGACGTCGCCATCAAATCTGTGGCCTCGATTCCTTAAGCCGTCATCATCACCAACACGCCGTTCGTCGCAACGTCCGTCGCACCCACCGAGCCATCAAGTACAAGAAGCAAAGACCTGACGAGGCTAAACCTGTGTTGCGTTCATGACGCGATCGTGCCATTTCCACTGCTGTGCATCGCCAAAGCGTCTCCAGGCAAGTACCCTACTTGCTACATGCTAGTTTATTTCCGTTACAATTTAAAACCGTATTAATTCCATGTTACGATTAACGAGAACTTAAATGACATAAGTGTTCGATGCGAGACTCGAACGAGAATATTACATTAATGTGACGGAACTTAATTGCATATGCTGGCCCGTGTGATAATGAACACTGTGTAGAAATTTCACTGAAAAATACGACTGTTAACAATTTAAACGAACACCCCCAATTACACCCGTAAAGACTGGGAATTTCCCGCACCTGAAACTCGTTTAAATCACAATTAATTGTATACATTTTGAAATGAGGCATTCGAGGGCTCAAATCTAAGACGACTCAGCGACCTCTAACCCTATGCAAGTCATTAACTGTTTCTGTACTGATACAATGACGAGAATTGGTTCGGAGACCAGCTCTGGACTGCAATCGAGAGCAACTCTGGTTATTGTTTTCTGTCCCGTAATGTTTACTACCTTGTTTCCTGAACTCGTATATTGCGGAACCCTACACCTTATTGAAGATAAAACTGTTATATAAATAACGCAAGTGATTTCATCCCATTTTATCGTCGTTTACTATTTTAACTGCAATTTAAAAGATCGGGACGTTTAGCAGTCCCAAACAGAACCAAAACTGATACCCTAGTGTTGAACAGTGCGTAACTTCTGACGTAGAGAGGCGATTGAGAATATGTCTAGTGTGTTAGAAACCTTATTGAAAACCCTAAATTTCATTCAACTGTAGTGTCGCTAAATTCTGATCCCAACGGGGATTAAAATGCGTTACGAAACGGACTTCCGATTCTGAAACCGGATTTCCAGCAGTGAACGCTTAAAATGAAATAGCCAGATCTAGTGATCCTGAAACCCGATTAACGTGAAACTAATTTTGATGGATAGATATTCAAACATGCTACTTATCCCCTGTGCATTGTTTCGCTAAATTTGGCATGCATGATTTATGATAAATTATACAAGTGGTAGGATACCGATTTATGACATCTTAATCACACCTTACATACTGTTTTCTCATCACATCATATATATGTCATTGCATTGGTAACCTAGTAATCATGTGCATTACCCAGTGTTAGGTATTAGTGGTGATTGTGGCAAGTACGTTAGTGTTCGTGCACGAATGGATAAGTGAAAGTGACACGTACTCGTACACAATCAGTGGACCCTATTGTTCTATTGCATTGTCGACGTCTGTGGGACGTGTATAAGTGTGACTATAAGTGGTATGGGACACTTATGGAAGCACTTGTATGGGTGTCACAGGTAAGGCACCAGACACTGCCCATTATCTTGGGTATCAGTCGGGATGTGCTTGATGGAGATCCTGTCTCCAGTTTTCGTGCAGACTTGTCATGGACCGACCGATATTTAAGATTATGGTTGGCGTTTGATGTAGACCACGGGGTGTGGGGTAGTTTGAGTGTGAGTTCAACAGAATCTCGGGAGTCCCATGCCGGCATATATATATGGAGATATATGGAGATTTACAGGGATATTACATGATTATTACCGTCCGTTATATTTTGGGCCCGTGGTCCCTTGCCCTTGGGTCCTACCCTTGGGTGGGGGATACTCACGAGTGGTTGACTCTCACACTTGGACTGACGATAGGCTTAGTGACCGGTGCAGTGAGACTTAGAGACTGACAGCGTTAGTGACATTGATATGCATTGCTTACTGAGTCAACACGCATGACATACTATTTTACTGCTTTACTGTTCGCCTGCCCTATTATACACCCGCATTGGCTACTTCATGTTCACATCTTTACACTCTTGATTTACTGTTACATTTCATTATGATTATACGAGTTACCATTTGTACCCATATACATTGCTATCGTGTCGCTCTGACAACCTGAGTATGCATGCTCAGAGTGAGAAGTGGATCTAGCTTGGACCAGGACCAGACGTACATCGCGGACATCTTGATTAGCTATCCAGAGCTATACCCTTTTGATCTCTATCAGGTTAGTTCCTTGTATCTGTTTTGTTTCAGTTACTGTATTTCTCATTACCTATGCGTTTTTTACTGATTACCACGTAAAGCTAGAAGCCGAAGTGTGACTACGGAGAGATATTACCTCGACCGTAGGAGCATGGCTAGCCTTGTCAACCCCTCGTATTCCGTATTTTGGGAAGCGGGGCATGACAAAAGCTCAAGGTTTCACAACTCATTTGAGGGATTAAGCTTGGAGGAGGAGGTGAAGAAAATAGATAGAGCTAGAGAGCAAGAGCTCATCATATGAGCTCAAGAAAAAAATCAAGTGAGGAAAATAACTCAAGTGTAGAATGAAGTGTAGAATGGCTCTTCCAAGATCACACATTATTGAAGCATACAATTTTTAACCATTAAAAATTGTAAGCATGCTTCAATAGTGCAAGCAAATGAATAAAATAAATAACAAAACCATGCTTGCCCATTCTACAAAAAGTCTCCCCATTTTCCACCTCATTTTTTTTCCAAAAATAGAAAATCTATGTCATACTTCATATATATATAATAGAAAATCTATGCCATACTTCATATATATATATATATGTATATATATATGTATATATACATACATATCTATATATATATGTATATATATACATGTATATGTATATACATATGTATATATATACATGTATATGTATATACATATGTATATATATACATGTATATGTATATATGTATATATGTATATATATATGTATATGTATATATGTATATATATATATATATATATATTAAGATAAGCAAATAATTAGTGAGCAATAATATTAGTTAATATATAATTATATCAAAATAAATATATCAAATATAAATATATATCATATTATGAAATCAACACTTGATTCAATAATCCGGTTATATCACATATAACATACTAATATCATTTATCTGTATATCATATTATCAAATCAACACTAGATTCAATAATCCGGTTATATCACATATAACCTAACTGATATCAAATAACCGCCAGATTAGAATACGGTATCTAATACTCATATTCAATTAGGCCCCCACACATATCAGCATATATGCCCTACTTCGTTTCGCTTGAAGCAGTAGTTTGAGTGTGAGTTCAACAGAATCTCGGGAGTCCCATGCCGGCATATATATATGGAGATATATGGAGATTTACAGGGATATTACATGATTATTACCGTCCGTTATATTTTGGGCCCGTGGTCCCTTGCCCTTGGGTCCTACCCTTGGGTGAGGGATACTCACGAGTGGTTGACTCTCACACTTGGACTGACGATAGGCTTAGTGACCGGTGCAGTGAGACTTAGAGACTGACAGCGTTAGTGACATTGATATGCATTGCTTACTGAGTCAACACGCATGACATACTATTTTACTGCTTTACTGTTCGCCTGCCCTATTATACACCCGCATTAGCTACTTCATGTTCACATCTTTACACTCTTGATTTACTGTTACATTTCATTATGATTATACGAGTTACCATTTGTACCCATATACATTGCTATCGTGTCGCTCTGACAACCTGAGTATGCATGCTCAGAGTGAGAAGTGGATCTAGCTTGGACCAGGACCAGACGTACATCGCGGACATCTTGATTAGCTATCCAGAGCTATACCCTTTTGATCTCTATCAGGTTAGTTCCTTGTATCTATTTTGTTTCAGTTACTGTATTTCTCATTACCTATGCGTTTTTTACTGATTACCACGTAAAGCTAGAATCCGAAGTGTGACTACGGAGAGATATTACCTCGACCGTAGGAGCATGGCTAGCCTTGTCAACCCCTCGTATTCCGTATTTTGGGAAGCGGGGCATGACAAAAGCTCAAGGTTTCACAACTCATTTGAGGGATTAAGCTTGGAGGAGGAGGTGAAGAAAATAGATAGAGCTAGAGAGCAAGAGCTCATCATATGAGCTCAAGAAAAAAATCAAGTGAGGAAAATAACTCAAGTGTAGAATGAAGTGTAGAATGGCTCTTCCAAGATCACACATTATTGAAGCATACAATTTTTAACCATTAAAAATTGTAAGCATGCTTCAATAGTGCAAGCAAATGAATAAAATAAATAACAAAACCATGCTTGCCCATTCTACAAAAAGTCTCCCCATTTTCCACCTCATTTTTTTTCCAAAAATAGAAAATCTATGTCATACTTCATATATATATAATAGAAAATCTATGCCATACTTCATATATATATATATATGTATATATATATGTATATATACATACATATGTATATATATATGTATATATATACATGTATATGTATATACATATGTATATATATACATGTATATGTATATATGTATATATGTATATATATATGTATATGTATATATGTATATATATATATATATATATATATATATATTAAGATAAGCAAATAATTAGTGAGCAATAATATTAGTTAATATATAATTATATCAAAATAAATATATCAAATATAAATATATATCATATTATGAAATCAACACTTGATTCAATAATCCGGTTATATCATATATAACATACTAATATCATTTATCTGTATATCATATTATCAAATCAACACTAGATTCAATAATCCGGTTATATCACATATAACCTAACTGATATCAAATAACCGCCAGATTAGAATACGGTATCTAATACTCATATTCAATTAGGCCCCCACACATATCAGCATATATGCCCTACTTCGTTTCGCTTGAAGCAGGAAACTTCTATATGGGACTCTAAAGACTCGTCAATACGCCAGCAGTAGGCAATGATCACATCATTCACCCACAAGCCGTCAGCGGTACTAGCTGGACGTAACGGCTACCTAGGTATTGATCAATTAGAAGATCAACAAGCAAATTTGTCCAAACTCCCATGAAGCCTATAAGTAACACTTACCGTACAGTCCAGTCTCTTCGTCTGATATGTCGCATATCGAGTCTAGGGGTGGAATCGTCAGACCCCAATAAACTGATAAGTCATGCCGATGTGTATGGCCTATAACGGTATGAGAAACTAATGATAACTCTTACCAGTAAATCTCATCAACAGCCCTGGCTAGGGACTTCCTGTTATAGCCAATCAAGCATAGCGCAACATCAACTCCTTATACCGGGAGAAACGAAACTCCTCCTATCGCTCATTGCCTCCATATGACTCGGAACTGTATCCAAAATCCACCTGTTTGCACGACTTCTTTGAGCCGTGGTAGGGAGGAAATCAAAGCACGATGTGAACCACACAAGACTCTATGACGGTTTTGGGTCTACAGACTAAGCTGTACCAGTGTCACCAGAGAAATGCTATCTGACGATAAGTATAGTATCATCTAGGAGTTCTCGGCGGGTCATGTTCAGTGTACCCATTCTCTAATGAACAGATATGTACAATCTTTGATGTCAAACACCAATGGATATATGATCAACCATCGCCCCCTACAGGGTCAAGAAACGTACACACTAGTCTATTCAGGAATATCGATGCCCTGTCTCGATATTTTCTCGGCTAGAAACAATTGAAAGATGTGCTTGTGGACTAACCAGGTCCCAGTAGTATGATCCGCATCATAGTCCTGGTAGTCAAGCCAACATCCTAAGGGTTTTATCAACATGTATATGAGAGACGGTATAATAATATCAGTGAACATGTTAAGATAAAGGCAACCAGATAGCATACTATCATGTCGAGCAAGAAAGTTCTCTATATATATGTCCAAGAATCCACTATATATCATACAATAATGGCCTCAAGGGCATACATATTCCTAACACTATGCTCATGAAGTAATGCAATGAAGTGTAGATCTCGTTTAATGGACGATGAGCAGATATCGTTATGCGGAAACGGTGATAAAACCATAGTGCAAATCTTAGATGAAAAAACTCAAAATTAACCATAGTGATAAAACCATAGAGCACGCTTTTAAATAGACAAACCCTGATAACAGGAAATTACCAAAAAGTCCCCTAAACGAAATACAATTAAGTAAAGAAATAAAACCTTAAAATACTAATTATCAAAAAGCATACAACCTTATGATCATAGTCACAAATTCGCGACTCGTGATTAATTCGGCAAGGTCGAAAATTCGGATTTGGAGAACTATTCGGAAAAAATCGGTAGGTATTCGAGAAAAATTTGACAGGTATTCGGGAAATGTTCGGTATGGATTTTGAGGAAGAAATTAATATACGAGACGTTGGGTTTTGATGTTGCTAATTATTCGTTGTTTTTGTGAATTATTCGCTGATTTTTTGAATTATTCGTGAATAATTCGCAAATTATTCGGAACATTCACCAACGACGATTAAATTGGAGAATTAATCGGCCGATCAAAAAATTGCAAATTATTCATGAATTCGCCGAATAATTCGCGAACTATGTGACTATCCCTGTAATTAATCTACCGGCAAAAACAAAAGGCAAGTACAAGCATAACTTTCATGGATTTGTTACGAAAAGCCAATATCTTCGGTCCAAAAACTCAAGCAATAATCTAGGTTTTGTGATCTTCATTTTTATAATCCCGCAAATGCTCAATAAAATCATCTACATATCTGTCTTGGCGATCTTGATCCGTAAAAACTATAGTCAATTCCTTAGCTTTCTTCCTGTAGCACTCTCCCTCTTCATCCACCACAGCTAGTTTCAGAGCTTTCGCTACCGCTTCTTTCGTAAAATAGCCGTCGTCCTCGTTTCTTTCTATCTCGACTGCTATTCCTTTCTCCATTATCACCCGTGTGTTTATTCCTTGATCTGCAAATATTGGCAATAAAACAAGGGGGTGTCCAAACTGAAGGCTTTCAATGACTGAACTCCATCCAGAGTGTGTTAAAAACCCTCCAATCGAGTCGTGTGCTAAAATCTCCAGCTGCGGAACCCAACACTTTGCCACAATTCCATACTTTCCAGTCCTTTCTTCAAATCCCGTAGGCAGAAGTTCTTCTTTCCCTCGAAAAACCCAAACAAAAGGCAACCCGGCTAGCTCAACCCCATAGGCCAATTCATGCATTAGCTCAAGCTTCAACGTTGCTTCACTTCCAAAAGCAATGTAAACCACGGACCGTGAACTTTGATTGTCCAGCCATTCAATGATATTCGGCCCTTCTTCATTGCCGCCTCTCCCTCCGTCAAAAGCAGCAGCAGGAGGAAGCAGGCCTACAGGAAGCACCGGCTTGTTGATGATTTCAGGAAGAAGCTGGAGCCATTCGGATTCAAATTCCATGCAACTCCGTACGGCTAGGACCTTACACCCTTGAACTGCGATCATGTATCGTTCTATATCCGAAAGCCCCGATTTATTAGGTTCAACACTGTAAGCATACAGTTTTCGCGCCTCGTACATCCGGTAGCAAAGCTTCGACGGGAATGGAATCCAAGGCGGTGGGACCGCCATTTCCTCAGGCGTGTTTCTTGAATACACTAGGTCCGACGTGGGCCCAAAGTACACGAGCAAGCCGGCCATAAAGATGCTGAGATAGACCGTCGGTATGTCTGCTTCGTCCGCCTTCTTGGGGATCCAGTGCTGGACAAAGTCACAAACTATCCAGTCGGGTTTGGAATCCCGAATGAATTCGGCGAATGGTTGTTGGAGTCCGTCTAATGCTTTTTTAAGATACTCAACGGTTTCGTATGGGAGGTCGGACGTAGCCTCTGCGCCCTCCGGCAACCCTTCGGTTTTCGGAAGAGGCAGAGGGATGAAGTCTATAAGGTGGGAGATTTGAGGAGGGGGTTTGGGGAGTCTTTGGATGTTTCTTGGAGTGGAGATGAAGGAGATCTTGTGGCCTCTTCTGGCTAAGGACTTGGAGAGCTCAAGAAAAGGGAGCATGTGACCAAAGGCTAGCCATGGGAACACTGCTATGTTGAGTTTGCCATTTGAGGACATTTTGTTAATTTCAGGAGTGTGAGGACTTTGAGAGTTTGAGATTGAAGACAGGTGAAGCTTTGGGGGTGTTAAATAAGGATTCGGAGTCGCTGTTATTGGAGCCAGAATGACTTCCATGCTATTGGAGCCATCGTTTCAGATGCATTGAAAATCAAAATCAACGATCGAGATTTATATGAAGCAGAAGGCATTGTGTATTGGTGTATTTTTCGTGCTTTGCACACAGGATTTGTGGTGAGGATTCATCCAATACACCCCTGCTATTGTTTTTGGATTTGGAATGGCTGCTATTACGAGGATAATGGCATCCATGCGAATATTTACAACGGTCTAGATGCATCTAAAATCCAGATGAACGACCAAGGTTTATGTGAAACGGAGACATTTGGGATTTATGTATCATACGCGGTTTGCACGTATGATGTGTGGTGAAGATTAAGGAATAGCACACATACTATTATTTGATAATACCTTATCACACAGCAAGAGACTCTTTTTGGAGTTAAATACCGACTCAATCAATATAGAAATGGTTCTTGATTGTTGTGCATTTATTGGTCAGAGATGTTGGAATCCAATGAGGCTGCCTGTTTAATTTGGTAGCCGAGGATTTGAGATTATTAGAATTCTAAATGAATTTAGCAAGTGGCCTTTGTCAAAGGTACCTATTCGATGGTTTGTCCGTGTTCGTTCTTTTATTATACCGAGCTTGAAAGCTCGTCTTCTATAGTTGTCGAACTTCGAATGAGTTTTTAACAAGCCGATTCCGAGACAAGCTTTTGTGATCTTTTTTAACTGTCCTACTGATGGGTGGCGGGGGGTGCGAAAATAATGAATGATGTATCAACTATTCATATGATCACTATCGTTTATTTTCGTCAACATATTCTGAGGTATGAATACGTAAAATATTATGTGATTTTGATCCTCCTTATACTTACATGAGAGAGTCGCAAATCTAATGGTTTACTAATAATTTTACATTTTTTTTATAACCGAATCAACATAAAAAATATCAAAAATCACATGGAAATTGGTTTATATTTGTATTAAGCCATGAGGTCAAGATGATGATGCTAATCAGGTGCGGAGCCAAAAAACCTTGGCTTAAGGAGGCCAAGTACATGCATGCTAACAATATAGTCTATGCCAAAATTAATATTGATTATACATTGAAAATAGCAGAAAATGATTATTTAGAATGATATACCATTTTACGTTCATAATCATTTTTATTTCGTAAACTAGTTCAAATAGTTGACTTTCAACTATCACAAAATCATAACTCAATTTATTTTTTGGTCAATACATTTGGGAAAAATAATTGAACTTATAGAAGTTTTCCAATTTTTTTCCAAATTAATCCTTAATTCCCAAAATAAGTTGGGTAAAAACTATTTCCAATAATAGACCTCCGTAGGCCACGTAGTTTATAGCAAAACAGAAAACACTACGAGAAATAGCATTTTTTGGAGATAAAAACGCTATTTCTAATAGCGTTTTCATATATCTTGGCTAAATTCTTTTATTTTGTAGTTTAAAATATATCTATGATTGTATTACTTTAATTTGTTATTCATTTATTATCTTAAAAGATTTGAGAAGTTAATATATAATTTTTAAAATATTTTATATTGTGTATCTTTATTTGTTGCGTTTGTTGATATTGTATTAGTTTAAGATATAACAAATTTCAAATTTATGTTCATCAACAAACCCAACAAATAAATGATACCCGATACAAAATATTTTAAAAATCATTTATTAACTTCTAAAATTTTCTAAGATAATAAATCAATAACAAATTAACTAATACATTCATAAATATATCTTAAACTATAGAATAAAAGATTTCAGCTAAAATATACGACAAACTAAAATGCTAGCGTTTTCTGTTTTGTTATAACCGCATTCTACGTGGCGTATGGAGATCTATTCTTGAAAATAGTTTTGGCCCGGTTTTATTTTTGGAAATATTTTTAAAATTAGGATTAATTTGAGAAAAAATAAGAAGTTTTCATAAATATATAGTAATTGAATTTGAAATTAATAGTTTACTCTTTTTCCATGTGCAGTTTAATTATTGTCGGTTTGTTTTGTTGTTATAATAGGATAAAATAATAGTGCTTATCTTTTAGTATCCTAGAGATGGGGCTATAATTATTGGCATGTAGTCAACATCTTTAGTTGAGGGACACCCAATTACCATAATTAAAAGATGAAATTAGTAAGCGACTGACAAAATCTATCTTGTCGTGACTCATTAGAATCAATTCAATCTTTATCTTCTAAACTCATAATAAATGGCTAACAGCCTCATATGTTGAAACATTAATTGCATACCAATATTAAATCTAGCGTGCACCAATGAGCAATTGCGCAGTTGCATGGCGCTTCTCCTCGTGAGTCGTGAGGAGGGTGCGGGTTCAAATCCTAAAAGGAAAAGTGGCCATAAGTTAATGATTTGAGAGCAAATTCATAGGTCTGCTGGATGTGAACGTGTTGTGTGCTTATGTTTGATGAGTGTGTGTGCGGTGTAAACTTGGAAGAGGCTTACGCGCCAGTTCTAAAAAACAAAAAATAAAAACAAAAAAAATCTAGGGATGCAAGTTGGGTTGGTTTGACCCTAACCCATCAGATATATTCGGATTTTTTATACATTCTATCGCTGTGAGAGCCTTGATGGGATGAGTTGAAGATTAGATATAAAATATTTGGGTCGGGTATGAATTCAATAATATAAATGCAATTCGTCTGATTCCTAAACCTGGTCCGAACCAAATATGCTACTTATATCCGATCCCCTCCAAACATGCCATAGATTTTTAATTCTAAATATTATAATATACACATTGTATCAATTTGTATAATATTTATTCAGCGCAATTTTAGTGTTTTAATAATTTAGAAATTTGTAAAATAATTTAAAAGACCTTTATCAAAGTGTAAATTTGGAGCATACATATTTGGTTGATCTCATCTCAAGTTTTATCATTTTTAGAGATTTTTCTATATGACACCCTTATAACTTACTTGTTTATAACTATTATCCGCAAAACTTCGATATTCCATATATCATCCTAAAACATATAAATTATCCAAAAATCACCTCAAAACATACAAACTATCCAAAAATCACCTCAAAACAACAAACTATCCAAAAAAAAAAAACCATATTTAAAACACCATCTGAATTTAAAAATCACTTCCCACCAAAAAAAAAAACATATTTAAAATACCATCTAAATTTAAAAATCACATCCCACTGTTAGCTTCCACTATCAAATTTTTAAGCTTGTGTTTTAAATAGGATTGGGAGTTTATGTAAATCCCCGTTTCCTTTAATAAAATCTTCTTATAATTTTCTAGTTCCCCGAGTGCTATCCTATTTTTCTCGTATTATTTTATGTGAAGGTTGGCTGCTGGATTTTTATAATTGTTTCTTTTTCCAAACCCAAAACCAAGCCCAACAGAATAGCAAAATTTATTAAACCCACTGCCCCAGCCCAACAGTTTATTAATTAAACTAATAACCTTAAATCCTCGGCCCGGCCCGGCTTCCAATTTCCTTACTCCTAACACCCGTGCCCAACTCGTTACCCGCCTTCTCCAAACCCGACCCAACCCGTTTATACCTTCCTCCCCTCGAACTCATTTCATGCTCGTTTCCTCGCTCGTTGCAACCCACGTCGCACGTCCCCACGTCGCCGACGCCTCGACTGCGTGCCCCACGACCTCGACCACGACCCCTTGAGCTCCTCAAACCCCTTTCTCCTTTCTCCCTCATCACTCTCGTTCTCTCGTCTTCCTCACATCACCTCTCTCCAAAACTCCCAGCCTCGAGCCCCTGCACCCCGTTCACCCCCGACGACGACGACGCCGCCGCCGACGACTCTCCTCGTCTTTCCTCCCTCGTTCCTCTCTCCAAAACTCCGAACCCTACACTGCCTCACCCCCTCATTCGAGCTCGAACTCCTCTGCACATTCACCTCGGCCACCACCCGCACCCTCACGCCGGCGAGCTCCCCACTGCCCTGAACCATCTCGTCGACCTCTACATCCTCAGCATCATCCCCATCACCTCCAAACCCGAGCCCCCACTACCTCTCTCTCTCTTTCCAAAACCACCAAGCTCCGAACCCTCGCTGTGCCCATCGCCGGAGCGACCACCGCCGACCATTGTCGACCCCAACACACCCCAGGAGATCCACAGAACCCCCACTTCGCTTTCAGTGATCGCGAGCCACCTCCGGGCAACTCCGACGACGAACCCGAAACACGAGCCGAGGCCGTGGATCCAAACCATGCCGTTCGTCGCGCGTTCGTACCGTTGCCGCTGCCGTGCGTCGCCAAAACGTTTCCAAGCAAGTACCCTACTTGCTACATGCTAGTTATTACTGTTACATTGCTAAAACCTATTAATTCCTTGTTTATAATTCGTGAAAACTTATACGACACAAGTGCTTGATGAAAAACCTGAACGAAAATATTCCATTAAACTAACGGAACTCGATTGCATATGCTGGCCCGTGTGATAATGAACATTGTGGTGAAATTTGACTGAAAAGTATGATTGTTACTGGCTTAAACGATCACCCCCAATTACACCCGTAAAAACTGAGAAATTCCCGCACCTGAAAATTGTTAAAATCATAATTAATTGTGTACATATTGAAATGATGCGTTCGAGGGCTCGAATTGAATCCGACTCGACGACCTGGAACCATATACAAGTTTTTAACCGTTTCTGTACTGAAAATATGACAAGAACTGATTCGGAGAGCGGCTCTGGACTGCAGCCCAGAGCAGCTCTGGTTGTTGTTTTCTGTTTCGTAATGCTTACCCCTTTGCTGCCTGAACTTGTATGTTGCGGAACCCTATACTGTAGTAAAGATAAAACTGTTAGATAAATAACGCAAGTGATTTCACCCCTTTTTGTCGTCGTTTACTATTTAAACTGTAATTTAAAAGAACAGAACGTATAGCAATCCTAAACAGAAACAGAACTGATACTCTAGTGTTGAGCAGTGTATAACTTCTGACGTAGATACGCGATTGAAAATACGTCTGGTGCGTTGAAAACCCTATTGAAAACCCTAAAATTCATTCAACTGTAGCGTCACTAAATTCGAATCCCAACTGGGTGAAAATTGTGCCGCGAAACGGACGTTCAGTTCAGAAACTGAATTTCCTGCAGCGAGCACATAAATTGAAATGGCTGTAACTTGAATATCAGAAATCCGATTGCACTGAAACAAATTTTTCTGAACTTCCGACTAAGTCTACTTGTTACCGTCTTTGTATCATTTCGCTAAATTCTGAACGTATGATTTACTGCAATTTTTATAAGCTCATGAGGTGCATACTAGTTCATATTACACATGACTTGTTAATTGCATAAATGCACATACCCTACCCAATTGCCATATACCTAGTGATAGTGCACTTGATTATTCAGTGTACAATGCATTATCGTACATGAATGATATTGGTTTAGGAGTGTCAAGTACGCCAATGTAAAAGTAAATGATTCGTGACAGTGATTAATACAGTGAACAGTGACAAAACCGTGTTATTGGTGCATACTTGTACACGACTAAATCATAATCATCAATAGTGTAAACCTGGGGAAAAAGGAGAAATCGAAGTGGAAAGAGCATCGTATTTAGCGAGGACCATGTTTTAGAGGATGATCATTCGAACAGCGACTCTTATATATATTAGGTAGGATCTAGCGATCCGGATGACAGGGTTATGTCCCGGGCGTGTGGGTTGTTGTCTCGGGTATGTACGAGACTCCCGTTAAACATGATCCTCCTTTCCACAACTCGATTTCAAACATGACTTAGAGACTGATAGGAACACAGATCATACTTTGCATCATTTAGTGACATGGTGATCATCTGCTTTTTTTATCTCCACTGTTATTACTTTCATTTTCTGGTTTCTTGTTATTATTGTTATATTGCTATTGTGTCGCTCTGACGACCTGAGTATGCATGCTCAGTGATAGAGGTGGATTCGCCTGACCTCGAGAAGACCGTGAAGATCCAGACCAATGAACCAGCTACATTTCTACATTGATATTCCTGGTTAGTTGCCTTTTTTCTTACTTCCATTGAGCTCAGATTCCTTTATACCTGATAGTTTTAGTGACTGCATTCTCTTTACCCGTATTGCATTTTACTGATTACCATGTAATGCTAGAAGCCGAAGTGTGACTACGGCGGGATTATTCCTTGACCGTAGGAGCATGGTTGGCCTAATCATCCATCGTTTTCCGTATTTTGGGAAGCGGGGCGTGACATGGTTTTGTTGGTATCAAAGCGAGGTTTAGAATAAAATTGCAGTTCAATTTAGGGATCTCTTGAATCATACTTGGTTTTCTTACTTTCACTTCCATATACCACCTGTGCATCACCACTCAAGCTCATGTCTTGAATCTTATCTACCTTATCTTTTCCTCGTGTCCGCATCATTAATCGTCATTTTCCTTCGTGTTCCATTATTTGATCACGACCCTTACTTTTTTGGCCATGGCCAACCATGGGGCGGCACCGCTTCTTAAGGAGGACACTCGGTCCTGCGTTTCTTTCGACTGTATGTTAGCGAGTTCAGATGACGAGGGAATCGATGTCGTAGCTCCAGAGATCAATATGATTAATGACTCTATCGATGAAGAGGACCCAATAAGAGAGGATCCACATGGAGATGCGGTAGAGGAGGAACCCGATGAGGATCCTGAAGAGGAAGATCCTGAGGAAGACCCTATGGAAGAGGATCCAAAAGAGGACTCGGAACAGGCAGCTATGACGCGATCCTTGGGATGGATTGGATGAGTACCTTCCATGCAGTTATTGATTGTCGAGCAAGGAATGTGATCTTCCGCGTTCCCAATCACCCAGAATTTATTTTCGAAGGCGGGAGCGAACCTTTGAAGCCAGTCAAGTATAGGGCCCAGCCCCAGAGATTGTTCGGGATATTCTGGACGTGTTCCCTGAAGATTTACCAGGACTACCACCTCCACACATCTTGGAATTCTCGATCGATTTGACTCCAGGTACAGCACCAGTTACCAAGGCCCCGTACAGAATAGCACCGGTTGAGTTGGCAGAATTGAAGAAGCAAATTGAAGAACTCTTGGAGAAGGGATTTATTCGGCCAAGCGTTTCACCGTGGGGTGCACCAGTTCTTTTGGTGAAGAAGAAGGATGGATCGCTGCGGATGTGTATAGACTATCGAGAGCTGAACAAAGTCACGATAAAGAACAAGTACCCAATTCTGCGCATCGACGACTTATTCGATCAGTTAAGTGGGGCCAAGGTATTTTCGAAGTTGGATCTCCATTCTGGCTATCATTAAATCAGAGTAGCAGCCAAGGATGTATGCAAGACGGTTTTCAGGACCCGATGCGGGCATTATGAGTTCCCTGTGATGCCGTTCGGTGTTACCAATGCTCCAGTGATATTCATGGACTTGATGAATAGGGTGTTTGCAAAATACTTGGACACGTTTGTCGTTGTATTTATCGGCGACATACTTGTCTACTCGAAGACCCGGGAGGAGCATGTTGAGCATTTGCGCACGGTTCTACAAATTCTTCGAGAAGAGAAGCTGTATGCGAAATTGAGCAAGTATGAATTCTGGCTCGACAAGGTTCAGTTCTTGGGACACATTGTTTCGGGCGAAGGTATCTCAGTGGACCTGGAAAAGATAGAATTTGTTAGAGATTGGCCGACGCCGAAGTCAGTGGCCGAGATCAGAAGCTTTCTGGGATTGGCAGGATATTATCGGAGGTTCGTCCAAGATTTTTCAAGGATCGCTGAACCGTTGACAAGGTTGACATGAAAGGATGTACCGTTGCGTGGACAGAGGAGTGTACTCAGGCATTTGACACACTGAAGCAGAAGTTAACTACGGCGCCCATTCTTACAGTACCAGATGATTCCGGTGGTTTGGTGATACATAGTGATGCCTCAGGGAAGGGCTTAGGCTATGTTCTGATGCAGTACGGTCGAGTGGTTGCTTACGCCTCTCGACAGCTGAGAACTCACGAAAGGAACTATCCTACACATGACTTGGAGTTAGCCGCAGTGGTTTTTGCGTTGAAGATTTGGAGACACTATCTATTGGGCGAGAAGGTGGAGGTGTACACGGATCATAAAAGTCTGAAGTACGTCTTCACTCAGAAAGAACTAAACATGAGGCAACGCCGATGGCTAGAACTGATGGCAGATTATGACTTGGACCTTCAGTATCACTCGGGGAAAGTAAATGTTGTACCAGATGCGCTCAGTCGCAAGCCAGTGGTCATGATGTTGACCAGTCAGAGGAGCATCATTGAGGATTTTCAGAGACTCGAGCTTGAGGTCGTCACACCGAGCGCATTCAGTCAATTTTGGCAACTACAGATGCAGTCTTCCCTTGTGGATCGCATTAAGGCTGCACAAGCGGATGATCCTCAATTACAAAAGTTCAGAGCGCAAGTAGAAGCCGGGATGAGGACGGACTTAATCATACATGAAGACGGTTTGCTGAGATTCGGTAGCAGACTCTGCGTACCCAAAGGGGATGTTCGAGAAGAGGTACTAGCTGAGGTGCATAGTTCAACTTATTCTGTGCATCCGGGAGGTGCAAAGATGTATCGGGACCTAAAGCAGCATTTTTGGTGGAACGGGATGAAGCGAGAAATTGCGCGGTTCGTATCCAGGTGCTTGGTATGCCAGCAGGTGAAGGCAGAACATCAGAGGACAGCAGGACTGTTATAACTGCTGCCAATACCAGAATGGAAGTGGGAACACATTACTATGGATTTCTTGACGGCCTTACCATGGAGCCATAGGGGCAACAACGCCATTTGGGTTATCGTCGAGCGCCTCACGAAAGCTGCACACTTCTTATCATTCCGAGTGGGGCAATCAACAGAGTCACTGGCAGGGAGATACATGCAGGAGATAGTGCGACTTCACGGAGTCCCAGTCAGCATTGTGTCAGATCGAGACACCAGATTTGTTTCGCACTTTTGGAGGAGCTTACAGGAGAGTTTGGGTACCTTCCTCAAGTTCAGTACAGCTTATCACCCGCAGACGGACGGAAAATCCGAGCGTACGATTCAGACGCTCGAGGATATGTTGAGAGCCTGCATGTTGGAATTTCAGGGTTCCTGGGAAGACCATCTGCATCTAGTCGAGTTTTCCTATAACAACATTTATCAGGCTAGCATTCAGATGGCTCCTTTCGAAGCACTTTACGGGCGGAAGTGTCGATCCCCAGTTTGTTGAGATGATGTAGGAGAACGAAGATTACTGGGTCCCGAGCTCATTGTTCAGACAGTCGACAAGGTCCAAATGATCAGGCAGCGCATTAAGACGGCTCAGGATCGACAGAAGAGTTGGGCAGATACCAGCAGGAGAGCACTATAATTTGAAGTCGGAGATCATGTATTCCTGAAGATTTCCCCTACTCGCGGAGTTATCAGGTTTGGAGGTTGCTGGAAACTCAGTCCCCGCTTCATCGGACCTTTTGAGGTGCTAGAGCGAGTAGGAGAGGGGCCTATCGACTTGCCTTGCCTCCATCGCTGGCTGGTGTGCACAATACCTTCCACGTGTCTCAGTTGCGGCGTTATTTTCAGGATGAAAGCCATGTTCTGGACTATTCGGAGTTAGCTTTGGATACCGATCTATCTTACGAGGAGTAGCCCACCACCATCCTCGACCGCAGAGAGAAAGTGCTGAAGAACAAGGTCATTCCATTAGTCCGAGTGTCTTGGAGCGGTCGTTCCCCAGGAGAATCTACCTGGGAGCGGGAGGGAGATATCCGTGCACATTTTCCACATCTCTTTGTTTAGTACTTTTGTTTCATTGTCTCCTTTTTAAATTTCGAGGACGAAATTTTTGTAAGGGGGTATGATGTAAAACCCCGTTTCCTTTAATAAAATCTTCCTATAATTTTCTAGTTCCCCGAGTGCTATCCTATTTTTATCGTATTATTTTGTGTGAAGGTTGGTTGCTGGATTTTTATAATTGATTCTTTTTCTAAACCCAAAACCAAGCCCAACAGAATAACAAAATTTATTAAACCCACTACCCCAGCCCAACAGTTTATTAATTAAACTAATAACCTTAAATCCTCGGCCCGGCCCAGCTTCCAATTTCCTTACTCCTAACACCCGCGCCCAACTCCTTACCCGCCTTCTCCAAACCCGACCTGACCCGTTTATACCTTCCTCCACTCGAACTCATTTCCCGCTCGTTTCCTCCCTCGTTGCAACCCACGTCGCAAGTCCCCACGTCGCCGACGCATCGACTGCGTGCCCCACGACCTCGACCACGACCCCTCGAGCTCCTCAAACCCCTTTCTCCTCTCTCCCTCATCACTCTCGTTCTCTCGTCTTCCTCACTTCACCTCTCTCCAAAACTCCCAGCCTCGAGCCCCTGCACCCCGCTCACCCCCGACGCCGACGATGCCGACGACGATGACTCTCCTCGTCTTTCCTCCCTCACTTCTCTCTCCAAAACTCCGAACCCTACACTGCCTCACCCCCTCAACTGAGCACCCCCTCACTCAAGCACGAACTCCCCTACACACCCACCTCGGCCACCGCCTGCACCCTCACTCCGGTGAGCTCCCCACTGCCCTGAACCACCTCGTTGACCTCTACATCCTTAGCATCATCCCCATCACCTCCAAACCCGAGCCCCCACTACCTCTCTCTCTCTCTCCAAAACCACCAAGCTCCGAACCCTCGCTGTGCCCACCGCCGGAGCGACTACCGCCGACCATCGTCGACCCCAGCACACCCCAGGAGATCCACATAACCCCCACTTCGCTTTCAGTGATCGCGAGCCACCTCCGGGCAACTCCGACGACGAACCCGAAACGCGAGCCGAGGCCGTGGATCCAAACCATGCCATTCGTCGCGCGTTCGTTCCTTTGCCGTTGCCGTGCGTCGCCAAAACATCTCCAAGAAAGTACCCTACTTGCTACATGCTAGTTATTACTGTTACATTGCTAAAACCTATTAATTCCGTGTTTATAACTCGTGAAAACTTATACGACACAAGTGCTTGATGCAAAACCTGAACGAAAAAATTCCATTAACCTGACGGAACTTGATTGCATATGCTGTCCCATGTGATAATGAACATTGTGGTGAAATTTGACTGAAAAATATGATTGTTACTGGCTTAAATGATCACCCCCAATTACACCCGTAAAAACTGAGAAATTTCCGCACCTGAAACTTGTTAAAATCACAATTAATTGTGTGTATATTGAAATGATGCGTTCGAGGGCTTGAATTGAAGCCGACTCGACGACATAGAACCATATACTAGTTTTTAACTATTTCTGTACTGAAAATATGACAAGAACTGATTCGGAGAGCGGCTCTGGACTGCAGTCCAGAGCAGCTCTGGTTGTTGTTTTCTGTTTCGTAATGGTTACCCCTTTGCTGCCTGAACTTGTATATTGTGTAACCCTATACTGTAGTAAAGATAAAACTGTTAGCTAAATAACGCAAGTGATTTCACCTCTTTTTGTCGTCTTTTACTATTTAAACTGCAATTTAAAAGAACAGGACGTCTAGCAGTCCTAAACAGAAACAGAACTGATACCCTAGTGTTGAGCAGTGCATAACTTTTGACTTAGAGATACGATTGAGAATATGTCTAGTGAGTTGAAAACCCTATTGAAAACCCTAAAATTCATTCAACTGTAGTATCGCTAAATTCGAATCCCAACTAGGTGAAAATTGTACCGCGAAACGGACGTTCAGTTCAGAAACTGAATTTCCTGCAACGAGCACTTAAATTGAATGGCTGTAACTTGAATACCAGAAATACGATTGCACTGAAACAAATTTTTTTGAACTCCCGACTAAGTCTACTTGTTACCGTCTTTGTATCGTTTTGCTAAATTCTGAACGTATGATTTACTGCAATTTTTATAAGCTCATGAGGTGCATACTAGTTCATATTACACATGACTTGTTAATTGCATAAATGCACATACCCTACCCAATTGCCATATACCTAGTGATAGTGCGCGTTATTATTCAGTGTACAATGCATTATCGTGCGTGAATGATATTGGTTTAGGAGTGTCAAGTACGCCAATGGAAAAGTGAATGATTCGTGACAGTGATTAATACAGTGAACAGTGACAAAACCGTGTTATTGGTGCATACTTGTACACGACTAAATCATAATCATCAATAGTGTAAATCTGGGGGAAAAGGGGAAATTGAAGTGGAAAGAGCATCGTATTTAGCGAGGACCGTATTTTAGAGGATGATCATTCGAACATCGACTCTTATATATATTAGGTAGGATCTAGCGATCCGGCTGACAGGGTTATGTCCCGGGCATGTGGGCCGTTGTCTCGGTATGTACGAGACTCCAGTTAAACATGATCCTCCTTTCCACAACTCGATTTCAAACATGACTTAGAGACTAATAGGGACACAGATCATACTTTGCATCATTTAGTGACATGGTGATCATCTGCTTTTTATCTCCACTGTTATTACTTTCATTTTCTGGTTTCTTGTTATTATTGTTATATTGCTATTGTATCGCTCTGACGACCTGAGTATGCATGCTCAGTGATAGAGGTGGATTCGCCTGACCTCGAGAAGACCGTGAAGATCCAGACCAGTGAACCAGCTACATTTCTACATTGATATTCCTGGTATGTTTCCTTTTTGCTTACTTCCATTGAGCTCAGATTCCTTTATACCTGATGGTTTTAGTGACTGCATTCTCTTTACCCGTATTGCATTTTACTGATTACCATGTAATGCTAGAAGCCGAAGTGTGACTACGGCGGGATTATTCCTTGACCGTAGGAGCATGGCTGGCCTAATGATCCATCGTTTTCCGTATTTTGGGAAGCGGGACGTGACAGTTTTTGAATTAGAAAATCATAATTACTCAATTTCTCACTTGTTCTCTTTTCCTAAGGCTTTCTTTTCTTTTCTTTTAAATTCATTTTATTAATACATGCATAAAACCTTGATTTCTTGGCAAAACCAAAACTGGACTTCACTTTTATGCCATTAATGTTGGAAGAAAAGGTTATTTTCATTATTAAGAAATATTTAATCCAAAATTAGCTCAGGAGTGAAATTTGGATAACTTACAAGTTTTAGCTATGATATATGGAATATCAAAACTTTGGTGGTGATATTTAGAAATAGATAGGTTTTGGAGGTGATGTATAGAAAAATCATTATTTTTAATGTTTGAATAGTTTGTGATGGACTAAGCTGTTGGATATGTATGCCCTAGAGGCCTTCATTGTATAGGATGCTAGCGATATGTACAGGACAATCTTGCTCGATATGGTAGTACGATATTTGGTTTGTCTTTATCTAAACATGTGATGTGTTTTATTTTGTATTTCATATCTTGTATACATGTTGAAAAAACCCGTAGGATTTTTTCTTGAGTACCAGCATTGTGATGTCAATCATACTTGTGAGAGCTGGGTAGTCGAATGGCACATCCTTAAAGTGTCCCTAGTCGTAAGAGTATCGAGACTAGGCATCGATACTCAAGAGTAGACTAATGTATACATATCTAGACCCTGACGAGGAGCGATTGATTGGTCTCGCAGCCATTGGTGAGGTGCATCTAAGATTGTATACATGTGCTCACTGGGTGTGAGTACACCGGACAGGACTCACCGAGGACTAGCTAGATGGTATTATACCTAAAATCAGATAGCAGTTCTCTGGTAACATGAGTGCAGATAGTCTGTCGACCTGAGCTCGTCATTTGTCTCGTGTGAGTTCCCACTGTGCTTTGATTACTACCCTACCACGGTTCTACCGAGTCGTGCAAACAGGTTTTAGTTGGATACAGTCCCGAGCTACATGGAGGCAGTGAGCGACAGTTGGGGATTCGTCTCTCTAGGTATAGGGAGTCGATATCGCGCTGTGATCAGTTGGTCAACACCATAAGTCCATGGCCAGGGCGGATTGAGAATTACTGGTTGTTGGACCAGTAGATTCTCGGATAGTCTTGAGCCACATCGACATGACTTGTCTGGTTATTAGGGGTCTGGCGTTTTCCACCCCCCAGACCTGGCATGCAATACTCTCAGACGAACAGACCGGACTGCACGGAGATTGTCACGGACAGGCTCAGTAGAGGTTCGGATGAGTTCGCTCGCCGGCCTTCCTTTTTCGACAGATACCTGGGTAGCCGTTACGTACAGCTAGTGCCGCTGACGGACTTATGGTTAAACCCACTGCCAGCGTACTATCGAGTCTTTAAAGTTCCACACAGAGGGTTTCCCTGGTTCAAGTGAAACGATATAGAGGCCGTATGGTTTTGCGGCAGAATTTCGATCATATATGTATACTGGCTACACGGATGTTATTCGGATGGATAATACTAGTAGGCTTTGGTTTAAACCAAATTCTAGTATTATATTGGATTATTATCATCTCATTGTATTCATGTTTTTCGGAATACGAATACAGGTATGTATATACAGTGAAGGCATTCTTGTAATTTCACAGGACATACTTCTAGAAGGAGACACCTCATTATTAGATTTATCTATTTATGGAAATAGATTAATAAGGTGGAAAATAGAGATATTTGTGGTATGGGTGAAGCATGGCTAATTGATTTGTTTATTGCCTTTGACTTTACTATTCAAGCACGGGTCATTATTTTCTATTGAAACTATTGCATTCTTGATTATTGTGGATGACCAAGCCATTCCTCACTTGCCACAACACAAGACTTTAGCTCATTTTTGTTTGCTCTTTCTCTCTCCATTTTTCCTCTCCTCCTTCTTCCTCAAGCCCTAACCCTCACATGTGTTGTGAATCTTAGGGCTCTTGAGATAAAATACTCTATACATCTTACTCTACACCTTCTAAGTTGTTTAGTCTAGCAAACTAGACATCTTAGTTACCTCACACTTGAGGTTGAAGCTTGAAACATAGGCTCTCGGGTGGATCATCTTCGACAAAGAGGAAACCGGCGATCGAGTTCCATTCAAGATACCTAGGAGCTAAGAAGAAGAGAAGAAGCTGTTGGATATGTGTATGCCCTAGAGGCCATTATATGTATAGTGGATGCTTGGACATGTATATATGTATATTTGATATATGACTTTCTTGCTCGACATGATAGTATGCTATCTGGTTTTACTTTATCTGACATGTTTACTTGATACAGTTCATTTGATACATGTTGATAAAGCCCTGAGGATATTTGCTTGACTTCCATGGCTATGATGGAGATCATACTAGTGGGGCATGTGTAGTTTATAAGTATATCCTTAAATGTTCCTAATTATAGGTATATCGAGATAGGGCATCGATATTCCAGAGTAGACTAGCATATACGTTTTTTGACCCATATGATGGGCGATGGATGATCCCATATCCATTGGTGTTGTAACATCTACGGGTGCTCAGTGGAGACTGGGTACACTGAACGGACTCACGGAGAATTCCTATATGGTATTATATCTATCGTCGGATAGCAGTTCTCTGGTGACACTGGTACAGGTTAGTCTGTAGACCCGAGATCGTCATAGAGTCTTGTGTGTTCTCCAACTGTACTTTGATTTCCACCCTACCATGACTCTATTGAGTCATGCAAACAGGTGACTTTTGGGTATAGTCTCGAAACACGTGGAGACAGTGAGCGATAGGAGGGGTTTCGTCTCTCCCGGTATTGCGAGTTGATGTTATGCAATGTGCGATTGGCTCTGACTTGAAGTCCCTGGCCAGGGCTGATGAGATTTACTGGTAAGTGTTATCAGTAGTTTCTCGACCGGTTATAGACCATATCGACATGATTTATTGAGTTATTAGGGCTCGACGATTCCATCCCTAGACTTGATATGCAGCATATCAGATGAAGAGACTGAACTGTACGGTAAGTGTTGCCAATGGCTCGACGGGAGTTTTGACGGGTTCGCTTGTTTTTCTTCTGATCGCTCAATACCCGGGTGGCTGTTACGTTTAGCTGACCGCTTGCGTCTTGTAGGTGTATTGATATGATCATCACTTGCTGCCGGCGTATTGACGAGTCTTAGAGTCCCATACAGGATTTTTCTAGCTCAGGCGAAATGATGTGGTATGCATATGTGATATGCGCAAGAGCTCGATTAAATACGAATATGTGATACCGTATTTTAATCGGGCGTTCAATATTGGGGGTCGCATTTGATGTGACCGATTTATTAAATCAAGTGTTGATTTAATATTAACATTTAGCTCATTTCTAATTAAACCTTTTCTTTTGTATGTATGCACATATATTTATACATACACATGATGATGTGCATGCACACATACATACATACATATGTGTCATGGTGGATGATACATAGAAGATGGCAATACTAGACTCACACAGTTAATAAATATCTAGATTTTTGTTAATGAATTAAAGAAAAAGGAAATTAGCTATAATGACTCATTTTCTACACACTTCTTCTTTGACCTTGACTTTAACCATGGTTAGATTTCCTTTGTTCTTTAACCCATCTACAAAATATCTAGATATTTAGTTAACTATGGTTATATTTGAGAGTGCCACATATATATTCTTTTTTTTCTTTTTGGAAATAAGTTTATCACAATATTTTGACAAAAGCTTTGCCATCTTCATCTTCCTCCTTCTTCAATCTCTCTTGAGTTTTAAAAGAGTGAGGAAATTAAAAAGAAAGGGTTTTTAAGTGAGTTCACAAACCACATAACCATTCTACACTACCCTAGCCCTTTAGTGCAGAGTGTTTGCTTCATTTAGTGAGGCAAAGAGCTTGACCTAGGAATCTCCGGATGGATCATCGTAGACGACGAAGGACCTTGAGCGGAGTCGTTCCAAGCTTTGAGCAAAGCCGTAGGAGTCCTAAAGACCGAAGGAGTTGGCTACAAATGTTATATTTCCTTTTCGTTTAGTTTAGACTTCACATAATGATGTTATTACCCTAATCTCTAGTTACGATTCGTAGTTTGTTTGTAATAGCCGTCTAGAATTTAAAAGTTCACTACTTTATGATGATGCAACCTTACTAGAGGCGCTATTACACACCAATATGGTATCAGAGCCTAGCTAGAAGTTTAGGGTAAACCGGACGACGTTTAAAAACTCAATCGAACATTAAAAAAATGAGATTTTTACATGCTCACTGGAAATTTTTTTCAAAAGTTGGAATTTTTGTAATTAAAAATATTCAGAAAATAGAGCAGGGTTTTCTATGGATCCCCAAGAAAAACGAGCACCTAACTCGACATAACGACCGCGGAACCGCGACCAAATAGGTGTATTTGCGGCGGTTCCACGGCGCCGTTGGTGAGGCTTGGACCGTGCGCTCTTGCGTTGATCCGTAGGTACTTTATATGCTCTCTGAGAATTTTTATGCAGGTTCAAGTGTTGAGATCTATTACTACAGTGGGTAGGTTGATGTGTTGATTGATATATTTTAACGCCGTCTATGCTTTTCAATTGATGATGTGATATGATGTATAGGATCGTCGTGATCGAATAGCCAGGGGTTTTATGTGAGACGAGAGTTTATCTTTTCATTCATGTAAAATTCATTGTATATATTATTCTTTTATTGGGGCATATCCGGGTTGAGGATGATGTCTCTATTGATCTATATTTTACTTTTCCGCATTAGGATAGACCCAAGGTAGGGAGCACGAGTGACCGGGTTTTGGAGTTCAGTGGGAGGCCATCTCGAGGAGTCGAGATCGGGTCTCCTAAACTCCAGAATTGGAAGGGTCACTTGCCGCTCTCATATGGGTCTAAGGGTGTGGGCTTGGCTATTCATCACGACCGTGGAATCCGTATTTTCTATCGTAGGCTAAATATAAAATACGGAGTTCCTAGTATATCCTATATTTTCATATATGTGTTTCTGCTGCTGATTATTCTGTGATGTGATTGCTTAATATCTGAGACGAATGTGATATTATTATATATGTGATATGTAATACTGTTTTTCGTTTCTTTCTGTAATGGCTTAGGAACTTAAATGATGGGAATACATTAATGAGATTAATGTAAAAAAAAGAAACCTAATAATGTTGTATAATCGGATTTGAAACCCACTCGGCTCCTTTTTATGAAAAAGCAAGTTTCAAAAGATGCGGAACTTAAGCCACTCCTTTTCTTAAAACAATTTAGATTCTACAACGAAATCAAGTTCAAAGCATTAAAGGTTTCCATAAAAACCATCTGCAACCCTCCGTCATTTTAGGAAGCAGAGTACTTAGTATTCGTGCTACATATGTTGATTATAGTCAAGGCATAGTGTATGGTAGCTAAGTGATGTCTTCTGATCAGTTGAAAATATTGCATTTTTAACACGTCAATTTCCCTACCATTTGCACTCATCTATAAGTGTTCGGTATTAATATAGCACATATTAGCAAAACATCTGTAAAATACTAAATAACTTGTATTATATATTAAAACCGACATTTTGAGGGAAATTGAGTGTTTATCATTGCATCACATAATCTTTGTATAGCGCAACACTTGTTTCGAGAATCTGTGCAGGTAATTCCAGGAGAAGAGCCAAAACAGTTAAAAAGTGTTGATAAAAATATGCCAAGTCCAAGACTTGAAATCTAGCAGTGATCAAGAAATAATTAAAAGATTCCACATATCAGTAAACATCACTAAAGCCAACATCCAGCAGTATAGGAATTTGCATACAGAGAGGCAACCATACGGCCGCGGATATGCGGCCGGAGCATGGCATGCGCGGCGGATCCGCGGCCACCTAGTGGTGACGTCAGCAGAAATTTTTATCAGGTTTCTCCATTTCAGGTGTACACTTAATTAAGCCAGTGCAATTTCCAGAGAACTCCAGAATGTTCTGCCAGATCAGCAAGGCTCCTTGATCAAGCTAAAAATGTCCAAGCTTCTCACTTAACTACTTAAAGCCTAGAAGCTTCTCCTTAACCTCCAAGCTTATGAAGGAAGCTAAGCCTAACTAACTACCTTTAGAAGCTTCTCCCTAACTACCTAGCTTACAAGGGAAGCTAACCTAAACCTAGCTTCTAAATGAAGCCAAAGCTAATGAAGGCTATAAAAGGAACCCTAAGGCTTCACTTCTAAGATTGTTCAATAATTGTTTGTTGATTCCTACATCAATCCCCAAATTCAACACAAGTTGAGTGACATAACTTGTAAACCCTAATCCCCAATTCAAAATCCAAAGCCAAAAATCAAGAACACCGAGTACAAATCAAGCGAGAAATCAACAAACCTTTTGGAGCGAGAAATCAAATTCCGGTGATTCTTGGTCGCCCCTTTTTGGCCACTTCCAACGCTATCATTAACTGTCGTAATGGTTCTATGACCCTATCCTTCGGGAATAGGTCAATTGAGCTGAACATTTACAAGTTGGGAAGTGTACCCTCCGAACCTACTGCTCAGGTCTGTTCTGTCGACTTAATGGATGTCGACAGCAGCGAATTTGACGATCTTCATGATACTGATCTTGACTCTTTTCATATGTTGTTGTTTGACCCAACTATGTATCATACACATACGGACTCTTCTACCGAGTTGTCCAGGTCAACAACCAACACTGATTATGAACTGTTTTTAGAGTCTGAAGATCACCCCGCGCTTTGTGATGACATTATTCTTCGGGGTATTGATGAGACTTTTGAGGAGATCTTCGCTGATGCATTCGCATTTTTGAAAAGCACGGGTGTTGAGATGAATCCACATCAATACAAAGAAATTGAACCTCCACCCCTTCTTCTGAACTGTAAAAAGAATGCGAGTAATCCATCACATTCACTGAGTCGTCTCTCCAAAACGAGACGCAAACACATTCTATTCCACCACTTACCCTTTCCCCACTTCTTCTTCCACCAACCGATGCACTACATTGATAAAATTTTCGAATGGTTGGTGTTGACCTTCGGTCTTTGCAAAGCTTGGCATCGACCAACGATTCTTGACCCCCTCATGTGATTTTCAAAGATTAACATGGCTTAACTCAAGTTTGGGGGGGGTATATTTTCTGGCTCTTGAAAAAGAAATTTTTTTTACAAAATTGTGAGCCAAAAATAAGTTTGGGGGAGGATTTTCACTTAAATATTTTGCCCCCGTTAATAAATTTCCTCCCAGGCTTACAGGTTTTTGAGATATAGCGGATGGCAACAGTGAGGACACTGTTGAAAACAAGTTTGGGGGAGGTTTGTGCTTATTTTCGCATCATTTGCATATCACATTGCATAAGCACAAAACATTTAAAACCTATAAAAATTTAAAAATTTTCAAAAAAAAAAAATATTTTGTACATAAATAAGATAATAAAAGATTAGATAGTGAAAAATTACATCCAAAAAATTAGAAAAATTTAAGAAAACCAAGAAAATTAGACGTTTTCTTATACGAACTAGTAATAAGTAATTATGAGCCGTTGTCCCAAGGGTTAGTAAGATGAAGGAAGTCACTAATCTGAGAATAAAAACAAGTCTGAAAAATAGTTTCTATTCTGGAAGCCAAACATTTTGAACGTTGATACCCTACTATTCGCACTTACACACGTCTTGAAACTCGAGATAGTAGAGAATACCTTGAAATGCTCTTGTCTAAAAGCCAAAGTATGAAGGAAATAAAAAAAAATATGAATAAAATATAAAATGGTGAGAAAAATAAACACTGGTTTTGTTATCGCCAAGGCAGCAATAAAAAAATAGCGAGGGTGCCTCTTCACCTAGTGCCTTAGACCAACTGGTCTGAGAGTCACTGCTAAGCCTTAGGTGGTGCAAGACGAGAAAATACACCAAATAAGCAAGCACATGAGTAATCGGTCGGTTAGTACCTCAAGAAGTATTAACGGTCGCATGAAAGTGTGTGAGCAAATTCATCTAAATATTCATTAATTAAAAAGTACTGAGGCAGATGGACAAGAGTATGATAGCTTGAATTGAATTCTCCGGGTGTAGAGATGTTCTTTACATACACGTAGGGTTATATGATCGATATTTGGAAGAAAGATAGGAATGAAGAATAAAGACGATATTTTATTGAGGGATGATGTGATTTCTAATATCTTTTCATGACTATTAAGATAGGGCTCATGACAACCGAAAAGCTAGCATTGTTGGAAACTCTAATTTTCAAAGTCTTTCTTTTAAAATTCTTATATTTATATGTAACTTTCACGGTCTTCCTTTTATTATTGGATTTTGTGGGTGCAATCCGCTGAAAAACCTCAGGAGACAACACTCCTCCTACTAGGGACACCTAGAGGTTTAAAGGCTTGTTGCACGTACTCAGTACAATCGTGTTGCCTACGAAAGTGTGCTAGTTAGTTTTTCTTTTTCTTTATTTTCTCCTTCTCTTTTTAATAAAACAGTTCGCTCGAGACGACCGAAAATAAGTTTGGGGGAATTTGATCAGTCGAAAATATTGCATTTTTAACACGTCAATTTCCCTACCATTTGCACTCATCTATAAGTGTTCGGTATTAATATAGCACATATTAGCAAAACATCTGTAAAATACCAAATAACTTGTGTTATATATTAAAACTGACATTTTGAGGGAAATTGAGTGTTTATCATTGCATCGCATAATCTTTGTATAGCGCAACACTTGTTTCGAGAATTTGTGCAGGAAATTCCAGGAGAAGAGTCAAAACAGTTAAAAAGTGCTGATAAAAATACGCCAAGTTCAAGACTTGAAATCTAGCAGTGATCAAGAAATAATTAAAAGATTCTACATATCAGTAAACATCACTAAAGCCAACATCCAGCAGTACAGGAATTTGCATACAGAGGGGAAACCATACGGCCGCGGATCCGCGGCCGGAGCATGGCATGTGCGGCGGATTTGCGGCCACCTAGTGGTGACGTCAGCAGAAATTTGTATCAGGTTTCTCCATTTCAGGTGTACACTCAATTAAGCCAGTGCAATTTCCAGAGAACTCCAGAATCTTCTGCCAGATCAGCAAGGCTCCTTAATCAAGCTAAAAATGTCCAAGCTTTTCACTTAACTACTTAAAGCCTAGAAGCTTCTCCTTAACCTCCAAGCTTATGAAAGAAGCTAAGCTTAACTAACTACCTCTAGAAGTTTCTCCCTAACTACCTAGCTTACAAGGGAAGCTAACCTAAACCTAGCTTCTAAAGGAAGCCAAAGCTAGTGAAGGCTATAAAAGGAACCCTAAGGTTTCACTTCTAAGGTTGTTCAATAATTGGTTGTTGATTCCTACATCAATCCCCAAACTCAACACAAGTTGAGTGACACAACTTGTAAACCATAATCCCCAATTCAAAATCCAAAACCAAAAATCAAGAACGCCGAGTACAAATCAAGCGAGAAATCAACAAACCTTTTGGAGCGAAGCCGATCTTCATCCGAGCAAGAGATCCAAGATGATCCGCGACTCACGGAGACGATGCGACGCTAAATTCGATGATCTTGTTCTCTCCTCAATTTCTTGTAGTTTTTGAGCGAAGTGTAACGAATTGTTGAAAAATAAAGGTAAAGATCTTTAATCTTGCTTTCTTTTAATTCTTGCATCATGATTAGATCTCAATTCTTGATTGTGTTCTTTGAGATGATGTTTGAGTAAAACTCCGCTCGTGAAGGAGTCGAAAGAATCAATAGATGATGATGATTAGATCTTGAAACGATTCTTAATTCCTATAAGTTTTGTAAATTCTAGTGAATCGAATGATCGACAATCTAGTTTCGAACGAGATGTTTTCTTGATTATTTCCGCTCTTGACTAGAGATCAATGATCGGTAATTCGATTAACTAGAAGCTAGCTTGTGAATGAGATTCATCGAAAGGACAAAGGATGAGATGAAGAAACCTTAGTTTCTTTGAAAGATCCTGAAACCTCGATTAATCATCATCGATCTAGTATCAATTCATTAATGGATAAGAAAATGTAATCACTAGTTTTCATTACATCTATAGATTCGATCGATTCCTACGAGCCTCACTTCAATTCTTGATTATTGGATTGGAAATCATAAATTCTTAATTCTTGATTTTTGAATGTTTTCTTGATTTTAGATTTAGATCTAGATAATTCTTGAACTTCAACTTTATAAATCTTGAATTGAATTGTCTTTTCTCTTTTCTTTAATTTTCAATTCATCTAATTCGAATTACGAACGGATTACACTTTCTCTGTGGACGATCTGCACTCACTAACGCGCTACAATCGACATCGTTATTGATTGCGGTCAAAATATTTTTGGTTGTGATTTTTATACATTTTCTACCGACACGAACCGAGAATTCATCCAATCATCTTCCTACAAAGCATATGATGCAATAAGTTAGGACATTCATGTGATTATGTTGATCATAGTCAAGGGTCATATGGGTGGGTCTAGTTAATCACAAAATGACGAGTAGAACTTGACTAGTGCTTATGATATGTTGACCATAGCCAATGTCATAAACACCTAGGGCTAAAAAATATATCGGGAGTTTCAAGAGTTGAAATTTGCAATGAGATTGCATACCATCTATATGATATTTGGATCCCGATCCCACTGTGAGTAAGAGTTACTCCCAGGAGAGTTTTTACACTTTACAATTAGCTAATCCAGTAGGTGTCTAGAAAGGTGTTAAATGGGGTTTGACCTCTGGGAAAACGAGGTTTATTTTAATTAGGTCTGTGCGAAAGCACGGGGAACCTCCCTCAAAGTACCGACACTGGCCTGGCTGACCGGTTGGCAAAACTGTAGAATGTAATTAATCCTGGCTAGTTTTCTTTTCAGGTTTTGAAAGAAAATTTGATAAAAGCAGTGGGAGATATCGATTAGATAAGATAATAACCAATCTGATCTTTGCAAGAGTATTTCGCTGAGTGTATTCTTTTCTCTCTCCTAATGGCAGATACCGATGACGGGACTTAAGCTTCTACTAGAGAAAAACAAACTGACTGGGCCGAATTATAAAGAATGGTTGAGGAACTTGAACATTGCACTCGCATATGATAAAGTATCATATGTCCTCACTACCAAAGCCCCACCCGTCCCAGCACCTGAATCATCTGTTTCGGATAAGGAAATCCGAAAAACATGGGATATTGATTGCAACACGGCCAGGTGCCTCGCACTTGCTTCTATGGACAACGTCCATCAGAAACAGCACGAGAAGATGGATGTGCAATCCATCTTTCTTCATACAAAGGAGTTGTATGAAGAGCAATCTCGTACTTTGCGATGCGAGGCATCTCGAAAGTTGTTTCAGATGCGAATGGCCCCCGGTGCATCAGTAGGAGACCATGTCTTGAAGATAATTGGTCTTATAGAAGAACTTGAGGAACTGGGATGGACTATTGATAATGAGCAATATACGGATGTTGTTCTGCAGTCTCTCTCCCCCGCCTTTGCTCCGTTCATAGTGAATTTCAATATGAACGATTTGGAGAAATCATTGCCTGAACTTCTCAATATATTGAGAAGTGCAGAGAGCACGCTGAAAACAGCGAAGACTCCCGCTCTGCTTGCTGGGCCATCTTCCTCTTCCGTCCCAAAAGCCATAGCCAAGGGAAAGAAGAAGAAGAAGTCCATCAAACCGAAAGGTGGAGTCAAAAAGGCGAAGGGGAAAGACACAACTGGGGCCGCAGGAAGTGGGAAAGGGGAATGTTTTTACTGTCACAAATCGGGACATTGAAAACGCAACTGTGCTGTGTATCGTGCAGGTCTCAAGAAGAAGAAGCATGGTGATGCTTCCAATTCAGGTGTGTTTGTAACTGAAAACTGTTTTTCATTAAACTCTTCATCTTGGGTATTAGATATCGGTTCTGGTTCTCACATCTGCAATTGTGTGCAGGGGCTGAGAAACAGTAGAGTTTTGAAGACTGGAGACCATACTCTGCGGGTTGGAAATGGTTCCAATGTACATGCTGTATCCGTAGGAGAGTATCATCTGGGGTTGCCTTCGGGTTGTATATTGGTTTTGAACTCGTGTTATTTTGTACCAAGCATGCTATGTAATATAATATCCGTTTTTTTGTTAGACAATGAAGGATATCATTTTGTGTTGCAAAATAATGTTATGAACATTAACTTGCATCAAGAGTTGATTAGGTATGGTACACTAAATAACGGTATTTACGTCCTGAACCAACACACAGTTTTCAATATACAACATACTAATAAAAGAAAACTTTCAGATATAAATGAAGCTTTTCTTTGGCATTATAGACTTGGTCATATTAATGAAACAAGACTAAACAAGCTACATAAAGATGGATATTTAAATCCTTTTGAATATAAATCTTATGCAACTTGCCAGTCCTATATCAAAGGTAAAATGACCAAAACTCCGTTTACTGGACACGGAGAAAGAGCTGTGGAACTCTTAAGCCTCATACATAGTGATGTATGCGGACCAATGTCTACACATGCACGAGGTGGTTTTTCATACTTCACTTTTACTGATGTTTTCTCAAGATTCGGACACGTGTTTTTGATAAAGCACAAATCCGAAGCTTTCGAGAAATTCAAGGAGTACAAACTTGAAGTAGAAAAACAAACAGACTTGAGCATCAAGAAACTTCGATCGGATCGAGGTGGAGAGTACTTATGTACAGAGCTTTTAGACTTCTTAAAAGAGAATGAGATTCTCTCTCAGCTCACTCCTCCTTACACACCACAACACAACGGTGTGTCAGAACGGAGGAATCGTACCCTATTAGATATGGTATGATCCATGATGTGTGATGCTGAGTTACCGTTTTCCTTTTGGGGGCATGCATTGGAGACAGCAATGTATCTGTTAAACAAGGTTCCAACTAAGACCGTGTCTACCACTCCATATGAGATATGGAGTGGAAAGAGACCATCTCTTAAAAGAGTTAGGATTTGGGGTTGTCCGTCTTTTATTAAAAAGCAGAATCCAGACAAACTCGAGACACGATCGGTCATGTGTAAATTTGTGGGATATCCAAAACATTCGTATGGATATCTGTTCTACCGCAAGGAGGAACAAAAGGTGTTTGTTGCTCAGCATGCCACATTTTTGGAAAATGAAATCTTTACAGACAGTACTGATGGCAATGCGGTAGAACTAGAAGAGGTTCTAGAGACACAAATTACTCAGGACGAATTGGTTGAAACTGATGTTGCAGTAGAACTTTAAGAACCTCAGCCGTTCCGGAGATCTAGTAGAACTTCTCGCCCGCCGGAGAGATACTATGGGTTTCTCATGGATGGTGATAGAGAAGATTGCATCATAGATGATGATGACCCTACTAGTTTTCAGCAAGCTATCACGAGTGGTGACTCAGTAAAGTGGATGGATGCCATGAGATCCGAAATGGAGTCCATGTACACCAACAAAGAATGGACTTTGGACGTTCCATGTACACCAACAAAGAATGGACTTTGGACGTTGCACCTCATGGGATAAAACCCGTTGGGTGCAAATGGATTTTTAAGAGAAAGATTGGTGTAGATGGACAGGTAGAGACCTATAAAGCAAGCCTTGTAGCAAAAGGTTTTCGTCAAAGACCAGGACTGGACTATGATGAAACTTTCTCTCCCGTAGCAATGCTTAAATCCATTCGGATCCTACTTGCTATTGGTGCTCACTATGATTATGAAATCTGGCAGATGGACGTTAAAACTGCATTTCTGAACGGTGATTTAGAAGAATGCGTTTTTATGGATCAGCCAGAGGGCTTCATTGACAGTGGGAGCAGCGGGAAAGCATGTAAATTGCTAAAATCCATTTATGGGTTAAAACAGGCCTCACGGAGCTGGAACATCTGTTTTGATGATACAATCAAAGAGTTTGATTTTATCAAAAATATAGATGAACCATGCATTTATAAGAAGATTGTAGGGAGTACTGTCACATTTCTCGTATTGTACGTAGATGACATTCTCCTGATAGGAAATGATATTCCTATGCTACAATCGATCAAACTATTCTTATCACAAAGGTTCTCCATGAAGGACTTGGGTGATGCCTCGTGTATTTTGGGCATAAGGATCTATAGAGATAGATCCAAGAGGTTATTGGAATTGTCCCAATCAAAGTACATTGATACCATCCTAAAAAGGTTTAGTATGGAAGATTCCGAGCGTGGTGCCTTGCCCGCTTGCCATGGAATCACTCTCTCTAAGGACTTCTGTCCGAAGACTGATGAAGAGAGAGCTCGCATGAGCATTATACCCTACGCTTCAACCGTAGGATCTATAATGTATGCGATGATATGTACTCGCCCTGATGTAGCTTATGCACTAGCTGTAGTGAGCAGGTATCAATCCATCCTAGGGAAGCAACACTGGATAGCCGTGAAGAACATTCTTAAGTACTTGCGAAGGACTAAAGAATTGTTCTTGGTGTATGGTAATGGGGATCTCCAAATGGAGGCCTTTACCGATTCCAGCTTCCAAAGTGATAAGGATGACAGTAAATCTATCTCATGGTTTGTATTTACCCTCAATGGAGGGGCGGTATGTTGGAAGAGTTCCAAACAGGATACCGTTGCAGACTCCACAATAGAAGCTGAGTACATTGCTGCAAATGATACTGCCAAGGAAGCCATCTGGATGAGGAAGTTCTGTTCCCCTCCGAACGGCGGCGCGACGTGAAGACGTCTTGCCTGAGATTCGGGGCAGATGTTATATGGTTTTATCCGTCCACCTCTCCGAAGATGCCAAGTTGATTTATGGCACCGTATATCGGAGGTTTAGACGGATGCGGCCGATGTAGCAGATTTCATCAGATTCCCCCTCGCTTGAGGGGTTTTTGATTGTGGGGACGCTCTTCCCTGAAGGCACAAGCCCCTGCAGTTAATTATGCTACAGTATCGCGGTAACAACTTTCTCCTTCTCCAAAATTTCACTTCGTGTCGTGTGTGTTTGTTTTGTTTGTGGTTGCCCGTGGATTGTATACGGAGACTGAGTAATGCCGTCGCCCGTAGGACGTAGATTAGTCCAAATCCGTATTTGGGTTTGGTATTTTTAGTTTAAGGATGCGTTAGCCGTATTTGAGGTTAAGATTAACTTAAACGTTTGTTAAGGATACGTTAGTCTAATTTCCAGACTAAGATCTACTTAACGGGATCGTCTAGATCCATTTCCAGTTTAGGGACATGGTGGTCCATGTTCCAGTTTAGGGACGTGGTGGTCCACCATTAGTTTAAGGACGTTTCGGTCCAATATTAGTTTAAGGACGTTTCGGTCCACGAGTTTAAGGACCCCACAGTCCGTATGTGGTCGTCGAGACCCGTCACCTCTCTGACGTCGTTGAAAGATTACAACGACAGGTGTCAGAAGAGTTCGGAGATGTACCCTTGAACCGGAGGTAAATTGATTTAAAAGAGCAACTGTGCTCAGTCAATTTAATTTGAGGACTTACGGCCACGATTGGGCTAAGTCCAGTTGAGAACATTCAACGCTTTATTTGCATTTTGCCTGTTAGGCCTTTACTGGGGTTCTGCCCCTATTTAATAATGCATAACATTTTCTCTGGCCTTTTAGGCCCAGAGCACTTTATTTTGGTCTGATAGACTTTTATTTGGGCTGCATCCCTTTTAATAGTGCATAGCACTTTGTTTGATCTGATAGACCTTTCTTTATTGGGCTCTGCCCTTGATAATGCATTGCATTAAGTAGTCTGACAGAGTGCCACATGGCTTGTCAAGCGCTTTGCGCTGATTGAGGAGCGCAAGGCGCAAGTCCATGGGAAAGTGACACGTGTCATGCTCAGGAGAGCGCAAGCGCAGCGTGCTGCGCCAGCGCGTTGCGCTATTGCGCTGCTGACACCTGGCGCGCTCTGGTGAGTTGCGCCAATTCATAAGAGCAGTGCTCTGTTTTTTAGAAGCGCATAGCGCAGATCATCATGGGGCTGACGCATGGCGCTCTCTGGTGGCTTGCGCCAGCCCACGAGCGCAACATCGCAGTTTTTCAAGTGCAAAGCACTATTAATTTGAGAATCTTTTAGATTCAAGAACCAATGGTTCATAAAAGAAGTGCAAAGCACTATTTGATTTCTTGATCTAATTTAGATCAAAGAAAAAACAAGTTTTTCTTATTTCAGGAACCAAAAGTTCATAAAAAGTGCAAAGCACTGTTTTTATTTTGTTTTTGTTTTTTGTTTTTATTTTGTTTTTTTTATTAAAGATCATTGATCTTGTTTTTAGATCAATGATCTATCAGAAGAAATTCTTCTATCTAAAAGGTCTTTTACCTTTCTTTCTTTTTTCTTGGAATTTCTTCAGAGTTCTCTCTGCTTGAAATGTTTTATTTCTCACAAAAATGTTGATCATTTTGAACTGAGGTCTAGGGTCCTTTTTAGAGTGCCCATAAATTAGTTAAATTTGTTAAAGAGATCTTTCTCTGAGTGATTTGGGGAATTTTCCCCACCGTTGGATCTTTGATCCAAGGGCTTCTGTTTTACAGAAAAAAATATTCTTGTTTTAACAAGAACAGAAAGATTTCTTTAGAATCTTGATTCTGTTTGGCGCAAATGTCCCAGCACGTGACACGTGTCACGCAGCACACAGCGCAGCGCGACTGCGCTAGCGCATCTGCGCTGACACGTGTCGCGCAGCGCAACTGCGCTGACACGTGTCGTGCAGCGTAAAGCGCAGCGCAACTGCGCTAGCGCATCTGCGCTGACACGTGTCGTGCAGCGCAAAGCGCAGCGCAACTGCTCTAGCACATCTGCGCTGACACGTGTCGCGCAGCGCAGTACTTGCGTAACTGAAGCATTGCTTCCTTTAATTTTTATTTTAAATAGAGCCTTACTCTGATTGGGCGCGCTGCCTTGGGCGCTGCGCTCCCTCCGCTGGAGTATCTGATTTTGACACGTGGCGCTCTGCGCGCAGCGCAGGGAATCTGAAGCGTCGCTTCAAAATTTTGAATTTTGAAATTCAAACAGAGTTTTGCTCTGATTGGGGGAAACAAATGCCCCCCCACCGTTGCGCTCACGTGGCGTGCACGTGAGTGCGACGGTGGCAAAATCCCAACCGTTGGATCAAATGGTGATCTGAAGGGGCGCAGACGCCTATAAATAGGACCCTTGGTCCTTGGTATTTTTTTTTACCACTTTCAAGAATCTTGATTTTCAGAGCCTTGCTCTTGCTTAAGAATTTTAGAGCCTTGCTCTTGCTTTTTCCCAAGAACTCCAGAGTTCAGAATTTAGAACCATCTTAGGTATAATTAAATCAAATTAAATTAAAATTGATTAATAGAGCCTTGCTCTCATAGATCTTTGATCTAAAAACTCTTTTGGGGTTTCATCAACAGAGCCTTGCTCTCAAAAGTACATAGATCTACAGAGATCATGTTCATGGGTTTTAACCCCATGAATAGAGCTTTGCTCATGGATCAAATGTAGATCTTTTTTGATCTTGAAAATGAAGAACTCCTAAAAGTTTTCATGGATCTTTAAGATCCCAAATTTTTATCTTCAGGAGTTAAAATTTCTTTTTGATGTATTTTTCCATCATTATTATAGAGCTAGGCACTTTTTTAAAGAATCTTTATTCTTTTGAGCCCAGAGCTTGACAAGTGTCACTCTGTGACAGAGTTTTGCTCTAAAAGAGGAGATTTTCTCCTTGTCTCTAGAGATTTCCCATCAATGAGAATATTCTCTTGGGGATCTTTTCATTAGTTGACAGTCTCACCCAATGATGGGGTTGTCTTATTAAATGATGCACTGTCATCCAGATTTTGTGGGTCCCCATTTGGTCCCCCTACCCACTGCATTGCAGTGTGGTGTAAAAATTTTAAAATGTTGAGCGTTGGAATTATAACACTGACGGTTACTTTTTATCTCTTCACAGGAAACATGTCTGCCAATTCGTCTTTTCCGTTTGTTCGCTCGGAGGGAGGGTTTCCCCAGGCACCGGTGGACCGCGTGGTGCTCGCACTCATCAAGGATCATGACCCCGAGCACAAGAGCCTTCACTTGAGGGGTAGCTGGTACAATGAGATCATCCAGGGTCGCCGAAGTTTCGGTTCTGCCACGCCATCTGAGCCAATATCTTCACTCCCTTACGCAGATGAACCCCCGGTGAAGTATGCCGTGGAGATCAAAAATTGGAATTCGGATGACCTCCTCCAGCCCGCGATTGGTGCTATTCCCGTGCAGCCACCGCCAGCGATAGATATTTTAGGGAGGCGAATTTGTCAGGGTGAAGCACGCCCTTGGGGACAGGCCTACAATATTGGATTGATCCCACGACCGCTTGCCGGATATTTGCAATGGGCCCGGTACATCCTATCAGCGAAGAGGACTCATCTGATGAGGATTGGTTTGTACTCGGCCATTTACGTCTCGCTTTTTGAGTATCCTTCTCCTCCGACGTGATGGGTTAAGGCTTTTATCGAGCAATGGAACATCCCCACCCACACCTTCTTGATGACGGACCGGGAAGTCTCTATCTCCTTGGAGGAGTTTGCCAAAATCTCGGGTCTGCCGATGAGGGGAGAGCTTTATGAGGAGCTGCTTCCTCCCGATGAATACGTCTTTGCCACCAAGCCGCTGGTGTTTGACCTGACGCCGGAGAACGCTATTCGGCACCAGTACCCGGGCTTGGTTAAGGTGCTGGAGATCTATGAAGGACTCTATTTGGAATCGGGCGTCCGGGGCATCAGTTTTGCAGATTTTATTGCCCGTTTTATTCGACCGGAGTTCTTATCGGAGCAGAGCGAGAAGTTCGCCCAGCTCGACGACCCTTTTGGATTCGGTTTGGATCACCGACCCAAATCGGAGGATGACCAAAAAGACTTTTACCTTCCTAATGCCGCCGTCGTCCCTTTTTCAGAAATTGTCGTCCCGAGCATGAATGAGGAGACTTTTTTTGTAGGGTTCCTAGGCTTGTGGCTGTGCAGCTTTGCGCTCCCTATGCATCCGCGCCACATGCGGCCATCTGTTTTCTACCCAGCGCATCGGATGGTGGCTGGTTTGCAGCTGTCAGTAGGAATCGCCGGGCTGGCTTACCTTTATAATGGACTTAGCGTAGCGGCGGATGCTAGTGAGCCTGGGGTGCAACCTGCCAACTTCCCGATGCACTATTTTACTTCTTGGATGGAAATTCACGTGCACGGGGTGTTCGGCGCCCATAAGATTCCTCCTTTTTTTGAGAGATGCAGACTCCCGAGGGTCATACGGTTGGTCGGGGCTTCGATCGTAGTTGCACCTCTGCAGGAGGCTAGGCGACTGCTCGTTTGACCACGCTTGGTCGGAGCGAAGACTTCTTTCTTGGATAAGGTCATAACAATAGGCTCAGAGACCACCAAGTCAGTAGTGTCGCTACGCGATGATTTTAAAGATGGGGCTTCCATATTGAAGGCTCGGGAAATCCTTCATCTCTACTCCATTCGGCCGGGCTACTTGGTGTTCAGGCAGAATGAGACCGCACTCTTTATGAGGTATAACCCGCACCGGTTTGCTCAGCAATCGAGCTACAACCAAGGGATCCCGATGGAAGCTTTCTTGGAAAAGCCCGTGGTTAGCCAAGAGGGGATAAAGAATGCGATGCACCACTTCATGCGGCTTAACACGGGTTCCTATTTCTTCATCAGCGAGCCAAGCTGCGTCCCCAAGGTCCTCAACGTGTACGTGGCTTGGTATGCGCATGCTATGGGTCCAGTTATCCAAATGGAAAAGCGCATGCTGGTCGACCGCAAGGGTGCGCCTCCTGGCGGCGATTGCAAGGCTCCTCTGAAGCCGCGGACCCCGGTCATTCCTCCACTGAAAGGTGCTGGAATTGGACCTCCACGCGTGTTGAGCCCTCCACGCGGATTGCCGCTTCACGATATTGTGGATGCGCCACCAGCCCCCCGTGCTCCAGCGAAGGTGGTAAAGGTGGTATCGCCGGAGTCCGGCGCAGGCGCAGATATCGGGACCCGTCGCCCCAAGGTGTCTGTCAAGCGCAAATCAGCCCCGGGTGCATCCAGAGCCGGCGGGCAAAAGAAGAAGAAGTCGCTCCTCTCACTCGATGCGATCCTCGGTTTAGAGCCTGAGGCCCTTTTTACCGAAGGAATAAGCGAATATGGCAGCAATAAGGGCTTCTCGGTAGACCCCGCAGACACCGATTTGGCGGCTGCTATTGCAGCTTCTGAGCGATTAGCGAGGCTCGAAGCGATGTTGAGTAAACTTGCTGAGTCAGGTAACCATTAGTTGCTTTCTTCATCATTTTATCACACATTTTTTTATCATTGTTATTGACTAATGCTTTCTCCTTTTTTAAACAGGGGTCAATACCGAAGAAGCCATCGCTGCTTCTTTGAAAACCTTCCAGGAGGAAGAGAATAAGTGCGCTTTAATGGGCGTTGGTACGTATCGCCTTATCAGAAATTTTTGTCTTCTTCTTCGATGGCCAATCTAACCTTCTTCCTTTGTTTCTTTGCAGGGGCTGCGCCAGCTGATGTGGGGACTATCCCCGGATCCTCTACTGAAGTCCCAGCTTCCTTGGGGCTGCCGCGGGAGCCTCAACTTGACAAAACGACGAGGGATGCCTTGAAAAATTTGGAGGCATCCCTGTTCACGGACGAAGATGCCTCAATGAAAGAAGCTCTGGTGAGGTCTGTCTCAACAGCTCAGGAGGAGAGGAAGCAGCTGAGGCGCGAGGCGAAAGCGCGGAGGGATGCTTTGGCCACGGGAGCGGGCCCAAGCACTATTATTCTCTCTGCTTCTCCTTCTGAAGAGCTCCCGGCCGGTCTATCTACCGCATGCAGACAGGTAGCGCGTGTGGTTCGGGAAGCTAATGATAAGTCCACTTCAGGTAATTTTTCTTTCAGAATCTTGTTGTAAGAATTATAAAGCCGTCGGTTCTTATATATTCTATCCTGCAGGGCCAAGTCCGACCGAGGGGGAGGCAGAGACTGTTGAACCCAAGGAAACAGAGGAGGCGGCACCTGCTGAACCCGACTGACGGTGGGCAACGTCGCTGAGGCTTCGGAGCCTGAGATGGAGGTTGAGGGGTCTGCAGCCGAGAAGGTCATTGATGCTGAGCCTGAAGTGGCGGCAGATGAAATGATCGTCATAACCGAGTCCAGGGTAGTGGCGGATGAGGCGCTTGAGGTCGGCGACCTCGTGGTGACGGCGGGTGATCCGATGGAGACCGCGGGGCCCGAAGAAGTAGCGGGTGAGATGGGTACGACTTTTGGGGAAAAGTCAGCCGCTCTCTCCCAAGAGTCCGGCAACGCTCCAATCATTGCCCTCCCCTCCTACGATCTTCCGCCGTCTCCTGGCCGCGTGAGCACGATGACGGTCCCCATCGAGTCGGGTGATGAGGCCACGGGCGGTGGCCTCATGTCGATGGAGGAGGGAATCGCTTCCGTTTCAGTCGGCAGCTCATCAGGTAAATCCCAAGTTACTGTCTTTTTTATCTTACAATCCTTCTGACAAGTTCACATTTGTTCGTAACGCAGGTGCAGCCAGCGCCGATGCTCCATTACTCGAGGGAGCGCCTTCAACTACTGCCTTGGCGGTGGTCACCTCTCAGCCCTCTTTCATACCATCGAAGATGTTGGAAGGTATGGGTTTGCAACTTATTGATCTTATCTTTCAGATGTATAATTTGTGTACTAAAGTCACACTGTTGTGTCTTTCAGGAGTGCTTTTTGACCATCTCTATCAGGTGTTGCTCCCACACTTCTCCTTCCTATCTGAACTTGCTTCTTCCTCTAGTGACGCTGGTGAGTATAGTTTCCAACTGATGTCTTTCTCTTTTTTGTACTGGAATTATTTCTAATTTTCCCTTGTCCTGATTGCAGTGCTACAAATCGAAGGAGGAGACGAAAGATCGGTTGCGCCACCGGCCCTTCCGGCCTTGCCACCTGCCTCAGCTGGTACAGCGACTATCATATTGATAACTTCCCCTCCTTTTCATTTCCCGAACTGTCATCTGATCACATCTTGTTTCTTTTCAGCTGTTGTTCCAGTCTCGGCGCCCTTCGAGCCTCACATCATAATGCCGGCAGGTCCTTATCTGAGACGTCCATCTTCGAAAGGGGCTGCGAATAGTCTGCGCATGTTGAGTGACTACATCGAGGAACTCGACGTTGAAACTCCTACATCTGCTGCAGACTTCGCTACGGGGGTTGACCCGATGCTGGTGATACTCGTGAACTTTCATGACGAGGGCATCATCGCATCTTGGGTTAACCATTGCAGGGAGATCGAGGCTCGCCTGTATCAGCTGGAGTCGATGCGTCCCGCTCCCGAGACCTTAGCCGCCAGCAATCAAAGAGCAGCATAGATTGAGCATAGCGCTTCTTACTTTCGCCATCTCGAACAAGAAGTTACTTCGAGGCGTAAGGAGCGTGGTGAGACTTCGAGCAAATCTGCCCAACTGCATGCTCGGGTGGGGGCCAACGCTGCACGACTGAAGGTTATTTTTGAGGGCCTTCTGCAATGCCTCTCCGAAGGGTTATCACTGAGGCAACAGCTTGACATTGTCGAGCGGGATGCACCTAGCCAGGAAGCAGCCCAGAAGGCGGCGGAGGAGCAACTTTCATCCCTTTTGCAGCAGCGGGCCCAGGTGGAAGCGGAATTGGCCGCGGCAGCCACTCAGGAGGAGGCGCTAAAGGAAGTGCGAGAGCAGCTCGCGGATTTGTTTAAGACACTTCCTCCCCAGTAGCTATCCCTTTTTGTATCATTTGTACTTGTAAATAAAAAATGTATATATATTTTCTCTTTACTACAATGTATCTTGTACTCAATCAAGTTTATGAATAAAAGATACACATTATTTGTAATGTCTTGCGTCACTTCTCTACCTTTTCTTTCTTTTATTATCAGCATTCCACCTTAGTAAACATGGTTGACAGATAATAGAGCAAGAATCTCAATTTCCTCAAGAAATAGCAATGGCTTTGGCCGCAGGTTCAGGTCTGCCGCCTAAGACTTTTCAACTCTATGAGCCGTGAGGGTCTCATAGAGACTTTTCTCCCTACGGATCGAGAGGATCTCGTAAGTGGGTTTTCTCTTTAGGAATCGTGAGGATTCCCAAGTGTGTTTTCTCTTATAAGTCGTAAGGATCCTATAAGAGAATTTTCCTTCCTACGAGTCGAGAGAACCCATAAGCGGTTGTTTCCCTCCTTGTTGAAACTTGACTTTAGAGAGTGAGACCCGTGGATAGTATGCAAGAGACCGTTTTGGGCCAACTTGCAGGGTCCCAGTGCTTAGGAAACAGGCTTCTTTTATGACTACTGCCTAAGGCTTTATCTCACGAGTCGAGCCGCATCAAGAATTTCTTGTAAAGACATCAATTTCTTTACAAGTCGAGACGAATCGAGCATTTCTCGCAAGAACATCCTAACGTCACAGTTAACCTCTGCTCTTTACGACAGAAGTCCGTTAGGGTCTGTGGTACTCAGGGTTTTGGCCGTCGTACCGTCGCATAAGCTGATATATTCCTTGATAGGCAATCGTGCTGTTCGAGTAGCCCTGCAACTGCCGTGTCTCTGATCCCTTCGGGGGCTGGACAAGGTGTCTTCAAGTAATTCTCTTTGGCAGTTTGACCGTCGGAAGAGCAAGCGTTAGGTATTTTGCCATGCCGCTTTTTACTTGAGGTTAGGCTCATTTTGGTGAGCCCCGATGAATCATATCCACTCCGCGCTGGTGTGGGATGATCTCCGATAGTCTTTCGGGTTTTATGTGAGTTGTCGTCAAGACCCTGAAGCTAGGAATTTGGCCTTTGCTTCGTTTGCTGGCATCGCGTCTGCTGTATCGAGACGAATGTCGCGGTGGGAACTAGGGATTTTGCCGTGGCTCCATTTGTTTGCTTGTCGCGTCTGAACCCTGCTGGAGGAAGAACGCTGGGATGACATCTCGTCTGCTGTATCGAGACGGACGTCGTAGTTGTCTCTAGGTTGCTTATGAACTGTTGAGGTTTGAAACTAGGGATTTTGCCGTGGCTCCGTTTATTTGATTGTCGCGTCCGAACCCTGCTGGAGGAAGAACGCTGGGGTGACATCTCGTCTGCTGTATCGAGACGGACGTCGTAGTTGTCTCTAGGTTGCTTGTGAACCGTCAAGGTTTGGAACTAGGGATTTTGTCGTGGCTCTGTTTGTTTGATTGTTGCGTCCGAACCCTGCTGGAGGAAGAACGCTGGGGTGACATCTCGTCTGCTGTATCGAGACGGACGTCGTAGTTGTCTCTAGGTTGCTTGTGAACCGTCAAGATTTGGAACTAGGGATTTTGCCGTGGCTCCATTTGTTTGATGATGTTGCATCTGCTGTGTCGAGACGAACGTCGAAGTGGTGACCATCTCGCACTGGTGTGAGATGATCTCCAGTTGTCTTCCAGGCTTTATATGACTTGCCGTTAAGACCTTGAAGCTAGGAATTTGGCCTTCGCTTCGTTTGTTTTGTCATGTCGAAATCCTGTTGGGGGAAGGACACTGTTGTTGACATTGCGTCTGTTGTAACGAGACGAATGTTGAGATAGAGCTGGGATTTTGCCGTCGCTCCGCTTTATTTCGACCGCGAGCTCTTTTGTTGGCGTTGTATCTGCATCTTGATGGACTGCGAAGGAACGCCGTTGCTAACATCTCGTCTGCTGTAATGAGACGAATACTAAGATAGTCTCTAGGTTGTCTGTGAACCGTCGAGATTTTGGCTTCGTTTTCTGATGGAGCCTGTCGGGAAGGTATGGTTCCCTTTTTGTTTATGCCCCTGGATTGTATACAGAGATTGCTGTGATATCGCCTGCAGAGCAAGAAGTTTCGTTTCATTTAATTTCATTTTTTTAATTGTTTTATTTCCGCGATGCTCTATCATTTCAGCTTTTATATCGCGAAGGTCGCGATTGCTCAATCATTTCGGCTATTTTTTGCGGTGCCCAATCATTTCGGCTATTTATTTTATTTTTACTCGCTGCTTTTTTTTATTGCGAGTTGCCCAATCATTTCGGCTGTTTTTGTATGCATACATTTTTACTTGATGATTTCATTGCAAGTTGCCCCATCATTTCGGCTATTTAATATGCATTTTCAGCTCGCTGATTTTTATCGCGAGCATAGAACTTGGAATCTGGTGCCAATCTCAGCATCAACATCGCTACAACCGGAATATTGCCAGGAGCGAATCATCATTTGCCATGAAAGGACTTGGAATTTGATACCGATTTAGGCATCAGTATCGCTACAACTGGGATATTGCCAGAAGCGAATCATCATCTGCCATGAAAGGATTTGGAATTTGATACCGATTTAGGCATCAGCATCGCTACAACTGGGATATTTCCAGGAGCGAATCATCATCTGCTTCGGTCGATGTCGAACAAAGGTGGCTTAGCGAACAGGGTTAGGATCCTGTCGGCTAAGGCTTTTGACTTCATAAGCCGTAAGGGTCTCACAAAGGTATTTCTCCCTACAAGTCGTGAGGATCTCGTAGGTGTATTTTCTCCTTAGGAATCGTGAGGATTCCTAAGTGTATGTTCCTCTGCAAGTCGTAAGGATCCTACAAGAGGGTTTTCTCCTTGTAAGTCGAGAGGACTTATAAGGGTTGTTCATCATGCGCCTATATCTTCAATCACGGATGAAACTTGGTTAGGGAAATGTTTATTCGCGCCCGTGGATTGTATACAAGGGTCGGTATTGAGCCACTTGTAGGGCAATATCGAAGGTTGTGGGGGTTGCTTAAGCACAGGTTTAGGTCTCTGTAACTTAAGACTTTCAAATCTTATGAGCCGTGAGGGTCCCATAAGAAAGTTCTCCTTACAAGTCGTGAGGATCTCGTAAGTGTATTTTCTCCTTAGGAATCGTAGGGATCCTAAGTGTGTTTCTCCCTTATAAGTCATAAGGATCTCACGCGGGTGGTTTCTCCTTACAAGGTCGAGAGGATCTTGTAAGTGTCCTGTAACGAGGTTGCGCCCTTTCGGGTTTTCACAAACACTCGCCGGTAGTCCTGCTGTTTTTACTCATGGAGCCCTTTCCGGTTTTCATCCGTGCCCATTTTGCTTATGGACATACCCCTTTTTTATTCTTTTTATTTTTATTTACTTTTTTTTACGAGATCGCGCCCTTTTGGGTTTTCACGAACACTCGCCGGTAGCCCTGCTGTTTTTACTCACGGAGCCCTTTCGGGTTTTCATCCGTGCCCATTTTGCTTATGGACATACCGTTTTTTTTCAATTTTTTTATCTCGTCAGCCTAAGGATGCTGCGGTAGTAGTTTAAAAATGTTTCGGTCCGTCATTAGTTTAGGGACGTTTTGGTCCGCCATTAGTTTAAGGACGTTGCGGTCCGTTGTCGCCACATTTGAGGTGAATCTCTAGTTTACTGACTTTTTGGTCTATGAGGCTTTCTTTTTGACTAAGCATGATGCCCCCGGCTTATCCGTCTTTCTCAGAGCGTGCGGTCGTGGCGGGTTCACCTTCTAGTTTTCGGAGAGCGCGAACTTGCCCTGTAGGTATTGGTCTTCAACCCAGTTTTTGAAGACGTAGCAATCCTCGATCAGGTGACCTACTGTTTGGTGATAAGGGAAATAATTAGAACTGTTGACATCATCCAGTTGTAGTTGGTGTTTCGGCTCCGGTAGAGTGATAAACCTGTTATGCACTGCCACTTCGAACAGCCTCCTTGTTTCATCCTGGGGAAGTGAGTAAGGACGTCTTAGCCTTTCCTCGAGGAATATGCGTGGACGCACATTGTTTTGACGAGCAACCGGTCTAGGGCCACTCGACTGTTGTCGAGTGTTAGCGACGAAGGTCATTTTCCCTTTTCCTTTATCCTTTCTGCTCGATCCTTTGCTTGCGGGGCCGAGATTTTTCCCGAGTAGCGGGCGATTGTACGGCTGAATGTTCTCGCAACTCCTCAATTCTTTCAGTTTTGAAATGGATTCCTTGAGGAGAGGGTTGAGGGCAACTTCTTCGTCAGAGTCGCTTCCAAAGGTGATAATTTGTGATCCCTTGGAGCCGGCTATATGACAGTCATCGGCGGCTCTCTTGCGCTCATCTATCGCATTTTTCTGATGTCTATGAGCTCCACACTTTGTCCTGTTGAAGTGTTGCTTTTGAGCAACATACCCTTGCCACCAACACTTAAAGGAGTCGCAATCTTCGGTAGGATGTATGATCTTCTGATAATATAAGCAGAAGTTATGATGCATCTCCACTTCACCGAGAGTGTTTTCTTCAGAAGGTGGTAGCACCATTCCTGCTGACAGGGCTTTAGCGAACCTTTTCCTCATCTTGAATTTGTTTTTATCCACAGCGGATGGCTTTTGATTTGACGGGAGTGCCTCGACTCTTTGGTCCAATCGTCGGTGTTTGGCTCCTTCCAGTATGGCCATCTCACGCTCTTGATTGGCTTTAACTTTCAAACGGATCTCATTCAGGAAGGCATCGATCATCTTGTCTGAGGGCCGCGGAATTTCTGGTTCAGGGTCCGCCCTCGGTTCCTCGGCGCAAGGAGCCTGTTCATCCTCCGCCAATGAGTGGGAGATCACATGACAAGTCGCTACGTAGTCTTCGGATTCGTATGATGAGTCTTCTCTATCGTTTTCGTTCTCAACAAAAGAACAAGCTGCCCCCATCGTGTCCGTCTTCTTTGGAGTGTGCGGCTATGGTGGGTTTACCTTCTAGTTTTCAGACAGCGCGAACTTGCCTTGTAGGTACTGATTCTCGATCCATTCCTTAAAGACGAAGCAATCCTCGATTGGATGACTTACCGTTTGGTGGTAAGGGCAGTAATCAGGATTATTGAGATCTCCTGGCTGCAACGGACGTTTTGGATTCGGCAGATTGATGAGTCTGTTGCGTACTGCCAGCTCAAACAGTCTTCTCGTTTTATTCTGAAGAAACGAGTAGGGACGTCCTAGTCTCTCCTCGAAGGATGGGCGTGGATGTGCGTTATTTTGGCGAACGGCCGGCTTTGAGTTGTTCGGCTTTTGTTGAGCATTGGCAACGACAGTCGCTTTCCCTTTTCCTTTCTCATTTCGAGAGTCTGGTTTTGGAGGAGACGGTCCGTGGCCCATCTGGTCCATTTGGGCTAATTTGTCGATCAATGTCTGGAAGGTGTTCGGCCTGAAGAACATCATGAATTGCGAGATGGTCGCTTGCGGATCAAGAGTGCCCACGAACATGCCTACCGCAGGTGCCTCTTCTATGCGTTGTTCGCATTTTGACCATAGGTTCCGCCATCGTGTTGCGTATTGGACCCACGTTTCACCTGGCCTTATCCTGGAATTTATCAGTGCTGTCATCGGGGCGCGTTCACTAGCACTCACGAATCTTTGTGTAAACAGTAGCTCCATCTCTCCAAATGTTTTGACAGAGTCATTAGGTAGCTCCGAATACCATTCAAAGGCTGTTTCTGCTAAGCTGCCGACAAACTGTCGAAGCAACAATTTGTCATCGCCTCCAGTATTGCCCCATAAGGCCCTGAATTGAGCGACATGCTGATGTGGATTCCCTGTCCCTTTATATACGTGGAATTTAGGGATCGTATATCCCGGCGGGTAACTGATTTGGTCATACCAGCCCGGATAAGGTCGTCCGGTTTTAGCAATTTGACCAACCGCTTCACTCGCCTGATGAGCTCGTATTTGCTGAGCTATATAGTCATCCAGTGCGGCCTTGGAAATGGTTTCTTCCTTGGCTGCTGCAAGAGCCGGAGGAGGACTAGATGTTTCCCCTCCGTCGTTTCCGACAATGATCGGAAGGTCTTCAGCTGGAGGGTCTCCCTACCATATCTTGGAAGAGGAGTGCCATTTGTTTTATGTTAGCCGCTTGTTCTGCGGCTTCTTTGTCCTTCTTTTCGAGGACTCTGCGTAGGTAGTCAGCATCGGTTTCTTGCTCGTGACGCTGTTCTGGTGACGCCTCCGAGCTTTCTTTTGGCCCGGTAAGTGCAGCCATTGTAGTCATCATTTTCTGAAGCTTTTGTTGCTGCTCCTGAACTTTTGTTACGGATCGGGTAAGCGGTCGGTGACCCGTCGAAGCGCGGCTTTCCTCTTTTCCGGAAGCCATATAAACAGTGTGCACCACCATGCCCCCAGACTTGGAGCGTTTGTGTTCAGCGCTTTCACGCTTCGTCATGTTCACAAGGGCTCTTTGCAGCCTCCTTTTCTTCTGAGTGATTGATGTTGAGGGAGCAGCTGCAATGGGCGCCCATCCAGCTGTTGCTTTTTTCGACTTGACAGAGTAGCCCTTCTCCTGCTGAACCTTCATCTTTTTCTGTCGGCGGAGGCAGTTTTCATCAATCACCGACTCTTGGACCTGTCGCCAGACTTTATAAATTTTAGAGGACAGCCGTTGAGGGGGCTGCTCTAGCTTCTTTTCTAGAGTATTCTTCACAGGTGAAGGAGTTCGTTTCAATATCGCAGTAGGAGAGTTTCTGCACTCCTTGTTCAGCAATTCAAAGCTGTTCTCGGTTGGAACAGCAGCCTCGATCTCCACTGTTGGAGCTGGCGGAGTTATCCCAGAGGGGGAATTGCCCCCAGCCTTCCTTACTCGGCGCCAGTGGCGACGTCGAGCGTGTCGTGTGGATGGAGTTGTTCTAACTGTAGGGGTGACCTCCTCATGCCCCTTGTGTTGGTCAGAATCTGTTGGTATCAGCCTTTTAAAGGCCGACGTCCGTTGAATGGGGACGGCCAACCTGTCAAAAGCAGACTTCCGAGCAGGGGAAGCAACCTTGGTGATCTCGCATGAAACTAGAGTAGGGATAGCTATCCGCTTCGGGATAACATCTTCTGGTATTGCTGGCTTTTTCATGGGCCCATTGGAGCTCTGAGCTAGCTGTTAAAAACTGAGGTAGTGGAGTTGGGCGACCCGTTGAGAGGGGCCGCGGCAGTAGTAAGTCGATCGAAGACTGACTTCTTTGGGGCTTCTCGCAACGTCATTGGGGCATTAAAGCTCATCGGTGGGAGCATGGTCCTGAAGAATAGTCCAGTGGTGGCTTGAGTTACCTGCTCCACTGGTATCTTGAAAAGAGAGGCCGCTTGGGGTCCATAAGTCACTCCTCTAACAGAGACGGAGTAAGAGTTGCAGTTGCAGGTAGTGCTGTTTGAAGCCATTGATCTTCTGTTTTCTGCACGGAGCAAGACACCAAATCTAAGTACCTTGAATCCACAGGCAACCACAGCAAACCGTAATTTGTTCGCGAACACGACATACGAAGTGTGGAGTGGAAAGAGGAAAAGGTCCCACCGGGCGTGCCAGAATCTGTTCCCCTCCGAACGGCGGCGCGACGTGAAGACGCCTTGCCTGAGATTCGGGGCAGATGCTATATGGTTTTATCCGTCCACCTCTCCAAAGATGCCAAGTTGACTTATGGCACCGTGTATCGGAGGACGGATGCGGCCGATGTAGCAGACTTCGTCAGATTCCCCCTCGCTTGAGGGGTTTTTGATTGTGGGGACGCTCTTCCCTGCAAGCGTAAGCCCCTGCAGTTAATTACGCTACCGCATCGCGGTAACAACTTTCTCCTTCTCCAGAATTTCACTTCGTGTCGTGTGTGTTTGTTTTGTTTGTGGTTGCCCGTAGATTGTATACGGAGACTGAGTAATGCCGTCGCCCGTAGGACGTGGATTAGTCCAAATCCGTATTTACTTAGATTTGGGTTTGGTGTTTTTATTTTAGGGATGCGTTAGCCGTATTTGAGGCTAAGATCAACTTAAACGTTTGTTAAGGATACGTTAGTCTAATTTCCAGACTAAGATCTACTTAACGGGATCGTCTAGATCCATTTCCAGTTTAGGGACATGGTGGTCCATGTTCCAGTTTAGGGACGTGGTGGTCCACCATTAGTTTAAGGACGTTTCAGTCCAATATTAGTTTAAGGACGTTTCGGTCCACGAGTTTAAGGACCCCGCAGTCCGTATGTGGTCTTCGGGACCCGTCACCTCTCTGACATCGTTGAAGGATTACAACGACAGGTGTCAGAGGAGTTCGGAGATGTACCCTTGAATCGGAGGTAAATTGATTTAAAAGAGCAACTGTGCTCAGTCAATTTAATTTGAGGACTTACAGCCACGATTGGGCTAAGTCCAGTTGAGAACATTCAACGTTTTATTTGCATTTGGCCTGTTGGGCCTTTACTGGGGTTCTGCCCCTATTTAATAATGCATAGCATTTTCTCTGGCCTTTTAGGCCCAGAGCACTATATTTTGTTCTGATAGATTTTTATTTGGGCTTTATCCCTTTTAATAGTGCATAGCACTTTGTTTGATCTGATAGATATTTCTTTATTAGGCTCTGCCCTTGATAATGCATTGCATTAATTAGTCTGACAGAGTGCCACATGGCTTGTCAGGCGCTTTGCGCTGATTGAGGAGCGCAAGGCGCAAGTCCATGGGAAAGTGACACGTGTCACGCTCAGGAGAGCGCAAGCGCAGTGTGCTGCGCTATTGCGCTGCTGACACGTGGCGTGCTCTGGTGAGTTGCGCCAATTCATGAAAGCAGTGCTCTGGTTTTTAGAAGCGCATAGCGCAGATCATCATGGGGCTGACGTGTGGCGCTCTCTGGTGGCTTGCGCCAGCCCACGAGCGCAACAGCGCAGTTTTTCAAGTGCAAAGCACTATTAATTTGAGAATCTTTTAGATTCAAGAACCAATGGTTCATAAAAGAAGTGCAAAGCACTATTTGATTTCTTGATCTAATTTAGATAAAAGAAAAAACAAGTTTTTCTTATTTCAGGAACCAAAGGTTCATAAAAAGTGCAAAGCACTGTTTTTATTTTGTTTTTGTTTTTTTTTTATTTTTATTTTTTATATTAAAGATCATTGATCTTGTTTTTAGATCAATGATCTATCAGAAGAAATTCTTCTATCTAAAAGGTCTTTTACCTTTCTTTTTTTTCTTGGAATTTCTTCAGAGTTCTCTCTGCTTGAAATTTTTTATTTCTCACAAAAATGTTGATCATTTTGAACTGAGGTCTAGGGTCCTTTTTATAGTGCCCATAAATTAGTTAAATTTGTTAAAGAGATCTTTCTCTGAGTGATTTGGGGAATTTTTCCCGCCGTTGGATCTTTGATTCAAAGGCTTCTGTTTTACAGAAGAAAATCTTCTTGTTTTAATAAGAACAGAAAGATTTCTTTAGAATCTTGCTTCTGTTTGGCGCAAATGTCCTACCGCGTGACACGTGTCACGCAGCGCACAGCGCAGCGCGACTGCGCTAGCGCATCTGCGCTGACACGTGTCGCGCAGCGCATCTGCGCTGACACATGTCGCGCAGCGCAACTGCACTAGCGCATCTGCGCTGATACGTGTCGCGCAGCGCAGTGCTTGCGCAACTGAAGCGTTGCTTCCTTTAATTTTTATTTTAAATAGAGCCTTGCTCTGATTGGGCACGCTGCCTTGGGCGCTGCGCTCCCTGCGCTGGAGTATCTGATTTTGACACGTGGCGCTCTGCGCGCAGCGCAGGGAATCTGAAGCGTTGCTTCAAAATTTTGAATTTTGAAATTCAAACAGAACTTTGCTCTGATTGGGGGAAACAAGTTCGTTGCGAAGCTAGAAGTAGTTCCAACCATTATTAATCTAATACCATTGTATTGTGATAATAATGGAGCTATGGCGTTGGCCAAAGAACCCAAATCCCATCAAAAGTCCAGACACATCCTCAGGCTATATCATTTGATCCGGGAGATACTTGATCGCCAAGAGATCGAAGATCAGAGAGTAAATAGAAAGGATAACACCGCGGATCCACTCACCAAGGCCCTTCCACAGCCGCAACATGAGCGACTTTTTGAGATGTTGGGTATGTGATACGCCAATAATTGGCCTTAGTGCAAGTGGGAGATTGTTGGATATATGTATGCCCTAGAGGCCATTATATGTATAGTGGATGCTTGGACTGTAGGGTTACTAGGCACTCTAATAAGGTTCTACAAGGCATCAACCATACCCGTTTAAAATTTTAGCCGTGCCGAATAACCCTAAACAAGATCTTTGCTAGATAATTAGGGTTTCACATGCAAGTAAAAGACATTTACTGCTAAGTGAATATGAAATACAACCTTTGTAGATCGGTCCTTCACTTCTAAAGCTCCTTGTCGTAGTCCCTTCGCTACGATCATGGTTCTCCCGGGCTCTTGCATGGCTTCACGAGGCGAAAGATGCGTCCTTACTTGAAGTCTTCGAGGCCGAAGAAGATCTACGTCGAGGGAATACCGACTCAACCTACTACTTCACTAACTAGAGAATTAGTGAAGCAAACACCCTAAACTAAAGTGCTAGTCTAGTAGAGGATGGAGAAATAGGAAGTGGGTTCTCTTTAGAATTTTATTTCTCACAATGTTTCACTCTCTTTTTAAAACCCTAGCAAGCTTTTCTTTTGCTCAAGGAAGAAGATGAAGAAATGAAAATGAGAAAGATAATGATCAAGTGATTGAGCTAACCATGGTGAGTGAGTATCATATACTAACTCATGTAGAGACTTAATCATGGCTAAGTGTGATGGTTAGGTTAATAAAAATCCAAAGTAAAAACAAACTTAGTGGACTTTAGTCAATGCATCCACAAGCTTCATGCATTTTCTAATTTTCCACTAATTTTGTAATTACTTTAAATACATTAAACCCAACATAACAAATATCATGGTGTAAGTCTCATACACCCAATAAAGATATATCATCAACCATGATACAAAAAGAAAAACACATTTTAATATATATCACATATATATTAAGTTGTGCACATGTGAGAAAAATCCTTAAGTGAACAAATGTTAGTTAATGTAAATTAGTATATCATATATATACAATTATACACTAAATTATTAAATCAACACTTGACTTAATAATCCGGTTATATCTCATATAACCGGCTAACATACAATGTATCGACTTATCGAATCAACACTTGATTCGATAAGCCGGGTATATCACATATAACCGACCGATACAAAAAGTCGTGAGAATAGAATACGGTATCACATACACGCATTATTCTCGGTCCCGCACATATCACATATGCGCTCCTATTTCGTTTTGCCTGAGCCAGTAAAACCTCTATGTAGGACTCTAAAGACTCGTCAATACACCGGCAGTAGGTAATGATCACATCGAGCACCCACAAGCGGGCAGCGGTACTAGCTGGATGTAACGGCTACCCGAGTATTGAATGATCAGAAGATCAGCAAGCAAGACCGCTCCAACTCCTGTGAAAGCCTAACGGTAACACTTCCCGTACAGTCCGGTCTCCTCGTCTGATATGTCGCATATCAAGTCTAGGGGTGGTAAACGTCAGACCCCAATAACTGATAAGTCGTGCCGATGTGAGGCTCATAACAGGTCGAGAAACTTCTGGTAACACTTACCTGCAAATCTCTAAATCAACCCTGGCCAGGGACTTCCCTGTTACGGCCAATCGAGCACAGCGCAACATCAACCCCAATACCGGGAGAGACGAAACCCCTCCTATCGCTCATTGTCTCCATGTGACTCGGGACTGTACCCAAAAACCACCCTTTTGCACGCCCTCTTGGACGTGATAAGGTGGAAATCAAAGCACAGTGGGAATCACACAAGACACTATGACGATCTCGGGTCTACAGACTAACCTGCACAAGTGTCACCAGAGAACTGCCATCTGACGTGAGGTATAATACCATCTGGGAGTTCTCGGCGAGTCCGTCCAGTGTACCCAGTCTCCACTGAGCACCCGTATACCATCTCTGATGTTAAACACCAATGGATATGGGATCATCCATCGCCCATCTCATGGGTCGAGAAGCGTATACGCTAGTCTACTCTGGTATATCGATGCCCTGTCTCGATACACCTACGACTAGGAACATTAAAGGATGTACTTATGGACTACTCTGTCCCCACTAGTATGATCTGCATCATAGTCTAGGTAGTCAAGTACACATCCTAAGGGCTTTACCAACATGTAACTATAAGACAATATCAAGAGACAAGTATACATGTTAAGATAAAGAGCAACCAGATAGCATACTATCATATAGAGCAAGAAAGTCTTCTCTATATATGACCAAGCATCCAATATAATATACATCAGCTGTACAATACTGGCCTTGATTTGTGTCAAAAATATGAAGTTTACCACAATCAGAAACGGCGTCGCTTCGCAGCTAGCCGGTGAGTAAGGGTCGATCCACAGAGACGGGTAAATTTCTTTTATGTGTTTTAACGAGTTGATTCAAAATGTCGTTTTGGTTGGTTTATAAAAATCTATAAAAACTGGATCTAATTAATCTAATTAAGAGTCTTGCTAGGGTTAGGCTTAGGGGAAGTTTTGGAGATTAACGTTTTTCTTCACTGCTTTCAATGCCTTCATTTTGGATCTATTAGATGTTAAGATAATTATTAATAAAGTGGATCCAAATCTTTTGGGAAGATGTTTCTTCCTCTAGATTTGTATCCTTCTTTTGTTGATAATTACCCTAACCCCCACGGAAAACGCGCGCAACCGGCCCTTTATACTACGGTTCATCGTTACCTTGATGGGTAGGATGCCGCAGGGAGCGGTTGTGCTCGTATGCGTGGAGTTCTAATTCATTAGGTGAAAGTGGCATTGAAAGGGGTGAGAGATCTCATCTCTCAACCCTTTCCCTAGGGCTAACCCTAACAAGCGAGGAGATTACTCGCTCATTAGGGGATGAGAAAACATTTTAATTGAAAGAAACAGAAATAACATACCTTCCTAAGTTGACGGCTCCCTCCAAACAAGAAGAACAGATCTGAATTTATCTCTCAGAAAGTCTGAATTTTATTGATTGAAAAGAGGCATAAGGTTTTACAATTTTAGATTACAATTTATAAATAAACAAAAGAATTAGGGTTTCAGAGTCTCGCGCATGTGCAATTACAGATATGCCCACGAAAAATCCCAACCCCTGCACCGACGCACCGACACGAGGAAAATCCACCGACACGGGCTCTGAATGGCCGCGAATCCGCGGCAAATGTTGGCTTGGGCCGCGGATCCGCGGCCCTTTGGTGGGCTTGGGTCACCAATTTTCTGCACTTGGGTTGTATTGTCTTGGGATTCCTATTTTCATATGTATTTTCTCTGTTGGGCTTCTGGGCCTTCTCCAGATCTTCAGTGAAAACTTGTTCGTATCTTTTGACCGTTCACTTGTCATTTTGGACCTTGCACTGTTCTTCGTCTAGGCTTGACTAGGATCCGTCTAATTGTTGGTCAAAAGTCCCTTTTTATGTTGTTTTGTGTCTTTTTCACTGTATTTGCTCCAGAAACCTGTATCCTGTAATATGCAACAAACGTGCGTCAAGAGTACCTGTTTATTTATAAAAAGGATAAGAATAGGGGAATGAAAAATGCAATATTATGGTCTGAACAAATACCCCCAAACTTATCTTTTGCTCGTCCTCGAGCAAACTTATTATTTTATTCACTAAAATCCTAACCACACTTTCGCAGGGAAACGCGATTGCACTGAGCACGTGCAACAAGCCGTTAAACCTCTAGGTGTCCCTAGTAGGAGGAGTGTTGTCTCTTGAGGGTTTTCAGCGGATTACACCCACAAAATCCTATCAACTCGGCCCATTGACTTTTGTTTTCCAATTAGGTTTTTCTAACAAGGAATTATATTACCTTTTGACTCGCAAATTATCCACCCATATTCTTCACACTTCCTCATTATTTAACTTAAGATTATATATGTTATGTAGACCTACTTAGCTTTCGACATCTCTTAAGTTTTCCTTCTAGGGTTCCATCTCCACTTAGGAATTTCTATCAACCCTTACTAAAGATACAAGTTTTATTCTTCACTCCTTTCTCTTATCTAAAACCCAATCACATACCCCTACGTGTGTGTATAAATCACCCCTACACTTGGAAATTCAAATCAAGCAATCATACCCTTGTCCGTTGTCCAAAGTACTAATTAGTTGGTGAATTTTTAATTGAATTTTGCTTACACATCTTTCATGCGACCGTTAATACTTCTTGAGGTACCAACAACCGATTACAAGATGCGTTAGCACTTTAAAGCGTACTTCCTAATTTTGCAACACCCAAGGCTTTAGCAGTGACTCCCAAACCAATTGGTCTAAGGCACTAGGTGATGAGGCACCCTCGCTAAATATTTTTCTATTTTTACAGCCTTAAGTAATCACAAAAACCAGTGTCCATTTTTTTTTATTCTTTATTCACACTTTTTTTCTTTTATTTTCTTCGTACTAAGGACTTTAGACAAGAGCATTTCAAGGTCTCTTCTACTATTCCAAGTTTCAAGATGCGTGATTGTGAATTTTGTAGGGTACACGTTTTCAGAATCTAGACTTAAGCTAGGAACTATTTTTCAAACTTATACTCTAATAAGAACATCAATACTCTTCCCTCATTTTGACTTAGCCCAAGAAGTGAACCCAAAATTTGCCTATTTCTAAATAATCTACAAAGACATATACTTTCTACCGTTAAATTTTAAGGAATGTTATTTTTAGGGTTTTTAATTCACTAAGTCTAAGATCTAGTTGTTCCTAGCCAGTAAACCTAATTGGAAAACAAAAGTCAATGGGCCGAGTTGATAGGATTTTATGGGTGTAATCCGCTGAAAACCCTCAGGAGACAACACTCCTCCTACTAGGGACACCTAGAGGTTTAACGGCTTGTTGCACGTGCTCAGTGCAATCGTGTTTCCCTGCGAAAGTGTGGTTAGGATTTTAGTGAATAAAATAATAAGTTTGCTCGAGGACGAGCAAAAGATAAGTTTGGGGGTATTTGTTCAGACCATAATATTGCATTTTTCATTCCCCTATTCTTATCCTTTTTATAAATAAACAGGTACTCTTGACGCACGTTTGTTGCATATTACAGGATACAGGTTTCTGGAGCAAATACAGTAAAAAAGACACAAAACAACAGAAAAAGGGACTTTTGACCAACAATTAGACGGATCCTAGTCAAGCCTAGACGAAGAACAGTGCAAGGTCCAAAATGACAAGTGAACGGTCAAAAGTTACGAACAAGTTTTCACTGAAGATCTGGAGAAGGCCCAGAAGCCCAACAGAGAAAATACATATGAAAATAGGAATCCTAAGACAATACAACCCAAGTGCAGAAAATTGGTGACCCAAGCCCACCAAAGGGCCGCGGATCCGCGGCCCAAGCCAACATTTGCCGCGGATCCGCGGCCATTCAGAGCCCGTGTCGGTGGATTTTCCTCGTGTCGGTGCGTCGGTGCAGGGGTTGGGATTTTTCGTGGGCATATCTGTAATTGCACATGCGCGAGACTCTGAAACCCTAATTCTTCTGTTTACTTATAAATTGTAATCTAAAATTGTAAAACCTTATGCCTCTTTTCAATCAATAAAATTCAGACTTTCTGAGAGATAAATTCAGATCTGTTCTTCTTGTTTGGAGGGAGCCGTCAACTTAGGAAGGTATGTTATTTCTGTTTCTTTTAATTAAAATGTTTTCTCATCCCCTAATGAGCGAGTAATCTCCTCGCTTGATAGGGTTAGCCCTAGGGAAAGGGTTGAGAGATGAGATCTCTCACCCCTTTCAATGCCACTTTCACCTAATGAATTAGAACTCCACGCATACGAGCACAACCGCTCCCTGCGGCATCCTACCCATCGAGGTAACGATGAACCGTAGTATAAAGGGCCGGTTGCGCGCGTTTTCCGTGGGGGTTAGGGTAATTATCAACAAAGGAAGGATACAAATCTAGAGGAAGAAATATCTTCCCAAAAGATTTGGATCCACTTTATTAATAATTATCTTAACATCTAATAGATCCAAAATGAAGGCATTGAAAGCAGTGAAGAAAAACGTTAATCTCCAAAACTTCCCCTAAGCCTAACCCTAGCAAGACTCTTAATTAGATTAATTAGATCCAGTTTTTATAGATTTTTATAAACCAACCAAAACGACATTTTGAATCAACTCGTTAAAACACATAAAAGAAATTTACCCGTCTCTGTGGATCGACCCGTACTCACCGGCTAGCTGCGAAGCGACGCCGTTTCTGATTGCGGTAAACTTCATATTTTTGACACAAATCAAATGGCGCCGTTGCCGGGGAAACTTCATATTTTTGACACAAATCAAATGGCGGTAAACTTCATATTTTTGACACAAACCAAAGTCAATTAGCCAAAATTGAATACAATAATTTTTATAATTTTTGAAATTTTTCAATTTTTTATGGGTTTTCAAATAAGTATGCAAATGCAAAAATTTGTACAAATGAATGCGAAGGAAGAAGACGTACCGAGCATAAATACCCTCAAACTTGAATTTGACAGCGTCCTCACTGTCATACTAAACCAAGAGGGTCAAAATACCGGCACTTCCCTGTTTATTTATTTATGATTTTTTTATTGTTAAGAAAAACAAAAATATATACAAAAAGGCCCTCCCCCAAACTTCATTTAAACTATTATTGCCAAACTTTGTATAGACCAAACGTCAACACCAACCAGTTGAAAAATTTATCAGTAAAGAGTATTGGTTGGTGGAAGAATAAATTGTAGCGATCCACAAAGAATTGGGGAAGATAGAAGTGGTGGTATGGGAGGTGTGGAGGTGAATATACAGGAGGTGGTGATGAATCAAAACAAGAATGCGAATAATCAGCAATCAGTGGAATGTTGGCATTCTCGTAGCTTCTTAAAAGAAATGGGGGCGGTTCAACTTCCAAAAGAGAAGGTTGACTAACCACAATACCCCCAAAATTTTCCTGTGGGTCCTCTAGTGACTTGGCATCATCCATCAATTGTATATGATACTTAATTATGAGGGAACTTATCTTCTCGATGTCCGCCATAGTCCAACCGAAAACTTGCCGCCTATCTTGTAAGACCATTACGAGGGCGTTCTCTTGCTCGAGGGCTAGAGAGGCCGATATGATAATGGGAAAGGTCTCATTCTCACCTATGTAAGCATATCTAAGGTGAGACGGCAAGGGCGTGAGTTCGAGTTTCGGAAGCGGAAGAATCATTTCGGAATCTACCTCGAACTCAAAGGATTCCAACACAGGTTCGAAATCACTGCAAACAACCGATTCGGATGGCTCGACTAACTCATCCAAAAATTCAAAAGCCTCATATTCGGGCTGTGAGTCGTCATCATCCGAAAAAGTAAAACATTCATAATCAATATCGGTTGTGTCAACGGTGGTAGGCTCAAGGAGGGACGCACTAGTGGCGTCAAAACTGTGTTCATCAAACAAGAATCTTTCAAGCTCGCAGTCATCCTGCGTGATTTCGTGAATAGAACAAACTTCTCGTGTACTAGTTTTTGGTATAGGGGGCAGACTTCCCATCTTATAGATATTGAACTCACTAGACATCTTCCCAAAGGATAGAGTCATGGAGCCATTGCGACAGTTTATCACGGCATTGGAAGTGGCCAAAAATGGTCGACCAAGGATCACCGGAATTTGGTTCCGTGGGTTAGCAACAGGTTGTGTATCCATAACAATAAAATCAACGGGGAATATGAACTCCCCGACTTTGATCAACACATCCTCTAGTTGACCCCTTGGATAGGTGATTGATCGATCAGCCATTTGGAGAGTGCAACGAATGGGTTTCAACTCTCCAACCCCTAATTGTTCGTACACGGAGTATGGAATCAGGTTAACACTAGACCCAAGATCTAGAAGTGCTCGATTAATTTTCTTATCCCCAATTGTGATGGAATTCGTAGGACAGCCGGGGTCCTTTCGTTTTTGGGGTAAGGTTTGATGGTGGTTAATAGCATTGCTCACTGCACTAGCCACTAGCACTTTCTTGGGTACTTGAGATGCCTTTCTCTTCGAGGTGCATAAGCCCTTTAAGATTTTCGCGTATGAAGCGACTTGTTGGATAGCATCCAAGAGAGGTATATTTATGCTAACCTGCTTAAATATCTCCACAATCTTCTCCACTTGTGCATTTGGTTTATTAGGACTCAACCTGTTTGGGAATGGAGCATTCTGAAAATTTGTTGAGTCAAAAGTCTGTGAAGTAGAATGTGAAGTAGGAACGGATCCCAGTGTGGATGTGTTCGTGTTGTGAGAAATGGGTCCGTTCGAGTCAGAAGAAGTACAGCCGTGTGAAGGGTGGAGAATAGGCTCTAAAGAAAAAGGTGAAGAAGGAAGTGAAGAAAATGAAGAAGGGGAAGAAGAACCACCGGCGGGGATGTCATCACTAGTTCCCACATTATTTTGCAACTCTCTTCCGGATCTCAATGTGGTCACCGCATTTACATTGTGATTGTGATATGCGTTTTGTGTGCGACCGGGATTGGGCAATGGTTGAGATGGAAGCTTTCCCTTTTCTCTCTCGCTCAACGAAGCAGTTAATTGTGCAATTTGTGCCTCAATAGATTTGATACTTTGATCGTGTGAGGCATTGTTATTCATTAAAGATTGAACATAACTTTCAAATCTTGCTGCGGATTCTGTAGATTGCTTAAGAAATGCATCTAGACTTTTTCCGAGCGAGATAACTTTATCATCATTTAGTTGAACCAAATTGTTCGTTTGATTTGTATAAGATTGTTGTTGGAAAGGTTGCTGGTTTTGAGTTTGTGAAGGTGCTTGTTGTTGTTGTGGAGGAGGAGATCTTTGAAAATTGTTATTTCCTTGGACTTGTTGATTTTGGTTCCAAGTGAAATTTGGGTGACTCCTCCACCCCTGATTGTATGTCGAAGAGTACGGATCGTTTCTTTGTCGTTGCTGAAATGCAGCATTGACTTGATCCTGTCCTTGAATAGGTGCATTATAAGGACACTCTTCAGTTAGATGTGATGGGTTCGAACAACAAGCACAAACAGTTCGTGTGGGTAGAGTAGGGGCAGGAGAAGACGATGAGATTTTGGTCTCAATGGCTTCTAGCTTTTTCATAAGTGAGGCCATCTCGGCCTTCATAGCAATCGACATATCTATTTGATGTATGCCTGCCCTAGATTGACCAACTGAAGAAGATGATGATGTGGTCTTGGTACTCTCCCACTGAATTGTTTGCTCACTAAGATCCTCAAGAAACTGCCAAGCTTCGTCGCTAGACTTTGAGAGAAAATGACCTTGACATATTGTTTCTAGCAACTGCTTCGTTGCTGCGTTCAATCCCTCGTATAATGTTTGACAAAGTTGCCAACTTTCTATCCCATGATGAGGGCATTGAACAAGTAGGTCTTTAAATCTCTCGAAGCACTTCCAAAATGGTTCGGAAGGAAGTTGTGAAAATTGTATAATCTCGTTACGGATTCTAGCAGTTTTGTGATGAGGATAGAACTTTTTCAGAAAAGCTCTCACAAACTCGTCCCAATTTCTAATGGAATGTGATGCGGTGCTGTATAGCCACTTCTCGGCTAGGTCACATAAGGTAAAAGGAATGACCCTTAGCCTTATAGCGTCATCACTTAATTGGGTAGTTTTCATCATGGCACAAACGTTTTGGAATTTATTAATAAAAATATATGCATCTTCAGATTCCAAACCATGAAATTTTGGCAGCATATTGATGAAATGTGGTTTTATTTCAAAATTATCCCCATTTGCCGGTGGGGGTGAAAGACATGTGGGTAAAGAAGTGCGGACGGGGTAGAAGAGATCCTGGAGCGCAACTCGTGCGGGCGCTACAACAGGCGGTAGATTCGGGTTACTCGCACCTGGCGTAGGTGGAATCAGTCCCGTCGGTAAGGTATCGTTGGGGTCGTGTCCCGACATACCTTCGAAAGAAGAATTTAAAGGTGGAGGTAAGGAAATGGACGGAATGTCGACGAAGGGTTCGTCGATGGGTTCGTTGGTCGGTACCAACGAAACACGGACTAATCGGGCGTTAGTATCCCTAGTCCAAAGTGACATACACTAAAGGAGTAGTGTAGTCAGAAAAAAAATTGAAAAAAAGAATGTGGGGGTAAGATAACGTCAATGGAGGAGAAATGGTGGAAGTGAGGTGCAAGTTTTCTTAGCGGCAAGTTGCAAGTTTTGAAAAGATTTTTCTTTATTTTTTTTTATTGGAGAGTTTTGCAAGAAGGTTTTAGAAAATGGGACTCGTGACACAAATGTATCAACCACACATGCACAATCAGGCCTAGATCTAGGGTTGCCTAGGTCTGCTAGACAGCTCCTAACTAGGGCTAGAAATAGGACCTCAAACCGCCTCTTCACGGACAAATACGGCCAGGTAAGTGGGAAGGAACCACCACTACAGTAGGCCTAATTAATAACCACTAGCCTAGACACCGCAATGTCGGTTAGGATAAACGGCCGATGCCTATACTAGTCCTTTTCCTATTGAGCTCGATATCCTTAGGTCTGAGTCTAGTCTTTTTTAATTTATTGTGGTCGATGCAAAATGCTTTAAGTGTTTTCTAGGGTCCTGGAAAGGGTGATGAAATCCCCACCCAATCTGAGTTTGGTCAATTAGCCCCTTAGAGTCCGGTTAAATTATGCAAAACAATAAAATTTCACTTGCAATCAATTTTTTTTTAGCGCGGCGCAAAGAAACCTGCAGAAATCTGTTATTTAGAATGGGGAAGAAGAATTTTAGCGCAAAGAACCCTGCAGAAGAATTTTTACAGACAGAGATATGGAGTTGACAGAGGGAAGAAGGAAGAAGCAAACCCTGCACTTTTGATGTGCTGATGTGGCAAACCCGCGGCGGTTCCGCGGTGTGGGGCCCCCTTCTGCGGCGGAAACGCGGTGGAGCAGAGGGATCGGGCGCTGGAAAAAATTCTTCTGTTCTGTGCCTTCAGTTCCTCTCTATTCTTATATGTACTTTTCTGTTTTTCCCTCTGTAAAATTCCAGATCCGCGATTCGTTGCTGTTCCTGCAAGATTCAAATGATACACCCTTCAAACAGATCAAAGTTGATAATTTTTGTATTTTTTATATTTTCAGATTTTTATAATTTTTAAGATTTATATCAACCTGAAAATTCACAAAAAGAAAAATTACGCCGTCCCCGGCAACGGCGCCATTTGATTTGTGTCAAAAATATGATGTTTACCGCAATCAAAAACGGCGTCGCTTCGCAGCTAGCCGGTGAGTACGGGTCGATCCACAGAGACGGGTAAATTTCTTTTATGTGTTTTAACGAGTTGATTCAAAATGTCGTTTTGGTTGGTTTATAAAAATCTATAAAAACTGGATCTAATTAATCTAATTAAGAGTCTTGCTAGGGTTAGGCTTAGGGGAAGTTTTGGAGATTAACGTTTTTCTTCACTGCTTTCAATGCCTTCATTTTGGATCTATTAGATGTTAAGATAATTATTAATAAAGTGGATCCAAATCTTTTGGGAAGATGTTTCTTCCTCTAGATTTGAATCCTTCCTTTGTTGATAATTACCCTAACCCCCACGGAAAACGCGCGCAACCGGCCCTTTATACTACGGTTCATCGTTACCTCGATGGGTAGGATGCCGCAGGGAGCGGTTGTGCTCGTATGCGTGGAGTTCTAATTCATTAGGTGAAAGTGGCATTGAAAGGGGTAAGAGATCTCATCTCTCAACCCTTTCCCTAGGGCTAACCCTATCAAGCGAGGAGATTACTCGCTCATTAGGGGATGAGAAAACATTTTAATTAAAAGAAACAGAAATAACATACCTTCCTAAGTTGACGGCTCCCTCCAAACAAGAAGAACGGATCTGAATTTATCTCTCAGAAAGTCTGAATTTTATTAATTGAAAAGAGGCATAATGTTTTACAATTTTAGATTACAATTTATAAGTAAACAGAAGAATTAGGATTTCAGAGTCTCGCGCATGTGCAATTACAGATATGCCCACGAAAAATCCCAACCCCTGCACCGACGCACCGACACGAGGAAAATCCACCGACACGGGCTCTGAATGGCCGCGGATCCGCGGCAAATGTTGGCTTGGGCCGCGGATCCGCGGCCCTTTGGTGGGCTTGGGTCACCAATTTTCTGCACTTGGGTTGTATTGTCTTGGGATTCCTATTTTCATACGTATTTTCTCTGTTGGGCTTCTGGGCCTTCTCCAGATCTTCAGTGAAAACTTGTTCGTATCTTTTGACCGTTCACTTGTCATTTTGGACCTTGCACTGTTCTTCGTCTAGGCTTGACTAGGATCCGTCTAATTGTTGGTCAAAAGTCCCTTTTTCTGTTGTTTTGTGTCTTTTTCACTGTATTTGCTCCAGAAACCGGTATCCTGTAATATGCAACAAACGTGCGTCAAGAGTACCTGTTTATTTATAAAAAGGATAAGAATAGGGGAATGAAAAATGCAATATTATGGTCTGAACAGGCCTCTAGAGCATACATACAACTAACAATCTCCCACTTGCACTAGGGCCAGCTGCTGTAGTATCGCATACCAAGCATCCCGAAGAGTCTCTCAAACTGTATTTGGGGAATGGCCTTCGTGAGTGGATCCGCTGTGTTGTTCTTCGTGTCAACCCTCCTGACCTTGATCTCCCGGCGATCTACTATCTCCCGGATCAGGTGATACCGCCTCAGAATATGCCTAGATCGCTGATGGGACCTGGGTTCCTTGGCCAAAGCCACCGCTCCATTGTTATCGCAATACAAAGGTATTGGATGCTCAATGGATGGAACCACTCCAAGTTCAGTAATGAACTTCTTGATCCAGACAGCCTCTTTGGCACCATCGTTGGCAGCGATGTATTCAGCCTCCATCGTCGAGTCTGCCACGGTTTCCTGCTTGGAACTCTTCCAGCTAACCGCCCCTCCGTAAAGGGTAAAGACAAATCCCGAGTGCGACTTAGAGTCGTCCTTATCACTCTGGAAGCTCGAATCGGTAAAGGACTCCACTTGGAGTTCTCCGTTACCATACACCAAGAGCATCTCTTTAGTCCTTCGCAAGTACTTGAGAATGCTCTTCACAGCTGTCCAGTGACTCTCTCCAGGATCAGCTTGATACCTACTCACTACACTTAGTGAGTGTGCTACATCGGGTCTGGTACATAGCATCGCGTACATGATAGAGCCTACAGCCGAAGCATAGGGTATCCCTTGCATGCGAGCTCTCTCCAAATCAGTCTTGGGAGACATCTCTTTGGAGAGAGTGAGTCCAGAGATCGTGGGTAAGTTCCCACGCTTGGATTCTTCCATACTAAACCTCTTTAGTATGGTGTCAATGTACATGGATTGGGACAATCCCAATATCCTTTTAGATCTATCTCTATATATCATAATTCCCAATATGCAGGAGGCATCACCTAGATCTTTCATTGAGGATCTTTGTGATAAAAAGAGCTTGACCGATTGCAGTATAGGAATGCCATTTCCTATCAAGAGTATGTCGTCCACGTACAATACGAGGAAGACAACCTTACTCTCTGCCACCTTCTTGTAGATACAAGGTTCATCTACGTTTTTGACGAAATCAAACTCTATGATAACGACGTCAAAGCAGATGTTCCAACTCCGCGATACTTGCTTTAATCCATAAATGGATTTAAGCAGCTTGCACACCTTCCCGCTGCTCCCACTGTCTACGAAGCCCTCTGGCTGAGTCACGTACACGCACTCTTCTAAATCACCGTTTAGAAAGGCGGTCTTAACATCCATTTGCCAGATTTCGTAGTCATGATATGTAGCGATGGCAAGCATGATCCAGATAGATTTAAGCATAGCCACTGGAGAAAAGGTTTCGTCATAGTCCACACCTGGTCTTTGACGAAAACCCTTTGCAACAAGTCTAGCTTTGAAAATCTCCACTTTCCCATCTACACCAAGTTTTTTCTTGGAGATCCACTTGCTCCCAATGGGTTTTACCCCTTCAGGAGCAACTTCCAAAGTCCATACTTTATTGGTGTACATGGATTCCATCTCGGACCGCATTGCATCCAGCCATTTCACTGAGTCCCCACTCGTGATGGCCTGCTCGAAACTAGTTGGGTCATCATCAACCATGATGCAATCCTCGCTCCCACCATCCATGAGAAAACCGTAGTATCTCTCAGGTAGGTGAGGAACCCTACTAGATCGGCGGAGTAGCTGGGGTTCATCGGTAACTACCGAATCCTCTGGTTCCACTAAATCTTCAGTTTGAGTTTGTGTAGCCGGAATTTCTTCCAGTTTTACCTTGTTGCCACTAATTTCTTTTGTAAGAAATTCCTTTTCTAAAAAGGTGGCATGTCGAGAAACAAACACCTTTTGTTCCTCAGTATGGTAGAAAAGATATCCATGTGAATGTTTGGGATATCCCACAAATTTGCATAGAACTTACCGTGCCTCGAGTTTGTCCGGATTTTGCCTTTTGACATAGGCCGGAAAACCCCATATCTTAACTCGTTTAAGACATGGTCTCTTTCCACTCCATATCTCATATGGTGTGGTAGGTACAGATTTAGATGGAACTTGATTCAATAGGTATGCTGCTGTCTCCAGCACATACCCCCAGAAGGAAATAGGTAACTCAGCTGTGCTCATCATAGAGCGCACCATATCCAATAGGGTGCGGTTCCTCCGTTCGGATACACCGTTGTGCTGTGGCGTATATGGAGGAGTTAGCTGAGAGAGAATCCCATTCTCTTTTAGGAAGTCCAGGAATTCATTGCTCAAGTATTCACCTCCTCGATCAGATCGAAGGATTTTAATACTTTTCCCGGTTTGATTCTCGACTTCTTGTTTATATTCTCTAAATTTCTCAAAAGCTTCTGATTTGTGTTTCATCAGGAACACATACCCGAATCTAGAGAGATCATCAGTGAATGTAATGAAGTCCGAAGAACCATCCCTGGCATGTGTAAACATGGGACCGCATACATCACTATGTACCGGTCCTAAGAGTTCCGTAACTCTTTCTCCATGTCCCGTAAACGGAGTTTTGGTCATCTTTCCTTTGAGACATGACTGGAAAGTATCATAAGATGAAAATTCAAACGGATTTAAATATCCATCTTTATGCAACTTAGCTAGTCGTGTCGTATTGATGTGACCCAGTCTACAATACCACAAGAAGGATTCGTTCAGTTCTGAACTCTTCCTCTTGTGTGTGTTTGTTATGCTCAGAACTGTTGATTGATTTAGAACATAAATGCCATTGCACATCGTGCCTGATCCATCCAACTTTTGGTTCAGAAAAATGTTCATAACATTATCCTGTAATACAAAATTATATCCTTCTTTACTCAACAAAGAAACCGATATAATATTGCATATCAGGTTCGGCATGTAATAGCATTCGTTCAGAATCAATGTATTACCAGTTGGCAATACAAGGTGATATTCCCCGACGGTTCTAGCTGCAACAATTGCACCATTTCCAACCCTTATGTCTTTATCACCTTCTCCAAGTTCTCTACCTTTCCTAAGCCCATGTAACTGATTACATATATGGGATCCTGACCCGGTATCTAATACCCAGGACGTAGAGGAAATGGAGAAACAGTTCTCTGTAACGAACACACCCGAAGAAAATGCATCAACATGTACTTTCTTCATTCGGGTGGCATGGGAATCCTGGTATTCCCCTATATTCTGTTCAGTCTTATAAATTTTATAAGAAAGAACGGAACCAATGTTCCCCAGTACAGTATAACATGCGGGTTCGGTCAATACATCTATATTATTATCTTTATTAAGGCATGATATGGTCTTTACCTGGAGGGGGAGAGAAGAAAACACATTAGCGTATGCTCTTGCAAGATCAGATTGGTTATTATTTTATCTAATCAGTATGGCTCCCACTGTTTTTATCAAATCTTACTTCAAACCCTAAAAGGAAAGACTAGCCGGGATTAATTACACCCTACAATTTCGCCAATCTTTCAGCCAGGCCAGTGTCGGTACTTTGAGGGAAGTTCCCCGTGCTTTCGCACGGACCTAATTAAAGTAAACCTCGTTTTCCCAGAGGCGTAACCCCGTTGACACCTTTCTAGACACCTACTTGATCGGTTAATTGTCCTGTGTAAAACTCTCCCAGGAGTAACAATTATTCGCAGTGGGTATCGGGATCAAACTATCTCATAGAAGGTATGCAATCTCATTGCAAATTTCAACACTTGAAATTCCCGATAATATTTTGCCCCTAACCCCTATGACCTTGACAAAGGCTAACAAATCATAGGATGCTAGTCAAGTTCAACCCGTCATTTCTTGATTGAATCAAACCCACCCGCACGACCCTTGACAAAGGCCAATAAGGTCGTACGACTACCCCAAAACAATCTGCATCATATGCATAAGCAGATAAGCACCATTCAGCTACCGCACACTACTCCTTGACAAAGGCCAACAAACGCAGCACGAATACTAAACAGTTTTTATCTGAAATGACGGAGGGCTACGACAGGTTTTTCTGAAAACCTATTGCGTAATGAACTTGATATCGTTGTAGAATCGAGTGAATTTTGAAATGAAGTGATTTTGAGGCTTTTATTAGTTTTTCTAAAGAGGTCACTCTCGGTAAAGGGATCTCGGCTCTTTCCTTATGGAATAAGGTGCACGATATATCATATACATCGCTATGCAAAGCAAAAACTCCAAAATGCAATCAAAAGACAAACTGAGTGTTGTAGCATCTGCCAGTTTTGCTAAAGAGATCACTTCCGGTGAAGGGATCTCGGCTCTTTCCTCATCGAATAAGGAGCAGGATATATCATATACATCGCAATGCAAAGCAAAAACTGTAGCTACCCTTTTTTGAAAAATTTGATTCTACAATATCTTTTAGGTTTCTTTTCTTTCATTAATCACATTAATGAAATCCCATCATTTAAGTCACCTAAACATCACAGATAAATACGACGTACACTTATGCCATCCGCATTCGTCTCGATGTCCCCTCGTGCACCGTTAGGTTAGGTAACTAACGGCAGAGCGGGGCAGGGCTAGAGGGGTGTAAAACATAAGTAACGTCTATATAATATATTATATATACTATATACAGTATTTATCACAACATATCAAATGATCACATCATAGATATCGCAGCAGAAGAAACATATGAAATATTAGATATACTAGGACGTCCGTGTTTTATTTTGAGCCTCTATAAAACACGGATTCCACGGTCGCGATGAATAACCAAACCCACACCCCTAGACCCCTACGAGAGCGACAAGCAACCCTTCCAATTCTAGAGTTAGGAGACCCGGACTCGACTTCTCGAGTTGATCTCCCACTGGACTCTAGAACCCGGTTACTTGTGCTCTCCTCCTTGGGTCTATCCTAGTGCGGAAAAGTAAATAATATACAAATGGTGACATCAACCTCATCCCGGAAGTGCCCCAATAAAAGAATATTACATACATTTAATTTTACATGAATGAAAATAAAAACCCTCATCTCACATAAAAAAAACCCCGGCTATTCAGAACGCGACGATCCAATATAACATATCCAGCAACACATAACATCACATGTCATCAACGTAAGTAAATATGCGCATCCCAATTGTCATTGACATATAGCAACGAAACTGGAGATATCACATATTAAACTTACGGTCGCAGAAAAAAGTGTAAAACTACAACATTTGGAATCCACAATCTCTTTAGACATCGTAAATCCGAAATATCACATACTTCGCATTTCATGCCTAACATTATGAATTCCACATATTGTATCACATTCCAGATAAATAGACAGTATTAAACTTTCCGATCGAATAATCAAATACCTAAGATTTCCTTAGTAGCTCAACACTTGAGCGGAGTTCAAAAATTCCAGAATACGTCACAGTAGCAACGGTCCAGCCGTAGAAGGGTCAAGCCAACGCCTCACATGTGGCACGCCGTACTTCCCCAAAGCCTAAGGTTTAGAGGCAGTTCAAGACGGTCACATAATCGAGTTAAGCTTTGTGTTCTTCTAGAGGGTCTATCGCGTTACATGCACGTTTTTCCAAAAGATTTAAACTCAAGAAAAATTCAACACTTGAAAGTTTTTCGTGCCGGGAAAATAGAGTTAATGATATCCGTTCGAACATTTTAATACTTTCTAAATTATCCGGAAAACATAACGAAATTAAATATTCCGATCGAATCAACGAATACAAAATAAACCCCATATCACTAAAGACATGAGTCAGATTAAAAATACCCAGAAAATATAACATGCAGATATGGATATTACTGTTGAAGAAAGAAGGCCCAATTCAACAGTTCCACCGCGGTTCCGCGGCCCAAGAGAGGTATGGCCGCGGTTCCGCGGCGTAATGTACGGATTGCTGCCTCGTTTTTCACAGTAATATTTATAATTCCCTGCTGAATTTTTTAGGTATTTTTAATTCTGAAAATAACACAGTTTTAAAAAATGTCCAGAGAAGGGTTTAAATTGACGTTTCGGGGTTCGTTCAGAGTTTTAACTTCGTATACACGTCGCCTAATGCTCTATCTAGGCTCTGATACCACTGTAGGGTTACTAGGCACTCTAATAAGGTTCTACAAGGCATCAACCATGCCCGTTTAAAATTTTAGCCGTGCCGAATAACCCTAAACAAGATCTTTGCTAGATAATTAGGGTTTCACATGCAAGTAAAAGACATTTACTGCTAAGTGAATATGAAATACAACTTTTGTAGATCGGTCCTTCACTTCTAAAGCTCCTTGTCATAGTCCCTTCGCTGCGATCATGATTCTCCCGGGCTCTTGCATGGCTTCACGAGGTGAAAGATACGTCCTTGCTTGAAGTCTTCGAGGCCGAAGAAGATCTACGTCGAGGGAATACCGACTCAAGCTACTACTTCACTAACTAGAGAATTAGTGAAGCAAACACCCTAAACTAAAGTGCTAGTCTAGTAGAGGATAGAGAAATAGGAAGTGGGTTCTCTTTAGAATTTTATTTCTCACAATATTTCACTCTCTTTTTAAAACCCTAGCAAGCTTTTCTTTTGCTCAAGGAAGAAGATGAAGAAATGAAAATGAGAAAGATAATGATCAAGTGAGTGAGCTAACCATGGTGAGTGAGTATCATATACTAACTCATGTAGAGACTTAATCATGGCTAAGTGTGATGGTTAGGTTAATAAAAATCCAAAGTAAAAACAAACTTAGTAGAATTTAGTCAATGCATCCACAAACTTCATGCATTTTCTAATTTTCCACTAATTTTGTAATTACTTTAAATACATTAAACCCAACATAACAAATAGCATGGTGTAAGTCTCATACACCCATGAAAGATGTATCATCAACCATGATACAAAAAGAAAAACACATTTTAAAATATATCATATATATATTAAGTTGTGCACATATGAGAAAAATCCTTAAGTGAACAAATGTTAGTTAATGTAAATTAGTATATTATATATATACAATTATACACTAAATTATTAAATCAACACTTGACTTAATAATCCGGTTATATCTCATATAACCGACTAACATATAATGTATCGACTTATCGAATCAACACTTGATTCGATAACCCGGCTATATCACATATAACCGACCGATACAAAAAGTCGCGAGAATAGATGTCACGACCCGAAAGTACGGAACGTGACCGGTACTTAGATTACGAAACGTCTAGAGGCGCAACGTAACCTAAGTAAGCTGAAGCCCAGAAATCTAAACCATAAAAAAAGAAGAAGAAGCAGTAAAAGAAAACATGAAGGAACAAGTTTAAAACATCAGCAAATTTTCTCAAAAATTTCGGCAGAGCCACCTCTATAAAAACTGGCCCCCAAACGGGTACCACAAGTATAATATACATAAACAATAAAAAGCATCCCCAAACGGGAGCTAGCATCAACGCCAACAGGCGGAAACAACCACAACAAGCACAATAATATACAACGCCAAAAGGCGAGGCTCAAAACTCAAAAGAAAACAAAACCACTAGATCAGGATAATACATGCGCGACTCTAAGGTCGAAATAAAAGACTGGTCCAATAAACTTATCAAGTAATACAAATATGGTTGATGGAGCTTACTAGATATAAATGAAAGAATAAAAGTACAATGGTGGTTCGGATACAAGTGAACCAACCTACCGTGCAAATCACCCTGAAAGAATAGATGTGCCAGCAAGCTGCCAGGGAAACCTGTACATCGAACCTGTAATAAAATTTGGCACAACGGGGGTGAGTTGCCAACTCGTGAGTAGAAGACATCTACGAAAAGAAATCGAATGCACGACGCTATCGTAGGTCATAATAATACGCTACTATATCCCAAACATCTAGTAATAGCAGGGTAATACTACGTGTAAGTGCAGATACTTCGTGTTCGTGTCAGTGCCTCATATAATACTATGTCATATGAAATGAAATGCATGCACCATGAATGTAAAGTAACAAATCCTGAAATTCAGATATATATGTATAAGAACTCTTTAGCTGTTATCATAGTAAAGTGTGTATAAGCATCTGAAATCTCAACAATGAAATCCATGGAAATCCGTGTCAAGCATCGACACAACACATGTAATCTCAAGTCTCAATATGTCGGGCTCCGTCAGTCCGGATCGGCCCATATCATCAAATCTCACGACAACGGTCGGTATCCTCCGGATATCCGCCGCGCCAGACATCACCGGTAGGTAGTCTTTCCCTGCCAGGCTCATCATCTACAACTCGATCTTCTTGCCCCGGGGTACCATACCGGGCCCACCATGTACCCGAGACGGTTCATCCTCTCCTCGAATCGGGTCTCGAAATCCAACAGAAAACATGAAATCTCATGGTGGACGACACATACATCACGAGAAAACCGCATCTTATTTTGAAAAGAGAAGAGGGGAGAGAGAGAGAGAAGTTTTTATATATTTTTGCGGTTTTCCCCAAAAATCCAGAAATCTCATAGAAATCCAAATCTCAAAATCATGAGTAAGTATATGATAAGTGCCGGCATATGCCCATAATACTGCGCGATAACATGAAAATATGAATGCATGAATGTCTAAGTAATAACTATCATGTCTTATACTAACATAAGAGAGAAATCACAATATTTTATCGGTTTAGTGGTTAACTGATTCTATCAATAAAAGATAATATGATCTAAAGTGTACGTGACATAGCAATTACCGATGATGATGTGTGTGAGCCGGCAAATAAGTGTGCGTGGAATATGCGCATCATCGGTAATGGTGCTGGTGTCCTAACAGGTAAGGTTTATACTGATTATAGCAACATATGTAAGAACATGCACCATGATGATTACAGTATGAATGTAATACAGGTGTGCATTATCCACTCCTCCACGATATACGAGTACAACTACCACTATGTGAGTCGAACCTAAACTAGTGTCCATCTAATATCCTAAGGAACTAACCTAAGAAACTAGTCAATAAGAAACAAACATCTACCTAAGGTCTGAACCAATATCTCTAATACTCGGCGATCCCGCCTCAATAGCGTCACGCACGTAGTACGGCTTCCTCGAATCAAGAGTGCGGATCAATCATCATATCTAAGCCTCGTACGGTAAAATCCATCGTACGGCATCCCAATATCGGGGTACGGGTCAAGTATCTCTTAGGTGTCTCATTATTCGTAATGTGTCATCATCAACACATCTCATGATCAAGGTGCTAAACTATAATCGCATACATAAATCATATATCATTGCCATCAAGGAATAATCATTAGTTTATCCTCAGAAATATCATGTCACATGTATCATATTGTGATTAAGTCATACCGATATCTTATCGTCATCAAGTCACAAGCTACAGCCCAGGTACTATTTTAGCGTCCCATGTACCTCAATATCACCACCACCCTTCATAATTTATATATTCATGTTCATTATCTCATTCTCTAATGATCCGCTAACACTTCAAGCCCAGTTATACTGTTTCATCATACCTCAGATATCATATCACATCAATGAATCCCATATACGTGTTGTGTATATATATACACCTATACCTAGTTTTATATATATACACGCATATACGTATACGCCATGTCAAGTTTTAATGTGTGCGTGTGTGTTTCTATCAGAAACCTATGAGCCTCTCCCAAAATATTCATCCTCAGGTATGATTTTCCTAAATCAGTCTAGTCCCGCCTAGGGTCATTACTAGGGTCCTGCTCAGTAAGAATCTAGGGTCACATCGGGTTTCGTAATGTCAATAAGTACTATTCCTATTCTACGTCGCGGGGGTGCTAAACGCCATCCACCCGACTTCCCCCCGTAAATATGCATCTACTCACCTGGTCTATGTCTGCCGACGACGGTGTCGCCATCCTCCTCTTCATCGCCCGCAGTCCACTTGAAGGGTACCTAAACGCAAACATATAAATAGCATCGTAAACCGAATCACATACAAAAGTCAAACGATACAAGGAACAAGCATAGGTTAAAACCTATGTCCCGTCCATGCAAAAGAACCAAATATCGCTCGATATCGGCGTACAAACTCCGATGGATCGAGATAAACATCAACAGATAACTCGTAGTTTTAAAACACATTACTTATATTGTAAAACATGATCAAATTCATCGAAACACCAAAATCGATCAAATCGTCCATTTTCGAAAAACCCGAAAATGCCAATTTACCGTTTTTCATCAAAACTTGACATTTAAATGAAACCAAAGGTCATAAAACTCATTAAATAGCATAAGTAGACTATACAAACTATTACTATATTTTTATTACACATATTTGTAGTAATTTGAAATTTCTAGTTTGCACCCTTTAACAATTTTCAACATTTTCCAAGCAAAATACCACAATTCCACCTCAAAACATGATTTTGCATAAATTAATGACTTAAACCACAATTTATGATGATAATGATATAATGAAACCATAATTATATTTTTAATCTCATTTATATAGGAATTTCTAAAATCTAGTTTATAAAATTAGCAATTTTTTTATCACAATTTATCAATTATCCATTGAAACTAGCAATCAAACTAAGTTTTTCTTTCCGTTAACATGCTAACATTTCCACTAAAACTATAATCCAATGATAACAACCCAAATTAGAATTTATATTAACCACAAACACATTTTGCAAAAACCTAGTTAACTAAATTCCTAATTGAAAACAATTTTAAATGAAAATTTTACAATTCAACAACCATGCAATATTTTCAAATTCTAAAAGTGTTAAACTAACTATTATAACCCTAAATAATTAACAAAAATCATAACTTGAATTTACAAACCCTAACTTGAATTTTAAAAAAACATAGAATTAATTCATTAAATCTAATTAAGCTTAAATGAACATCTAAAACAATAAATCAAAAGAAAGAAATTATACCTCCCAAAATATGAAATCCAAACAAGAAATGAGCCTCCAAAATGCATGCCTTCCATCTCCAAATTTCATATAAAAATGAGCAAGGAATAAAGAGTATGAAATAAATAGGATTTTGTGGAATTTTAATGGAATTTTTGATGTATTTTTAATGAATTTTGAATAAAAATGAGGTGGTAAAAGGGGGGGCTGCCATGCGGGGTTTGTGGCCGGCCCTAGAGAGGTGAGGGAGAGAAAGAAGAGAGTGGAAAAAGTGTGTAGAAATTTCAAGAGAAAGAACAACACTTAAGTCTTTTCATGGTTTATTTAATTATTTATTTATTTATTTACTATAGCAACTCAAGAAAGCTCTAGAAAATAGGAAAAATTTTCAAATAAATTTTGCATGATACACACTAATTTCTAATATGCCATGGTTCATTTTTACAAATTAAAACCATTTAAATTTGTAATTTACACTAATTTAGTGTAAAAATAAAGCTTATGTTAATATTTAAAATAATTAATTTAGGAAAAATATTTTATTAAACTAAAAATTTATAAGTGGCTAAATAAACACCATTTACTAGTAATTTCATAATTAAAATAGATATTTTAAAAATTATAATGAAAACAATCACGGTTTGGTTTTACGAAAAATACATTTTACTTTACCGAAAATCCTAAAATTCACTTAAACACTTTTATTCATTTAATTATTTATTTAATCATTTTTAACACGTTACAATAGAATACGGTATCACATACATGCATTATTCTTGGTCCCGCACATATCACATATGCGCTCCTATTTCGTTTTGCCTGAGCCAGTAAAACCTCTATGTAGGACTTTAAAGACTCGTCAATACACCGGCAGTAGGTGATGATCACATCGAGCACCCACAAGCCGTCAGCGGTACTAGCTGGACGTAACGGCTACCCGGGTATTGAACGATCAGAAAATCAGCAAGCAAGACCGCTCCAACTCCTGTGAAAGCCTAACGGTAACACTTCCCGTACAGTCCGGTCTCCTCGTCTGATATGTCGCATATCAAGTCTAGGGGTGGTAAACGTCAGAGCCCAATAACCGATAGGTCGTGCCGATGTGAGGCTCATAACGGGTCGAGAAACTATTAGTAACACTTACCAATAAATCTCTAAATCAGCCCTGGCCAGGGACTTCCCTGTTACGGCCAATCGAGCACAGCGCAACATCAACCCCAATACCGTGTAGGGCTCCTAGGCACCCTAATGAGGTCTCAGATGGCATCAACCATGCCATTTTCAAATTTAAACGGTGCCGAGAAACCCTAGAACGGATCGTTGGCTAGATTTCTAGGCGAAACAATAAACTAGTTAACACTTAACTACAAGTAAACGGAAATACAACCTTTGTAGATCCGGTGCTCCACCTCCATAGCTCCGCAACGAAGTCCCCTCGCTGTCCAAATGAATTCCCGGGCTCTAGCGTCGGCTTCGTCGGAGAAATGGTGAGCTGGGTCGTCGATGTCCATGCCGAAGATGATCTACGTCGAGGCATCGCTAGATCAAGCTCCAACTTCGCCAAGTCAAGAAACTTGTGAAGGAAACACACTCTACTACTTGGCAAGAGGTAGAGGATGAAGAAATAGGAAGTGGGTAGACTTTAGAATTGGATTTCTCACTCATTTCCATCAATCACCATTGATGGAGCTTGCTTTCTTCAAGTGAAGAAAGGAAGAAGAAGAAGAAGAATGTTATGATAAGAATAAGAATAATGGAAAATTAAATCTATTCTTATCATAATCACACCATGGTTAAGTGTAGAGAGAGGACCATGGTTAGGTGTAGTGGTTAGGGTTAAGCATGAGACAAAATGATCACTTTATTCAAACCTTCATGAATGTTCATGAAAGAAACAAAAATAAAAGCCACCATTTTATCTTTATGCATTATATTTTCCAAAGAAATAAATGAATAAATAAATGTATATGAAAAACAAAAACCCTAACCATTTAAATAACCATGGATCAATCTTTAACACAAACCAAGTAAGCATGCATCATCAAACATGATACAATCATGTGCACAAAACTATATCGAATATACAATGTGCACATCCGAGCGAGAAAATCCAATTAAAGTGAACCGATACTAGTTAATGCAAAGTAATATATCAAATATATAATTATGCATTAAATCATTAAATCAACACTTGATTTAACGATCCGGTCATATCGTATATAACCGACTAGTATCCAATGTATCGATTTATCGAATCAATCCTTGATTCGATAACTAGGGTATATCGCATATAACCTAATCGATACATTCATCGCGAGAATGAAATACGGTATCACATACACGCATTATTCTCGGTCCCGCACATATCTCATATGCGCTCCTATTTCGTTTCGCTTGAGCCAGGAAACCTCTGTGTAGGACTCTAAAAACTCGTCAATACGCCGGCAGCAGATGATGATTATATCAAACATCCACAAGCCGCAAGCGGTCTGCTAAACGTAACGGCCACCCGGGTATTGAGCGATCAGAAGATCGACGAGCAAGCCTGCTCACACTCCTGTGAATCCAACCAGTAACACTACCGTACAGTCCGGTCTGATCGTCTGATATGTCGCATATCTCGCCTAGGGGTGGTAAACGTCAGACCCCAATAGCTCGATAAGTCGTGTCGATATGAGGTCTATAACAATTCGAGAAACTGCTGGTAACACTTACCAGTAAATCTCAGCAACCCTGGCCAGGGATTTCCTGTTATAGCCAATCGAACACAGCGCAACATCAACTCCCTATACCGGGAGAGAAGAATCCCCTCCTATCGCTCATTGCCTCCATGTGACTCGGGACTGTACCCAAAAACCACCGTTTTGCACGCCCTCTTGGACGTGGTAAGATGGAAATCAAAGCACAGTGGGAACCACACAAGACTCTATGACGATCTCGGGTCAACAGACTACTCTGTACCAGTGTCACCAGAGAACTGCCATCTGACGTGAGGTATAATACCATCTGGGAGTTCTCGGCGAGTCCGTCCAGTATACCCAGTCTCTACTGAGCACCCGTATATCATCTCCGATGTCAAACACCAATGGATATGGGATCATCCATCGCCCATCTGTATGGGTCGAGAAGGTATACGCTAGTCTACTCTGGTATATCGATGCCCCATCTCGATACACCCACGACTAGGGACTTTCAAGGATGTACTTATGGACTACCATGTCCCCACTAGTATGATCCGCATCATAGTCCAGGTAGTCAAGCTCACATCCTAAGGGTTTTACCAACATGTAACAGAGAGACAATCAGTGTACAAGTTAAGGTAAAGAGCAACCAGATAGCATACTATCATGTCAAGCAAGAAAGTCCTCCCTATATATGTCCCAGCATCCACTACAATATACATCCAATGTACAGTAATGGCCTCTAGGGCATACATATAACTAACAATCTCCCACTTGCACTAGGGCCATCTGTAGCAGTGGTTGTAGTATCTCATACTCAACCATCCCATAAAAGTCTCTCTCTGGGAACAGGCCTTTGTGAGTGGATCCGCTGTGTTGTCCTCTGAGTCTACTCTCCAAACCTCGATCACCCTGGAGATCAACTATCTCCATGATCAGGTGATACTTCCTTAGAATATGTCTGGATCACTGATGGGATGGACGTTCCATGGCATAAGCCACAACTCCATTGTCACACAATGGGAGGAACTTAGTTCATCTTATGAACTAATATACACCCAGACTGCCTCTTCGGTAGTATCTTAACTAGTGATGTATCCTGCCTTTATCGTCTAGTATGTCACGGTATCTAGCTTGGAACTCTTCCAACATACCGTCCCTTTACTGAGGGTAAAGACAATGCCTGCGACTGACATTCAGTCGTCTTTATCACCCTGGAACCCTTCCAGTGATTCTCCCCAGGATCAACTGATACCATCTCACTATAACTAGTGAGTATTCTAACATCCATTTAGATCTATCTCATAGATCCAAAACCCAGGATTTAGTAGGTATCACTTTGATCCTATGTGGAGAATCCTTGTGATAAGCGAAGATTGATCGAGCGTAGCATAGGAAACTCCTTCCCTATCAAGAGTATGTCATCCACGTACTCTACGAGGATCGTCACCATACTCCCTACTACCTTCTTGTTTATACAAGGTTCATCTACCATTTTGATGATGTCAACTTCTTTGACTAATCCATCAAAACAGATGTTCCAACTCCGCGATGCCTGCTTTATCCTATAAAGTATCTTGCACATGTTCCGCTGCTCCCACTGTCTACGAGGCACTCTGGCTGTGTACTTATAGACGCACTCTTCTAAAATATCATTTAGAAAAGCAGTCATGACACCCAACCACCAGATATCGTAGTCATGGTATGTAGCCGTGGCAAGTAGGATCTGGATGGACTTAAGCATAGCTACTTAGAAAAGGTCTCATCATCATCCATACCTGGTCAATGATGTAGACCTTTAACAAGTCTAGCTTTGAAAGTCTCAACTCTTCCATGTACACCAAGTAATCTTCTCAAGATATACTTGCTCCTGATGGGGATTTAACCCTTCAGATATAGCAACCAAAGTCCATACTTTGTTGGTGTATATGGATTCCATCTCAGATCACTAAGCATCCAGCCATTCTTACAGAGTCTTACTCCTGATGGCCAGCTCGAAACTACTTGGGTCATCATCTCATGATGCAATCCTCGCTCCCACTGTCATAGAGAAACAGAAGTATCTCTCAGGTGGGTGAGGAACCCTACTAGATCGGCGGAGAGGCTGAGGTTCGTTGGTAACTATTGAATCCTTTGGTTCTTTCAAATCATCAGCTGCAGTTTGTATAGCTGGAACATTTCCAGTTCTACATAACAGATCTTGCCTCGAGCTTGTCTGGATTTTGCTTTTAGACATAGGCCGGTCAACCCCAAATCTTAACTAGCTTAAGACATGGGCTCTTCCCTTTCCATATCACATATGAAGTGGTAGGCAACTGATTTGATTGGAACCCTATTCAATAGGTATGCAGCTTCTCAAGTGCATAACTCCCAAAAGGAAAATGGTAACTCAGCAGTACTCATCATAGAGCACACCATATCATATAGGGTGTATTTGCTCCGCCCCGACATACCATCTTGCAATGGTGTATACGGAGGAGTAATGCTGAGAGAGAATCTCATTCTCCTTTAGAATAGTCCAGTATTTCCGTGCTCAAGTATTCTCCTCCTTGATCTCATCCTAGGACATAATACTTATACCCGTATTCTGGTTCTCTACTTCTCGCTTATATTCTGTGAATATCTCAAAAGGTTCGGACTTGTGTTTCAACAGGAACATAGGTCTGAATCTCGAAAGATCATCAGAGAATGTAATGAAGTATAAAGAACCAGTCCTGGCATGTGTAGACAGGAGACCTTACATACATCATCATGTATCAGTCCCAAGAGTTCATTAACTCTTTCTCTGTTTCCAGTAAACGGAGCTATGGTCATCTTATCTTTGTGACATGACTGGCGAGTTTCACAAGATGTAAATTCAAACTGATTTAAATATGCATCTATATGTAACTCTAACTAGTCGGGTCACATTGATCTGACCTAGTCTACAATGCCTCAAGAAGAATTCGTTCATTTCTGAACTCTTCCTCTTGTGTGTGATCCGTATACTAAGAACTGTAGTTTGATTTAGAACATCAATGCTTTTAGATAACGTGCCTGAACCAATCAACTTTTGATATAGGAAATGTTCAAAACATTATCCAACAATACAAAATTTTATCATTTCTTTACTAATAAAGAGACTGATATGATTTTGTATATCAGGTTCGGTATCTAATAACATTCGTTCAGAATCAATGTATTGGTAATACAGGGTGACAGTGACCAACAGACTTGGCTGCAACACTTGCTCCGTTTTCTGCCTCATGAAACTTATCACCCGTTCTCAGTTCTCTACTTTTCTGCAGCCCTATGTAACAGATTACATATCTGGGATCCTGATCTGGTATCACATACCCAGGACGTAAAGGACACTGAGAAACAGTTCTATATAATGAATACACCCGAAGATGATGCATCATCATGCACTCTCCTCGTTTGGGCGGCACGGGAATTCTGGTAATCCCCTATTTCCTGCTCTGTCTTATAACAATTATAAGTTGGAGCGGGACCAACGTTCCCCAGCTCAGTATAACAAGCGGGTTCGGTCAATATTCCGTATTATTATCTTGATTAAGGCGTGATATGGTCGCTACCTGGAGAGAGAGAGAAGAAAACACTCAGCGTGCGCTCTGTCAAGAATAGATTGGTTTTTATTTTATCTAATCAGGATGGCTCCCACTGCTTTTTATCAAATCTTCCTTCAAACCCTAAAAAGAAAGACTAGCCGGGATTAATTACACACTACAAGTTCGCCAATCTTTCAGCCAGGCCAGTGTCGGTACTTTGAGGGAGGTCCCCCGTGCTTTCGCACGAACCTAATTAATGTAAACCTCGTTTTCCCAGAGGCGTAACCTCGTTAACACCTTTCTAGACACCTACTTGATCGGCTGATTGTAATGTATAAAACTCTCCCAGGAGTAACTCTTACTCGCAGCGGGTATCGGGATCCAACTATCTCATAGAAGGTATGCAATCTCATTGCAAATTTCAACACTTGAAATTCCCGATAATATTTTGCCCCTAGCGTCCTATGACCTTGACGGAGGTCAACAAACCATAGGCTACTAGTCAAGTTCAACCCGTCATTTCTTGATCGAATTAAACCCACCCGCACGACCCTTGACGGAGGTCAACAAGGCCGCACGACTACCCTAACTCAATCTGCATCATATGCATAAACAGATAAATACTAGTTAGCTACCGCACACTACGCCTTGACGGAGGTCAACAAACGTAGCACGAATACTAAATAGGACTTATCTGAAATGACGGAGGGCTACGACAGGTTTTTCTGAAAACCTATTGCGTAATGAACTTGATATCGTTGTAGAATCAAATGATTTTAAAATGGAGTGTTTTTGAGGCTTTTCTAGTTTTGCTAAAGAAATCACTCCCGGTGAAGGGATCGTCGGTCCTTTCCTCGTCGAATGAGGTGCGGGATATATCATATATATCACTGTGCAAAGCAAAAACACTTAAAAGCAATCAAAAGACAAACCGAGTGTGTAGCATCTGCCAGTTATTGCTAAAGGAGTCACTCCCGGTGAAGGGATCTCGGTCCTTTCCTCATCGAATAAGGTGCAGGATATATCACATATACCGCTGTGCAAAGCAAAAAACTGTAGCTACCTGTTTTATTTTGAAATTCGATTCTACAACATCTTAGGTTTCTTTTATTTCATTAATCACATTAATGAAGTCCCATCATTTATGTACCTAAACATCACAGATAAATACGACGTACACTTATGCCATCCGCATTCGCCTCGATGTCCCCTCGTGCACCGTTAGGTTAGGTAACTAACAACAGAGCGGGGCAGGGCTAGCGCGGGTGTAAAACATAAGTAACGTCTATATAATATATCATATATACTATATGCTGTATCTATCACAGAACATCACATGATCACATCACAGATATCGCAGCAGAAGAAACATATGAAATATTGGATATACTAGGACGTCCGTGTTTTCAATACGAGCCAGTATAAAACACGGATTCCACGGTCGCGATGAATAGCCAAACCCACACCCCTAGACCCCTACGAGAGCGGCAAGCAACCCTACCAATTCTAGAGTTAGGAGACCCGGACTCGACTCCTCGAGTTGGTCTCCCACTGGACTCCAGAACCCGGTTACTTGTGATCCCCTCCTTGGGTCTATCCTAGTGCGGAAAAGTAAATAATATACAAACGGTGACAACTTCCGCAACCTGGAAGTGCCCCAATAAAAGAATATTACATACAAGTTTTTACATGAATGAAAATGAAAAACACTCATCTCACATAAAAACCCCCGGCTATTCGAACACGACGATCCAATATAACATATCCAGCAACACATAACATCACATGTCATCAATGTAAGTAAATATGCACATCCTAATTGTCGTTGACATATAGCAACGAAACCGGCGATATCACATATTACACTTACGGTCACAGAAAAGAAAGTGTAAAACTACAACAGTTGGAATCCGCAACCACCTCAGACATCGCATGCCTGACCAAATGAATTCCTTAGACATCGCATGCCTAACAATTATAAACCCCGCATTTTAGTCTCAAAATCGAAAACTCTTTTCTATATCAAGTCGGGCAATTCAACAGGATTCCCGACATCCTGATCGAATGCTCGTCGCAAACTTCAGTAGGCGGCTGCACCCCTAACGCCGTCGACGAAGTGCACCAAGGCGGAACACCGCTACCGCGAGCACCCGGACGGATGCTTTCGGCGACGGGGTTCTCCTACAGTCACTTGGTCAGGGCAATGAAGTGAGGCTGTCTATTAAGTTTACCCGGCGAGTATCCGCGTATGCTACGTGATTGCGACGGACTTTTGATCACATCAAAATTCCGTGGCAACCGATCAATTGAGACTAAACTGCTATGTTTATAACATTCATTCAGTTATCTCATAACTTCTTGTGAATTCCAATTATTGTATCCCATTCCAGATAATTAGAAAATGTTAAACTTTCCGATTGAACATTCGAACACCCAAGTTTTCCCGATACAGATCAACACATGAAATAAGTCTAACAACATTCAGTTCGTGCCTCAGTACCGACGGTCCAGCCGTAGAAGGGTCAAGCCAACGCCTCACATGTGGCACGCCGTACTGCCCCAAACCCGAAGATTCAAAGGGCAGTTCAAGACGGTCACATAATTGAGTTAAGGTTTGTTGTCTTCTAGAGGGACCATCGCGTTACTTGCACTACTTAGAACGTCGTTAAACTACGGAAAAATCCAACACTTGGAAATTTCCCGACAGGGGAAAAGGTGGGTATTTATATCCGGTCGAACTTTTTAACATATTCTAAAATTTATCCGGAAAGCCACACTGACAAAATTTGATAATCCGATCGAATGTTTGATTCCCAATACAACCCCAGAATACTCTTCTGTAGAGTCACAATAAAAATACCCCAGAAAATACAGCATTATATTATATGAGTTACTGTGCAGAAATCATCATACAAGGGAACAGTACGGCCGCGGAACCGCCGCACCATGCATATCACGTGCCGCGGTTCCGCGGTGGAAAAGTCGATTTAGGCCCTCGTATTTCACAGTAATTCAAATAACACCCTGCTTATTTTTCTGCATATTTTTAATTGACAAAATTCCAAAATTTTAGAAAATTTCCAGACAGCATTTTGGGAATGGGTTTCGATGTTCGTTCGGATTTCAAACGTCGTCTATACTTCGCCTAAGGCTCTAGCTAGGCTCTGATACCACTGTAGGGTTCCTAGGCACCCTAATGAGGTCTCACAAGGCATCAACCATGCCATTTTCAAATTTAAACGGTGCCGAGAAACCCTAGAACGGATCGTTGGCTAGATTTCTAGGCAAAACAATAAACTAGTTAACACTTAACTACAAGTAAACGGAAATACAACCTTTGTAGATCCGGTGCTCCACCTCCATAGCTCCGCAACGAAGTCCCCTCGCTGTCCAAATGAATTCCCGGGCTCTAGCGTCGGCTTCGTCGGAGAAATGGTGAGCTGGGTAGTCGATGTCCATGCCGAAGATGATCTACGTCGAGGCATGGCTAGATCAAGCTCCAACTTCGCCAAGTCAAGAAACCTGTGAAGGAAACACACTCTACTACTTGGCAAGAGGTAGAGGATGAAGAAATAGGAAGTGGGTAGACTTTAGAATTGGATTTCTCACTCATTTCCATCAATCACCATTGACGGAGCTTGCTTTCTTCAAGTGAAGAAAGGAAGAAGAAGAAGAATAATGTTATGATAAGAATAAGAATAATGGAAAATTAAATCTATTCTTATCATAATCACACCATGGTTAAGTGTAGAGAGAGGACCATGGTTAGGTGTAGTGGTTAGGGTTAAGCAAGAGACAAAATGGTCACTTTATTCAAACCTTCATGAATGTTCATGAAAGAAACAAAAATAAAAGCCCCCATTTTATCTTTATGCATTATATTTTCCAAAGAAATAAATGAATAAATAAATGTATATGAAAAACAAAAACCCTAACCATTTAAATAACCATGGATCAATCTTTAACACAAACCAAGTAAGCATGCATCATCAAACATGATACAATCATGTGCACAAAACTATATCGAATATACAATGTGCACATCCGAGCGAGAAAATCCAATTAAAGTGAACCGATACTAGTTAATACAAAGTAATATATCAAATATATAATTATGCATTAAATCATTAAATCAACACTTGATTTAACGATCCGGTCATATCGTATATAACCGACTAGTATCCAATGTATCGGTTTATCGAATCAATCCTTGATTCGATAACTAGGGTATATCGTATATAACCTAATCGATACATTCATCGCGAGAATGAAATACGGTATCACATACATGCATTATTCTCGGTCCCGCACATATCTCATATGCGCTCCTATTTCGTTTCGCTTGAGCCAGGAAACCTCTGTATAGGACTCTAAAGACTCGTCAATACGCCGGCAGCAGATGATGATCATATCAAACATCCACAAGCCGCAAGCGGTCTGCTAAACGTAACGGCCACCCGGGTATTGAGCGATCAGAAGATCGACGAGCAAGCCCGCTCACACTCCTGTGAATCCAACCAGTAACACTACCGTACAGTTCGGTCTGATCGTCTGATATGTCGCATATCTCGCCTAGGGGTGGTAAACGTCAGACCCCAATAGCTCGATAAGTCGTGTCGATATGAGGTCTATAACAATTCGAGAAACTGCTGGTAACACTTACCAGTAAATCTCAGCAACCCTGGCCAGGGATTTCCTATTATAGCCAATCGAACACAGCGCAACATCAACTCCCTATACCGGGAGAGACGAATCCCCTCCTATCGCTCATTGCCTCCATGTGACTCGGGACTGTACCTAAAAACCACCGTTTTGCACGCCCTCTTGGACTCGGTAAGATGGAAATCAAAGCACAGTGGGAACCACACAAGACTCTATGACGATCTCGGGTCAACAGACTACTCTGTACCAGTGTCACCAGAGAACTGCCATCTGACGTGAGGTATAATACCATCTGGGAGTTCTCGGCGAGTCCGTCCAGTGTACCCAGTCTCTACTGAGCACCCGTATATCATCTCCGATGTCAAACACCAATGGATATAGGATCATCCATCGCCTATCTGTATGGGTCGAGAAGGTATACGCTAGTCTACTCTGGTATATCGATGCCCCATCTCGATACACCCACGACTAGGGACTTTCAAGGATGTACTTATGGACTACCATGTCCCCACTAGTATGATCCGCATCATAGTCCAGGTAGTCAAGCACACATCCTAAGGGCTTTACCAACATGTAACAGAGAGACAATCAGTGTACGCGTTAAGGTAAAGAGCAACCAGATAGCATACTATCATGTCGAGCAAGAAAGTCCCTCCTATATATGTCCCAGCATCCACTACAATATACATCCAATGTACAGTAATGGCCTCTAGGGCATACATATAACTAATATACCGGGAGAGACAAAACCCCTCCTATCGCTCATTGCCTCCATGTGACTCGGGACTGTACCCAAAAACCACCCTTTTGCACGCCCTCTTGGACGTGGTAAGGTGGAAATCAAAGCACAGTGGGAATCACACAAGAATCTATGACGATCTCGGGTCTACAGACTAACCTGCACAAGTGTCACCAGAGAACTGCCATTTGACGTGAGGTATAATACCATCTGGGAGTTCTCGGCGAGTCCGTCCAGTGTACCCAGTCTCCACTGAGCACCCGTATACCATCTCTGATGTCAAATACCAATGGATATGGGATCATCCATCGCCCATCTCATGGGTCGAGAAGCGTATACGCTAGTCTACTCTGGTATATCGATGCCCTGTCTCGATACACCTACGACTAGGAACATTAAAGGATGTACTTATGGACTACTCTGTCCCTACTAGTATGATCTGCATCATAGTCCAGGTAGTCAAGTACACATCCTAAGGGCTTTACCAACATGTAACTATAAGACAATATCAAAAGACAAGTATACATGTTAAGATAAAGAGCAACCAGATAGCATACTATCATATCGAGCAAGAAAGTCCTCTCTATATATGTCCAAGCATCCAATATAATATACATCAGCTGTACAATACTGGCCTCTAGGGTATACATACAACTAACATGGACATGTATATATGTATATTTGATATATGACTTTCTTGCTCGACATGATAGTATGCTATCTGGTTTTACTTTATCTAACATGTTTACTTGATACTTTTCATTTGATACATGTTGATAAAGCCCTGAGGATATTTGCTTGACTTCCATGGCTATGATGGAGATCATACTAATGGGGCATGTATAGTCTATAAGCATATCCTTAAATGTTCCTAGTAGTAGGTATATCGAGATAGGGCATCGATATTCCAGAGTAGACTAGCGTATACGTTTCTTGACCCATATGATGAGCGATGGATGATCCCATATCCATTGGTGTTGTGACATTGAAGATTGTATACGGGTGCTCAGTGGAGACTGGGTACACTGAACGGACTCACGGAGAATTCCTATATGGTATTATATCTATCGTCGGATAGAGGTTCTCTGGTGACACTGGTACAAGTTAGTCTGTAGACCCGAGATCGTCATAGAGTCTTGTGTGTTCTCCAACTGTACTTTGATTTGCAAACAGGTGGCTTTTGGGTATATTCTCGAGACACGTGGAGACAGTGAGCGACAGGAGGGGTTTCGTCTCTCCCGGTATTGGGAGTTGATGTTGTGCAATGTGCGATTGGCTCTGACTTGAAGTCCCTGGCCAGGGCTGATGAGATTTACTGGTAAGTGTTATCAGTAGTTTCTCGACCGGTCATAGACTATATCGACATGATTTATTGAGTTATTAGAGCTCGACGATTCCATCCCTAGACTTGATATGCAGCATATGAGACGAAGAGACCGGACTGTACGGTAAGTGTTGCCATTGGCTCGACTGGAGTTTTGACGGGTTCACTTGTTTTTCTTCTGATCGCTCAATACCCGGATGGCCGTTACGTTTAGCTGACTGCTTGCAGCTTGTAGGTGTATTGATATGATCATCACCTACTGCCGGCGTATTGACGAGACTTAGAATCCAACACAAGATTTTTCTAGCTCAGGCGAAATGATGTGGTTTGCATATGTGATATGCGCAGGAGCTCGATTAAATACGAATATGTGATACCGTATTTTAATCGGGCGTTCAATATTGGTCGGTTCACATTTGATGTGACCGATTGTCACGCCCCGCTTCCCAGAGTACGCTAAATAGGCGCGTGACATAGCCAACCATGCTACCTGTGGATAGAAAAAAATCCTTCCACAGTCACATTACGGCTGTAGAGATATCAAGAACAGGAAAGTAAACTAACTATCTAGTACATGTCCATAAGCCAGAGCAAAAGAGTCAAGAAATAACAATGTGCAGAAGCCAAGAGGTACAGTAATGAAACCTGGAAGTAAGACTACATACCGACAGGAACTTCACCGCTCAGTCTAACAGCGGCAATACTCCTGATCAGTCTGCCACAAGGTAAAAGAATCAGGGCCATGCAAAACCCAGACGTCAGCGCGTCATGTCATCAAGTAATAAAATACAAACATGGTAACAGGCAATGCAAGTATAAACATGAATGAAAAGCAGGTGTAACAGTAATATAAATCAGGGCAGTGCGCAGTGGGTAAACTAAACTGTTCTATCAGGCTTTCTGTTCTAAAGTCTTTGAAATCAAATTGATGAATTATCGATGTAACTCAATAGTATCCCGTGCATACCCGGGACCACGGTCCAGATTCTCGGGCTAAATCCGAGACATGCCGCTAGGCACTAAACAGGAAATATGTACAGATGAATGATGTCAGCAGCATCATTCCAAGGCTGGCCTAGCCTCTAAAACTGATCAGAACAGGTATCGAACTGTCGAGTTACAAGTCAGGTTTCATCATTGATTTCCCCATACCCCCAAGTTGTATGTGTAAGTCAAATCAGGTATTCAGTAATCAAGAACTAATGCCAACACCGGATCAGGTAAGCAGGTTTGTCTGGATAGACAACAGGAACGGTCCATGAGGACTACATGTCAGGTTTGATGGCATTAGACACAAGATCAGGTAACGGGTCAAGTCATGGTACACCAGGTCAAGTTAAGTAGTGTATTTAGGTGTCAGGTCATGTCGAGAGTGTACGGTACCATGTCGGGTCAAGTAATATGTGTGTAGTAAGTCATGTCAGGGTGTAAAAGATATCATGTGGGTGCTCATAATCAACTAACATAATCATGGTTATAAATAAACAAGCATGAGTATTATCAGAACAGTAAACCGGCACATGTAATATGATATGTGAATGGTACAGATTAAACTACTTGGATGCACGGTTATCAGTTTGGGTTTAAAGGATAGTTTCAACATTACATGCATGCAGTATAATAAATGTGGGTGATAAAATCATATCAATATGTACTAAAACAATCTAGAGATGTAATTGAATATGAATTAGACTAGATGTATGCAACCGGTCGTCCGATAGGGTATAAACTACAAAAGGGTATTATGGCTATGCAAACAATTGTGATTATGAGATCTAACATATAAATGTGGTTATTAGATTTAGTAAACTAAATGCAACAGTTAGGTTTCAAGTTCTAGATCTGAAATATGTAAACGGAATATTGTACTGTTAACTTGGAACTCATGGATTTAGATTCTATTTATAGATTTAATAAGAAAATAGATAAATTAATATAGGAATAGTATGAATAGAATGTAGCAAGTTTCACTTGCCTCGACGGATCGCGAAGCGGTAAACGGAACGTCACGCGTCGGCGGGAAAAGTCGTAACGCGCGCACGGTACACGGAATGAGTCCAAACAACGAACAGTGGGATCACACGGGTCAGATGTCTTCGCTAGGTCGTCGGGATCGTCGACGGCCCGACCGGATTCCGGCGATCTAAAAATAACAGTGAATGAAAGAGAACAGAAAATGCATAAAGAAAAAAGAAGAGAAGAAGGGAACGAAAAGAAGAGGAATGGGACTAAACTGGCTTACTGGGTTGTAGTGGGGTGATCTGGTGATGGCGGCGAGACCAGCGGCGATGAGGGGCACCGGCGATCGGGTTTTGAAAAGTTAGGGTTGTTTAGGGTTTTCACGAGGAAGAGAAAGAAATAACAGAGAAGGGAGAGAGATACGTGGCACGGTTACTTTAAAGAAAAAAATAGTGGTATCCAAGATTTGGAAAATCAGGTAAAATATAAATATAATTTATAAATATATTTTGAAAGAGAGAGAAACGGAGAGAGAGAGAGAGAAGAGAGAGACAGAGAGAGAGAGTGAGAAACGGAGAGAGAGAGAAGAGAAAGAGAGAGAGAAGAGAGAGACAGAGAGAGAAACGGAGAGAGAGAAACGGAGAGAGACAGAGAGAGAGGAGAGAGAAACGGAGAGAGAGAGAGAGAGAGGAACGGAGAGAGAGAGAGAGAATATTTTAATTTTAATAAAGATTATAAAGGTTTGAAAAGATGTTAGAATATAATATTATAATATTAGTCCGTTTTGAGATTTGGGAAAATACAAACTTACTCCAAAACATGCCCGGGTCGGGTCCAAAAATTCAGATTTAAAATATGAAAAATATATGCGACTTCCAAATTTCAAAATGAATGCTCATTTAAAGAAAATATATACCCCCAAGAACGGATGCACGTACGTGCGCGTAACCATCCAAGCACGTCCGTTTCATTGAACGGGACGAGAACAAGATGCGTGGACGCTAGCACGAGTTTACGGGTATCATGCAAGTTATGAAATGCAATTTTAAATTATTTTACGTGATTTAAATTGTTATATGCAAAAGATGCGATACTAGATAAAATACCAATATATACTAAATTATGAGATGCACTAGTCCATGCAACAAATCAAGATAATCTATAAATAAGAGTCAAACAGGTTCAAGCAAGCGGGTCGGGTCGAATGCAAAGTCAAATGTAGAAATACCATTCGCACCCAAACACGCCAAATCAAGAAAAACCACGGATAAGTAAATACGGAACTGGAATTGGTATAAGTGAACTCGGGTGTTACATTATACCCAACTACAAAAGAACTTCGTTCTCGAAATTCTAAGAACAAGAAAGGATAAACAAACAAGAAATTTCAAGAATAGATGTGGAAAAATCTGCCGGATTTCATCTTCTCGTTCCCAAGTTGGTTCTTCATGCGAGCGATTACTCCAAGGAACTAGCGCAAGAGGGATAACTTTGTTCTTAAGACCCTTTTCTGATCCATGATTGCCATCGGTCGCTCCCCAAAAATCAAATCTTTTCGTACAGTCAGCTTCAAATGATCCAACGTAGGTATTTCATCTCGAGCATGCCTACGGAGTTGAGGTACAAAACACACGTCATGAACATTCACCAAAATTGTAGTAACACCAAGAGACATGCCACATCCCTAACACGCTCAAATCTCAAAAGGTCCAACGAATCGAGGACTAAGTTTTTCTCGACTTCCGAAACGAATAACTCTTCTAGTCGGTGATATCTTCAAATTTCCAAACACTAACCACGAACTCCCGAGATCTTCTCGATGTAACTGCCCAACTCTTTTGTCGGTCTTGTGCTGCTTTCACATGATTCCGGATAATATAACCCTTCTCAACTGTCTGAACAACCAAATCTGGTCCCAACAATCTTCGTTCCCCGACATCATCCTAACAAACAGATGAACGACACTTGCGACCATATAAACCTTCGAATGGAGCCATCCCAAAAGTCGCCTGGAAACTGTTGTTGTAAGAAAACTCCACCAAGTGTAGATGATCCTCTCATGAACCCTTGAAGTTTAACATGCAAGATTTCAACATGTCTTCGAGAATGTGGATCGCTTTCTCCGACTGGCCATCTGTTAGAGGGCGATAAGCTGTGCTAAACTTCAACCGAGTCCCCAAATTTCCCTGTAAGCTCCTCCAAAAGTGTGCTAAGAAACGAGTGTCACGATCGGACACGATGCTCACCGACATTCCACGCAATCCTACAATCCCCCGCTCGTACCGTTCTGCCAAAACTTCTGTTGATTGACCAACTCGAAAGAGATGAATTGAGCTGCCTTGGTCAATCCGTCAACAATCATCCAACTGCATTGTTGCCCTTTGGACTCCGCGGTAAAGCCGTCACGAAATCCATGGTTATAAGTTCCCACTTCCACTGAGGAATCGGAAGTGGTTGCACTAAAGCAGCTACCCTTTGATGTTCAGCTTTAACTTGTTGACACACCAAGCACTTTGCCACAAAGCGAGCGATCTCCCGCTTCACGCCTTCCCACCAGAAATGCTGTCGAATATCTCGGTACATCTTTATGCCTCCTGGATGTACGGAATAAGCTGAACTGTGTGCCTCCTTCATAAGCTCTTCGCGAATATCTCCCTTTGGCACACACAAACGGCTACCATACCTCAACGAACCATTTTCGTGGATCAATAAATCTGTTCGTAGTCCGGTTTCAACATGTTCTCGAAATTTCTGCAATCTTGGGTCCTGCAATTTCACTGCTTCAATATTCTCGATCAACGATGACTGTACTTGCAATTGCATCATCTATCCCAAAGAACGCGGTAGCACGATCTCCAACTCGAATCTCCGAAAGTCTTCAATAAGTCCCCTTGGTGCAGTCAACATCAGAATTTCTGGCAACCAACTAAGCGCTTCCGGCACAACCTTAACTTTCCTGGATGGTACTCAAGATCAAGATCGTAGTCAGCCATCAGTTTCAACCACCTATGCTGCCTCATAATAAGCTTCTTCTGTGTGAACACATACTCCAGGCTTTTGTGATCGGTGAAAACTTCAACCTTTTCGCCTAAAAGGTAGTGTCTCCAAATCTTCAAAGCGAAGATCACAGCCGCAAGCTCCAAGTCGTGAGTTGGGTAATTCTTCTCATGGGTCTTCAACTGTCTCAACGCGTAAACTACAACCTTCTCATGCTGTATCAATACACATCCCAATCCTTTCCCAGATGCGTTGCTGCGAAACACCAATCCTCCGGGACTGTCTGGCACGGTTAAAACAAGAGCGGTTATCAATTTCTGCTTCAACGCCTTAAAAGCTGACGCACACCTATCCGTCCACACAAAAGGTACCTTCTTGAGCGTAAGCTTGGTCAACGGCTCCGCCAGACGAGCAAGAAAATTCTCCACGAACCTTCTATAGTATCCTGCAAGTCCAAGAAACTTCTGATCTTTACAACGTTCTTCGGAATCGGCCAGTCTTGAACTGCTGCAATCTTCCCTGGGTAAACAGCGATTCCATCTCCAGCTACGATATGCCCCCAAAACTTTACTTCTTCAGGCCAAAACTTGCATTTGCTCATCTTTGCATATAATCTTTCTTGCCTCAATGTCTGCAGTACGATCTTCAAGTGTTCTGCATGCTCTTAATGCTCCTCGAGTAGACCAGAATATCATCAATGAACACCACTATAGACTGGTCCAAGAATGGTGAAAAGATTCAGCTCATCAAGTCCACAATATTGTCGGTGCATTCGTGACACCGAATGGCATTACTAAATACTCGTAATGTCCATATCGAGTTCGGAACGCAGTAATGCAAATATTTTCTGCTTTCACTCGGACCTGATGATATCCGGATTGCAAATCTTCAAGAATATCCTCGCGCCACTAAGCTGCTCAAATAGTTCGCCAATGCGAGTGATCAGGTACTTGTTCTTAATAGTCACCCGGTTTAATTCTCGATAGTCGATGCACATTCTCCTTGTGCCATCTTTCTACTTTACTAGAAGAACTGGAGCTCCCCTGTCATGCCCCGCTTCCCAGAGTGTGCTACGATCGGCACGTGACAGAGCCAACCATGCTACCTGTGGCTACGAAATATCCCTCCACAGTCACATTGCGGCTGTCTATATGATATCATGAACAGTAAAATAAAATAAACTATCTAGTACATGTCCATATGCCAGAATAAACGAGTCAATACATAATATGCGGAAGCAATAGATCCAATAAACAATAACATCTGGAAATACGTCCCAAATACGGGCTCACAACAGGAAATGAAAGTACAAAAAGAAAACTAAACTAAATTAAACACTAACAAGATCCTCACTGCTCGGCCTGGCAGCTGAAATACTCCTGATCAGCCTGCGAAAGAGATAAAGGATCTGGGCCATGCAAAACCCAGACGTCAGTGCGTCATAATATCAAATAATAGAATATAACCAGTAGGTAACAAGCTATGCGGGCATGAATTATAAACAGTAACATGAATATAATAATTAAACACGGATATGGAACAGTGAAGTGTATCAGTGTGTACGACGTGCAGTGATCAATCTAATCTGTGCTACTGGGTTATCTATTCTAAAGTCTGTTTGAAATCAATTAGTGTACTCCTTCATGTAACTTAAAAGAATATATCCCGTTATCCCCCGGGACCACGGATCAGGTAGTGGGAGTCACGAATGACTCTGTCCCGTTATCCCCCGGGACCACGGATCAAGTAAGAATCACGAATGACTCTGTCCCGTTATCCCCCGGGACCACGGATCAAGTAATATCCTTTTTAAACTACACTTCAGTCACACTTTTGATTTTCCCATACCCCCAAGATTATGTGTTCAAGTCAGGTATTGATAATCTGGAGCTAATGCCAACACATGATCAGGCATGTACAAGTTTTGTCTGAATAGACAACAAGATATGCATGTCGGGACAGCAAGTCAAAATTGTCGGCATTAAAAATAATATCAGGTATCAAGTCAAACAGTGGTATATCAGGTCATGTCAGGTAGTGCATATGTATCACACGGATTCTCAAAGTAAAACTGTAGTAAGTGTCGAATCACGGTAAAAGTACGGATGCACGAGTAATAAGCAGTGATATCATAACATTATTTATTACCATTATCAAATAATATGTTAATTAATCTACACCAACCATTACAACTAACATATTACTCTTAATGGTTTAATAACATAAAAAAATATGATAGTCATATTACTGCCTTGATGTAAACAAACGAACCGTAACTAGCATGTAGCAAGTAAAATACTTGCCTGAACGGGTCGCACGACGAATGCGTACGACGGCGAGGGTGACGACTCTCGCGTGGGTTTGCAGGAGGTGAGGGCTGGCGTGGAAGAAGGAAAAAAAAAGAAAAGAAGAAGAGGAGAGAGAGACGTGAGGTAGAGGAGGTGGGGGTTAAATATAAATAGAGAGAAGAGAGAGATAGAGAGATCAGGCGGAAGAGAGAGACAGAGAGATGGGAGTGATTGGCGGAGTGGATTGGTGGAAGAAAGAAAAAAAAACGAGAGAGAGAGGCAGAGAGATGAGAGTGATTGGCGGAGGAAGAAAGAAAAAGAGGGAGAGGGAACGTGGAAAGAGAGAAGGAGAGAAAAAGTATTTTTTTATAATATAATATATAATATAATATAATATTATAATAATATATATAATATAATATAATATATATTATTATAATATATATATATATATATATTAATAATAGTGAAGAGTGTGTGAACAGTGATTGCATACTAAAATTAGTATAGAAATATAATAATATATAAATTTGGGTTTTGGGGCTAAAATAAAAGTATTTCGAAAAATTCCCGGGTTGTGTCTAAAATTCTAATTTTAAAATATAAACAATATACGGATAAGTTAAAATCATAATGCGATGTCCGGTTGATAAAAATGTATACCCCCAAGAACGGATGCACGTAAAATGCACGTAGCGATCCAAACGAGTCCGTTTCAATAAACGGAATGAGAACACGATGTACTAATGGAACCACAGGGTCAGGGGTATGATACATGTCATGCTCGGTATTTTTAAAATATATTATTTGATAATATTAGTATTATTAAAACAATGTAGATGCCCAATATATGATACGGATAAACAGGGTATAGAACAAGAAAGTGTACGGATTTTTATAACTAGACGGGATAAATTATAAACAGGAATCAAGATGGGTTTCCAGTAAGCAGGTCGGGTCGGATACAAATATAGATACCAATTACACTATTCACACCCATAACAACAAGAAATCAAGAAATAGCCATCCAATATATTAATTAATCAAATCAAGTCATGGTATAACGAACTTGGGTGTTACATTATACCCAACTACAAAAAGAATTCCGTCCTCGAAATTCCCAAAACAAGAAAAGACAACCAAACATAAATCTACGAGAAGAGCTGTGGAAACTTCTGTCGAATTTCGTCTTCTCGTTCCCAAGTCAATTCTCCATGCGAGCGATTCCCCCATGAAACTAGTACGAGAGGGATAACCTTATTCTTGAGGACCTTTTCTTTTCGATCAACAATCGACATCGGTCGTTCTTCATAGGTCAAGTCTTCCCTTATTCTCAGCTCCGAATGATCTAGCACGTGTGTTTCATCTCGAACATACTTACGAAATTGAGATACATGAAACACGTCATGAACACTCGCTAAAGATGGTAGTAAAACCAATCGATAAGCTGCTTCTCCAACGCGCTCAATAATATCGAAAGGCCCCACGAATCGAGGGCTGAGCTTGTCTCGACTCCCAAAACAAATCACTCCTCGAGTCGGTGATATCTTCAAGAATACGAGATCACCAATGGCGAACTCTAGAGGTCTTCTCGATGTATCAGTCCAACTCTTCTGTCGATCTTGTGCTGCCTTCATGTGCTTCCGGATCGTATTAACTTTCTCCACGGTTTGCACAATAAGATCTGGTCCCAATATCCTTCACTCTCCGACATCGTCCCAGCAAACAGGTGAACGGCACTTGCGACCATATAACGCTTCGAATAGAGTCATCTGTATAGTCGCCTGAAAGCTATTATTATATGAAAACTCCACCGAGTGTAGATGATCCTCCCACGAACCCTTGAAGTCTAATATGCAAGCTCGCAACATATCTTCAAGAGTTTGGATCGTTCTTTCTGTTTGGCCATCTTTCTGGGGATGATAAGCAGTGCTAAACTTCAATCGGGTCCCCAAACTTTCCTGTAAGCTCCTCCAGAAGTGCGATAAAAATCGGGTATCACGGTCGAAAACGATGCTCACAGGTACTCCATGCAATCTCACAATCTCCTGCATGTACCGTTCTGCTAACGCTTCCGTCGACTGACCAACTCGAAACGGAATAAAATGAGCTGCCTTGGTCAATCGATCAACAATTACCCAAACTGCATTATTGCCTTTTGGACTCCGCGGTAAAACTGTCACGAAATCTGTTGGAGATAGTGCCCTCAGAGTCAATTATTGAGTCACAGGCACGTGATTGCAATGATTGAGGGGAGGACCTATCCCGGTAGGACAGTCTTACTCGAGATGATAGTATGCTATCTGGTTTATCTTTATCATCGTGTACTGCTTTAGGTGACCTTACGAGTCGCTATTACACGTTGATAAAGCCCCTAGGATTCTTGCTTGACTTCCAGCAGTATGAGGGCGATCATATAAGTGGGAGCTGGGGTCTATAAGCACATCCTTAAAAGGTCCCTAGTCGTGGGAGTTTCGAGACAGGGCATCGATACTCCGGAGTAGACTAGTGTATACAGTCGAGACCCCGACGAGGGGCGGTGGCCGGTCTCACAAGCCACTGGTGTCAGTTGGTTCACCTAAGATGTATACAGGTGCTCATTGGGTTATGAGTACACCGGACAGGACTCGCCGGGAACCTGCTAGTTGGGATATACCAGACGTCAGATAGCAGTTCCCAAGTGACATGTGTACAGGTTAGTTCATCGACCTGGGATCGTCATTTGTCTCGTGTGAGTTCCCACTGTACTTTGATTACTACCCTACCACGGCTCAAAGGAGTCGTGCAAACAGGTTTTAGTTGGGTACAGTCCCGAGCCACATGGAGGCAGTGAGCGGATCTGCAGGGGTTCGTCTCTCCCGGTATTGGGGGTGAGGTCGTGCTGTGTCTAGGAGAGCCAGAACATGAAAAGTCCTTGGCCAAGGCAGGAGATTTGCTGGTAGGTATTCCAGTAGTATCTCAGGGTGTTCTGGGCTACACTCCGACGCGACTTGTACCGCTTTTGGGGGTCTGACTTTTACCAACCCCCTAGGCCCGCCATGCGATGCTCATAGACGAACGGACCGGACTGTACGGATATTGTCACTGACAGGCTCAGTAGGGTGTCAGGATGAGTTCGCTCATCGACGTCCCTTTTGGTCAATACCTGGTGGCCCGTCACGTATTGGCTTATACCTCTGACGTGCTAGTGGTTAAATCCACAGCCACAGTATTGACGAGTCTTTAGAGTCCACCACACAGACAGTTACTCAAGTTTCGGGCGAAACGCTGTAGAGGCCGTATGGAGATATGGCAGGGTTCGATCAGATACGTGCAGTATTGCACGGATCGCGATCGGACAGTTTTTACTAGCCGGCTTTGGCTTAAGCCGGATTCTAGTATTTGATAGTGTAGTTCTGTCTCTTTGCATTTGTGTTCAGTGAGAATACAAAGGCGGGCATGTATTTGCAGTAGCGGGTTTTTCCTGTAATTTATTACGGGATCGGTTTTTTGAAGTTGCCAGTTTGCATTCCGTTCCGGCCGGTTTTCTTTCATTCCTTCTCGGCCGGGCTTTGTGATGGAGAGTGTTAATTGCAAGTTCGCAATTAACATTTTGTGAGGGTTTTCTTTGCATAAGTGTGGCTTCATAATCATGAGATTCCTTTCTTGTCTTTTTGATGGCTTTTCATTTGATGGTTTAGAAAAGGGATTGATTTGTGAGATGAGTGAGAAAGGATGTGAGGTTTATATTATCTTTATGATATATTGTTTTATAAAATTCTCTTTTCTCTCTCCAATCTAATTTGATGGAGAGGGGGCCGGCCACTTTAGAGTGAGAGAGAGGATCATTTTCCTTTTGTGTGAGAAATATGTTTCATATCCTTTCTCATGCTAAAAAGTTGATAAGCTCTTTTTGAGTTTTTTTTTCTTCACCTCCACCATTTCATGGCAACTTCCATAAACCCTAAAGAGACAACTCACTACACTATTCTATAGCAAGCCTTGGACGCGTCGGCTAGCCAACTTCGCGCCCGAGTTGCCTCGGTCAAGAGGCGGGAGCCCGTAAAAGATTCCGGCTACGTGGTGCCCTTTCCGACGAGCGAGGAGGTGACGGAGATTCCGCGGGAGATCGGAGCGGAGACGAAGACCGAAGGACACGGATCGTTTGGTATAGCATCTCTACTCTTTTCTTTTTGCTAGCTAGCTAGGTTAATGGCCCGATCCGGGTAAAAAGTCCGCGGTGGTGCCGTTTTGCAAAGTTCGCAAAGTTTTTGTTTTCCGCGTTTCCGGCGTCGGATCGACGGCCGGGGCGCCCCCGCGGGCTTACAATGGTATCAGAGCCACGCCATTAACCTTGCCTAGCTTGCTCTAGCGCGTTTAGAACCCGATCGAACAAAATCCCCAAAAACCGTATTTTTGTGCACATGTGTTCTCTGTTGAAATTTTTTGAGCTCCTAAAATTTTTCAGGTTGTTGCAGAGGCATGTACAAGCAATTATAAGGAATCTGGGAAAATACGATCCACTAATTCCTCAGTTCCACCGCGGAAGCGCGGCCAAAACCCTGGTTTGGCCGCGCTTGCGCGGCGGATAAGAGGAATTGTGGCACCAAATTTTCCCAGTAAGCTTGTGGTATAGAAATAGGGCTTTTGGGATATTTTATTTGGGCCCAGGTTTTCTGTAAGTGCTACAGTTCTTTTTGGGGGCCCACTTTGATAAATTTGTTCGATCGGATATTTTAAACATGCTAGTTCACAGTTTTTACATTATATCTGCGACCGTGAATGTCACTTGATCGGTAAATCCCGTCTAACTGCTATAGCCCGGTTAGACGGATTTGCGAACGTGACTTTCACGTTGATGTTCTGTGATTGTACTGTGTTGTTGCGGATCGGTCGTGGGGGATAGCCTGGTTGCAGTGGTAGTACAGTTCTGTTTTATATGTACATTTGATATTGCGGGGCGAGCGTCCGACATGTGGACTGCCGTCACTGCCTGTTTGTATTATTATTTTGGGGCACGACCTGGTTGCGGTCGATGTACCCGTTGTATGTATATTTTACTTTCTGTACTAGGATTACCCCGCGGAGGGGTGCACGGATAGCCGGATTCTGGAGGGCAACGGGCCCGCATCTCATGGCATTGAGACGAAGGGGGCTTCACTCTAGAATTGGCGGGCTATTCGCCGCACTCGTAGGGGGTATAGGTTTGACCCAGGAGGGGTGCCCAAGTTGCCGGATTCCGTGAAGTGCTGGGTGGTCCATTCACGGTGCTGAAGGGGGCTGCCTCGCTTCAGGTTTTGGCGGGTAACTTGCCGCGCCCGTAGGGGTCTAGGGTTTTCATTGCACAGGCTATCCACACGACCAGGGGAACGTCGGGTTTCAGCGGCTCTGTGAAACCTGGGGATCCCAGATATCTGTATTGATCTGTGTTGTTATACATTTCTGTGTTGCTTTTATCACGCCTTGAGCGAATACTATATATTGGTATATATATTAGTAGATGTTGTATATGTTTTTCATCCGCGCTAGTCCAGTCCCCGCTCTGCCGTTAGTTAGCTAACCTAACGGGTGATGACGGGACCCAGTGGCGAATGCGGATGGCATATACGTACATCAGTATATTTTCGTTCTTTGTGGTGTGATCAATTGATGGGACTGCGTTGATTCTGATCAATGCAAGTTAAACAAACCTATTCTGATGTTGTTGGAACACTTTTTCAAAAAGCTGTTATTGCAAGGGCGTTCTCTTTTGTTTTGCACAGTGGTATTCAGTTGGAATATCCTGCTCCTCAGTCGACGAGGCAAGGGCCGAGATCCCTTCACCGGGAGTGACCCCTTGGACAAAAGTTTGCGTCAGGGCAGTAACTTCACTATAGCCGATTACTTTTGCTTTGCATCGTGGTATTCAGTTGGAATATCCTGCACCTCATTCTACGGGGAAAGAGCCGAGATCCCTTCACCGGGAGTGACCTCTTTAGCAAAGGTTGTCGTCACTATATTTTTATAAAGCTATCAGTTCCTTCAACGATATCAAGTTCATTACGTTAAAGGTTTTCGCCAGAAACCATTCGTAGCCCTCCGTCGTTTCAGACGGGTAACACGTAGTATTCAAGCTATGTTTGTTGGCCTTCGTCAAGGCATAGTGTTTGGTAGCTGCTTGTTGCCTTTCTGCAGCATAGATAGATGCGTTGGTTTGGGACAGTCGTATAGCCTTGTTGACCTTCGTCAAGGGCTTGTACGGGTGGGTTCAAATTAACCTGGACAATGACGGGTGGAACTTGACATGTGACTTATGATTTGTTGACCTTCGTCAAGGTCATAAGAGCATGGGGCAGAAATCCTCATCGGGAGTTTCAAAAGTACTGAAACTTGCCAGATATGCGCATACCTTCTGGAGTGTGATAACGTGAGCGGATTCCGTCACGTTATCATGCGATGAGAGTTGGATCCCGATTCCCACTGATGAGTTGGTTTACTCCTCGGGTTATCCCGGCTAATTCTTCTTTCAGGTTTGGGGAAGAATTTGACGTTACAGTGGGAGGTTTCCAGATTAGATAAAGTGATAACCATTCTGATCTAGGTTAGAGTGCACGCTGAGTGTTTCTTTTCTCTCTCTCTCTGGCAGCGACCATTGACCCGACCCTAGACTGTGACTCAGTGACCAAGTTGACCGAACCTTCTTAACACTGGCTTTTGGATTGTCAGAGTTGCAGACCTCTTTGCCACTCCTACTTTTACCCTTTTCTCCGGGACACCCCGTATTACTACGAACGTCCACTTCCATTGAACAAAACCATCGTATGGTTATATACGAACTCGAAGGACTTCGAGGATGGTTTCCGGTTCTGGAGAAAACGAATAGGACTATTCAGTTGTCTTTTCCTTTTTCCTTCTCTCAGGTTGCGAGTACTCCTTGGTTTAGGAGTAGTACACCTATTACGCAAATTGGACAGTCTTCTTCCAGACCCTAGGCTGGTGCCGAACGGTAGGGAATGAAGAAATCCAATTAGCCTAAACGGTGTACAGAAGGTATTTAGTTCAGACAAAGCAAGGGATTAGTAAGAGGGCAAAGTAAATTGCGACTGCTATTCACGACCAAACCATGTACTTCTTTGTCAATCCTAAATCACCTATGAATTAAGTACATTCGGTTGTCTTTTATCCTCACCTTCTCTCGCATTGCGAGTGCTCCTCGGATTAGGACAGTACACCCATTATGCTTTTTGGATAGTCTTCTTCCAAACTATAGGCTGGTGCCGAACGGTAGGGAAGGAAGAAAACCATTTGGCCTAAAGGGGTGTACAGAAGGTAATGACTAAAGACATGTAAAGGGATTTGGAGAGGTGGCAAAGAATTATACAGTTATAGTTGTGAATCTGGATAATGGAAGAGGCATTACTAGGAATACCAGCATACCCCATCGAAACATTTCAATGTTTCAGTTTCACTGTGTACAGTTAAAAGAAAACTGATTTCCCGATTAGACACTTACTCCAGGGTATGTATTTACCAGGTTGGATTCTCACATCTGTATGGTTTTACAGATGATGAGTGGGAGTAAGTTATTGGGAATTAGGTGACCATCCTCATTATATCGGGATTCGTTGTAATCGGTGATATTTGAGGAAGTCACCTGGGTTGTTTGCCGGTCGGCAAATATTTGGTTTTGAATATCCGTTGTTATGCACCAATTTCAAATTGATATATCTGTACGTCTATTTTTATAGAGTGAGATATACCTTTCTGAAATTATGTCTATGACATTTACCTATACCAGTGGATGGTTAGGTAAGGAGCATTGAACAGCGGTGTAATTCTTCTTAACCAAAAGTACAGTTTTCAACCTACGACACACAGTGAATGAGTCACCGGACTCAGGGGACTTATACAGAGTATTGTATATTGTCCAGTGTCCATTAGGACATAGGGGATGGTCCTCGTACTATATTCTGTTTACTTTTAACTTCTCTAGTTCTTAGACATGTGTTTCGTAGAAACTCAGGGTCTAAGTTTTGAGGAGTTATAGGTATAAGAATAAAGTAGAGAACCAGATATTGCAAGTATCGGGATTCTTCAAGGTGATCGAAGATGTAGATACTTGTGAATGGTATTCAGTTGATAGTAATGATTAAGAGAACTAGCTTCTCTTTCAGGTTACTCATAATTGGAAGTACTCCTAAGTTGAGTAACGATGATCGGCCTCTCCTCCATTTACTTAACATGCACTGGAGACAGCTGCATGATTTGAATCTGGTTCAATTAAATCAGTGCCTCTGTTTTTTGGATATAGAACAGTTCATATCTTGACATTGTTAAGATACGGGGAGTTGTCCGGCTTATGCTTGAAACCAGACTCTGGACAACTCAAGGCACGTTTCAGTAGTGGCTGTTTGTGGGTTGACCCGGGCTATGACGAGGGTTGACTTTCTACCATCTGGAAGATCAATAGTGATATTGTTCTTGACTCGCCACAGTCTTATCAAAAATGGATTTTTTCAGAAAAACAGTAGTGGGAGTATGGTAGGACTGGAAGTGATTCCAGAACCACAAACGATTACTGAAGATTTGATAAAGAACCTAAAGATTCAATCTGGTTTGACATTCCATTGGCCACTCCGCAGATAAGGTGGGTAACCTCAGGCACCCGAGAGATACTTCGGTATACTCAAGGACGGTGGCAGGGAGGTTCTTGTTTACCCAGACTTGCCATTGCTGTTGTTCCAGGCTGCGAGACCCGGCGGGAGGATGAGTATAGCGTCGTTCTAAACTGGCTTTAGAAGTGCACGTCTATATGACTCTGCCAGAGGGTTGTCGTAGTCAGTGGGAGCAGCGGAAGCATTGGTGGATATCAGGCTTATGTCTATTTATAGACTAAAGCGGATATAGCGGAGAAAGATCATCTATTTCTGATGTGACAGTCATAGGTTTGACTTCATCAGAATAGGAGATGGATCTGTTAAGAAGGTAGTAGGGTGTGATGTCCTGGTATTTGATGACATACACAGAGTAGGAAGTGATATTCCTATACTACGATCGGTTATACTTTGGTCGTCACACAGTAGTTTCTCCACATAGGACTTGGATATTATATCAGACATTCTGGTTACTAGATCTATGGTTTTAGATCTAGATTTGGGTGGTTTCCCAATCTGGGTACTTTGACCGCATTCTATGAGTATTTAGAATGGACGACTCCTGGCACGGTAGTGTACCTGCAGGTAATGGAGTCACCCTCTCTAAAGGTGTCTTACAGACTAAAGGGGAGAGGGATACGCAAGATTGACAGATCACTTGCTTAGGCAACTGAGTCAATCATGAGATGTCAAGTACCACACCAGATGTTGTTCTTGCAGTAGGTGCAATAAGTTGATATTAATCCAATTCTGGAGAAACAGTCGGAAGCAGTTTTAGAACATAAGTGGATGTTCTAGGGATATGATAACGGCAGCCTCCTTTACGAGACGGTTATCATTCCAGGCTTCCAAGGTGACCTGGATGGCAGAGTGGCTGTCAGAGTTATAGTTTTTCCCTCCGACGAGGGGCAGTATTTTGGACTGGTGGTCCAGGTGGATACAGAGGGAAGGTATGGCGCAGGACACTGATTAAGTTCAGTTGTCGATACAGTCTAAGAAGTTTGGATTTGGAGTTCGTTTATGAGCTAGGTCCCATCAGACATCCAGACATTCTAAGACAGGTATTGCTCATTTCGGAAGATAGCTTTCTCCGCGAACTTGAGATATAGAGAGACATAGAAAGAAACATCAAAGCGGATCCACTCACTGAGGCTATTCCTCGAACGCAATAGTTTCGCAAACGAGCTTTGTGAGACTGTTTAGTAGAGGAGTTGGGTGTTCGGTATCACACGGCCTGTGAGTATGCGACATCGCAATAATTAGCCTCGAGTGCAAGTGGGAGATTGTTGGAGATAGTGCCCTCAGAGTCAATTATTGAGTCACAGGCACGTGATTGCAATGATTGAGGGGAGGACCTATCCCGGTAGGACAGTCTTACTCGAGATGATAGTATGCTATCTGGTTTATCTTTATCATCGTGTACTGCTTTAGGTGACCTTACGAGTCGCTATTACACGTTGATAAAGCCCCTAGGATTCTTGCTTGACTTCCAGCAGTATGAGGGCGATCATATAAGTGGGAGCTGGGGTCTATAAGCACATCCTTAAAAGGTCCCTAGTCGTGGGAGTTTCGAGACAGGGCATCGATACTCCGGAGTAGACTAGTGTATACAGTCGAGACCCCGACGAGGGGCGGTGGCCGGTCTCACAAGCCACTGGTGTCAGTTGGTTCACCTAAGATGTATACAGGTGCTCATTGGGTTATGAGTACACCGGACAGGACTCGCCGGGAACCTGCTAGTTGGGATATACCAGACGTCAGATAGCAGTTCCCAAGTGACATGTGTACAGGTTAGTTCATCGACCTGGGATCGTCATTTGTCTCGTGTGAGTTCCCACTGTACTTTGATTACTACCCTACCACGGCTCAAAGGAGTCGTGCAAACAGGTTTTAGTTGGGTACAGTCCCGAGCCAAATGGAGGCAGTGAGCGGATCTGCAGGGGTTCGTCTCTCCCGGTATTGGGGGTGAGGTCGTGCTGTGTCTAGGAGAGCCAGAACATGAAAAGTCCTTGGCCAAGGCAGGAGATTTGCTGGTAGGTATTCCAGTAGTATCTCAGGGTGTTCTGGGCTACACTCCGACGCGACTTGTACCGCTTTTGGGGGTCTGACTTTTACCAACCCCCTAGGCCCGCCATGCGATGCTCATAGACGAACGGACCGGACTGTACGGATATTGTCACTGACAGGCTCAGTAGGGTGTCAGGATGAGTTCGCTCATCGACGTCCCTTTTGGTCAATACCTGGTGGCCCGTCACGTATTGGCTTATACCTCTGACGTGCTAGTGGTTAAATCCACAGCCACAGTATTGACGAGTCTTTAGAGTCCACCACACAGACAGTTACTCAAGTTTCGGGCGAAACGCTGTAGAGGCCGTATGGAGATATGGCAGGGTTCGATCAGATACGTGCAGTATTGCACGGATCGCGATCGGACAGTTTTTACTAGCCGGCTTTGGCTTAAGCCGGATTCTAGTATTTGATAGTGTAGTTCTGTCTCTTTGCATTTGTGTTCAGTGAGAATACAAAGGCGGGCATGTATTTGCAGTAGCGGGTTTTTCCTGTAATTTATTACGGGATCGGTTTTTTGAAGTTGCCAGTTTGCATTCCGTTCCGGCCGGTTTTCTTTCATTCCTTCTCGGCCGGGCTTTGTGATGGAGAGTGTTAATTGCAAGTTCGCAATTAACATTTTGTGAGGGTTTTCTTTGCATAAGTGTGGCTTCATAATCATGAGATTCCTTTCTTGTCTTTTTGATGGCTTTTCATTTGATGGTTTAGAAAAGGGATTGATTTGTGAGATGAGTGAGAAAGGATGTGAGGTTTATATTATCTTTATGATATATTGTTTTATAAAATTCTCTTTTCTCTCTCCAATCTAATTTGATGGAGAGGGGGCCGGCCACTTTAGAGTGAGAGAGAGGATCATTTTCCTTTTGTGTGAGAAATATGTTTCATATCCTTTCTCATGCTAAAAAGTTGATAAGCTCTTTTTGAGTTTTTTTTTCTTCACCTCCACCATTTCATGGCAACTTCCATAAACCCTAAAGAGACAACTCACTACACTATTCTATAGCAAGCCTTGGACGCGTCGGCTAGCCAACTTCGCGCCCGAGTTGCCTCGGTCAAGAGGCGGGAGCCCGTAAAAGATTCCGGCTACGTGGTGCCCTTTCCGACGAGCGAGGAGGTGACGGAGATTCCGCGGGAGATCGGAGCGGAGACGAAGACCGAAGGACACGGATCGTTTGGTATAGCATCTCTACTCTTTTCTTTTTGCTAGCTAGCTAGGTTAATGGCCCGATCCGGGTAAAAAGTCCGCGGTGGTGCCGTTTTGCAAAGTTCGCAAAGTTTTTGTTTTCCGCGTTTCCGGCGTCGGATCGACGGCCGGGGCGCCCCCGCGGGCTTACAGAAATCCATGGTTATATGTTCCCACTTCCATTGAGGAATCGGAAGTGGTTGCAATAAACCGGCCACCCTTTGATGTTCAGCCTTAACTTGCTGACATACCAAACACTTTGCTACAAAGCGGGCGATCTCCCTTTTCATGCCTTCCCACCAGAAATGCGGTCGTAGATTACGGTACATCTTCGCGCCTCCTGGATGTACGGAATATGCGGAACTGTGCGCCTCCTTCATAACTTCTTCGCGAATGTCTCCTTTCGGCACACACAAATGGCTACCATATCGCAACGAACCATCTTCATGAATCAACAAGTCCGTCCGAAGTCCTGCTTCAACCTGCTCTCGAAACTTCTGCAATCTTGGATCCTGTGATTGTGATGCCTTAATATTATCGATCAACGACGACTGTACTTGCAGCTGCATCAACTGTCCCGAAGAGTGCGGTAGCAGGATCTCCAACTCGAATCTCCGAAAATCATCGATAAGCTTCTTCTGTGCAGTCAACACCCGAATTGCTGGCAACCGACTAAGCGCATCCGGCACTATATTAACTTTCCCCGGATGGTATTTTAGATCAAGACCATAGTCAGCCATCAGCTCCAACCACCTACGCTGCCTCATGTTGAGCTCTTTCTGTGTGAATACATACTTTAGGCTTTTGTGATCGGTGAATACTTCTACCCTTTCGCCCAACAAGTAGTGTCTCCAAATTTTCAGAGCGAACATTACAGCTGCTAGCTCCAAATCATGAGTTGGGTAATTCTTCTCATGGGTCTTCAATTGTCTTGATGCGTATGCTATAACCTTCTCATGCTGCATAAGAACACACCCTAAACCTTTCCCAGATGCGTCACTGTGAATAACCAATCCTCCGGAACCGTCTGGTACGGTCAGTATAGGAGCGGTTATCAATTTTTGCTTCAACGCCTCAAAAAATAACGCACAACTATCTATCCATACGAACGGTACCTCCTTCCGCGTAAGCTTGGTCAAAGGCTCAGCTAAACGAGCAACATTCTCTACGAACCTTCTGTAGTATCCGGCAAGTCCAAGAAAACTTCTGATCTCTGCTACGTTCTTCGGAATCGGCCAATCTTGAACTGCTACAATCTTTTCAGGATCAACAGCGATTCCATCTCCGGATACGACATGCCCCAAAAACTTCACTTCTTCGAGCCAAAACTCGCACTTGCTCATCTTCGCATACAATTTTTCTTGCCTCAACGTTTGCAGTGCGATCTTCAAGTGTTCAGCATGCTCTTCAGTACTCTTGGAGTAGACCAGAATATCATCAATGAACACCACTATAAACTGGTCCAAGAATGGTGAAAAGATTCGGTTCATCAAGTCCATGAATATCGCCGGTGCATTCGTTACTCCGAAGGGCATCACTAAATACTCGTAATGCCCATATCGAGTTCGGAAAACAGTCTTGTAAATATCCTCTGGTTTAACTCAAACTTGATGATATCCGGATCGCAAATCCAGCTTCGAGAATACCCTCGCGCCATTGAGTTGCTCGAATAACTCGCTAATGCGAGGGATCGGGTACTTGTTCTTAATAGTCACCCGGTTTAATTCTCGATAATCGATGCACATCCTCCTTGTGCCATCTTTCTTCTTGACTAGAAGAAATGGAGCTCCCCAAGGTGAATTTCTGCTGCGAATCCAACCCTTCTCTAACAATTCAGTAACCTGCTTCTTTACTTCTTCCAACTCCATTGGTGCCATCGGATAGTACGCCTTTGAGATTGACGCTGCACCAGGAACAAGATCAATCGCGAACTCCACATCTCGTTTTGGCGGTAAACCCGAGATGTCCTCGAATACGTCCATGAACTCTCGAACTACAACTGGCGCTTCCTCCTTATCAACTTCCATCGATGAAAGCACGGCGCCTGTCGGCCTAGCCCTAAACTCGACTGGCCCAACAGAACTGCTGCCTCCAGCAAATACAAACTCCGGATGTCCGGGAATCTGGAAAATCACTTTCTTTGCCCTACAATCAATGTGGGCATGGAAAGTGCCGAGAAAATCCATTCCCAAGACAACATCGTAATTTCCAGTATCGATCACCAAGAAATCCGCGAATAATTCTCGTCCGCAAATAACAACAGAACAATTTTTGCGCTCACTACTAGATATGATTTTCCCGTTCCCAGTGTGTATGTCCCAACAACAAGACAGGGTCGTGCAAGAAATTGAATGTGTAACAATAAACTTGGATGACATAAAACAATGGGATGCACCAGAATCGAATAATGCTAATGCGGGAAAATCATGAACAAGCAGGATACCTGAAACGACTTCCTCTGAAGCTTTGGCCTCTTCGGCCGTCAGAGTAAAGGCTCGAGCTTGATTTGGCCCCTGAGTTATCTGCTTCTGCCCCTGAATTGGCCTCTGTGGTAGCTTCTGAGCATCTTCTCTCAAACGTAGCTTCGACGGGCAAGCATTGACAATATGATTAGCTGATCCGCAAACCAAACAAAGTCCAAGCTTCCTTCGACAATCCTTCTGCAAGTGCCCAGGTAGATGACAGAACTCACAAAACATCCTTCCCTTCTGCTCGTGTAGGATGGGCTTCTTCATCGGTACTATGCCACGTCGGTTTACTGGAATACCTCTGTGTATAGGCGCTCGGTTTGGCGCAAATGCCGGCTTCCGCACTGTAACTGCTTGTTGCTGCGTACCCCCAGTCTTCATAGATAGGCTCTGCTGCTCTCGGGCCGCCTTAAGAACTTAAGAAAAAGTGGTCAGTCCCAGAGATATGATGTGCCTCTGGATTTCTACGTCCAAACTGCGCATGAATCTTCGTGCCCTATCGGTATCTTTGGCAACCAAAGGTCCTGCGAATCGGCTGAGCCTTATCCACTCAGCCGCATGCGCATCCACGGATCCGCCATTCTGCTTCAGACTGATAAACTTTTCTTCCATTTCTTCCCGTGCAGTCTGCGGAAAGAACTTTTCCAAGAAACTCTGCGAGAAAGTTGTCCAAATGATCGGCTTGAGCAAACGGGTCTCTTCTACGAGCCACAACTCACGGGCATAGTCCACCAATTGGATGCGTACCACATCCACTCTCTTATCATCCGGAATCTGCGCGGCGACGGGCAGATTCTCCGTATCGACTAGCCATTGTTCTGCTGGCAATGGCTCCTCCAAACCAGTGAAAGTGGACGGACCAAGTCTCCTGAAATCCGCCACGGTACCTACACGCTGCGCTGGTTTGGCTGCAACTGCGTCTACGGACTGCTGGACTGTCCGCAGACCCTCCTGAAAAGTTTCGGCTTACCGCTGATTCAGCTCGGTTTGCCGTTTATGGTTTTCTAGCATTCCACGAATCACTCCAAGCAATGCGGCGTTATCAACGCGCCTCTGGTACATTCGCAGATCTTCATCCGCTATGATTCTGAAGCCCAGACACGGGAGAAGATTAGCACGATAAACAGGATTCAAGAAACAGGATAGTTATAGATTCAAGAATATCAATGTGGCAGGACATGTTCCTAATTACGGGTTCTCTGATACGTGTATTGGGTCCAATACCAAACTACAAAAGAACCAAACCCGATTAACCTAAAACCTATGGCTCTGATACCAAAAAAAACCCTGTCACGCCCCGCTTCCCAGAGTGCGCTACGATCGGCACGTGACAGAGCCAACCATGCTACCTGTGGTTAGGAAACATCCCTCCACAGTCACATTGCGGCTGTCTATATGATATCATGAACAGTAAAATAAAATAAACTATCTAGTATATGTCCATATGCCAGAATAAACGAGTCAATACATAATATGCGGAAGCAATAGATCCAATAAACAATAACATCTGGAAATACGTCCCAAATACGGTCTCACAACAGGAAATGAAAGTACGGAAAGAAAACTAAACTAAACTAAACACTAACAAGATCCTCACTGCTCGGCCTGGCAGCTGAAATACTCCTGATCAGCCCGCGTAAGAGATAAAGGATCTGGGCCATGCAAAACCCAGGCGTCAGTGCGTCATAATATCAAATAATAGAATATAACCAGTAGGTAACAAGCTATGCGGGCATGAATTATAAACAGTAACATGAATGTAATAATTAAACACGGATATGGAACAGTGAAGTGTATCAGTGTGTATGACGTGCAGTGATCAATCTAATCTGTGCTACTGGGTTATCTATTCTAAAGTCTGTTTGAAATCAATTAGTGTACTCCTCCATGTAACTTAAAAGAATATATCCCGTTATCCCCCGGGACCACGGATCAGGTAGTGGGAGTCACGAATGACTCTGTCCCGTTATCCCCCGGGACCACGTATCAAGTAAGAATCACGAATGATTCTGTCCCGTTATCCCCCGGGACCACGGATCAAATAATACCCTTTTTAAACTATACTTCAGTCACACTTTTGATTTTCCCATACCCCCAAGGTTATGTGTTCAAGTCAGGTATTGATAATCTGGAGCTAATGCCAACACATGATCAGGCATGTATAAGTTTTGTCTGAATAGACAACAGGATATGCAAGTCGGGACAGCAAGTCAGGATTGTCAGCATTAAAAACAATATCAGGTATCAAGTCAAGCAGTGGTGTATCAGGTCATGTCAGGTAGTGCATATGTATCACACGGATGCTTAAAGTAAAACTGTAGTAAGTGTCGAATCACGGTAAAAGTACGGATGCACGAGTAATAAGCAGTGATATCATAACATTATTTATTACCATTATCAAATAATATGTTAATTAATCTACACCAACCATTACAACTAACATATTACTCTTAATGGTTTAATAACATAAAAAATATGATAGTCATATTACTGCCTTGATGTAAACAAACGAGCCGTAACTAGCATGTAGCAAGTAAAATACTTGCCTGAACGGGTCGCACGACGGATGCGTACGGCCGCGAGGGTGACGGCTCTCGCATGGATTTGCAGGAGGTGAAGGCTGGCGTGGAAGAAGAAAAAAAAAAAGAAAAGAAGAAGAGGAGAGAGAGACGTGAGGCAGAGGAGGTGGGGGTTAAATATATATAGAGAGAAGAGAGAGATGGAGAGATCAGGCGGAAGAGAGACAGAGAGATGGGAGTGATTGGCGGAGTGGATTGGTGGAAGAAAGAAAAAAAAAACCGAGAGAGAGAGGCAGAGAGATGAGAGTGATTGGCGGAGGAAGAAAGAAAAAGAGAGAGAGAGGGAACGTGGAAAGAGATAAGGAGAGAAAAAGTATTTTTTGAATAATATATAATATAATATAATATAATATAATATTATAATATTATATATAATATAATATAGTATATATATTATTATAATAATATATATATATATATATATAACGATAAGTGAACCGTATGTGAACAGTGATTGCATAGTAAAATTAGTTTAGAAATATAATAATATATAAATTTGGGTTTTTGGGCTAAAACAAAAGTATTCCGAAAAATTCCCGGGTTGTGTCTAAAATTCTAGTTTTAAAATATAAACAATATACGGATAAGTTAAAATCATAATGCGATATCCGGTTGATAAAAATGCATACCCCCAAGAACGGATGCACGTAAAATGCACGTAGCGATCCAAACGAGTCTGTTTCAATAAACGGAATGAGAACACGATGTACTAATGGAACCACAGGGTCAGGGGTATGATACATGTCAAGCTAGGTATTTTTAAAATATATTATTTGATTATATTAGTATTATTAAAACAATGTAGATACCCAATATATGATACGGGTAAACAGGATATACAACAAGAAGGTGTACGGATTCTTATAGCTAGCCGGGATAAATTATAAAGAGGAATCAAGATGGGTTTCCAGTAAGCAGGTCGGGTCGGATACAAATATAGATACCAATTACACTATTCACACCCATAACAACAAGAAATCAAGAAATAGCCATCCAATATATTAATTAATCAAATTAAGTCATGGTATAACGAACTAGAGTGTTACATCCCCAAGGCGAGTTACTGCTTCAAATCCAACCCTTCTCAAGTAATTCGGTCACCTTCTTCTTGACTTCTTCCAACTCTACTGGTGCCTTTGGATAATACGCTTTAGAAACTGGCGCTGCACCCGGAACAGGATCAATTGCAAACTCCACGTCTCGCTTCGGCGGTAAACCTGAGGTGTCTTCGAACACGTCCATGAATTCTCGAACTATAGCCGGTGCTTCTTCCTTATCATTTGCCATTGACGAAAGAACCTTGTTTGTCGGCCTAGCCCTAACTCGACTGGACCGACAGAACTGTTTCCTCCAGCAAAACAACTTCCGAATGTCGAGGAATCTAGAGAATCACCTTCCCTTCCTTACAATCAATTTGAGTGTGAAAAGTGCCGCAAAATCCCATTCCCAAGACAACAACAAACAAGGAAATGCACCAGGATTGAATAATCCTAATGCGGGGAAAAACAAGAACGAGTAAGATATCAAGATGACTTCATCCGAAGTCAAGATACTGAAGAGGGTTAACCACGGTAAATATGATTCAAGCTGGTGATGAAACAATAACTGGTAAGCAATGAAACCGAGAGAAGCAAGGTAATATAACGATCATGGAATACGGAAGTGAATCAAAACCAGGACTCCAAGTTACTTAAATAGAGTACCGCATTGTAACCATACTGCAGTTCATGGGCACAATTACATAACTCCACCCAAGTCGCCCAAGTCCTATAGATAACAAGGAATCATGTTTTCGAGTCGATATGCAAAGGAAGTTTGCATATTGTAAAAGATATAATCAGGAAGAGCTTGATTCAAAAACGGTAAAACGGCAAGGTGGTAAAACATGTTTCCTAAACACGGGTATTCTGATTCGTGTATTGGGTACAATACCCAACTACAAAAGAATCAATCCGACTAACCTATGGTTCTGATACCAAAAGAACCATGTCACGCCCCGCTTCTCAGAGTACGCTAAATAGGCGCGTGACATAGCCAACCATGCTACCTGTGGATAGGAAAAAATCCTTCCACAGTCACATTACGGCTGTAGAGATATCAAGAACAGAAAAGTAAACTAACTATCTAGTACATGTCCATAAACCAGAGCAAAAGAGTCAAGAAATAACAAAGTGCGGAAGCCAAGAGGTACAGTAATGAAACCTGGAAGTAAGACTACATACCGACAGGAACTTCACCGCTCAGTCTAACAGCGGCAATACTCCTGATCAGTCTGCCACAAGGTAGAAGAATCTGGGCCATGCAAAACCCAGACGTCAGCGCGTCATGTCATCAAGTAATAAAATACAAACAGGGTAACAGGCAATGCAAGTATAAACATGAATGAAAAGCAGGTGTAACAGTAATATAAATCAGGGCAGTGCAGGGTAGTGCGCAGTGGGTAAACTAAACTGTTCTATCAAGCTTTCTGTTCTAAAGTTTTTGAAATCAAATTGATAAATCATCGATATAACTCAATAGTATCCCGTGCATACCCGGGACTGTAAGTCCACGGCGGCGCCCCGGCCGTCGATCCGACGCCGGAAATGCGGAAACGAAAAACTTTGCAAACTAGCAGACCGGCACCACCGCGCACTTTTGACCCGGATCGGGCCATTAACCTAGCTACTAGCAAACTAGAAAAGAGTAGAGAAGCTATACCAAGCGATCCGTGTCCTTCGGTCTTCATCTCCACTCCGATCTCCCGCGGAATCTCCGTCTGTCACCTCCTCGTCGGAAAGGGCACCACGTAGCCGATCTCTTTTACGGGCTCTCACCTCTTGACCGAGGCAACTCGGGTGCGAAGTTGGCTAGCCGACGCGTCCAAGGAATATTGTAGACTAGTGTAGAAACCATTGTCTCTTTGAGGGTTTTCAAGTTGCCTTTGGATGGAGGGAAATATGAACAATGGAAATGAATGATTTTTGGTAGCAAGCAAAAAATACATGAGATGAACATTTTCCTCACAAAATGAAAAAATCCCCCCCTCCCAATGTGTGGCCGGCCAAGAAAATGAGAAGGGGATCCAATAAGGGGGGTGAGTGTACGAACTAAAATGGTGACCATATCAAAAGCAAGCCTCACATCATAAACAAATCAACTCTAATCTCATTAATGCATGTAATGATGCATGAAAAGAAAAGATGCCATCATAATCTATGCATATGCAAGAAACCCCTCCACAATGAGTTATTTGTAAACTTGCAAATAACCCCCTTCCACCAGAAAGTCCGGCTGCGAAAGAACAAAGGAAAACCGGCCGGAACGGAATGCAAACTGGCAACTTCAGAAAACTGATCCTGTAATAAATTACAGGAATACCCCGCGACTGCATATACATGCCCGCATTTGTATTCCTACTGAACACAAATGCAAAGAGACAAAATCTACACTGTCAAATTCTAGGATCCGGCTTAAACCAAAGCCGGCTAGTAGAATCCGTCCGATCACGATCCGTGCAATACCGCACGTATCTGATCGAACCCTGCCATATCTCCATACGGCCTCTACAGCGTTTCGCCCGAAACTTGAATAACTGTGTGTGGTGGACTCTAAAGACTCGTCAATACTTTGGCTGTGAATTTAACCACTAGCACGTCAGAGTTATCAGCTGATACGTAACGGGCTACCAGGTACTGACCAAAAGGGACGTCGATGAGCGATCTCATCCTGACACCCTACTGAGCCTGTCAGTGACAATATCCGCACAGTCCGGTCCGTTCGTCTATGAGCATCGCATGGCAGGCCTAGGGGGTAAGTAAAAGTCAGACCCCCAATAGCGGTACAAGTCGTGTCAGAGTGTAGCCCAGAACACCCTGAGATACTACTGGAATACTTACCAGTAAATCTTCTGCCTTGGCCAAGGACTTTCATGTTCTGGCTCTCCTAGACACAGCGCGACCTCACCCCCAATACCGGGAGAGACGAACCCCTGCAGATCCGCTCACTGCCTCCATGTGGCTCGGGACTGTACCCAACTAAAACCTGTTTGCACGTCTCCTTTGAGCGTGGTAGGGTAGTAATTAAAGCACAGTGGGAACTCACACAAGACAAATGATGATCTCAGGTCGATGAACTAACCTGTACACATGTCACCAGGGAACTGCTATCTGACATCAGGTATAATCCCAACTAGCAGGTTCCCGGCGAGTCCTGTCCGGTGTACTCATAACCCAATGAGCATCTGTATACATCTTAGGTGAACCAACTGACACCAGTGGCTTGTGAGACCGGCCACCGCCCCTCGTCGGGGTCTCGACTGTATACACTAGTCTACTCTGGAGAATCGATGCCCTGTCTCGAAACTCCCACGACTAGGGACCTTTTAAGTATTTGCATATAGACCCCAGCTCCTACTTATATGATCGCTCTCATACTGCTGGAAGTCAAGCAAGAATCTTAGGAGCTCTATCAACGTGTAATAGCGACTCGTAAGGTCACCTAAAACAGTACACGATGATAAAGATAAACCAGATAGCATACTATCATCTCGAGTAAGACTGTCCTATCGGTATAGGTCCTCCCTCAATCATTGCAATCACGTGCCTGTGATCCAATAATTGACTCTGAGGGCACTATATCCAACAATCTCCCACTTGCACTCAAGGCTAATTATTACGATGTCGCATACTCACAGCCCGTGTGATACCGAACACCCAACTCCTCTACTAGTCAGTCTCACAAAGCTCGTTTGCGAAACTATTGCGTTCGAGGAATAGCCTCAGTGAGTGGATCCACTCTGGTGTTTCTTTCTATGTCTCTCTATATCTTAAGTTCGCGGAGAAAGCCATCTCCTGAAATGAGCAATACCTGTCTTAGAATGTGTCTGGATGTCTGATGGGACCTAACTCATAAATGAACTCCAAATCCAAACTTCTTAGACTGTATCGTCAACTGAACTTAATCAGTATTCTGCGCCATGCCTTCACTCAGTATCCACCTGGACCACCTGTCCTAAATACTGCCCCTCGTCAGAGGGAAAACTATAACTCTGACAGCCACTCTGCCATCCAGGTCATCTTGAAAGCCTGGAATGATAACTGTCTCCCAAAGGAGAATGCTGTTATCATATCCTTAGAACATCAACTTATGTTCTAAAACTGCTTCCGATTGTTTCTCCAGGATTGGATTAATATCAACTTATTGCATCTACTGCAAGAACAACATCTGGTGTGGTACTTGACATCTCATGATCAACTCAATTGCCTAAGCAAGTGATCTGCCAATCATGCGTATCCCTCTCCTCTTTAGTCTGTAAGACATCTTTAGAGAGGGTGACTCCATCACCTGCAGGTACACCACCATGCCAGGAGTCGTCCATTCTAAATACTCTTAGAATGCTGTCTAAGTACCCTGATTGGGAAACCACCCAAATCTAGATCTAAAACCATGGATCTAGTAACCAGAATGTACGATATAAGATCCAATTCCTATGTGGAGAAACTACTATGTGACGACCAAAGTATAACCGATCGTAGTATAGGAATACCACTTCCTACTCTGTATATGTCATCCAAATACCAGGACATCACACCCTACTACCTTCTTAACAGATCCATCTCCTATTCTGATGAAGTCAAACGTATGACTGTCACATCAGAAATAAATGATCTATCTCCGCTATATCCACTTTAGTCTATAACTAGACATAAGCCACCTGTCCACCAATGCTTCCGCTGCTCCCACTGACTACGATAACCCTCTGGCAGAGTCATATAGACGTGCGCTTTTGAAGCTGGTTCAGAACGACGCTATACTCATTCTCCTGCCGGGTCTCACAGTCTGGAACAACAGCAATGGAAAGTCTGGGTAAACAAGAATCTCCCTGCCACCGTCCTTGAGCATACCGAAGTACCTCTCGGGTGCCTGAGGTTACCCACTATATCTGCGGAGTGGCCAATGGAATGTCAAACCAGATTAAATCTTTAGGTTCTTATCAAATCTTCAGTAATCGTTTGCGGTTCTGGAATTACTTCCAGTTCTACCATATTCCCACTACTGTTTTCTGAAAAATCCCTTTTTATTAAAACTGTGGCGAGTCAAGAACAATATCACTATTGATCTTCCAGATGGTATGTAACATCCCTAATTTTCTTATACAATTTTTCCTATACAAATTTTTTTTCAAATAATTTTTTTTAAAATCCATAAAGGGGTATTTATTACCTGAGCACAAGACTTAAGTAATTGATTAGCAATTTAATTACAAGAAGGAGCTTGTAGCTCATTGGTAATACCTTGCATTGCTGAACCAAGCCACCAAAGTTCAAATCCCAAGCCCCACATTATTTTTAATATTTATTTTTGTTTTAAATTTTTCTTCAATGTTGTGTCTCTTCATCTTCTAAACCCCATGTACACTTCAAATTCCTAGATCGGTTTCAGAGACCATTGAAATCCCCATTTACTCCATTTTAATGATTATACATTTTTACATTAAAACCTTTCATATACCCTATTTACTCCAATTTTTAATGATTTTATACATTTTTACATTAAAACCTTTCATATACCCTATTTACTCTAATTTTTAATTAAACCCTTTCATATACCCTATTTACTCCAACTTTTAATGATTTTATATATTTTTACATTAAAACCTTTCATATACCCTATTTACTCTAATTTTTAATTAAAACCTTTCATATACCCTATTTACTCCAACTTTTAATGATTTTATATATTTTTACATTTTTATTTAAAAACCCTTCACCTACCCTACCCCTAGCCTAACCTATAAATACACCCCTTCCCTCTGCCCTCTCATCCCAAAATACTAAACTCACTCTCTCAAAATTTTCCAAGAGTTCTGTACTTTGAAAACAAGCTCGCGGCGAAGCTCCGACGAAATTCCGACGGAAATTCCGGCGACATTTTTAGGAACTACCGGCGACGACGCAACGCCTCGGCAACCTCTTTAGTCCCCCCTTCACTCCTTTGCTTAATCGAAACCCGTAAGTCCCATCCTTCTCACCTTTCTATTTCTTAAAATACGGATTTATGAAACCCGACGGAAATCGGAACAAACCGATTTCCGATTCGGTTTTTCTACAAAATTCCACTTGTCACCTAATCCATAATACCTACCCATATACATGATGACTATTAATCACATAAAAACCAATTTAAACAAAGTTTCTCATATGAAATGATAGCTTTCTTGTAAAACCGTATTCTTTTCATAAAAATACCATGAAGTTTATTTTTCTTGTTCTAATTAATTCTCTCATTTCTAAATATGTTTATCTTGATCACTAAACTTGTAGAAATCAATTTGAATGAATTTTCACACATGAAATGATAACGTTTTCAAATACCGTATTCTTGCGCTTAAATACCTTCAAGTTTAATATATCATATTTAACCTCTAAAACTTCATTAAACCTTAAAATAAGTCACGAGGTAATGACCTACCTCTACACACACACAAATATAACCCTAATTGATAAACGTCAAAACATAGAATACGAAAATACAGGACTTTTCACTAAAATACCATTTTCTTTATAAACCATTCTTGGAAGCTTTAAATTGTACACACTTCTAAATAAAGTCTTTTAAAAAGAAAGTACGATTTGTCATGGACATCGATCGTTTATCTAAACCTAATTTTGTGGTGTCTAGACAAGTGTATCAAGGCTAGTGGTTTTTAATTAGGCCCACTATTGTGGTTCCTTCCCACTTATCTGGCACTTACCTGGCCGCAATTGGCGGTGAAGAGGCGATTTGAGGATTCTAATGACTTATCGTTTAGACCTTAGAAATAGGCTAGTTGGCTTAGGAAACCCTAGAAACTAAAATACGGAAATCTATACCCTTTTACGAATAAATACCTTATACTTATGAAACCGTTTTTCTAAATGAATAGTATTTATTAAACCTAAACAAAGCGCCACTACAACCCATCTTTGGGGAACCCGTTAGGGATAGTACGGTTCATTGTGTACCCGCGGGCTAGTAGTGCGAGATTCAGACCTCCGCAAGGAGCATTCGGTCTCGAAAGGTTTAAAATACGACATTTAAGGAAAATGAGATTTTTGGAAAATAAAATATTTATATAAAATTATTCTTGTATTAACATATGTATATTTATCATTTAAACACCTATTTTATTATAAGATAAAGTTTCCACTTTTTCTAAAAATTACAAGATTAAAAGTTACATTAAAATACCATGAGTTTCAAATAAATCTATATTATAAATTAATACTTTTATTTGGACATATTCACTAGAATAACACAAATAAAATTCACACTCATTATAACTATAAAGACGAATAACAAATACTTGAGGTGTATTTTGAAATCTATACAAAAGTACTTTTTACATAAAACCCCCTCAAGTTTTATAAATTACAATGAGGACCCTAACAATTATAGAACTTCCAATACCTTTTCTTTTAGTCTGACTCGGGTTTGAGTCTGACTATTTCTGACTTGAATATGATTCAAGTCAATCTATATTCTTTAATATTCCAACTCAATATGAACACATGAATCCCTGAATCCAGTTAACAATCTATATAACTTGACTGAACCGAACCATGGATATATTCCTTTTACATGTTTCCCAGTATTCCATTTACATGACTCTACGGTTATAACCGTTTCTTGATATCATGGTTTCAGACAATCAGTCAGTCAATCTTACAATCAATACAGTTTACAAGATAACAATACAAACAAGATATCGCGGGGTTTAAGGGGTAGATTTGTACAGAAGGTGTTAAAAGTGGCACGAGACGGTCAGATTTAAGACACCTAACCTGAATCCAATTGCCGTTGTTCCGGGTTGTATAACGGAGCCTTATACTCTATTTCCGTTTACCCTGGTCTCTAGCATATAGAGACCCCTCTCGTATATACTGGTATTCTTCTGTACCAAGCTACAAACAACAACGTTAACATAACATTACAACAACAGCTTACACTTTAAAAATGTATCTTCTTATTCTGTTTTCTCTACTTTCCTCTTACCTTTGGGACTTACCGAGCAATCTGTTCGCTGACGACATTCTGTTTCTCTCTTCTTTGAATGTTGTCAGGTGACTTGGACCCGACAGAAGTTGAGCCAACACAAGAAGACTTGGAGCAATTTGCCGAAGACCCAGCAGTATAATTTCATTGTACACTTTTCTTTTCAGTACTTTCATTTTCCTGTTATGCCACTGTTTAGGCATCTTTATTTCAGTTGTATTTTCCTTTCCATGTATTGTACAAAGAATGTTAATAAATAAAAGTTGTTGTTCTTTTATACTCTTGTCTCTTGTGTATTTATTTTATATTGCTTAAATACGCTTAGCGTATGTACTTCTGAGTATATACGTAGCGGGCCTCGTCGCGTCTCCTTCGCCGTACACTGGGAAGCGGAGCGTGACAGGTTTTGTTGATGGCCCATGCAGGTCAGAGCTGTATGGAACCCTAAGCAATATAAAACACAAGAACCAGCAACTAAAACATTCTTTACAATCATGTTCCTTAAATCCCATCATTTCTTATTTTTTGAATCATATATCTTGAATCTGTCCTAACCCAAAATTCCGTCACCTCTTTTACAATTTTACCAAAACCTCCGCATTCTTTCACTCCTTCGCACATTCTTTACATTTTTAAAACTCTTGCACCACCTTATTATTTTTCACATACTGTCAGTACACCAGCACCAAATTTTTCTTGGATTTGTTACACTTTCCTTTTACAAATTTCGAGGACGAAATTTTTATAAGGAGGGTAGAATATAACAACCCTAATTTTCTTATACACTTTTTTCTATACAAATTTTTTTTCAGATAATTTTTTTAAAATCCATAAAGGGGTATTTATTACCTGAGCACAAGACTTAAGTAATTGATTAGCAATTTAATTATAAGAAGGAGCTTGTAGCTCATTGGTAATACCTTGCATTGCTGAACCAAGCCACCAAAGTTCAAATCCCAAGCCCCACATTATTTTTAATATTTATTTTTGTTTTAAATTTTTCTTCAATGTTGTGTCTCTTCATCTTCTAAACCCCCTGTACACTTCAAATTCCTAGATCGGTTTCAGAGACCGTTGAAATCCCCATTTACTCCATTTTAATGATTTTATACATTTTTACATTAAAACCTTTCATATACCCTATTTACTCCAATTTTTAATTAAAACCTTTCATATACTCTATGTACTCCAACTTTTAATGATTTTATATATTTTTACATTAAAACCTTTCATATACCCTATTCACTCCAATTTTTAATTAAAACCTTTCATATACCCTATTTACTCCAACTTTTAATGATTTTATACATTTTTACATTTTTATTTAAAAACCCTTCACCTACCCTACCCCTAGCCTACCCAATAAATACACCCCTCCCCTCTACCCTCTCATCCCAAAATCCTAAGCTCACTCTCTCAAAATTTTCCAAGAGTTGTGTACTTTGAAAACAAGCTCGCGGCGAAGTTCCGACGAAATTCCGGCGGAAATTCCGGAGACGTTTTTAGGAACTATCGGCGACGACGCAACGCCTCGGCAACCTCTTTAGTCCCCCCTTCATTCCTTTGCTTAATCGAAACCCGTAAGTCCCATCCTTCTCACCTTTCTATTTCTTAAAATACGGATTTATGAAACCCGACGGAAATCGGAGCAAACCGATTTCCGATTCGGTTTTTCTACAAAATTCCACTTGTCACCTAATCCATAATACCTACCCATATACATAATGACTATTAATCACATAAAAACCAATTTAAACAAAATTTCTCACATGAAATGATAGTTTTCTTGTAAAACCGTATTCTTTTCATAAAAATACCATGAAGTTTATTTTTTTTGTTCTAATTAATTCCCTCATTTCTAAATATGTTTATCTTGATCACTAAACTTGTAGAAATCAATTTGAATGAATTTTCACACATGAAATGATAACGTTTTCAAATACCGTATTCTTGCGCTTAAATACCTTCAAGTTTAATATATCATATTTAACCTCTAAAACTTCATTAAATCTTAAAATAAGTCACGAGGTAATGACCTACCTCTACACACACACAAATATAACCCTAATTGATAAATGTCAAAACATAGAATACGAAAATACAGGACTTTTCACTAAAATACCATTTTCTTTATAAACCATTCTTGGAAGTTTTAAATTGTACACAATTCTAAATAAAATCTTTTAAAAAGAAAGTACGATTTGTCATGGACATCGATCGTTTATCTAAACCTGACTTTGTGGTGTCTAGGCAAATGTGTCAAGGCTAGTGGTTTTTAATTAGGCCTACTATTGTGGTTCCTTCCCACTTACCTGGCACTTACCTGGCCGCAATTGGCGATGAAGAGGCGATTTGAGGATTCTAATGACTTATCGTTTAGACCTTAGAAATAGGCTAGTTGACTTAGGAAACCCTAGAAACTAAAATACGGAAATCTATACCCTTTTACGAATAAATACCTTATACTTATGAAACCGTTTTTCTAAATGAATAGTATTTATTAAACCTAAGCAAAACGCCACTATAACCCACCTTTGGGGAACCCGTTAGGGATAGTACGGTTCATCGTGCACCCGCGGGCTAGTAGTGCGAGATTCAGAACTCCGCAAGGAGCATTCGGTCTCGAAAGGTTTAAAATACGACATTTAAGGAAAATGAGATTTTTGGAAAATAAAATATTTATATAAAATTATTCTTGTATTAACATATGTATATTTATCATTTAAACACCTATTTTATTATAAGATAAAGTTTCCACTTTTTCTAAAAATTACAAGATTAAAAGTTACATTAAAATACCATGAGTTTCAAATAAATCTATATTATAAATTAATACTTTTATTAGAACATATTCACTAGAATAACACAAATAAAATCCACACTCATTGTAACTATAAAGACGAATAACAAATACTTGAGGTGTATTTTGAAATCTATACAAAAGTACTTTTTACATAAAAGCCCCTCAAGTTTTATAAATTACAATGAGGACCCTAACAATTATAGAACTTTCAATACCTTTTCTTTTAGTCTGACTCGGGTTTGAGTCTGACTATTTCTGATTTGAATATGATTCAAGTCAATCTATATTCTTTAATATTCCAACTCAATATGAACACATGAATTCCTGAATCCAGTTAACAATCTATATAACTTGACTGAACCGAACCATGGATATATTCCTTTTACATGTTTCCCAGTATTCTATTTACATGACTCTACGGTTATAACCGTTTCTTGATATCATGGTTTCGGTCAGTCAGTCAGTCAGTCTTACAATCAATACAGTTTACAAGATAACAATACAAACAAGATATCGCGGGGTTTAAGGGGTAGATTTGTACGGAAGGTGTTAAAAGTGGCACGAGACGGTCAGATTTAAGACACCTAACCTGAATCCAATTGCCGTTGTTCCGGGTTGTATAATGGAGCCTTGTACTCTATTTCCGTTTGCCCTGGTCTCTAGCATATAGAGACCCCTCTCGTATACACTGGCATTCTTCTGTACCAAGCTACAAACAACAACGTTAATATAACATTACAACATTACAACAATATAATACAATATTAAAAGCTCTCTCTCTCTCTTACTCTTGTCTATTTCTCCCCCATCTTTGGGACTTACCGAGCGACCTGTTCGCTGACGATATTCTATTTCTTTCTTCTTTGAATGTCGTCAGGTGACTTGGACCCGACAGAAATTGAGCCAACATAAGAAGACTTGGAGAAATTTGCCGAAGACCCAGCAGTATAATTTCATTGTACACTTTTCTTTTCAGTACTTTTCTTTTCCTGTTATGCCACTGTTTAGGCATCTTTATTTCAGTTATATTTTCCTTTCCATGTATTGTACAAAGAATGTTAATAAATAAAAGTTGCTGTTCTTTTATACTCTTGTCTCTTGTGTATTTATTTTATATTGCTTAAATACGCTTAGCGTATGTACTTCTGAGTATATACGTAGCGGGCCTCGTCGCGTCTCCTTCGCCGTACACTGGGAAGCGGGCGTGACATGGTAGAAAGTCAACCCTCATCATAGCCCGGGTCAATCCACAAACAGCCATTACAGAAACGTGCCTTGAGTTGTCCAGTGTCTGGTTTTAAGCATAAGCCGGACAACTCCCCGTACCTTAACATCGTTAAGATATGAACTGTTCTATATCCAATATAGAAACAGAGGCACTGATTTAATTGAACCAGATTCAAATCATGCAGCTGTCTCCAGTGCATGTCAACTAAATGGAAGAAGGCCGATCAGCGTTACTCAACTTAGGAATGCTTCCAATTATGAGTAACCTGAAAGAGAAGCAAGTTCTCTTAATCATTACTATTAACTGAATACCATACACAAGTATCTACATCTTCGATCATCTTGAAGAATCCTGATACATGCAACATCTGGTTCTCTACTTTATTCTTATACCCATAACTTCTCAAAACTTAGACCCTGTGTTTCTACGAAACACTTGTCTAAGAACCAGAGAAGTCATAAGTAAACCGAATATAGTACGAGAACCAACCCCTCTGTCCTATTGGACACTGGACAATATACAATACTCTGTATAAGTCCCTTGAGTCTAATAACTCATTCACTGTATGTCGTAGGTTGAAAACTGTACTTATGATTAAGAAGAATTATATCACTGTTGAATGCTCCTTACTTAACCATCCACTGGTATAGGTAAATGTCATAGACATAATTCCAAAAAGGTACATCTCACTCTATAAAAATAGACGTACAGATATATCAATTTGAAATTGGTGCATAACAACGGATATTCAAAACCAAATATTTTCCGTCCGGCAAACAACCCAGGTGACTTTCTCAAATATCACCAATTACAACGAATCCCGATATAATGAGGATGATCACCTAATTTCCAATAATTTACTCCCACTCATCATCTGTAAAACTATAAAGATGTGAGAATCATACCTGGTAAATACATACCGTGGAGCAAGTGTCTAGTTGGGAAATCAGTTTTCTTTTAACAGTACACAGTGAAACTGAAACATTGAAATGTTTCGATGGGGTATCCTGGTATTCCTAGTAATGCCTCTTCCATTATCCAGATTCACAACTGTAACCGTATAATTGTTTGCCATCTCTCCAAATCCCTTTATATGTTTTTAGTCACTACCTTCTGTACACTCCTTTAGGCCAAATGGTTTTCTTCCTTCCCTACCGTTCGGCACCAGCCTATGGTTTGGAAGAAGACTATCCAATAAGCATAATGGGTGTACTGTCCTAATCCTAGGAGCACTCGCAATGCGAGAGAAGGTGAAAATAAAAGACAACTGAATGAATCTTATTCCTATTTCTCCTGAATCAGGATCCATCCCCGAACTGGAACAAATTCCTTTCGAGTTCGTATATAACCATACGATGGATTATCCAATAAACTGTGGATCTTCGTAGTGATATGGATTGTCCTGGAGAAATACAAAGGTGATTTAGGATTGGCGAAGAAATATTTGGTTTGGTCGTGAATATCAGTCGCAATTTACTTTGCCCTCTTACTAATCCCTTTCTTTGTCTTAACTTAATACCTTCTGTACACCATTTAGGCTAATTGGTTTTCTTCATTCCCTACCGTTCAGCACCAGCCTAAGGTTTGGAAGAAGACTATCCAATAAGCATAATGGGTGTACTGTCTCCTAAACCAAGGAGTACTCGCAATCTGAGAGAAGGTAAAAGGAAAAGACAACTGAATAGTCCTATTCGTTTTCTCCATAACCGGAAACCATCCTCGAATTCCTTCGAGTTCGTATATAACCATACGATGGTTTTGTCCAATGGAAGTGGACGTTCGTAGTAAAACGGGGTGTCCCGGAGAAAAGGGTAAAAGTAGGAGTGGCAATGAGGTTTGCAACTCTGACAATCCAAAAGCCAGTGTTAAGAAGGTTCGGTCAATTTGGTCACTGAGTCATAGCCTAGGGTCGGGTCAATGGTCGTTGCCAAAGAGAGAGAAAAGAAACACTCAGCGTGCACTCTAGCCTAGATCAGAATGGTTATCACTTTATCTAATTTGGAAACCTCCCACTGTAACATCAAATTCTTCTCCAAACCCAAAAGAAGAATTAGTCGGGATCACCCGAGGAGTAAACCAACTCATCAGTGGGAATCGGGATCCAACTATCATCGCATGATAACGTGACGGAATCCGCTGACGTTATCACACTCCAGAAGGTATGCGCATATCTGGCAAGTTTCAGTTTCTTTAGAAACTCCCGATGTGGATTTTTGCCCCATGCTCTTATGACCTTGGCGTGAGGTCAAAATATCATAAGTCACATGTCAAGTTCTACCCATCATTGTCCAGGTTAATTTGAACCCACCCGTACATACCCTTGACGTAGGCCAAAATAGTAGTACGACTGTCCCAAACCAACGCATTCTATCTATGCAACAGATAAATATCCGGCAGCTACCAAACACTATGCCTTGGCGTGAAGTCAAAATACATAGCTTGAATACTACCGAATATTTAACTGAAATGATGGAGGGCTATGAATGGTTTCTGGCGAAAACCTTTAACGTAATGAACTTGATATCGTTGAAGGAACGGATAGCTTTTATAAAAAATATAGTTGCGAAAACCTTTGCTAAAGAGGTCACTCCCGGTGAAGGGATTTCGGCTCTTTCCCCGTAGAATGAGGTACAGGATTTTCCAACTGAATACCACTATGTAAAGCAAAAGTAAACGACTATAGTGAAGTTATTGCCCTGACGCAAACTTCTGTCCAAGGGGTCACTCCCGGTGAAGGGATCTCGGCCCTTGCCTCGTCGACTGAGGAGCTGGATATTCATAACCGAATACCACTGTGCAAAACAAAAGAGAACGCCCTTGCAATAACAGCTTTTTGAAAAATGTTCCAACAACATCAGAATAGGTTTGTTTATCTTGCATTGATCCGAATCAACGCAGTCCCATCAATTGATCACACCACAAAAGAACGAAAATAATGATGTATGTATATGCCATCCGCATTTGCCACTGGGTCCCGTCATCACCCGTTAGGTTACTTAGCTAACGACAGAGCAAGGAATTGACTAGCGCGGATGCAAAACATATACAACATCTACTAGTATATATATCAATATATAATATTTCGCTCAAGGCGTGATAAAATGCAACATCACAGAAATGTACAGCATCACAGAACAATACAGATATCTGGGATCCCCGGGTTTCATAGAGCTGCTACTGAAACCCGACGTTCCCCTGGTCATGTGGATGGCCTGTGCAATGAAATCCTAGACCCCTACGGGCGCGGCAAGTCACCCGCCAAAACCTGAAGCGAGGCAGCCCCTTCAGCAACGTGAATGGACCACCTAGCACTTCACGGAATCCGGTAACTCAGGCACCCCTCCTGGGTCAACCTATACCCCCTACGAGTGCGGCGAATAGCCCGCCAATTCTAGAGTAAAGCCCCCTCCGTCTCAATGCCATGAGATGCGGGCACGTTGCCCTCTAGAACCCGGCTATCCATGCACCCCACCTTGGGGTAATCCTAGTACAGAAAGTAAAATATACATACAACGGGTATATCGACCGCAACCTCGTCGTGCCCCAAAAGAATAATACAAACAGGCAGTGACGGCAGTCCACATGTCGGACGCTCGCCCCGCAATATCAAATGTACATAAATAAAAACAAACTATACTACCATTGCATCCAGGCTATCCCCCACGACCAATCCGCAACATCACAGCACAACACAGAACATCAACGTGAATGTCACGTTCGCAAATCCGTCTAAAAGGGCTATAGCAGTTAGACAGGATTTACCGATCGAATGGCATTCACGGTCGCAGATATAATGTAAATACTGTGAACTAGCATGTTTAAAATATCCGATCGAACAAATTTACCGAAGTGGGCCCCATGCAGTACTGTAGCACTTACAGAAAATCTGGGCCCAAAAAGAATATTCCAAAAACCCTATTTTCAACTCAGGAGCTATCTGGAAAAATTTGGTCAAGTGATCAGTCAAAAGCGCGGCGGAACCGCGGCCCAAGCATGGTTTTGGCCGCGGTTCCGCGGTGTAATGGTGAGATCTCGCGACCAAATTTTCACAGATTGCTTAGATTTCCATGCACAGTATTCTGCAACAACCTGAAAAATTTTTGGAGCCAAAAAAAATTCGACAGAAACTGATACATTGGAAAATACGGTTTTTGGGGATTTTTGTTCGATCGAGTTCTAAACATACTAGAGCAAGCTAGGCATGGTTAATGGCCTGGCTCTGATACCAATGTAAGTCCACGGCAGTGCCCCGGCCGTCGATCCGACGCCGGAAATGCGGAAACGAAAAACTTTGCAAACTAGCAGACCGGCACCACCGCGCACTTTTGACCCGGATCGGGCCATTAACCTAGCTACTAGCAAACTAGAAAAGAGTAGAGAAGCTATACCAAGCGATCCGTATTCTTCGGTTTTCGTCTCCACTCCGATCTCCCGCGGAATCTCCGTCCGTCACTTCCTCGTCGGAAAGGGCACCACGTAGCTGATCTCTTTTACGGGCTTCCACCTCTTGACCGAGGCAACTCGGGCACGAAGTTGGCTAGCCGACGCGTCCAAAGAATGCTGTAGACTAGTGTAGAAACCATTGTCTCTTTGAGGGTTTTCAAGTTGCCTTTGGATGGAGGGAAATATGAACAATGGAGATGAATGATTTTTGGTAGCAAGCAAAAAATACAAGAGATGAACATTTTCCTCACAAAATGAAAAAATCCCCCCCTCCCAATGTGTGGCCGGCCAAGAAAATGAGAAGGGGATCCAATAATGGAGGTGAGTGTAGGAACTAAAATGGTGACCATATCAAAAGCAAGCCCCACATCATAAACAAATCAACTCTAATTTCATTAATGCATGTAATGATGCATGAAAAGAAAAGATGCCATCATAATCTATGCATATGCAAGAAACCCCTCCACAATGAGTTATTTGCAAACTTGCAAATAACCCCCTTCCACCAGAAAGTCCGGCCGCGAAAGAACAAACGAAAACCGGCCGGAACGGAATGCAAATTGGCAACTTCAGAAAATTGATCCCGTAATAAATTAAAGGAATACCCCGCGACTGCATATACATGCCCGCATTTGTATTCCCTCCGAACACAAATGCAAAGAGACAAAATCTACACTGTCAAATACTAGGATCCGGCTTAAACCAAAGACGGCTAGTAGAATCCGTCCGATCACGATCCGTGCAATACCGCACGTATCTGATCGAACCCTGCCATATCTCCATACGGCCTCTACAGCGTTTCGCCCGAAACTTGAGTAACTGTGTGTGGTGGACTCTAAAGACTCGTCAATACTTTGGCTGTGGATTTAACCATTAGCACGTCAGAGGTATCAGTCAATACGTAACGGGCTACCAGGTACTGACCAAAAGGGACGTCGATGAGCGAACTCATCCTGACACCCTACTGAGCCTGTCAGTGACAATATCCGCACAGTCCGGTCCGTTCGTCTATGAGCATCGCATGGCGGGCCTAGGAGTTGGTAAAAGCCAGACCCCCAATAGTGGTACTAGTCGTGTCGGAGTGTAGCCCAGAACACCCTGAGATACTACTGGAATACCTACCAGTAAATCTCCTGCCTTGGCCAAGGACTTTTCATGTTCTGGCTCTCCTAGACACAGCGCGACCTCACCCCCAATACCGGGAGAGACGAACCCCTGCAGATCCGCTCACTGCCTCCATGTGGCTTGGGACTGTACCCAACTAAAACCTGTTTGCACGTCTCCTTTGAGCGTGGTAGGGTAGTAATCAAAGCACAGTGGGAACTCACACGAGACAAATGACGATCTCAGGTCGATGAACTAACCTGTACACATGTCACCAGGGTATTGCTATCTGACATCAGGTATAATCCCAACTAGCAGGTTCCCGGCGAGTCCTGTCCGGTGTACTCATAACCCAATGAGCATCTGTATACATCTTAGGTGAACCAACTGACACCAGTGGCTTGTAAGACCGGCCATCGCCCCTCGTCGGGGTCTCGACTGTATACACTAGTCTACTCTGGAGAATCGATGCCCTGTCTCGAAACTCCCACGACTAGGGACCTTTTAAGGATTTGCTTATAGACCCCAGCTCCCACTTATATGATCGCCCTCATACTGCTGGAAGTCAAGCAAGAATCCTAGGGGCTCTATCAACGTGTAATAGCGACTCATAAGGTCACCTAAAACAGTACACGATGATAAAGATAAACCAGATAGCATACTATCATCTCGAGTAAGACTGTCCTATCGGCATAGGTCCTCCCTCAATCATTGCAATCACATGCCTGTGATCCAATAATTGACTCTGAGGGCACTATATCTAACAGGGACCACGGTCCAGATTTTCGGGCTGAATCCGAAACATGCCGCTAGGCACTGAACAGGAAATATGTACAGATGAATGATGTCAGCAGCATCATTCCAAGGCTGACCTAGCCTCTAAAACTGATCAGAATAGGTATCGAACTATTGAGTTACAAGTCAGGTTTCATCATTGATTTCCCCATACCCCTAAGTTGTATGTGTAAGTCAAATCAGGTATTCAGTAATCAAGAACTAATGCCAACACAGGATCAGGTTAGCAGGTTTGTCTGGATAGACAACAGGAACGGTCCATAAGGACTACATGTCAGGTTTGATGGCATTAGACACAAGATCAGGTAACGGGTCAAGTCATGGTACACCAGGTCAAGTTAAGTATTGTATTTAGGTGTCAGGTCATGTCGAGAGTGTACGGTACCATGTCGGGTCAAGTAATATGTGTGTAGCAAGTCATGTCAGGGTGTAAAAGATATCATATGGGTGCTCATAATCAACTAACATAATCATGGTTATAAATAAACAAGCATAAGTATTATCAGAACAGTAAACTGGCACATGTAATATGATATGCGAATATGTACAGATTAAACTACTTGGATGCACGGTTATCAGTTTGGGTTTAAGGGATAGTTTCAACATTACATGCATGCAGTATAATAAATGTGGGTGATAAAACCATATTAATATGTACTAAAACAATCTAGAGATGCAATTGAATATGAATTAGACTAGATGTATGCAACCGGTCGTCCGATAGGGTATAAACTACAAAAGGATATTATAGCTATGCAAACAATTATGATTATGAGATCTAACATATAAATGTGGTTATTAGGTTTAGTAAACTAAATGCAACAGTTAGGTTTCAAGTTCTAGATCTGAAATATGTAAACGGAACATTGTACTGTTAACTTGGAACTCATGGATTTAGATTCTATTTATAGATTTAATAAGAAAATAGATAAATTAATATAGGAATAGTATGAATAGCATGTAGCAAGTTTCACTTGCCTCGACGGATCGTGAAGCGGTAAACGGAACGTCACGCGTCGGCGGGAAAAGTCGTGACGCGCGCACGGTACACGGAATGAGTCCAAACAACGAACAGTAGGATCACACGGGTCAGATGTCCTCGCTAGGTCGTTGAGATCGTCGACGGCCCGACCGGATTCCGGCGATCTAAAAACAACAGTGAATAAAAGAGAACAGAAAATGCACAAAGAAACAAGAAGAGAAGAAGGGAACGAAAAGAAGAGGAATGAGACTAAACTGGCTTACTGGGTTGTAGTGGGGTGATCTGGTGATGGCGGCGAGACCGGCAGCGAGACCAGCGGTGATGAGGGGCGCCGACGAACGGGTTTTGAAAAGTTAGGGTTGGTTAGGGTTTTCGCGAGGAAGAGGAAGAAATTACAGAGAAGGGAGAGAGATACGTAGCACAGTTACTTTAAAGAAAAAAATAGTGGTATCCAAGATTTAGAAAATCATGTAAAATATAAATATAATTTGAGAGAGAGAGAAACGGAGAGAGAGAGAGAAGAGAGAGAGAGAAGAGAGAAACGGAGAGAGAGGGAGAGAGAGAAGAGAGAGACAGAGAGAGAAACGGAGAGAGAGACAGAGAAGAGACGGAGAGAGTGAGAAGAGAGAGACAGAGAGAGGAACGGAGAGAGAGAGAGAATATTTTAATTTTAATAAAGAGTATAAAGGTTTGAAAAGATATTAAAATAGAATATTATAATATTAGTCCGTTTTGAGATTTGGGAAAATACAAACTTACTCCAAAATATGCCCGGATCGGGTCCAAAAATTCAGATTTAAAATATGAAAAATATATGCGACTTCCAAATTTCAAAATGAATGCTCAGTTAAAGAAAATTTATACCCCCAAGAACGGATGCACGTACGTGCGCATAACCATCCAAACACGTCCGTTTCATTGAACGGGACGAGAACAAGATGCGTGGACGCTACTACGAGGTTAGGAGTATCATGCAGGCTATGAAATGCAATTTTAAATTATTTTACGTGATTTAAATTGTTATATGCAAAAGATGCGATACTAGATAAAATACCAATATATACTAAATTATGAGATGCACTAGTCCATGCAACAAGTTAAGATAATCTATAAATAAGAGTCAAACCAAGCGGGTCGGGTCGAATGCAAAGTAAAATGTAGAAATATCATTCGCACCCAAACACGCCAAATCAAGAAAAACCACGGATAAGTAAATACGGAATTGGAATTGGTATAAGTGAACTCGGGTGTTACACCGATTTATTAAATCAAATGTTGATTTAATATTAACATTTAGCTCATTTTTAATTAAACCTTTTCTGTTGTATGTATGCATATATGTTTATGCATACACATGATGATGTGCATGCACACATACATACATACATACATATGTGTCATGGTGGATGATACATAGAAAATGACAATACTAGACTCACATGGTTGATAAATATCTAGATTTTTGTTAATGAATTAAAGAAAAAGGAAATTAGCTATAATGACTCATTTTCGACACACTTCTTCTTTGACCATTGACTTTAACCATGGTTAGATTTCCTTCGTTCTTTAACCCATCTACAAAATATCTAGATATTTAGTTAACTATGGTTATATTTGAGAGTGCCTCATATATATTCTTTTTTTTTCTTTTTGGAAATAAGTTTATCACAATATTTTGACAAAAGCTTTGCCATCTTCATCTTCCTCCTTCTTCAATCTCTCCTGAGTTTTAAAAGAGTGAGGAAATTAAAAAGAAAGGGTTTTTAAGTGAGTTCACAAACCACACAACCATTCTACACTACCCTAGCCCTTTACTGTAGAGTGTTTGCTTCATTTAGTGAGGCAAAGAGCTTGACCTAGGAATCTCCAGGTGGATCATCGTAGACGACGAAGGACCTTGAGCGGAGTCGTTCCAAGTTTCGAGCAAAGACGTAGGAGTCCTAAAGACCGAAGGAGTTGGCTACAATAGTTGTATTTTCTTTTTCTTTAGTTTTGACTTCACATAATGATGTTATTACCCTAATCTCTAGTTACGATTCGTAGTTCGTTTGTAATAGCCCTCTAGAATTTAAAACTTCACTACTTTATGATGATGTAAGCTTACTAGAGGCGCTACTACACACCAAAAGAAGGTTCAAGCAACCAAGGAGCTAAGAAGAAAATAAGAAGACCCGAAAGACTAGATCAACAAGGTATAAACTCTCACCGAGTAGTTAGAACCTCTTCGTAGTTAGTCTTAGCTAGTTACGGTTTAATTAAGATCCTGAGTTTTCTTGGTCGATATTGCGAAGCCACTCTTTTGAAATGAAGAAAATCGATTTTTATGTATTCCGCCTCCCCACGGACTCGTGGGGTGCGCGACATCGACTTACACTGGTATCAGAGCCACTTAAACCTTAACTAGCTAGTTAGCAAGTATTTAGAACTTCGATCGTCGGAAATTTACCCGAAATCAAATTTTCACATCATGCTTGCTGTCGTTTTTCAAAACTGCTCAAAAAATTATTTCAGTGGGCTTAAAAATACATGCAGGCATTTGTAAGAACACAGAAAAAATTCAAACACATGATCTCCCAAGACCACCGCGGAATCACGACCAAACTCACTGTTTAGCCGCCGATCCGCGGCGGGGTCAAGGCCGATCCGCTCCAATTTTTTTCTGTGGGTTTTATTCTTGGAAATATGATTTCTTGCATATTTGGTTTCTGCCCGGAATTGTTTGTGTACTGGTTTGTACATGGGATAGACACGGAAAATATTTTCGATCGAAATTCTAAGTTATTTGGCTAATCTGGGTTTTCTGTATTTGGATATATATTGCTAAATGTCTGCTAATTGTTATACGTCAATTAGTGGGGGTTGAATATATCTGTGATTTGGTGATGGTTTGTGTATATGGAGTATTGGATCGTCGTGAATGAATAGTCAGGGGATGTGCGAAGAGTGTTTTCTTTTCTTTCATTCATCTATATTTGTAAATTGATGTAATATTATTTTTTGCGGGGCACATCCGGGTTGAGGTTGTAGCCACCGTTGTATTATTTCATTTACTTTTCTTGCACTTAGGATAGACTCGATGTGGGGTGCATAAACTACCGGGTTCTTGAAGTGCCGAGTGGCCTACTCATTTTATTGAGGGAGGTTGCTTCACTTCGGGAATTTGGCGGGTAGTTTGCAGCACCCGTAGGGGTCTAGGGTGGGGTTTGGCTATTCATCACGACTGTGAAATCCGTGTTTCGTTATAGGCTAAAACAAAACAAGGAAATCCTAGTATATCCAATATATTCATCTGTGATTCTGTGATCTGAAATGCTTATTATTGTGTGAGACGAATGGATATATATATGTTATAATAAATGTTGCTTATGTTTTGCACCCGCGGAGTCTAGCCCCTGCTCTGTCGTTAGTTAAGTAACCTAACGGTGTATGACGGGGTCTCGTGGCGAATGCGGATGGCTTAAGTGTATTGTTCTATTTTCATTTCTTTTCTGCAATGATAAGGTTAATTGATGGGACCACATTAATATTGATTAATGCAAATGAATAAATCTAAAATCTGATGTCGTTGGAACAATTGCAAAACCACTCGTTTTTTTTTCTTCAAAAAGCATTTTTAAAAGCGGAGCTTAAACCACTCCTTTTCAAAAGCTAAACGGTTCCTTCGACTATATTTAAGTTCATTACGTAAACGGTTTTCGCCAAAACCAGTCATAGCCCTCCGTCATTTCAGATAAGTATCTACTAGTATTTCATGCTATGTGTTTTGACCTTCGCCAAGGCATAGTGTTTTGGTAACTAGTGGGTGCTTATCTGTAGCATAGATAGATGCATTAGTCTAGGACATGCGTACAGCTGTTTTGGCCTTCGTCAAGGGCTTGTACGAATGGATCTAAATTAATCTGGATAATGATGGGTTGAACTTGACTTGCGACTTATGATGTTTTGACCTTCGTCAAGGTTATAAGCGCTCGGTGGCAAAAATCATATCGGGAGTTTCAAACATAAAGGAAACTTTCTAGTACTGCATACCTTCTTGAGGTGTGGTGTTTTTGGTAGGGCTTCCTTCAAATTCATCACACAATGATAGTTGGGTCCTAATCCTACTGTGAGTATCCGCTACTCTTCGGGAGATTTTTTTCACTTAACAATCAATGCTATAAACTAAGTAGATGCCCTAGAACGGTGTTAGCGGGACAACGCCTCCAGGGAAAAGGGGCTTATGTTATTAAGGAACTTCGCGAAAAGCGTTAGAAAACCTCCCTCGAAGTACCGACACTAACCTGGCCAAAAGGTTAAGCAAGTATTGTGACATGCGACTAATCCCGACTAATTCTTCTTTTAGGGGTTTGAAGAAGAATTCGAGGAAACAGTAGGAGCCATCCTGTCTAGATAAACTAATAACCAATCTAAACTTGCAAGAGCATATGCTGAGTGTTTCTTTTCTCTCTCTCCTAACTGCAGCGACCATGACGGGACTTAAGCTAATACTAGATAAAAATAAACTCGTTGGGCCATGTTAGCTATAGTGCCCCTCAAGTCAATTATTGAATCGCAGGCAAGCGATTGTGATGATTGAGGGAGGGACCTATACGGGGTGAGAACAGTCTTACTCGAGATGATAGTAATGCCTATCTAGTTTTTCTTTATCATCATGTACAGTATTAGGTGGCATTACAGAGCACTATTATATTGATGGATTATTTTCGTCTCTTTGTATTCGTATTCTTCGGAATGCGGGTGCGGGGTATGTATATACGGATCATGGGCGTTCTCTTAATTCTTGCGGGAAATCTTCTAGAAGGGACACCTCATTTAGGGTTTGTTTTTCTTTATGGATTTAAATTTAAATGAGGTGGAGGAAATGAGGTGAAAGTGGAAAAAAAAGATCTAGCATGGCTGCTTGGTGACGCGTTGTTATGACTCACTCTTTAGATATTTTGAAGCATGCTTGATATTTAGTTAGATATTTATATTGGTTAGAGATTTATCTTCTAAAATATAAGTATGCAGTCATTCTTTATTCAAGTTCACACTCCACTCTCATTTTCTTCAAGTCTTCTTCTTCTTCCTCTAAACCCTAAAAGCTTTCATGTGTTGAGAATTCTAGGGTTCCAAGAGACAAAGCACTCTATCTTTTCACTATACACCCTTTAGGACTTCTAGTTTAGCGAACTAAAAGCCGTAGTTAACTCGGATTTGAGGTTGGAGCTCGGACTATAGACTCTCGGGTGGATCGTCTTTGACTCGAGGAGGCCGTCGAGGTTGCTTCGATCCGTTTCGATCCTCGAAACCTACGATGACGAGGAGGACAACGAGAAGACCCGAAGGACATGATACTACGAGGTATAACATTCATCCGAGTAGTTAAACCTCAAGTTATTTGCTAGCTATGGTTCGTGATCGATCCTTGGTTCAAGTCGGTGTTGCGAAGCCCGTAAAAATCATTTTTTGCTATTTCCGCCTCCCCGTGAACACGTGGGGTGCGCGACATCGACTTACGGTCTATAAGTTTTGCTAGACTACCATATTCGTATAAGTCTATGTAAGTACGCGGCGGCGCCCCGGACGTCTGACAGACGCCGATATGCGGAACAAAACTTTTACGACTGGCGCTATCGCGTACTTTATCCCGGATCGTCCATTAAAGCTAAACTAACAAATTGTAAAGAGGGTATAATTGTTATACCGAATGATCCGAGTCCTTCGGTCTTCAACCATCATCCCACGCTATGTTGCAACTGATCCGAACTTGCTTGATCTCCGTTCTCATCGTCCAGATGGCACCACGTCGACGGATCTTTAAACGGGCTCCCGCTTCTGAACCGAGGCAACTCGCTCGTCAAGTTTGCTAAAAGAGACGACCAAGATGAAGTAGAGAATGAGTAGAATACTTTGTCTCGTTACGTCCAAGGTCACGGACGAACGGTTATTAGAAGTTGCCTTTGGAATCGGGTGATGGAATGAAATGAACTGTGAAATTCCATACACCCCAAAATCTATCATATCTTTTTCACAAAATGAAACATCAAGTAGTTGAGAGGAGAGAGAGGGCCGGCCAAATATATGAGAGGAGGGAGGTGATGGTAGGAGCTTCAAGTGGTGACAATAAGCATTCATCCTTATCAAAACCTAAACACAAAGCATGAATCACTAAAAGCAATAAATGCAAACCAATCACATTAAACCTAGTCACCTTGCATCATTAATGAACCATTAATGACACAAATGAGTCATATGCTTAATCACCACTTCTAGAACCTTCTAGAAGCATGACTCACCCTGAAGACGAAAAGAAAAATCTGTATTTAACCGAATGTCAAATACGGCTGATAGAAAACTGAAAACTGGCAACTTCCAAAAATCATCCCGAAACGAATTTCAGGATGACCCCGTATCGGTATAAACATACCCGCATTTGTATTACGACCGAATACAAATGCAACTGAGACAAAGATATTATATCTACACAGTATAATACTGGGTTCCGGCTTAAACCAAAGCCTACCAGTATTATCTGCCCGAAAAACGACACGTGCGAAAACGCACGTGCATTTTCCGAACCTTGCCATAATCCCATACGGCCTCTACAACATTTCGCCCGAACTTGGGAAAGTGTCGGTGGGGGACTCTAATGACTCATCAACACACTGGCACTGGGTATAACCCTAGCACGTCAGAGGTACAAGCTGTACGTAACGTTTTGCCTATATGTTGATTGGAAGGGAAGCTGACGAGCGAACTCATCTATAAACCCTACTGAGCCTGACAGTGACAATATTCGTACAGTCCGGAACATTCGTCTATGAGTATCGCATATTAGGCCTAGGGGGTCGGTAAACGTCAGACCCCCAATAGCTGCATAAGTCGTGTCAGAGAGCAGCCCAGAACACCCTAAGATACTACTGGTATACCTACCAGTATATCTCGATTACCCTGGCCAGGGATTTCGTGTAATGGCTCTCCTAAACACAGCGCGATCTCACCCCCAATACCGGGAGAGACGAATCCCCGAAGATCCGCTCACTTGCCTCCAATGTGGCTCGGGACTGTACCCAACTAAAACCTGTTTGCACAACTCCTTTGAGCGTGGTAGGGTAGTAATCTAAGCACAGTGGGAACTCACACGAGACAAATGACGACCTCAGGTCGATGAACTAACCTGTACACATGTCACCAGGGAACTGCTAACTGACGATATGTATAATACCAACTAGCATGTTCCCGGCGAGTCCTGTCCGGTGTACTCATAACCCAATGAGCACCTGTATACATCTTAGGTGATCCAACTGACACCAGTGGCTTGTGAGACCGGCCACCGCCCCTCGTCGGGGTCTCGACTGTATACACTAGTCTACTCTGGAGTATCGATGCCCTGTCTCGAAACTCCCACGACTAGGGACACTTTAAGGATGTGCTTATAGACCCCAGCTCCCATATATATGATCGCCATCATACTGCTGGTAGTCAAACAAGAATCCTATGGGCTCTATCACGATGATAAAGACAAACCAGATAGCATACTATCGTCTCGAGTAAGACTGTTTTATCGGTATAGGTCCTCCCTCAATCATTGCAATCACGTACCTGCGATCCAATAATTGACTTAGAGGGCACTATATCCAACAATCTCCCACTTGCACTTAGGGCTAATTATTACGATGTCGAGTACTCACAGCTCGTGTGATACCGAACATCCAACTCCTCTACTAATCAGTTTCACAAAGCTCGTTTGCAAAACTATTGTGTTCGAGAAATAGCCTCAGTGAGTGGATCCGCTTCGGTGTTTCTTTCTGTATCTCTCTATATCTCAACCTCACGGAGAAAACCATCTCCCGAATTGAGTAATATCTGTCTTAGAAAATGTCTGGATATCTGACGGGACCTAGTTCATAAATGAACTCCAAATCCAAACTTCTTAGACTTTTTCGATCACTGAAACTAATCAGTGTTGCGCACCATGCCTCCCACAGTATCCTCTTGGACCGCCTGTCCATAATACTGTCCCTCGTCTAGGGAAAAACTATAACTCTGACAATCACTCTGTTATCCATGTCACCTTTGAAGCCTGGAATGATAACGTCTCCCGAAGGAGGCCGCCGTTATCTTATCCGTAGAACATTCACTTATGTTCTAAAACTGCTTCCTAATGTTTCTCCAGGATTGGATTAATATAAACTTATTGCATCTAGTGCAATAACAACATCTGGTGTGGTACTTGACATCTCACGATTGACTCAATTGCCTAAGTAAGTGATCTGTCAATCATGCAAATCCCTCTCCTCTTTAGTCTGTAAGACACCTTTAGAGAGGGTGACTCCATCACCTGCAGGTATACCACCATGCCAGGAGTCATCTATTCTAAAATACTATTATAATATTGTCAAAGCACCCACATTGGGAAACTACCCAAATCTAGATCTAAAACCATAGATCTAGTTACCAGAATGTTTTATATTATATCCATATCCTTTGTGGAGAAACAACTGTGTGACGACCAAAGTACAACCTGATCGTAGTATAGGAATTTTACTTCCTATTTTGTGCATGTCATCCAAATACCAGGACATCACACCTTACTACTTTCTTAACAGATTCATCCCCTATTCTGATGAAGTCAAACCCATGACTGTTACATCAAGAATAGATGATCTATCTCCACTATTCCTGCTCAAGTCTATAAATAGACACTAGCTACTTGCCCACTATGCTTCCGCTGCTCCCACTGACTACGACAACCCTCTGGCAGAATAATATATACGTGTACTTCTAAAACTAGTTTAGAACGACGCTATACATTTCCTCCTGCCCGGTCTCATAGTCTGGAACAACAGTAGTGTCAAGTCTGGGTAAGCAAGAACCTCCCTGTCACTGTCCTTGAGGCTACCGGAGTACCTCTCGGGTGTCTGAGGTTACCCACCACATCTGCGGAGTGGCTATTGGAATGTCAAACCTGATTGAATATATAGGTCCTATTAAAACTTTCCGTAATCATTTGCGGTTCTGGAATCACTTCCAGTTCTACCATGCTCCCACTACTGTTTTTGTGAAAAAATTCATTTTAATAAAACTGTGGCGAGTCAAGAACAATATCACTATTGATCTTCCAGATGGTAGAAAATCAACCCTCGTCGAAGCTAGGGTCAACCCGCAAACTGCCATTACAGAAACGTGCCTTGAGTTATCCAGTGTCTGTTTTAAAGCATAAGCTGGACAACTCCCCTTTACCTTAACATCGTTAAGATATGAAGCAATCTATATCCAATATAGAAACATAGGCACTTATTTTAATTTGGAACCGGATTCAAATTAAGCAGCTGTCTCCAGTGCATAATAACTTAATAGAGAGAGGCTGATCAGTATTACTCAACTTAGGAATCTATCCAATTATGAGTAACCTGAAAGAGAAACAAGTTTCTCAAAACCATTACTATCAATTGAATACTAATCACAAGAATCTACATCTTCGATTTCTTTGAAGAATCCCGATACTTGCGATACATGGTTCTCTACTTTATTCCTATACCCACAACTTCTCAAAACTTAGACATTGTATTTCTACGAAACACTTGTCTAAAAACTAGAGAAGTTACAAGTAAACAGAATATAGTATGAGGACCAACCCCTTTGTCCTGATGGACACTGGACAATATACAATACTCTGTATAAGTCCGCTGAGTTGAATAACTCATAACCTGTATGTCGTAGGTTGAAAACTGTTCCCAGGAGATTTCCTCAAATATCACCAATTACAACGAATTCCGATATAAGGAGGATGATCACCTAATTCCCAATAACTCGCTCCCACTCAACATCTGTAAAACCATGCAGATGTGAGAATGAAACCTGGTAAATACATACCTTGGAGTAAGTATCCAATTGGGAAATCAGTTTTCAATTAACAATGCACAGTGAATATGAATCATAAATATGTTTCGTAGGGGTATCTTGGTATTCTTAGTAATGCCTCTTCCATAATCCAAATCATGACTTTAACCGTATATTTCCCTGCCATCTTTCCAATTCCCTTTATTTGTCTTTAGTCGTTACCTTCTGTACACCATTATTAGGCTAAATGGTTTTCTTCCTTCCCTACCGTTCGGCACCAGCCTATGGTTTGGAAGAAGACTATCCAGTAAGCATAATAGGTGTACCCTCCTAATCCTAGGAGTACTCGTAACTTGAGAGAAGGTGATGATAAAAACAACTGAATAATACCATATTCTTATTTCTCCTGAACCAGAATCCATCCTCGAAAAAATGTCCTTCGAGTTCGTATATAACCATACGATGGATTTATCCAATGGAATTGGATGTTCGTAGTGATACGAGTTGTTCTGGAGAAATCAAAGGTGAAGTAGGAGTGGCAATGAAATACGTGATTTGGTCATGAATGTAAATAGTCGCAATTTACTTTGCCCTCTTTCTAATTCCTTTATCTTGTCTTTACATATTACCTTTTGCACACCCTACTTAGGCTAATTGGTTTTCTTCATTCCCTACCTTTCGGCACCTGTCTATGGTTTGGAATAAGACTATCCAATAAGCGTAATAGGTGTACTCTCCTAAACTAAGGAGCCCTCGCAACCTGAGAGAAGGCGATAATAAAAGACAACTGAATAAACCAGTTCTATTTCTCCTGAACCTGGATCCATCCTCGAAGAAATCCCTTCGAGTTCGTATATAACCATACGATGGATCTATCCAATGGAAGTGGATGTCCGTAGTGATACGGGGTGTTCTGAGAAATACAAAGGGTAAAAGAAGGAGCTGCAATGACTTATGCAATTATAGACAATCCAAAAGCCAGTATTTTAAGAAGATTCGGTCAACTTTGGTCACTGAGTTATAGTCTAGGGTCAGTCAAAGTTCGCTGCCAAAGAGAGAGAGAAAAGAAACACTCTGCGTGCACTCTAGCCTAAATCAGAATGGTTATCATTTTATCTAATTAGGAAACCTCCCACTGTTTTCTCAAATTCTCCTCCAAACCTTAAAGAAGAATTAGTCGGGGTCACCCGACGAGTAAACCAACTCATCAGTGAGAATCAGGATCCAACTATCATCGCATGATAACTTGATGGAAGCCACTCAAGTTAACACACTCCAGAAGGTATGCGCAAGTCTGGCAAGTTTCTTGTATGTTTGAAACTCCCGATGTAATTTTTATCCCATGCTCTTATGACCTTGACGTAGGCCAACAAATCATAAGCAACATGTCAAGTTCTACCCGTCGTTGTCCTGATCAACTTAAGTCATCGTACAAGCCCTTGACGTAGGCCAACAAGGTGTACGTCTGACTTAAACTAATGCATCTATCTATGCAACAAATGAATACCCAGCAGCTACCAAACACTATGTCTTGACGTAGGCCAACAAACATAGCTTGAATACTATTGACCATCCATAAGAAACGACGGAGGATTACGGCTGGTTTTTGGCGAAAAACCTTTAACGTAATGAACTTGATCTCGTTGAAGGAACCTGATAGCTTTATAAAAATATATAGTAGCGAAAACCTTTTGCTAAAGAAGTCACTCCCGGTGAAGGGATCTCGACTCTTTCCTCGTGGAATGAGGTGCAGGATATTCCAACTGAATACCGCTATGCAGAACAAAAGGAAACGTCTTTGTAATAATTTCCTTTTAAAATTTGTTCCAACAACATTAAATATAGGTTTGTTTTATCTTTGCATTAATAAGAATCAACGCAGTCCCATCAATCAATCACACCAGAAAAGAACGAAAATAAAATGTACGTATATGCCATCCGCATTTGTCACTGGGTCCCGTCATCACCCGTTAGGTTACTTAACTAACGACAGAGCGGGGACTGGACTAGCGCGGGTGTAAAACATATACAACATCTAATAGTATATATACTAATATACAATAATCGCTCCAGGCGTGATAATATGCAACATTACAGAAAAGTAATAAGCATCACAGAACAATACAGATAAACTGGGATCCCCGGGTTTCACAGAGCCGCTACCGAAACCCGATGTTCCCCTGGTCGTGTGGATATCCTGTGAATGAAACCTAGACCCCTACGGGTGCGGCAAGTTACCCGCCAAAACCTGAAGCGAGGTGGTCCCCACAACATAGTGAATGGAACACCCGGCACTTCACGGAATCCGGTAAATTGAGCACCCCTCCTTGGGTCAACCTGTACCCCCTACGAGTGCGGCGAATAGTCTGCCAATTCTAGAGTGAGGTACCTTTGCCTCTCAATGCCATGAGATATGAACCCGTTGCCCTCCAGAACCCGGCTATTCGTGCACCCCACCGCGGGGTAAACCTAGTACAGAAATAAAAATAGTACAATAGGTACATCGACCGCAACCTGGTCGTGCCCCAAAAGAATATTATACAACAGGCAGTGACGGCAGTCCACAAGTCGGACGCTCGCCCCGCAATATCAAATGTACAAATAAATTTAAACAATACTATCATTGCACCCTGCTATCCACCACGACAAATCCGCAACATTACAGCACAACACAGAACATCAACGCGAATGTCACGTTCGCAAACCCGTCTAAAAGAACTATAGCAATCAGACGCGGTTTACCGATCAAATGACATTCCCGGTCGGAGATATAATGAAAGTACTGAAAAACTAACAAGTTTAAAATTTCGATCGACTAAATATCACAAAGTGGGCCCCACGCAAATCTGGAGAACAGTAACAAAATCTGGGCCCAAAATATATATACCAAAAATCACCATTTCCCATGAGAAACCCACTGGAAAAATTTGGCGCACTGTTCCCACAAAAGCGCGGCGGATCAGCGGCCAAACCATGGTTTGGGCCGCGGATCCGCGGTCGTTTTGTGGGATCACGTGCCCAAATTTCACCAATATTCTTAAAAAACCCTGCACAGTTTTCTGAGATGTATGAAATATTTTTAGGACACCATTTAAAATCAACAGAAACTGTCAAGCCGAAAAATTGCGATTTTTGATTTCCGGTTCGATCGATCTTTTAAACGCGTTAGCACAAGTTAGTATAGCTTAATGGTGAGGCTCTGATACCACTGTAAGTATGCGGCGGCGCCCCGGACGTCTGACAGACGCCGATATACGGAACAAAACTTTTACGACTGGCGCTATCGCGTACTTTATCCCGGATCGTCCATTAAAGCTAAACTAACAAATTGTAAAGAGGGTATAATTGTTATACCGAATGATCCGAGTCCTTCGGTCTTCAACCATCATCCCACGCTATGTTTCAACTGATCCGAACTTGCTTGATCTCCGTTCTCATCGTCCAGGTGGCACCACGTCGACGGATCTTTAAACGGGCTCCCGCCTCTGAACCGAGACAACTCGCTCGTCAAGTTTGCTAAAAGAGACGACCAAGATGAAGTAGAGAATGAGTAGAATACTTTGTCTCGTTACGTCCAAGGTCACGGACGAACGGTTATTAGAAGTTGCCTTTGGAATCGGGTGATGGAATGAAATGAACTGTGAAATTCCATACACCCCAAAATCTATCATATCTTTTTCACAAAATGAAACATCAAGTAGTTGAGAGGAGAGAGAGGGCCGGCCAAATATATGAGAGGAGGGAGGTGATGGTAGGAGCTTCAAGTGGTGACAATAAGCATTCATCCTTATCAAAACCTAAACACAAAGCATGAATCACTAAAAGCAATAAATGCAAACCAATCACATTAAACCTAGTCACCTTGCATCATTAATGAACCATTAATGACACAAATGAGTCATATGCTTAATCACCACTTCTAGAACCTTCTAGAAGCATGACTCACCCTGAAGACGAAAAGAAAAATCCGTATTTAACCGAATGTCAAATACGGCTGATAGAAAACTGGAAACTGGCAACTTCCAAAAATCATCCCGAAACGAATTTCAGGATGACCCCGTATCGGTATAAACATACCCGCATTTGTATTACGACCGAATACAAATGCAACTGAGACAAAGATATTATATCTACACAGTATAATACTGGGTTCCGGCTTAAACCAAAGCCTACCAGTATTATCTGCCCGAAAAACGACACGTGCGAAAACGCACGTGCATTTTCCGAACCTTGCCATAATCCCATACGGCCTCTACAACGTTTCGCCCGAATTTGGGAAAGTGTCGGTGGGGGACTCTAATGACTCATCAACACACTGGCACTGGGTATAACCCTAGCACGTCAGAGGTACAAGCTGTACGTAACGTTTTGCCTATATGTTGATTGGAAGGGAAGCTGACGAGCGAACTCATCTATAAACCCTACTGAGCCTGACAGTGACAATATTCGTACAGTCCGGAACATTCGTCTATGAGTATCGCATATTAGGCCTAGGGGGTCGGTAAACGTCAGACCCCCAATAGCTGCATAAGTCGTGTCAGAGAGCAGCCCAGAACACCCTAAGATACTACTGGTATACCTACCAGTATATCTCGATTACCCTGGCCAGGGATTTCGTGTAATGGCTCTCCTAAACACAGCGCGATCTCACCCCCAATACCGGGAGAGACGAATCCCCGAAGATCCGCTCACTTGCCTCCAATGTGGCTCGGGACTGTACCCAACTAAAACCTGTTTGCATAACTCCTTTGAGCGTGGTAGGGTAGTAATCTAAGCACAGTGGGAACTCACACGAGACAAATGACGACCTCAGGTCGATGAACTAACCTGTACACATGTCACCAGGGAACTGCTATCTGACGATATGTATAATACCAACTAGCATGTTCCCGGCGAGTCCTGTCCGGTGTACTCATAACCCAATGAGCACCTGTATACATCTTAGGTGATCCAACTGACACCAGTGGCTTGTGAGACCGGCCACCGCCCCTCGTCGGGGTCTCGACTGTATACACTAGTCTACTCTGGAGTATCGATGCCCTGTCTCGAAACTCCCACGACTAGGGACACTTTAAGGATGTGCTTATAGACCCCAGCTCCCACATATATGATCGCCATCATACTGCTGGTAGTCAAACAAGAATCCTATGGGCTCTATCACGATGATAAAGACAAACCAGATAGCATACTATCGTCTCGAGTAAGACTGTTTTATCGGTATAGGTCATCCCTCAATCATTGCAATCACGTACCTGCGATCCAATAATTGACTTAGAGGGCACTATATCCAACAGTCTATACCTAGTAGAATGATATATCCCTAGTACTATTTCTTAGCCTATGAGCTATATCTACTTATGTAAGTATATATTACACACATATGATTACCTTATATGATATAAGTTTACTAATGATATAAGGATATGATCCGATATGTTGATACGAATTGATGTGATACGATATGAGGACAAGAGTCGATATGATACGATATGATGATATGAGGCGATGTGATATGATATGATACGAGATGACTTGAGATGATATATGATGATATGAGATGAGATGATGTATGCGACTATACATCCGTACTATTGATTTGATGATATCGTACGATATATATTCCGTACATGATATGATGATGATGGATCGCTGATATTTATTTCGACTCAAGAATCTTGTTTAAAATCACAAGTAGATATTATATAGTGTTTAGAGCCATACCTATTTTCAAAACTAACGAATCGTTACGAACTTTTAAATGATAACAAAAAGGGGAATCTACGACTATTTCAAATGGTACCTTCTTCAAAATACCGTAGCCCTTATTTTCTTAAATAACGTTTCGTACTATTTTAAACTATAACTGTATGGCTCATACATAGTTGCATATTTTTATTCTTGTTCACGTTACAATTTCTTTATTCCGTTTACGCTCGCATTTTGATTTTTTATTTTTGTATACGCTCGCGCTTCGATCATTTATGATATATACTGCGTTTCATGCCTTTATTTTTTCATGACTTCGTTTATTAGGACACATGCACCATTACCGATGATGCACATGTTGCATGTATACATATTCGCATGCTCACGCACAGATCATCGGTAATTGCTATACCGCGTACACAGATAGAACTCGCTATGTTATCATATCAACTTATAACTTGTTAAAGTTTAGTTATTGTTTAGTACCCAGTACCACATATTATTTCAGATATTACACTTTCCTTATAATGCTATACGATACGCTTATATGAACACACTTTCTATGCATTACAGTATTATTCTCTGCCTGTACATATCTTTTCATGATTTCTATATTCTATATTTATGATTTCGCTTTCATGAGATTTCTGGATTTGAGAAACTGCAGATATTATTTAAAAACTTTTGAATGTTTAAAAAACGCAGTTTTATCTTGATATGATATTTCGACGTCCACAATGAGATTTTTCGGTTCTGAGCTATGATTATTATCTGAGTTGAGTAGGGAGATAGAGACCGATTGCAGATACATGGTGGACCCGGTACGGTACTCCGGGGTAAGAAGATCGTATAGAAAGGCGTTGAGCCTGGCAGGAGAACACTACCTACCGGTGACAGTATTGGACTCGGCGGATATCCGGAGAATACCGACCGAAGTGATATGAGACAGATAGATATGAAAACCGATCCAATATTTGAGATATGAGGGCCGATCCGATAAGACGGCGTTTGAGATATGAGGATTTACATGTCGACACTAGGCACGAAATTTATAATGATTTCGAGTGTCGATACTGGACACTCAGGATTTCATGATGATTTTGAGTGTCGTTGATGGACATTCATGGGATGATATATATACATACATGATATGGATGACACGATACCACATATTGATGCAGCCACGATATTATACTTATATATATATATATATATATACATATATACGCTTTAATTTCGATATCACACGGTGTGATATTATTATTATATAACTGTATGACCTACGTTGATCGTTATACATTCGATTTCTACCCGATGACTCACAAGTTGGCAACTCATCCCCTTTGTGCCATTGTTTTTTTTTGCAAGACCGACCGCTCGGATTCAGTAGCGGTTTGCTGGCACATTGGTTCTTTTTGGTGGTTGTTTTGGTAGATGAGTTACACTACAGATCGTAACCATCATTGTATATTTTATTCTTTTGTAATCTAATTAAAACCTTCAAATTATGTATATTTGGTAGACTTAGAAACCAGAGACTTGTACATTCTGTTGGACTTAGAGTGAGAGTTGTATATATTCTGTATACTCGAGTTCGATGATGTTTTGGTTTTCCTTATTCTTTTCTGTTATTGATCTTCGTCCTGAGCGTCATATACTTACTTGCATGGTTGTATTTCCGCCGATTGGCAAAGAGCCAGCTCCCGCTTAGAGATGCTAATATTATTATTATTCAAGTACTGTTTTGATCAAAATTTACAAAGGAGGTGCTGCCCAATTTCAAATGGCGAAAACATTTTCAAATTTTTGTACACTACCTGCTTGTATTTCTATAAACGTTATTTATATATTAATAGCGGAAGTTGATCTCATTTATACCTTTTTCAAAACTTCACCTCCACTATTTTCTTAAAAAGATTTAGATTCCTGGTTTTCAGTTTACTTGGATTACGGTGGGGTCCTGTAGATTTTATGTGACTCAAGGGCCGATCACGCGCCATTTCCGGATCATAACAAAAAGTTATGTATGAACAAAATGAACCCCAACTAAATTCAGCCTTTAATAAGTTTAATTATGTTGTTAGATCAATTTACTAAACTATCACATTTATAACTTAAAAAAACAACTTCTATCTACAACTCACATGTGAATTAATATAAAAAAAACTTCTCATCGCCTTGAACCCTCTCCGCCTGCGATTGCGACCTCTCACCTGCCGCTTCATTGCTCTGCCATTTGGAAAATGGTAGTGCTGATAGATGTTAGAACAAAATATTGCCAGCAAAATATTATGATCTATCATAAATATTCCTAGTATCTGACATAAAAAAATTGCAATTTCGATTAGTTAAAGAATGAATTAATTATCCAAAAAATGAATTAATGTCATTGGTGGGTAAAATGTATTTTTTAAGTTATAAATGAGATAGTTTAATAATTAAACTTATTAAAGGATAGATGTGATTGGGGTTAATTTTATTAATGCATAAATTTTTTTGTGGATTTATCAAATGAAGGTTTTGCAATATCGTCACCCCCTAGGTAATAATGTCAAATAGGTAGTGTTTGGCACTTGGATAAACTTTTAGGCGGACAAATTGCCGTGGAAAATGTATTTTTTGTAATTACTATGCTCATGAAGTAATGCAATGAAGTGTAGATCCCGTCTTATGGACGATGAGCTGATCTCGTTATATGGAAACGGTGATAAAATCATAGTGCAAATCTTAGAAGAAAATACTCAAAATTAACCATAGCGCAAACCATAGTGATAAAACCTTAGCGCAAACTATAGTGATAAAACCATAGCGCACGCTTTTAAATTGACAAACCCTAATAACATGAAATTACCCAAAAATCCCCTAAAGGAAATACAATTAAATAAATAAATAAAACCTTAAAATACGAAATTAACAAAAAAACATAAAACCTTATAATTAATCTACAGGCGAAAACAAAAGGCAAGTACAAGCATAACTTTCACAGGATTTATTACAAAAGCCAATATCTTCGGTCCAAAAACTCAAGCAATAATCTAGGCTTTGTGATCTTCATTTTTATAATCCCGCAAATGCTCTATAAAATCATCGACATATCTGTCTTGGCGATCTTGATCCGTAAAAATTATAGTCAATTCTTTAGCTTTCTTCCTGTAGCACTCTCCCTCTTCATCCACCACAGCTAGTTTCAGAGCTTTCGCTACCGCTTCTTTCGTAAAATAGCCGTCGTCTTCGTTTCTTTCTATCTCGACTGCTATTCCTTTCTCCATTATCACCCGCGTGTTTATTCCTTGATCTGCAAATATTGGCAATAAAACAAGGGGGTGTCCAAACCGAAGGCTTTCAATGACTGAACTCCACCCAGAGTGTGTTAAAAACCCTCCAATCGACTCGTGTGCTAAAATCTCCAGCTGCGGAACCCAACACTTTGCCACAATTCCATACTTTCCAGTCCTTTCTTCGAATCCCGTAGGCAGAAGTTCGTCTTTCCCTCGAAAAACCCAAACAAAAGGCAACCCGGCTAGCTCAACCCCATAGGCCAATTCATGCATTAGCTCAAGATTCAACGTTGCTTCACTTCCGAAAGCAATGTAAACCACGGACCGTGAACTTTGATTGTCCAGCCATTCAATGATATTCGGCCCTTCTTCATTGCCGCTTCTCCCTCCGTCAAAAGCAGCAGCAGGAGGAAGCAGGCCTACAGGAAGCACCGGCTTGTTGATGATTTCAGGAAGAAGCTGGAGCCATTCGGATTCAAATTCCATGCAACTCCGTACGGCTAGGACCTTACACCCTTCAACTGCGATCATGTATCGTTCTATATCCGAAAGCCCCGATTTATTAGGTTCAACACTGTAAGCATACAGTTTTCGCGCCTCGTGCATCCGGTAGCAAAGCTTCGACGGGAACGGAATCCAAGGCGGTGGGACCGCCATTTCCTCAGGCGTCTTTCTTGAATACACTAGGTCCGACGTGGGCCCAAGGTACACGAGAACGCTGGCCATAAAGATGCTGAGATAGACCGTCGGTATGTCTGCTTCGTCCGCCTTCTTGGGGATCCAGTGCTGGGCAAAGTCATAAACAATCCAGTCGGGTTTGGAATCCCGAATGAATTTGGCGAATGGTTGTTGGAGTCCGTCTAATGCTTTTTTAAGATACTCGACGGTTTCGTATGGGAGGTCGGACGTAGCCTCTGCGCCCTCCGGCAACCCTTCGGTTTTCGGAAGAGGCAGAGGGATGAAATCTATGAGGTGGGAGATATGAGGAGGGGGTTTGGGGAGTCTTTGGATGTTTCTTGCAGTGGAGATGAAGGAGATCTTGTGGCCTCTTCTGGCTAAGGACTTGGAGAGCTCAAGAAAAGGGAGCATGTGACCAAAGGCTAGCCATGGGAACACTGCTACGTTGAGTTTGCCATTTGAGGACATTTTGTTAATTTCAGGCGTGTGAGGACTTTGAGAGTTTGAGATTGAACATGGTGAAGGCGGTGGGCCTGAGGGTGTTAAATAAGGATTCGGAGTCCCTCTTGTTGGAACCAAAATGGCATCCTCCCCATTGGATCTATCGTTCCAGATGCATTAAAAATCAAAATCAATAGTCGAGTTTTGTATAAAACAGAAATTCTTGTTTATTGGTGTATCCTACATGCCTTGTACGCATGAGGTAAGGAGCCAAAAAAAACTCGGCTTAGGGAGGCCAAGTACATGCATGCTAACAATATAGTCTATGCCAAAATTAATATAGTCTATGCCAAAATTAATATTGATTATAAATTGAAAATAGCAGAAAATGATTATTTAGAATGATATACCATTATACGTTCATAATCATTTTTATTTCGTAAACTAGTTCAAATAGTTGACTTTCAACTATCACAAAATCACAACTCAATTCATTATTTGGTCAACACATTTGGGAAAAATAATTGAGCTTACGGAAGTTTTCCAATTTTCCCCCAAATTAATCCTTATTTTAAAAATAATTCCCAAAATAAGTTGGGTCAAAACTATTTCCAATAATAGAGCTCCGTACGCCACGTAGTTTATAGCAAAACAGAAAATACTATGAGAAATAACACTTTTTTTGGGATGAAAACGCTATTTCTAATAGCGTCTTCATATATCTTGGCTGAATTCTTTTACTTTGTAGCTTAGGATATATCAATGATTGTATTAGTTTAATTTGTTGTTAATTTATTATCTTAAAAGATTTGAGAAGATTTCAGAAGTTAATATATGATTTTTAAAATATTTTATATTGGGCATCTTTATTTGTTGAGTTTGTTGATGAACATAAATCTATATTGTATTAGTTTAAGATAAAACAAATTTCAAATTTATGTTCATCAACAAACTCAACAAATAAAAGATACCCAATACAAAATATTTTAAAAATCATATATTAACTTCTGAAATCTTCTCAAATCTTTTAAGATAATAAATCAACAACAAATTGACTAATACATTCATAAATATATCTTAAACTATAGAATAAACGATTTCAGCCAAAATATATGACAAACTAAAATGCTAGCTTTTCTGTTTTGCTATAACCGCATTCTACTTGGCGTATGGAGATCTATTCTTGGAAATAGTTTTGGGCCGGTTTTATTTTTGGAAATATTTTTAAAATTAGGATTAATTTGTGAAAAAATTAGAATTTTTCATAAACATATAGTAATTGAATTTGAAATTAATATTTTACTCTTTTTCCATGTGCAGTTTAATTATTGTCGGTTTGTTTTGTTGTTATAATAGGATAAAATAATAGTGCTTATCTTTTAGTATCCTAGAGATACTGTTTAGGGCTATAATTATTGGAATGTAGTTAACATCTTAAGTTGAGGGACACCCAATTTTTGTAATTAAAAGATGAAATTAGTAAGCGACTAACAAACTCTATCTTGTCGTGACCCATTAGAATCAATTCAATCTCTATCTTCTAAACTCATCATAAATGGTTAATGGCCTCATATGCTGAAACATTAATTACATACCAATATTAAATCTAGCATGCACCATTGAGCAATTGCGTAGTTGCATGGCGCTTCCCGTGAGGAGGGTGCAGGGTTCAAATCCTAAAAGAAAAGGTGGCCAAAGTTAATGATATGGGGGCAAATTCATGGATCTGCTGGATGTGAGCGTGTTGTGCGTTTGTGTTTGATAAGTGTGTGGGTGTGGTGTAAGCTTGGATGAGGCTTATGAGTTAGTTCCAAAAAACAAAAGACAAAAAACAAAAAAAAAATCTAGGGGTGCAAGTCGGGTTGGTTTGATCCTAACCCATTAGATATATTCGGATTTTTTAAACATTCTATAGCTGTGAGAGCCTTGATGGGTTGGGTTGAATATTAGATATAAAATATTTGGGTCGGGTATGGATTTAATAATATAAATGCAATTCGTCTGAATTCTAAACCTGATCCGAACCAAATATGCTACCTATATCTCATCCCCTCCAAGCATTGCATAAATTTTTAAATCTAAATATTATAATATACACATTGTATCTATTTGTATAATATTTATTCAGTGCAATTTTAGTGTTTAAATAATTTAGAAATTTGTAATATAATTTAAAATAGCTTTATCAAAGTGTAAATTTGGCGCATACATATTTGGTTGATCTCATCTCAAGTTTTATAATTTTTAGAGTTTTTTCTATATGACACCCATATAACTTACTTGTTTATAACTACTACCCGCAAAACTTCGATATTCCATATATCATCCTAAAATATATAAATTATCCAAAAATCACCTCAAAACATCTGAACTATCCCAAAAAAACATATTTAAAACACCATCTAAATTTAAAAATCACATACCACCGTTAGCTTCCACTATCAAATTTTTAAGCTTGAGTTTTAAATAGGATTGGGAGTTTATGTCACGACCCAACGTTCGGCCCGTGACCGGCACTTAACCACGTAACGTCTACAGGCGTAATGCGACTAAGTAAACCGAAACCCAGAAATCAAAACCATTTTGAATATAGAGTGTTAAAACATTTTAGTAGAAGCATTTATAAAATGTTTAGAAAACCTTAAGTAATTTAGTAGAAAACCTTTTTAGTTCAAGAGTTACATTTTAATAATTTTGGCAACATTTCCTTTATAAAAAAAAATTGTCCCGCAAGTCGGGTAAAGGCAAGGTGTAGTCGAACTAACATGTGAAATGAATAGAGCATCACAATATGATATACGACGCCGTAGCGAAGAATGAACAGTAAAAAAAAGACAAATATCATAAAAGATAAGACTGCATAAATAAAGTCGGCTCACAGCGAGCTCGACACCAGAGTACAGAATAACATACATCGCCCTCACAACTGTCTCTAAGTCAATACATGAAGGTAGATGGAGAATACTAGATACATCAATATACAACTGAAGGATAAACAGATACAGTACAAAACCCACCTAATAGCAAAAGGGCTAACACGCCTCAGAAATGGTATCTGTGTGAAAAGATGCGGTAAACAGCCAGCCGCGACTACTCCAAAGGGCAACCTGCAAGCACTGTGGCACAACGGGGGTGAGTTGCCAACTCGTGAATAGTAGATAACATATAAAGGTAATCGCGAGTATGCATGTGCTGCGATACTCTAACCTATGCCAACGGATAAACATCTATATAATGAACTGGGTGCTCAATATCATGCAACAAGTGCGATCTAGTAATCATGTCTATATGATGAGCAAGATATGTGATAGTCAGGCATGGCGATGAAATCTAACAACCCTATATATATAATGAGCAGGGCGCACAATGATATGCAAGCATGTGTACTCTATCAGGTATGCTAGCTACAGGATGAGATGTCAAGTACTAAATGCTGAGTATGGGAAGAAATAATGTCTACACGGAATGTCAACGTGGAAAACATAACTGGTGTCTGTCAATACACCCTAATCCCAATACAACTCAGGCGCCGTCATCCATATCGGCCCTCAAATCCTGTAATCTCATAAAATCGTGAGTGCCCAACATCGGCACCCAAATATCAAGAAAACTCGTGTCCAGTATCGACACGCAAAACCTCATATCTCGGGCATCCGTCATTCCGGGTTAGCCTACGGGCTCTGTCTGCGGTATCGGCCCTCGGCCCCGGCAGTACGAGTCGTCCCGTATCCATCTCTCGACTCTGGTCGGTATCCTCCGGATAACCGCCAGGTCTAACCAATCACCGGTAGGTAGTAGTCCCTCTGCCAGGCTCACCGTTTACTGCACAGCGATCCGTTCTCGCCCCGGGGTACCATACCGGGTCTACCATGTACCCGCAATCGGCCTCATCCAGCTCCTCGACTTGGGTTCACATGTATCGCTCTAGCACCGAGAAAACACATGGTGGACGCACTGAAATATCATATCAAGGGAAACCGGGTTTTTAAACAGTGCGTATTTTTCTTAGTACTTCGATTCCTAAATCCAGAAATCAAATAAATCCAATCCAATGCGTAATCCATGCAATGTGTCGTATGACACTACGAGTAAAAGAAAGGGAGAACCGCTCTTTTTAAAAGATCCAGTTTTGAAAATATCGTTTGCGGCCCCTTAGTTTTTAAATCAGGTCAATATCATCCATGTATGTAACAAGTGAATATGAGTATAGGTATGCATGTGCGAAAAGATAAGTATGCTAAGTGAATGTAGCAACGTACATGTACACTAATGTGGACATATGCTGTATATGTGTCCAAGTACGAATAGATGATATATGTGGCACAAGCATGAATCTGTGCAGTATCTGTGCTAAGCATGCATGTATGCGACGTATAAGACACAAATACGAACAGGTGATGTGTGTGTGCTCAAATTCTGAATATATGCAATGTAGGGGTACAAAGGTAAACATATCAAGGTATATATGTATATCCACTATGACGAAATATAATGGTGCAAATGCACAGGTAGTGAGATATCAATGAAGGAATGCAAAATCGTAGGCGTATAGTGTACATAATATGAATATAACATATGCTGATATGTGGCAGGTCATGACAACATCAATAAAATGGAATCAATACCATAGATGATTTCTAGCAATCCTATACTGTGAGTGTCATGGCAATCACTAACGGCGTGAGTGTAGCATATAAATCGTGCTCATGCAGCTGATACCGCTAGTGACAGTGCAGTGTTCTATACTACCAGTTCTATATATAACAAAAGGTATGCTACTCTAGTATGTCTATATGAACACATAAGACTAAATATCCTATTACGCCCCGATGCTTAACGCCATACGGGCGATTTCCCCGTAGATGTTAAATCTTCTCACCTGGTCGCGTGCTAAGTATAGCCGACCACCAGCTTCCCTTTCCTGGCGACGTCTGACGTACCCGTCTGTGAACCTGGAATTTACACAAGGAATCCAATTATATAAGCAAGAGTCTCGCAAAACGCGATATCGAAACGAAACGAGAAACTCGCGTCGTGGATCAACGCGCGTGTGTGCGATACGCTGAAACGTGTGTGCACGCGTCTACGACTCAGCCCGACTGTAACACCTGAGTCTGTGTTTAGTAGTAGGTGCGTGTTAATGTGGGATGTTTTGGTAAAAAGTTTACCAAAACAACTCATTTCAGCCCCACACATCAGTGCATATCAGCCTATTTCAACAACATCACATCAGCCAAAGTAAAATAAGCAATTGCTGCTGCAACAGCCACCAAACCCCTTGAAAAAAACAGCAGCAGCATCACATCATATCAGCCCATAGCATCATACCAGCCCATATTTTCAACACCCTCATCCATCATCACTCACACCTCACATCAGCTGAAATTGCATCAAATTAGCCACCCAAATTTTCAAACATCAACAGTACACAATCAGCCTATTAACATCAGCTTTTCAGCTACCTAGCCCCTATGAGAATTTACAGCTGCTGCACTACAGTCCCTCCCAATTTCAAAATAAAAACAGCCCCAAACACCACCTTGCTGCTGCTACTTCATCCCATACTTCACCAAATAAAAACCAACACCAGCAATACCACCATCAGCAACAGCAACAGCAACAGCAACAATTTTTCCATCAGCACCAGCAACAGCAAACATTTTTTTCCATCAGCACGAGCTCTGGTGAAGATCAGATCGTTCCAACCACGTTTTGATGCACCTACCCTCTTCTTCTTCTTCTCCTTTGTTGCAAGAGTCCTAAAGGGTATAACTCTTAAACTTTTCCCATATTGTTTAGATTAGGTGTTTGACTAGCTAGTCTTTGTGATAAATAGAATTTTATGGTTAGAATAGTGTAGTGATGCTAGATTTAGCCATTTTAGAGTGCTTATAGCTTTATGAAACTTTTGTGGTGTTAACCAATCTGTTCAAGCCTAGTTGAGACTCTAAAATTAGAGGATTAGCCTTAATCTGCTAAAATTTCGATAATCTAGCTTAGTTGGTAATTATCGTATGCTTTAGTGGAAATTTTGGGTGAATTAAGAGAATTTTGAGAATGTAATGGTTGTGATGGTTAGAGTAACCCAAGTAGGCGCTGTTGACACCAGTTAACCAGAGAATTTCCGCAGATTTCATAAAAATACCTGATTTATCCGACTTGGCGTAGGTTCTAGTGGGTTTGTGCGCGTCGCGTCGTATCGTGTGCACACGCGTTTGGTTTCACGCACGCGTTTCCTTTATCGATATATCGCGTTTTGCATGACTTTTCCTTATATGGTGACTCTTGTGAATTCTAGGTTCACCGGCAGGGACTTCGAGCGCAACGGAGAAAGGGAAGCAGGTGGTCGGACATACCTAACACGGGATCACGGGTGAGTAGATTTAACATCTACGGGGGACGATCGTTTGGATGGCGCAAGTCGCCCGATAGATTTAGTAAATTGGAAAAATAGTAAACTGGATAATCACTTGTGACATTAGAATAATAACACTTGCATGATAATTGCTGCAATTAGATCAATATGTCATACCCATATACGCAAACTCATTTATAGGACACATGCACCATTACCAGGTTTTTATATGCAGTACGAGCACTATTCATGTTGACACACACCCTGGTAATTGCCATGTCACAACACTAGATAACTGCAAATCTGAAACATGTTAATTGCTTAGAATTGTGCTATTGCAATAAATATATTAAAAGAAATCATAAGAATTGCTATTCTCGTGCAAATGCATTAATTCACTTGCTCATGCGTAGTATAGATCATATATTGCAGATTGATACCTTATGCATTCATTATTATTGACATATGCACCCATGATGATTTCATGAGATTTATGATATTTCTGGATTTTGGGGAAAGCCGCAAGATTTCCAAACTTACGATCTTTTAATATAAAAGTTGCGGTTTTCTAGTGATGTAAAGCGTCGTCCACCATGAGTTTGCTGTGGTTTTCGAGATCCATGTCGAGGAGTAGAGGAACCGTCACGGGTACATGGTGGGCCCGGTACGGTACCCCGGGGCAAGAAGATCGCAGATGATGGCGTTGAGCCTGGCAGGGGACGGATTACCTACCGGTGATTTCATTTGGCACGGCGGATATCAAGAGGATACCGACCGTGGCCGCTAGATTGAGATTTGGATATTTGACATGGATCAGCCGGATGGCTGAGGCTAGAGATATTTGACATGGATATATGAGATTTAGACAGATTTGAGGTGTCGTTGCTGGACACGGATTTTATTGATTTCATGGATATTATGCTGATGTTTAAAAGAAGTTTTCAAAACTGCTGAGGTGTTCTAATGACCGATGGGTAGAGCTGGCGAGTTTCTGATTAGAGGGCCTCGCACAGATATGGTAGGAGTCCATTCTGAGAGGTCGAGCTGCAGGTCTACCGTCCATGACCTGGACCGAGTTCACAGCAGTTTTTCTAGCCCGTTTCCTTCCGGAAAGCGTTCGTGACGCCAGAGCTCGTAGTTTTGAGACCTTGATCAAGACACCAGGGATGACGGTGTCTGAGTATGACGTCCAGTTTACACAATTGTCCCGATATGCTCCGTATCTGGTGGATACCGAAGCGAAGAGGGTGAAGAGATTCATACAGGGACTTGATGCCCAACTATATCTTGCCATTGGCGCCCAGCAATTCGACACTTATTCAGCAGCTATGGATACGGCATTGCGGATGGAGGCACGTATTTCAGCAACTTCGGCTGTTACCGGGCCGAAGAGGATTCGTACCGGCACGCCAGATCAGAGGCAGCATGCCAGATTCCTTCCGAGAGATAGGGCCGGCAGAGGGTTTGGACACAGTCAGCTGTATGGATCGTATACACAGGGACAGCAGTCGTCGCCAGGATGCTTTAGGTGCGGGAGTCTGCACCATCATATTAGGGATTGTCCAGTAAGACGACAGGGAGCGGCGACAGTTCCGTATGTGACCCTACCACCATCACCGCCCCCTCCTCAGAGAGCTTTACTTCCTGCCACAAGCAATGCTCCATGCCAGCTAGGTGCAACCAGAGGCCGTGGACGCGGCGGACCGATCCAGAGAGGACGAGGAGGCAGAGGTCGAGGCCAAGGATAGCCCGCCATCGGTGGAGGACAGGCCCGAGTGTTCGCTTTGACACAGCAGGATGCGCAGGCATCCAACGCCGTTGTGACAGGTACCTTGCCAGTTTGCTCTTTCGATGCACGGGTATTATTCGACCCAGGTTCCACACATTCGTATGTCTCTTCACACTTTGCACCGATGATGGGTCGTGAGTCGTCATCGTTAGATCAGTCGCTTGTTGTGACCACTCCTGTGGGAGAGTCATTTGTTGCTTGGTACGTGTTCCGATCCTGTACCGTCCGTATTGGCGAGCGAGAGCTGCCTGTCGACTTGATCCTTCTTGAGATGTTGGACTTCGACGTCCTTTTGGGCATGGATTGGTTAGCCACGTGCTATGCGTCTGTAGACTGCCGCGAGAAGACAGTTAGATTTTGTTTTCCCGGCGAATCGGTTTTTGTTGTGAAAGGGGACCGTGGTGCCACCCCTCACATGTTGATTTCTTCTCTTCGCGCTGTTCAGCTGTTGAGAAGGGGATGTCAGGGATTCTTGGCTTATATCAGTGATACTAGAGCTACAGATCAACCGTTGGACTAGGTCCCGGTTGTTTGTGAGTTCCCTGATGTTTTCCCTGATGAGCTTCCTGGACTGCCGCCTGAGCGCGATGTCGAGTTCTGTATTGATTTGATTCCCGGCTCGGGGCCTATTTCTATACCGCCTTATCGGATGGCCCCGGCGGAACTTAGTGAATTGAAGGTTCAGCTGCAAGATTTGTTAGATAAGGGCCTGATTCGACCTAGCGTTTCTCCATGGGGTGCTCCGGTCCTGTTTGTCAAGAAGAAGGACGGAAGTTTACGCTTATGTATCGACTACCGCCAGCTGAACAAGATTACCGTACGGAACAGATATCCGTTACCACGCATTGATGATTTGTTCGACCAGCTTCAGGGTGCGGGTTATTTTTCTAAGATCGACTTGCGATCGGGGTACCATCAGCTGCTAGTCCTACAGGAGGATGTACCGAAGACAGCTTTCCGTACACGCTATGGCCACTATGAATTTTTGGTGATGTCGTTCGGACTCACCAACGCCCCAGCTGCATTCATGGATTTGATGAACCGTACATTCAGGCCGTATCTTGACTTGTTCATCATCGTGTTCATCGACGATATTTTGGTGTATTCCCGGAGCCGAGAGGAGCACGAGCAGCATTTGCGGATTACCTTACAGACCTTGAGGGAGCACCATCTTTTCGCAAAATTTTCCAAGTGTGCATTCTGGTTGGACAGCGTCGGATTCTTGGGTCACGTGATTACGAGAGACGGCATATGTGTGGACCCGAAGAAGATCGAGGCCGTCCAGCAGTGGCCCAGGCCGACATCGGTTACGGAGATCCGTAGTTTTCTAGGCCTTGCAGGCTACTACAGGAGATTTGTACAGGATTTCTCCCGTATCGCTGCACCTTTGACAGGTTTGACCCGGAAGGGAGTTCCTTTCGTTTGGACGGAGGAGTGCGATCACAGTTTTCAGCAGCTACGGACCTGTTTGACTACGGCACCGGTATTATCATTGCCTTCAGGATCAGGCGGATTCGTGGTTTATTGTGACGCTTCACGGGTGGGGCTAGGATGTGTATTGATGCAGCATGACAGGGTGATCGCGTATGCTTCGCGACAATTGAAGAAACATGAACAGAACTACCCCACTCACGATTTGGAGATGGCTGCAGTGGTCTTTGCACTTAAGATCTGGCGACATTACCTATATGGCGAGTCGTGCCAGATATTCACTGACCATAAGAGCTTAAAATATATATTTCAGCAGCGAGACCTGAATCTGAGACAGCGTCGTTGGATGGAACTGGTAAAAGATTACGACTGTGAGATCTTATACCACCCGGGCAAGGCAAATGTAGTAGCGGATGCTCTGAGCAGGAGGCCCGGGGGTAATCTATCTTATATGTGCGCAGTGCAGAGGCAGTCGTCAGCAGATTGGCAGATTTTATGCGACAGCCGAGTTAAGTTCGAGTTCACTCCGACAGGGGGACAGCTTGCGCATGTTCATGCACGTCCGCAGTTACTTGACCGTATTCGAGAGGCACAATCCAGTGATGACCGACTCTCAGAGATCATGGAGCAGATTAGGCAGGGCAGAAATTCTGAGTTCATGATCGACGATCAGGGAGTACTACGATTTAGGACTCGATTGTGCGTACCAGATTCCGAGGGGCTGCGGCGTGAGATTCTTGACGAGGCGCATAGATCTACATACAGCGTTCATCCAGGTTCCACCAAAATGTACCGTGATTTGAGAGATGTCTATTGGTAGGACGGGATGAAGAGGGATGTCACCGACTTCGTATCGAGATGCCTGACTTGTCAGCAAGTCAAGGCCGAGCACCAGAGGCCAGCAGGAGAGTTGCAGCCTTTGCCCATTCCAGAGTGGAAATGGGAGCAGATTTCGATGGACTTTGTTGTGGGTCTACCCAGGACCAGTCGAGGGTACGACTCCATTTGGGTGATCATGGATCGATTGACGAAAGCGGCTCACTTCCTGCCAGTGAAGACCACTTTCAGCTTCGCCCAGTATGCCCAGCTTTACATCGATGAGATCGTATGATTGCATGGCGTACCGACTTGTATCATGTCAGATCGAGGCACCCAGTTTACCAGCCGACTATGGCAGAGACTTCAGGAGGCATTGGGCACTCGTTTGAGTTTTATCACAGCATTTCATCTGCAGACCGACGGACAATCAGAGCGGACCATTCAGACTCTCGAGGACATGCTTCGAGCGTGTGTTTTAGACTTCGGAGGTAGCTGGGATCGTCATTTACCTTTAGTGGAGTTCTCCTACAACAACAGCTTCCAGGATACTATTCAGATGGCACCTTTCGAGGCATTGTATGGGAGGAGATGCAGATCGCCCGTCTGTTGGACTGAGCTGAGCGAAAGCAGTATTTTTGGGCCACAGGTCGTGCAGGAGACGACCGAGAAAGTGCAGTTGATTCGAGACCGGATGAGAGCAGCTCAGAGCAGGCAGAAATCATATGCAGATAGGCGCCGTCGCAGATTGGAGTTCGCGGTTGGCGATCATGTCTTTCTGAGGGTCTCTCCAATGAAGGGAGTGATGCGATTTGGGCGAAAGGGAAAGCTTAGCCCTAGATTCGTAGGTCCCTTTGAGATTCTCGAATGCATCGGTGCGGTTGCATATCGTTTGGCACTTCCACCCAGCTTTTCAGATGTTCATCCCGTCTTCCACGTGTCAATGCTACGCAGATATCTTCATGACCCTTCCCACACGATTCAGCATCAGACCGTTCAGCTTGAGCCCGACCTTTCGTTCACCGTGCAGCCAGTTGAGATATTAGATCGGCAGGTGAAGAAACTTCGATCAAAAGTCCTGCCGTCGGTAAGGGTTCTTTGGCATAGCCCGAATGGTGAGGAGATCACTTGGAAGGCCGAGGGAGAGATGCGGAAGAAATTCCCTTATCTTTTTTTGAAGGTACGCGTAGTTGCATATTTTAAAATTCGGGGACGAATTTTCTTAAGGGGGAAGACTGTAACACCTGAGTCTGTGTTTAGTAGTAGGTGCGTGTTAATGTGGGATGTTTTGGTAAAAAGTTTACCAAAACAATTCATTTCAGCCCCACACATCAGTGCATATCAGCCTATTTCAACAACATCACATCAGCCAAAGTAAAATCAGCAATTGCTGCTGCAACAGCCACCAAACCCCTTGAAAAAAACAGCAGCAGCATCACATCATATCAGCCCATAGCATCATACCAGCCCATATTTTCAACACCCTCATCCATCATCACTCACACCTCACATCAGCTGAAATTGCATCAAATCAGCCACCCAAATTTTCAAACATCAACAGTACACAATCAGCCTATTAACATCAGCTTTTCAGCTACCTAGCCCCTATGAGAATCTACAGCTGCTGCACTACAGTCCCTCCCAATTTCAAAATAAAAACAGCCCCAAACACCACCTTGCTGCTGCTACTTCAGCCCATACTTCACCAAATAAAAACCAACACCAGCAATACCACCATCAGCAACAGCAACAGCAACAGCAACAATTTTTCCATCAGCACCAGCAACAGCAAACATTTTTTTCCATCAGCACGAGCTCTGGTGAAGATCAGATCGTTCCAACCACGTTTTGATGCACCTACCCTCTTCTTCTTCTTCTCCTTTGTTGCAAGAGTCCTAAAGGGTATAACTCTTAAACTTTTCCCATATTGTTTAGATTAGGTGTTTGACTAGCTAGTCTTTGTGATAAATAGAATTTTATGGCTAGAATAGTGTAGTGATGCTAGATTTAGCCATTTTAGAGTGCTTATAGCTTTATGAAACTTTTGTGGTGTTAACCAATCTGTTCAAGCCTAGTTGAGACTCTAAAATTAGAGGATTAGCCTTAATCTGCTAAAATTTCGATAATCTAGCTTAGTTGGTAATTATCGCATGCTTTAGTGGAAATTTTGGGTGAATTAAGAGAATTTTGAGAATGTAATGGTTGTGATGGTTAGAGTAACCCAAGTAGGCGCTGTTGACACCAGTTAACCAGAGAATTTCCGCAGATTTCATAAAAATACCTGATTTATCCGACTTGGCGTAGGTTCTAGTGGGTTTGTGCGCGTCGCGTCGTATCGTGTGCACACGCGTTTGGTTTCACGCACGCGTTTCCTTTATCGATATATCGCGTTTTGCATGACTTTTCCTTATATGGTGACTCTTGTGAATTCTAGGTTCACCGGCAGGGACTTCGAGCACAGCGGAGAAAGGGAAGCACGTGGTCGGACATACCTAACACGGGATCACGGGTGAGTAGATTTAACATCTACGGGGGACGATCGTTTGGATGGCGCAAGTCGCCCGATAGATTTAGTAAACTGGAAAAATAGTAAACTGGATAATCACTTGTGACATTAGAATAATAACACTTGCATGATAATTGCTGCAATTAGATCAATATGTCATACCCATATACGCAAACTCATTTATAGGACACATGCACCATTACCAGGTTTTTATATGCAGCACGAGCACTATTCATGTTGACACACACCCTGGTAATTGCCATGTCACAACACTAGGTAACTGCAAATCTGAAACATGTTAATTGCTTAGAATTGTGCTATTGCAATAAATATATTAAAAGAAATCATAAGAATTGCTATTCTCGTGCAAATGCATTAATTCACTTGCTCATGCGTAGTATAGATCATATATTGCAGATTGATACCTTATGCATTCATTATTATTGACATATGCACCCATGATGATTTCATGAGATTTATGATATTTCTGGATTTTGGGGAAAGCCGCAAGATTTCCAAACTTACGATCTTTTAATATAAAAGTTGCGGTTTTCTAGTGATGTAAAGCGTCGTCCACCATGAGTTTGCTGTGGTTTTCGAGATCCATGTCGAGGAGTAGAGGAACCGTCACGGGTACATGGTGGGCCCGGTACGGTACCCCGGGGCAAGAAGATCGCAGATGATGGCGTTGAGCCTGGCAGGGGACGGATTACCTACCGGTGATTTCATTTGGCACGGCGGATATCCAGAGGATACCGACCGTGGCCGCTAGATTGAGATTTGGATATTTGACATGGATCAGCCGGATGGCTGAGGCTAGAGATATTTGACATGGATATATGAGATTTAGACAGATTTGAGGTGTCGTTGCTGGACACGGATTTTATTGATTTCATGGATATTATGCTGATGTTTAAAAGAAGTTTTCAAAACAAATGAAGGAACAATTCTTATACCTTCATGATGAGATCCTGAGTTGACTCATGTGGCATACATACCTGTTATTGCATCCATGTGACATACTGGTTAGAACCCTGATGATGCATACATACCTGCTAGTACATATAGCCATACCTGTTTTAGAGATGCTAGGATACTTGTGTGCATGCATACGATAGCCTTAGTAAATGTTATTTATTACTCACGAGCTGGCAACTCACCCCCGTTGTGCCCAGCTTTTCTGCAGGTCTGTTCCGTCAGCACTGTAGCGGCAGACACTTTTGCTCATTTTGCCCTTTTTGCTTGGACTCGAGACTTTTGCTCCTAGGTGGGTTGTTATTATTTTGTACCACCTTATATATGCTCATTGTATCTAGAACACTCCATCTACTGTTGCTACTACTGCTACTACTGCTGCCACTGCTACTACTACTATTTCAGCTGTACCAGTTATTTGGATTACTGTATATTGACTTAGAGACGAGATTGTGAGACTTGGGGATATTATGATGTGTTATTTGGGGTCGAGCTCACTTGAGTCGACATGTTATTTTACCCATGCTTCATACTTATTTATGCATATTGTTGTACATTGCGTGGGATTTGTGACCGCCTTGCGGCGAAGAGCTAGCTCCCGCTTGGGGATGCCATATTCATGTTATTTATTTATATTTCGGTTATGCGCCCGTTTGAGGCCTGATTTACAAAGGAAATTCTGCAGAAATTTTGGAAAGAGGAAGGATATTTTAAAAAGGGACTTGATGTGGATTAATGGTGAAAAATGTTTTAAATAAATTGGTTTTCCTTCACTCAAATTCTTAATTGGGTTTTGTATTCTGGGCTTCGGCTTACTTATTTTACGGACGCCTTGAGACGTTTCGTAACTTAAGTGCCGGTCGCGTTCCGTACCTTGCGGGTCGTGACAAAGTTGGTATCAGAGCGATAGGTTTCACCTTTCCGAGTGTAGGATGACCCTTAGTAGATGGAGTAAGTGACTTAAGCAGGGTAGCGTAGCGTACGTATGTCCGCGGCATACTTGCGATGCGGTACTCCGCCTAGGTGACTTTAGGATATACTTGCTTGAAATTCTTTCTTCAATTCCGTGTATCCTACGATCTTATTGCACATATCTTATTTTCCTGTTCCTGTACCAGCTACTATGCCGCCGAAGACTACCAGAGCACAGAGGGCTGCCGCCCGAGACGAAATTCGAGCTGGCTCGTCCGAGACTAGGACTGAGCAGGGTAGTATGCCTACACCGTAGGGACAAACTGATCTGCCTTCCCCAGGCCGTGTGGATAGGCTGGAGACTGGTATGGAGGAGCTGCGACAGATGATGGGGAGTATACAGGAGCTACGTCAGATGGTGGGATCCTTCGTTGCGGCCAGTCATGCACCGAGGCCGGAGGACGTACCCACTACATTCCAGACTACTATGATGCCTGCTTCTACTACTACCACCGTGACCATCCCGGTTTCGCTACAGGATTTCATGAGGCTGAGACCTCCAGTCTTCACGGGTACCGAGGTAGCAGAGGACCCGCAGACGTTCCTTGACAGTTTGGCCAGAATCTGCCGCTCGCTGAGGTGTTCTAATGACCGATGGGTAGAGCTGGCGAGTTTCTGATTAGAGGGCCTCGCACAGATATGGTAGGAGTCCATTCTGAGAGGTCGAGCTGCAGGTCTACCGTCCATGACCTGGACCGAGTTCACAGCAGTTTTTCTAGCCCGTTTCCTTCCGGAAAGCGTTCGTGACGCCAGAGCTCGTAGTTTTGAGACCTTGATCAAGACACCAGGGATGACGGTGTCTGAGTATGACGTCCAGTTTACACAATTGTCCCGATATGCTCCGTATCTGGTGGATACCGAAGCGAAGAGGGTGAAGAGATTCATACAGGGACTTGATGCCCAACTATATCTTGCCATTGGCGCCCAGCAATTCGACACTTATTCAGCAGCTATGGATACGGCATTGCGGATGGAGGCACGTATTTCAGCAACTTCGGCTGTTACCGGGCCGAAGAGGATTCGTACCGGCACGCCAGATCAGAGGCAGCATGCCAGATTCCTTCCGAGAGATAGGGCCGGCAGAGGGTTTGGACACAGTCAGCTGTATGGATCGTATACACAGGGACAGCAGTCGTCGCCAGGATGCTTTAGGTGCGGGAGTCTGCACCATCATATTAGGGATTGTCCAGTAAGACGACAGGGAGCGGCGACAGTTCCGTATGTGACCCTACCACCATCACCGCCCCCTCCTCAGAGAGCTTTACTTCCTGCCACAAGCAATGCTCCATGCCAGCTAGGTGCAACCAGAGGCCGTGGACGCGGCGGACCGATCCAGAGAGGACGAGGAGGCAGAGGTCGAGGCCAAGGATAGCCCGCCATCGGTGGAGGACAGGCCCGAGTGTTCGCTTTGACACAGCAGGATGCGCAGGCATCCAACGCCGTTGTGACAGGTACCTTGCCAGTTTGCTCTTTCGATGCACGGGTATTATTCGACCCAGGTTCCACACATTCGTATGTCTCTTCACACTTTGCACCGATGATGGGTCGTGAGTCGTCATCGTTAGATCAGTCGCTTGTTGTGACCACTCCTGTGGGAGAGTCATTTGTTGCTTGGTACGTGTTCCGATCCTGTACCGTCCGTATTGGCGAGCGAGAGCTGCCTGTCGACTTGATCCTTCTTGAGATGTTGGACTTCGACGTCCTTTTGGGCATGGATTGGTTAGCCACGTGCTATGCGTCTGTAGACTGCCGCGAGAAGACAGTTAGATTTTGTTTTCCCGGCGAATCGGTTTTTGTTGTGAAAGGGGACCGTGGTGCCACCCCTCACATGTTGATTTCTTCTCTTCGCGCTGTTCAGCTGTTGAGAAGGGGATGTCAGGGATTCTTGGCTTATATCAGTGATACTAGAGCTACAGATCAACCGTTGGACTAGGTCCCGGTTGTTTGTGAGTTCCCTGATGTTTTCCCTGATGAGCTTCCTGGACTGCCGCCTGAGCGCGATGTCGAGTTCTGTATTGATTTGATTCCCGGCTCGGGGCCTATTTCTATACCGCCTTATCGGATGGCCCCGGCGGAACTTAGTGAATTGAAGGTTCAGCTGCAAGATTTGTTAGATAAGGGCCTGATTCGACCTAGCGTTTCTCCATGGGGTGCTCCGGTCCTGTTTGTCAAGAAGAAGGACGGAAGTTTACGCTTATGTATCGACTACCGCCAGCTGAACAAGATTACCGTACGGAACAGATATCCGTTACCACGCATTGATGATTTGTTCGACCAGCTTCAGGGTGCGGGTTATTTTTCTAAGATCGACTTGCGATCGGGGTACCATCAGCTGCTAGTCCTACAGGAGGATGTACCGAAGACAGCTTTCCGTACACGCTATGGCCACTATGAATTTTTGGTGATGTCGTTCGGACTCACCAACGCCCCAGCTGCATTCATGGATTTGATGAACCGTACATTCAGGCCGTATCTTGACTTGTTCATCATCGTGTTCATCGACGATATTTTGGTGTATTCCCGGAGCCGAGAGGAGCACGAGCAGCATTTGCGGATTACCTTACAGACCTTGAGGGAGCACCATCTTTTCGCAAAATTTTCCAAGTGTGCATTCTGGTTGGACAGCGTCGGATTCTTGGGTCACGTGATTACGAGAGACGGCATATGTGTGGACCCGAAGAAGATCGAGGCCGTCCAGCAGTGGCCCAGGCCGACATCGGTTACGGAGATCCGTAGTTTTCTAGGCCTTGCAGGCTACTACAGGAGATTTGTACAGGATTTCTCCCGTATCGCTGCACCTTTGACAGGTTTGACCCGGAAGGGAGTTCCTTTCGTTTGGACGGAGGAGTGCGATCACAGTTTTCAGCAGCTACGGACCTGTTTGACTACGGCACCGGTATTATCATTGCCTTCAGGATCAGGCGGATTCGTGGTTTATTGTGACGCTTCACGGGTGGGGCTAGGATGTGTATTGATGCAGCATGACAGGGTGATCGCGTATGCTTCGCGACAATTGAAGAAACATGAACAGAACTACCCCACTCACGATTTGGAGATGGCTGCAGTGGTCTTTGCACTTAAGATCTGGCGACATTACCTATATGGCGAGTCGTGCCAGATATTCACTGACCATAAGAGCTTAAAATATATATTTCAGCAGCGAGACCTGAATCTGAGACAGCGTCGTTGGATGGAACTGGTAAAAGATTACGACTGTGAGATCTTATACCACCCGGGCAAGGCAAATGTAGTAGCGGATGCTCTGAGCAGGAGGCCCGGGGGTAATCTATCTTATATGTGCGCAGTGCAGAGGCAGTCGTCAGCAGATTGGCAGATTTTATGCGACAGCCGAGTTAAGTTCGAGTTCACTCCGACAGGGGGACAGCTTGCGCATGTTCATGCACGTCCGCAGTTACTTGACCGTATTCGAGAGGCACAATCCAGTGATGACCGACTCTCAGAGATCATGGAGCAGATTAGGCAGGGCAGAAATTCTGAGTTCATGATCGACGATCAGGGAGTACTACGATTTAGGACTCGATTGTGCGTACCAGATTCCGAGGGGCTGCGGCGTGAGATTCTTGACGAGGCGCATAGATCTACATACAGCGTTCATCCAGGTTCCACCAAAATGTACCGTGATTTGAGAGATGTCTATTGGTAGGACGGGATGAAGAGGGATGTCACCGACTTCGTATCGAGATGCCTGACTTGTCAGCAAGTCAAGGCCGAGCACCAGAGGCCAGCAGGAGAGTTGCAGCCTTTGCCCATTCCAGAGTGGAAATGGGAGCAGATTTCGATGGACTTTGTTGTGGGTCTACCCAGGACCAGTCGAGGGTACGACTCCATTTGGGTGATCATGGATCGATTGACGAAAGCGGCTCACTTCCTGCCAGTGAAGACCACTTTCAGCTTCGCCCAGTATGCCCAGCTTTACATCGATGAGATCGTATGATTGCATGGCGTACCGACTTGTATCATGTCAGATCGAGGCACCCAGTTTACCAGCCGACTATGGCAGAGACTTCAGGAGGCATTGGGCACTCGTTTGAGTTTTATCACAGCATTTCATCTGCAGACCGACGGACAATCAGAGCGGACCATTCAGACTCTCGAGGACATGCTTCGAGCGTGTGTTTTAGACTTCGGAGGTAGCTGGGATCGTCATTTACCTTTAGTGGAGTTCTCCTACAACAACAGCTTCCAGGATACTATTCAGATGGCACCTTTCGAGGCATTGTATGGGAGGAGATGCAGATCGCCCGTCTGTTGGACTGAGCTGAGCGAAAGCAGTATTTTTGGGCCACAGGTCGTGCAGGAGACGACCGAGAAAGTGCAGTTGATTCGAGACCGGATGAGAGCAGCTCAGAGCAGGCAGAAATCATATGCAGATAGGCGCCGTCGCAGATTGGAGTTCGCGGTTGGCGATCATGTCTTTCTGAGGGTCTCTCCAATGAAGGGAGTGATGCGATTTGGGCGAAAGGGAAAGCTTAGCCCTAGATTCGTAGGTCCCTTTGAGATTCTCGAATGCATCGGTGCGGTTGCATATCGTTTGGCACTTCCACCCAGCTTTTCAGATGTTCATCCCGTCTTCCACGTGTCAATGCTACGCAGATATCTTCATGACCCTTCCCACACGATTCAGCATCAGACCGTTCAGCTTGAGCCCGACCTTTCGTTCACCGTGCAGCCAGTTGAGATATTAGATCGGCAGGTGAAGAAACTTCGATCAAAAGTCCTGCCGTCGGTAAGGGTTCTTTGGCATAGCCCGAATGGTGAGGAGATCACTTGGAAGGCCGAGGGAGAGATGCGGAAGAAATTCCCTTATCTTTTTTTGAAGGTACGCGTAGTTGCATATTTTAAAATTCGGGGACGAATTTTCTTAAGGGGGAAGACTGTAACACCTGAGTCTGTGTTTAGTAGTAGGTGCGTGTTAATGTGGGATGTTTTGGTAAAAAGTTTACCAAAACAATTCATTTCAGCCCCACACATCAGTGCATATCAGCCTATTTCAACAACATCACATCAGCCAAAGTAAAATCAGCAATTGCTGCTGCAACAGCCACCAAACCCCTTGAAAAAAACAGCAGCAGCATCACATCATATCAGCCCATAGCATCATACCAGCCCATATTTTCAACACCCTCATCCATCATCACTCACACCTCACATCAGCTGAAATTGCATCAAATCAGCCACCCAAATTTTCAAACATCAACAGTACACAATCAGCCTATTAACATCAGCTTTTCAGCTACCTAGCCCCTATGAGAATCTACAGCTGCTGCACTACAGTCCCTCCCAATTTCAAAATAAAAACAGCCCCAAACACCACCTTGCTGCTGCTACTTCAGCCCATACTTCACCAAATAAAAACCAACACCAGCAATACCACCATCAGCAACAGCAACAGCAACAGCAACAATTTTTCCATCAGCACCAGCAACAGCAAACATTTTTTTCCATCAGCACGAGCTCTGGTGAAGATCAGATCGTTCCAACCACGTTTTGATGCACCTACCCTCTTCTTCTTCTTCTCCTTTGTTGCAAGAGTCCTAAAGGGTATAACTCTTAAACTTTTCCCATATTGTTTAGATTAGGTGTTTGACTAGCTAGTCTTTGTGATAAATAGAATTTTATGGCTAGAATAGTGTAGTGATGCTAGATTTAGCCATTTTAGAGTGCTTATAGCTTTATGAAACTTTTGTGGTGTTAACCAATCTGTTCAAGCCTAGTTGAGACTCTAAAATTAGAGGATTAGCCTTAATCTGCTAAAATTTCGATAATCTAGCTTAGTTGGTAATTATCGCATGCTTTAGTGGAAATTTTGGGTGAATTAAGAGAATTTTGAGAATGTAATGGTTGTGATGGTTAGAGTAACCCAAGTAGGCGCTGTTGACACCAGTTAACCAGAGAATTTCCGCAGATTTCATAAAAATACCTGATTTATCCGACTTGGCGTAGGTTCTAGTGGGTTTGTGCGCGTCGCGTCGTATCGTGTGCACACGCGTTTGGTTTCACGCACGCGTTTCCTTTATCGATATATCGCGTTTTGCATGACTTTTCCTTATATGGTGACTCTTGTGAATTCTAGGTTCACCGGCAGGGACTTCGAGCACAGCGGAGAAAGGGAAGCACGTGGTCGGACATACCTAACACGGGATCACGGGTGAGTAGATTTAACATCTACGGGGGACGATCGTTTGGATGGCGCAAGTCGCCCGATAGATTTAGTAAACTGGAAAAATAGTAAACTGGATAATCACTTGTGACATTAGAATAATAACACTTGCATGATAATTGCTGCAATTAGATCAATATGTCATACCCATATACGCAAACTCATTTATAGGACACATGCACCATTACCAGGTTTTTATATGCAGCACGAGCACTATTCATGTTGACACACACCCTGGTAATTGCCATGTCACAACACTAGGTAACTGCAAATCTGAAACATGTTAATTGCTTAGAATTGTGCTATTGCAATAAATATATTAAAAGAAATCATAAGAATTGCTATTCTCGTGCAAATGCATTAATTCACTTGCTCATGCGTAGTATAGATCATATATTGCAGATTGATACCTTATGCATTCATTATTATTGACATATGCACCCATGATGATTTCATGAGATTTATGATATTTCTGGATTTTGGGGAAAGCCGCAAGATTTCCAAACTTACGATCTTTTAATATAAAAGTTGCGGTTTTCTAGTGATGTAAAGCGTCGTCCACCATGAGTTTGCTGTGGTTTTCGAGATCCATGTCGAGGAGTAGAGGAACCGTCACGGGTACATGGTGGGCCCGGTACGGTACCCCGGGGCAAGAAGATCGCAGATGATGGCGTTGAGCCTGGCAGGGGACGGATTACCTACCGGTGATTTCATTTGGCACGGCGGATATCCAGAGGATACCGACCGTGGCCGCTAGATTGAGATTTGGATATTTGACATGGATCAGCCGGATGGCTGAGGCTAGAGATATTTGACATGGATATATGAGATTTAGACAGATTTGAGGTGTCGTTGCTGGACACGGATTTTATTGATTTCATGGATATTATGCTGATGTTTAAAAGAAGTTTTCAAAACAAATGAAGGAACAATTCTTATACCTTCATGATGAGATCCTGAGTTGACTCATGTGGCATACATACCTGTTATTGCATTCATGTGACATACTGGTTAGAACCCTGATGATGCATACATACCTGCTAGTACATATAGCCATACCTGTTTTAGAGATGCTAGGATACTTGTGTGCATGCATACGATAGCCTTAGTAAATGTTATTTATTACTCACGAGCTGGCAACTCACCCCCGTTGTGCCCAGCTTTTCTGCAGGTCTGTTCCGTCAGCACTGTAGCGGCGGACACTTTTGCTCATTTTGCCCTTTTTGCTTGGACTCGAGACTTTTGCTCCTAGGTGGGTTGTTATTATTTTGTACCACCTTATATATGCTCATTGTATCTAGAACACTCCATCTACTGTTGCTACTACTGCTACTACTGCTGCCACTGCTACTACTACTATTTCAGCTGTACCAGTTATTTGGATTACTGTATATTGACTTAGAGACGAGATTGTGAGACTTGGGGATATTATGATGTGTTATTTGGGGTCGAGCTCACTTGAGTCGACATGTTATTTTACCCATGCTTCATACTTATTTATGCATATTGTTGTACATTGCGTGGGATTTGTGACCGCCTTGAGGCGAAGAGCTAGCTCCCGCTTGGGGATGCCATATTCATGTTATTTATTTATATTTCGGTTTTGCGCCCGTTTGAGGCCTGATTTACAAAGGAAATTCTGCAGAAATTTTGGAAAGAGGAAGGATATTTTAAAAAGGGACTTGATGTGGATTAATGGTGAAAAATGTTTTAAATAAATTGGTTTTCCTTCACTCAAAGTCGTAATTGGGTTTTGTATTCTGGGCTTCGGCTTACTTATTTTACGGACGCCTTGAGACGTTTCGTAACTTAAGTGCCGGTCGCGTTCAGTACCTTGCGGGTCGTGACACCGACGCGCCGCGATACGCTGAATCACAAAACCCCCTCGCGTATCGCGCGTATCGCGCAAACTAAAAACACCACAAAACGATATATCGTCCCAGATTCTACCCAGGTTACAATATTACAAAATTATATACACCAAGGACCTACATAACATAGAAGATACCCAACCAAAAAAACCTAGCTCCTATCTCCCTGATCTGGCCGCAATTTGCGGCCAGATCGATTATTTCGGCGGCCTGAAGGTTGGCTGGTGGGGTCGGGCTCTGGTGGTGGGCTCAGGGTGTCACTAGAATGCTATGGTCCAATCAATTTTATTCTGGAGTCACTGGGGTAACAGCAGATATCAAAAGCTAAGTTTTGCTTTAAAAAGTCACATTTTGCACAATCATGAAAAATCAGGGTATTTTGGTGTAATCTGTGGTTACCTAGGTTACTTGGCCTTAACAGCACTTAATTAACTTAGTCTAGCCAAAACTAACCTTACTTAAGCAAAGATCACACTAATCACCACAATTATCGCTAAAAACACACAATCTAGCGATAACAACTACCAATTTACACTAATTAAACTAAACCAACGCACAAGTCTAGCATACAAGCAAGTGGAGCTCAGAGTTTATACCTCACTTGACCCTACAGGGCTGGGTCAGGAGAAGAAGAGGAGAAGAAGAAGCTGCCACTGCTGATGCTGATGCTACTGCTACTGCTGATGCTGATGCTTGCTGTTGATGTTGTTATTGTTGCTGATGGTGTTGTTATTGCTGTTGTTGACGTTGTTGATGCTGTGCTGGGGCTGCTGCTACATGTGTTGCTGCTGCTGTTGCAAGGAGCTGCTGTTGTTGCTTGGTGTTGCTGCTGCTGGGGCTGAAGCTGATGCTCTGTTGTTGTTGTTGTTGTTGTATGTTGCTGCTGCTGTGCCTGCAGCTTCTGCTGTTGCTGCTGAAGATGCTAAGGTTGTGTGTGTGTGAGAGTGAATGAGTGAGAAATGAGAGGGTGTTGCAAACAAAAGAAATGATAACAATAGAGAGTCAAGCCCCCATTTCTCTCTCTCTTGGCACATTAAATGCAAGCATGGGCTTGCCATGATGCACCCCTCTCTCTCTCTCATTTAATGCAAGCATGGCATTGCCATGATGCATTCTCTCAAGTCAACCAAAATACATTTTAAATCCTTTTTCCAAAAAAAAAAACCTTAATTAAAATCATTTATCTTAACAAGGAGGGTTTAATCCACCATGGTTGTTAAACATGGTTTAACCCAAACTCTAACCCTAGTTTACATGCACAAGTTTGTGCAAGCTTGGTAAAATTTTTGAAAAATATTTATTAAATTGGAAAAATTATTTGAAAATCAATTTGGTAAACTTTTTATAAAAATCACATATTAAAATATAATTAGCCACTAAACACATCCTAGGGTGTTACAATCTTCTCCCCTTAAAGAAATTCGTCCCCGAATTTAAAATATAAAGCAACGTATACCTTCAAAGAGATGAGGGAATTTCTTCCGCATCTCGCCCTCGGCCTCCCAAGTGATCTCTTCACCATTCGGGCTGCGCCAAAGCACCTTCACTGAAGGCAAGACCTTTGACCTAAGTTTCTTCACCTGCCGGTCCAAGATCACGACTGGCTGCTTGGTGAACGTAAGATCGCGCTCGAGCTGAACGGTCTGATGCTGAATTATGTGCGAAGGGTCATGTAGGTATCTGCGAAGTATCGACACGTGGAATACGGGGTGAACATCTGGGAAGTCGGGTGGAAGAGCCAAACGATAAGCTACTGCGCCCACACGCTCGAGGATCTCAAAGGGACCTATGAATCTGAGGCTAAGCTTCCCCTTCCGTCCAAACCTCATCACTCCCTTCATCGGAGAGACCCTTAGAAACACATGATCGCCAACTGCGAACTCTAGTCTGCGGCGGCGCCTGTCAGCATACGATCTCTGCCTGCTCTGAGCTGTCCTCATCCTATCTCGAATCAGCTGTATCTTCTCAGTCGTCTCCTGTACGATCTGTGGCCCCAAAATACTGCCCTCGCTGAGCTCTGTCCAACAGACGGGCGATCTACATCTCCTCCAATACAAAGCCTCGAAAGGTGCCATCTGAATCGTATCCTGGAAGCTATTGTTGTAGGAGAACTCTATCAAGGGTAAATGATGATCCCAGCTACCACCAAAATCTAAAACGCACGCTCGGAGCATGTCCTCGAGAGTCTGAATGGTCCGCTCTGACTGTCCGTCGGTCTGCGGATGAAATGCTGTGCTGAAACTCAAGCACGTGCCCAAAGCCTCCTGAAGCCTCTGCCATAGTCGGCTGGTAAACTGGGTGCCTCTGTCGGACACTACACGTCGAGACTCCATGCAGTCGCACAATTTCGTCGATGTATACCTGGGCATACTGAGCAAATCCGAAAGTCGTCTTCACTGGCAGGAAGTGAGCCGCTTTCGTCAGACGATCCACGATCACCCAAATGGAGTCATACCCCCGCCTAGTCATGGGTAGACCCACCACGAAATCCATCGAAACCTGTTTCCATTTCCACTCCGGAATGGGTAACGGCTGTAGCTCCTCTGCGGGCCTCTGGTGCTCGGCCTTGACTTGCTGACAAGTCAGGTATCTAGACATAAAATCTGCAATGTCCCTCTTCATTCCGTCCCACCAGTAGACCTCTCTCATGTCATGGTACATCTTGGTGGAACCGGGGTGGACACTGTACACCGATCGATGTGCCTCCTCAAGAATATCGCGCCGCAATCCCTCAGTATCTGGTACGCACAGTCTAGACTCAAATCGAAATATCCCCTGATCATCAATCGCGAACTCGGAGAATCTGCCCTGTCCAATCTGTTCCATGATCTCTGAGCAACGGTCATCCCCGCGCTGTGCCTTGATTAAGTCTAAAAATACTTGTTTACCGCAATCAGAAACGGCGTCGCTTTGCAGCTAGCCGGTGAGTACGGGTCGATCCAAAGAGATGGGTAATTTCCTTAATGTGTTTTTACGAGTTGATTCCAAATGTTGTTTTGGTTGGTTTAATCTAAAACCTAGATCTATTACTAAACTAGATTAATCTAAATTAAAGTCTTGCTGGGGTTAGGTTTAGGGGAAGTTTGGAGATTAAAGGTTTCCTCACCGCTTTCAATGCCTTATTTTAGATCTATTAGATGTTTTAGTAATTATCAATAAAGTGGATAAGAATCTTTTGGGAAGATGTTTCTTCCTCTAGATTCTTGTCCTTCCTTTATCGATAATTATCCTAACCCCCATTGAAAACACGCGCAACCGGGCCTTTATACTACGGTGTCACCGTTACCTCGAGGGGTATGGTGCCATAGGGAGCGGTTGTGCGTGTATGCATGGAGTTCTAATTCTTGTGAAGGGGCATGAAAGGGGTGAGAGATCTCATCTCTCAAACCTTTCCCTAAGGCTAACCCTAACAAGCGAGGATATTACTCGCTCATTAGGGGATGAAAAAACATACTAATTAAAAGAGAATAAAAAGCAAAGAAATAAAATTACTTACTAATTTGATGGCTCCCTCCAAGCAAGAAAGCAGAACAGATCTGAATAAACTCCCAACAATTCTGAAATTTTATTGATTGAAAAGAGGCATAAAGTTTTACAATTTTTGATTACAATTTATAAGCAAACAAGGAAACTAGGGTTACAGACTCTCGCACATATGCAATTACAGATTTGCCCACGGAAAATCCCAACACCCGCACCGACGCACCAACTCAGAAAGTTTGCGCCGACACGGGCATTAGACGGTCGCGGAACCGCGGCAATAGGGCGCTTGGGCCGCGGTTCCGCGGCCCTTTGGTGAGCTCAGCTCACCAAAATTCTTGAGCTGTATTCTGGGCATTTGGGCTTCTTGTTTTTTCACCACTTTTCTCTGTTTGACTTCTGGGTCTTCTACAGATCTTCAGTGAAAACTTGTAAGGATCTTTTGACCGTTTCACTTTCGTCTTTTTGGACCTTGCACTGTTCTTCGTCTCAGCTTGAGTAAGATCCGTCTACTTGTTGGTCAAAAGTCCCTTTTCTGTATCAACTTTCGTCTTTTTCACTGTATTTGCTCCAAGAGCCTGTATCCTGTAACATGCAACAAACGTGCGTCAAGAGTACCTATTTATTTATAAAACGGATAAGAATAGGGGGATGAAAAATGTAATATTATAGTCTGAACAAATACCCCTAAACTTATCTTTTGCTCGTCCTCGAGCAAACTTATTTTTATTCACTAAAATCCTAACCACACTTTCGCAGGGAAACGCGATTGCACTGAGCACGTGCAACAAGCCGTTAAAATTCTAGGTGTTCCTAGTAGGAGGAGTGTTGTCTCCTGAGGGTTTTCAGCGGATTACACCCACAAAATCCTATCAACTCGGCCCATTAACTTTTGTTCTCCAATTAGGTTTTCTAACTAAGAACTCTATTATCTTTTGACTCGCAAATTATCCACCCACATTCTTCACACTTCCTTATTATTTAACTTAAGATTATATATGTTATGTAGACCTACTTAGCTTTCGGCATCTCTTAAGTTTTCCTTCTAGGGTTTCATCTCCACTTAGAAATTTCTATCAACTCTATTAAAGATACAAGTTTTATCTTTCATTCCTTTCTCTTATCTAAACTCTAATCATATATCCCCACGTGTGTGTATCGATCATCCCTACACTTGGAAATTCAAATCAAGCAATCATGCCCTTGTCCGTTGTCCAAAGTACTAATTAGTTGGTGAATTTTTAATGAATTTTGCTTACACATCCTTCATGCGACCGTTAATACTTCTTGAGGTACCAACGACCGATTACAAGATGCGTTAGCACTTTAAAGCATGCTTCCTAGTTTTTGCAACACCCAAGGCTTTAGCAGTGACTCCCAAACCAGTTGGTCTAAGGCACTAGGTGATAAGGCACCCTCGCTAGATATTTTTTCTATTTTTACTGCCTTAAGTAATCACAAAAACCAGTGTCCATTTTTTTTTATTCACTTTTTTTTTTCTTTTATTTTCTTCGTACTAAGGACTTTAGACAAGAGTATTTCAAGGTCTCTTCTACTATTCCAAGTTTCAAGGTGCGTGATTGTGCAAATTGTAGGGTATATATTTTCAGAATCTAGACTTAAGCTAGGAACTAATTTTCAAACTTATACTCTAATAAGAACATCAATACTCTACCCTCATTTTGACTTAGCCCAAGAAGTGAACCCAAAATTTGCCTATTTCTAAATAAACTACAAGGCATATACTTTCTACCGTTAAATTTTAAGGAAGGTTATTTTTAGGGTTTTTTAATTTACTAAGTCTAAGATCTAGTTGTTCCTACCCAGTTAACCTATTAGTCAAACTCAAGTCAATTAGCCAAAATTGAATACAATTATTTTTATAATTTTTGAATTTTTTTTTTAAATTTTTATGGGTTTTCAAATAAATATGCAAATGCAAAAATATGTACAAATGAATGCGAAGGAAGAAGACGTACCGAGCATACCCCCAAACTTGAACTTGACAGTGTCCTCACCGTCATGCTAAACCAATAGGGTCAAAATACCGGCACTTCCCTGTTTATTTATTTATAATTTTTTTATTGTTAAGGAAAACAAAAATATATACAGAAAGGCCCTCCCCCCAAACTTCATTTAAACTATGTTAGACATTATTGCCAAACCTTGCATAGACCAAACGTCAACACTAACCAGTTGAAAAATTTATCAGTAAAGAGTATTGGTTTGTAGAAGAATAAGTTGTAGCGATCCGCAAAGAATTGGGAAAGATAGAAGTGGTGGTATGGAAGGTGTGGAGGTGAATATACAGGAGGTGGTGATGAATCAAAACGAGAATGCAAATGATCAGCAATCAGTGGAATGTTGGCATTCTCGTATCTTCTTAAAAGAAATGGGGGTGGTTCAACTTCTAAAGGAGGAGATTGACTAACCACAATACCCCCAAAATGTTCCTGTGGGTCCTCAATTGACTTGGCATCATCCATCAATTGCATATGATATTCAATTATAAGGGAACTGATCTCCTCGATGTCCGCCATAGTCCAACCGAAAACTTGCCGCCTATCTTGTAAGACTTTTAAAATAGCGTTCTCTTGCTCGAAGGCTAGAGAGGTTGATATTATAATGGGAAAAGTCTCATTCTCACCTATGTAAGCATATTTAAGGTGAGGCGGTAAGGACATGAGTTCGAGTTTCGGAGGCGAAAGAATCATTGCGGAATCTAACTCGAACTCAAAGGACTCCAACACAGGTTCGAAATCACTGCAAACAACCGATTCGGATGGTTCGGTTAACTCATCAAAAGATTCAAAAGACTCATATTCAAGCTGTGAGTCGTCATCATCCGAAAAAGTGAAACTTTCATAATCAATATCGGTTGTGTCAACTGTGGTAGGCTCAAGGAGGGACGCACTAGTGGCGTCAAAACTGTTTTCATCAAACAAGAATCTTTCAAGCTCGCAGTCCTCCTGCGTGATTTCGTGAACAGAGCAAACTTCTCGTGTACTAGTTTTAGGCACGGGGGGCAGACTTCCCATCTTATAAATATTGAACTCACTAGACATCTTCCCAAAGGATAGAGTCATGGAGCCATTGCGACCGTTTATTACAGCATTGGAAGTGGCCAAAAATGGTCGACCAAGAATCACCGGAATTTGGTTTCTTGAGTTAGCAACAGGTTGTGTATCCATAACAATAAAATCAACGGGGAATATGAACTCCCCAACTTTGATCAACACATCCTCTAGCTGACCCCTTGGATGGGTGATTGATCGATCAGCCATTTGGAGAGTACAACGAGTGGGTTTCAACTCTCCAACCCCTAATTGTTCGTACACAGAGTAGGGAATCAGGTTAACACTAGACCCAAGATCTAAAAGTGCTCGATTAATTTTCTTATCCCCAATTGTGATTGAAATCATAGGACAGCCGAGGTCCTTTCGTTTTTGGGGTAAGGTTTGAGGGTGGTTAATAGCATTGCTCACTGCACTAGCCACTAGCACTTTCTTGGGTACTTGAGATGCCTTTCTCTTCGAGGTGCATAGGCCCTTTAAGATTTTCGCGTATGAAGGGACTTGTTGGATAGCATCCAAGAGAGGTATATTTATGCTAACCTGCTTAAATAATTCCACAATCTTCTCCACTTGTGCAGTTGGTTTATTGGGACTCAACCTGTTTGGAAATGGAGCATTTTGAAAATTTGTTGAGTCAAATGTCTGTGGAGTAGAATGTCGAGTAGGAACGGATCCCAGTGTGGATGTGTTCGTGTTGTGAGAAATGGGTCTATTTGTTAGTGTATATGCCCTAGAGGCCATTACTGTATCATACTAGTTTGTATATTACTTAATGGAGGCTTGGGATATTCACCTTGTATAAACAATCTTGCTCAATATAGTAGTATGCTACTTGGTTTGTTTCTACTTCAATGTGTACATGTGCTTATTTTGCGATATCACCTATACGCATTAGTGGAGCCCTTAGGATCTTTGCTTGATTACCAGCGTTGTGATGGCAGTCACACTAGTGGGGGCTGGGTAATCTGTAAGCACATCCTTATACAGGTCCCTAGTCGCAGGACTATCGAGACAGGGCATCGATACTCCGGAGTAGACTAGCGTATGCGCTTCTCATCCCAGTGTGGGAGATGGTCTGTCCCACAGCCATCAGTACGTCGTACTGGAGATAGTATACGGGTGCTCGTTAGGTTACGAGTACACTGGACAGGACTCGTCGGGAACTGACAGGTTGGTATTATACCTATCGTCAGTTATCAGTTCCCAGGTGACATGAGTACAGCTTAGTCCGCTGACTTGACACTGGCACTTCGCCTCAAGTGTGTTCCCACTGCACTTTGATCACTACCCTACCACGGCTCAAAGGAGTCGTGCAAACAGGTAGTGGTTGGGTGCAGTCCCGAAGCACTTGGAGGCAGTGACGGTTAGACATGATTCGTCTCTCCCGGTATTGGGGGTTGACATCGCGCTGTGTCTAGGAGAGCCATTACACGAGCAGTCCCTGGCCAGGGCAAGCGAGATATACTGGTAGGCTTCCAGTGTTATCTCAGGGTGTTTTGGGCTTCACTCCGACACGACTTGTACCGCTATTGGGGGACTGACGTTTTACCGCCCCCTAGGCCCGACATGCGATGTATCAGACGAACAGACCGGACTGTACGGAGAATGTCACATTCAGACTCAGTAGGAGTTCAGATGGGGTTCACCTCGTCAGCCTTCTTGTCGGCATCTACCTGGGGACCGTTACGCACAGCTAGTGCCGCTTGCGGTCTGTGGTTAAACCCACTGCCAGCGTAGTGTCGAGTCTTTAGAGTCCCACACAGAGGGTATTCGCCTCTGGGCAAAACAGAGTAGAGGTCGCATGGTTTTGCGGCAGGGTTCGTTCTCATCCGCGCACTTGTGGACGTTTGGAGTCCGGACGGATTATACTGGCAGGCTCTGGTTTGAGCCAGATACTGGTATATGTTTTGGGGTTGCTTTTATATCTCGGTATTCTTGTTCCTCGGAACGAGAATGCAGGTGTGTATGCACAGTTGCTTGAGGCGGAGGATGAGTTTTTTCATTAGGGTTTCGGAACGGGTGCGTATGCACAGTTGACAGTCATCATTTTCCAAACCCTAATGGATTTATGGATTATCTATTAATAATAGTAATTAAATGAAAATTATGTTATGGTTGATTTTGTTGACTTGTTGACCATGGTTGACTTGTTGACCATGGTTGAATGTTGACCACCATCATGCTTTGCAAGGATACTCCTTGATTCTTGCTTACATTCATTTAATGAAGCATGATAGTGGTCATTCCAAAACTACCATCAACTATTCTCATTTGAATTGTTATTACTAATTAGATAATTCTTTTTCTTTTGATATGGTTGCAAAAAAGGAAAAAGAGAGCTCATTCTTTCATAACCATTCTCTCTCCTCACTTCATCTTCTTCTTCCTCAAGCTCAAGGTGATTCCTTCTCATGTGTTGAGAATCCCTCACCTTGAAAAAGAAAGCACCCCATAGATACTCTCTACTCTCTCTAGGGTTCAAGGTTTAGCAAGCCGGAGATCCTAGTTCACTCAAAGTTCGAGTAAGAGCCCGAAGGTTGAACCCTCAGGTGGATCCATTTTCGACGGAAGAAGGTGACGAGGAAAGAACCATCAACCTCTACAAAGTTTGAAGAAGAAGGAGTTCAAGTTTAGGTATAACCATCTTTCCGAGTAGCTAACTCTCTTTAGCAAGTTTGCTAGTTTTAGTTTAGGAAAAGATCCCGACTTTGTTAGTCCATGTTGCCCCATGCGCTAAAAATTTGATTTTTATACCGTTTCCGCCTCCCCGTAAGAACCGGGGGTCGCAACGTGGACTTACAGTGGTATCAGAGCCTAACTAAACTTAAACTAGCTTGGTAGTGAAGTGTAACGAAGTTCGGAACCGAAAAATCCAAAAACCAAACTTTTACAATACCCTAGTTTCTGTTAAAAATTTTTCTGGTCAAAACAAGTTTTGTTATACACGTAAATTCGGCTCAGGGTTTTGTGTGAACACCCAAGAAAAACGATCCCCTGATTCATTCAAACCGCCGCGGTTCCGCGGCATGAGGTAGGCATTTGCCGCGGAACCGCCGCCGTTTGGAGTCCTCTCGTGATCGGGTTTTGTGCAGTGTTCTCCTGGTAGGGTTTTGGGATTTTTAAGATATATTATATGTGCCCAGATTTTCCAGAACAGAAATTTACTTTTGGGGTCCTATAATTCCGTATTTTTTCCGAACTTCACTGCACTTTGACTATGATGGTTATATCTGTGATGTTTGTATGTATTGAACGTCGGCTAATCGCTATAAGTCGATTAGTCGGGGTTATACATCTCTGTGATCTGTGTTTGATATTGGAATGTGTATATGAATCTGTTGGACTGTCGCGGGTGAATAGCCGGGGTGGATGTGAGATGAGCTTTTGTTTTTTTTCATTCATTTGTAAATGTAAATTGATGTAATAATATTATTTGTATGGCCGCACAACCGAGTCGGGGTTGTAGCCGTCATTGTATAATTCTTTTTACTGTTTTTGCTCCTAGGATAGACCCATGGAGGGGTGCACAAACTACCGAGTACTTGGCGGGTAGTTTGCCGCACCCGTAGGGGTCTTGGGTGGGGTATTTGCTATTCACCGCGACCGTGTAATCCGCTTTTCGTTGCAGGCTCGAACGGATTGCGGATTGCTAGTATATCCAATGTATTCATCTGTGATCTGTAATGTCTATCATTGCTTTATATTTAGGCGTTGCTTATGTTTTACAGCCGCGCTAGCCCAGCCCCCGCTCTGTCGTTAGTTAAGTAACCTAACGAGTGATGACGGGACCCCGTGGCGAATGCGAATGGCATAAGCGTACGTCATATTTTGGTTGTTTTCGGCAATGGTAGGATTAAATGATGGGACGCATTAAAAGAACTAATGCAAGAATATCACGCATTAAAAGAACTAATACAAGATAATAAACCAAGTTAAAGTCGTTGGAACACTTTCAAAAAGCCACTCGGTTCTTTTCAAAACTAACTTTTAAATGCGGAGCTTGAGCCACTCCTTCTAAAAGCTATCTCGTTCCATCGATTATATCAAGTTCACTACGTTCACGGTTTCGCCAAAACCATTCGTAGCCCTCCATCATTTCAGTTAAATATACGGTAGTATTCAAGCTATGTATTTTGACCTCACGCCAAGGCATAGTGATTGGTAGCTGCCGGATATTTATCTGTTGCATAGATAGAATGCGTTGGTTTGAGACAGTCGTACCGCCATTTTGGCCTACGTCAAGGGTAGGTACGGGTGGGTTCAAATCAACCGGGATAATGATGGGAAGAACTTGACATGTGACTTATGACATTTTGACCTCACGCCAAGGTCATAAGAGCATGGGGCAAAAATCCACATCGGGAGTTTCACAAGTACTGAAACTTGCTAGATTTGCATACCATTTGGAGTGTGATGATTCTGGTAGGATTCATTCAGTTTCATCACGCGATGATATTTGGATCCCGATCCTACTGTGAGTATATGCTACTCCTCGGGAAATTTCTCACTAAACGATCAATGCTATAAACCTAGTAGGTGCCTAGAAAGGTGTTAGCGGGGCTACGCCCCCAGGGAAAAGAGGTTCTTAAATTAAGGAACTTCGCGAAAGCGTTGGAAAACCTCCCTCGAAGTACCGACACTAGCCTGGCTGAACGGTTAAGCAAGTATTGTGCGGTGGGATTAATCCCGGCTAATTCTTCCTTTGTGGTTTGAGGAGGGATTCGAGAGACAGTGGGAGCCATCCTGTTTAGACAAATTAAAAACCATTCTAAACTTGCAAGAGCATCGTGCTAAAGTGTTTCTTCTCTCCCCCCTGCAGCGACCAAATTCGAAATGACTGGACTTAAGTTACTTCTAGATAAAAACATACTGACAGGGCCAAACTACAAAGATTGGCTCAGGAATGTAAAATTGGCAATCACTTACGACAAGCTGGGGTATCTTCTTACCACCAAAGCTCCCCCCGTCCCAGGTCCCACCTCCAGCGTCGCGGATAAGGAAATCCGTAAGACTTGGGAGATTGATTGCGCGAAGGCCAGGTGCCTCGTGCTTGCCTCTATGGACAACGAACATCAGAGGAGGCATGAGAATATGGACCTCGAGTCCATATTTCTCCATACAAAAGAACTGTATGGAGAGCAGTCTCGTATCGCAAGATACGAAGTGTCGAAGAAGTTATTTTCGACAAAGTTGGCCGTCGGATCATCGGTAGCGGACCACGTGCTTAAGATGATTGGCTACACTGAGGAGCTCGCGGAACTTGGGACCACGTTGGACAGTGAACTCTATACAGATTTAATTCTCCAGTCCCTTCCATCCACTTACGCCCAGTTTATACTGAACTTCAACTTACAAGAAAAGGAAGTTGAACTTTCAGAACTCCTCAACCTGCTGAGGAGCGCAGAGGGCACCCTACAGAAGGGTAGGGAAACACCCGCTTTGTTTGTAGGAGGATCTTCTTCCTCTAGGTCCAAGGCGAAAGCCAAGGGAAAGAGGAAGAAAGCCCCCGCCAAACCAAGAGGCGGTGTTAGTAAAGTGGGTACGAAGGGAAAGGAAAAGGCAACAAAGATAGCGGGGAAGCTTGTGGGTAAAGAGGAATGCTTCTATTGTCACAAGAGTGGACACTGGAATAAAGATTGCAGGGCTTGGAAAGCCAGGACACAGGAACTGAAGCAGGTTGCGGCTTCAGCTTCAGGTGTGTATGTTATTGAAAACTGTCTTTCTATAAACTCTACTTCCTGGGTATTGGATACCGAATCAGGATCTCATATCTGTAATTCTTTGCAGGCGTTGAGAAACCGTAGGGTTTTGAAGGCAGGTGACATGACCCTCAGAGTTGCGAACGGAGCTAGCATGGATGCTAAAGCCGTGGGGGACTATCACCTGGGAATGTCAGATGGGCATGTTTTGGTTTTGCGTAATTGCTTTTTTGTACCCAACGCAACTTGTAATATCATTTCTGTATCTTTGGTTTCTAAAGAAGGTTATGAATTTGCGTTTGTAAGTAATGTTGTAAACATTCACCTTAATCAAGTTCTGATTGGGTCAGGTACATTGAGCAATGGTATATACGTATTAAACCAACCACAGATTTTCAATGTCCAGAATACACACAAAAGAAAGTCTCCAGATATCAATCAGACTTTCTTATGGCATTGTAGACTGGGTCACATCAATGAGAGAAGGTTGACTAAGTTACATACAGAAGGATATTTGGATCCGTTCGAATATCAATCATATGCCACTTGTCAATCCTGTCTCAAAGGAAAGATGACAAAGACTCCGTTCACTGGACACGGAGTAAGAGCGAGCGAGCTCTTGGGACTCGTACACAGCGACGTGTGCGGTCCAATGTCTACACATGCACGAAGCGGTTATTCTTACTTCATTACTTTTACGGATGATTTTTCAAGGTACGGTTATGTCTTCTTAATGAAACATAAGTCCGAAGCTTTTGAAAAATTCCAGGAATATAAGAATGAAGTTGAAAAACAAACCGGCAAAAGTATCAAGATTCTAAGATCGGATCGAGGTGGAGAATACTTAAGTGCCGAGTTCCTGAATTACTTGAAAGAGAATGGGATTCTCTCTCAGCTTACTCCTCCATACACTCCGCAACATAACGGTGTATCGGAGAGACGGAACCGGACCCTATTGGATATGGTACGGTCCATGATGAGTAACGCTGAGTTACCACGATCATTCTGGGGGTATGCGCTAGAAACAGCTGCATACCTTTTGAACCGAGTTCCTACTAAGACTGTGCCTACCACACCATATGAGTTATGGAGTGGGAAGAAACCCTATCTTCAGTACCTGAAGATTTGGGGATGTCCAGCTTATGTCAAAAAGCAGCATACGGACAAGCTCGAGGCACGCTCAGTACTGTGCAAGTTTGTGGGATACCCAAAGAACTCCAGGGGGTATCTTTTCTATTACGCAGAGGAACAAAAAGTCCTTGTTTCTCGTAATGCCCATTTTCTGGAACATCAGTTCTTAGAAAAAGAAGTAAGTGGGAGCGCAATAGAACTGGAAGAAATTCCAGAACCACAGACTATTACTGAAAGCTTAATGGAACCAGAGGGTTCAAAAGAACAGGACATTCCTATGCCGCTCTGCAGAAGTAGTAGGCAGTCTCATCCGCCCGAGAGATACTACGGTTTTCTCATAGACGGGGATAGAGAGGATTGCATCATAGACTATGATGAGCCTACTAGCTTCCAGCAGGCCGTTCAGAGCATTGACTCGGTAAAATGGCTGGATGCAATGCGGACCGAAATGGAGTCCATGTACACCAACAAAGTATGGACGTTGGACATTGCTCCAGACGGGGTAAAACCCGTAGGATGCAAGTGGATCTTCAAAAGGAAGATTGGTGTAGATGGACAGGTTGAGACCTATAAAGCTAGACTTGTAGCAAAGGGTTTCCGTCAAAGACCTGGTTTGGACTATGACGAAACCTTTTCTCCAGTGGCTATGCTGAAATCCATTCGGATCTTTCTTGCCATTGCTGCCTTCCACGATTATGAGATTTGGCAGATGGACGTAAAAACCGCTTTTCTAAATGGAAATTTAGAGGAGTGTGTCTATATGGATCAGCCAGAGAGTTTCATTCAGAGTGGGAGCAGCGGAAAGGTGTGCAAGTTGCTTAAGTCCATCTATGGACTAAAGCAGGCATCGTGGAGTTGGAACATCTGTTTTGATGAGACGGTCAAGGAATTTGGCTTTATCAAAAATCCAGATGAACCATGCATCTATAGTAGATTTGTAGCGAGAACTGTAGTATTCCTCATTTTATACGTGGATGACATTCTCTTAATAGGAAATGACATTCCTATGCTACAATCTGTCAAGGGGTTCTTGTCACAAAGCTTCTCCATGAAAGACCTGGGTGATGCTTCGTACATCCTGGGGATCCGGATCCATCGTGATAGATCCAAGAGGATATTAGGACTTTCACAGTCCAGGTACATTGACACTATACTGAAAAGATTCAGTATGGAAGATTCCAAGCGCGGTAACCTACCGGCTTGTCACGGGATCACCCTCTCTAAAGAGATGTCTCCCAAGACTGATTTGGAGAGGGATCGCATGTCTATTATACCCTACGCTTCTGCAGTAGGCTCTATAATGTATGCGATGTTGTGTACCAGACCGGATGTAGCTTATGCACTGAGTGTATTAAGCCGGTATCAGTCAAACCCTGGGGATAAACACTGGATAGCAGTAAAGAACATTCTCAAGTACCTGAGAAGGACTAAGGAGATGTTCTTGGTGTATGGCGGAAAAGACCTCCAGATCGAGGCCTTTGCTGACTCCAGCTTCCAGAGTGACAAGGATGATTCCAAGTCCATGTCGGGTTTTGTCTTTACCCTCAATGGAGGGGCGGTATGTTGGAAGAGTTCCAAACAGGAAACCGTTGCAGACTCGACTATGGAAGCGGAATACATCGCTGCATCTGATGCCGCAAAAGAAGCTGTCTGGATGAGGAAGTTCTTGAAAGAACTTCAGGTGGTTCCGTCCATTGTTGACCCAATACCTCTGTATTGCGACAACAACGGGGCTATAGCTTTAGCGAAGGAACCCAGGTCCCATCAGAGATCCAGGCACATCTTGAGGCGGTATCACCTGATCAGGGAGATCGTGGATCGCAAGGAGATCGAGGTTCGGAGGGTTGCTTCAGAAGAAAACACTGCAGATCCATTCACCAAGGCCCTACCCCAGACTCAGTTCGAGCGGCTGATCGAGATGATAGGTCTTCGATACGCCAGTACATGGCCTTAGTGCAAGTGGGAGATTGTTAGTGTATATGCCCTAGAGGCCATTACTGTATCATACTAGTTTGTATATTACTTAATGGAGGCTTGGGATATTCACCTTGTATAAACAATCTTGCTCAATATAGTAGTATGCTACTTGGTTTGTTTCTACTTCAATGTGTACATGTGCTTATTTTGCGATATCACATATACGCATTAGTGGAGCCCTTAGGATCTTTGCTTGATTACCAGTGTTGTGATGGCAGTCACACTAGTGGGGGTTGGGTAATCTGTAAGCACATCCTTATACAGGTCCCTAGTCGCAGGACTATCGAGACAGGGCATCGATACTCCGGAGTAGACTAGCGTATGCGCTTCTCATCCCAGTGTGGGAGATGGTCTGTCCCACAGCCATCAGTACGTCGTACTGGAGATAGTATACGGGTGCTCGTTAGGTTACGAGTACACTGGACAGGACTCGTCGGGAACTGACAGGTTGGTATTATACCTATCATCAGTTATCAGTTCCCAGGTGACATGAGTACAGCTTAGGCCGCTGACTTGACACTGGCACTTCGCCTCAAGTGTGTTCCCACTGCACTTTGATCACTACCCTACCACGGCTCAAAGGAGTCGTGCAAACAGGTAGTGGTTGGGTGCAGTCCCGAAGCACTTGGAGGCAGTGACGGTTAGACAGGATTCGTCTCTCCCGGTATTGGGGGTTGACATCGCGCTGTGTCTAGGAGAGCCATTACACGAGCAGTCCCTGACCAGGGCAAGCGAGATATACTGGTAGGCTTCCAGTGTTATCTCAGGGTGTTTTGGGCTTCACTCCGACACGACTTGTACCGCTATTGGGGGACTGACGTTTTACCGCCCCCTAGGCCCGACATACGATGTATCAGACGAACAGACCGGACTGTACGGAGAATGTCACATTCAGACTCAGTAGGAGTTCAGATGGGGTTCACCTCGTCAGCCTTCTTGTCGGCATCTACCTGGGGACCGTTACGCACAGCTAGTGCCGCTTGCGGTCTGTGGTTAAACCCACTGCCAGCGTAGTGTCGAGTCTTTAGAGTCCCACACAGAGGGTATTTGCCTCTGGGCAAAACAGAGTAGAGGTCGCATGGTTTTGCGGCAGGGTTCGTTCTCATCCGCGCACTTGTGGACGTTTGGAGTCCGGACGGATTATACTGGCAGGCTCTGGTTTGAGCCAGATACTGGTATATGTTTTGGGGTTGCTTTTATATCTCGGTATTCTTGTTCCTCGGAACGAGAATGCAGGTGTGTATGCACAGTTGCTTGAGGCGGAGGATGAGTTTTTTCATTAGGGTTTCGGAACGGGTGCGTATGCACAGTTGACAGTCATCATTTTCCAAACCCTAATGGATTTATGGATTATCTATTAATAATAGTAATTAAATGAAAATTATGTTATGGTTGATTTTGTTGACTTGTTGACCATGGTTGACTTGTTGACCATGGTTGAATGTTGACCACCATCATGCTTTGCAAGGATACTCCTTGATTCTTGCTTACATTCATTTAATGAAGCATGATAGTGGTCATTCCAAAACTACCATCAACTATTCTCATTTGAATTATTATTACTAATTAGATAATTCTTTTTCTTTTGATATGGTTGCAAAAAAGGAAAAAGAGAGCTCATTCTTTCATAACCATTCTCTCTCCTCACTTCATCTTCTTCTTCCTCAAGCTCAAGGTGATTCCTTCTCATGTGTTGAGAATCCCTCACCTTGATAAAGAAAGCACCCCATAGATACTCTCTACTCTCTCTAGGGTTCAAGGTTTAGCAAGCCGGAGATCCTAGTTCACTCAAAGTTCGAGTAAGAGCCCGAAGGTTGAACCCTCAGGTGGATCCATCTTCGACGGAAGAAGGCGACGAGGAAAGAACCATCAACCTCTACAAAGTTTGAAGAAGAAGGAGTTCAAGTTTAGGTATAACCATCTTTCCGAGTAGCTAACTCTCTTTAGCAAGTTTGCTAGTTTTAGTTTAGGAAAAGATCCCGACTTTGTTAGTCCATGTTGCCCCATGCGCTAAAAATTTGATTTTTATACCGTTTCCGCCTCCCCGTAAGAACTGGGGGTCGCAACGTGGACTTACACCGTTCAAGTTAGAAGAAGTAGAGCCGTGTGATGGGTGGAGAATAGGCTCTAAAGAAAAAGGTGAAGAAGAAAGTGAAGAAAATGAAGAAGGGGAAGATGACGATGGAGAAAAAGAAGAAGAAGAAGAAGAACCACCGGCGGGGATGTCATCACTAGTTCCCACATTATTTTGCAACACTCTTCCGGATCTCAACGTGGTCACCGCATTTACATTGTGATTGGGATATGCGTTTTGTGTGTGACCGGGATTTGACAATGGTTGAGATGGAAGCTTTCCCTTTTGTCTCTCGCTCAACGCAGAAGTTAATTGTGCAATTTGTGCCTCAATAGATTTGATACTTTGATCGTGTGAGGCATTGTTATGCATCAAAGATTGAACATAATTTTCAAATCTTGCTGCGGATTCTGTAGATTGCTTGAGAAATGCATCTAGACTTTTTTCGAACAAGATAACCTAATCATCATTTGGTTGAACCAAATTGTTCGTTTGATTTGTATAAAGTTGTTGTTGGAAAGGTTGCTGGTTTTGAGTTTGTGGAGGTGCTTGTTGTTGTTGTGGAGGAGGAGGTCTTTGAAAATTGTTATTTCCTTGGACTTGTTGATTTTGGTTCCAAGCAAAATTTGGGTGACTCCTCCACCCCGGATTGTATGTCGAAAAGTACGGATCATTTCTTTGTCGTTGCTGAAATGCAGCATTGACTTGATCTTGTCCTTGAATAGGTGCATTATAAGGACACTCTTCGGTTAGATGTGATGGATTCGAACAACAAGCACAAACAGTTCGTGTGGGTAAAACAGGGGCAGGAGAAGACGATGAGATTTTGGTCTCAATGGCTTCTAGCTTTTTCATAAGTGAGGCCATCTCTGCCTTCATAGCAATCGACATATCCACTTGATGTATGCCTGCCCTAGATTGACCACTAGAAGAAGATGATGTGGTCTTGGTACTCTCCCACCGTATTGTTTGCTCACTAAGATCCTCAAGAAACTGCCACGCTTCGTCGCTAGACTTGGAAAGAAAATGACCTTGACATATAGTTTCTAGCAACTGCTTCGTTGCCGAGTTCAATCCCTCGTATAATGTTTGGCAAAGTTGCCAACTTTCGATCCCATGATGAGGGCATTGAACGAGTAGGTCTTTAAATCTCTCGAACCACTTCCAAAATGGTTCGGAAGGAAGCTGTGAAAATTGTATAATCTCGTTACGGATTTTAGAAGTTTTGTGATGAGGACAGAACTTTTTCAGAAAAGCTCTCACAAACTCGTCTCAATTTCTAATGGAATGTGATGTGGTGCTGTATAGCCACTTCTCGGCTAGGTCACATAAGGTGAAAGGAATGATCCTTAGCTTTATAGCGTCATCACTTAATTGGGTCGTTTTCATCATAGCGCACACATTTTGGAATTTATTAATAAAAATATATGCATCTTTAGATTCCAAACCATGAAATTTTGGCAGCATATTGATGAAATGTGGTTTTATTTCAAAATTGTCCCCATTTGCCGGTAGGGGTGAAAGACATGTAGGTAAAGAAGCGCGGACGGGGTAGAAGAGATCCTGGAGCGCAATTCGTGCGGGCGCTACAACAGGCGGAAGATTCGGGTTATTCGCACTTAACGGAGGTGGAATCATTCCCGTCGGTAAGGTATCGTTGGGGTTGAATCCCGACATACCTTCGAAAGAAGAATTTGAAGGTGGAGGTAAGGAAATGGAGGGAATTTCGAGTTCGGTGCCGAAAGGTTCGTCGGTCGGTACCAACGAAACACGGACTAATCGGGCGTTAGTATCCCTAGTCCAAAGTGACATACACTAAATGAGTAGTGTAGTCAGAAAAAAAAATGAAAGACAGAATGTGGAGGTAAGAGAACGTCAATGGAGGGAAGTGGTGGAAGTGAGCTGCAAGTTTTCTTAGCGACAAGTTGCAAGTTTTGAAAAGATTTTTTTTTATGTGAGAGTTTTGCAAAGAAGTTTTGAAAAGAGACTCGTGACACAAATGTATCAACCACACATGCACAATCAGGCCTAGATGTAGGGTCACCTAGGTCTGCTAGACAGCTCCTAACTGGGGCTAGAAATAGGACCTCAAACCGCCTCTTCACCGACACTGAGGCCAGGTAAGTGGGAAGGAACCACAGTAGTGGGCCTAATTAAAAACCACTAGCCTAGACACCGCAAAGTCAGTTAGGATAAACGGTCGATGCCTATACTAGTCCTTTTCCTATTGAGCTCGATGTCCTTAGGTCTGAGTCTAGTATTTTTTAATTAATTGTGGTCAATGCACATGCTTTAGGTGTTTTCTGAGGTCCTGGAAAGGGTGATGAAATCCCCACCCAATCTGAGTTTGGTCAATTAGCCCCTTAAAGTCCGATTAAATTATGCAAAACAATAAAATTCACTTGCAATCAATTTTTTAGCGCGGTGCAAAGAAACCTGCAGAAAATCTGTTATTTAGAAGGGGGAGAAAGAATTTTTAGCGCAAAGAATTCCTGCAGAAAGTTTTTACAGAGAGATATATGGAGGTCGCAGAAGAGGGGTACAGAAAACAAACTAGCTAAATTTGATGTGCTGAAGAGGCAAAAGGGCCGCGGTTCCGCGGTCTGGGGTGCTCCTTGGCCGCGGTTCCGCGGTCTGGTGAGGAGATCAGGCTCGGAAAAAATTGTGCTGCACCCATGTACCACTCCTCCTCTGTTCTGATGTGATTTTTCCTGATTTGCCCTCTGTAAATTTTCAGATCCGCGATTCCTCGCTGTTCCTGCAAGATTCAAAAGATACACCCTTCAAACAGATCAAAATTGATAATTTTTTTTATTTCTTTTTTTTATTTTCAGATTTTTATAATTTTTAAAATTTATATCAACCCGAAATCACACAAAAGAAATTTTACGCCATCCTCGGCAACGACGCCATTTGATTAAGTCAAAAAATACTTGTTTACCGCAATCAGAAACGGCGTCGCTTTACAGCTGGCCGGTGAGTACGGGTCGATCCACAGAGATGGGTAATTTCCTTAATGTGTTTTTACGAGTTGATTCTAAATGTTGTTTTGGTTGGTTTAATCTAAAACCTAGATCTATCACTAAACTAGATTAATCTAAATTAAAGTCTTGCTAGGGTTAGGTTTAGGGGAAGTTTGGAGATTAAAGGTTTCCTCACCGCTTTCAATGCCTTATTTTAGATCTATTAGATGTTATAGTAATTATCAATAAAGTGGATAAGAATCTTTTGGGAAGATATTTCTTCCTCTAGATTCTTGTCCTTCCTTTATCGATACTTACCCTAACCCCCATGGAAAACACGCGCAACCGGGCCTTTATACTACGGTGTCACCGTTACCTCGAGGGGTATGGTGCCGTAGGGAGCGGTTGTGCGTGTATGCATGGAGTTCTAATTCTTGTGAAGGGGCATGAAAGGGGTGAGAGATCTCATCTCTTAAACCTTTCCCTAAGGCTAACCCTAACAAGCGAGGATATTACTCGCTCATTAGGGGATGAAAAAACATACTAATTAAAAGAGAATAAAAAGCAAAGAAATAAAATTACTTACTAATTTGATGGCTCCCTCCAAGCAAGAAAGCAGAACAGATCTGAATAAACTCCCAACAATTCTGAATTTTATTGATTGAAAAGAGGCATAAGGTTTTACAATTTTTGATTACAATTTATAAGCAAACAAGGAAACTAGGGTTACAGACTCTCGCACATATGCAATTACAGATTTGCCCACGGAAAATCCCAACACCCGCACCGACGCACCAACTCAGAAAGTTTGCGCCGACACGGGCATTAGACGGCCGCGGAACCGCGGCAATAGGGCGCTTGGGCCATGTTTCCTGATTTAAAATCAGGAAAGCCTACGGAAAAGGCTTCAGAAAAGGGTCACGTGCTTACACGTGACCAGCAGTCACGTGTTGTCACGTGACATCTAAAAGCATCGGCAAGGCAAATTCAGTTTCCCAACTGCATCGAAGAAAAAGGCTTCAGAAAGGGTCATGTGCTCCCACGTGACCAGGGTCACGTGTTGGCACGTGACACTCAAATGCGGCAAACTCAATTCCCTGATTGGATCAAGAAAAAGGCTCCAGACGAGGGTCACGTGCTCACACGTGACCAGAGGTCACGTGGTGGCACGTGACAGCTAAGCAGCGACCAGAAAGCAGAGCGCAGAAAGAAAGAAGATGGCTCGTTCCAAGGGGGTCACGTGCCCACACGTGACCAAGGGTCACGTGGCCACACGTGACCAGCTTTCAAAGCCTATCTGTTAACAGAATTAAATTCTGAGAAAAGACCTCTTAAATCTTTCCAAAGCAACCGATTGAATTAAAGATTTAAAGGTGATTAAATATCATCTATCTATGGGAAAATCTCGAATTTGGAAAGATTTCCCCGTAAAATCTAACCGAAATAACAAAGGAGAATCTCTGGATTTAAAATCCAATGGTGAATAAAATTCACCTAATAATCCAAAGGTCCAAAACGAATGATGGATACAAATCAAATCTCTTGATGAAAGATTCATCAAAAACTAATTGACTCGGACGCTTCTCCTATAAATAGGAGCCAAGAGACACACAAGAAGAGATATGCAGAGGGAAGAAAAGAGAGAGAGCCTTGATACTTTGGAGGAATTTGGATCTTCTGCAAAAGAAAACTCTAGGTAAGAAAAGGAAGGCTTTTTGAAAGAAAAGAGAATTTAATTCTCAACAGAGTTTGACTCTGATATAAATACAGAAGAACATAGTTCTCTCTTTGGTGGAGGATCTGTAAAGTGCACATCTCCCCTTAAGTTGAGAATTTAATTCTCAATGGGTTGAGATCCTGCCATGCAGATCCAAAGCATAGAGAGGGAATGGAAGCACGAGAATTTAATTCTCACAGAACTATAGGAATTTAATTCCTTTAAAATAAAATTAGGGTCGACCCTGTGTTATGGGAATTTAATTCCTTCAGAATGAAAAGAATCAGGGTTTAACCCTGGTTAAGAACTTAGTTCTGTTAAAACAACAGGAATTTAATTCCCTTAATCTCATTCCCCAGAATAATTCTTTAACAGAGAGTGGGAGTTTAACTCCTTAAAGCTTTTATTAGGGTTTAACCCTATTCGGTTCTTCACATATATGAGGAATTTAACTCCTACAGAAAATTCAGAGTTCAACTCTATTCCAGAATATGAACCTTCAAAAGGAAGTAGGAATTTAATTCCTCTGAAATTATTGCCAGGGTTCAACCCTACGAGGAATTTAATTCCTGAAAGGGATTAACAGATCTTCTAAAAAAAACATACATAGAGGCAGGGTCACGTGTCACCACGTGACCCCCAAAAAGATCCACAGAAAAGCCCCTTTGAGGCAGTGCCTCACGTGACCCACGTGACCCTTGGCAGAGGCTTTAACATACTCTATTTAAACACCCGTCACGTGATGGCAGGTGATGCTCCAAAAGATGCGATATTCTCAGCAGAACAAATGAAGGGAGGGCGCCGTCACGTGCTACCACGTGACCCCTCTTGCCTTAGCGTCTAACGCTAAATTGAAACCCCTGAATCCAGTGTTAAAACACTGTTTGGCCTTAGTGTTCAACACTAATCAAAGAGCTTTATTTGCAGTGTTCAACGCTGATTACCTTAGTGTTTAACACTAATTTGAGATCTCTGCTGCCAGTATTTTGATCTGTTTTAGTGTTTAACACTAATTTGAAAGCCTTGTTGCTGGTGTTTAACACCAACTATCTTTTAGTGTTAAACACTAACTTATCAATCTCATTCCCAGTGTTCAACACTGATTGGTCTTTAGTGTTTAACACTAGGCATTGGCCCAATTGGCTAAATGGCCAGAGGTAAAGCTTCTCCTTCAATGGACCAATAGAGGGCCAATATTTTGGACTTAGCCCAAACTGGCCATAAGTCCTCAAATCATCTTGAACTGAGCACATCTGCTCTTTCAATCCACTCATTGGTTCAAGGGTACATCTCTGAACTCCTCTGATATTTGTCGTTGTAATCCTTCAACGTCTTCAGAGAGGTGACGGGTCCCGACAACCACACATCAACACGGACTGTGGGGTCCTTAAACTCATGGACTTATGCGTCCCTAAACCAAGATACGGACTGTGGGGTCCTTAAACCCGCGGACTTATGCGTCCTTAAACCCATGGACTTATGTGTTCTTAAACTACTAATGGACCACCATGTCCCTAAACTGGCGATGGACCACCATGTCCCTAAACTGGCGATGGACCACCACGTCCCTAAACTGGCGATGGACCACCATGTCCCTAAACTGGTAATGGACCACCATGTCCCTAAACTAGAACTTGGACCACCATGTCCCTAAACTGGTAATGGACCACCACGTCCTTAAACTGGCAATGGACCAATATGTCCCTAAACTGGAACAATAGAGCCCAAACGCTCTTTTGTCGGATCTAAACGATCCCGTTAAGTCGATCTTAGTCCCAAACTGGACTAACGTATCCTTAACAAACGTTTAAGTTGATCTTAGCCTCAAATATGGCTAACGTATCCTTAAACCTTCAAACAGACTGGACTATGAATCCTTCCAATCAACTTTGGTTCAAGGGTACATCTCGGAACTCCTTTGATAACTGTCGTTGTAATCTTTCAACGCCGCCAGAGAGGTAACGGGTCCCGACGACCATACGTGCAATGGACCACTATGTCCCTAAACTGGAACAATAGAGCCCCCAAATGCTCTTTTGTCAGATCTAAACGATCCCGTTAAGTTGATCTTAGTCTCCAGTTAGACTAACGTATCCTTAACAAACGTTTGAGTTGATCTTAGCCTCAAATATGGCTAACGTATCCTCAAACCAAACCCCCAAACCCAAATCTAAGATAATACGGATTTGGACTAGTCCACGGCCTATGGGTGACGACATAACTCGGTCTCCGTAAACAATCCACGGGCAACAAAACATAAAATAAACACACACGACACGAAGTGACCATCTGGAGAAGGAGAAAGTTGTTACCGCGATGCAGTAGCGTAATTAACTGCAGGGGCTTGTGCCTGCAGGGAAGAGCGTCCCCACAATCAAAAACCCCTCAAGCGAGGGGGAATCTGACGAAGTCTGCTACATCGGACGCATCCATTCAAACCTTCGATGTATGGTGCCATAAATCAACTTGGCATCTTCGGAGAGGTGAACGGATAGCACCAATTAGCATCTACCCCGAATCTCAGTGCCAAGACATCGCAGTCTTGTGCGCCGTCTTTCGGAGGGGAACAGATTCTGGCACGCCCGGTGGGACCTTTTCCTCTTTCCACTCCACACTTCGTGTGTCGTGATTCGCGAACCAATCGCGGTTCGCTAATGGTTGCCCTTGGGTTTCAAGATACTGAGACTTGGCGTCTTGCTTATTGGAAAAAGCAAAGAATCGATGGCTTCTACTTCTGCGAAACGCTCCAACTGCTCGGACTGTAATTGCAACCAACGCTCTGCCTCGCCAGGAGATATAGCTTACGGACCCCAAGCTGCTTCGCTATTCACAATGCCCGTGGAACAGGTCACTCGAGCCACCACAGGATTGTTTTTTGGGACCATGCTCCCACCGACAAGCTTCACCGCGCCGGTGCTGACGGAGGAAGCTCTCAAGAAGTCGGTCTTTGATCGTCTTACCCCTGCCGCGGCCCCTCTCAACGGGTCGCCCAACACCAGCGCCTCGGTCTTCTCTAGATTGGGCCAAGACTCCTGTGGACCCACAATGAGGCCTACAATCCCAGAGAAGGTTGCTTCTAAAAAAGTGACCGGTCCTGCTCCTGAAATTGTCAAAGCGGCTTCCCCCGCCACAAAGTCGGTCTTTACAAGATTGACGGCTCCAGCTCCCGCTCCTGCTATCCAAAGGACGTCGGTCTTTGATAGGCTAACACCAGCAACGACCCCCCAGCTACACAGGGGGCAAGACGAAGCTATTCTCACCGCTGAACCAACGCCGCCCGCTCGACACGCTCGACGTCGCCACTGGCGCCGAGTAAGGAAGGCTGGGGGCAACTCCTCCTCTGGGCTAATTCCACCAGTCCCGATGGTAGAAGTTAATGCTGCTGTTCCAACTGGGAACAGCTTTGAGATGCTAAATAAGGTGCGTAGGAATTCTCCTACCGCGATGCTAAAGAGGTCTCCTCCTCCACTAAAAAAGGTTGCGGAAATAAAGCCAGAACAGCCCCGATCCTCACAATGGCTGTCTTCCAGAATCTATAAGGTTTGGCGGCAGGCCCGAGACTCGATGATCAATCCAAACTTCTCCCGCCAACACAAGAAGCTGAAAATCCAACAGGAAGACAGTCACCAGGCTAAACCACGAAACACTGTCTGGGTGCCCGCCTCAACGGCCCCCTCAACTGCCACTGCTCATAAAAGGAGGAAGCCAGAGAAGATCCCCCAGCCTGCAACGACAGCTAAAGGCATTAAGCCCAGACGCCCTAAGTCTGGGGGCATGACGGTCCATACCGTATACATGGCATCAGGAAAGGAAGACAGCCGTGCGTCTACAGGTCATAGACCGCTTACACGGTCGGTGACCAAAGCTCAAGAGCAACAGCAAAAGCTCCAGGAAATGATGAATGCTATGGCCGCACTTACCGGGCCAAAAGAAAACCCAGAAACGTACTCAGACGAATGCCAGGAGGAAGAAACCGACGATGAGTTCCTTCGCCGAATATTGGAGAAGAAGGACAAAGAGGCTGCTGAACAAGCAGCCAACATACAATGTATGGGCCTTCTCTTCCAAGATATGATAGGAATGATGATCCAACCAGACCCACCCGTTGAGGATCCCCCGATCGTCCTTGAAGACGACAAGGGGGAAACGTCAAATCTACCACCGGCCCTCTCAACGGCCAAGGAGGAGACAATCTCTAAGGCTGATTTGGTCAACTATATAGCTCAGCAAATCCGGGTTCATCACGCGACTGAGGCAGCTGGTCAAGTCGTAAAAACGGGCCGGCCGTATCCAAGCTGGTACGACCAAATCAGGTACCCGCCGGGTTACACAATTCCCAAGTTCCATGTTTACAAAGGGACCGGCAATCCCCACCAACATGTCGCCCAGTTCAGGGCCCTTTGCGGTAACACCGGCGGTGATGATAAACTGTTGCTTCGCCAGTTCGTGGGCAGCTTATCAGAAACAGCGTTCGAATGGTATTTGGAACTCCCGAACGATTCTATCAAGACGTTCGCTAAAATGGAGTTGCTATTCACTCAGCGATTCGCAAGCGCCAGCGAACGCACTCCAATAATAGCATTGATTAACGCCAGGGTAAAACCAGACGAAACTTGGGTCCAGTATGCTATACGCTGGCGGAATTTGTGGTTGAAATGCGAGCAACGCATTGAGGAAGCACCCGCAGTGGGCATGTTCGTGGGAACCCTAGACCCTCATGCAACTATCTCCCAGTTCATGATGTTCTTTAAGCCAACCACATTCCAGGCTTTAATCGACAAGTTGGCTCAGATGGACCAGATAGGTCATAGACCACCTCCCCCGAAGTCGGAACCTCGGAATGACAAGGGTAAGGGAAAGGCCACCTTCGTCGCGAATGCTCAGCAGCAACCCAATGCCCCAAAGCTGACGGATCAACTGGAAGAAAGACGCTGATATTATAATGAGAAGATGAAGCGTCCCTACTCGTTCCCACGAGACAAGACGAAGCGGCTATTCGAGCTGGCAGTACGCAACAGACTTATAAACCTACCAAATCCAAGGCGACCGCCACAACCCACTGAGGTGAATAACCCTAATTATTGCCCTTACCATCAAACAGTAAGTCATCCGATTGAGGATTGCTTCATCTTCAAAGGATGGATTGAAGATCAATACCTCCAGGGAAAGTTTGCACTGTCCGAAAAGTGGAAGGTGAACCCACCACAGCCGCATACTCCTAAGAAAGCAGATACACCGGGGGCAACCTGTTCCTTTATTGAAGAAGCTCCATGGGAGGTCGTGCTGTCAACTAAAACCAAAAGAATGCTGAGGGACCTTCATGCGTGCCCTGCAATCAAATGGAAGGGCCCTCTTGAACCTCAAATTATTGAAGGAATGTTGAGGCCGCGCCCAACTACAAAAAGCGGTGGTGATGGCCCAAATACTCACGCCCAACCGTCAAAATCTTCAAAGAAAAAGAAGAAGAAATCCAAGAAGCCCGTGAAGCCTGGAGACAAGCGCACGAACTTGCAGAAGCAAATCGATGCGATGGAAGAGTACAATCAAAAGGCGCGAACTCCTGTCACGCTGCAAGAGTTCCTCAACCACATCTTTCAAGAGGAAGATGATGGAAAAAGCTCGTCGGATGAATCCGAGGGATACGTGGCGAGTTGTAACGTAATCTCCCACTCGTTCGCCGACGATGAAAAAACTCCTGGCGCTAGGAAAGTGGGGACAGAGCCTGAACCAGAGCGTGTGTGGCCAACAGATGAAATGATCGACGATTTTCTAGACGAGATTCGTCTAAAAAGTAAAGCGGATCGGGAGCGTGAGATGGCCGCATCGGAAGGAGCCAAATGCAGGCGACTGGACGAAAGAGTTGAAGTACTCCCGCCAGATCGAAAGGCATCCGAGGCAGATAAGAAGTTATTCAAGACGAGGAAAAGGTTTGCCAAAGCCATGTCAATGGGAATGAAGCTACCACCCTCGGAAGAAAACACGCTCAATGGGGCGGAGAGGCACCCTAATTATTGCACATATCATCGGAAAATTTCATACCCCACGGAGGAGTGCGACGCCTTTAGGATATGTTGGCAAGGATATGTTGCTCATCGGCAACATTTTAAGCGCATGAAACGCAAGACTCGTCGGGAACGAAGAAGTACTGCCGACGGGCACAACAGAACCACTGGCAACTGTTACATGGTTAACGCTGGAGGGTCACAAGTTCTCACCTTTGGGAGCGACTCTGATGAAGAAATGGCTTTGGGCCCTCTCTTTAAAGAATCCGTTTAAGGGAAAGAGGAGGAATCGGAGGCCTGCGAAAACATTCAGCTACGCAACCGCACGCTCCCAGAAAAGAATCTCAGGCCCGCAAATAGAAAAGATAAGGGAAAGGAAAAGGTCACTAAAGATATCGCTTTAGATGACCAAGTCATGAAAGAGCTGACTACCAAAGACCCTCCCAGGAAGGGTAAGGTGGACTACAATATCCTGGCGCACCTAAGGAAGCTACCTTCTCAACTTAGCATTCTCGATGCCTTCCTATTATCAAAAGAAGCGCGAGATTCACTAATTAAGGTGTTACAAGAACCTGAGCAATTCCAAGCTTTCCTCGCCACTGAAAGGATGAAGGATGAACTGGAGGAAGTGCATACGGCCCACATCACTTTCGGGGACGAAGACCTCCTTCTCGGGACGTGCGACCACAACCGTCCACTATATGTCTCTGGATACTGCCACGATATCAAGATAGCCAAGATCCTAGTGGATAATGGATCCTCCGTCAATCTCCTTAACGTACGGGTGTTAAAGGAAATCTGCATGAGTGTGCAACACCTCGCTCGTGACAAAATTACCATCTCCGGTTTCGATTCACAATCGTCACGGACTCTCGGATCCGTGATACTAACATTACGCTTTGGACTACTCGTCACAGACATCAAATTCCATGTCATTGACGCTAAGACCTGCTACAACGCCTTGCTCGGTCGTCCTTGGCTACACGAGTACAACATCATCCCTTCTACACAACATCAGTGTATGAAGTACTTTAAGGATGGTTTCGAGTATACCGTAACAGGTGAGCTGAACCCATTTTCCATGAACGAAGTCCGCAAATACGAAGATGCGAAGTACTTTTTGCCAGATTTTGAGGATACAGAAAGGTGTCGCAAGCCGAAGAACAAAGCCGCCGCCACCATCCCTGTTTTCGGGAGCGATACCGAAGAAGAAGAAGAGATAGTTTATGCTGGGCCATCTCAACGCAACAACCCAGGGAAGTCCGCCCCCATGTTGGTCTTCGGAAGTGACTCGGAAGATGAGGTTAATGCCGTGTTCTCCAATCGGCTGTCAATACAAGCACCCCCTAGCGATGATCAGAGTTTGCAAATCACCATGGTGCCGCGGAAACACTACAAGGATCTCGACGCACTTCAAGCTTACAATGTGCAGGACCTGCAAATGTTTTACGTCCCTCCCAAGCAAAAGGGTGAGAAGGTGATCCTATTCTATCGATCCTCAGAGTCGAAAGTAGAGAAAGAGATTTGGCATGGCGCGGATGCTACACTCGACAGGCTCCAACCCATCCGTCTGCCCAGATACTATACAAATGGATTAAAGAGGCTATTGAAGCGCCAAGGAGTACCTTTAAAACAGACTGTTCGACAAGCTCGGTTCTACAACAGGATTTGGGATGTCCCTGGGACTCAACGCAAATTGCCCAACGGAAAAATGGAAACACTTGGGCTTGGATACGTGAGAGCCGGAAAACGGGAACGGGCCCACAGTAGCTACGCTATATATACCTTTGATGAAGAAGAGGACGCCCTATCAGGAAATGCCAACCCCTCATCAAAACTAGATCCCGCGATTGAACTGCCGAGTCCGTCGTTTGAAGAACGAATAGACAAGCTTATCAGGAAAGTGGGTCAAAAAGCTCGGGAAAACCACAACCGCGAGATGACCATCTACGAGAAGGCCAGGACGCAACGTCTGTTTCAACAGGCTGCAAAAGACAAAGATGCTCATCCTTGTCGACCCGTTGTACGAAAGGCCCGACGCAGAGGCAGAAAAAAATCAAGAAGCAGAAAGAGGAGCCGACAACAACGACGCAAGATTAGAGAGTTACGTGATCGGGTATTGCGCGGCTCGGATTTGTCCCTCATGAATAAGAAGAGTCGAGCGTACTCCTTCCCCCGAGACAAGACGGAGAGGTTACTCAAGCTCGCTATAAAACATCAAATGATCGCGTTTCCAGAGTCTAGACACCCTGAGCAAGCTAACAAGGCTTCTCATTTGAGCTATTGCTCTTATCACCGAGCCATAGGATATCCTACCGAAGACTGCTTCACCTTCAAGAACTGGGTCGAGGACCAGTACCAACAGGGCAGATTCGCTTTATCCGACGGCTGGAGGGTAACGCCGCCACAAAATCATGAACCCAAAGCCGCAAAAGCAGAACCGGATCCACCTCAGCCCTGGAAGCGGATTCGCACCTGTTACACGGTTACGATATTAAAAGAAGAGCCCGAGAACATGGATGACCTTCCCTGGTGCTTTAAGAACAGCGATGATGAGGTGATCTCAGAATTTCCGCCAGCTCCGAAAGAACTGGAAGATGGCATACATACTGTTGGAGATAGTGCCCTCAGAGTCAATTATTGGATCACAGGCACGTGATTGCAATGATTGAGGGAGGACCTATCCCGGTCGGACAGTCTTACTCGAGATGATAGTATGCTATCTGGTTTATCTTTATCATCGTGTACTGCTTAGGTGACCTGACAGGTCGCTATTACACGTTGGTAGAGCCCCTAGGATTCTTGCTTGACCACCAGCAGTATGATGGCGATCATATAAGTGGGAGCTGGGGGTCTATAAGCACATCCTTAAATGGTCCCTAGTCGTGGGAGTTTCGAGACAGGGCATCGATACTCCAGAGTAGACTAGTGTATACAGTCGAGACCCCGACGAGGGGCGGTGGCCGGTCTCACAAGCCATTGGTGTCAGTTAGACCACCTAAGATGTATACAGGTGCTCATTGGGTTATGAGTACACCGGACAGGACTCGCCGGGAACAAGCTAGTTGGTCTTATACCAGACGTCAGATGGCAGTTCCCTGGTGACATGTGTACAGGTTAGTTCATCGACCTGGGGATCGTCATTTGTATCGTGTGACTTCCCACTGTACTTTGATTACTACCCTACCACGGCTCAAAGGAGTCATGTAAACAGGTATTAGTTGGGTACAGTCCCGAGCCACATGGAGGCAGTGAGCGTATCTTCAGGGGTTCGTCTCTCCCGGTATTGGGGGTGAGGTCACGCTGTGTCTAGGAGAGCCATTACACAAAGCCCTCGGCCGAGGCAGGAGATTTACTGGTAGGTATTCCAGTAGTATCTCAGGGTGATCTGGGCTACACTCCGACACGACTTGTACCGCTTTTGGGGGTCTGACTTTTACCAACCCCCTAGGCCCGCCATGCGATGCTCATAGACGAACGGACCGGACTGTACGGATATTGTCACTGACAGGCTCAGTAGGGTGTCAGGCTGAGTTCGCTCACAGACGTCCCTTTTGGTCAATACCTGGTAGCCGTTACGTATTGGATTATATCTCTGACGTGCTAGTGGTTAAATCCACAACCATGGTGTTGACGAGTCTTTAGAGTCCCCCACATTCAGTTACTCAAGCTTTCGGGCGAAAAGCTGTAGAGACCGTATGGAGATATGGCAAGGTCCGATCAGATACGTGCGGTATTGCACGGATCAGGATCGGACAGTTTGTACTAGAGGCCGTATGGATATGGCAGGGTTCGATCAGATACGTGCGATATTGCACGGATCAGGATCGAACGGATATTACTAGCCGGCTTTGGTTTAAGCCGGATCCTAGTATAGTACAGTGTAGACTTTGTCTCATTGCATTTGTATTTCGGTCGGAATACAAATGCGGGTGTGTATGCACAGTATCGGGGTTTTCCTGTAATTTATTACGGGACCAGTTTTCTGGAGTTGCCAGTTTGCTTTCCGTTTCGGCCGATTTCCTTTGTATCGTTCATTGGCCGAAGATTGGTGGAGGAGGGCTTATTTGCATTGTTGCAAATAAGCTTTTGTGGAGGGGGTATTTGCATTTCTTTGTATCATGATGATGAACCATCCCTTGACCATTTGACTTCTTCATCCATCATGGCTTGACTTTTATATGACATGGTTTTCATGATGGTTGTGGTGGAGTGAGGTTCTCTTTTGGTGATCATTTCTTTGCATGATTTGGTTGTTGAGTGTTGGTGTTTCTTTGTGATCATTTTTCCATATGATAACCATTCCTCTCTCTCTCTCTCTCTCTCTCTCTCTTGCATTATTCTTTTGGTCACCTCCCCCTTGACTTTTTCCCTCTCTCATTCCATGCATGGGCCGGCCACTTGAGGGAAGGGGGGATTTCATTTTTGGTGGGGGATTTTTCACTCTCTTGATGCTTGCAAAAATCCCCAAGTTGGTCACAAAAGTTCATATCTCCACTACTTCATTCTCCTCCACCAATGGCAACATCCACAACCCCAAAATGAGACACAAGTTCTACACACCATTCTACAGCAAATCTTGGGCACGTCGACTAGCCAGCTTCATGCCCGAGTTGCCTCGGCATTGAGGTGGGAGCCCGTAAAAGATGTAGGCGATGTGGTGCACTTCCGGCGACGAGGTGGAGACAGGACATTCCGCGGGAGATCGGGACGAGGACGAGAAGACCGGAGGACTCGGATCAGTCGGTATATCTCTTTTCCCCATCTTGTAGTTAGTTAGGACTAGTTAATGGTTCGATCCGGGTGTTTAGTGCGCGGTGGTGCCGGTTTGCTAGTTTGCAAAAATTAAAGTTTATCACCGCTTCCGCATTTGGCCGTCGGATTGACGGCCGGGGCACCGCCGTGCACTTACAGTGGTATCAGAGCCTCACCATTAACTTAGTCTAGCTTTGTTTAATGTGTTTACATTTCCGATCGACCAAAATTCCAAAATCCGCATTTTTGTTCACATCAGTTTTCTGTTGAAATTTTTTGGAGTCGAAAATTTTTTCAGGTTGCAGAAAAGTGATGTACTGGAAGTTATAAGAGTTCTGTGAAAATTCGATGCACTAACTCCACTACAGGAGCGCGGAACCGCGGCCAAACACCCCTTTGGGCCGCGGTTCCGCCGCACTATTTTGGGGTCGCTGCATCAAATTTCTGCAGTATCTTTTTGGGCTGAAAATAGGGGTTTTGGAATAATAACATTGGGCCCAGAATTTCTTGATCTGCTACAGTAATGCTTTGGAGCCCACTTGTTAAAATTTGATCGATTGGATATTTTAAACACATTATTTCACAGTATTTACATTATATCTGCGACCGTGAATGTCACTCGATCGGTAAATCCTGTCTAACTGCTATAGCCCGGTTAGACGGATTTGCGAACGTGACTTTCACGTTGATGTTCTGTGATTGTTCTGTGATATTGCGGATCGGTCGGTGGGGATAGCCTGGATGCAATGCTAGTACAGTTTTTGTTGTATTATGTACATTTGATATTGCGGGGCGAGCGTCCGACATGTGGACTGCCGTCACTGCCTGTTTGTATTATTATTTTGGGGCACGACCAGGTTGCGGTCGTTATACCCGTTGTATGTATATTTTACTTTCTGTACTAGGATTGCCCCGCGGAGGGGTGCACGGATAGCCGGGTTCTAGAGGGAAACAAGCCCACATCTCATGGCATTGAGACGGAGGGGGCTTTACTCTAGAATTGGCGGGCTATTCGCCGCACTCGTAGGGGGTACAGGTTGACCCAAGAGGGGTACCCAAGTTACCGGATTCCGTGAAGTGCTGGGTGGTCCATTCACGGAGTTGAAGGGGGCTGCCTCGCTTCAGGTTTTGGCGGGTGACTTGCCGCGCCCGTAGGGGTCTAGGATTTCATTGCACAGGCTATCCACACGACCAGGGGAACGTCGGGTTTCAGCGGCTCTATGAAACCCGGGGATCCCAGATATCTGTTTTATTCTGTGATGCTGTACATTTCTGTGATGTTGCATTTTATCACGCCTTGAGCGAATATAATATATTGGTATATATATTAGTAGATGTTGTATATGTTTTGCATCCACGCTAGTCCAGTCCCCGCTCTGTCGTTAGTTAGCTAACCTAACGGGTAATGACGGGACCCAGTGGCGAATGCGGATGGCATATACGTACGTCATATTATTTTCGTTCTTTGTGGTGTGATCAATTGATGGGACTGCATTGATTCGGATCAATGCAAGTTAAAAAAAAACCTAATCTGATGTTGTTGGAACACTTTTCAAAAGGCTGTTATTGCAAGGACGTTCACTTTTGTTTTGCACCGTGGTATTCAGTTGGAATATCCTGCTCCTCAGTCGACGAGGCAAGGGCCGAGATCCCTTCACCGGGAGTGACCCCTTGGACAAAAGTTTGCGTCAGGGCATTAACTTCACTATAGCCGATTACTTTTGCTTTGCATCGTGGTATTCAGTTGGAATATCCTGCACCTCATTCTATGGGGAAAGAGCCGAGATCTCTTCACCGGGAGTGACCTCTTTAGCAAAGGTTTTCGTCACTATATTTTTAAAAGCTATCCGTTCCTTCAACGATATCAAGTTCACTACATTAAAGGTTTTCGCCAGAAACCATTCGTAGCCCTCCGTCGTTTCAGACGGGTAGCACGTAATATTCATGCTATGTTTGTTGGCCTTCGTCAAGGCATAGTGTATGGTAGCTGCTTGTTGCCTTTCTGCAGCATAGATAGATGCGTTGGTTTGGGACAGTCGTATAGCCTTGTTGGCCTTCGTCAAGGGCTTGTGCGGGTGGGTTCAAATCAACCTGGAGAATGACGGGTAGAACTTGACATGTGACTTATGATTTGTTGGCCTTCGTCAAGGTCATAAGAGCATGGGGCAAAAATCACATCGGGAGTTTCAAAAGAACTGAAACTTGCCAGATATGCGCATACCTTCTGGAGTGTGATACCGTGAGCGGATTCCGTCACCTTATCATACGGTGATAGTTGGATCCCGATTCCTACTGATGAGTTAGTTTACTCCTCGGGTGATCCCGACTAATTCTTCTTTCAGGTTTGGAGAAGAATTTGACGGTACAGTGGGAGGTTTCCAGATTAGATAAATTGATAACCATTCTGATCTAGGTTAGAGTGCACGCTGAGTGTTTCTTTTCTCTCTCTCTTTGGCAGCGACCATTGACCCGACCCTAAGACTATGACTCAGAACCAAAATTAACCGGACCTTCTTAACACTGGCTTTTGGATTGTCAGAGTTGCGAACCTCATTGCCACTCCTACTTTTACCTATTTCTCCAGGACATCCCGTATTACTACGAACATCCATTTCCATTGGACAAAACCATCGTATGGTTATATACGAACTCGAAGGAATTCGAGGATGGTTTCAGGTTCTGGAGGAAACGGATAGGACTATTCAGTTGTCTTTTCCTTTTACCTTCTCTCAGGTTGTGAGTACCCCTTAGATTAGGGGATAGTACACCTATTACGCGAATTGGATAGTCTTCTTCCGAACCTTAGGCTGGTGCCGACCGGTAGGGAATGAAGAAAACCAATTTGCCTAACGATGGTGTATAGAAGGTATTATGTAAAGACAAAGAAAGGGATTAGAAGGAGGGCAAAGTAAATTGCAACAGATATTCATGACCAAACCAAGTATTTCTTCGCCAATCCTAAAATCACCTTTGTATTTCTCCAGGACACTCCGTATCACTACGAAGATTCACAGTTTATTGGATATTCCATCGTATGGTTATATACGAACTCGAAAGGAACTTGTTCCAGTTCGGGGATGGATTCTGGTTCAGGAGAAATAGGAATAAGGTTTATTCAGTTGTCTTTTATCTTCACCTTCTCTCGCATTGCGAGTGCTCCTAGGATTAGGACAGTACACCCATTATGCTTATTGGATAGTCTTCTTCTAAACCATAGGCTGGTGCCGAAAGGTAGGAAAGGAAGAAAACCATTTTGGCCTAAAGGGGTGTGCAGAAGGTAATGACTAAAGACATATAAAGGGATTTGGAGAGGTGGCAAAGAATTACACGGTTATATTTGTGAATCTGGATTATGGAAGAGGCATTACTAGGGATACCAGGATACCCCATCGAAACATTTCAATGTTTCAGTTTCACTGTGTACTGTTAAAAGAAAACTGATTTCCCAATCAGATCTTACTCCAGGGTATGTATTTACCAGGTATAATTCTCACATCTGTATGGTCTTACAGATGATGAGTGGGAGTAAATTATTGGGAATTAGCTGATCATCCTCATTATATCGGGATTCGTTGTAATCGGTGATATTTGAAGAAGTCACCTGGGTTGTTTGCCGGTCGGCAAATATTTGGTTTTGAATATTCGCTGTCATGCACCAATTTCAAATTGATATATCTGTACGTCTATTTTCATAGAGTGAGATATACCTTTTTGAAATTATGTCTACGACATTTACCTATATCAGTGGATGGTTAGGTAAGGAGTATTAAACAGCGGTGTAATTCTTCTTAACCATAAGTACAGTTTTCAACCTACGACACACAGTGAATGAGTTATCAGACTCAAGGGACTTATACAGAGTATTGTATGTTGTCCAGGGTCCATCAGGACAGAGGGGCTAGTCCTCGTACTATATTCGGTTTACTTATGACTTCTCTAGTTTTTAGACAGATGTTTCGTGGAAACACAGGGTCCGAATTTTGAGAAGTTATAGGTATTTGAATAAAGTAGAGAACCAGGTGTAGCAAGTATCGGGATTCTTCAAAGTGATCGAAGATGTAGATACTTGTATATGGTATTCAGTTGATAGTAATGATAAAGAGAACTTGCTTCTCTTTCAGGTTACTCATAATTGGAAGCATTCCTAAGTTGAGTAACGCTGATCGTCCTCCTTCCATTTAGTCAACGTGCACTGGAGATAGCTGCATGATTTGAATCTGGTTCATTTAAGATCAGTGCCTCTGGTTCTATATTGGATATAGAACAGTTCATATCTTAACGTTGTTAAGGTACGGGGAGTTGTCCGGCTTATGATTAAAACCAGACACTGGATAACTCAAGGCACGTTTCTGTAATGGCTGTTTGTGGGTTGGCCCAGGTTATGACGAGGGTTGACTTTCTACCATCTGGAAGATCAATAGTGATATTGTTCTTGACTCGCCACAGTTTTATTAAAAATGGATTTTTTCAGAAAACAGTAGTGGGAGTATGGTAGAACTGGAAGTGATTCCAGAACCGCAAACGATTACTGAAGATTTGATAGGAACCTAAAGATTCAATCTGGTTTGACATTCCATTGGCCACTCCGCAGATAGGTGGGTAACTTCAGGCACCCGAGAGGTACTCCGGTAGCCTCAAGGACGGTGACAGGGAAGTTCTTGTTTACCCACACTTGCCATTGCTGTTGTTCCAGGATGTGAGACCCGGCAGGAGGATGAGTATAGCGTCGTTCTGAACTAGCTTTAGAAGTGTACGTCTATATGACTCTGCCAGAGGGTTGTCGTAGTCAGTGGGAGCAGCGGAAGCATTGGTGGACAGGTGGCTTATGTCTATTTATAGACTAAAGCAGATATAGCGGAGATAGATCATCCATTTCTGATGTGACAGTCATAAGTTTGACTTCATCAGAATAGGGGATGGATCTGTTAAGAAGGTAGTAGGGTGTGATGTCATGGTATTTGGATGACATACACAGAATAGGAAAAGAAACTCCTATACTACGATCGGTTATACTTTGGTCGTCACACAGTGGTTTCTCCACACAGGACTTGGATATTATATCAGACAAACTGGTTACTAGATCTATGGTTTTAGATCTAGATTTGGGTAGTTTCCCAATCAGGGTACTTAGACAGCATTCTAAGAGTATTTAGAATGGACGACTCCTGGCACGGTAGTGTACCTGCAGGTGATGGAGTCACCCTCTCTAAAGCTGTCTTACAGACTAAAGGGGAGAGGGATGTGCATGATTGGCAGATCACTTGCTTAGGCAATTGAGTCAATCATGAGATGTCAAGTACCACACCAGATGTTGTTCTTGCACTAGATGCAATAAGTCGACATTAATCCAATCCTGGAGAAACAATCGGAAGCAGTTTTAGAACATAAGTGGATGTTCTAGGGATATGATAACGACAGCCTCATTCGGGAGACAGTTATCATTCCAGGCTTCCAAGGTGACTTGGACGACAGGGAGGTTGTCAGAGTTATAGTTTTCCTTCTAACGAAGGACAGTATTTTGGACAGGTGGTCCAAGGAAATACTGAGGGAGGCATGGCGCAGGATACTGATTAAGTTCAGTTGACGATACAGTCTAAGAAGTTTGGATTTGGAGTTCATTTATGAGCTAAGTCCCATCAGACATCCAGACATATTCTAAGACAGGTATTGCTCATTTCGGGAGATGGCTTTCCCGCGAACATGAGATATAGAGAGACATAGAAAGAAACATCAAGGCAGATCCACTCACTGAGGCTATTCCTCGAACGCAATAGTTTCACAAACGAGTTTTGTGAGACTGATAAGTAGAGGAGTTGGGTGTTCGGTATCACACAGGCTGTGAGTATGCGACATCGCAATAATTAGCCTTGAGTGCAAGTGGGAGATTGTTGGAGATAGTGCCCTCAGAGTCAATTATTGGATCACAGGCACGTGATTGCAATGATTGAGGGAGGACCTATCCCAGTCGGACAGTCTTACTCGAGATGATAGTATGCTATCTGGTTTATCTTTATCATCGTGTACTGCTTAGGTGACCTGAAAGGTCGCTATTACACGTTGGTAGAGCCCCTAGGATTCTTGCTTGACCACCAGCAGTATGAGGGCGATCATATAAGTGGGAGCTGGGGGTCTATAAGCACATCCTTAAATGGTCCCTAGTCTTGGGAGTTTCGAGACAGGGCATCGATACTCCAGAGTAGACTAGTGTATACAGTCGAGACCCCGACGAGGGGCGGTGGCCGGTCTCACAAGCCATTGGTGTCAGTTAGATCACCTAAGATGTATACAGGTGCTCATTGGGTTATGAGTACACCGGACAGGACTCGCCGGGAACAAGCTAGTTGGTCTTATACCAGACGTCAGATGACAGTTCCCTAGTGACATGTGTACAGGTTAGTTCATCGACCTAGGGATCGTCATTTGTCTCGTGTGAGTTCCCACTGTACTTTGATTACTACCCTACCACGGCTCAAAGGAGTCGTGCAAACAGGTTTTAGTTGGGTACAGTCCCGAGCCACATGGAGGCAGTGAGCGTATCTTCAGGGGTTCGTCTCTCCCGGTATTGGGGGTGAGGTCGCGCTGTGTCTAGGAGAGCCATTACACAAAGCCCTCGGCCGAGGCAGGAGATTTACTGGTAGGTATTCCAGTAGTATCTCAGGGTGTTCCGGGCTACACTCCGACATGACTTGTACCGCTTTTGGGGGTCTGACTTTTACCAACCCCCTAGGCCCGCCATGCGATGCTCATAGACGAACAGACCGGACTGTACGGATATTGTCACTGACAGGCTCAGTAGGGTGTCAGGCTGAGTTCGCTCACAGACGTCCCTTTTGGTCAATACCTGGTAGCCCGTTACGTATTGGCTTATACCTCTGACGTGCTAGTAGTTAAATCCACAACCAAGGTGTTGACGAATCTTTAGAGTCCCCCACATTCAGTTACTCAAGCTTTCGGGCGAAAAGCTGTAGAGACCGTATGGAGATATGGCAAGGTCCGATCAGATACGTGCGGTATTGCACGGATCAGGATCGGACAGTTTGTACTAGAGGCCGTATGGATATATGGCAGGGTTCGATCAGATACGTGCGGTATTGCACGGATCAGGATCGAACGGATATTACTAGCCGGCTTTGGTTTAAGCCGGATCCTAGTATAGTACAGTGTAGACTTTGTCTCATTGCATTTGTATTTCGGTCGGAATACAAATGCGGGTGTGTATGCACAGTATCGGGGTTTTCCTGTAATTTATTACGGGACCAGTTTTCTGGAGTTGCCAGTTTGCTTTCCGTTTCAGCCGATTTCCTTTGTATCGTTCATTGGCCGAAGATTGGTGGAGGAGGGCTTATTTGCATTGTTGCAAATAAGCTTTTGTGGAGGGGGTATTTGCATTTCTTTGTATCATGATGATGAACCATCCCTTGACCATTTGACTTCTTCATCCATCATGGCTTGACTTTTATATGACATGGTTTTCATGATGGTTGTGGTGGAGTGAGGTTCTCTTTTGGTGATCATTTCTTTGCATGATTTGGTTGTTGAGTGTTGGTGTTTCTTTGTGATCATTTTTCCATATGATAACCATTCCTCTCTCTCTCTCTCTCTCTTGCATTATTCTTTTGGTCACCTCCCCCTTGACTTTTTCCCTCTCTCATTCCATGCATGGGCCGGCCACTTGAGGGAAGGGGGGATTTCATTTTTGGTGGGGGATTTTTCACTCTCTTGATGCTTGCAAAAATCCCCAAGTTGGTCACAAAAGTTCATATCTCCACTACTTCATTCTCCTCCACCAATGGCAACATCCACAACCCCAAAATGAGATACAAGTTCTACACACCATTCTACAGCAAATCTTGGGCACGTCGACTAGCCAGCTTCGTGCCCGAGTTGCCTCGGCATTGAGGTGGGAGCCCGTAAAAGATGTAGGCGATGTGGTGCACTTCCGGCGATGAGGTAGAGACAGGACATTCCGCGGGAGATCGGGACGAGGACGAGAAGACCGGAGGACTCGGATCAGTCGGTATATCTCTTTTCCCCATCTTGTAGTTAGCTAGGACGAGTTAATGGTTCGATCCGGGTGTTTAGTGTGCGGTGGTGCCGGTTTGCTAGTTTGCAAAAATTAAAGTTTATCACCGCTTCCGCATTTGGCCGTCGGATTGACGGCCAGGGCACCGCCGTGCACTTACACATACTACTGCGGATAACCTCAAGAAGATTGAGTTGGGATCGGCAGATGACCCGCGACCGACATTTGTCAGTGAGCTGCTATCTGAAGAAAGGGTGGCTGCGTTAAAAAACGTGCTTCTACGGCATAAAGACTGCTTCATGTGGAACTATTCCGAAATGCCAGGATTGGATCCGGAGATTGCTGTGCATAAATTAGCAATATCCCCAGATATCAAGCCAGTCAAGCAGGTGCCAAGAAGGATGCGACTCGAGCTTGAAATGAGCATCAACGCCGAAGTCAAGAAGCCGATCGATTCTGGATTTATCCAAGAAGTCCAGTACCCCGACTGGATCGCCAATATCGTCCCGGTAATGAAGAAAAATGGGACGGTACGCATATGCGTGGATTTCAGGGATCTCAATAAAGCCTGTCCAAAGGACGATTTCCCAGTACCAGTAACCGAGCTAATGTTAGATAACACGTCCACTCTCGAGGTTTTCTCGTTTATGGACGGTTCATCAGGATACAATCAGATAAAGATGCATCCCGAAGACCAGAAGCACACCGCTTTCCGGACCCCTTTGGGTATATTCTGCTACAGGGTTATGCCCTTTGGTCTAAAGAACGCCGGCGCTACCTTTCAAAGGGCCATGACAAAGATCTTCGACGACCTCATACATGACATCATCGAGTGCTATATCGATGACCTTGTAGTAAAGAGCATGTCATATGAAGAGCATTTAAAGCATCTGGAGACTGTATTTCAACGCCTTCGGCAATATAATTTGAAGATGAATCCCCTCAAATGCGCGTTTGGAGTCTCCTCGGGTAAATTCCTGGGATTCATCATCCGACACCGAGGTATCGAAATAGATCCATCTAAGATCAAGACGATCATGGAAATGCCTCCGCCAAGAACCCTCAAACAGTTGCGGTCTCTCCAAGGGAAGCTCGCATACATCCGGCGGTTTATCGCCAATCTTTCAGGTAAATGCCACCCTTACAGCCACCTGACGAAGAAGGGAACACCATTCGTTTGGGATCACAAATGCCAAGGTGCACTAGACGAGATCAAGCAGTACCTACAGAATCCTCCGGTGTTGGCTGCGCCGGTCAAGGGAAAACCCCTCATTCTTTATACAACCGCCCTCGAAGGTTCCTTAGGCGCATTATGGGCACAAGAGAACGATCAAGGGAAAGAGAGAGCACTCTACTACTTAAGTCGAGTTCTGCTGGGGGCAGAAAACAACTAATCTCCCATTGAAAAACACTGCTTGGCGTTAATCTTCGCGATAACAAAACTCAGGCACTATTCGTTGGCGCACGAAGTCCGTCTCATCTCGAAGGTGGACCCTCTTAAATATCTGATGTCAAAGGCTATATTGACGGGTCGACTCGCTAAATGGGCTCTACTCCTGATGGAGTTCTCGATAACATATCGACCTCTCAAGGCAGTGAAAGGCCAGGCCATTGCCGACTTCCTTGCTGAGCATCCAGTACCTGCCGGCTCTCCTCTGAACTGCGATTTGCCGGATGAACATGCATTCGATGCGATCGGCGGCGGTGATACCCGATGGGAACTCTATTTTGACGGGGCATCTTCCATGAAGAAGCGCAAACAATGTACCCCCATAATCAAATCGGGAGTAGGCCTCATCTTCGTAACCCCACAAGGAGGGATAATGCGCTTTGCTTTCTCCTTAACAGAATCGAGGACGAACACTGAAGCCGAATACGAAGCTTTGATAGCGGGCCTCGAGATCGCCATTGACATGGGAATTGAAGACCTCTCTATATACGGGGATTCTCAACTGGTCGTTAGTCAAGTAAACGGCGACTACCAAACGTGCAAACCGGAGTTGGTGAGGTACGGCGAAAAGGTGCAACAATTGTTGACCCAAATTCCTTCTTATTCTTTGGAGAACATACCGCGCGCAGAAAGCAGCAAAGCAGACGCGCTGGCCAAACTTGCTAAAGAACTAGCTGATGAGAACCTCGATGACGTCAAAATCATTGTGCAAAGCCGTCGAGTGCTCGCCCCGGCAGAAATATCTCTGGAATCATGCGAAGAAAAGAGAGCGACTGAGCAGACAATCCTACAAATAAAAGACCGTAAGAAGGCTGAGGACTGGAGGGAAGTCTTCATAGACTACTTTAAGTCCTACCGAATGCCCGAAGGAGCGTCCTCAAGACATCAGCTCATGAAACGAGCTCTATCTTTCGCTTTCGTCAATGATACTCTGTATAAGAGGTCGTTTGATTCTCTGTGGCTGAGATGCTTAGGACCTGACGAAGCGGAAAGAGTCGTTCAGGAAGTTCATGACGGACTCTGCGGTTCTCACCAAGCAGGCCCGAAGATGAAATTGAAGATCAAACGAATGGGCTACTATTGGCCCACAATGATCCAGGACTGCCTCGAATATGCGAAGCAATGCCATTCATGCCAAATTCATGGGGACTTCATCCATCAACATCCGAATCCACTACATCCAACGGTGGCTAGCTGGCCATTCGAAATGTGGGGGACTGATATAGTCGGCCCCATCGAACCAGCATCATCCCGGGGATATCGTTTCATCCTGGCGACAACTGACTACTTCTCCAAATGGGCAGAAGCAGTACCGCTGAGGGAAGTGAAGATGGAGAATATCCTCCACTTCTTCAAGACGCACGTCATCTATCGGTTTGGAACCCCACGGCGGATTATCTCCGATAACGGGCCAGCCTACAGAAGCCATAAGATTAGCCGCTTCGCGCAGCAGCACAATATAGACTGGAGATATTCTTCAGTCTACAATCCGCGAGCTAATGGTCTAGCCGAGGCCTTCAATAAGACCTTGACAAAAATCATGAAAAAGACGGTGTCCCGAAATAAGAAGGACTGACATGAGAGACTGCAAGAGGCTCTTTGGGCCTATCGAACTACGTTCAAGACGGTCATGAACATAACGTCGTACGCACTGGTATTCGGTACGGAAGCGGTACTCCCCCTCGAAATAGAGCTACCCTCTCTACGGATGGCAGTCCACTACGAACTGACGAACGGAGAAAATGCTAGCCTCCGGCTCGAGGAGCTTGATGCTCTTGAAGAAACACGGCTCATAGCGCAACAAAATCTGGAGGCCTATAAAGCAAAGATGACGCGCTCGTATGAAAGATTGACCAGGCCGAGAACATTCCGCCAAGGCGAACTCGTGCTAGTGGTCAAAAGACCGATGATCCCCAATCGCGCCAAGCGGGGAAAATTTGAGCCAAACTATGAAGGCCCGTACATCATAGATAAGGTCTACCAGGGTGGGGCCTATCTACTCATGGACATGCATGGTGAAAGGCCTTTCAGGCCAATAAACGGCCGCTTCCTAAAGAAATACTACGCTTAAGGAGCCACAGCCTAGGTCAATGATAGATGACGACGACTATGTCCGCTCGCTATCTTCCTAAAGCTCAAAGCTCTATAAGTAGTAGCCGGCTCTCTCCACGACGGACCGAAATGTCCTTAAACTAACGACGGACCGAAATGTCCTTAAACTAATAGCGGACCGAAACGTCCTTAAACTAATACCGCAGCATCGTTAGGCTGACGAGAAAAAAAAAATATAATAAATAAAAACGGTATGTCCATAAGCAAAAAGGGCACGGATGAAAACCCGAAAGGGCTCCGTGAGTAAAAACAGCAGGGCTACCGGCGAGTGTTCGTGAAAACCCGAAAGGGCGCGACCTTGTAAAAAAAAAGAAGAAAGAGAAAGAAAAAGAATAAAAAAAAATGGTATGTCCACAAGCAAAAAGGGCACGGATGAAAACCCGAAAGGGCTCCGTGAGTAAAAACAGCAGAGCTACCGGCGAGTGTTTGTGAAAACCCGAAAGGGCGCAACCTCGTTAAAGGACACTTGCGGGATCCCCACGACCTTGCAAGGAGAAACCACCCGCGTGAGATCCTTACGACTCACAAAGGAGCAACACACTTAGGGATCCCCACGCTTCCTAAGGAGAAAATACACTTACGAGATCCTCACGACTCGTAAGGAGAATTCTCTTATGGGACCCTCCCGGCTCATAAGATTTAAAAGTCTTAAGTCACAGAGACCTAAACCTGTGCTTAAGCAAAATCCCCCATACCCTTCGACATTTCCCTATAAGTGGCTCAATACTGGCCCTTGTATACAATCCACAGGCGCGAATAAACATTTCCCCAGCAAAGTCACACCCGTGACTAGGGATATGTCCATATAATGAGCAACCCTTGTAGGTCCTCTCGACCCATAAGGAGAAAACCCTCTTATAGGATCCTTACGACTTATAGAGGAACATACACTTAGGGATCCTCACGATTCCTAGGGAAAAAAAATACACCTACGAGATCCTCACGACTTGTAGGGAGAAATACCTTGGTGAGACCTTTACGGCTCATGAAGTCAAAAGCCTTGGTCGACAGGACCCTTAACCCTGTTTGCTAAGCCACCTTTGTTCAACATCGACAGAGGCAAATGATGATTCGCTCCTGGCAACATCCCAGTTGTAGCGGTGCTGATGCTGAAATCGGTGTCTAAAATCCAAGCTTGCGGCGAAAAAGCTAGCAAGCCACGCATGCATACGAAATAGCCGAAATGATGGGGCAACTTGCAACAAAAAGCAGCAAGTAAAAATGTATGCATGAAAAATAGCCGAAATGATAGGGCAACTCGCAATAAAAGCAGCGAGTAGAAAATAAATAAATAGCCGAAATGATTGGGCACCGCGAAAAATAACCGAAATGATTGGGCAATCGCGACCTTCGCGATATAAAAAGCTGAAACGATAGAGCATCGCGGAAAAAGAAATAAAATAAAAATAAAATTTATGCCCTACAGGTGATGTTCCATCACACCCTGTACACAATCCAAGGGCGTAAACAAAAGGGAACATACCTCCCCCCCAGGTTTCACCAAAGAAAGAAGCTAAATCTCGACGGGTCACAAGCGACCTAGAGATCATCCCAACACTCGTCTCGTAACGACGGACACAACTTCAAGCTAAGCGGAACAGCGGCAACTCCCAGTTCCATGGCTCGGTGGTATATATATCGCCAACAGTCAAACCTCCATCATATGAATTGCGGATACAATCATCAAAATTCCTGGTCACGTGGAACGCGGATAACGTCACTCTTTGACCCCGTGGAAAACGTCCAGAGCGGATCCTGGTCCTCGCAAAGCACGGCAGTAAACCCGTGTGAAGCATCCAGAGCGGAGCCTAGTCCTCGCCGAGCATGGCAGTGAACCCGTGTGAAGCATCTAGTGCAAAATTCCTGGTTATGTGGAACACGGATAACGTCACTCTTTGACCCCGTGGAAAACGTCTAGAGCGGATCCTGGTCCTCACAAAGCACGGCAGTGAACCCGTGTGAAGCATCCAGAGCGGAGCCTAGTTCTCGCCGAGCACGGCAGTGAACCCGTGTGAAGCATCTAGTGCAAAATTCCTGGTTACGTGGAACGCGGATAACGTCACTCTTTGACCCCATGGAAAACGTCCAGAGCGGATCCTGGTCCTCGCAGAGCACGGCAGTGAACCCATGTGAAGCATCCAGAGCGGAGCCTAGTCCTCGCCGAGCACGGCAATGAACCCGTGTGAAGCATCTAGTGCAAAATTCCTGGTTACGTGGAACGCGGATAACGTCACTCTTTGACCCCGCGGAAAACGCCCAGAGCGGAGCCTGGTCTTCGCCAAGCACGGCAGTGAACCCGTGTGAAGCATCCAGAGCAAATACCGGACTGTGGAGTCCTTAAAATCCACGGACTATGATGTCCTTAACCTCGACCGTAATGTCTTAAAACTAACGATCTACCACCCCGATTCCCTACGGATTCTGCCTTGGTTTAAGGGTACATCTCTTCAATCCTTTGATACGTGGCGTTGTAATTCCTCAACGTCTTCAAAGAGGTGATGGGTCCCTGCAACCAAACATCGGACTGTAGAGTCCCTAAATCCACGGACTATGAGGTCCTTAACCTTGACCGTGATGTCTTAAAACTAACATCGGACTGTGGAGTCCCTAAATCCACGGACTATGAGGTCCTTAACCTTGACCGTGATGTCTTAAAACTAACACCGGACTGTGGAGTCTTTAAATCCATGGACTATGAGGTCCTTAACCTTGACCGCGACGTCTTTAAACTACGATGCCTTGAGAAACCCCTGACTTCGTGAAACACGGACAAGGGCGACCACATCCAGCACTTGTAGGCCCTCACGACCTGTAAGGAAGAAAACTCTCTTATGAGATCCTTACGACTCTCAAGGGAAAACCCGCTTAAGAATCCTCACGATTCTTAAGAAGAACTTACACCTATGGGATCCTCTCGACCTGTAGGGGGAAAGACTCTTTATGAGACCCTCGTGGCTCATAAAATGCAAAAGTCTTAGGAAGCAGATCTTAACCCTGAATCCTAAGCCATCACTGTCCTGCAAGGAGATCAAGATAGAATATCCGCAGAATACATTCAATAAAAAGGGGACACACCGTTGAGAGGAAAAATGTATCTTTTATTTATAAACCAAAATGGATGCAAAGTACAATTCATGAAAGAAACAAAAAAGAAAGATACTCTCATCCATGAGTACGTACAAAAAAGGGGAAAAGATACAAGTCCTCAAGCCGGCGGGCGGTGCAGTAATTTCACCAGCTCATCGTTCTGTTGCTGAGCCACGGCTTCATGACACAAGATCGCCAGAAGACGAGCCTCCGCCTGAGCTTGCTGAGCCTGATACGAAGCAAGCCGAGCCTCGAGCTCTTTCTCGGTGGCTTTATGAGCCTCGACCCTCTCACGAGTGAACGTGGCAGCTTTATCGAGGGCCACCACCTCTTTTATGGACTCCTGGAGCACTCGCCAGAGTTCGTATGCTTTGTTGGCCTTGGCTATGAGGCTGGCCTGAAGCTCGCTCAGCGCCTTAGAAGACAATTCCCTCTCCGAGAATTTGCGGCCAAGCCTCTTCTCGCATGACGTCATGTTGGCCGCACATCGTGCTATCAGACCCCGCAACTCCGCCTTCGCAGCCACGGCTTCCGAGGAAAGGCGAAAACATTCAAGAGAGTGCAAACAAGCCTCCACTTTCCTACAGAACTCCACCCAGACCCGCACCACCTCCTCACTATGATAGGTGGCGAGAAAAGGAAGAGAACCGTTAGCTTCAGCGGCTAACGCTTCGGCTGTGGTCGCGCTACCAGCACGGAGCTCCTCAATGAAAGATGATAGGAAGACAAGGCTCAATTGGGCCAAGCGTTCTGAAGCCCGCAAAGCGTAAGGGCCGGGCGGCATCACGATGCACGATTCCAAAGCCATGGAAACTGGCAGGGCTGTTCAAATTTGACAAATGTTAGTAAAATTCTTAAGCACAGAACGAACGGGATTATAATAAAATGTCACTCACCGACAGTCATGCAAGTAGGAGCTGAAGGTTTCCCTGGTCCTTCAACGACCTCGACCTCATCGTCAGCTTCCAAAACTATAAGAGACATCAACGTCATTTCGCAAGATAGTAACAATGCTATGGTAAAAGAAAAAATGGCGAATGACACTAACCTTGCCCGGAGGAAAGGACAATGCGCTGAGGGGAGATCGCCTGTGGAGCTGCCATCTCCAATAAACGGTAAAATGACTGTCGAGGCGACAGATCAGCGATAGTGGCCGCCAAACCGCGCAATTCTGGGAAAGATAAAAGAGTTTAGACTATGAAAGGGTTGCTAAATTAAAACGCAGAGGGTTACCTTCAACGCTCCTCCTATTCTGAGCCGGGGGGGTAGCAGCTTCAACGGTCTCCACCGCAACGTCAGGATTCAACAATGGAAGGGTAGTCCTGACTACCTCGCTTTCAGCCTCTGAGCTGCCCTCAGTAAGGGTCATTGGAGCGGCGACCTCCAAAGGAGCTTCCCCCAAAGGGGCAAGCGCTCCCTGATCGAGAACTGCCGCTGGAGGCTCTACCATGAGAGGAGCAGCCTCATCATCCCCCTCCACATCAAGCAAGGCTTCATTGAGAATTTCGGCGGGCTTTGGCTTTAATGGGCCCGTAGAGAGCTCCCCCAGCGTCGAAGATTCTGCACGATTTGATTAAGAATAATGATACATATGCACGGGCATAAATAATCGGAAACACTACAAAAGAAGCACAACGTACCTATACGCAAAGAAGCCCTCAATATGGCTTCTTCAAGCCGCTGCTCCTTCTCAAGGAGGTGGGCTCGCCGGGGTTCAAGGGTAGACTCATGACCGCCGGTCCATAAAAAAAGTGCGTCTGCTGCGTCCTCTGAAGCGGCCTGCTTCAAAGCCCTTTCCCCCCATTCCTCCAAAGGACCGATAAATCGCCGCCGAATCCACGAAGGGTCTTCGTAAAAAATTACAGCGGGATAAGACTTCTTCGGAACCTTGGCGTTATGAGACGCGTCTTTTGAACGCCGTATGGCCTCAGCCAACTGTGCAGCCTCCTCATCAGCCGAACTCGGGAAGAGAAGTCCAGCGTTTGACTCTTGCAGGGCCAATGGTTCATCTTCAAGAATAGGCTCAGACTCCGCCAAAGAATCGAGCAGGTTGGTGGCTGCTTTTCTCCGCCGCTTAGACCCAGAGCCGGTTGCTGAGGATGACCGCTTCCTCCTTCGCGAAGCCTTGGGGCGGCGCCGGCCCACATCACCCTCGGCGCCCTCATCCCTATTACTCTCGCTCGGTGCTACAACCGAGGATGACATCGCCATTATCGACACCACAGGGGGTGGTGCCGCCACCGGCAGGGGTGCTACTACTGGGGCCTGTCTACCGCGCGATCGGGAACCTAAGGGCATACCAGCTGTCGGAGTAAGGTCTACCCCTGACTCCCCCGGAATGAGCGCGGTGCCAATCTCCCTCAGAGGGAAGCGGACCGGAACCCTCGGTCGCAGCTTAGCCCCCGGAACCTGAGGAGGGGCATCATGACCAAGAAGCACCCTTCTTTCCTCAAGAATAATTGGGCTGATCCAATGAAGATACCAACCCGTAAACGTACCCACGCACCGGGGCATGTACTCAGCTTCAGGGACCATGAAACGGGAGCCGGTGTTTAGCCTCATGAAATGATGAGCGGCATCGCGAACGGCATCGAGCGAAGGGATCGGGGCGACTATAAAAGCCTCGAAAGGAACACCCTGGTCGTATCCAAGCTGTCGGGCAAATCGATGCGGATTGTACCGCATGAAAAGAGCTGCACTGTCCTGGCGAAACACCAAGTAGCCCGGCCTAATTGTATACAAATGGGCGGCCTCCCGGGGCTTCAAAGAAGGTGCGTTGTCTTTCGACTGGTCCCAGAGTTGTTGAACTGGACCCCAGGGAGTAGACAAGACCCGATCATTAAAAACCAGCCCGCCAGCAGCGGCGTGAGGAGAAATCAGCACCCGAATAGCCCCAGATTGAGTCGGGTCAGCGGCAGAAGCACCCACCAATCGCATAAGTCGCGGGAAGGGATAGGCGTCGTAAAACGCGGGCCTCTGATGCATAGCGAAAGCCCCCAGCACATGCATTTCGACCCAGGACGTGAAATAATGAAGCGAAAAGTTCACTACATCCACGCCGGGTGTAGAAGTATTAGCCGCGGTGCCCAATCCGTGATAGAGGTGCGTCAAGGCCGGGATGCCGATGGCCATCCACGTCCCCTCAGCAATACGATGAGCCGGGTAAATGACTGAGGCTCTCATGAAGCGGCGATGCATAGGGATAACGAACCAACTGAGTCAGACACTAACAAACCCCATGAAGAACGTCTCCTCGTCCATGCCTGGAACAGCAATAGATTCAAAAGATGTCGGCGACATAATAGGGATGTAGTACTGAGGTAAATCCGATTCAGTGGTCGGCAGCTTCTTCGGACCGAACCCAAAGGGGTCTCCAATGTTGGCAAACTTCGGAGCTGTCTTCGATAAGGTGTCCTCGCGAAGGAAACGAGCAATGAAGCTCTTGAAAGTAACACCCTGCTCTTCGGATTCGGTGAATAATCGGTCGAAGATACCTAGCACCTTGATTAAACTGGGACGCTTGTGGCGAACGGCATTCTCAGCAGACAGGCCGTCAACTGGGGCGGGCTCGGGTTCAAAAATGTACTCGTCAGAAGGCAGCAACTCCTCATACAGACTACCCCTGATTGGCAACCCCGAGATGTCATAGAATTCTGCTAGAGAGATCGAGACCTCGCGATCTCCTAGAATGAAAGTGTTGGTGGGAAGATTCGATTGGTTCAAAAACGACTTAACCCACCAGACATGCAGGGACTTATAATGGAAGAGCGACGCGTATATTGCCTGATAAAGCCCGACCTTCTGCAACCGCGCACGATGGGCAGAAAGGATGTAGCGAGCCCAGAGAACGTTAGCCCGTAGGGTGTCGAGGAGTGAGCCCTATCTTATAAATTTGCCCCCACGGGTGGGCCTCACCCTGGCAAATACGCCGCCCCAAGATGTCTATGGCTGGGATCGGATGGTTCGGAATACCGGTCGTCGAAGGCTCGAGCCTCCCCGTTGGAGTCCAGTTGGGCATTTCCACAGCAAAAACCGTTCTCGGAGGGTCTATCGGTAAGAATGGGAAAGTGGGCTCCGTCGGTACCGCGCAAAGAAAACTCCGGCGACCCTGAATAATCTGACTATACCAAGATCCCCATTGAAGAAGGTTGGTGCAGTTCGGGTCATGGGCCCGGATCATCGCCATCGCTTCCTCATCAGATGGTGACTGAGGAAAAGCAGCCTCCGAGCGAGAAAAGGGAAAGCATGGAACAGAAGCCATCGCACCTGAAATCCAATAAAAGAAGACCGTTAAAAGCAAAGTCAGCGATATATATCCATGCATGAACATGAAGACTAGTTAAGAAAGCGACAGCAGATTTTTCTGGGACCATTGGCTACAAAACACATGGGCCCCACAGAATCAGGATGACGGCTCATTAATAATGAGACCAAATAGTTACAATAAAACAAAGGGAATATCCTCATTAAATAAAGAATGGTAACCCTACACATTCCCCCAACAGGATCTGTCTCGGGCTCTACAATGGATCCAACAAGATCAAAGGAATTAAATTCCCACAGAAGACATCATTACAAAGCTCCTGTTTCATTAATTACAGAAGGACAACCTCGAGTCAAGAGACCCCAAGAAGCCTCCGTGTGAAGAAACTGAGTTCTTCATTGGAATTAAATTCCTTATTAAGAGAAGGGAATTAAATTCCCAGAAACATTTTTGGATGGAATTAAGTTCCATGTAGTTGAAACGCCATCATCATCTCCCCAAAGATCATCTAAACCTTAAGAGATCTACAGTTCGAAGGTTAGGTGGTTTCCTGTTCTTATGGAAAAACTTGAAGAAAAATGGGTTCCTTGTTGAAAAAGAGTAAAAACCCTTGTTTTGGATTTAAAATCCAAAGGAATGTGAAAATTTACTGTTTGTCCAAGAACATTACCTGAGAAAAAAGGGTCATCTGAACAGAGTTAAACTCTGAAGATTGTTCAAGACAGAGAACTAAGCTCTGGAAGCGAGAATTAAATTCTCAAGGGAAAAAGTTCTCAAAAGAAAAAGATGAACAAAGTGAAGGCTCTTCTGAAGAAACATGAGTATTTATAGGAGGTGATGGAAACGTTTCTTCTCCCCAAATCCCTAGAGGAATCCAACGGTCACAAAAGGTGACAGCGTTGCACTCACGTGCGGACACGTGAGAACAACGTTGTGGGGGCATTTGTTTCCTGATTTAAAATCAGGAAAGCCTATGGAAAAGGCTTCAGAAAAGGGTCACGTGCTTACACGTGACCAGCAGTCACGTGTTGGCACGTGACATCTAAAAGCATCGGCAAGGCAAATTCAGTTTCCCAACTACATCGAAGAAAAAGGCTTCAGAAAGGGTCACGTGCTCCCACGTGACCAGGGTCACGTGTTGGCACGTGACACTCAAAAGCGGCAGACTCAGTTCCCTGATTGGATCAAGAAAAAGGCTCCAGACGAGGGTCACGTGCTCACACGTGACCAGGGGTCACGTGGTGGCACGTGACAGCTAAGCAGCGACCAGAAAGCAGAGCGCAGAAAGAAAGAAGAGGGCTCGTTCTAAGGGGATCACGTGCCCACACGTGACCAAGGGTCACGTGGCCACACGTGACCAGCTTTCAAAACCTATCTGTTAACAGAATTAAATTCTGAGAAAAGACCTCTTAAATGTTTCCAAAGCAACCGATTGAATTAAAGATTTAAAGGTGATTAAATATCATCTATCTATGGGAAAATCTCGAATTTGGAAAGATTTTCCTGTAAAATCTAACAGAAATAACAAAGGAGAATCTCTAGATTTAAAATCCAATGGTGAATAAAATTCACCTAATAATCCAAAGGTCCAAAACGAATGATGGATACAAATCAAATCTCTTGATGAAAGATTCATCAAAAACTAATTGACTCGGCTGCTTCTCCTATAAATAGGAGCCAAGAGACACACAAGAAGAGATATGCAGAGGGAAGAAAAGAGAGAGAGCCTTGATACTTTGGAGGAATTTGGATCTTCTGCAAAAGAAAACCCTAGGTAAGAAAGGGAAGGCTTTTTGAAAGAAAAGAGAATTTAATTCTCAACAGAGTTTAATTCTGATATAAAAACAGAAGAACATAGTTCTCTCTTTGGTGGAGGATCTGTAAAGTGCACATCTCCTCTTACGTTTGGAATTTAATTCTCAATGGGTTGAGATCCTGCCATGCAGATCCAAAGCATAGAGAGGGAATGGAAGCACGAGAATTTAATTCTCACAGAACTATAGGAATTTAATTCCTTTAAAATAAAATTCGGGTTGACCCTGTATTATGGGAATTTAATTCCTTCAGAATGAAAAGAATCAGGGTTTAACCCTGGTTAATAACTTAGTTCTGTTAAAACACTAGGAATTTAATTCCCTTAATCTCATTCCCCAGAATAATTTTTTAACAGAGAGTGGGAGTTTAACTCCTTAAAGCTTTTATTAGGGTTTAACCCTATTCGGTTCTTCACATATATGAGGAATTTAACTCCTACAGAAAATTCAGAGTTCAACTCTATTCCAGAATATGAACCTTCAAAAGGAAGTAGGAATTTAATTCCTCTGAAATTGTTGCCAGGGTTCAACCCTACGAGGAATTTAATTCCTGAAAGGGATTAACAGATCTTCTAAAAAAACATACATAGAGGCAGGGTCACGTGTCACCACGTGACCCCCAAAAAGATCCACAGAAAAGCCCCTTTGAGGCAGTGCCTCACGTGACCCACGTGACCCTTGGCAGAGGCTTTAACATACTCTATTTAAACACCCATCACGTGATGGCAGGTGATGCTCTAAAAGATGTGATATTCTCAGCAGAACAAATGAAGGGAAGGCGCCCTCACGTGCTACCACGTGACCCCTCTTGCCTTAGCGTCTAACGCTAAATTGAAACCCCTGAATCCAGTGTTAAAACACTGTTTGGCCTTAGTGTTCAACACTAATCAAAGAGCTTTATTTGCAGTGTTCAACGCTGATTACCTTAGTGTTTAACACTAATTTGAGATCTCTGCTGCCAGTGTTTTGATCTGTTTTAGTGTTTAACACTAATTTGAAAGCCTTGTTGCTGGTGTTTAACACCAACTATCTTTTAGTGTTCAACACTAACTTATCAATCTCATTCTCAGTGTTCAACACTGATTGGTCTTTAGTGTTTAACACTAGGTATTGGCCCAATTGGCTAAATGGCCAGAGGCAAAGCTTCTCCTTCAATGGACCAATAGAAGGCCAATATTTTGGACTTAGCCCAAACTGGCCATAAGTCCTCAAATCATCTTGAACTGAGCACATCTGCTCTTTCAACCCACTCATTGGTTCAAGGGTACATTTCTGAACTCCTCTGATATTTGTTGTTGTAATCCTTCAACGTCTTCAGAGAGGTGATGGGTCCCGACAACCACACATCAACACGGACTGTGGGGTCCTTAAACTCATGGACTTATGCGTCCCTAAACCAAGATACGGACTGTGGGGTCCTTAAACCCGCGGACTTATGCGTCCTTAAACCCATGGACTTATGCGTCCTTAAACTACTAATGGACCACCATGTCCCTAAACTGGCGATGGACCACCACGTCCCTAAACTGGCGATGGACCACCACGTACCTAAACTGGCGATGGACCACCACGTCCCTAAACTAGAACTTGGACCACCATGTCCCTAAACTGGTAATGGACCACCACGTCCTTAAACTGGCAATGGACCAATATGTCCCTAAACTGGAACAATAGAGCCCAAACGCTCTTTTGTCGGATCTAAACGATCCCGTTAAGTCGATCTTAGTCCCGAACTGGACTAACGTATCCTTAACAAATGTTTAAGTTGATCTTAGCCTCAAATATGGCTAACGTGTCCTTAAACCTTCAGACAGACTGGACTATGAATCCCTCCAATCAATTTTGGTTTAAGGGTACATCTCGGAACTCCTTTGACACCTGTCGTTGTAATCCTTCAACGCCGCCAGAGAGGTAACGGGTCCCGACGACCATACGTGCAATGGACCACTATGTCCCTAAACTGGAACAATAGAGCCCCCAAATGCTCTTTTGTCAGATCTAAACGATCCCGTTAAGTTGATCTTAGTCTCAAGTTAGATTAACGTATCCTTAACAAACGTTTGAGTTGATCTTAGCCTCAAATATGGCTAACGTATCTTCAAACCAAACCCCCAAACCCAAATCTAAGATAATACGGATTTGGACTAGTCCACGCCCTACGGGCGACGACATAACTCAGTCTCCGTAAACAATCCACGGGCAACAAAACATAAAATAAACACACACGACATGAAGTGACCATCTGGAGAAGGAGAAAGTTGTTACCGTGATGCGGTAGCGTAATTAACTGCAGGGGCTTGCGCCTGCAGGGAAGAGCGTCCCCACAATCAAAAACCCCTCAAGCGAAGGGGAATCTGACGAAGTCTGCTACATCGGACGCATCCGTTCAAACCTTCGATGTATGGTGCCATAAATCAACTTGGCATCTTCGGAGAGGTGAACGGATAGCACCAATTAGCATCTGCCCCGAATCTCAGTGCCAAGACATCGCAGTCTTGTGCGCCGTCTTTCGGAGGGGAACAGGCCGCGGTTCCGCGGCCCTTTGGTGAGCTCAGCTCACCAAAATTCTTGAGTTGTATTCTGGGCATTTGGGTTTCTTGTTTCTTCACCACTTTTCTCTGTTTGACTTCTGGGTCTTCTACAGATCTTCAGTGAAAACTTGTAAGGATTTTTTGACCGTTTCACTTTCGTCTTTTTGGACCTTGCACTGTTCTTCGTCTCAGCTTGAGTAAGATCCGTCTACTTGTTGGTCAAAAGTCCCTTTTCTGTATCAACTTTCATCTTTTTCACTGTATTTGCTCCAAGAGCCTGTATCCTGTAACATGCAACAAACGTGCGTCAAGAGTACCTGTTTATTTATAAAACGGATAAGAATAGGGGGATGAAAAATGTAATATTATGGTCTGAACATGCCTCATATATACGGTCAAGCAACTGTGGGCGTGCACGAACATGCGCAAGCTGTCCCCCAATCTGCGTGAACTCGAACTGCACTCGGCTGTCACACAATATCTGCCAATCTGCCGACGACTTCCTCTGTACTGCACCCAAACCTGCTAGACTACCCTTGGGCCTCCTACTCAAAGCATCTGCTACTACGTTAGCCTTGCCCGGGTGATATAAGATCTCGCAGTCGTAGTCCTTTACCAGTTCCATCCAACGGCGCTGTCGGAGATTCAGGTCTCGCTGCTGAAATATGTACTTGAGGCTCTTGTGATTAGTGAATATCTGGCACGACTCGCCGTATAGGTAATGTCGCCAGATCTTAAGTGCAAAGACCACTGCAGCCATCTCCAGATCGTGAGTAGGGTAGTTCTGTTCATGTTTCTTCAATTGCCAGGAGGCATAAACGATCACCCTGCCATGCTGCATCAATACGCACCCTAGCCCCACTCGTGAAGCGTCACAATAGACTGCAAATCCGCCTGATCCTGAAGGCAACGATAATACTGGCGCCGTAGTCAAACAGGTCCGTAGCTGCTGGAAACTGTGCTCGCAATCCTCTGTCCAATCGAAGGGAACTCCCTTCCGGGTCAATCCGGTCAAGGGTGCAGCAATACGGGAGAAATCCTGTACAAATCGCCTGTAGTAGGCGGCCAGTCCTAGAAAGCTGCGTATCTCAGTAACGGATGTAGGTCTGGGCCAGCTCTGAACGGCCTCAATCTTCCTTGGGTCCATACATATACCATCCCGTGTAATCACGTGACCCAAGAAGTCTACGCTGTCGAGCCAGAATGCGCACTTGGAGAATTTTGCATAAAGCTGGTGCTCCCTTAAGGTCTGTAGTGTGATCCGCAGGTGCTGCTCGTGCTCCTCTCTGCTCCGGGAATACACCAATATATCGTCAATAAATACGATGATGAACAAGTTGAGATACGGCCGGAATATACAGTTCATCAAGTCCATGAAGGCTGCAGGCGTGTTGGTTAGTCCGAACGACATCACCAAAAACTCATAATGGCCATAACGTGTATGGAAAGCTGTCTTCGGAATGTCCTCCTGTCGAACTCGCAGCTGATGATAGCCCGATCGCAAATCGATCCTCGAAAAATATCCTGCCCCCTGAAGCTAGTCGAACAAATCGTCGATACGTGGCAAAGGATATCTGTTCCGCACGGTCACCCTGTTCAGCTGCCAGTAGTCGATACACAAACGTAAGCTTCCGTCCTTCTTCTTGACAAACAGGACCGGAGCACCCCAAGGAGAAACACTGGGTCGAATAAGTCCCTTGTCCAGCAAATCTTGCAACTGACTCTTCAACCCACCAAGCTCCGCCGGGGCCATCCGATAAGGCGGTATAGAAATAGGCCCCGTGCCGGGAATCAAATCAATACAGAACACAACATCACGCTCAGGCGGTAGCCCAGGAAGCTCGTCAGGGAATACGTCAGGGAACTCACATACAATCGGAACCTGGTCCAATGGAACATCTGTAGCTCTAGTGTCGCAAACATAGGCTAAGAATCCCTAACATCCCTTCCTCAACAGCTGTCCAGCGCGAAGAGAAGAAATCAAAATGTGAGGGATGGCACCACGGTCTCCCTGCACAACAAAAGTCGACTCGCCGGGAAAACAAAATCTCACTATCTTCTCACGCCAGTCCACAGACGCATAGCATGTAGCTAACCAATCCATGCCCAAAAGAACGTCGAAGTCCAACATCTCAAGAAGGATCAGGTCGACAGGCAGATCTCTCTCGCCAATGCGGACAACACAGGATCGGAACACGTGCCTAGCAACAAACGACTCTCCCACTGGAGTGGTCACAACAAGTGGCTGATCAAGCAGACCGGACTCTCTACCCAAACTCGGCACGAAGTGTGTGGATACGTACGAGTGCGTGGATCCGGGATCGAACAATACGTGTGCATCAACAGAACATATTGATAAGATACCTGAGACCACCGCATTGGACGCCTGCGCGTCCTGATGCGTCAACGCGAAAACTCGTGCCTGTCCTCCACCTGCAACTGGCGGTCCCCTACTAGCAACTGGCTGTACTCTGCCTGCGGCTGGCTATCCTCTGCCTCGACCGCCTCGCCCTCTAGGAACAAACCCTCCGCGACCACGGTCTCTCTGTGCATGGGTCTGACGCGGAGCAACTGCGGGTACAACAGGTAACGCCCTCTGGGGTGGAGAAGGTGGAAGGGTGACATGTGGTACGGCTGCCTCTCTATGGGGTATCTCAGGACACTCTCGAACATGATGATAGGAACTCCCGCATCGATAACATCCGGATGATACTGGCTGGCCCTCCTGGAGATAAGAGCTGAAAAGCTGACCTAGTCTCAAGTCTCTGCCACCTGCAAGGTGTCTGCGCGGTGCCTGAATGACTGTCTCCGTGCCGATGTATCAGTACAAACCCTCTTCGGCGCTGGAACTACCGAATTCTCTGCAAGGCGCTCCTCAACCAAAAGGGCTGCGTCTACCGCTGTGGCATAGGTCTCATAATGCTGGGAGCTGATCGCAAGGAATAACGGGGTAAGCAAGCCTCGGACAAATCTCTTGACTCGCATCTCCTCAGTAGCCACTAGGTAAGGAGCATAAACTGATAGCTCGGTGAACAGCACATCGTACTCTGCCACTGTCATCTCTGGCGTCTGGCGTAAGGACTCAAATCTGCGTGCTTGGGCATCCCTAACAGGGGAAAGAAGCGGGCAAGGAACATCGTTACGAACTCTGTCCAGGTCATAGGAGGAAGACCTGCTACTCTGCCATTCTCAACTGATTCGCACCATTTCTGCTCAAGACCTTCCAGGCGAAAGCTCGCGAACTCGACCCATCTCGCATCTGCGCATATGAGGGAATGGCATATCCGGGCCATCCTATCAATGAAAGACTACGGGTCCTCGGCTGCATCTGTGCCTGTGATGACCGGAGGCTTCAGCCTCATGAACTCTGATAGCGATACTGTAATCACCTCCGTGGCTGCAGGGGCAACTGGCTGTACGGTCGGTACCATCGCGGTCCCTGTGACTGGTGGAGCTACCTCTGGTTGCTGCGCTCAAAGCGTCTCAACTAGCGATCCTATCATCTGGCGCATCTCCTGCATGCTGGATCCCACCGTCTGGCGCATCTTCTGCATACCAGCGCCTAACGTGGCGATCTGATCTGTCATGGGAGGAACAGTCTGCTCGGGTACGAAGGGTGCACTGCCTGGATCAGTTCTCGTCTCGGACGAGTCAACACGAATCTCGGCCCTCGCGGCCGCTCTCTGCGCCCTAGTAGTCTTTGGCGGCATAGTGGCTGAAAAGGTAAGTAGGATTCGATAAGGATACGGAAATCGAATCGCAAGAATGTATGCAATAATGAAGGAATTTCAACCAATAAGTCCTAAGGTCGCTTAGGCGGAGTACCGTGTCGTGAGTATGCCGTGGAACATACGCACGCTACGCCACTCTGCTGCAGCTACCTACTCCATCATACCAGGGTCATCCTACACTCCGAAGGTAAAACCTACGCTCTGATACCAACTTTGTCACGACCCAACGTTCGGCCCGTGACCGGCACTTAACCACGTAACGTCTACAGGCGTAACGCGACTAAGTAAACCGAAACCCAGAAATCAAAACCATTTTGAATATAGAGTGTTAAAACATTTTAGTAGAAGCATTTGTAAAATGTTTAGAAAACCTTAAGTAATTTAGTAGAAAACCTTTTTAGTTCAAGAGTTACATTTTAATAATTTTGGCAACATTTCCTTTATAAAAAAAAATTGTCCCGCAAGTCGGGTAAAGGCAAGGTGTAGTCGAAGTAACATGTGAAATGAATAGAGCATCACAATATGATATACGACGCCGTAGCGAAGAATGAATAGTAAAACAAAGACAAATATCATAAAAGATAAGACTGCATAAATAAAGTCGGCTCACAGCGAGCTCGACACCAGAGTACAGAATAACATACATCGCCCTCACAACTGTCTCTAAGTCAATACATGAAGGTAGATGGAGAATACTAGATACAATCAATATACAACTGAAGGATAAACAGATATCGTACAAAACCCACCCAATAGCAAAAGGGCTAACACGCCTCAGAAATGGTATCTGTGTCAAAAGATGCGGTAAACAGCCAGCCGCGACTACTCCAAAGGGCAACCTACAAGCACTGTGGCACAACGGGGGTGAGTTGCCAAGTCGTGAATAGTAGATAACATATAAAGGTAATCGCGAGTATGCACGTGCTGCGATACTCTAACCTATGCCAACGGATAAACATCTATATAATGAACTGGGTGCTCAATATCATGCAACAAGTGCGATCTAGTAATCATGTCTATATGATGAGCAAGATATATGATAGTCAGGCATGGCGATGAAATCTAACAACCCTATATATATAATGAGCAGGGCGCGCAATGATATGCAAGCATGTGTACTCTATCAGGTATGCTAGCTACAGGATGAGATGTCAAGTACTAAATGCTGAGTATGGGAAGAAATAATGTCTACACGGAATGTCAATGTGGAAAACATAACTGGTGTCTGTCAATACACCCCAATCCCAATACAACTCAGGCGCCGTCATCCACATCGGCCCTCAAATCCTGTAATCTCATAAAATTATGAGTGCCCAACATCGGCACCCAAATATCAAGAAAACTCGTGTCCAGCATCGACACGCAAAACCTCATATCTCGGGCATCCGTCAGTCCGGGTTAGCCCACGGGCTCTGTCTGCGGTATCGGCCCTCGTCCCCGGCAGTACGAGTCGTCCCGTATCCATCTCTCGACTTTGGTCGGTATCCTCCGGATAACCGCCAGGTCTAACCAATCATCGGTAGGTAGTAGTCCCTCTGCCAGGCTCACCGTCTACTGCACAGCGATCCGTTCTCGCCCCGGGGTACCATACCGGGTCCACCATGTACCCGCAATCGGCCTCGTCCAGCTCCTCGACTCGGGTTCACATGTATCGCTCTAGCACCGAGAAAACACATGATGGACGCACTGAAATATCATATCAAGGGAAACCGGGTTTTTAAACAGTGCGTATTTTTCTTAAAATAGTACTCCGATTCCCAAATCCAGAAATCAAATAAATCCAATCCAATGCGTAATCCATGCAATGTGTTGTATGACACTACGAGTAAAAGAAAGGGAGAACTGCTCTTTTTAAAAGATCCAGTTTTGAAAATATCGTTTGCGGCCCCATAGTTTTTAAATCAGGTCAATATCATCCATGTATGTAACAAGTGAATATGAATATAGGTATGCATGTGCGAAAAGATAAGTATGCTAAGTGAATGTAGCAACGTACATGTACACTAATGTGGACATATGCTGTATATGTGTCCAAGTACGAATAGATGATATATGTGGCACAAGCATGAATCTGTGCTGTATCTGTGCTAAGCATGCATGTATGCGACGTATAAGACACAAATACGAACAGGTGATGTGTGTGCGCTCAAAGTCTGAATATATGCAATGTAGGGGTACAAAGGTAAACATATCAAGGTATATATGTATATGCACTATGACGAAATATAATGGTGCAAATGCACAGGTAGTGAGATATCAATGAAGGAATGCAAAATCGTAAGCGTATAGTGTACATAAAATGAATATAACATATGCTGATATGTGGCAGGTCATGACAACATCAATAAAACGGAATCAATACCATAGATGATTTCTAGCAATCCTATACTGTGAGTGTCATGGCAATCACTAACGGCGTGAGTGTAGCATATAAATCATGCTCATGCAGCTGATACCGCTAGTGACAGTGCAGTGTTCTATACTACCAGTTCTATATATAACAAAAGGTATGCTACTCTAGTATGTCTATATGAACACATAAGACTAAATATCCTATTACGCCCCGACGCTTAACGCCATACGGGCGATTTTCCCGTAGATGTTAAATCTACTCACCTGGTCGCATGCTAAGTATAGCCGACCACCTGCTTCCCTTTCCTGGCGACGTCTGACGTACCCGCCTGTGAACCTGTAATTTACACAAGGAATCCAATTATATAAGCAAGAGTCTCGCAAAACGCGATATTGAAACGAAACGAGAAACTCGCGTCGCGGATCAACGCGCGTGTGTGCGATATGCTGAAACGTGTGTTCACGCGTCTACGACTCAGCCCGACGCGCCGCGATACGCTGAATCACAAAACCCACTCGCGTATCGCGCGTATCGCGCAAACTAAAAACACCACAAAACGATATATCGTCCCAGATTCTACCCATGTTACAATATTACAAAACTATATACACCAAGGACCTACATAACATAGAAGATACCCAACCAAAAAAACCTAGCTCCTATCTCCCTGATCTGGCCGCAATTTGCGGCCAGATCGATTATTTCGGCGGCCTGAAGGTTGGCTGGTGGGGTCGGGCTCTAATGGTGGGGTCAGGGTGTCACTAGTATGCTATGGTCCAATCAATTTTATTTTGGAGTCACTGGGGTAACAGCAGATATCAAAAGCTAAGTTTTGCTTTAAAAAGTCACATTTTGCACAATCATGAAAAATCAGGGTATTTTGGTGTAATCTGTGGTTACCTAGATTTACTTGGCCTTAACAGCACTTAATTAACTAAGTCTAGCCAAAACTAACCTTACTTAAGCAAAGATCACACTAATCACCACAATTATCGCTAAAAACACACAATCTAGCGATAACAACTACCAATTTACACTAATTAAACTAAACCAACGCACAAGTCTAGCATACAAGCAAGTGGAGCTCAGAGGTTATACCTCACTTGACCCTACGGGGCTGGGTCAGGAGAAGAAGAGGAGAAGAAGAAGCTGCCACTGCTGATGCTGATGCTACTGCTACTGTTGATGCTGATGCTTGCTGTTGATGTTGTTATTGTTGCTGATGGTGTTGTTATTGCTGTTGTTGACGTTGTTGATGCTGTGCTGGGGCTGCTGCTGCATGTGTTGCTGCTGCTGTTGCAAGGAGCTGCTGCTGTTGCTTGGTGTTGCTGCTGCTGGGGCTGAAGCTGATGCTCTATTGTTGTTGTTGTATGTTGCTGCTGCTGTGCCTGCAGCTTCTGCTGTTGCTGCTGAAGATGCTGAGGTTGTGTGTGCGTGAGAGTGAATGAGTGAGAAATGAGAGGGTGTTGCAAACAAAAGAAATGATAACAATAGAGAGTCAAGCCCCCATTTCTCTCTCTTGCCACATTAAATGCAAGCATGGGCTTGCCATGATGCACCCCTCTCTCTCTCATTTAATGCAAGTATGGCATTGCCATGATGCATTCTCTCAAGTCAACCAAAATACATTTTAAATCCTTTTTCAAAATAAAAAAAAACCTTAATTAAAATCATTTATCTTAACAAGGAAAGTTTAATCCACCATGGTTGTTAAACATAGTTTAACCCAAACTCTAATCCTAGTTTACATGCACAAGTTTATGCAAGCTTGGTAAAATTTTTGAAAAATATTTATTAAATTGGAAAAATTATTTGAAAATCAATTTGGTAAACTTTTTATAAAAATCACATATTAAAATATAATTAGCCACTAAACACATCCTAGGCTGTTACAGTTTATGAATTAGAAAATCATAAGTACTTAATTTCTCACTTGTTGTCTTTTGCTAAGGCCTTCTTTTCTTTTCTTTTAAATTCATTTTATTAATACATGCATAAAACCTTGATTTCTTGGCAAAACCAAAACTGGATTTCACTTTTATGCCGTTAATGTTGGAAGAAAAGGTTATTTTCATTGTTAAGAAATATTTAATCCAAAATAAGCACAGGAGTGAAATTTGGATAATTTACAAGTTTTTGCGATGATATATGGAATATCAAAACCTTGGTGGTGATATTTAGAAATAGGTAGGTTTTGGGGGCGATGTATAGAAAAATCCTTATTTTTAATGTTTGAATCTAAGCCCAAAAAACAGCAAGGATCACCTGCTTGCCAAGGATCACCATTTTTCGGCTCTATCCCTGCCAAAAAAAGCTGCGAAAAGTTAACTTTATAATTTGTACAGAAAAGAAATTATTTTTTACTTTTATCCTAACAACAAGTAGTCAAGACGATATATTATGAAATGTTGGATGCCTTGGCATTCACTTTAGAAAGATTTTCCTATTAAAGGACGATAGTCGGTGACAAATGTTATATATTAAATAATGCATGTTCCTTTGTTTTAAATCATGGGCCACTTGCTCATTTAAATATCACTGGCAATGACCGGCGTTATGCATGGTTCCTAAATTAAATTGAGAAAAATGCCCGATTATAAGGAAACTAATCTTGTTTTGATAGAGGTAAAGATAGCGCTTTCATAGAAATTAAAAAGATGGAAATGAAAAAAATTTATGATATTTGAAAAGAAATCAAAACCCTTTCTTTCGAAGAAAATTGAAGGATAAAATGGGAAACAAATTAGCAACTAATTTTTCCCCCTCCAGTTGAAAGAATGAAATTACAAAAAACACAGGAATCTCTTTCTATCCCTCTTTGTTATTTAAATCAAGGATTGCTACCCTTCCTAAATGCACCTAATGATTATGAGTACTATTGATGGTTCCCAGATTATGATAATTCATTAGCCAAAAAAAAAACCAAAAAAACCTACCTTTGAGTGCAGTGCATGTGATGATAATTGCCAGCCCAGGCAATTTGCCACAAAACCCCCAAAACACCCTCACATATATTTTTGAAGTATAAATTGACATTAGATGGGATAAAGCAAAAAGCTAAGGATATTAATGGAATAAAACCAAAATCATGCTTTTTGTCCTTATTGACTCTCCCTACATAGATAGCTTTTGCAGGTGATGGCAAGTTGTCCGTGGCCGACAGAAATATTAGAAGTTTATCTGTCCGTAGTGGCCTAGTGGGATATAAGATATGTTTTCGATAATTATGAACATGAACACTAACTATGTGGGCCAAAATAATAAATACATGCTAATTTGGAGTTAGAAGACGCAAATCAATGGCCCCAGTCAAATTATTTAATTAACAAAACCTTTTTTTTGTGTGGTTAGGTCATCCATTTCAGTCAAAATAACCTTTTAGAACGTGGCCCCATGGCTATGGTCGACTCTGTCCTGAAAGGGTTGAAAGTATCTAATTTGATACAGGACTCACCTCAAAGGCTGGGTTATGCATCTGCAACCATAGGGCTGTGGTCAGCCCGCCTCATGACGTGTGAATATGAATATCATGTTTATTGCATAATTGCCACAAGTGACCCTATTAACCCATGTTCTCAACAGTCTAACCGATGTTCATACAATTCATTTCGGATTTCTTCGATTGTAGGAGAATATCTCTCCAATAGTTGGTGTTTGTTTTATATTTGAGCTTCAAGAATAATGAGTGTATGATAAGCTGAGAAACAAAAAAAAGTAAGTTGTGCTTGAGAATATTCGCCATCTTGAATTGCTTTATCTATCGGTTACATAAATCATCTAGTTATACCAATCTTTTATTCCAATCATTTGGTCAGCTATACTAGAGTTTAAGCATGTGCGAAACACATGATTGATAAGAGACCGTGTAATTCTCAGAGAGGTTATATATGCTTTGTTTTCGGTCTGTACATGAATCCTTACATTAATATTTAATATCCATTTCAAATTCTAACAAGCTTGCTTGTTTTGTTTTGGAAAGAGAGAATGAGAGAACGGGTTTTCTAAATTTCAGAACATGATGTGGATTTTTCTCGTATCCTAAATTTCTTTTATCCCTTTTGCCTTTTTTATATGAAAACTATAGGAGGGGATGTGTATCCTTTCAGGTTTATTTATAACCTTTCGGCAAAAAAAAATCATATTCATAATAGCTGAAATATTATGCTAACCTGCATGTATATACTAGCTTTTAGCAGATACGATGGACATGTCGGATGTGTATTAAGTTGTGTGTATAAAACATAAGCAAATATACTATGCACGATTATTTGGTAATCCTAGAAAAGATATGAAATTTAATTTACATAAAAATAAGTATTAGCACTTACTATGAGCATGGTATTTCATATTTATGATAAATTCTATTTTTCATAGTAATAACAAATATTTAAATTAACGGCAATTCCGTCTTTTCATAATTACCGAATTTTATATAAGAAAACAAAAAAGGAACAATGAAATTAATATATTAAAAATTGTTTTATTGTGAATGTAATTGGGTAAATACATATATTTAGTGGAATAAACATATAATGTAATTGGGTAAATACATATATTTAGTGGAATAAACATATATTTATAATACTTTTAAAATTAATTTATGACACGTTTAAGTTATGTATGGATAATTGTGGTATGTATTTTTTTTTTTGAGGAAGAAAGTGCAGTAAGATGTCCTATTCAATAAAATAAATTTAAAAAAAACAAAATATTTACAAGATACAAAATTTGTACATCAAGATAAACAATTTTCGATACATCATTAAAAAATACAGACAAAAAAAAATGTTTCTACAATTTATTTCAAATGCATTCACTGTCGCTAAATTGAATGCATTGCAAATCACGATTTTTGAAGGCAAAATATATGTATCCTCTTTAAGAGCTTCAAAAAAAAATCAAGAACCTTCCTTACTTCTGTTCTTATCCAATAAATGAATAATATTGATAGTATTTCCATCCTTAATAATAATAGCGTAAGAAATAGCAATATTCATAATAGGATTATCATCAAAATCGTTAAGAGATTTAATAGAAGGTTTAGTAGAGCATTATTGAATTGTGGAAAATTCTTCTTCAGACGTCTGAAGTATTAGGTGCAGACGTATGGACATGCACGAGTCTCATATCAGAAATCTAGAGCAACGCTACATAACTGACAACTAAAGTGCATACGTTTGGGAAGTCTTAGCCAAAGAACAGAGTGTAACCAGACAACTGGAGAAACTGAAACACAATCCAGAGCAACGGAAGACGTCTGATGGTAAGGGTGAAGACGTTCGCGCAAGGTGCCGAAGAGAAGTAGAGAAGAGGCAGACGTCTAACCAAGTCTGGTGCAAACGTCTGTCGATGGGTATTCTGTGCGAACCAAATATTATTTATTTGGGCTTATCTCTTGTTTTAAGTAGGATTAGGGTTTGCCTATATATAGGGATCTCTCCTAAGTTATACGTACTGCCAATTTGAGAAACTATTGTATGGAAAAAGGGTGACGGCTAAGTTCTAGAGAGATTTGAGAGAAATCTTCTAGAGTTGCCTGGTGTAAACTTGATTCAAGATCTAGTAGAAGTTTGCATATTCCGCTCTGGCAGGGACTAGCCATATGGTGGGTGAACCTCATTAACAAATCCTTTGTCTCTAGTTTGTGATTCTATTTGTTCTCGCTTTAATATCATTTTATTATCTTTCATTGTTTATCTGCCTGGTTTGATTGCGTGGATTGATCATAAGCAATTGTTCCGTGTATTGCATCTTCTCCAAGTTATCCACAACAACTGGTATCAGAGCCTAGGTTTTGACGCTTGATACTACAGCAACTGGTATCAGAGCATGATTTGGGAACCAAAAAGATCTTTGATTCTACGATCTAGGTTAACGGTGGGTAACGACGATTATGTCTTCTTCCCTATCTTCTTAGATTGTAGTTTTGAAGGTGTTGGTTCATATCTGAAGGAGAAGTTGAGTTTGCAGCGATGGTAGACGAAAGATGGCGGAGGATAAGATAAGAATCGAGAAATTTAATGGTCACGATTATGGTTGGTGGCGCATGCAGATGGAGGACAATCTATACTAAAAGGATTTGTATCATTACTTGTTGGGCGAAAAGCCCAAGAAGATGTCCGATGAGTCATGGAATCTATTGGACAGGAAAGCTCTGGAAACGATTATGCCATCATTGACTTTGAAAGTGGCCTTTAACATCTCCAAGGAGAAGACAATCATGGGGCTAATGACGACATTAACGAAGTTGTATGAGAAGCCTTTGACATCAAAAAAGATATTTCTGATGAAGAAGTTTTTCAACATGAAGATGGTAGAGAACGGTTCGGTGACAGAGCACCTGAACGAATTCAACAGCGTGACGAGCTAACTCGAATCTATTTCAATCATGTTTGAAGATGAGATTTGAGCCCTGTTATTTCTCTGTTCATTACCGGAGAGTTGGGGAAACCTCATGATAGCGGTAAGCAACTCGATCTCAAGGACTTTCACGTTTAATGATGCGGTGAGTTGCATATTAAACGATGGGATGTGGAGAAAGGCTGTGAGTGAGAGTTTGGGAACTTCTGCACTTTCAGTGGAGAATCACGGCAGAACGATGGAAAGGGAAAAAGAGAAGATCGGAAAGTCAAAGAGCCAAGGAAAATCGAAAAGGAAGATCCAAAGCAGCTGTTGGAACTGCGGAAAAAAGGGTTACAGAAAAAGCGAATGTAGACTCTTGAAGAAAGACTAAGATTGGAAGGCAGATGTAAAGGAAGCCAATGTGGTATCTACACACGAATAAGGAGACCATGGGCTTTGTCTATCAGTGAACGAGAGTATAAATGCAGATACATGGTTCCTAGATTTGGGGGCATCCTTTCATTGCACTTCAGGACGGTATCACTTTAGCGAGTATGTTCAAAAGGATCTTGCACATGTCACGGTAGGAAACGGTCAGCCGTTTAAGATCGTTGGAAAAGTGACGATCATACTATGATCGTAAGGAGGAGGTCAAATAAAACTGAAGAATGCGAGACACATTCCAGATCTGAAGAAAAGTTCAATTTCTATAAGTCAGCTGGACAACGAAGGTTACATGACGGTGTTTAGGAATTCTCAGTGGAAGATTTCCAAAGGAGCATTGGTGGTCACAAGGGGAAAGTTGAGTGGTTTATTGTACTCATTCAGTAGGAGCAGTTGAGCGTCGGTTGCATTGGCTACAGGTTCAGAAGCAGATTCCGAGACTTCATTGTGGCACAAAAGATTGGGACACCTCAGCGAGAAGAATATGAAGATTCTTCAGGGTAGAGGGCTTCTTTCTGGGCTGAAAAATGCGGAGTTGGGACTTTGCGAGAGTTGCGTTTGTGAGAAGCAAAGCGCACTCAGATTTTAGATTGGAGGCGTTGCTAAGAAGACCAAGAAGCTAAAGATGGTGCATACAGACGTATGGGGACCGGCCTCAGTGACATCTTATGGAGGAAATCGGTACTTCGTAACTTTCATAAATGACGCAAGCACGGAGACCTAGGTTTATGTGATGAAGACGAAATCCAATGTGTTTTATCTATTTAAACACTGGATTGCACAGGTAGAGAACCGGAAGGGGACGAAGGTTAGGTGTCTGAAGTCCGACAATGGCGGGGAATATTGCACACAAGAGTTCGAGGCGTTTTGCTCGCAAAAGGGTATTTGTTGGTTGAAAACGGTACCGGAGATACCGCAACATAATGACAACGCTGAAAAGATGAACAGGATAATCTTAGAGTGGGTGCAAAGCATGACCTTGGATGCGGATGTACCGAAATTCTTATGGGTAGCAGCTGTCGATACTGCTGTGTATCTGATCAACAGAAACCCGACAGGTGTGCTCAATGGAAGTATTCCGGAAGAAATTTAGTCAGGTAAATCATTTAATTACTCGTACCTTAAAATATTTGGTTGTATTGCGTATTTTTTGATTGATAAGACGGAAAGGAGTAAGCTTGACTCCTAGTCTAAAAATGTGCTTTCATCGGGTATGGTGGAGATGAGTTCGGATATCGGCTGTGGGATTACACAAGTAAGAAGGTAATACGAAACCGGAACGTCGTCTTCGATGAGAAACACTTGTACAAAGAAGAAAGACATGCCAAAGATAGTGCAGTGTCATAGTTCATCGAGTTAGATAGAACTCAGGAGAGCAATCAGGTACCTACAGGTGGATATCATAATTTGGAGGAGTCGAGCACTGCAGTGCAGGATCAGATTCAAAAACAGGTTGAAGACCAAGTTCAGGAACCGGATATACTGGTTCTGAGGAGATTATGTTGACACTTGTGTCACACGATCCTCAGTTTAGATTATTTAGAACAAAACTTTATTTAAAAGAATTCATATGTTACTGACGACATTTCTAAGTGTTTATTCTTGAGTACAACATGCAAAATATATCAAACATCAAGCAAGATTGCCTATAATGTGATACGCACTCAAAACGGTGTTATGGCATGAAGAATTGACATAAGAGATAATGTGATGCAAGCTTAATCAAGATAATGATGTCTCAACGTAACAAGTCAAGAAAATGAAGATCAAAGAAGAATCAAAATCAATATATGAGATTTAAGTGTTGTACATGTGTCTAGTGATGATCTCATAAGGTTAGAAACCATATTCCAAGATGTCTTTTATTCTCCAGATGTTTCCTATTCTCCAGATGTCTCCCCTCTCATTGAGAAACGTCTAACCTATTTGTTAGAATTCAAAATTGCCAAGTTTCAAAACAGATATTTAACAATGTCAGAAAGTAGACGTCTGTACCAGACGTCTGCATCATAAATTTTTGAACCCCAGACGTCACTCATAGACGTCTATAGAACAAAGTTCCAAGATATCAAATACTGCAAATATTTCAGAGACGAGTTACCAGACGTCTGTTGAATTTTTTTGATCTCCAGACATCTCCTACAGATGTTTGGTGAAGGAATTTATTGAATCTATAGACGTCTCCTACAGACGGCTGTACGGGCAGTTTTTGGTAGTTAATTCAAATTTGAATTTTGAATCGAATGGATATTTACACCGTTTTCATTTCTAACCATCTTAAACAGTCATAAATTGTTTTATGGCAGTTATTGCCAGTTATTGACAGTTAGAATAACTTCTAATTCGATCCCTATATAAAACCATGAGATCTCACACTTTCATCGAATCATTCATTGCAATCCTTTTGAGATATTTGCTTGTTCTTCTTGAGCATTCACTTACCAAATCTTTTCCATTTCCTCAGAGCCAAAACCGGATATATTCTCTCAAATCAATCATTATGCCACACTGATTATAATCTATTTAGATCATAGGATTGAGAGTGAGTAAATTTTTCGTTTGTAAAACGATTGTAAACCCATGAGAGAGGGTGTCCCTCAACTCACGATAAAGAGTGTTTCTCAACCTACGAGAGGGGGTGCCTCTCATTGCTTCAATTGTGTAAATTCGGAATGGAAAAAGAGATCTTCCTAGAAAGTCAGCGGATTAGAGAGGAAAGCACGGCTTTTCTAGAGAATCACAGACTAGAGAGGAAGAAAACTTGTTTCCTAGGAAATCACAAATTCAAGAGTGTGATCCTTGTGAAGAGGGATTGGTGTTCTTCACATCCCCGTGAAGTGTGATTTGTGTTGTTTACAACTATAGTGCAGAAATCCTGAGAAGGTGTCTCAAGCGGGACTAGGCACAAGAGCGTGGAGAAGCCTAGTCAACAAATCTCCCGTGTTTGCGTTGCTTTGACTCTATTTACTTTTCTGTGATTGCATTGATTACCGCACTAAGTTTAACCGTTTAAACTTGTTTAAATTATTTCCATAGAAATTTGGTAATCAATTAAAATATAGTAATTAAGTTTTAAATTTGCCATAGAACAAGTAGTTACCTTATTCACCCCCTTTCAAGGTATTTTTCAATTGGTATCAAAGCAAGATTACTTACTTTTTAAAAGATTAACATCTTGAGTTTATAGATCAATAATGGAAAACCAATTAAAGGGTCAATCCACCACATGAACTCCACTATTTAACGACACTAATTTTCAGTTTTGGAAAACCAATATGAGAATATTTTTTCAATGTATAGATTTAGAAATTTTAGATATATTAGATAGTCCCTATGTTATCTGATCAGTCGAAAATATTGCATTTTTAACACGTCAATTTCTCTATCATTTGCACTCATCTAGAGGTGTTCGGTATTAATATAGCACATATTAGCAAAACAGCTGTAAAATGCCAAATTACTTGTTTATATATTAAAACCGACATTTCTGAGGGAAATTGAGTGTTTATCATTGCATCGCATCATCTTTGCATAGCGCAACACTTTTTTCGAGAATCTGTGCAGGAAATTCCAGGAGAAAAGCCAAATCTGTGAAAAAGTGCTGATAAAAATACGCCAACTCCAAGACTTGAGATCTGGCAATGAACTGAAGATAAATAAAAGATTCCACACATCAGAAGATACACCTAAAGTCAGCACAAAGCACTACAGAAAGTTTCATTCCCCAAGGACATCAAAGAGCCGTAGATCCGCGGCCAGAACCCCCTTGGCGCCGCGGATCCGCGGCCACGTGGTCAAGTCATCAGCAGCTTTCTGTATCAGGCTTCTCCATTTTCAGGTGTACACCTCATCAAGCCACTTCAAAGTCCATAATTCTCCAGAATCTTCTGCCAGATCAGCAAGGCTCCTTGATCAAGCTAAACACCCTCAAGCTTCCAAAGCAAGCTGCTTAACAACATAAGCCTAGAAGCTTCTACCTAACTACCTAGCTTACAAGGGAAGCTAAACTAGGTTTCTAAATGAAGGCAAAGCTAGTGAAGGCTATAAAAGGAACCCTAAAGTTTCTTCTCAAAGGTTGTTCTTTAGTTCATTATTCTCCATCTCTCCTACAAGTTGAGCGACACAACTTGTAAACTCTACTCCCCAATTCACAATCCAAACCCAAAAATCAAGAACTCCGAGTACCAAATCAAGCATGAAGCCTTCGATCCTTTAGAAAGCGACGCCGGACTTCATCGGAGCAAGTGATCCAAGGAGATCCGCGACTCAAGGAGACGAATGAAGCCGAAATCGACGATCAAGTTCTTTCCTTTTGTAGATCTTGAGAGAATTATAACAAAATTGTTGATAAATAAAGGTGAAATTTCTATATCTTGCTTTCTTTACATTCTTGCATCATGATTCGATCTCAATTCTTGATTGTATGTCTTGCTCATCTATTTGACCATCACCAGACCAGATCTATCATATGCAGTCGGGGTGGTAAGTCAGTTCAAGGAATGAGCGCGCTAGCGTGAAAGCCGTTATGATGTTTGAGTAAAACTCCGCTCGTGGAGGAATCGAGATGATCAATAGACGATGATGGTACAAATCTTGAAACGATTCTTAATTCCTACAAGTTTTGAAAACTCGTGTAAATTGAAGAATCGGCAACCTAGTTTCGAGCGATACTTTCTTGATTGTGTTCGCTCTTAATTAGTGATCCATGATCGATTCTTGAATTTACTCGAGGCTAGAATTTGAATGAGATTCATCAAAAGGACAAAGGATGAGATGAAGAAACCCTAGTTTCTTCGAAAGATCCTTAAACCTCGATTAATCGACATCGATCTAGTATCAAATCATTAATGGATAAGAATACATAATCAATAGATTTCATCACGTCTATAGATTCGATCGATTCCTACGAGCCTCACTTCGATTCTTGATTATTGGATTGGATATCATCAATTCTTAATTCTTGATTTTAAATGTTTTCTTGATTTTAGATTTAGATCTAGTTAATTCTTGAACTTCAACTTTAAAATCTTGAATTGAATTGTCTTTTCTCTTTTCTTTAATTTTCAATTCATCTAATTCAAATTCGAACGGATCTCAATTTCCCTGTGGATGATCTGCACTCGCTAACGCGCTACATCCGACACCGTTATTGATGGCGGTCAAAATATTTTTGGTTGTGATTTCTATACATTTTCTACATACACACCGGAAACCGAATCAATCAAATGGCACCGTTGCCGGGGATCGTGTGCTAATTTGTTCGTTTTTGAAATTTGAGTTGAAAAATTTATTCCATCAAAATTTTTAGATCTAAATTCGCACAAACACTAAACGATTCGTTGTGATTTGTTGCGAGGAAATCTATAATCTGTGGAACAAGTGGAAAAAGATTCAGATCATTTCAGGGAGTTCAGAAAGTGAACAGGAGTCTGTAGAAATTTTTTTGTGCAGGTTGCTGAACAAACCACCGCGCATCCGCGGTCAGAACGTGCTCATTGCGGCGGAACCGCGGCTACACTGTAGCTACAGTGCACGGAAATTTCTCAGGTAACTTCTATCTTTCTTATCTCCTTCTCTGTCTGCTCCAATAACAATTTGCTGCAGGTTTCTTTGCAAATAATTCGCAGCGCCGCAAAAAGCAATAAAAATTGTGCGTGTTTTGATTCTTGGTTGTTTGCATATTATTACGGAATTTAAGGGGCACGGCCAAATTCAGATTAGGTGGGGAGTTCATTACCCTTCCTAAGCCCCGAAAATCACAAAATTTGCATCCGCATTACCCTCATTAACTAAAAGAAATCTAGACTTGACTCTAAGGACCGTCGCGCTCACTTAGGACAGGAGAAGGTCATGGGTAATCTATTGCTTATCCGCGTTTCTTTTGTTGTGTCTAAGGCAAGTGTGTCTAAGGCAAGTGGTTACTTAATTAGGCCCACTACTTACGTAGTAGAGAACCTCCCATTTACCAGGCCACAGGAGGGACAAAGAGGCAGTGGAGGATTGATCCTGCGATTTGTCTTCTGGCAGTTAGGAGCGGTTTAGAGACTTGACCTAGGTGACCACTAGATTTAAGGGTTGCTTGTGCATTTGTTGTGATTTGCATCATTTTTTCAAAAATCCGTATCTTTTTCAAAACAAACACCAATCACTTCATTTTTCCCCTAATTATCATAACGCTGCCACTTGTGCTAAACCCTTCAGTGCAAGCTCGGCTGGACACGAGATTCTAGTGCCCGTCTTGTCCGCGTTTTCCCCTATCGACCCTAAAGTCGGTATTTCTACATTTTCTTTTTCCCACCACCACCGCGATAGACGGTTATCCATCAAACTTTTACACCACTCTGCCACCACCCCCAGGTGCGCAGAATCCTCCACGCATTTCTCTTCAAGAGAGATGCTATCCTTCACGTGTTCCCCTTCCCACCTGTCTTTCTATACCACCAGCCAACGGGGAAAATTTTGAAATCAATCCCCAATTCATCGAACTGTTACCCAAATTTCACGGTCTTGATTCTGAAGACGCATACGCTTTTATCTCCAAATTTGAAAACGTATGTGCAATGATTGGAACGTCACAACTGTCTGTGGATGCTCTGCGTTTACGTTTTCTCCCATTCACTTTGTGCGACTTAGCCGAGAAGTGGCTCTATAATACAACCGCACATTCTATTTCAAAATGGGATGAATTTGTGAAAGCATTCCTTAAGAAATTTTATCCCAATCACAAGACCAGCCGTGTTCGAAGCGAAATCTTCAAATTCACCCAACTTCCCAATGAACCATTCTGGAAATGTTTTGAACGGTTCAAGGATCTTCTTATCCAATGCCCTCATCACGGAATCTCTAGATGGGATTTGTGTCGAATTCTATATGAGGGTATTGATCTCACTACTAGACAGATGCTTAAAACCATGTGTCATTGCCAATTCCTATCTAAATATGATGGTGAAGCTTGGAAATACCTAGAAGATTTAGCTCAAAACACATAACAATGGGAAAGTGTTAGACCACCACCGCCTAGGGAAGATCAGCTCGATGTTTCCGTCATAATGAGAGCCAAAATGGCCACAATACAAAGGAAACTCGACGTTATGGAAAACAAAATCTCTTTAGTCTCCCTAAACCAATACACACTTCCCAAAACCGTGTGTGGCTGCTGTTCAAACCCATCACATTTGACGGAAGAATGTCCTTTGAATGTATCGTTTCAAGGTCCCACTAATGCTGCATTTCAGCAAAGGCCTGGAAACGATCCTTCTTCTTCCTCATATAATCAAGATTGGAGGAATCACCCTGATTTTTCTTGGATCCAACACCAAGCTCAATACATGGATCTAAACAAGAACAATTTCCAAAGGGCTTTTTCACCACAACAGCAACCACTCCAATTGAGTCAGCACCCATTCCAAACACAAAACTTTCAAAATCCGGTCAACACACCTGCACCGTCTAACCCTTTGCAGTTGATCAGTACTGATGAATCCTCTTCATTCATGAACTTGCTTTTGACAATAAAGACTTCCGTCAATGATATAAAGAAAAACTTCACCTCCCAAGCGGAGAGTATTAAATCGATGGAAGCTCAAATTGCACAATTAAAAGCCGAAATGAGTGCAAGAGAAAAAGGGAATCTTCCAGCTCAACCCCTACCTGATCCTGGACCTTCACATTACACAAATGTGGATGCAATTACCACGTTGAGATCTGGAAGAGTGCTAGACAATCATGTGGGTAAACAGATTGATATCGAGAAATCAAGTGAACCCCAGGCTTCCACTTCCACTTCCACTCACACTTCTACTTCTTATCCCATTTCGTCTAATTTACCGTCTTCTTCCGAGCCTATTCTCCGTTTTCCAAAAGGCTCGAACCCTCCACCCACTTCATCCTTCCCACCCCGACAACCTTCTCCATAAATGTTGGACCCAACACTTATTGATAGAGCTCCATTTCCAAATAAGTTGAGGCCCAACAAACCCAATGCCCAAATGGAGAAGCTTGTGGACATGTTTAAGCAAGTTAACATCAACATCCCTCTCCTAGATGCTATCCAACAAGTTCCGTCCTATGCGAAAACTCTTAAGAACTTGTGCACTAGGAAGAGGAAAACTCAAGTGCCCAAGAAGATATTCATGGCAAAGACTGTAGACACGGCTTTTCCCCAACAATTACCACGGAAACGTAAGGACCCTGGCTGTCCTATTATTTCTATTTCTATTGGGGAAAAACACATCAACCATGCTCTACTTGATCTTGGTGTAAGTCTACGGTAGCGCCCCGGCAGTCTACAGACGCCAAATGCGGAACAAAAACTTTTTAATTGGCGCTATCGTATACTATAACCCGGATCTGCCATTATTGCTACACTAACAAACTGTAAAGAGAGTAGAAAGGTTATACCGAACAATCTGAGTCCTTCGTTCTTTAACCATCATCCCACGCTCCGTTGCGGCTACTCCGATCTCGTTGATCTCCGATCTGCTCATCCAGATGGCACCACGTCAACGATTCTTTAAACGGGCTCCCGCCTCTGACTCGAGGCAACTCGGTCGTCAAGTTTGCTAAAAGAGACGACCAAGATTGATGTAGAGAATGAGTAGAATACTTTGTCTCGTTACGTCCAAAGATATGGACGAACGGTTAATGAAGTTGCCTTTTGGATCGATATGAAAATGAGATATGAATACGTTAATTTCCATACATCCAAAACCATAGTCTTTTTTCCAACAACCATGATCCATCAAGTGTGTGAGAGAGAGGGGAGGTGCCGGCCATCATATAGGAGGTGGGGGGGGGGTGATGGTAGGAGAGGGGGAGGTGACAATAAGAGAAATATCTAGTGTGAACACAAAGTATGAACACAATTAATGAAAATGATGAATCACTAACCAAGTCATCATGCATTAATTGAATCATTAAAGCACCATTAATGAACAAGTGAGTCACAAGCCTAATCACCTCTTCTAGAACCTTCTAGAAGCATCCACACTTATCCAAAGAAAAGATAAATCCGTCTTTAACCGAATGTTAAAAGACGGCTGATTGAAAACTGGAAACTGGCAACTTCCAAAAGTGATCCCGAAACGAATTTCAGGATAACCCCGTAACTGTATAAATATACCCGCATTTGTATTACGACCGAATACATATGCAACTGAGACAAAGATATTATATCTACTCAATATAATACTCGGATCCGGCTTAAACCAAAGCCCACCAGTATTATCTGCCCGAAATATGACACGTGCGTAAACGCATGTGCATTTTCCGAACCCTGCCATAAAACCATACGGCCTCTACAACGTTTCGCCCGAACTTGGGAAACTGTCTATGGGGGACTCTAATGACTCATCAATACCCTGGCAGCGGGTTTAACCACAAGCCGTCAGCGGCACTAGCTATGCGTAACGGCTGCCCATGGACTGACCTCAAGGGAGGCCGATGAGCGAACTCATCCGGAAACCCTACTGAGCCTAACAGTGACAATATATATACAGTCCGGTCCGTTCGTCTATGAGTATCGCATATCTGCCTAGGGTCTAGTAACGTCAGACCCCCAATAGCAGAATAAGTCGTGTCGGAGTGTAGCCCAATAACACCCTCAGATACTACTGGAGTACCTACCAGTAAATCTCCTGCCACGGCAGTGGGTTTTGTATAATGGCTCTCCTAGACACAGCACGATCTCACCCCCAATACCGGGAGAGACGAATCCCCTGCCGATCCGCTCACGTGCCTCCATATGGCTCGGGACTGTACCCAAAAACTACCTGTTTGCACGACTCCTTTGAGCCGTGGTAGGGTAGAAATCAAAGCACAGTGGGAACTCACACGAGACAAATGACGACCTCAGGTCGATGAACTAACCTGTACACATGTCACCAGGGAATTGCTATCTGATGATATGTATAATACCAACTAGCAGGTTCCCGGCGAGTCCTGTCTGGTGTACTCATAACCCAATGAGCACCTGTATACATCTTAGGTGATCCAACTGACACCAGTGGCTTGTGAGACCGGCCACCGCCTCTCGTCGGGGTCTCGACTGTATACACTAGTCTACTCCAGAGTATCGATGCCCTGTCTCGAAACTCCCACGACTAGGGACCACAATTAAGGATATGCTTATAAACCACCCAACTCTCACGTATATGATCGCCATCATACTGTTGGTGGTAAAGCAAGATCCTAAGGGCTCTATCAAAGTGTAACAAGTAATCAGTCACCTGAACATGTACACGACTGATAAAGACAAACCGGATAGCATACTATCATCTCGAGTAAGACTGTCCTACCGGTATAGGTCCTCCGCAATCATTGCAATCACGTACCTGCGATCCAATAATTGACTCTGAGGGCACTATCTCCAACAATCTCCCACTTGCACTTAAGGCTAATTATTGCGATGTCGACTACTCACAGCCCGTGTGAAACCTAACATCCAACTCCTCTACTAGTCAGTTTCACAAAGCCCGTTTGTAAAACTATTGTGTTCGAGATATAGCCTCATTGAGTGGATCCGCCTAAATGTTTCTTTCTATATCTCTCTTAATCTCAAGTTCGCGGAGAAAGCCATCTCCCGAATCGAGTAATACCTGTCTTAGAATATGTCTGGATATCTGATGGGACCTAGTTCATAAATGAACTCCAAATCCAAACTTCTTAGACTGTATCGATCACTGAATTTAATCAGTATCCGGAACCATGCCTCCCACAATATCCTCTTGTACCACCTGTCCATAATACTGTCCCTCGTCAGAGGGAAAAACTATAACTCTGACAATCACACTGTCAACCATGTCACCTTTGAAGCCTGGAATGATAACTGTCTGCCGAAGGAGGCTGCCGTCATCAAATCCGTAGAACATGTACTTATGTTCTAAAACCGCTTCCTTATGTTTCTCCAGGATTGGATTAATACTAACTTATTGCATCTAGTGCAAAAACAACATCTGGTGTGGTACTTGACATCTTATGATTGACTCAATTGCCTAAGCAAGTGATCTGCCAATCATGCACATCCCTCTCACCTTTAGTCTGTAAGACTCCTTTAGAGAGGGTGACTCCATCACCTGCAGGTACACCACCATGCCAGGAGTCATCTATTCTAAAAACCATTAGAATACTGTCAAAGTACCCACATTGGGAAACTACCCAAATCCAGATCTAAAACCATAGATCTAGAAACCAGAATGTCAAATATTATATCCATATCCTGTCTGGAGAAACAACTGTGTGACGACCACAGTACAACCGATCGTAGTATAGGAATTTTACTTCCTACTTTGTGTATGTCATCCAAATAATATGACATCACACCCTACTACCTTCTTAACAGATCCATCCCCTATTCTGATTGAAGTCAAACCCATGACTGTCACATCAAAAATAGATGATCTATCTCCGCTATAACTGCTCTAGTCTATAAATAGACATAAGCATCTTGCCCACTATGCTTCCGCTGCTCCCACTGACCACAACAACTCTCTGGCAGAATAATATATATGTGCACTTCTAAAGCTAGTTTAGAATGACGCTATACTTAACCTCCTGCTGGGTCTCACAGTCTGGAACAACAGTAGTGTCAAGTCTGGGTAAACAAGAACCTCCCTGTCACCGTCCTTGAGGCTACCGGAGTACCTCTCGGGTGTCTGAGGTTACCCATCATATCTGCGGAGTGGCTAATGGAATGTCAAACCTGATTGAATCTTTAGGTCCTATTAAATTTTCCGTAATCGTTTGCGGTTCTGGAATCACTTCCAGTTCTACCATATTCCCACTACTGTTTTCTGAAAAAATCCATTTTACTAAAACTGTGGCGAGTCAAGAACAATATCACTACTGATCTTCTAAATGGTAGAATATCAACCCTCGTCATAGCCAGGGTCAACCCACAAACAGCCATTACAGAAACGTGTCCTGAGTTGTCCAGAGTCTGGTTTTAAGTATAGGCTGGACAACTCCCCGTACCTTAACATCTTTTAAGGTACGAACTATTCAATATCCAATATAGAAACTTTGGCACTTATTTAATTGGAACCAGATTCAAATCATGCAGCTGTCTCCAGTGCATATCAACCTAATGGAAAGAGACTAATCAGCATTACTCAACTTTGGAATCCATCCAATTATGAGTAATCTGAAAGAGAAACAAGTTTCTCAAAACCATTACTATCATCTGAATACCAATCACAAGAATCTACATCTTCGATCTCTTTGAAGAATCCCGAAACTTGTGACACCTGGTTCTCTACTTTATTCTTATACCCACAACTTCTCAAAATTTAGACCTTGTATTTCTACGAAACACTTGTCTAAAAACTAGAGAAGTCATAAGTAAACAGAACATAGTACGAGGACCTACCCCTTTGTCCTGATGGACACTGGACAACATACAATACTTTGTATAAGTCCGCTGAGTTAAGCAACTCATAACCTGTGCGTCGTAGGTTGAAAACTGTACCCTGGCGATTTCCTCAACTATCACCAATTACAACGAATTCCGATATAATGAGGATGGTCACCTAATTCCCAATAACTTACTCCCACTCATCATCTATAAAACCATACAGATATGAGAATGAAACCTGATAAATATATACCCTTGGAGTAAGTATCTAATCGGGAAAACAGTTTTGCTTCAACAATGCACCGAAACATGAAAATGTTTCGTAGGGGTATCCTGGTATTCATAGCAATACCTCTTCCATAATCCAATTCATGACTATAACCGTATATTTCTTTGCCATCTCTCCAAATCCCTTTATTTGTCTTTAGTCATTACCTTCTGTACACCATCGTTAGGCTAAATGGTTTTCTTCCTTCCCTACCGTTCGGCACCAGCCTATGGTTTGGAAGAAGACTATCCAGTAAGCATAATAGGTGTACCCTCCTAAACCAAGGAGTACTCGCATCTTGAGAGAAGGTGATGATAAAAGACAACTGAATAATACCTTATTCTTTTAAAGGTGAAATAGGAGTGGCGATGAAGTACGCGGTTTGATCGTAAATGATAACAGTCACAATTTACTTTGCCCTCTTTCTAATCCCTTTATTTTGTCTTTAGTTATTTCCTTCTGTACACCCTACTTAGGCTAATTGGTTTTCTTCATTCCCTTCCTTTCGGCACCTGCCTATGGTTTGGAATAAGACTATCCAATAAGCGTAATAGTTGTACTCTCCTAAACCAAAGAGCCCTCGCAACCTGAGAGAAGGTGATAATAAAAGATAACTGAATAAACCAATTCTATTTCTCCTGAACCTTGATCCATCCTCGAAGAAGTCCCTTCGAGTTCGTATATAACCATACGATGGATCTATCCAATGGAAGTGGATGTCCGTAGTAATACGGGGTGTTCTGAGAAATACAAAGGGTAAAAGAAGGAGTGGCAATGACTTATGCAACTCAGACAATCAAAAAGCCAGTATTTTAAGAAGGTTCGGTCAACTTGGTCACTGAGTCATAGTCTAGGGTCGGTCAAAGGTCGCTGCCAAAGAGAGAGAGAAAAGAAACACTCTGCGTGCACTCTAACCTAGATCAGAATGGTTATCACTTTATCTAATCCGGAAACCTCCCACTGTACTGTCAAATTCTCCTCCAAACCTAAAAGAAGAATCAATCGGGATCACCTGAAGAGTAAACCAACTCATTAGTGGGAATCGGGATCCAACTCTCATCGCATGATAACGTGATGGAATCCACTCACGTTACTCATACTCCAGAAGGTATGCGCATACTTGGCAAGTTTCAGTTTCTTTAGAAACTCCCGATACGATTTTTTCCCCATGCTCTTATGACCTTGGCGTTAGGTCAAAATGTCATAAGTTACATGCCATGTTCTACCCGTCATTATCTTGTTAATTTGAACCCACCCGTACATGCCCTTGGCGTTAGGTCAAAATGGCAGAACGACTGTCCCAAACCAACTTATCTATCTATGCAACAAATGAATACCCAGCAACTACCAAACACTATGCCTTGGCGTTAAGTCAAAATACATAGCTTGAATATTACTGAATACCCAAAAGAAATGACGGAGGGCTACGGCTGGTTTTTGGCGAAAAACCTTTAACGTAGTGAACTTGATATCGCTGAAGGAACCTGATAGCATTTTATAAAAATATAGTGGCGAAAACCTTTTGCTAAAGAGGTCACTCCCGGTGAAGGGATCTCGGCTCTTTCCTCGTGGAATGAGGTGCAGGATATTCCAACCGAATACCGCGGTGCAAAGTAACATGTAATCGACTATAGTGAAGTTATTACCCTGACGCAAACTTCTGCCCAAGGGGTCAGTCCCGGTGAAGGGATATCGGCCCTTGCCCCGTCGAATGAGGTGCAAGATATTCCACTGAATACCGCTATGCAAAACAAAAGGAAACATCTTTGCAATAACACTTTTTAAATTTGTTCCAACAACATCCAAACAGGTTTGTTTTACTTTGCATTGATCAGAATCAACGCAGTCCTATCAATTAATCACACCAGAAAAGAAAGAAAATAAAATGTACGTATATACCATCCGCATTCTTCACTGGGTTCCGTCATCACCCGTTAGGTTACTTAACTAACGACAGAGTGGGGACTGAACTAGCGCGGGTGCAAAACATATACAACATCTACTAGTATATAGACCAATATACAATAATCGCTCCAGGCGTGATAATATGCAACATTACAGAAAAGTAATAAGCATCACAGAACAATACAGATAATCTGGGATCCCCGGGTTTCACAGAGCCGCTGCTGAAACCCGACGTTCCCTTGGTCGTGTAGATAGCCTGTGCAATGAAACCTAGACCCCTACGGGTGCGGCAAGTTACCCGCCAAAACCTGAAGCGAGGCAGCCCTCTACAGCAAAAGTGAATGGACCACCCTGCACTTCATGAAATCCGGTAGCTTGAGCACCCCTCCTTGGGTCAACCGTACCCCCTACGAGTGCGGCGAATAGTCTGCCAATTCTAGAGTGAGGCCCCTCTGCCTTTCAAAGCCATGAGATGCGGACCCGTTTCCCTCCCGAACCTGGCTATCCGTGCACTCCGTCGCGGGGTAAAACCTAGTACAGAAATGAAAAAATATGTACAATGGGTACATCGACCTCAACCTGGTCGTGCCCCAAAAGAATATTATACAACAGGCAGTGACGGCAGTCCACATGTTGGACGCTCACCCCGCAATATCAAATGTACAAATAAATCCAAACTGCACTACCATTGCACACTGCTATCCACCATGACGAATCCGCAACATCACAGCACAACACAAAACATCAACGTGAATGTCACGTTCGCAAACCCGTCTAAAAGAACTATAGCAATCAGATGCGGTTTACCGATCAAATGACATTCACAATCGGAGATATAATGTAAGTACTGTAAACTAACATGTTTAAATTTCGATCGACTAAAAAACACGAAGTGGGCCCCACGAACATCTGCTGTACAGTAACAAAATCTGGGCCCAAAACATATATCCCAAAAACCATAATTTCCAGTCAAGAAGTCACTGTGCAAATTTGGAGCAGTGATCCTATAGAATTGCCGCGGATGCGCGGTCAAACCCTAGGTTTGACCGCGATTCCGCGGCGCTCTTGAATGATCACGTGCCCAAATTTGTACCACGTGGTTAGAAAAGCCTGCTGAATTTTCTGTGACGTGAAAAATTAATTTTAGAACCATTTAAAAATCGACAGAAACTCAGAACCTAGAAAATTGTAGTTTTTGATATTTGGTCCGATCGATGTTTTAAACGCGTTAGCTCAAGTTAGTAAAGCAAAATGGTGAGGCTCTGATACCACTGTAAGTTTACGGTAGCGCCCCGGCCGTCTACAGACGCCAAATGCGGAACAAAAACTTTTTAACTGGCGCTATCGTATACTATAATACGGATCTGCCATTATTGCTAAACTAACAAACTGTAAAGAGATTAGAAAGGTTATACCGAATGATCCGATTCCTTCGTTCTTTAACCATCATCCTACGCTCCGTTGCGGCTACTCCGATCTCGTTGATCTCCGATCTGCTCATCCAGGTGGCACCACGTCAACGATTCTTTAAAAGGGCTCCCGCCTCTGACTCGAGGCAACTCGGTCGTCAAGTTTGCTAAAAGAGACGACCAAGATTGATGTAGAGAATGAGTAGAATACTTTGTCTCGTTACGTCCAAAGCGATGGACGAACGGTTAATGATGTTGCCTTTTGGATCGATATGAAAATGAGATATGAATATGTTAATTTCCATACATAAAAAACCATAGTCTTTTTTCCAACAACCATGATCCATCAAGTGTGTGAGAGAGAGGGGAGGGGCCGGCCATCATATAGGAGGTGGGGGGGTGATGGTAGGAGAGGGAGAGGTGACAATAAGAGAAATATCTAGTGTGAACACAAAGTATGAACACAATTAATGAAAATGATGAATCACTAACCAAGTCATCATGCATTAATTGAATCATTAAAGCACCATTAATGAACAAGTGAGTCACAAGCCTAATCACCTCTTCTAGAACCTTCTAGAAGCATCCACACTTATCCAAAGAAAAGATAAATCCTTCTTTAACCGAATATTAAAAGACGGCTGATAGAAAACTGGAAACTGGCAACTTCCAAAAGTGATCCCGAAACGAATTTCAGGATAACCTCGTAACTGTATAAATATACCCGCATTTATATTACGACCGAATACATATGCAACCGAGACAAAGATATTATATCTACTCAATATAATACTCGGATCCGGCTTAAACCAAAGCCCACCAGTATTATCTGCCCGAAATATGACACGTGCGTAAACGTACGTGCATTTTCCGAACCCTGCCATAAAACCATACGGCCTCTACAACGTTTCGCCCGAACTTGGGAAACTGTCTGTGGGGGACTCTAATGACTCGTCAGTACCCTGGCAGTGGGTTTAACCACAAGCCGTCAGCGGCACTAGCTATGCGTAACGGCTGCCCATGGACTGACCTCAAGGGAGGCCGATGAGCGAACTCATCGGGAAACCCTACTGAGCCTAACAGTGATAATGTATATACAGTCCGGTCCGTTCGTCTATGAGTATCGCATATCTGCCTAGGGTCTAGTAACGTCAGACCCCCAATAGCAGTATAAGTCGTGTCGGAGTGTAGCCCAATAACACCCTGAGATACTACTGGAGTACCTACCAGTAAATCTCCTGCCACGGCCGTGGGCTTTATGTAATGGCTCTCCTAGACACAGCACGATCTCACCCCCAATACCGGGCGAGACGAATCCCCTGCCGATCCGCTCACGTGCCTCCATATGGCTCGGGACTGTACCCAAAAACTACCTGTTTGCACGACTCCTTTGAGCCGTAGTAGGGTAGAAATCAAAGCACATTGGGAACTCACACGAGACAAATGACGACCTCAGGTCGATGAACTAACCTGTACACATGTCACCAGGGAACTACTATTTGACGATATGTATAATACCAACTAGCAGGTTGCCGGCGAGTCCTGTCCGGTATACTCATAACCCAATAAGCACCTGTATACATCTTAGGTGATCCAACTGACACCAGTGGCTTGTGAGACCGGCCACCGCCCCTCGTCGGGATCTCGACTGTATACACTAGTCTACTCCGGAGTATCGATGTCCTGTCTCGAAACTCCCACGACTAGGGACCACAATTAAGGATATGCTTATAAACCACCCAACTCTCACGTATATGATCGCCATCATACTGTTGGTAGTAAAGCAAGATCCTAAGGGCTCTATCAAAGTGTAACATGTAATCAGTTACCTGAATATGTACACGACTGATAAAGACAAACCAGATAGCATACTATCATCTCGAGTAAGACTGTCCTACCGATATAGGTCCTCCGCAATCATTGCAATCACGTACCTGCGATCCAATAATTGACTCTGAGGGCACTATCTCCAACACTTAGCGCTAGTGTTAACTTGCTTCCATACTCAGTTTACGAGCAGTTAGGTATCGGAGTGCTAAAGCCCTCGAGCATAACTCTCCAGATGGCTGACCGATCAATCACCAAACCTAGGGGTGAACTGGAGGATGTGTTAATAAAAATCGGGGAATTTATATTCCCTGTGGACTTTATTGTACTTGATACACAGCCTGTTGCGAACCCACGGAATCAAATTATGGTGATTTTAGGTCACCCCTTTTTGGCCACTTCCAATGCTATCATCAACTGTCGTAATGGTTCTATGACACTATCTTTCGGGAATAGGTCAATTGAGCTGAACATTTACAAGTTGGTAAGTGTACCCTCCGAACCTACTGCTCAGGTCTGTTCTGTCGAATTAATGGATGTCGACAGCAGCGAAATTGATGATCCTCATGATACTGATCTTGACTCTTTTTATATGTTGTTGTTTGACCCAATTATATATCATACACATACGGACTCTTCCACCGAGTTGTCCGGGTCAACAACTAACACTGATTATGAACCGTTTTTGGAGTCAGAAGATCACCCCGCGCTTTGTGATGACATTATTCTTCGGGGTATTGATGGAACTTTTGAGGAAATTTTCGCTGATGAACTCGCATTTTTGAATGACACGGGTGTTGAGATGAATCATCTCCCAATCAATGAAATTGAACCTCTACCCCTTCTTCTGGACTATAAAAAGGATGCGAGTAATCCATCACATTCACTGCATCGTCTCTCCAAAATGAGACACAAACACATTCTATTCCACCACTTACCTTTTCTCCAATTCTTCTTCCACCAACCAGAGCACTACATTGATAAAATTTTTGAATGGTTGGTGTTGACCTTCGGTCTTTGCAAAGCTTGGCATCGACCAATGATTCTTGACCCCCTCATGTGATTTTCAAAGATTAACATGGCTTAATTCAAGTTTGGGGGGTATAATCTGGCTCTCGATAAGAAAATTTTTACACAAAATGTAGAGCCAAAAATAAGTTTGGGGGAGGATTTTCACTTATATATTTTGCCCCCATTTAATAAATTTCCTCCCAGGCTTACAGGTTTTTGAGATTTAGCAGAAGGCAATAGTGAGGACACTGTTGAAAACAAGTTTGGGGGAGGTTTGTGGTTATTTTCGCATCATTTGCATCATACTTTGCATAAGCACAAAACATTTTTGAAAAAACTTATAAAAGTTTTTTAAAAAAAATTTCAAAAAATAAATTTTTGTACATAAATAAGATAATAAAAGATTAGATAGTGAAAAATTACATCCTAAAGATTGGAAAAATTTAAGAAAACCAAGAAAATTAGAAGTTTTCTTATACGAAGTAGTAATAAATAGTTATGAGCCGTTGTCCTAAGGGTTAGTAAGATGAAGGAAGTCACTCTGAGGATAAAAATAAGTCTGAAAAATAGTTCATATTCTGGAAGCCAAACATTTTGAACGTTGATACCCTATTATACGCACTTACACACGTCTTGAAACTCGGGATAGTAGAGAATACCTTGAAATGCTCTTGTCTAAAAGCCAAAGTATGAAGGAAATAAAAAATGAATAAAATATAAAATGGTGAGAAAAATGAACACTGGTTTTGTTATCGCCAAGGCAGCAATAAAAAATATAGCGAGGATGCCTCTTCACCTAGTGCCTTAGACCAACTGGTCTGGGAGTCACTGCTAAGCCTTAGGTGGTGCAAGACGAGGAAAATACACTTAATAAGCAAGCACATGAGTAATCGGTCGGTTAGTACCTCAAGAAGTATTAACGGTCGAATGAAAGTGTGTAAGAAAATCCATCTAAATATTCATTAATTAAAAAGTACTGAGGCAGATGGACAAGAGTATGATAGCTTGAATTGAATTCTCCGGGTGTAGGGATGTTCTTCACACACACGTAGGGTTATATGATCGATGTGTGAAAGAAAGATAAGAATGAAGAATAAAGACGATGTTTTATTGAGGGATGATGTGATTTCTGACATTTTTTCATGACTATTAACATAGGGCTCATGACAACCGAAAAGCTAGCATAGTTGGAAACTCTAATTTTCAAAGTCTTTCTTTTACAATTCTTATCTTTAAATGTAACATTCACGGTCTTCCTTTTATTATTGGATTTTGTGGGTGCAATCCGCTAAAAACTCTCAGGAGACAACACTCCTCCTACTAGGGACACCTAGAGGTTTAAAGGCTTGTTGCACGTGCTCAGTGCAATCGTGTTGCCTACGAAAGTGTGCTAGTTAGTTTTTCTCTTTCTTTATTTTCTCCTTCTCTTTTTAATAAAACAGTTCGCTCGAGACGACCGAAAATAAGTTTGGGGGAATTTGATCAGTCGAAAATATTGCATTTTTAACACGTCAATTTCCCTACCATTTGCACTCATCTAGAGGTGTTCGGTATTAATATAGCACATATTAGCAAAACAGCTGTAAAATACCAAATTACTTGTGTTATATATTAAAACCGACATTTCTGAGGGAAATTGAGTGTTTATCATTGCATCGCATCATCTTTGCATAGCGTAACACTTGTTTCGAGAATCTGTGCAGGAAATTCCAAGAGAAAAGCCAAATCTGTGAAAAAGTGCTGATAAAAATACGCCAACTCAAAGACTTGAGATCTGGCAATGAACTGAAGATAAATAAAAGATTCCACACATCAGAAGATACACCTAAAGTCAGCACAAAGCATTACAGAAAGTTTCATTCCCCAAGGACATCAAAGAGCCGCGGATCCGCGGCCAGAACCCCCTTGGCGCTGTGGATCTGCGGCCACGTGGTCAAGTCATCAGCAGCTCTCTGTATCAGGCTTCTCCATTTCAGGTGTACACCTCATCAAGCCATTTCAAAGTCCAGAATTCTCCAGAATCTTCTGCCAGATCAGCAAGGCTCCTTGATCAAGCTAAACACCCTCAAGCTTCCAAAGCAAGCTACTTAACAACCTAAGCCTAGAAGCTTCTACCTAACTACCTAGCTTACAAGGGAAGCTAAACTAAACCTAGCTTCTAAAGGAAACAAAAGCTAGTGAAGGCCATAAAAGGAACCCTAAAGCTTCTTCTCAAAGGTTGTTCTTTAGTTCATTAATCTTCATCTCTCCCACAAGTTGAGTGACGCAAATTGTAAATCCTAATCCCGAATTCAAAATCCAAAGCCAAAAATCAAGAACTCCGAGTACTAAATCAAGCATGAAGCCTTCGATCCTTTAGAAAGCGACGCCGAACTTCATCGGAGCAAGTGATCCAAGGAGATCCGCGACTCAAGGAGACGAGCGAAGCCGAAATCGACGATCAAGTTCTTTCCTCTTGTAGATCTTGAGAGAATTATAACAAAATTGTTGATAAATAAAGGTGAAATTTCTATATCTTGCTTTCTTTACATTCTTGCATCATGATTCGATCTCAAATCTTGATTGTGTGTCTTGTTATGATGTTTGAGTAAAACTCCGCTCGTGGAGGAATCGAGACGATCAATAGACGATGATGGTACAGATCTTGAAACGATTCTTAATTCCTATAAGTTTTGAAAACTCGTGTAAATTGAAGAATCGGCAACCTAGTTTCTAGCGATGCTTTCTTGATTGTGTTCGCTCTTAATTAGTGATCCACGATCGATTCATGAATTTACTCGAGGCTAGAATTTGAATGAGATTCATCGAAAGGACAAATGATGAGATGAAGAAACCCTAGTTTCTTCGAAAGATCCTTAAACCTCGATTAATCGACATCGATCTAGTATCAAATCATTAATGGATAAGAATACATAATCAATACATTTCATCACGTTTATAGATTCGATCAATTCCTACGAGCCTCTCTTCGATTCTTGATTATTGGATTGGATATCATCAATTCTTAATTCTTGATTTTAAATGTTTTCTTAATTTTATATTTAGATCTAGTTAATTCTTGAACTTCAACTTTAAAATCTTGAATTGAATTGTCTTTTCTTTTTTCTTTAATTTTCAATTCATCGAATTCAAATTCGAACGGATCTCACTTTCCCTGTGGACGATCCGTACTCGCTAACGCGCTACATCCGATACCATTATTGATTGCGGTCAAAATATTTTTGGTTGTGATTTTTATACATTTTCTACATACACACCGGAAAACGAATCAATCATTATCCCTATAACTAGACCATATTCCGACGCTGATAAGCGTTCGATGATACTAAATGTTAAGGTCATGAATGCCCTTCATTCTCATTGGTCCCAAAAGAGTTCAATAGAATTTCCATGTGTTAAACGACACATGATATCTGGAGTACCCTTGAGACTGCACAGGAGTGGACTGACTAAGTAAAGAGAGTAAGTTAAATAATGTAATGCACGAATACGAAATGCTTTCTATGAAAGAAAATGAAACTATTGATTTCATGTACTCTAGGTTTAATAATATAGCCACTGAATTATTTAATTTAGGAAAAAAATTCGTAGATAAACAAATGAATTATAAAATTATGTGATCACTAACTTTATCCTGACACCTAATATTACTGTGATAGAAGAAGCAAATGATATGAGCACCATGGGCATAAATTCTCTCATCGGTAAACTAAAGACATACGAGATACAGCTTGGGGACATCAAGATCAAAGAAGACAACCAACGTGAGAATTTTGCACTAAAGACGTCAACAAACAAGATCAAAGAACCTATCCCTATCAAGTGACGATGAAAGCGACGACGAAGAAATGACCAACATTGTGAGGCACTTTAAGAGGTTTCTTAAGAATAGCAGTAAAACCTTTAAGAAATGGGTAAATTCGACTAAAACCATGTGATATTTGAATGTAACAAAGAAGGTCACGTTAAGGCGGACCGCTCGAACCTCAAAATCAAGAAAGACAAATCAAAATGGAAGAAGGGTTCGGAATGACGCGCTTTTCAGGCCATTGTTTCCCCCAATCAGAGCAAAGCTCTGTTTTAAAATTCAAAATTTAAAACTTGAAGCAACGCTTCAGATCCAGCGCTCTGCGCTACGCGCCACGTGTCAAACACAGACGGGCTAACACCAGGTGCACTGCGCCCTAGGCAGCGCACCCCCAATCAGAGCAAAGCTCTGTTTTAAAATTCAAAATTCAAAAGTTGAAGCAACGCTTCAGATCCGGCGCTAGGTGCGCTGCGCGCCACGTGTCAAACACGGGTGCGCTACCGCAGCTGCGCTGCGCGCCACGTGTCAAACACGGGTGCGCTAGCGCAGCTGTGCTGCGCTCTGAGCGGTGCACCACGTGCAAAGCACGGGTGCGCCAGCGCTGGAATTAAAAATTCCCCACCGTTAGATCAAAAGATCTAATAATGATAAATCATTAATCAGAATTAAAATTCTGTTGTGGAAAGATCTTTCCAATCTTATTAAAACAAAAATATTATCTTCTGTAAGACAGAAACCTTAGGATCAAAGATCCAACGGTGGGAAATATTCCCAAATCAATCAGAGAAAGATCTCTTAAAACTGATTCAACAAATCAATTGGCCCTATATAAAGGCCCCTAGACTTCAAATCTTAGATAGACAGAAGCATATAGAGAAAACCCTCTGCAAACTTTGAGAAAACTCAAAGAGAAAGAAAGGCAAGCCTTTAGAAAAAGAAGGTCATTTCTTCATCTTCAAGGTAAAAAACTAGTTCTTGAACCACAGAGATGAAATCATCTCGTAAAAAGAAGAACTATCTTCTAAAAAGGATCATAGATCTATAAAAAGACCAAGGTCTTTGATAAAAAGAAAAAGATCAAAAGATCTAATCATAAAAATAAAAGAAGTATTTACTTCATTCACAGATCCTTGATCTACAAAGGCAAAACCCTTTTATAAACAAGAACTTTTGTTCTTGAGGCAAAGCCTCCTTTAAAAGAACATAAACTTGTTCTCTGATCATAAATTTGATCAGATGCGCTTTGCGCTACTGAACAGTGCTTTGCACTCATGAACAGCGCTTCTGCGCTCTCTGGACCAGCGCACTGCGCCAAAATGTGCCACGTGTCAATCACATATGCAACTTGCGCTTTGCGCTCTTGAAATAGAGCACTGCGCTCATGGACTGGCGCACTGCGCCAAAATGCGCCACGTGTCATTCATGTGTGCGCCACTGAACCAATAGCGCAATGCGCTCATAAATTAGTGCAATGCGCTCATCATTTGGCGCTCGCCATGTGTCACTCACGTGTGCGCTATTCAGCAGAAGCTCAATGCGCTCATCATTTGGCGCTCAGCGCCAAGCGCGCCACGTGTCATTCACATGTGCGCTGCTCAGCAGAAGCGCAGTGCGCTCTTTAATTGGCGCAAAGTGCCTGGTGCACCACGTGGCTAACTGTCAGAACACACATTGTTCTGATGAATGCTATGCATTCAATGCAAGACAAAAAATGTCAGGATTTAATGCTCAGCATTATTAAAAGGGCCGAGCCCAAGTAAAGGCTCAACATCCCAGAACAAAAATAAAATGTTAAACATTTTAATTGGACTTAGCCCAATTCTGGCCATAAGTCCTCAAATCATCTTGAACTGAGCACATCTGCTCTTTCAACCAACTCATTCTGGTTCAAGGGTACATCTCTTCACTCGTTTGATATTTGTCTTTATAATTCCTCAACGTTTTCAAAGAGGTGACGGGTCCCGACAACCACACATTTCACAGACTATGACGTCTTTAAACTGGACTGTGGGGTCCTTAAACTCATGGACTATGATATCCTTAAACTGGACTGTGGGGTCCTTAAGCACATGGACTATGATGTCCTTAACATCGGACCGTGGGGTCCTTAAACCCATGGACTATGATATCCTTAACCTCGACCGTGATGTCTTTAAACTAACATCGGATTGTGGGGTCCTTAAACTCACGGACTATGATGTCCTTAACCTCGACCGTGATCTCTTTAAACTAACAATGGACTGAGATGTCCTCTACCATTGGACCACCATGTCCTTAAACTGGTAATTGACCGCAATGTCCCTAAACTAAACAATAGAGCCCAAATGCTCTTTTGTTGGATCTAAACGATCCCGTTAAGTTGATCTTAGTCTAAAATGAGACTAACGTATCCTTAACAAACGTTTAAGTTGATCTTAGTCTCAAATGAGGATAACGTATCCTTAAACCCAGCCCCCAAAGCCAAATCGAAGAAAGATACGGATTTGGACTAGTCCACGCCCTACGGACGACAACATAAATTAGTCTCCGTATACAATCCACGAGCAACTAAAAACAAAACAAACAACCACGACACGAAGTGACCATCTGGAGAAGGAGAAAGTGGTTACCGCGATGCGGTAGCGTAATTAACTGCAGGGGCTTGCGCCTGCAGGGAAGAGCGTCCCCACAATCAAAAACCCCTCAATGAGGGGGAATCTGACGAAGTCTGCTACATCGGTCGCATCTGTTTAAACCTTCGATATATGGTGCTATAAATCAACTTGGCATCTTCGGAGAGGTGGACGGATAGCACCAAATAGCATCTGCCCTCGAAGTTCAGGCCCGGACGTCCCAACGTCCCGGTCACGTCTTCCGGCGGGAAACAGATTCTGGCATGCCCGGTGGGACCTTTTCCTCTTTCCACTCCACACATCGTGTGTCGTGTTCGCGAACGAATCGCGGTTTGCTAATGGTTGCCTTTGGGTTCGAGGTACTGAGATTTGGCGTTTTGCTTGGTGCAGAAAGCGAAAAATCAATGGCGTCCACTTGCGTGAAGTGCTCCAGCTGCAACTGCAACTCACGTTTCGCCTCATCTGGAGGCATAGCTTACGGGTCCCAAGAGGATTCCTTGTTCATGATGCCAGTGGAACAGGTCACTCAGGCCACCACTGGATTGTTTTTCGGGACCATGCTCCCGCCAACGAGCTTCAACGCTCCTATACCAACACCAGAAGCTTCCAAAAAGTCGGTCTTCGATCGGCTCACAACTACTGCGGCCCCTCTCAACGGGTCATCCAGCTCCAGTGCCTCGATCTTCGCCAGATTGGGCCAAAATTCCTGTGGGTCAATGGTGAAGCCTGCAATTCAAGAAAGGGTTGTTCCAAAGAGAGTAACCATCCCTGCTCCCGAAGTCGTCAAGGCGGCTTCTCCTGCCAAGGGGTTGGTCTTCACAAGACTGACTGTCTCAGCTCTTACTCCGGCTCCCGTCCCTGCTCAAAAGTCTATCTCTGACAGATTGGATATCTCTACTCAACGGACGTCGGTCTTCAAGAGGCTGGTACCGGCGACGCCTCACCAGAACCGGGGGCATGACGAAGCCGTCCCCATCGCCAAACCGACACCATCAGCTCGACATGCTCGACGTCGTCACTGGCACCAAGTAAGGAAGGCTGGGGGCAACTCCCCCTCTGGGCTAACTCCACCAGCCCCAATGGTGGAAGTCAATGCCGCTGTTCCAACTGGGAACAGCTCTGAATTGCTGAACAAGGTGCGCAGGAACTCTCCTACCGCCGTACTAAAAAGAACTCCTCCGTCAGTGGAGAATGTTACAGAAATAAAGCCAGATCATCCCCCTCAACGGTTGTCCTCCAAATTTTACAAAATCTGGCGATGGGTCCAAGAGTAGGTGATTGATCAAGACTATCCCCGTCAACAGAAGAAGCTGAAGGTCCAGCAGGAAGAGAACCGTCCTGGCAATCCACGAAGGACGACAACCACCTGGGTGCCTGCTGCAACGGCCCCCTCTACATCAACTGCTCAAAAGAGAAGGGAGCCAGAGAAAGCCCCTGTGACTATGGCAGATCGCAGAGACGCTAAGCCCAAACGCCCCAAGTCTGGGGGCATAATGGTACATACTGTTTACATGGCATCCGGAAAAGATGAAAGCCGCGCTTCTACAGGCCATCGACCGCTTACCCGATCAATAACAAGGGCCCAGGAACAACAACAGTAGAAGCTTCAAGAGATGCTGACTGCAATAGCTGCACTAACCGGACCAAAAGATAGCCCAGAGGCATCGTCGGAGCAGCGCCACGAACAAGAAATCGATGCCGACATCCTACGTAGACTCCTCGAAAAGAAGGACAGAGAAGCTGCAGAACAAGCTGCCAACATAAAATGAATGGCGCTTCTCTTCCAAGACATGGTCGGGATGATGTTACAGCCGAATCCCCTAGCTGAAGACCCTGCGATCATTATTGAAGACGACAGAGGGGAGACGTCGAATTCTCCTCCGGCTCTTTCAACAGCCAAAGAGGAAACTATTTCCAAGGCCGCCCTGGATGACTATATTGCTTAGCAAATACCAGCTCACCAGGCAAATGAAGCGGCTGGCCAAGTCGTTAAAACTGGGCGACCATATCCGGGCTGGTATGACCAGATAAAGTACTCGCCGGGGTATACCATCCCTAAGTTTCATGTATATAAAGGGACAGGCAATTCCCATCAATATGTCGCTCAGTTCAGGGCTCTTTGTGGCAACACCGGGGGTGATGATAAGCTCTTGCTCCGCCAATTCGTCGGCAGCTTGTCGGAGACGGCATTTGAGTGGTACTCCGAACTTCCAAATGACTCTGTCAAGACTTTCGCAGAAATGGAGTTGTTGTTCACCCAGCGATTCGCGAGTGCTAGTGAGCGCACCCCAATAACGGCATTGATCAATGCCAGGGTGAAGCCAGGCGAGACTTGGGTTCAATATGCAATCCGATGGCGGAATCTGTGGTCAAAATATGAACAGCGCATCGAAGAAGCACTAGCGGTGGGCATGTTCGTGGGCACCCTAGACCCTCATGCAACTATTTCACAGTTCATGATGTTCTTCAAACTGACCACGTTCCAGGCTTTAATCGACAAGCTATCCCAGATGGACCAGATGGGGCATAGACCGTCTCCTCCGAAGCCGGAGTCGCGGAAGGAAAAAGTTAAGGGAAGGCGACCTTCGTTGCGAATACCCAAAAGCAGCCCAGTGCCCCGAAACTGACGGATCAACTGGAAGAGAGACGGCGCTATTATAATGAGAAAATGAAGCGTCCTTACTCGTTCCCATGGGACAAAACGAAGAGACTCTTCGAGCTGGCGATGCGCAACAGGCTTATCAATCTGCCGAATCCAAAGCGACCATTGCAACCCGGCGAAGTGAATAATCCCAATTATTGCCCTTACCACCAAATGGTAAGCCATCCGATCGAAGATTTTTTCGTCTTTAAGGGATGGATCGAGGATCAGTACCAACAAGGCAAATTTGTGTTGTCTGAGAAGTGGAAAGTAAGACAACCACAACCGCACACTCCTAAGAAGATGGACACACCGGAGGCAACGTGCTCTTTTGTTGAAGAAGCTCCATGGGAGGTGGATCTTTCGGCCAAAACCAAAAGGATGCTGAATGATCTCCAGACATGCCTGGCGATCAGGTGGAAGAATCCGCTAGAACTCCAGATCATCGAAGGGATGCTGAAACCGCGCTTAACTCCAAAGATTGATGGTGATAGCCAAAGTGTCCACATCCAGCCGTCAAAATCTTCGAAAAAGAAGAAGAAATCCAAGAAGCCCGTGAAGCCCGACGACAAGCACACGGACCTGCAAAAGCAGATTGACACGCTGGAAGAATATAACCAGAAGGCGCGGACTCCAATCACGCTGCAAGAGTTTCTCGCCCACGTCCTTGAAGACATAGGTGATGGAGAGGAATCGTCGGACGAATCTGAGGATTACGCAGAAAGTTTCCATGTGATCTCTCACTCATCGATGAACAATGAAGAAGCTCCTCGCACCGAGAGACTGGGGGGCGGTCCTGAACCGGAACTTTCAGGACCATTAGACGAAATGATCGACGCATTCCTAAATGAAGCTCTGCTAAAAAGTAAAGCTGATCGGGAGCATGAGACGATCATATTTGAAAAGGCTAAACACCGGCGACTGGACGAAAGAGTTGAAACACTCCCGCCAGAAAAAAGCACATCCGCCGCGAATAAAAACAGGTTCAAGACGAGGAAGAGGTTCTCCAAAGCCATATCGATGGGAATGAAGCTGCCATCCTCCGAAGTGAACACTCTTGGTGAAGAAGAAACACATCCTAGCTACTGTCTATATCATCGAAAGATTTCGCACCCCACCGAAGAGTGCAACGCCTTTACAAGATGGTGGCAGGTATATGCCGCTCACCGGCAGCATTTCAAGCGGATGAAACGCAAAACTCGTCGGGAGCAAAGACATACGATCGAGGAGCGTAAAAGAATTGTCGGCAACTGTCGCATGGTCAATGCCGGGAGATTGCAAGTTCTCACCTTCGAAAGTGACTCCGACGAAGAGATGATTCTTGGCCATCTCTTCAAAGAATCCACCTCAGGGAAAGAGGAAGAGCCAAAGACCTGTGAGAATATTCAGCTGCGCAATCGTACGCTGCCCGAAAAGAATCTCGGACTCACAAATAGAAAAGATAAGGGAAAAGAAAAGGTCTCTGAGGATATCACCCTAGATGACCAAGTCGTTGAAAAGTTGACAGCCAAGGACCCACCGAAGAAAAGTAAGGTGGACTACAATGTTCTGGCACACTTGAGGAAGTTACCCTCGCAACTCAGCATTCTCGACGCCCTTTTACTATCAAAAGAAGCAAGAGATTCTTTAATCAAGGCTCTATAAGAGCCAGATCAATTCCAAGCTTTTCTCGCCGAAGAAAAGATGAAGGACGAGCTGGAAGAAGTACATACAGCCGATATCACCTTCAGCGATGAAGATCTCCTCCTTGGAACATGCGAGCACAACCGCCCCTTATATGTCTCTGGGTACTGTCATGACATCAAGATAGGTAAAATCCTGGTCGACAATGGGTCTTCCGTCAACCTCTTAAATGTGAGGGTGTTAAAGGAAATCTGCATGAGCGTCCAACACCTCGCTCGGGATAAAATCACCATCTCCGGATTTGACTCCCAGTCATCACGGACGCTTGGGTCCGTGACATTGATGTTGCGTTTCGGGATGCTCGTCACTGATATCAAGTTCCACGTCATTGACGCTAAGACATGCTACAACGCTTTGCTCGGTCGGCCTTGGTTACACGAGTACAACATCATCCCTTCTACACAACATCAGTGTATGAAGTATTTCAAGGATGGCCTCGAGTATACTGTGATAGGAGAGCTAAACCCGTTCTCTGTAAACGAGGTCCGCAAGTACGAAGATGCAAAATACTTCTTACCAGACTTTGAGGACACAGAGAGATGTCATAAACCGGAGAACAAAGCTATCCCTACCATTCCGGTCTTCGGGAGTGATACCGAGGAAGAGGAAGAGATAGTTTATTCAGGTCCGCCCCAGTACAACAAGACGGGATCCTCCGCTCCTATGCTTATCTTCGGCAGCAACTCAGAAGATGAGGTTCATGTCGTATTCTCTGCTTGGCCTTCAATATAAACCTTCGCTGATGAAGAGCAAAGTTTGCAAGTTGCCTTGGTCCCTTCCAAGCATCATAAAGAACTAGATGCGCTTGATACCCACAATGTGGAAGAGCTGTAGAAATTCTACGTCCCTCCCAGGCGAGAAGGTGAAAAGGCGATCCTATTCTACCGATCCGGGGAAACCAAAGTGGAGAAAGAAATCTGGCATGGCGCGGATTCTACACTCGACAGGCTCCAGCCCATCCGTTTGCCCAGATATTATACGAACGGACTAAAAAGATTCTTGAGACGCCAAGGTGTACCCCTTAAGCAAACTGCGCGATAAGCACGGTTCTATAACAGGATCTGAAACGTTCCTGGAACTCAACGAAAATTGCCCAACGGGAGAATAGAAACGACCGGACTTGGGTATGTTCAATCCAAGAAACGGGAGCTATTCCGCGGCTGCTACGTCATACATGACTTTGATGAAGAGGGAGATGCTCTGTGGGAAGATACTAACCCTGAACCAGAAAGAGCTCCCGACGTGAAAATGCTCAGTCCGTCGTTTGAAGAACAAATGGACAAGCTTATAAGGGAAGCGGGTCAAAAGGTTCGAGACGACCATAATCGCGAAATGGCCATCTACGAGAAAGCCAGGACGCAACGCCTCCTTCAACAGGCTGCGAAAAATGAAAATGCTCCTCCCTGTCAACCCGTTGTACAAAAGGCCCGATGCAGAGGCAGAAATAAACCAAAGAACGGGAAAAGCGTTCGACAGCGACAAAGCAGGATCAAGAAGCCACGCGATCAAGAACCGAGCAACCAGGACTCATCTCTTATAAAGAAGATGGGTCGAGTGTACTCTTTTGCCCAAGACAAGACAAAGAAGATACTTGATCTTGCTATAAAACATCGAATGATTGCCCTCCCGGAGTCCAAGCACCCTGAGCAGGCAGGCGAAGTCTCTTATCCGAACTATTGCTTCTATCATAGGGCAATAGGACATCCTATTGAAGACTGCTTCACCTTCAAGAACTGGGTCGAAGATCAATATCAACAAGGTAGGTTCGCTCTATCCAGCAGCTGGAGGGTAACCCCGCCACAGAAACATGAACCCAAATCTACGAGGATAGAACCAGATCCACATCGGTCTTGGAAATGAGCTCGTACCTGTCACATGATAATGTTGTCAGAAGAAGAGCCCGAGAATATGGATGACCTCCCCTGGTGCTTCGAAAACGGTGACGACGAGGTAATCTCAGAGTTTCCACCGGCGCCAAAAGAGCTGGAAGATGGGATATATACTACTGCAGATAACTTCAAGAAAATTGATTTGGGAACGGCAAGTGACCCGCGGCCGACGTTCGTCGGTGACCTGTTGTCTGAAGAAAGGGTAGCTGCACTAAAGGACGTGCTCATCCAACATAAAGATTGCTTCCCATGGAACTATTCCGAAATGCCAAGATTAGATCCAGAGATTGCTGTACACAGATTGGCAATATCTCCGGATGTCAAGCCAATCAAACAAGCGCTGGGAAGAATGCGGCTCGAGCTTGAGATGAGCATCAACGCCGAGGTCAAAAAGCTAATCGACTCCGGTTTCATCCAAGAGATTCAATATCCTGACTAGATCGCTAACATTGTCCCAGTGATGAAGAAAAATGGGACGGTGCGCATCTGCGTAGACTTTCGGGATCTCAATAAAGCTTGCCCGAAGGACGACTTCTCAGTACCGGTCACCGAGCTGATGATAGACAATACGTCCACTCATGAAGTTTTCTCCTTCATGTACGGTTCATCAGGATACAATCAGATAAAGATGTATCCTGAGGACCAGAAACATACTGCTTTCCGGACCCCTTTGGGCATATTCTGCTACAAGGTGATGCCCTTCGGTCTAAAGAACGCCGGCGCTACCTATCAGAGGGCCATGTCGAAGATCTTCGATGACCTCATACATGAAATCGTCGAATGTTATATCGACGACCTCGTAGTGAAAAGCAAATCATACGAGGAACATCTAGAGCATATGAAGATCGTATTTCAACGCTTTCGGCAATACAACTTGAAGATGAACCCTCTCAAATGCGCGTTCGGAGTGTCCTCGGGAAAATTCCTGGGATTCATCGTCTGACACCGAGGCATCGAGATAGATCCGTCAAAAATCAAGGCGATTATGGAAATGCCTCCGCCAAAGACTCTCAAGCAATTGCGGTCTCTCTAAGGGAAGCTCGCGTATATTCGGCGGTTTATAGCTAATCTCTCCGGCAAGTGCTGTCCGTACAGTCACCTAATGAAGAAAGGGACCCCTTTCGTTTGGGACCGTAAATGCCAAGGCGCACTGGACGAAATTAAGCAATACCTGCAGAATCTGCCGGTGCTGACCGCTCCCGTCAAGGGAAAGCCTCTCATTCTGTATACAACCGCTCTCGAAGGTTCTTTAGGCTCGCTGTGGGCATAAGAGAATGACCAAGGGAAAGAAAGAGCTCTCTACTATTTGAGTCGAGTTCTACTGGGGGCAGAAAGCAATTATTCTCCCATAGAAAAACACTGCCTGGTGTTGATCTTCGCAATAACGAAGCTCAGACACTACGCATTGGCACATGAGGTCCATCTCATATCAAAAGTGGATCTTCTCAAATATTTGATGTCGAAGGCTATATTAACGGGATGGCTCGCTAAATGGGCCCTGCTATTGATGGAGTTCTCGATAACTTATCGTCCTCTTAAGGCAGTGAAAGGCCAGGCCATCGCTGACTTCCTCGCTGAGCATCCGATATCTGCCGATTCTCCTCTGAACTGCGAATTACCAGACGAACATGCGTTTGACACGATCGACGGGAGTGATACCCGGTGGGAACTTTATTTTGATGGAGCGTCTTCCATGAAGAAGCGCAAACAAAGCACCCCTATAATTAAGTCGGGGGTAGGCCTCATCTTCGTAACTCCACAAGGACGGATAATGCGCTTTGCCTTCTCCTTAACGGAGCCGAGGATAAACAATGAAGCCGAGTATGAAGCTTTGATAGCAGGTCTCGAGATCGCCATCGACATGGGAATTGAAAATCTCCTCATATACGGAGACTCCTAGCTGGTCGTTAGTCAAATAAACGGTGACTACAAAACGTGCAAGCCAGAATTGGTGAAATAAGGCGAGAGGGTACAACAACTGCTGACCTAAATTCCCTCATACACCCTGGAAAGAATACCGCGTGCAGAAAATAGCAAGGCGGATGCACTAGCCAAGCTCGCTAAAGAACTGGCTGACGTGAGGATCATTGTACAAAGCCGTCGGGTTCTTGCACCGGCAGAAATATCTCCGGAGTCGTCCAAAGAAAAGGAAGCGACCGAGCAAATGGCTCTACAAGTAAAATACCAAGAGAAGGTTGAGGATTGGAGAGAAGTCTTCATAGACTACTTCAAATCCCGTCAAACGCCTGAAGATGCGTCCTCAAGACATCAGCTTATGAAACGAGCTCTGACTTTTGCTTTCATCAATGATACTCTGTATAAGAGATCATTTGATTCTCTATGGCTAAGATGCCTGGGACCTGAAGAAGCAAAACGAGTCGTCCAAGAAACTTACGATGGACTCTGCGGTTCTCACCAAGCCGGGCCAAAGATGAAACTAAAGATCAAAAGGATGGGTTACTATTGGCCCACGATGATTCAGGACTGCCACGAGTATGCGAAGCAATTCCACTCATGCCAGATCCATGGGGACTTTATCCATCAACATCCAAATCTACTACATCCGACAGTGGCTAGCTGGCCGTTCGAAATGTGGGGAACTGACATAATCGGCCACATCGAACCAGCATCGTCCAGGGGACATCGATTCATTTTGGCGTCAACTGATTACTTCTCCAAATGGGCAGAAGCAGTACCGCTGAGGGAAGTGAAGACGGAGAATATCCTCCATTTCTTAAAGACACACGTCATTTATCGGTTTGGAACTCCGCGATGGATTATCTCCGATAACGGGCTAGCCTACAGAAGCCACAAGATCAGCCGCTTCGCACAATAGCATAACATAGACGGGAGATACTCCTAAGTCTATAATCCCCGAGCTAACGGTCTAGCTGAGGCTTTTAACAAGACCTTGACGAAGATCGTGAAAAAGACGGTGTCCCAAAATAAGAAAGACTGGCACGGGAGACTGCATGAAGCTCTCTGGGCATATCGAACTATGTTCAAAACGGCCACGAACACAACGCCGTACGCTTTGGTATTCGGTACAGAGGCGGTACTCCCCCTCGAGATAGAGCTACCCTCTCTACGAGTGGCAGTTCATTATGAGCTAACGGTCAAAGAGAATGTTCACCTTCGGCTTGAGGAGCTCGATGCCCTTGATGAAACTCGACTCATAGCGCAACAAAATCTTGAGGCTTATAAAGCAAAGATAACACGCTCATACGAAAGATTGAGTAGGCCGAGAACATTCTGCCAAGGCGAACTCGTACCAGTGGTCAAAAGACCTATGATCCCCAATCGTGCCAAACGGGGGAAATTCGAGCCGAACTATGAAGGCCCGTATATCATAGACAAGGTCTACCAGGGTGGAGCCTATCTACTCATGGACATGCATGGTGAAAGGACTTTCAGGCCAATAAATGGTCGCTTCCTAAAGAAATACTACGCCTAACGAGTCACGGCCTAGGTCAACGATAGATGACGACGCCTATGTCAGCTCGCTATCTTCCTAAGCCCAAACTCTGTAAGTAGTAGCCGACTTCCTTAACAATGGACCGAAACATCCTTAAACTAACAACGGACCGAAATGTCCTAAAACTAACAATGGACCACTATGTCCTAAAACTGGTGTCGGACCGAAACGTCCTTAAACTAACGATGGACCACTATGTCCTAAAACTAGCTGTTGACCGAGATATCGATAAACTACTGTAGACTGCAGCATCACAAGGCTGACACAAAAAAAAAAAAGAAAGAAAGAAAAGAATAAAAAAAAGAGAGAAAAAAGAAAGAAAAAGAAAATGGTATGTCCATAAACAAAATGGGCACGGATGAAAACCCGAAAGGGCTCCGTGAGTAAAAACAGCAGGGCTACCGGCGAGTTTTTGTGAAAACCCGAAAGGGCGCAACCTCGTTAAAAGACACTTGCAAGGTCCTTTCGACATTGTGAGGAGAAACCACGTGCGTGATATCCTTACGACTCACAAGGGAGCAACACACTTAGGGATCCCCACGACTCCTAAGGAGAAACTACACTTGCGAGATCCTTACGACTTATAAGGAGAACCTTTTTATGAGACCCTCACGGCTCATAAGATTCAAAAGTCTTAAGTTACAGGGACCTGAACCTGTTCTTAAGCGCCCCCCCACAACCTTTATTGCCCTACAAGCGGCTCAATACTGACCCTTGTATACAATCCATGGGCGCGAATAAACATTTCCCTAACAAAGTCCTATCCGTGACTAGGGATATGTTTACACGATGAACAGCCCTTGTAAGTCCTCTTGACTTATAAGGAGAAAGCACTCTTATAAGATCCTTACGACTTATAAGAGACCATGCACTTAGGAATCCTCACGACTCCTAAGGAGAAAACGCACCTATGAGATCCTCATGACTTGTAGGGAGAAATACCTTTATGAGACCCTTACGGCTCGTGAAGTCAAAAGCCTTAGTCGACGGGATCTTAACCCTGTTTACTAAGCCACCTTTGTCCGACATCGACAGAGGCAAATGATGATTCGCTCCTGGCAATATCCCAGTTGTAGCGATGCTGATGCCGAAATCTGCGTCTAATCCCAAGCTTGCAGCGAAAAGCCAGCAAGCCACACATGCATACGAAATAGCCGAAATGATGGGGCAACTTGCAACAAAATCAGCAAATAAAAAAAATGTATGCATACAAAATAGCCGAAATGATTGGGCAACTCCCAATAAAAAGCAGCGAGTAAAAATAAAACAAATAGCCGAAATGATTGGGCACCGCGAAAAAAATAGCCGAAATGATTGTGCAATCATGACTTTCGCGATATAAAAGATGAAATGATAGAGCATCGCGGAATAAAAAAATATATAATATATAAATGAAATGAATGAAATTGATGCCCTATAGGTGATATCACAACAATCCCTGTATACAATCCAGGGGCGCAAACAAAGAGGGAATCATACCTTTCCTCCCCAGGCTTCATCAGAAGAAAAAGCTAAATCTCAACGGTTCATAGATAGCCTGGAGATCATCTCAACATCCGTCTCATTATGATAGACACAACATCAAGCAAAGAGGAATAGCGGCGACTCCCAGTTCCATGACTTGGCGGTGCACAGATGACCGAGAGTCAAACCCCGACCCCGTGAAATGCGGATAAAGTCAACCCTTCCTGGTTACGTGGAACGCGGCTTATGTCAATCCCGATCCCGTGGGAAACTTCCAGATCGGATCCTGGTCCTCGCAGAGCACGGCAATGACCTTGTGTGAAGCATCCAGAGCGGAGCCTGGTCCTTGCCTAACACGGCAGTGAACCCGTGGGAAGCATCCAGAGTAAATTCCTGATTACGTGGAACGCGGCTTATGTCAATCCTGACCCCGTGGGAAATGTCCAGAGCGGATCCTGGTCCTCGCAGAGCACGAAAATGACCCCGTGTGAAGCATCCAGAGCGGAGCCTGGTCCTCCCCGAACACGGCAGTGAACCCGTGGGAAGCATCCAGAGCAAATTCCTGGTTACGTGGAACGCGGCTTATGTCAATCCTGACCCCGTGGGAAACGTACAGAGCGGATCCTGGTCCTCGCAGAGCATTGCAATGACCCCGTGTGAAGCATCCAGAGCGGAGCCTGGTCCTCGCCGAACACGGCAGTGAACCCGTGGGAAGCATCCAGAGCAAATTCCTGGTTACGTGGAACGCAGCTTATGTCAATCCTGACCCCGTGGGAAACGTCCAGAGCGGATCCTGGTCCTCGCAGAGCACGGGAATGACCCCGTGTGAAGCATCCAGAGCGGAGCCTGGTCCTCGCCGAACACGGAAGTGAACCCGTGGGAAGCATCCAGAGCAAATTCCTGGTTACGTGGAACGTGGCTTATGTCAATCCTGACCCTGTGGGAAACGTCCAGAGCGGATCCTGGTCCTCACAGAGCACGGCAATGACCCCGTGTGAAGCATCCAGAGCGGAGCCTGGTCCTCGCCGAACACGGAAGTGAACCCGTGGGAAGCATCTAGAGCAACTCCTGACTCCGTGAAATGCGGATAAGGACAACTTCACCCATTACTTGCGGGTCCTCACGACTTGTAAGGGAGTAAACTCTCTTATAAGATCCTTACGAGTTATAAGGGAAAACGCACTTAGGAATCCTCACGATTCCTAAGGAGAAAATACACCTACAAGATCCTCACGACTCGTAGGGAGAAAATTTTTATGAGACCCTCATGGCTCATAAAATTGAAAAGTCTTAGGTGGCAGATCCTAACCCTGTTTCCTAAGCCACCACTACCCCTCGAAGAAACCAAGACAAGGTGCTCATTCTATCATCTGCCGACCATGCTTGCTAAGGTGACATGCTGATAACAAAGGAAAGAAGAAGCAGAGAGATGACACAAGACATTGCAAAAAAAATATGTATCTTTTATTCATGAATTCAATTGGGTACAAAATACATCATATGAAAGAATAAAAGAACGAATACATTTTATTCAAAATTACAAATGGTACAAAAAAAATTATTGAGAACGAAGCGCTTTCAATAATCCAATCAGCCGCTCGCGCACTTCCTTCAGCCCCTTCTTTATCAGCTGCCGCGGCCAACTCTGCTTCGACCTGGGCTCGCTGCTGCAAGTAAGACGAAAGTTGTTCCTCGGTGGCCCGTTGAGCTGCTTCACGATCTTGTGCATCCCACTCGATCACGTCGAGCTTCTGCTTTAATGTTAACCCATCAGAAATGCATCGCAGAAGGCCTTCGAAGATAACTTTGAACTGGGCGGCATTCACGTCAACCTGAGCATGCAGTCGAGCAGATTCGCTTGAAGTTTCTTTACATTCCTTCTGCTTTAAAGCCACTTCTTGTTCAAGATGGCGGAAGTAAGAAGTGCTCTGCTCGATCCACGCGGCCCGTTGAGTGCTCTCAGCCAGCATCCTAGGTGCAGGACGCCTAAGCTCAAGCTCATGCAGGCAAGCCTCGATTTCCCTGCAGCAATTAACCCAGGACTCAACGACGCCCTCACCATGAAAGTTCACAAGCGTAGCCAGCATGGGGTTAATCTCTGCGGAAAAATCCGCAACAGATGTGGGAGTCTCCACGTCGAGCTCCTCAATATAGTCACTCAGCATGCGCAGACTATTCGCGGCGCCTTTCGAGGACGGACGTCTGGAGAAGGGCTCTGCCGGCATCATAATGCGAGACTCGAAAGAGGCTGGAGTCGATGTGATTGATGTAAAATAAATCATAGTCAGATCACGGCTCGAGAAATAAAGAATATACATACACAAAAAATATAGAGTCTACTATACCAGCTGCAGCAGGGGGCAGAGCTGGGAGTGCTGGTAGCGCAACGACAGCCTCATCCTCTCCTTCAATTTGTGAGGCTATAAGAAACATAAAGAAGAGTTAGCAGTAATGCGATTGCCCGATAAAGAAAAGACGTCGTTTAGAAAAGATACTTACCGACACCAGCAGGTGGACTAATCCCTGACAGGAAGGAAAAGTGTGGGTACAGCACCTGATATAGGTGGTCGAAAAGGACTCCTGCAAGGACACAGTAATGCAACGTCAGTACATAAATTATACAGCTTAAAAAATAAGATTGATGGGTCACGAATCCGCGCCTTCCAACATCTGAGATGGTATGAGAGAGGGTAGAGGGGTGTCACCGTCAAGGCGGTAGTTGATGGCATTGCTTCGGGTAGCACGGCATCAGCACTAGCCGCACCTGCATTAGAAACAAGATAAACCCTGTCAGGAAAGATTGAAAAGATTGCAGAATAAAAAGAAAAGCAATGATCCAAAAATCTACCTAGTGAGTCGCCAGTCGGAACCGCGACAAGGGCGTCACTTGACACAACAACTGCTCCATCCTCTTCCATCGGGAGGGTCTCATCTCCTGTCGCCTCATCCCCTGACTCTACCAGAGCCGTTGTAACGCTCGCGACGCCAGTAGATGGCAAAGGGTCACAGGTAGAAAGAGCAATGATTGGGGCGGTGCCCGACTCTTGAGAAGGAGCGGCCACCTTAGGCTCAGCAACCGTAGCCGTCTCGCCCATCAACACCTCGGGTTCGGCTGCTGTAGCTACATCTTCCACAGCTATCTCAGGCTCGGCAATCGTGACTGACTTACCAGTCACCACCTCGAGCCCGGCAATTGCAGCCACCCCACCTACCGTCGCACCGGGTTCGGCAATCACAGCTACCTTCTCCACCGCTACCTCAGGCTCAGCGGTCGCCGCCATCTCTTCGGGAAGACTCAGCTCTGCAAGATAGGATATATGAGAATTGATACTTAAAACTTTGACAACGGAACTTCACGGCATATTACCTTGAGTTGATTTACCGCTTGCTTCTCGAGCCGCACGTGCCGCCCGTCTGTAAGCAGTAGACAAGGCAACCGGAGATTCTTCTGAGGGAGCAGGGGCAGGGGTAGAGGTGCTCGAACCCGCACCCGCGGCTAAGGCAGCACTGCGCTCCCTTGCTGCACGCACTCGGCGCTTACTTTCCTCCCGGGCCTTCAAAGCAGACCTTCTAGAAGCCTCTTTCAACAGGACGTCATCGTCCGCATCCAAGGTTACTTCTGGAGCCGTCAAGGCTTCCGTCATCGGTCGTTTAAGTAAGACCTCTTTCGGCAGTGCCATAGAGGCCGGGACTTCGGTAGCTGGCCCGGAAAGAATTTTCGCATCAGCTTGCGGGATCGACATTGTGGTCCCTGCGATAAGACAAAGAAAGGGTCAGATTACTCATAAGAAACGGGAGCAGGAACATGGTGAACCGAAATGTACCGATGCCTAAGGATGCTCGAAGTCGTTCCTCTTCCTCAAATGTCTTGAGAGAAGCAGCGAGAGTTTCTTCGGTAGAAATGCCTGTTAAAGAAGAAAAAACGTCAGTCAGAACACGATAATAGAAATACGATGCAATGGCGGAAAATACAGCTAATGAGTACCTGATCGCGCGAGGATAGCCAACCCCTCTTCGTGGCTGGCTAATTGTTTAGAAGCTGCAATGGCAGCCGTCAGATCAGTATTGTCTGGCGGCATGAATAAGCCCTCGTTTGTCCCATACTCGCTCAGGCCCTCGCCGTAAGGAGCATGAGGGTCCTGGCTAAGTACAACGTCGATAAAAAAGATCGACTTCTTTTTCTTCTTCTGTGAGCGATCTCCGGTCGCAGCCAGCACCAGCTTGCGCTTCGTGAGCACTTTGGGACGGCGAGTCCCGATATCCGAGCCCACGCCAGATTCGGGTGAAGCTACATTTACCGTCTCCACGGGAGCGCGGGGCACCGATGGCACATCCACAGTCTCCACAGAAGCATGGGGAAATCCACGCATGGGGCTTAGCACACGTGGAGGCTCAACTGCAGCAACCCCTTTTAGGGGAGGGGGGACAGCGATCCGTCGCTTTAAAGGGACATTGCGATCGCTAGCAGGGGGCGCACTCTTGCGATCGAGCAGCAACCGTCTCTCTTCCCTGATAACAGCGCCCATCGCGTGTTGATACCAGGCCCCATGTATGTTAAGGGCCCTCGGAATGCAACTCGGCTCGCTAATAAAGAAGTGGGAGCCCGTATTCAAGCGCATAAAGTGATGCACCGCACCCCGTATTCCCTCTTTTTTGGCACCAGGTTCTTCCAAGAATGCCTCCAGTAGAACCCCCGGGTTATAACTCAGCTGCTGGGCAAAATGATGGGGGTTGTATCTCATAAAAAACGCCGCATCATTTTGCCTGAATACGAGAAAGCCCGGCCTGATGGAGTATAGATGTAGAATCTCCCGGGCTTTCAACACGGAAGCCCCGTCCTTAAAAACGCCGCGCAATGCCAGCATCGTCTTGGAAGTTTCCTGGCCGATCGTCAGGACTTTGTCCGTAAAAGACATACCAGCTCCGACCATGCGCGGACGAAGAAGCAAGCCCCTAGCTTCCCGCTGAGACGGATTCACGATAGAAGCGTCAACCAGCCGCATAATTCTCGGGAATTTGCATTTCTCGAAAAACGAAGGTCTTTTATGAATGCCAAATACCCCAAGCACGTGCATTTCCATCCACGAAGTAAAGTAATGCATCAGGAAGTTAGCAGCATGCACCCCCAGTTCAGTGGTATTCGCTGCCACGCTAAGACCATGGTATAGGTGGGCTAAACCGGCGATCCCGATGGCCACTTGTATTCCAGCCACCATTCGATGCGCTGGGTAAAAGACGGACGACCTCATATAGCGAGGGTGCATAGGGAGAGCGAACCAGCACAACCACAGCCCAAGAAACCCAAGAAAGAAAGCCTCCTCATCAATGCCCGGAGCGGCGATTTCTGACAGAGGAATAATTGCGGCATCAGGAAGAAAAAAGCCCTTCTGATCGTCTTCCAGTACTGGTCGACGGTCCAAGCCGAAGCCGAAGGGGTCGTCGAGATTGGCAAACTTTTCGCCTCGTTGCGATAAGATCTCCGGGGGAAGAAACCGGGCAATGAAGTCTGCGAAACTGACCCCCCGGCCTCCGGATTCCAAGAAGAGGCTCTCGTACGTGTTCAACACCTTTATCAGACTGGGGAATTGGTGCTGAATGGCGTTCTCTGGCATGAGGCCCATCACTACCGGCTTGGTGGCAAAAACATATTCATCTGGAGGAAGCAACTCCTCGTAGTGCTCCCCCCTAACCGGTAGACCGGAAATCTCAGCAAATTCTTCTAAGGAGACAGAGACTTCTCTGTCCAGTAGAAGGAAAGTATGGGTTGGGATGTTCCACTGCTCCAAGAACACCTTAATCCACCATGTGGGAGGAGCCGAATATTGGAACAGCGAAGCGTAAACCGCAGGATATAGGCCGAGCTTCAGCAGCCGCGTTCTCTTCGCTGGCAAGATGTATCTGGCCCACTGCAAATACCCGGCCGGATGATGGGGAGTTAGCCCGATGTTGTAGGGCTGTCCCCAAGGGCGCGACTCGCCCTGGCATATGCGCCACCCCAAAGTATCCAAAGCTGCCGGCAGCTGCATGGGTATGGCGGCAATCGAAGGTTGAAGAAGACCCTCCGAAATCCAATTGACAACCTCCACGACATAGTTCACCGGGGGTGCATCTACGTATGAAATCGCCAAGATTGGCTCCGACGGCGTCACACAAGAGAAACTTCGACGACCTCTGATGATCTGGTCGTACCATCTACCCCACAAGTGGAGATTTTTGTGTTCTGGGTCACGGTCTTTGATAAGTGCAAGGACCTCCCGGTCCACAGGTGCCTCTGGGAATCCTCCCTCTGAGCGGACGAATGGGAACGTGGCATCGAAAAACATGTTGCCTGCAAAAAGGAGACAAAAATCGACTGTCAGTGCTTTAATTTAATCTGACACTCGGTACTTTAAAAAGTTGTACTACACCGCAATGCAGTGGAAAGGGGACCAAAGGGGGACCCACAAAATCCAGATGACAATGCATCAATTAATAAAACAGCCTCATCATTGGATGAGACTGTCAATTAATGAGGAGATCCTCAAGGAAATTCTCATTAAACGAGAACTCCCTTGGGAAAAGGAGAAAATCTCCCGTTGAGAGCAAAGCTCTATGACAGAGTGACACTTGTCAAACTCAGATCATGTAGGAATAAAATTCCTTAAAGGGCCTAGCTCTGTAATGATGATGGAAAATCCATCAAAGATTAATTAAAATTAATTCTTGAGAATTAAAAATTCTGGGATCTTCAAGATCCATGAAAAAACTCTTAAGAGTTCTTCATCAAAGATCAAAAGATCTACATATTATCAAAAGAGCAGAGCTCTGATTCATGGGCTAAGAAACCCCAAGAAAAGATCTGTTTAGATCTATGGGTTCATGAGAGCAAGGCTTTGTTTATGAAACCCTAAAGGGGTTTTCTTTAGATCAAAGATCTATGAAGAGGAAGGCTCTGTTAATGGGTAAAAATCCTAATTTATTAAAAAAATTTAATTTTACATAAGATTGGAAAGAGTTCTGACTCTTGAAAGTTCTTAACTGAAGAGCAAGGCTCTGAATAAAATTCTCAAGAAGAAGATGGAAATCATCTAAGAGACCAAATGTCCTATTTATAGGCATTGAACCGCCTCTTCAACTTCTGAGTTGATCCAAGGGCTCAGATGTTACCACTGCCGCACTCACGTGTGCGCCACGTAAGCGCAGCGGTGGGGGGGCATTTGTTTCCCCTAATCAGAGCAAAGCTCTGTTTTAAAATTCAAAATTTAAAACTTGAAGCAACGCTTCAGATCCAGCGCTCTGCACTGCGCGCCATGTGTTAAACATAGACGGGCTAGCGCCAGGTGCACTGCGCCCTAGGCAGCGCACCCCCAATCAGAGCAAAACTCTGTTTTAAAATTCAAAATTCAAAAGTTGAAGCAACGCTTCAGATCCGACGCTAGACGCGCTGCGCGCCAGGTGTCAAACACGGGTGCGCTAGCGCTGCTGCGCTGCGCGCTACGTGTCAAACACGGGAGCGCTAGCGCAGCTGCGATGCGCTGTGCGCTGCGTGCCACGTGTTAAACGTGGGTGCGCTAGCGCAAAGTGCGCTGCGCTCTGAGCAATGCACCACGTGCAAAGCACGGGTGCGCCAGCGCTGGAATTAAAAATTCCCCACCGTTAGATCAAAAGATCTAATAATGATAAATCATTAATCAGAATTAAAATTCTATTGTGGAAAGATCTTTCCAATCTTATTAAAACAAGAAGATTATCTTCTGTAAAACAGAAACCTTAGGATCAAAGATCCAATGGTGGGAAATATTCCTAAATCAATTAGAGAAAAATCTCTTAAAACTAATTCAACAAATCAATTGGCCCTATATAAAGGCCCCTAGACTTCAAGTCTCAGATACACAGAAGCATATAGAGAAAACCCTCTGCAAACTTTGAGAAAACTCAAAGAGAAAGAAAGGCAAGCCTTTAGAAAAAGAAGGTCATTTCTTCAGCTTCAAGGTAAAAAACTAGTTCTTGAACCACAGAGATGAAATCATCTCGTAAAAAGAAGAGCTATCTTCTAAAAAGGATCATAGATCTATAAAAAGACCAAGGTCTTTGATAAAAAGAAAAAGATCAAAAGATCTAATCATAAAAATAAAAGAAGTATTTACTTCATTCACAAATCCTTGATCTACAAAGGCAAAGCCCTTTTATAAACAATAACTTTTGTTCTTGAGGCAAAGCCTCCTTTAAAAGAACATAAACTTGTTCTCTGATCATAAATTTGATCCGATGCGCTTTGCGCTACTGAACAGCGCTTCTGCGCTCTCTGGACCGGTGCACTGCGCCAAAATGCGCCACGTGTCAATCATGTCTGCAGCTTGCACTTTGCGCTATTGAAATAGCGCACTGTGCTCATGGACTGGCGCACTGCGCCAAAATGCGCCACGTGTCATTCATGTGTGCGCCACTGAACCAATAGCGCAATGCGCTCATAAATTAGCGCAATGAGCTCATCATCTGGCGCTTAACGCTAAGCGCGCCACGTGTCACTCACGTGTGCGCTATTCAGCAGAAGCGCAATGCGCTCATCATCTGGCGCTCAGCGCCAAGCGCGCCACGTGTCATTCATGTGTGCGTTGCTCAGCAGAAGCGCAATGCGCTCTTTAATTGGCACAAAGCTCCTGGTGCGCCACGTGGCGCACTGTCAGAACACACATTGTTCTGATGAATGCTATGCATTCAATACAAGACAAAAAATCTCAGGATTTAATGCTCAGCATTATTAAAAGGGCCGAGCCCAAGTAAAGGCTCAACAGCCCAGAACAAAAATAAAATGTTAAACATTTTAATTGGACTTAGCCCAATTCTGGCCATAAGTCCTCAAATCATCTTGAACTGAGCACATCTGTTCTTTCAACCAACTCATTCTGGTTCAAGGGTACATCTCTTCACTCCTTTGATATTTGTCGTTGTAATTCCTCAACGTCTTCAAACAGGTGACGGGTCCCGACAACCACACATTTCACAGACTGTGACGTCTTTAAACTGGACTGTGGGGTCCTTAAACTCATGGACTATGATGTCCTTAAACTGGACTGTGGGGTCCTTAAGCCCATGGACTATGATGTCCTTAACCTCGGACCGTGGGGCCCTTAAACCCATGAACTATGATGTCCTTAATCTCGACCGTGATGTCTTTAAACTAACATCGGATTGTGGGGTCCTTAAACTCACGGACTATGATGTCCTTAACCTCGACCGTGATGTCTTTAAACTAACAATGGACCGAGATGTCCTTAAACTACTATTGGACCACCATGTCCTTAAACTGGTAATTGACCGCAATGTCCCTAAACTAAACAATAGAGCCCAAATGCTCTTTTATTGGATCTAAACGATCCCGTTAAGTTGATCTTAGTCTAAAATGAGACTAACGTATCCTTAGGAAACGTTTAAGTTGATCTTAGTCTCAAATGAGGCTAATGTATCCTTAAACCCAACCCCCAAACCCAAATCTAAGAAAGATACGGATTTGGACTAGTCCACGCCCTATGGGCGACAACATAAATTAGTCTCCGTATACAATCCACGGGCAACCAAAAACAAAACAAACACCCACGACACGAAGTGACCATCTGGAGAAGGAGAAAGTGGTTACCGCGATGTGGTAGCGTAATTAACTGGTGGGGCTTGCGCCTGCATGGAAGAGCGTCCTCACAATCAAAAACCCCTCAATGAGGGGGAATCTGACGAAGTCTGCTATATCGGTCGCATCCGTTTAAACCTTCGATATATGGTGCCATAAATCAACTTGGCATCTTCGGAGAGGTGGACGGATAGCACCAAATAGCATCTGCCCTCGAAGTTCAGGCCCGGACGTCCCAACGTCCCGGTCGCGTCTTTCGGCGGAGAACAGCCATCTGGGATGAATCTGACTCATGTAAGTCAGAGAATGAAGACGTCGCCAACATGTGCTTCATGGCAATAAACGATGATGAGGTTAGTGAAGATATCCTTAATATTGAAAGTTTATCCAAAGATAACTTGGTTAAATTATGTTTTTACTTGAAATCTAGTTATGATAAAATTCATTCAAAATATAAACAACTTAAGAATATTAACAACGAAAAAGATAGTCCTATTAAAAATGAATGTGAAAAACTAATTCTAGAAAATAACGACTTAAATGAAAAATTAGTATTAATAGAAGAAGCACATTCAAATACTATCAATACTATAGGAACTTTAAAAGATGAAAATTTTGATTTAAGGAGAAAATTAGAAATTAAGGAAAATATAATTTTTAAATTTACAAAAACTAAGGATAGCCTTGATGTTATGTAGAAACAATTATAAATCATTATAAATGTCAAGAAGTAGGTTTTCATAATGATTCTAAGTATGAAAAACCAAATAAATTTGTTAGAAATTCAAATTCATATAGGCATAGTAATAGGTATGCAAATGTCACATATAACTACCGTTGTATTTTAGGACATGTTGCTAGATATTGTCAAATCAAATCAAGTTAAATTTATAAACATCATTTTACTTCTAACCCCAATGTACCGAGAATGAAATGGATTTCTAAGGTCACACCTCTGTCTTCTTGTTTTGCAGAATTCCAGATCACATAGTAAAAACTGGATCTTTGATAGTGGTTGCTCGAGACACATGACTGGAAATATCAATTGCTTCCAAACGCTATCAAGAGAAAATGGTGGTACCGTGACGTTTTATGATAACAAAAAGGACAATATAATCGGTAAAGATACCATTTCATTTAATAATAATTCCAATTCTACTATTATAAATGATGTTTTGTTTGTTAATAGTTTGAAACATAATTTATTTAGTATGAGTCAATTCTGTGATAAGGGTTATAACGTAGTATTTGAAAAGGATATCTGTAAAATAATCTATAATGACGTAACAATTCTAATTGGAAAATGATATAACAATATCTATCTTATCTACACTCAAGATTTTAAGAATAAAGATCTAAAATGCTTAGTCATAAACAATAATGGTGATTCATGGCTATGGCATTGGAGGCCAGGCCACGCATTTATGGACACCCTATCTAAAATTTCTATGAACAACTTAGTTAAAAGAATCCCTATGTTAAAATACGAAAAAAATAAACAATGCGACGCATGTTTAAAAAGTAAACAAACCAAATCCTCTCTTAATGCTAAGAATGAAGTATCTACTAATAATCCGTTACAACTAATACATATGGATTTATTTGATCCTAGTAGAAACGCTAGTCTAGGAGGAAAACTCGATGCCTATGTTATAATAGACGACTATTTTAGATTTATATGGGTATTCTCTCTTAAAACTAAGGACGAAAAGTCTAATATTTTCAAATTCTTCTCCAAACATGTTCAAAATGAGATGAATATTAGAATTTCTAGTATTAGAAGTGATCATGGTGGAGAATTTGAAAACAATCTTTTTGAAGAATATAGTAATAAGAAAAGATATAAACACGAGTTTTCTTGTGCCAGAGCACCACAGCAAAATAATGTTGTTGAAAGGAAAAATCGTTCCTTACAAGCAATGACACAAACCATGTTGAATGAAAACAATCTACCTATGCATTTTTGGGCAGAGGCAGTAAACACGTCGTGCTATATCATAAATAGAGTTAGCATTAGGAAAGTCCTTAACAAGACACCATATGAACTTTTTTTATAATAAAACTCCTAATATAAAATATTTTAGGGTTTTTGGATGTAAGTGTTTTATTCTAAACACCCTAGACAACCTAGGTAAGTTTGACTCAAAATGAGATAAAGGTATCTTTGTTGGTTATTTCATGACTAGCAAAACCTATCGTGTTTATAATAGGAGAACCCAAGTCATACAAAAAAGTATAAATGTTGAATTTGATGAAAACAACTCGATCACTAAGATTTTACAAAATGATGATGAGCCAAACATCTCAAATGGTTTAGAGAACTTATCAATGGAAAAAAAATTGCAGAACCACATATAGAAGATGTACCACAACTTACGGAAGAAGATCTTCTGAAGGATTGACAAATCAATAAAGATCATCTTAATGACTTGATCATAGGAGAAATTGATAAAGGAGTTGTAACTCGATCATCAACATTCAACACTTGTATAAACTTTGCCTTTATATCCTTAATAGAATCTAAAAACGTTAATGAAGCTATAATAGATGAAAATTAGATTATATCCATGTAAGATGAATTAAACCAATTCGAGAGAAATAATATGTAGTATCTAGTAATAAGACTGGAAGATAGAGAAATAATAGGAACTAAGTAGGTATTCAAAAATAAACTTGACAAACTAGGTAAAGTAGTTAGAAATAAAGCCTGCTTAGTAGCCCAAGGATATAACCAAATAGAAAGAATAGACTACGACGAAACATATGCACCTGTTGCTAGGTTAGAAGCCATATGTATCATACTAGCATATGCTTGCTATAAAAACTTCAAAGTTTTTCAAATGGACGTTAAAAGTGCATTCTTAAATGGTCAAATAGACAAAAAAGTATACGTATCTCAACCTCCCATTTTTGAGAATCATGCATTTTCTGATCATGTCTATAAGTTAAGAAAGGCACTATACAGTCTTAAGCAAGCCCCTCGTGTTTGGTATGAACGTTTAAATTCGTTTTTAGAAATTATAGGATTCACAAAGGGTATAGTAGATAAAACATTATTTACTAAAACCCTTAACCAAGATATTATAATAGTTCAGATATATGTTTATGATATTATTTTTGGATCAACAAATGAAAGTTTTTGTGAAGATTTCGCTAAATCCATGCAGGATGAATTTGAAATGAGTATGATGGGAGAACTTAACTTCTTCCTTGGATTTCAAATAAAAAAAATGGATGATGATATATTCATCAATCAAGCTAGGGAACTGATAAAAAAGTTCGGCTTAGAAAATGCAAAGACGTGTGAAACACCCATGTCTAGCAATACCAAACTTACGGAAAATAAAGATGGTCAAGAAGTTGACACTAGACTTTATCATGGCATGATAGGAAGTCTATTTTATTTGACTGCTAGTAGATCAGATATCATGTTTAGCGTGTGTTTGTGTGCAAGATTTCAGGCTAATCCTAAAGAGTCACATTTGACTGCGGTCAAAAGAATCTTTAGATATCGGAAAGGAACAATAAATTTTGGCTTATGGTATCCTTAAAATAACTTATTTCATTTGACAAGTTATTCAGATGCAAATTATATTAGAAGTGTTAGTGATATGTATGCCTTAGAGGCCATTATTGTAAATTATAGTGGATGCTTGGACATACATACATACATACATATATACATATACATATATATATATATATATATATATATATATATTGTTAGTGAGATATGCCCCAGAGGCCATTATTGTATCATACTGGATTGTATATTACATATTGAAAGTTTGGGATATTCACAGTTATAATAACAGTCTTGCTTGATATAGTAGTATGCTACTTGGTTTGATTCTATCTCAATATGTGCATGTGTTTCTTTTAGCATATCGCTTATACATATTGGTAGAGCCCTTAGGATCTTTGCTTGACTACCAGCGTTGTGATGACAGTCATACTAGTGGGGGCTAGGTAGTCTATAAGCACATCCTTATACAGGTCCCTAGTCGTAGGTTTATCGAGACGGGACATCGATACTACAGAGTAGACTAGTGTATACGCTTCTCATCCCAGTAGGGGAGATAGTTTGTCCCAAATCCATTAGTACGTAGTACTGGAGATATGCAGATGCTCATTAGGTTATGAGTTACACTGGACAGGACTCGTTGGGGACTGCTGGTTGGTATTATACCTATCGTCAGGTAGCAGTTCTCAGGTGACATGAGTACAGCTTAGTCCGTTGACTTGACATCGCACTTCGTCTCAAGTGTGTTCCCACTGTACTTTGATTACTACCCTACCACGACACAAAGGAGTCGTGCAAACAGGTAGTAGTTAGGTGCAGTCCTGAAGCAATTGGAGGTAATAGTAGTTAGATAGGATTCGTCTCTCTCGGTATTGGGGGTTGATATCGCGCTGTGTTCGGGAAGCCATTACACAAAGTCCCTGGCAAGGGCAAGCGAGATTTACTGGTAGGTACTCCAGTAGTTTCTCAGGGTGTTTTGGACTCTGTCCCGGTACGAATTATTGCGCTATTAGGGGTCTGACGTTTACCATCCCCACAGGCATGATATGCGAGTATCTCAGACGAACAGACCAGACTGTATGGAGATTGTCAAAGACAGGCTCAGTAGGAGTTCGGATGAGTTTGCTCATCGGCCTTCTTATCGACAGATACCTGGGTAGCCGTTACGTGCAGCTAGTACCTCTGACGTGCTTGTGGTTAAACCCACTGCCAGCGTACTGTCGAATCTTTAGAGTCCCACACAGAGGGTTTTCCTGCTTCGGGCGAAACGGTGTAGAGGCTGTATGATTTTACGGCTGGGTTCGATCACATACGTGTACTTGTGCACGGATGATGTTCGAGCGGATAATACTAGTGGTCTTTGGTTTAAGCCGGATCCTAGTATTGTATTATTGGATTGTTATCATCTCATTGTATTCATATTTTTCAGAATACGAATACAGGTATGTATATACGGTGAGGGCATTCTTGTAATTTGGCAAGACATGCTTCTAGAAGGGGAAACCTCATTAATGATTTATCTATTTTCTTAAATGGATTAATGAGGTAGAATTGTGGAGATATTTGTGGCATGGTGTGAGGAATGGCTTAGGTATTTGTTTATTCATTTGGTCTCACTATTGAAGCATGGGTAATATATTGTATGCATTTTTATTCTATGGTTCAATAAGTGAGTAGAGAGAAAAAGAGCCATTCTCTACACTTAGCTTTTCACTTGAGTTCATTTGCTTTCTTGCACTCTCTCTCCAAGTTTTCCCTTCTTCCCCAAATGAGATCCTTACCCTCACATGTGTTGTGATACAAAGGATCTCAAGAGATAAAACAATCCATTAGCTACTCTACATCACCTAGGCTACTTAGCTTAGCGATCTAAATACCCTAGTTATCTCAGTTTAGAGGTAGGAGCTCAAAGCACATACTCTCGGGGGGATCATCTTTGACGCGAGGAGGCCGACGATGCAACCTTCATCCGTTCTTCGAGGAGCCAAGGAGAGGATGAAAAGAAGACCCATTCAGTCGAAAATATTGCACATTTGATGGAACATTTTCCTTACTTTTGTTAAGTACTTAAGGGTGTTTATCGTAATTATAGAACATATGAGGGTTTATCTGCAAAATACTCTTTATTATATATTTATACACTATACTTAACATTATGAAGGAAAATATATGCATATAATATTTATATAATATTTTAGTAATGCATATCATATCAAATATCCCTAATCAATATTCTTAAAATATTATATCATATAAAATGGTTATGATAATATCTCAATAGTATTACAAATAATACTAACACTATAACTTGAGATGTTGTGTAGATATTAAGTTCAGATCTGGAGATCAGGAGATCCGAGATTTCGAGAATCAAATATGCCGAAATATTAAAGCAAATCGTAAAATCATGAATGGCAGAAACTCAGAGAAGATATGAAGAATCCAGACATTGAAGTGATCTTCACGTGTTAACACCAGAAGCCACAAGAAATCCCAACTTTTGATCCCACCATGCCACCGCGGTTTAGCGGCCAAACCCCTACATCTGCGACGGATCCACAGCCCATCTGTAGCCATTGGATGTGGATTTTTTTCAGTGTGATCGTATCAACAAATCCTAACACATGTGATCTAGGGTTTTCTATTTCTATGACTATAAATAGGAACGAGAGCTTCACATGAAAAGGATCTATCCGAAGCGATCAAGAGGTCCACAACGATCTACGAATCCAGGAGATCAATCGACGCATCATCTACTTTAGACAGAGATCGGGAGCATAAACTAGGGTTCTTGTACTCTAAATTCGATGGATTTGTAAATGATAGTTAATTAATAAAAAGATAGATCTTTAGTTTAATTCTTTGCATTTTACTTTCTGCATTACTTTCTACATTTACAATATGATCTCCTTCTTCATCTTCTCTTCTATCTCAACTATGCGTGAGTAATTCCAACCTTGATAGGGTTCGTAGGATTAGGGTCGATCAAACTTTACAGTGGGAAAGCGTTAGACCAACTTCATCTAGGGCAGGTATCCATCAGCTCGATGTTTCCATCGCAGTAAAAGCCGAAATGACCGCAATGCAAAAGTAACTCGATGCTATCGAAAACAAATTCTCATCAGACTCCCTAAACCAGGTTACGCTCCCCAAAACCGTGTGTGGTTGATGTTCCGAACCATCACATTTGATGGAAGAATGTCCTTTGACTTTACCGTTTCAAGGTCAAGAACAAATTAATGCTACTTTTCAGCAATGACCTAGAAAAGAACCTTATTCTTCCACATACAATCAGGGATGGAGAAATCATCCTAATTTTGCTTGTAACCAAAACCAAACTCAAAATCAAACAAGTTCCTAAGCAATTATGAAAGACCTCCTCCATAGCAACAACAACCACCACAACAAAATCAACACCCCTTTCAACCGCAAACTTTTCAAAATCCGGCCAATTTTCCACCTTATAATAATTTTTTCCAAACGGCCGGTACCGATAAAACTTCTGCACTCAAACGTAACTTAGAAATGTTCATTAACCAATCTACAAAAACGACGGCTAATTTAATATCTTCTATCCAAATGTTATTACAGCACATCGTTTCCCACGGTGAAAGCATAAAATAGATAGTAGCACAATTTGCACAGTTAAATACCGCGAAGAGTGAGAGAGAGAAAAAGAAACTTCCATCTCAATCTCTATCAAATCCTGGCCACTCACAAAGTCATAATGTGTGTACCATAACCACGTTGAGATCGGGAAGAGTGTTGAATAACTAAGTGGGTGAACATGTTGATGTTGATGATATTGATGACACCCCGGCTTCTACTTTTACTCCTCCTTCGTCTAATCCAACAACTTCTTCCGAGCTTATTCTCCGTTTTCCATTAGGCTCGAACCATCAGCCCAATTTCTCGAGTCAACCTCAAACTATCCCAACTCCAATTCTGGGACCTATTCCATCTCCACAAACTTCTTCTCAAATGATGGAAAAAAACCCTTGTTGATAAAGCTCCTTATCCATATAGGTTAAGGGATAACAGACCACATCCACAAATGGAGAAGATTGTGGAAATTTTTAAGTAAGCTAACATAAACATTTCTCTCCTAGATTCTATCCAACAAGTTCCGTCCTATGCAAAAATTCTAGAGGACTTATGCACTAGGAAAATGAAAATTCAAGTGCCTAAAAAAGTTTATCTAGCGAGTAATGTGAGCACCGCTTTTACCCAACAAATATCTAAGAAATGAAAGGACCCCGGGAGTCCTACAATATCTATTTCTATTGGGGGTAAAAATATTAATCGTGCTCTACTCGATTTAGGTACTAATGTTAACTTGCTTCCGTATTCTGTCTATGAGCAATTAGGCATCGGAGAGTTAAAACCGGTGCACTGCACTCTTCAGAGGTCGATCGATCTATCACCCAACCTAGGGGTGAGCTAGAGGACGTGTTAATCAAAGTCGGGGAATTTATATTCCCTGTAGACTTCATAGTTATTGATACACAACCAATAGCAAACCCCCGAAACCAAATCACGGTGATTCTAGGTCGGCCTTTTCTAACGACTTCCAACGCAATAATCAATTGTCGAAATCGTTCTATGACCCTATCCTTTGGGAAGATGTCAATTAAGCTTAACATTTACAAGTTGGGAAGTGAACCCTCCGAACCCTATGCTCATGTATGTTCTGTCGAAAGGATAGATTTTGACGGCAGCGAACTTGAAAAGCTTCACGATTCTTATCTTGACTCCACTAGTGCGTTGTTTTTTGATCCTGCTATTTATTATACACATGAGGACCCTTCTATCGACAAGTCCACACCCAAGTCCGAATCCTTTGACTTGTCGAATAAGTTAGTCGAGTTGTCCGGGTCAACATATAACGCTAAATATGAACCTTTTATGGAGTACGAGGATCATACCTTTTTTTCGATGAGATTATCATTTGGAATATCGAAGAAAGCTTTGAAGACATTTTCGCCGAAGAACTCACATTCTTAGAAGACATGGGAGTTGTGATGAATCAACCCCAACCTAAAGAAGTTGAACCGCCATCTCTTCTTCTTATCAAGAACGAGAATGCGAGTAATCCATCATTATTGTTTCGTCTCTACAAACCGAGACGTAAATCCGTTCTATTACACTTTTTAACTTCTCCCTACTTCTTCACGTCTATAAGTGACATGATCTTCTACCAACCTTGGTGGTACACTGATAAAATATTTGAATGGTTGGTGTTGACTTTTGGTATTTGTAAAGCTTTATATTGACCAATAACTTTACCTCCCTCTTTATCATTTTAAATACTTAATACTATTTTGATCAAGTTTTGGGGGGGGGGAGAAAATATTTTGGCTCTTGAAAGAAAATGTTTACAAAATTATGAGCCAAAAATATGTTTGGGGGAGGATTTCACTGTCATTAATTCATGTCCCCGTTACTAAGTTTTACTCCCAAGTCTACAGGTTTTTTTAAGCTTAACAGATGACATCAGTGAGGACACTGCTGCAAACAGGTTTAGGGAAGGTTTGTGCTTATTCACGCATCATTTTGCATTATATTACATAAAAGTACAAAATATTTTTTTTTATAATGAAAGTTAGAAAGTGAAAATTTACATATGAAAGATAGGGATAGTTTGAGAAATGCAAGAAAGTTAGATGTTTTCTTAAACGAAGCTAGTAAAAAGTAGTCATGAGCCGTTGTCCCAACGGTTAGTAAGATAAAAGAAATCACTAATCTGAGGATAAAAATAAGTCTGAAAAATAGTCGCTATTCTTTAGTCCAAACCTTTGAACGTTGATACCCTACTATTTGCACTTACACACATCTTGAAACTTGGGGTAGTAGATGATACCTTGAAGTGCTCTTGTCTAAAAGCCTTAGTATGAAGGAAAATAAATATACAAACAAAAAAAAACAAAAAAAATGGTGAAGAAAAATGAATACTGGTTTTGTAATTACTTAAGGCAGTATAAAAAAAATATAGCGAGGGTGCTTTATCATCTAGTGCCTTAGACCAACTGGTTTGGAAGCTACTGCTAAGCTTTAGGAGTTGCAAAACAAGAATATTACAACTAAATGAGTGAGCATATTTGGTAATCGGTCGGTTAGTACCTCAAGAAGTATTAACGGTCGCATGAAGGATGCGTGAGCAATTCCATCTGATAATATTCACCGACTAAAAGGTACTGAGGAAAATGGACAAGAGTATGATAGCTTGAATTTAATCCTATAAGTGTAGGGATATTTTTTACGCACACGTAGGGGTATATGATTGGTGTTTGGAAGAAAGGTAGGGAGAAAGACTAAAGGCGATATTTTTTTGAGAGATGATGTGATTTTCGATATCTTTTCTTGACCATTAAGATAGGGCTCATGGAAACTGAAAAGTTTGTGTAGTTGGAAACTCTTCTTTTCAAGTTCTTTCTTTTATATGATCCTTATCTTTGTATGTAACTTTCATCTTTCTCTTTTATTATGGGATTTTGTGTGTGTAATCCGCTGAAAACCCACATGAGACGACACTCCTCATACTAGGGACACCTAGAGGTTTAAAGGCTTATTGCACGTGCTTAGTGCAATCGTGATTGCCTACGAAAGTGTGCTAGGTTTTTCTTTTTATTTTTCTCCTTCTCTTGAATAACTAATTTGCTCAAGACGATCAAAGTTATGTTTGGAGGTATTTGTTCAGTCGAAAATATTGCTCATTTGATGGAACATTTTCCTTACTTTTGTTAAGTACTTAAGGGTGTTTATCGTAAGTATGGAACATATGAGGGTTTATCTGCTAAATACTCTTTATCATATGTTTATACACTATACTGAACATTATGAAGGAAAACATATGCATGTAATATTTATATAATATTTTAGTAATGCATATCATATCAAATATCCCTAATCAATATTCTTAAAATATCATATCATATAAAATGGTTAGGATAATATCTCAATAGTATTACAAATAATACTAACACTATAACTTGAGATGTTGTGCAGATATTAAGTTCAGATCTGGAGATCAGGAGATCCGAGATGTCCGGAATCAAATATGCCGAAATATTAAAGCAAATCGTAAAATCATGAATGGCAGAGACTCAGAGAATATATGAAGAATCCAGACATTGAAGTGATCTCCACGTGTCAACACCAGAAGCCACAAGAAATCCCAACTTTTGATCCCACCATACCACCACGGTTTAGCGGCCAAACCCCTACATCTGCGGCGGATCCGCGACCCATCTATAGCCGTTGGATGTGGATTTTTTCAGTGTGATCGTATCAACAAATCTTAACACATGAGATCTAGGGTTTTCTGTTTCTATGACTATAAATAAGACCGAGAGCTTCACATGAAAAGGATCTATCCGAAGCGATCAAGAGGTCCGCAGCGATCCACGAATCCAGGAGATCAATCGACGTATCATTTACTTCCTACGAGACAGAGATCGGGAGCATAAACTAGGGTTCTTGTACTCTAAATTCGACGGATTTGTAAATGATGGTTGAGTAATAAAAATATAGATCTTTAGTTTAATTTTTTGCATTTTACTTTCTGCATTACTTTCTGCATTTACAATTTGATCTCTTTCTTCATCTTCTCTTCTATCTAAACCATGCGTGAGTAATTCCTAGCTTGATAGGGTTCGTAGGATTATGGTAGATCAATGGATGATAAAATCTCTTAATTTCTTTTAAATCTTATAAAGTTTATAAAGTTTAGCAAAATAAATGTTAATATCCTTATCGGGCGCGCTACCAATTTATTGATAGTCTCGACTACGATTTGAGATTAGATTAACAATTGTTTTGGTAAAGGCTAGACATGAATAGAGATCAATGCAAGGATAAGGGTTAAGAGGGGGAAACCTTAGTTTCTTCCAAAAGAACCCTAATCCACATTCACCACTATTGATTTAGGTTTAAATCTATTAAAATATAAAAGGAGTCATCTTTAATTGATCATCCATCACTACTAAATTCTATGAACCCTACAAGCCTCTTCTTCATAAAATCTACATCCGTGTTCAACTTAGATCTACAACCAATCATCCTAATTTCAATCAACTAGTCTAAAGCAAGATAAAAGATTCGACGTTTCCCTGAGGACGACCCATACTCATCTCGGCTAGCTGCTCGCGACACCGTTATTGATTGCGGTTAACTTTACTTACAAAACACTTCTTTCCAAATCTACATCAATCAATCAAGACCCGAAGGACTTTGTCACGGAGGTATAACCAACTATCATAGTAGTTAAACGTCCTTGTTAGTTTAGCTAGTTAAGGTTCTGTAAAGATCCTGGAGTTTAGTAGGTATTGCGAAGCATGTTAAAATCGTTTTTTGAAAATTCCGCCTCCCCGCGAACTAGCGGGGTGCGCGACATCAACTTTTATATATATATATATATATATATATATATATATATATGACATTCTTGCTCAAAATGATAGTATGCTATATGGTTTTTCTTTATCTTAACATGTGTACATGTTTTAGTTTACTATTTTATTGATACATGTTGATAAAATCCTTAGGATGTTTGCTTGACTACCATGAATATGATGTAGATCATACTAGTGGGGCCTAAGTAGTCTACAAGCATATCCTTGAAGTGTTCCTAGTCGAGAGAGTATCAAGACAGGGCATCAATATTTCAGTATAGACAAGTGTGTATGTTTCTTGACCCTATATGGGGCGATGGTTGATCCCACAAGTATTGGTGTTTGACACTAAAGATTATACACATATACTCATTAGAGAATGAGTACACCGAACAGACTTGCAGAGAACTCCTAGTTGGTACCATACCTATCGTCATATAGCAGTTCTCTTGTGACACTTATACATGTTAGTCTATAGACGGGAGATCGTCATAGTGTTTTGTGTGGTTTCCACTGTTCTTTGATTACCTCCCTACCACAGCTTTACTGAGTCATGCAAACAGGTGGTAGTTGAGTACAGTCCCGAATCACATGGAGGTAGTAAGCGATAGGAGGAGTTTCGTCTCTCCCGGTATTGAGAGTTGATGTTGTGCTATGCGCGGTTGGCTATATCCGCAAGTTCTTGACCAGGGCTGATGAGATTTATTGATAAGTGTTATTAGTAGTTTCTCGATTGGTTATAGGCTACACATCGGCATGACTTATCGAGTTATTGGGGTTTGATGATTCCACCCCCAGACTCGATATGCAACATAGCAGACGAAGAGACCAGACTGTACAGTAAGTGTTGCTTATAGGCTCTGCGGGAGTTTGGACAAGTTTACTAGTTGATCTTCTATTCGTTCAATACCTGGGTAGCCGTTACGTGCAGCTAGTACCGCTGACATGCTTGTAGGTGTTTTATGTGATCATTACCTACTGCCAGCGTATTGGAGAGTCTTTAGAGTCCCACATAGAGGTTTCCTAGCTCAAGCGAAACGAAATATGGTATGTATATTGATATGTGCGGGAGCTCGATTAAATACGGATATATGATACCATATTCTAATCTAGCGTTATTTGATATTAGCAGGGTTATATATGATATAACCGGATTATTAAATCAAGTATTGATTTAATAACTAATATTATGCTCACTTTATATCTTCTTCTCTTTTTATATTATTTATATTTGATATAAATAATATATATGTATATGTGTGTGTGTGTGTATGTGTGTGTGTGTGTGTGTGTATTATATCATGGTTGATGATACACAATAGATGGATGTATGAGAATTACATGGAAATGTGGATAAGAATATTGGGATTTATCATTTATCTTTTTAAGTGTAAAGAGAATGACTCACTACATGGAATTGTGTAGATGAAGTGAGTCATTCTTGTTTTACATAAAAGAGATAACCATGGTAAATTCTTATGAATCTTATCACAATTCCAAGTTTATCTCATCTTCATCATCATCTTCATCTTCTTCAACTTTCTCTCTTGGATTTGATTTTTGAGAAAGAGTGAAGAAAAGAAAGAAAGTTAAGTGAGCTAAAACCTTACTTCCACTTTCTAAACTAAACTAGCAAATTAGTTTAGGTAGTTATTTTCACTAAAACTTTGTTTAGTGAAGTGAGATTTTGAGTGAGAGTTGCCTCAAGGTAGATTATCTTCGACATAGAAGACCTCAAGAAAGCTTCCTCAAGGGACTTCTACATGGAGCTTTTGAAGTGAAAGACTTGGGTAGAAAGGTTATAGTTCCTTATCACTTAGTTAATCTCTTGTTTGCTTTCTTTATAACCCTAAATCTTTTGTTCGATTCTTGTTTGTGCACTTAGCCCTCTAGAAAATTTTAAATTGATACTTACTCTTGTTAAAACCCTAGTAGAGGTGCTAGGACCTACTTTCAGGAAGTCTTAAAAGATCGAAAGAGAATAAGTGACAATTGTCAATTTCTAGGAAACTGTCTGGTCTCTTGGATTGCCAAGAAACAAAATTCAGCAGCTCTATCGACAGCCGAGGCAGAATATATCACTGTCGGTGCTTGTTGTGCACAAAATTTATGGATGAAATACAAACTTGAGGATTATCAAGAAAGTATTTCAAAAATTCCTATACTTTGTGACGATACAAGTATCAAAAATTTCGATCAACATTTTAGGACTAAGCACATCGACATACAATATCACTTCCTTTGAGATCGTTTTCATAAGGGAGATCGTCTTAGAGTATGTGTCAACAGAAAGTCAATTGGCCGATTTATTTAACAAACCGTTAGATAATGCTGGGTTTTCTCATGTTAGGGGAGAATTAAATATGATAGAGATGACCACATCTTAAAACCGTAAACCATATTGAACGATATAAAACGTTTGAATATATATAAATTAAAATTTTATTTCAGCAGACATCTCCTACAGATGTCTGGTCCGATAAAAATCAAGAACAGACGTCTCCTATAGATGTCTGTCCTAACTGCCTAATTGTTTTATACTTTAAATTAATAATTAATTTGAAATAATTAATCATAAATAAAATTAAAATTATTTGAGTGGCTAATTTTGTGTATATTAGAATTCAAATTAAGGTTTTCAAAATTTGAATTGAGAAAGAGTTAGAAAAACTTATAGTTAGATTTTTAAACTCCTTGGTGGTTTTTGAAACTTCCTTTCGTATTTTCTATAAATAAGAATCAATTCATTAGAAATTGAACATCCTATTATCTGAAAAATGGAGAACACTAATGTGTACAAGAGGAATGAAAAAGTGGAAATCAGAGATAGTTCCAAAAAGGTTAAAGAAGAGCCTCCTATAGTCCCAAATCAGAAGAGGATCCAAGAGAGGAATCCGTTCCTCTTTCTCCTTTCCCACCACCACCCAACAAAAATTCACCAAATTCTCCTGCTACTGGTGAAATTGTGTTGTTGTTCCGTCAAACTTTATCGGATGATACTTGTATATTCTAAAACCTCAAAAATGATATGATTATCAAGAAAAGGACGACCGACGTCATCGAAAAATTCAAGAAAGAGACTTAGGATAGTTTGTATTAGGTCATTTTATGTCTGTTTGTTTCTATTTTCTTTCATGTAATGTTTATTTGTTGTATTGTACATTTTTAAATGAATGAAATGCATTTATGTTCAGTTTATAATCTGATTTAAACAATAAAAGCATAAACAAACTGCCAGAAACCAACATCAGACGTCTGTAACATAAACCTGGTTGCAAATTCTTAACCTACATACGTTTGTAGCAGACGTCTGGTCTATAATGTCTGAACTATAGATATCTATGGCAGATGTCTATAGTTCATTTCATGATTATATAAATTTCACCCAAAGACATCTGATCATAGGCTCCGGACGTCTGCACGGAAAAGATTTTGAGTCGATCAAAATTTTCTAACCGTTCGATTTCCTTGATTTATTCCTGGCAGTTCACACATCTTATAAAACCTACCCCTTATTCCCACTAATCCTAACCCTCGACGTCTCTTATACTACTCGGTCTCTCTTTCTCCCCACAAACTCTCAAAACCCTAAAATTAGCCCAAAATTTCCCCAAATTCAGTCAAAATTCTTCAAATTCCATTACCAACTTCACCATGTCATCCAAGCAAGCCAAAGGAAATGCTGTTGCTACGAAGAAAATGAAGTCGAACCCTACCGAGGAATCGCCTGACTCCATCCTTTTCTTTAACAAAGAATAAAAGGCCAGGTTTTCTTTGATTATCTCAAAACCTATTCAAACTGGAGCTACTGTCATTTTTTGAGATATTTTCGAGTTTCGTTTCCAAGAATTATTCGAATATCAAGGGTGGATGACATTCCTTACCCTAAATTACCCGACACATGACAAGGAAGTACGCCTTTTCTACACCAACCTCACGAGTACGTACGAAGACTCTTGATTGGTAAGGATTTTACGTGTCTTTTTAAGTTCTAAAGTACCACAATCAAAACGGTGTCGCGTGTAGCGAGCCGAGATGAGTACGGGTCCTCCACAGGGAGATGGTAGGTTTTTAAGCTTGTTTTAACGAGTTAAGTCCATAAAGTAGAGTTTAGTTGTTATGCTAAGTGTCGCAAACTATATGTTCAAGAGAAAAGGACTTGTAAGGGGTAGATTTAGATTAGTTTGAGCTAAGATAATGTTTAACATTTCCTTATAAACCTAACTTGATATTGATGCTAAGGCAATCGACAACAATGTGGATTAGGGAGTTTAAGTACGGTATTTGCAATTGTGCGCTAAATCCGTACTTCTTGTTCCTTGTCCTTCCGTTCTTGTCTCTTAACTCTCGCCTCCGGCAAACCAATCGCAACCGGTCACAATTAGGAATCACCGCCATCGTGGTAGGATAGGATGCTTAACAGAGCGAATTACGAGTCGTTTGGTCGGAGTTTCAATTACAAGTTATCGGTTTTAAAAGAAATTTAGCAAACACTAGTTCTAGTCAAGCTACCCTTTTCCTACCCTAAACAAGTGATGTACTACTCATGCATATTCACAAAAATAAAGAAAATACAAAAGGGAAAAGAGACAATAGAAATCATAGCAAGTTTAAGGAAATAGTTAAAATTATACTAAGAACCGATTTGCAATAGTGAGTAGCCAAATGAATCCTTGTTGTTATATTCAATCAAATGAATCCAATAACTTCAATCTAAACTTGCAAGCTCAATAAAGAGGTTGCAAGATGAGAGAGAAGCAAAGGATTCAATATCTAAGTTCTAAAAACATCACAAATATGCAAGTTGAAGCTTGAAATGAGACTTGTATTGAAATTCCAAAAGAGATACAAATTATTGAGTTTAAGAATCTAAAATTTAAGCTTGTAAGTTCAATTAGAAGTTACAAGGTTAAGAGAAAGGAGCAAGAACTCAAGATTACTAAATGAAAATTTTAAAATAACGTCTAACAAAAATGTGGTCTAAAACAAAACTTGGACACTTGCCTCTTCTTCTGATTTGGTATTTATAGGCACTTCAACATAAAAAAAGAAACAATAAAAATGAAGTGATGTGACAATGAAGAGTGCTCAGAAAAAATGAGGCAATTTGTTGTATAGTGGGCCGCCAGTGTTGGGGATTTTGATGATTCTGGCGGTTTTCTGGTGGCTGGTAGGCCTGTATTCTTATGATGATTTCAAGTCCTCTTCATGATCTCTCTAGACTTGTTTGTTTCTTTTAAATCAATTTGAATTTTTCTTAAAAGATTTGGAGGGAAAATGTCGAGCTTTTGAATCCATCACATCAACTCTTTTTAACACACTCATAATATGCCCAATTGTTCATCCACTTGCTCAACTTGGTGGAGTGTTCACACCATGACATGGCTGCTCACTAGGTTCATGCATTTACTTTTGACAACTTGCAATAAGTTGGACCATTTTGCTAAAAATGTTGTGCACTTTGATTTGTTGCAAAAATCTTTTGTATCTTGATCGGTTTTCTGTTCCGGTTTCCATATCGGCTCACAAATGTTATATCCGTGCATTTTGAGTGTGTTTCCAGTGTTCCTGTCACGAATACTTGTATCCTGTACTTATTGAGCAGACACGGGTTAAAAGCATCGATATTTATAAAAAATGATAACGAATGAGCGGTATTAAAATGCAGTTTTTCGTGATGAACAACCCTGCCAACTAGACAACCAAAGTCTTTGAATCCACCTTCAAATTCAATACCGGTACTCTCGATAGCGCGTTAGGTATTCCTAATGAAGGTGCCGACGTCTATATGAAGACCTTAGCTAATTTCGAGTATTCTTCAAATTTGGACAAGGAACAGGCGTCGACGATAATCCTTCACGGTCCCGAGAATGCCCATCTCTAAAATGACCGTCAAGTCAAAAGTCTTACCAAACGAGTCCATGTTCTCGCCAACCTTTTTGGACACACCGTCTTAGCCAAGTTCGGGAGTCGAGAAACCCTTTACGGCCTTCACAAGTTGATAACTTATTGCGTATTATCGAAGATTAGAGTCAATCTTACATTGTTCCTAACTCACAATATGTGGGAAGTGTCGAGTAGACCCATGAATCTATACTATAGACAAATCATCACAATGCTTTTGGAGTATCGTCACGTTACCGTTCCTGATCTTGAAGACAAAGTCAAGGATCAACTCGATTTCGGTTCCCGGAACATCAATTTGATGTGATTAAAACCTTTGTCTGCTCAACTATAGAGTTCCTCCTAACCTCTTCTAGAACCCATTGACTTCTGCATCATAAACTTTTGAACCCCAGAAGTCTCCCATAGACATCTGTAGAAAAAAGTTCTAAGATATCAAATACTGGTAATATTTCAGAGATGAGTCACCAGACGTCTGCTGAAGATTTTTTGATCTTAAACATCTCCAACAGATGTCTGGTGAAGAAATTTATTGAATCTACAGACGTCTCCCACAGACGTCTGTACGGGTAGTTTTTTGAAGTTAATTCAAATTTGAATTTTGAATCGAATGGATATTTACGCCGTTTTCATTTCTAACCATCTCCAATAGTCATAAACTGTTTTATGGCAGTTATTGCCAGTTATTGGCAGTTAGAATAACTTCCCATTTGATCCCTATATAAAACCATGAGATCTCACACTTTCATTGAATCATTCATTGCAAATCTTTTTGAGATATTTCCTTGTTCTTCTTGAGCGTTCACTTGCCAAATCTTTTCCATTTCCTTTGAGCCAAAACCGAATATAATCTCTTAAATCAAACCTTGTGCCACATTGGTTATAATCTATTGAGATCATACGATTGAGAGTGGGTAAATTTGTTGTTTGTAAAACGATTGTGAACCCATAAGAGAGAGTGTCTCTCAACCCACTAGAAATGGTGTTTCTCAACCCACGAGAGGGAGTGCCTCTCATTGCTTGAATTGTATGGATTCTGAGTAGAAAAAGAGATCTTTCTAGAGAGTCGTGGATTAGAGAGGAAAGTGCAGCTTTTCTAGAGAATCACTTGAACATTAGAAAACTATGACTTGATATGAACTTAACATGAATACCAGAACACAATGGCTGCTATTGAAACTGACTTGACTCGAACCATGAATACAATTTGAGATGAATACATGAACACTTGACACGAATACTTGACATTGACATGAACTCAATCATGCAATTTGATGTATACATGGATTCGAGTAAGGCTAGTAATTTTAACTATAATCTAGGATACATGGGGTGTTGGGGTAGTTCAAGTGTGAATCCAATGAAATCTCAGGAGTCCCCCTAGATCATGAATCCATATCTACTAACACAAGTAAGCTATCACGAAGGCCCGTGTTTTCTTACTCCTGGATTATAGCCTGTTGAGTTTGGAATACTTCAACACTGGGTTGAAGTCCCGTTACGAACACTTGATTCGGGCTGGTGGTTCCTTACCCCTGGATTACAGCCTATTGAGTTCGAGAACACTCCTGAGATTGGTTGATATTCACCCTTGAACTTACGTTAAATTTGTTTACCCATGTAGAGACCTTTTAGGACACTTACATGCACTTCATGTTCACTATACCTACACTACACGACCATGCTATACTATGCTCATATTACTTTGCCATAATATATATAACTGCATGTTAAATAGAATTGCCATGCTTACATTAAATTACATGTTTAAACATCATATCTCATAGTCCATTGCTTCATGATAACCATTTTTTCTTTGTCATTATACTTTTATACTTCACACCCTTTTTCTTGGGGACTTACTGAGAGAAAGTTCGCTGACGGGCATTCCACCGACCTTTGTTTCTTGGAATGTCTGTCAGATACTGTGGAGACTGAGGAGGTGGACACCACAGAGGAGGAGCATGATCAGATCGCGACTGAGGCCTAGACTATTTATTCTTTTCTTTCAGTTTATGTATGCCACCTGTTTAGGCATTCCTTTTCTTATATTTCCTTTTCAGTTGAACTCATGTATTGTAAATGTATCAAGTTTGAATGTAAATAAAGTTGTTGAAGTTTAAATCTCATGTTAATTTCTTGTCATTTTATATTGCTCATTTACGCTTAGCGTATTTATTTTGGGAAATGACCTTCTTGAAATAAATATGTCGTGAGTTTGTCACGTGCCCGTTTCCGTCTACTGGGAAGCGGGGCATGAAATATTGTCAACGACGGAGGCTGAATATGTGGTCATCATGGAAGCCAGCAAGGAAATGATATGGTTGCAAGGTTTATTCGAAGAGTTGGGTAAGAAACAAGATTTCAACACTTTGTGGAGCGACAGCCAAAGTGCGATACACTTGGCCAAGAACACGGCATATCACTCTCAAATGAAGCACATCAAGGTGCGGTACCACTTCATACGTATAGCGTTAAAAGATGGGCAGTTGGCACCGTAGAAGATCGTAGGAGAAAAGAATTCTGCATATATGTTCACCAAGGTCGTAGATAGAGATAAGCTGGATCCTTCTTGCAGGTTGGTGAATCTCTCTATGAAAATTTGATGAGGAGATAGCAGAAGCGGAATCATGTGAAGTATACTAGTGTTGGGAATCAAGCGGAAGAATTCTCCAAGTAGGAGATTGAATTGTGGAAAATTCTTTCTCAGACGTCTAACGCATTAGGTGCAGACGTCTGGACATGCACGGGTCATGTCAGAAATCCAGAGCAACGCTAGATGTCTGACGGCCGAAGTGCAGATGTCTTGGAAGTCTTAGCCAAAGAATAGAGCGTGGCCAAATATCTGGGCAGACATATGGAGAAGCTGAAATCCAATCCAGAGCAATGGAAGACGTTTGATGGCAAGAGTGCAGACGTCTGCGTAAGGGGTTGAAGAGAAGCAGAGAAGAGGCAGACATCTGACCAAGTCTGGTGCAGACGTCTGTCGATGGGTTTTCTGCGCGAAACAAATATTATCTATTTGGGCTTATCTTTTGTTTTAAGTAGGATTAGGGTTTGCTTATATATATAGGGATCTCTTTTATGTTATATGTACTGCCAATTTGAGAGACTATTGTAAAGAGAGAGGGTGACAGCTAAGACCTAGAGAGATTTGAGAGAAATATCCTACGGTTGCTTGGTGTAAACTTGATTCAAGCTCTAGTAGAAGTTTGCTTCTTCTTAGTGTTGTTAAAATTATATTACCGCAAGTGCACAGCTCGTTTGTAGCAAGCGCACAAGTATAGGTCGATCCCACGGAGAAAATGTAATAGATTAATAGTTTTTTATTCAATCAAGTTATGAGAATTTTTAGCAATTAAATAAAATAAAATAAAACTAGGAATTTAAATACGAGACTTTATGAAAGATAACATACTTAGGGTAAAAATCCTCTAGAATAGACATATGTTTGAGACTCAATAAATTTCTTGTTTTCTAATCTAAATTGCAGAATATTAATTCTAATTACCCTTCCCCAACTAGTAGACCATGTGCAGGTATCAAACCCTACTATGGTTTCTCGGAACAACTAAAATTAATTTCTGACAATTTGAATAATGGTAGGTGCTAACTTTAATAGTTTCAATTCAGATCTTCTTTCCCAAACATAGTGCAAGCAGCTATCTTGGTTTATCGGAAAGATTAAATTGCGTTAATAAAAATTAGAAATTTTTCCTAAATCAAATCAATATCTAACTTGAATCCCCCATCCCTTATGCTAATCTAAGTGCAAGCATTATAGACTAGACTATCGGAAAGATTAAGTTTTGATCATTTATTGATCTAGTGATTCAACATGAAGTATAAAAGAGCAATTTTTTAAAAGCTTTCATACATATCTAACCTAAGAATTATAAAATTAGCTACACATGATTGAAAAAAATAAATTGCATAAAAGAAAAGAAGACATGATAATAAAATAATAAAAAATAAATTAAATAAAAAATAACAGATATAAAATACCTAGTTGCTCTTCACCAAGCATCTAAAAAACAAACTAGGGTTTATAGAGAGAATCAAAGTGGCGAGATCTTTTCTGCTCTCTATACAATTAATTTATATAGACTAACATAATAATCCAAATCCTAATATCAAATCGATCCTAGCCACAAAATATCAGATCTAGTGGCCAATAAAATTCGGCGGAAAGTGGTGAAAAATTGCTCTTTTAGTCGAAATTCTAAGGAGACTCGGGCCCATTGTTAGGACGTCACACGCGCACGCCTATACGTTTTGAAAGAAAAGGTTTTTAGAAATACGGCGCACACGAGCTCGGTCTCGTTTTAAAATATTAATCGCAAGTGCACAGCTCATTGTAGCTAGTCGGTAAGTACTGGTCAATCCACAGGGAATTGGTGATTAAGGGTTTTTATCGAAAGTTCAAAGAGAAAAGAATTGGTTTTGAATTGGTTTGTCATAAGAAAATAGAAAATGAAGTATATAAGAGAAGAAAAGAGGCCGTGGCTCCGGTTCGGATGATTGAATCGTGGCGAAATCTTCGACTTTCTCTTGATCATGAGTGTTCCTTCCTTGTGTTGATTCCGAAATGAAGCATGGCTTATCAAGGCGGCGGCGAAGTATAAACCATCAAAATGTCGAAGTTTCTACGCGAGGAAAGAAATTAGTCCGTTACGTTCTCACTTAATATTTTTATGTCCACGCATGATGTATCAACACTAAGAACAAGGGTTAGCAAGTATACAATATCAACACACATCAATTTGAAAATAAGAAGAAAAAGTTTGCATTAATCTTGCTTAGTAGGTGGATGATAGTATAGGGTATATGCTTGATGAAGGGTGTCAAACAACATAAGAAAAATATCATATTTAAACTACCTAGCAAGGTTAACACAAATGTAATTCTAACTTTAATATTGCAAAATGGTGATAATGAAAGAATATGGTATATGATAAAGGTTACAAGTAACCATCAAAATCAAAATACCATATCAAACATATCCATAAACAATATTAAGGTTACAATCCCTTTCAAGCACATTAAATATTAACAAGAGAAGGAGGAAGGCAAAGCCATTCATATTACATTCTCACCATCGCCACAACCAAATAGTTACTCAAACATCACAAAAAGAAAATGAAAACACAAGATAAGAAACATGAAGAAAACAAGTAAGCAATGCACAAAGAAGTTAAGCAAAAGAGTGCAAGTCTTATTCACATGGAGGGATTAGAGTTACAAGATGAAATATCAATTTCAACCTCCACTTTCCAAGCTCTCAAATGAGAGTTTGCAAGGGGAAGAAGAAGTTATCAAGTATTACGATATGTTTTTCTCACTCCAAAATCCATCCTTGAACTTAATCTGTGATCTGCTACATATAGGCAACTCAAAATAAAAAAAACAATAAAAATGGACTGAAAAGATAACAAGGGACCTACAGAAAGTGCACGAGCAAAACGATTAAATTTACGGCCAGAATATGGAGAATGAATCCCATCTTTGTCTTGTGGTCTTCTGAGCTCATAAGAATCTCTCTGTTATCTTCTTTTCTTTTAATTCATACTTGAGTATAATATGGAGTTAAAGAACAGAGAAGGGGATCAGGTGGGCAAAGTGTTCACACTTCAAATCACTTCTTTATCAAATACTCATAACCATGCCCACTTGCCCAAGCCACTTGTGCACCCACTTGTATGCATCATGGTGCTTGCCCACTTGATCCAAGCCACTTGAACTTGTTCACACTTGATCATGTTCACATCATGTTGGACTAAAAATTGATTTATTTGTTGTACACACAAATTTTTTTGCAAAACCTATAGACTTGATTGTTCTCTCATAAAAAAATAAGGCAGGGCCTCACGTTCTGAGCACGTGAGCATCGGTGTGCAAAGCACATGGACACCTGTCTTTGATAGGATTAAATCCTAAGGCAGCGTCTCACGTTCTGGGCATGTGATCATCGGCGTGCAAAGCATGTGGACGCCTATCTTTGATAGGATTAAATCCTAAGGTAGCGCCTCATGTTCTGGGCACATGAACATCGGCGTGCAAAGCACGTAGATTCCTGTCTCTGATAGGATTAAATCCTAGGGCTTTATATGTTAAGCACGTGAGCGCCGGCGTGCAAAGTACGTGGATACCCGCTTCAGTAAGAATTAAATTTTTTGGCTATGCCACGTGCATAATGTTGGATATGTATGCTCAAGAGGCCTTTATTGTATAGGATGCTAGGGGTATATATGTACAGGACAATCTTGCTTGATATGATATTATGCTAGTTGGTTTGATTTTATCTTAACATATGTATATGTTTTACTTCTTATTTCAGATCGTTTATATATGTTGATAAAGCCTGTAAGATCATTGCTTGACTACCAGTGTAATGATGGCAATCATATTTGTGGGAGATGGGTAGTCGATGAGCACATCCTTAGATGTCCCTAGTCGTGGGAGTATCGAGACTGGGCATCGATACTCCAGAGTAGACTAGTGTATACATTTCTAGACCCTGATAAGGGGCGATGGTTGGTCCCGTAGCCATTGCTGTGTTTTACCTAAGATTGTATATAGGTGCTTACTGGGGGTGAGTACACTGGACGGACTCACCGAGAATTGGTTAGATGGTATTATACCTATTGTCAGATAACAGTTCTCTGGTGTCATGAGTATAGATAGTCTGTCGACCTGAGATCGTCATTTGTCTCGTATGAGTTCCTACTGTGATTTGATTACTACCCTACTACGGATTTACTGAGTCGTGCAAATAGATTTTAGTTGGGTACAGACTCGAGCCATATGGAGGCAGTGAGTGATTGTTGGGGATTCGTCTATCCCGGTATAGAGAGTCGATGCCGCGATGTGTTCGGTTGGCCAACACCATAAGTCCCTGGTCAGGGTGGATTGTGAATTACTGATAGTTATATCAGTAGATTCTCGGATGGTCTTGAACCACATCGGCATGACTTGTCAGGTTATTAGGGGTATGACGTTTTCCACCTCCTAGACCCGATATGCGATACTCTCTGTCACGCCCCGCTTCCTAAAAGTCGGAAGCAGGTACATGGCGAGGCCGCGATATATTTATTTCGAGAAGGTCATTTCCCAGAATTAATACGCTAAGCGTAAAATAAGCAATATAAAATGACAAGAGAATAAACATGAGATTAAAATTTCAACAAGTTTATTTACATTCAACTTGATTCATTTACAATTCATGATTTTTAACAGAAAGAAAATACAAGAATTGAAACGCCTAAATTGGTAGCGTACATAAACTGAGAAAGGTAACTGGTCTAGGCCTGGGTCTCGGTCTGATCGTGCTCTTCTTCTGAGATGTTTACCTCTTCAGTCTCCACAATATCTGACGAACATTCCAAAAAAAACAGAGAAGGGCGGAATGCCCGTCAGCAAACTTTCTCTCGGTAAGTCCCAAGGAATGAAGTGAAATATAAATTGTAATGATAAGGAAAATGTATATCATGAACAATGGAATATTGATTATGACGTGTCAGCATGTCGTTTAATGTACACATGGCGAGTTTATGTAGCATGCAGTTTTATCGTAATATATATGAACAAGTATGGTAATGTATGAAAAGTAGATAAGCATGATAGCATGAGCATGGCAAACAAAAGTAACATGGTCGTGTAGTGTAAGTATAGTGAACATGCAGTGAATGTAAGTGTCTTAATAGGTCTCTACTTGGGTATACTAATTTAACGTAAGTTCAAGGGTGAATGTCAACCAATCTCAAGAGTGTTCTCGAACCCAACAGGCTGTAATCCAGTGGTAAGGAACCACGGGCCCGAATCTAGTGTTAGTAACGAGACTTCAACCTAATGTTGAAGTATTCCAAACTCAACAGGCTGTAATCCAGGAGCAAGGAAACACGAGCCCTCATGATAGCTTGCTTGTGTTAGTAGAATGGATTCATGATCTTGTTGGACTCCTGATATTTTGTTGGATTCACGCATGAACTACCCCACCACTCCGTATATACTAAGTTACAATTAAAATCCTTTCTCCAATCCATGAATACATCAAATTGCAAGATTGAGTTCATGTATATATCAAGTATTCATGTATTCATGTCAAGTATTCATGTATTCATGTCGGGTTGTATTCATGGTTCGAGTCAAGTCAAGTCATGTATTCAATTTTGAGTTCAGGTATTCAGGTTCATGTTCAAGTATGCATGCTAGACTTTGGGTTCATGTTTGAATTGGATTCTGACTTGAGTTTGGATTCAAGTTCATGATCGAGTATTCTTGTTTGGTTTTAGATTCAGTTTTGAGTTTGGATTTATACATGGGTTAGACTCAGACTTGACTTAGACACTATAAATTGATTTAGATCTTGAATTAGGTTCAGGAGTTATCGGTAACTGCTGCATATGGACGGCAGGGTTTGTGTCTTTTTCCAAGACAATTACCATTGATAACACCGTTAAGTTTTTTTTACCTTAAATAGGCAAGCACTCACTTTCTCCGGCTCCCTGGGGCTCAAGAGAATTGATCCCGCTTAAACCTATATTTACTAATGTCCTTAAATGTAATTTTATATAACTCGAGGGGGGTTTATGAAAAATATTTTTATTATAGTTTCAAAATAACATCGAGAAATTATTTATATTATTTAGGGTTTCCATGAACATGAATTTTAGGGATTTGTGGTATTTTTAGTGATAATACCTTAACTTGAATAGTTCATGGTATTTTAATGTAAAATTTTAACTTGTATTGATATCTTGATGGTATTTTGATGAAACTTATAATTCTTTCCTTTGAAAAATATAAGGTTATTATATTTTGAAAATATATGTATTCTATAATATTTATATAATTATAAAAATTAATTTTATTATTAAGTAGAAAATTTCGTTTTTCTTAAAAATCGTATTAAAAACCTTTCGAGACCAAATACTCCGTGAGGAGGTCTGCATCTCACTCTACTACCCCAAGGATGTGCGATAATCCGCACCATCCAATAGCGGGTCTCCTAAAAAGGGTTGTAGAGGTATATTTGCAAAGGGTTTTGAAATACAATTCAAAAGAAACCCGGTTTTTATAGTAAATGGTATTTTCTTTTAATATTTTATCGAAACATAAATCTACATGAAAGAGTTATCGTGCTATGGAACCATGTGTGTTTGTGAGGGGTAGGTCATTACCCGTGAATTTTCCTAAAGGTATAATTAACAAAATACTAAAAGAGGGATATATGAAGTTCATGGTATTTAAACGAAAAACTTAAATTAAAGTTATTTTACATGGAATTCTAGGTTACAATTTATTCTAAACATTTATAATAATGTTACAAGTATTGTGTAAAAGTTGTATGAACAATATGTAAGAAAAAGGGTGAGTTTTTAGCGTTTAGAAGATCGACATCGGTATTAACCCCACTTACCAATGTTCGTTTTAAAAAAGATTTTCAAAGAGGAAGAAGAGAGATTGGGAGGGACTTACCGGTTGATTATGTTAGGAAGAGGTAGAAGAATAGATTTTTGTCATCGTTGTGTCATGAGGTCATCGGAATTGCCTTGATTTCTCGTCAGAAATTGGACGTTGGCTAACTCTTCTTCTACTCCATTTGTACTTGAGAAAATTTGAGAGTTTTGGCTAGAATTTTCAGAATGAGGAAGAGCTAAGGCATGGGATAGTATTTATAGTGTGTAATTAGGGTTTTAGGATTAAAAGAGTGAATTAAAATGCATTAAAATGTGATAAATTGGGGAATTGAGGGGTCTCTATTTGATTGCAGAGTAATCAAACAGTGCAAGGGTAACGGGGGTAGGGGAAACGATAAGTGTACAAAACCCAGGGTCCATTTGCTATGGGGGGCTCGTCCTCGCCGACCAATCTTGGCTTCTCACGGTCAAATGTTGGGGGGAAGCCAGTGGATTCATGCCATATGTCCATGTCTGTATTTATATCCTTTTACACATGTTTATTTTTCCAGACTTTTCATTTTTATGTGCATTGCACGTGTAAACTTTTGGGCTTCCAAAAAGTTTTAAAAAAATCTGAAAAATATAATGTGTCTGATAGGATTCGAACAAAGGGGCTACGTCACAGCAGTGGAAGGCTTTACCAGTGAGCTACAAGTTGTTTGTTGCCGTTCTTAAACAAGATATACTTATAACTTGTACTTAGGCTTGCAAACTCTTTTCTGTACATTAAACTGAAAAATTTTGTACAGAAAATTCAGAGTCGTTACACTCTCAGACGAATAGACCGGACTGTATGGAGATTGTCACGGATAGACTCTGTAGGAGTTCGGATGAGTTTTCCCGTCGACCTTCTTTTCGACAAGTGCTTGGGTAGCCGTTACATACAGCTAGTGCCACTAACATGCGTGTGCTTAAACTCACTACCAACGTACTGTCAAGTTATTAGAGTCCCACATAAAGGGTTTTCCTGGTTCAGACGAAACGATGTAGAGGCCGTATGGTTATACGTGCAGGGTTTTGATCATATACGTGTATTAGCTACACGGATTTTTGTTCGGGCGGATAATACTAGCGGGCTTAGGATTAAGCCACATTATTGAATCAGGTATTGATTTAATAATGATATAGTATTATATGACTGGATTATTTTTATCTCTCAGTATTTGTATTTTTGTAGTACAAACACGGGTATGTATATAAAGTGGGGGTATTCTTGTAATTATACTTGAATGCTTCTAGAAGTGGACACCCCATTTTGTGTAAATCTATTTATTGTAAATAGATTATGAGGTGGAGGGATGAGGTGTATTAATGTAAGTGTATGTTACCCACCCCGGCGTTTAATGGGGAGGTGGAATAGGTAAAAAACGAATTTTTATCACAAAAGGAAACATAGACTAACCATGAAGGATCTTTGCTAAACAAAAACTAACAAACTAACATGGAGCTTTAAATACTAGGTTAAGAAATTATACCTAAAGCTTGAACTCCTTCCCTTCTTGTGTTGCTTCTCCTTGTTGTGAGCTCCTTGGAGTTGTGTAGATGGCTCCTCCTCACCGTCTTCTTTATTCCAAAGAAAGATCCACCCGAAGGCCTCTACCTTGAGCTCCAACCTCTATCTTGAAATAACTAAGGTGCTTAGTGTGCTAGAATTAGAACCCTAGAGTGAGTAGAGAAGTATTTTGGTGGTTTAGTCTCAAAAGCTTTTGATTTTCAACTCATGAAAGATTAAAACTTTGAGAGAGGAAGATGAGAGAGCAAACCATGAGAGAGAAAGGTTATGTGAGAATGAGAGGATAAACTCTCATATGAAGAAATATGATAATAATAATATTAATTAAGATAATTGTGATGGTGTGTTGATTTGACCATTATCATATCACATTTAATGCTAAGCATGCTCACAAAAAATATCTCATGCTTAACTAAAAATATCTAAGTCAACATGGGTCAACATGGTCAAATGGTCAAACCAACATTAGCCATGACACAATTAACTCTAATTAAAACTATTAATTAATCTCCTCCTTCTCGTTATGGTTTTGATCAAGTCAGTGGTCAAAATCCTATTGAGGTGTTTCCTTCCCTGCCTCTGTCAACTGTATGTAAATACCCTTATACGTGTTCCGAGAAACACGAATACCATGAGACTAAACCAATCCAAAATGCAATATTAGGATCCGGCTTAAACCAAATCCCACTATTATCTACTGCCCGAACATCGAACACGCACATGTGCGTGTATGTGAACGAACCCTGTCGTAAAACCATACGATATCTACTCAAATCGCCCAAAGGTGAACAACCCTCTGTGTGGCAATCTAAAGACTCGACACTACGATGGCAGTGGTTTTAACCATAGGCCGCAAGCGGTACTAGCTGTATGTAACAGTCTCCAGGTAGATGCCGATAAGAAGGCCGATGAGGAAAAACCCATCCGAACTCCTACTGAGCCTGAATGTGACAATCTTTGTACAGTCCGGTCTGTTCGTATAAGAGTATCGCATATCGGGCCTAGGGGCGGTAAACGCCAGTCCTCTAATAGCGGTATAAGTCGTGTCGGAGTACGGTCCAAAATACCCTGAGAAACCACTAGAGTACCTACCAGTAAGTCTCACTTGCTCTGGCCAGGGACTTTGTGTAATGGCGTTCCAAACACAGCGTGATATCAACCCCCAATACCGGGAGAGACGAATCCTATCTAACCGCTACTGCCTCCAAGTGCTTCGGGGCTGCACCCAACTACTATCTGTTTGTACGACTCAATAGAGCCGTGGCAGGGTAGTAATCTAAGAACAGTGGGAACACACTTAAGGCGAAGCAGCAGTGTCAAGTCGACGGACTAAGTTGTACTCATGTCACCTGGAGACTATTAACTGACGATAGGTCTAGTACCAACCAACAGTTCCCAGCGAGTCCTGTTCAGTATACTCGTAACCTAACGAGCACCTGTATACTATCTCCAGTACGACGTACTGATGGCTTTAGGATAGACCATCTCCCCTCGTGGGATGAGAAGCGTATACACTAGTCTACTCTGGAGTATCGATGCCCTGTCTCGATAATCCTATGACCAGGGACCTGTATAAGGATGTGCTTGTAGATTACCCAGCCCCCTACTAGTGTGACTGCCATCACAACGCTGGTAGTCAAGCAAAGATCCTAAGGGCTCTATCAATATATATTAGCGATATGTTAAAAGAAGCACATACACATATTAAGATAGATACAAACCATGTAGCATACTACTATATCGAGGAAGACTGTCATAAATCCATGTATATATCCCAAGCTTCCAAACTGTAATATACAAACTAGTACTATACAATAATGGCCTCTAGGGCATATCACACTAACAATCTCCCACTTTCACTAAGGCCATGTGCTGGCATATCGCAGACCTATCATCTCGAATAGCCTCTCGAACTACGTCTGAGGAATGGCCTTTGTGAATGGATCTGCAGTGTTATCCTCTGCAGCAACGCTCCGAACCTCGATCTCCCGGCGATCCACGATTTCCCTGATCAGCTGATACCGCCTCAAGATGTGTCTGGAATTCTGATGGGACCTGGGTTCCTTTGCTAAAGCTATAGCCCCGTTGTTGTCACAATACAGAGGTATTGGATCAATAATGGTCGGAACCACCTGAAGTTCTGTTAATAACTTCCTCATCCAGACTGCTTCTTTTGCGGCATCAGAAACTGCGATATACTCCGCTTCCATCGTCGAGTCAGCAACGGTTTCCTGTTTGGAACTCTTCCAACAGGCCGCCCCTCCATTGAGGGTAAAGACATAGCCCGACATGGATTTGGAGTCATCCTTGTCACTCTAGAAGCTGGAGTCAGCAAAGGCCTCTATTTGGAGGTCTTTTCCGTCGTAAACCAAGAACATATCCTTAGTCCTTCTCAGGTACTTGAGAATGTTCTTTACCACTATCCAGTGATTCTCCCCAGGGTTTGATTGATACCGGCTTACCACACTCAGTGCATAAGCTACAACTGGTCTGGTACACAACATCGCATACATTATAGAGCCTACTGCAGAAGCGTAGGGTATAATGGACATGCGATCCCTTTCCAAATCAGTCTTAGGAGACATCTCTTTGGAGAGGGTGATTCCGTGACAAGCCGGTAAATTTCTGCGCTTTGAATTTTCCATACTGAATCTTTTCAGTATGGTATCGATGTACCTGGACTACGAAAGTCCCAACGTCCTTTTAGATCTATCACGATAGATCCGGATCCCCAGAATGTATGAGGCATCACCCAGGTCTTTCATGGAGAACCTGTGTGACAAGAACCTATTGACAGATTGTAGCATAGGAATGTCATTTCCTATCAAGAGAATTTCATCCACGTACAAGACGAGGAATACAACAGTTCGTTCTACAATCTTACTATAAATACACGGTTCATCTGGATTTTTGATAAAGTCAAATTCTTTGACTGTCTCATTAAAACAGATGTTCCAGCTCCGCGATGCCTGCTTTAGTCCATAAATGGACTTAAGCAACTTGCACACTTTTCCATTGCTCCCACTCTGAATGAAACCCTATGGCTGGTCCATATAGACACACTCCTCTAAATTTCCATTTATAAAAGCGGTTTTTACGTCCATCTGCCAAATCTCATAATCGTGGAAGGCAGCAATGGCAAGAAGGATCCGAATGGATTTGAGCATAGCCACTGGAGAAAAGGTTTCGTCATAGTCCAAGCCAGGTCTTTGACAAAAACCTTTTGCAACAAGTCTTGCCTTATAGGTTTCAACCTATCCATCTACACCAATCTTCCTTTTGAAGATCCATTTGCACCCTACGGATTTTACCCCTTCTGGAGCAATGTCCAAAGTCCATAATTTGTTGGTGTACATGGACTCCATCTCGGTCCGCATTGCATCCAGCCATCTTACCGAGTTAGCATTCTGAATGGTCTGCTGGAAGCTAGTCGGCTCATCATTATCAATGATGCAGTCTTCTCTATCCCCGTCTATGAGAAAACCGTAGTATCTCTCAGGTGGATGAGAAAGCCTACTACTCCTGCGGAGAGGTGCGGGAATATCCTGTTCTTTTGAGACTTCTAGTTCAACCAAGCTTTCAGTAATAGCTTGTGGTTCTGGAATTTCTTCCAGTTCTATTGCGCTCCCACTTATCTGATTTTCTAAAAATTCAGTTTCCAAGAAGCAGGCATAAAGAGAAACAAATACCTTTTGTTCCTCTGCGTAATAGAAAAAATATCCTTTAAAGTTCTTTGGATATCCCACAAACTTACACTGTACTGAGCGTGCCTCGAGTTTGTCCGTATGCTGCTTTCTAACAAAAGCTGGACATCCCCATGTCTTAAAGTGTTTAAGATAGGGTTTCTTCCCACTTCACATCTGATATGGTGTGGTAGGCACAGACTTAGTAGGAACCCGGTTCAAAAGATATGCAGCTGATTCTAGTGCATAACCCAGAAAGATCGCGGTAACTCAGCATTACTCATCATGGAACGTACCATATCCAATAGGGTTCGGTTCCGTCTTTCCGATACACCGTTGTGCTGTGGTGTTTATGGAGGAGTAAGCCGAGAGAGAATTCCATTCTCTTTTAGGTAATCCAGGAACTCGGCACTTAAGTATTCACCACCTCGATCAGATCTCAGTGACTTGATACTTTTTCCGGTCTGTTTTTCCACTTCATTCTTATACTCCTGGAATTTTCCAAAGGCCTTGGATTTATGCTTCATTAAGAAGACATGTCCATACCTGGAGAAATCATCCGTAAAAGTAATGAAATAGGAGAAACCACTTCTTGCATGTGTAGACATTGGACCACACACGTCTCTGTGTATGAGTCCCAAGAGCTCGCTCGCTCTTACTCCGTGTACAGTAAACGGAGTGTTTGTCATCTTTCCTTTGAGACATGATTGACAAGTTGCATAAGATTGATATTAGAACGGATCCAAATATCCTTCTTTATGTAACTTAGTTAACCTTGTCTAATTGATGTGACCTAGTCTACAATACCATAAGAAAGCATGATTTAATTCTGGAGACTTTCTTTTGTGTGTATTCTGGATATTGAAAATCTACGGTCAGTTTAATACGTATACACCGTTGCTTAATGTACCCGACCCATTCAAAATATGATTAAGGTGAATGTTTACAACATTGCTTACAAATGCAAAATCATAACCTTCTTTAGACATTAAAGATACAGATATGATATTACAAGTCGAACTGGGTACAAAATAACAGTTGCGCAAAACTAAAACATGTCCATCTGTTAATCCTAAGTGATAGTCCCCCACGGACTCAGCATCCATGCTTGCTCCGTTTGCAACTCTGAGGGTCATATCACCCGCCTTCAAAACACTACGGCTTCTCAGTGCCTGCAAAGAACTACAGATATGAGATTCTGATCCGGTATCCATTACCCAGGAATTAGAGTTGATTGACAGACAGTTTTCAATTACATACACACCTGAAACCGAATCCACAACCTGCTTCGGGTCCTGGTTCTTGGCCTTCCAAGCCCTGCAATCTTTCTTCCAGTGTCCTTTCTTATGACAATAGAAGCATTCTTCTTTCCCCACTGTTGGTCCCGCCACTTTTGCCTTCCCCTTGGCTTCCACCTTACTAACACCTCCTCTCGGTTTGGTGGGGGATTTCTTCTTCTTTCTCTTGGCTTTCGCTTTGGATCTAGAAGAGGAAATAACACCAACAGACAGAGTGTGTGTTTCCCTTGCTTTCTGCAGGGTGCCCTCTGCACTGCTCAACATGTTGAGGAGTTCCGGAAGTTCAACTTCTTTACCTAGAATATTAAAATTCAAGATAAACTGGGCGTAGGTGGAAGGAAGGGACTGGAGAATCAAGTCTGTGTACAGCTCGTTCTCTAACGTGGTCCCAAGGTCCGCGAGCTCCTCAATGTAGCCAATCATCTTAAGGACGTGTTCCCCTACAGATGATCCGACGGCCAACCTCGCTGAAAACAGTTTCTTCGAGGTCTCGTATCTTGCGATACGGGATTGCTCTTCATATAGTTCCTTAGTATGGAGAAATATGGATTCTAGGTCCATATTCTCATGCCTCCTCTGATGTTCATTGTCCATAGAGGTAAGCATGAGGGACTTGGCCTTCGCGCAGTCAATCTCCCAGGTCTTACGGATTTCCTTATCCGCGACGCTGGATTCTGGACCTGGGACGGCGGGGGCCTTAGTGGTAAGGAGATACCCCAACTTGTCATAAGTGATTGCCATCTTGACATTCCTGAACCAATCATTATAGTTTGGCCCTGTCAATCTGTTTTTATCTAGTAATAACTTAAGGCCTGTCATGTTGTTTAGTCGCTGCAATTATGAGAGAGAGAAGAAAACACTTTAGCATGATGCTCTTGCAAGTTTAGAGTGGTTTTTAATTTTTCTAAACAGGATGGCTCCCACTGTTCCTCGAATCCTTCCTCAAACCATAAAAGAAGAATTAGTCAGGATTTAATCTCACCATACAATTCTTGCTTAACCGTTCAGCCAGGCCAGTGTCGGTACTTCGAGGGAGGTTTTACGACGCTTTCGCGAAGTTCCTTAATTAAATAATCTCTTTTCCCTATGGGCGTAGCCCCGCTAACACCTTTCTAGTCACCTACTTAGTTTATAGCATTGATCGTTAAGTGAAAAAATCTCCCGAGGAGTAGAATATACTCACAGTAGGATCGGGATCCAAATATTATTGTGTGATAAAGCTGAAGGAATCCTACCAAAATTATCACACTCCAAATGGTATGCAACACTAGCAAGTTTCAGTTTCTTTAGAAACTCCAGATGTGGATTTTTGCTCCATGCTTTTATGACCTTGACTTTGGCCAACAAATCATAAGTCACATGTCAAGTTCCACCCATCATTCTCCAGGTTAATTTGAACCCACCCGTACATACCCTTGACTTTGGCCAACAAAACAGTACGACTGTCCCAAACCAATGCATCTATCTATGCTTCATATGAATATCCAACATCTACCAATCACTATGCCTTGACTTTGGCCAACAAACACAGTTTGAATACTATTGACTATTCATATGAAATGACGGAGGGCTACGAATGGTTTTGGAAAAACCGTGAATGTAGTGAACTTGATATAATCGAAGGAACGTGATAGCTTTTAAAAGGAGTGGTTTAAGCTCCGCATTTAAAAGTTTTGCTGTTTTTGAAAAAACTGAGTGGTTTTAGAAATTGTTCCAACGATTCAACTTTGGTTTGTTTTCTTTGCATTCATATAATGCGTCCCATCTATTAATCCTACCATTGCAGAAAACAACGAAAATATAACGTACGCTTATGCCATCCGCATTCGCCACTGGGCCCCGTCATCACCCGTTAGGTTACTTAACTAATGACAGAGCGGGGGCTGGACTAGCGCGGATGTAAAACATATGCAACGTCTACTAGATATCATATATAGATATATACATTTGTCAGATGCAATGATAGTCATTCCAGATCACAGATGAACACATTGGATATGCTAGGAATCCGTGTTTCGTTTAAGTCTGCAACGAAAGACGGATTACACGATCGTGATGAATAGCCAAACCCCACCCTAGACCCCTACAGGTGTGGCAAACTACCCGCCAAATACCCGAAGTGAAGCAGCCTCCCTCAACAAAGTGAGTAGACCACTTGGCACTTCAAAGTACCCGGTAGTTTGTGCACCCCACCTTGGGTCTATCCTAGGAGCAGAAAACAGTAAAAGAAATAATATACAATGGCGGCTACATCCTCAACCCGGATGTGCGACCAAAAAATAATATTACATCAATTTACAATTAACATCGAATGAAAAAAGAAAAAGACTCATCTCACATCCCCGGCTATTCATCCATGACAATCCAACAAGTTCATATACACAAACTAATAACACAGATCATAGATACGTACAACCCCCACTAATCGATGTATAGCGATCAGTAGACGTTCAATACTTATATCACATCACAGATATAATCCGATTAGCTAAAGTTTACAGAATTTCGATCGATATTCAAATTTGAAACTACCCCAAATACAACACTGTACTCAAAAGAATCTGGGCAGAAACAAAGTATCTGAAAAATCACAAAACATCAAGCTGGACAATTTGAAGGAAAAACGAGTTGACTCTGAGTTGACTTGGCTGCGGATTCGCGGCGAAACGCATGGTTTCGCCGCGCTTCCGTGGCAGTCTGACCGAGTCACGAGCTCGTTTTTCTTGGGTGTCCCTAAAAAAGCCTGCACGTATTTTTCAGGTCTCTGAAAATATTTTTAGACCTGTTTTAAAAATCGGCAGAAAACACAAATTTTTGATGTATTTTTGCGATTTTTCGGGATCGAAGTTCTAATGATTTTGCTAACATGTTAGTTGTTGTTTAGCTAGGCTCTGATACCACTGTAAGTCTATGTTACCCACCCCGGTGTTTAACGGGGAGGCGGAATAGGTAAAAAACGAATTTTTATCACAAAAGGAAACATAGACTAACCATGAAGGATCTTTGCTAAACAAAAACTAACAAACTAACATGGAGCTTTAACTACTAGTTTAAGAAATTATACCTAAAGCTTGAACTCCTTCTTTTCTTGTGTTGCTTCTCCTTGTTGTGAGCTCCTTGGAGTGGTGTAGATGGCTCCTCCTCACCGTCTTCTTTATGGCAAAAAAAGATCCACCCGAAGGCCTCTACCTTGAGCTCCAATCTCTATCTTGAAGTAACTAAGGTGCTTAGCATGCTAGACTTAGAACCCTAGAGTGAGTAGAGAAGTATTTTGGTGGTTTAGTCTCAAAAGCTTTTGATTTTCAACTCATGAAAGATTAAAGCTTTGAGAAAGGAAGAGGAGAGAGCAAACCATGAGAGAGAAAGGTTATGTGAGAATGAGAGGATAAACTCTCATATGAGGAAATATGATAATAATAATATTAATTAAGATAATTGTGATGGTGTGTTGATTTGACCATTATCATATCATATTTAATACTAAGCACGCTCACAAAAAATATCTCATGCTTAACTAAAAATATCTAAGTCAACATGGGACAACTTGGTCAAATGGTCAAACCAACATTATCCATGACACAATTAACTCTAATTAAAACTATTAATTAATTTCCTCCTTCTCATTATGGTTTTGATCAAGTCAATGTTCAAAACCCTAATGAGGTGTCTCCTCCCCTGCCTCTGTCAACTGTATGTAAATACCCGTATCCGTTTTTCGAGAAACACGAATACCATGAGACTAAACCAATCCAAAATGCATTACTAGGATCCGGCTTAAACCAAAGCCCACTAGTATCTACTGCCCGAACACCGAACACGCACATGTGCCCGTATGTGAACGAACCCTATCGTAAAACCATACGACATCTACTCATATCGTCTAAAGGTGAACAACTCTCTGTGTGGGACTCTAAAGACTCGACACTACGCTGGCAGTGGTTTTAACCACAGGCCGCAAGCGATACTAGCTGTATGTAACGGTCCCCAGGTAGATGCCGATAAGAAGGCCGATGAGGAAAAACCCATTCGAACTCCTACTGAGCCTGAATGTGACAATCTTTGAACAGTCCGGTCTGTTCGTTTAAGAGTATCGCATTTCGGGCCTAAGGGGCGGTAAACGTCAGTCCCCTAATAGCGGTATAAGTCGTGTCGGAGTACGGTCCAAAACACCCTGAGAAACCACTGGAGTACCTACCAGTAAGTCTCACTTGCCCTGGCCAGGGACTTTGTGTAATGGCGTTCCGAACACAGCGCGATATCAACCCCCAATACCGGGAGAGACGAATCCTATCTAACCGCTACTGCCTCCAAGTGCCTCGGGACTGCACCCAACTACTACCTGTTTGTACGACTCAATAGAGCCGTGGTAGGGTAGTAATCTAAGAACAGTGGGAACACACTTGAGGCGAAGCAGCAGTGTCAAGTCGATGGACTAAGCTGTCCTCATGTCACCTGGGAACTGTTAACTGATGATAGGTATAGTACCCACCAACAGTTCCCAGCGAGTCCTGTCTAGTGTACTCATAACCTAACGAGCACCTGTATACAATCTCCAGTACGACGTACTGATGGCTGTGGGACAGACCATCTCCCCTCCTGGGATGAGAAGCGTATACACTAGTCTACTCTTGAGTATCGATGCCCTATCTCGATAATCCTACGACCAGGGACCTATATAAGGATGTGCTTGTAGACTATCCAGCCCCCCACTAGTGTGACTTCCATCATAACGCTGGTAGTCAAGCAAAGATCCTAAGGGCTCTATTAATATGTATTAGCGATATGTTAAAAGAAACACATACACATATTAAGATAGATACAAACCATGTAGCATACTACTATATCGAGCAAGACTGTCTTAAATCCGTGTATATATCCCAAGCTTCCAAAATGTAATATACAAACTAGTACTATACAATAATGTCCTCTAGGGCATATCACACTAACAATTAAAGCATGGTTTGAAGCATGGATACTTGATTTATTCATTCATTTTTGTTAACAATTCAAGCATGTCTAATATTTATATTGTAAAAGAAATGCTTGATAACTTTATCCTTAGCCATTCTTCACATCATTCTAGCTTTGCCATTATCTTTCCTCCTTTGAGCTCTTCTTCTTCTTCAAACCCTAACGCTCTCATGAGTTGAGAAACCTAGGGTTTATGAGATAAACAAATCCAATATATATACTCTATATCCACTAAAACATCTAGATTAGCAAACTAGGTATTTTAGTTATCTCATTTTTGAGGTTGGAGCTTAAACTATAGACTCTCGGGTGGATCATCTTCGACGTGAGGAAGCCGACGACCAAGCTCGATCCCGACGGACGAGGAGCTTAAGAAGGGGATTAAGAAGACTCGAAGGATTTGAGCACATAGGTATAAATCTCTTCACTGTAGATTAGAACCTATGTATGTTTTGTTAGCTAGGGCTTGGGGTAGTCCTTGGGAGATTAGTCGATGTTGCATGCCTTAAATTATTTTTTGTAAATTACTCCTCTCTACAAACCTAGTAGAGTGTGCGATATCGACATACACATAACACGTGAGCGTCAGTGCCCAAGTTGAAGCAGTTTTGCCGCGGGTAGAATTAAATTCTATATGGGAAAATATTTTCCTAAATAAGAAAGATATTCTCTTTTAAACAAAGACCCGTTGAATCAAAGATCCAATGGTAGAATGAAATTCTATTAGGAAAAAATATCTTCCTGATCTTTCTAAATAAGAAAGATATGCTCAGTTAAACAGAGAACCCTGGATTAAAAAATCCAATGGTGATTAAATATCATCGTTTGAATTAAAAGATATAATTAAATTCCATATATAGGAAAATATTTTCCTAATCTTGTTAAAACAAGGAAAATATATTCTGTTAAACAGAAAACCTAGGATCTAAGATCCAACGGTGATTAAAAATCACCACTTGATTATGAAATCAGATGGAGATCTCTCAAACAAGGGATATTTTAAACTAATCAACAATTTTTCCTCATCAATATAAAGGATCCGATACTTTAAGTCTCACACAGAGAAAAACCTGTATAAGCTGCTACAAAAAATGAGATAGAAGCCACAACCGAGAATTTAATTCTCTTTCTGAAGAAGATCTTCTCGTTCCTCTAAAATCCTAGGTAAAAAAAAGAGTAGAGATCAAAATATCTCATTTACTTATCATATATGTGTTAGGAATATATATGCCCTAGAGGCCATTATTGTATGATATAGTGGATGCTTGGACATATATATAGAGGAATTTCTTGCTCGACATGATAGTATGCTATCTGGCTGCTCTTTATCTTAACATGTACACTAGTATTGTTATACTGTCTCTCTGATATATGTTGATAAAGCCCTTAGGATGTTAGCTTGACTACCAGGACTATGATGCAGATCATACTAGTAGGGCTTGGTTAGTCCGCAAGCACATCCTTTAACAGTTCCTAGTCGAGGGAATATCGAGACAGGGCATCGATATTCCAGAGTTGACTAGTATGTACGTTTCTTGACCCTGTATGGGGCGATGGTTGATCCCACATCCATTGGTGTTTGACATTAAAGATTGTACACATGTGCTCATTAGAGAATGGGTACACCAAACAGGACTCGCCGAGAACTCCTAGGTGGTTCCATACTTATCGTCAGATAGTAGTTCTCTGGTGACACCGGTACAGTTTAGTCTGTAGATCCGAGATCGTCATAGAGTCTTGTGTGGTACCCACTCTGCTTTGATTTCTTCCCTACCATAGCTCAAAGGATTCGTGCAAACAGGTGGATTTTGGGTACATTCCTGAGTCACATGGAGGCAATGAGCGATAGGAGGGGTTTCGTCTCTCTCGGTATAGGGAGTCGATGTTGCGCTATGCTCGATTTTCTATAACAGCAAGTCCCTAGCGAGATTTACTGGTAAGTGTTATCAGTAGTTTCTCGAACCGTTATAGACCACACATCGACATGACTTATCAAGTTACTAGGGTCTGACGGATTCCAATCCCGGACTTGATATGCGACATATCAGACGAAGAGACCGGACTATACGGTAAGTGTTGCTTATAGGGTTTGCGGGAGTTTGGACAAGCTTTCTTGTTGATCTTCTATTCGCTCAATACCTGGGTAGCCGTTACGTCCAGCTAGTACCGCTGACGGCTTGTGGGTGACTGATGTGATCATTACCTACTGTTGGTGTATTGACGAGTTTTTAGAGTCTCACACAGAGGTTTTCTAGCTCAAGCGAAACGAAGTAGGGCACATATGGTGATATGTGCGGGAGCTTGATAAATACGAGTATGTGATACCATATTCTAATCTCTCGATATATGATATCAGTTAGGTTATATGTGATATAACCGGATTATTGAATCAAGTGTTGATTTGATATAGTATATTGAAAGTTGTCGGTTATATGTGATATGACCGGGTTATTGAATCAAGTGTTGATTCAATAAAGTGATATACATATAAGTGATATTAGTCGGTTATATGTGATATGACTTGGTTATTGAATCAATTGTTGATTCGATAAAGTGATATACATATAAGTGATATTAGTCGGTTATATATGATATGACCGGATTATTGAATCAAGTGTCGATTTAATAATTTGATATATATTTTTATATTTAATATATTAATATATATTAACTAATATTGTGCTCACTAAAGAATTTCTTTTCTTTGAAATGCATTTAATATATATGTGATATATATTAATATATGTATTTATATTTTGTGTCATGATGGATGATACATAGAATATGGGTGTATGAGACTTATACCAAGACTAAAGATTATTTGGGTATTTATTTATTAAGAGTAATTCACAAAATTAGTGGAAATGAGCATGGTTTGAGATGCTTGTGGAAGCATGTAGAAGTCATGACTCATCCTACTAATTTTTGTTTTACTCTAAATATTTTATGACCCAACCATTATCTTTAGCCCATGGTTAACTCTCACACATATCACTTGAGATATTTCTTCACCTTAGTTCATCATCTTCCTCTTCTTGTTTTTTCTTGAGATAAAAAGAAAAAGAGAAAAAGAATTCTAAAGTGTGCAAAATTCCTACTTCATCAACCTACTCTCATCTAGCCTATTAGTGTAGATTGTTTGCTTCACTAATTCCTTGATTAGTGAAGAGATAGCTTGAGTTAGAGATACTTCATGGTGGATCATCTTCAGCCTCAAAGACGGCTAAGCAAGCTCGTTCCTTTCACCAAGTGGAGCCTAAGAAGAATTCTAGGGACTACTACTTGGAGCTATTGAAGTGAAGGACCGGTCTACAAAGGTTGTATTACCTATTCACTTAGTGTAAAGTTTGTTTACATGCTTACAAACCCTAATTCTCTAGTTCGATTCTAGGTTAGTATAACTTAGCCCACTAGATTTTTTAAAATTGCATACTTGATGCCTCTAGAAACCTAGTAGTGGTGCTAAGGCATACTTTCAATATGAATACAAGGGTTTAACCCTTTATAAAGAACTTAGTTCTTTCTCTAGATCTGAGATCAATATGACAAATCTTCCATAAGTTGAGAATTTGATTCTCATCGGGAAGATTTTGTTCTTCAGACTCAAGATCTAGGGGAAAAACTAAACATGAGAAAGTAAACATAAAAAAATGGAATTTACATTCCGGGAATTTTATTCCTCTAAAACAAGGTTTAACCCTTCAAAGAACTTAGTTCTCACAAAAAAAGGAATAGAAAAACTTAGTTCTCAAAAATCCGATCCCAGATCCTCAAAATAGAGATCTTGGTGATCATCAATGGCCAAAAACACCATTAATAGAAGTTCAACTTCTCTTAAAAAATAAACAGAGATTAAATCTCTAAGTACTCAGTGCCTCACGTGAGCACCCAAAAGATTCCATGAAGTTAGTGCCTCATGTGAAACTCACGTGAGCGTGTAGAAGGCCTATGAAGACCGCGCCTCACGTGCCATACACGTGAGAGCCCATGAGCAAAGATCTGGTGCCCCACGTGATACCCACATGAGTGTTGTACAAAGTGCTTAGCACTGATATAGCAATGTCCAAGTCCAAGCGCCTCATGTGATATCCATATTAGTGCCAACATATAATAAATATTCAAAGTGACGAAGTGCTTAGCATTGATAGGGCGACGCCCAAACCTGAGCGCCACATGTGATACCCGCGTGAGCGTCAAAAAGCAAAATAAAATAAGTGCTTAGCACTGCTAGATGATGAAAAGCCCAGGATTAAGCCCAAAATTGGCTGAGCCCCCTGAAACTTCATACTCCTTGAGCCTATATTGCTCATCATAACCGAGCCCATATGCTCACCTCTGTTATGATCCTTAACCATGATTCTATGTTGATCTTAGTCTCTTTTTGGACTAACGTATCCTTAGTTAAAATAAATTGAGCCCATATTCTCATATACATTTAAGTCGATCTTAATTTAAAACCAGATTAACGGTTCTTAAATAAAATATCCTCTGAACTGACGGAACATATGACCAAGGTTCAAACCCAAATTTAATATACGAATTCATACTAATCTACGCCCTACGGGCGACGATATAAACTAGTCTCCGTATACATTCTACGGGCAACCCTAAAATAAACAAAATATATAATACGACATGAAGTGACCTACCAGAGCACGTGAAAGTGGTTATCGCAATACGATAACGTAATTAACTATAGGGGCTTGCGCTTGCAGGGAAGAACGTCCTCACAATCAAAAGCCCCTTAAAGAGGGGGAACCTGATAAAGTCATGCTATAACGGTCGCATCTATCCAAATCTCTGATATACGGTGCCATAAATCATCTTAGCATCACTGGAGAGGTGGATGGATATGTTCCAAATAACATCTGCCCCTAAATTCAAACAAGATGTTCTATCCTAATTCGTCTCTGTTTTCGGCGGTTAACAGATTTTGGCACGCCCGGTGGGACCTCTTCCTTTTTCCACTCCACACTTCGTGTGTCGTGTTTCGAGAACAAAATCATGGTTCGCTATCCCTTGGATTCAAGATGCTAGAACTTGGTATTTCATTACTGTGTAGAATCAATGGCCTCTTACTGCACTTCCTGCAACAACAACTCCCTTTCTACCTCAGCCGAAAGAGTGACGTACGGGCCCAATGCGGCCTCCATCTTCTCAATGCCGGTAGGACAGGTCACTCAGGCAACTACCGGGCTATTCTTTGGGACCATTCTCCTTCCCATGAGCTTTGGCATGCTTTGGCATTTCAACGCCCCAAGAAGAAACTCCCCGAAGGTTGGTCTTGGTTCGGCTAGCTGCTGTGATGGTTCCGATCAGCAAGCCGTCCAACTCCGGAGTTTCAGTCTTTAACATGTTGAAAGAAAGATCAAACAGGCTCATAAAGAAGCCCATGATTCCTGAAGGGGTTGCCCTAAAATGGCGACCTTCCCTACTCCTGCAATGCGTGAAGCCAACAAAAGTGCTTCACCTCCAAGATGGTCGGCCTTCGACAGATTGTCTAACTCTGTTCCAGCTCCATCAAGAACGTCCGTCTTCCATAGGTTGACATCAGGAGAAGCTCCCCAGCAATGTCCAGGGCATGATGAGGGTGCTTCAAATACTGAGGCAGTTCCCACCTCAAGACATGCTCGACGTTGCCACTGGCGCTGAGTGAGACAGGCTGGGGGCAACTCTCCCTCTGGGCTTACCCCACCAGCTCCTATGGTGGATATTGACGTTGTTGTTCCAACTGGGAACACCTTTGACCTGCTCATGAGAGTGCGCAAAAACTCCCCGACGGCGGTACTAAAGAGATCATCTCCTCCTGCAGCAGCTCCAATGTAGACGTAGTCGGATCAGCCTTGTCAGCAGTTCTCCTCACAAATCCACAAAGTCTGGTGTAAAGTCCAAGATTCAATGCTCGATGAAAGCAATTCTCGTCGACCGAGAAAATCTACAGTCCATTGAGAAAATGATTACTGCTCCGCCATACAACGGGGGAATTCTCATAAAGAAGTTCTTGTCATAGCAGCTCCTCCTGCTCTAACCTCTCATAAAAGAGTGAGGCCGAAGAAAATTTTATCGGCTGCGGCAAAATCCAAAGGCGAAATCTCTAAATGCCCTAAGTTTGGGGGAATAACCATAATACGATTGTTCAGTCGAAAATATCATGCATTTGATATGACATTTTCCTTACTATTTTTAAATAATAAAAGGTGTTTATTATAAATATGACACATATGAGGGTTTATCTGTAAAAATACTATTTTCATATGTTTATATATCATAATTAACATTATGAAGGAAAATGTAAGTATATAATATCTATATAATATTTAGTCCATATAAATATGCATACCATATCAAATATCTTTAACCAATTTTCTTAAACTATAATATCATATCCAATGGTTAGGATAATATCTCAATAAAAACAAATTCTACTAACATTATTCTTTGAGATATTGTGCAGAAATTACATCAGGAATGGAATCAAGGAAATCCGAGTTACCGAGATCAAATTTGTCGAAATATTAAAGTAAATCGAAGAAATCAATTCTGGCATAGACTTAGAGAAGATTTCCAAAATCCAGATATTCAAAAGATCACCACATGTCAACTAGATGAAGCTCCAGAATTTTGACCCAAAGATCACACCAAGACGTGGCCCAACCGCGACCAAAACAACAAAAGTGCGGTGGATCCGCGGCATAAAGGGAGAGTTGGGGTTTGAGATTTTCAGGTTGGATTTGCTACAACTAACCCTAATTCTGGGGATCTAGGGACTTCAACTTCTATGACTATAAATAAGACCGAGAGGCTCACTTGAAAACTTATCAAACCGACGAGATCACGAAGTCCAAGACGACTCAAGAATCCAGGTTGATCATCACCTGTTCATCTACCTCCTTAAGAAGAGATCGAGATGCAAATTAGGATTTTGTAATCACTTTCTAAAGGAACAAAGTGTAATTGATCAAGTTGATTAATAAAGATAGTTTTTTTATTCTTATTGCATTTTATTTTCTTTATTTATATCATGATCTCTATCCTTTCTTTTATCTCCATCATGCGCGAGTAATTCTCCGCTTGATAGGGTTCGTAGGATTAGGGTAGATCAATAGATGATTAAAATCCTTTAACTCCTTTTACGTCTTATAAAGTTTATAAACTTTATCAAAAGAATAGTTAACATCCTAATCGGGCGCGCTATCAATTCATTGATATTCACGACCACGATTAGAGATTAGATTAACAATTGTTTTGGTAAAGGCTAGACATGAACGGAGATCCATGTCAAGATAGGGGTTAAGAGTGGGAACCCTATTCCCTCCAGAAACCCTAATCTACATGCATCACTGTCGATCTAGTTTTAAATCTATTAAAGGATAAAAGGAGTAATCTTTAATTAATCATCCATGATTACTAAATCTTAACGAACCCTACAAGCCCCCTTCTAATATAAAACCAACATTCGTAGTTAATATAGATCTATATCCTACATCCGTGATTGACGTAGATCTAGAATCTACAACCATTCTCCACTTTTCATTATTCTTCCTCCTTTCCTAATCAATATGCCTAAAGTAAGATTAAAAGATTCAATGTTTCCCTGAGGACGACCCGTACTCATCTCGGTCTAGCTACACGCGACACCGTTATTGATTACGGTTACTACACAAACACAACTCTAAAAAAATCAACCAATCAAATGGCGCCGTTACCGGGGATACGTGCGTAATATTTTTTTTTCTTACTATTCGTGTTGAATTCTTATTCGATCCATATCATAAATAAACAAAACAGCAAATTGTGTATATAACGATTATTGTGTGAATTTTGCAAGGGGATCTGGAGTCATAGATTTGAGGAAATAGAGATTCAGAGACATTCATCAAGACCCAGAGGAGTAATGGAGGATACTGCAACAAAATTTTTTGATCAAGATCTCATTCCCGTAGCCAAATCGCGGCCAAATCACAATATTTGCGGTGGAACCGTGGTGGAATTGGGGGATCTTGCTTCCCAACTTCTCTGGTAACTTTCCTATCTCCTTCTCTCTCCACTAAAATCCAATAAAATATCTTTTCTGCAGGATTCTTTGCAAAATATCGCTGATCAAAAACCTTTTTGCGAGTTTTGTTTTGCGGTTTGTTTTTGCATATTTTAATACGGACATTAAGGGGCAAAGACCAAATTCAGATTAGGTAGGGATTTAATCACCCTTCCTAGGCCCTACAAATCACAAAACGAGCATCCACATCAACCTACATTAATTAAAAAAATATATAGACAAGACTCTAAGGACTGTCGTGCTCAATAAGGACCGAGGAAGGTCGTGGGTAATCTATCGCTTATCCGCATTTCTTTTGTGGTGCCTTGGCAAGTGTGTCTAGGTAAGTGGTTACTTAATTAGGCCCGCTATTTTCGATGATTCGTATAGAGGATACCTCCCACTTACCTGGAACTTATCTGGCCACAAGAGCGATAAAGAGGTGGTAGAGGATTAATCATGCGGCTTGTCCTTTGGAAGTCTAGGAGCGGTCTAGAGACTTGACCTAGGTAACCTTAGTTCTAGGGTTGATTATGCATTTTTGTGTGATTTGTCTCATGTCCGAAACTTTAAAAAAAAACCAATTTTAAATCACACATACGCTGCCACTTGCGCTAAACCCGCTTAGTGCATGCTTGGCTGGACACAGGATTTTAGTTCCCGTCTTGTCCGCGTTCCTACTATCGACTCCGAAGTCGGTACTTCTTCATTTTCTTTTTCCCCTCCACCCACCACATTGACCAAGATGGACGATTCTCCATCAGATTATAACACCACCCTGCCACCACCCATCGGTGCGCAGAATCCACCGCGCATTTCTCTCCAAGAGAGATGCTATCCTATACGCGGTCCCCTTCCTACCTGTTTATTTATTCCACCAGCAAATGAGGATAATTTTGAAATTAAACCCACATCATCAACCTGTTGTCCAAATTTCACAGGCTTGAGTCTGAAGACACATATGTTTTTATCACTAAATTCGAAAACGTATGCGCAATGATAGGTACATCACAACTGTCTGTGGATGCTAAGCGCTTATGTCTTCTCCCTTTCACTTTGTGTGATTTAGCAGAAAAATGGCTTTATAACATTGCCGCACACTCTATTACCAATTGGGATGAATTCGTGTTAGCATTCCTTAAGAAATTTTACCCCAATCATAAGATCGTCCGTGTTCGGAGCGAAATCAACCAGTTTACTCAGCTTCCCAATGAACCATTTTGGAAGTGTTTTGAACGGTTTAAGGATCTGCTTGTCCAATGTCCTCATCATAGAATACATAGATAGGATCTGTGCCGAATTATATATGAGGGCATTACTCCAGCAACAAAGCAGATGCTTGAAACCATGTGTCAATGCAATTTCATGTACAAGGACGACGGTGAAGCTTGGAAATTTCTGGAAGATCTCGCTGAACACACTTTGCAGTGGGAAAACGTTAGACCATCATCTAGGGGAGGTATCCATCAGCTCGATGTTTCCATCGCAGTAAAAGCTGAAATGGCAGCAATACAAAAGAAACTTGATGCTATAGATAACAAATTCTCATCAATCTCCCTAAACCAGGTTACGCTTCCTAAGACCGTGTGTGGCTGCTGTTCTGATCCATCACATTTGACGGAAGAATGTCCTATGAATGCACCGTTTCAAAGTCAAGAACACACTAATGCTTCTTTTCAGCAGCGACCTAGAAACGATCCTTATTCTTCCACGTACAATCAGGGATGGAGGAATCATCCTAATTTTTCTTGGAACCGAAACCAAAACCAAAATCAAAACCAGTTCCAAAGAAATTATCAAAGACCTCCTCCACAGCAACAACAACCACACCTACAGAGTCAGCACCCTTTTCAATCGCAACCTTTTCAAAACCCGGCCAACAATTCTACACCTTATAATAATTCTTTCCAAACGGCCGGGAATGAAAACTCATCTACACTCGAACGAAGCGTGGATATGTTTATTAAACATTCCATGCAATCGACGGATGAAATAAAGTCTTCTATCCGATCATTAACACAGACCACCACCTCCCACGGTGAAAGTATAAAATCGATAGAAGCACAACTTGCATAAATAAATGCCGCGATGAGTGCGAGAGTAAAAGGGAAACTTCCTTCTCAACCCCCTCCCGAATCCTTACCACTTACAAAGTGATAATGTGAGTGCCGTTACCACATTGAGATCAGGAAGAATGTTGAACAATCAAATGGGTGAACAGATTGATGACGAGGAATCAATTGAAACCCCGGCTTCCACTTCTTGCCCTATTTCGTCTAGTCTCCCACCTTCTTCCGTGCCTATTCTCCGTTTTCCTCAAGGTTCGAAAACTTCGCCCACTTCCTCGAATCTACCTAAAATGATCCCCACTCCAATTCTGGGATTGATTCTATCCCCACAAACTTCTCCACAAATGTTGGACCCAAAACTTATTGATAAAGCTCCATTTCCAAACAGGTTGAGGGCCAACAAACCTAACGCACAAATGGAGAAGGTTGTGGAAATGTTTAAGCAAGTTAACATAAATATCCCTCTCCTAGATGCTATTCAACAAGTTTCGTCTTATGCGAAAATCCTTAAGGACTTGTGCACTAGGAAGAGAAAAACTTAAGTGCCGAAAAAGGTATTCATGACAAGTAACGTGAGTACAGCTTTTACCCAACAATTGCCTAAGAAACGTAAGGATCCTGGTTGTCCTACAATATCTATAACTATTGGAGGAAAAAGCATCAATCATGCTCTACTTGACCTCGGCGCTAGTGTTAACTTGCTTCCATATTTCGTCTATGAGCAGCTAGGTATAGGAGAGTTGAAACCTGCCCACTGCACTCTCCAGATGGCGGACCGATCTATCGCCCAACCAAGGGGCGAGCTTGAGGATGTGTTAATAAAATTAGGGGAATTCATCTTCCCTGTGGACTTTATTGTTTTAGATACACAGCCTGTGGCAAACTCACGCAACCAAATCCCGGTGATACTCGGTCGCCTTTCCTAGCAATTTCCAATGATGTCATTAATTGTTGTAACGGTTCTATGAACTTAATCTTCGGGAAGATGACAATTGATCTTAATATTTAAAAGCTAGGAAGTCAACCATCTGAACCTTCTGCTCATTTAATCGATGTCTGTTCTATCAACGAGATAGCTTCCGACAGCTGCGAAGCGGAAGTACTTTGCTATGATGTTCTCAAAAACACTAGTGCGATATTGTTTGATCTGGAAAATTATTACAGTAAGGATATTTTCGATGAGTCCATCCCCGAGTTTGAATCCGTTGACTCGTCGCAAAAGTCAGTAGCACTTTCCGAGTCAATATCCTACGTAAGTTATAAACCTCTTAGGGAGTCCGAGTATCATTCTTACTCCACCTTCTATTGTCTCTCCGCTAATACTAGATCTCAAACCGCTACCTTATCATCTTAAATATGCATATTTAGGTGAGAATGAGTCTTTGCCCGTGATCATATCCGCTTCTCTAGCTTTAGAGAAAGAGAACGCACTTTTGGCGGTATTGAAATCAAATCGGCAAGCATTTGGTTGGACAATGGCTGACATCAAAGAAATTAGTCCCTTAATTGTTGAATATTATATACATCTGATGGATGAAGCCAAGCCAACCCGAGACCTACAAAGACGGTTAAATCCCGTTATGAAGGAGGCGGTAAAGAAAGAAATCGTCAAGTGCCTAGATAGTGGTATAATTTACCCAATATCTGATAGCCAATGGGTAAGTCCTATTCATGTGGTCCCTAAATAGTCTGACATCATGGCCATAACTAATGAGGCTAATGAGTTGATCCAAACACGCACCCAAACTGGATGGCGCGTATGTATTGATTACAGAAAATTCAATACCGCAACGAGGAAAGATCACTTCCCTCTACTTTTTATTGACCAGATGTTAGAACGATTAGCTGGACATGATTGCTATTGTTTCTTAGACGGATACTCTGGCTATAACCAGGTCCCCATCGCCGAAAAGGATCAAGATAAAACAACATTTACTTGTCCTTTTTGTACGTTTGCTTATAGACGCATGCCATTTGGGTTATGCAACGCTCCCGCTACATTTCAGCGGTGTATGATGGGGATATTCTCATACATGGTTGAGAATTTTCTAGAGATATTTATGGACGATTTCTCTATATTTGGGGACTCCTTTGAGGAATGCCTACGTCATCTTGACGCGGTTCTTACCCGCTGTAAGGATAAGAACTTAACTTTGAATTGGGGAAAATGCTATTTCATGGTCCAAGCAGGTATTGTCCTTGGACATATCATTCCACGAAAAGGAATTGAGGTTGACAGTGCTAAAATTGATGTCATCCATAACCTTCCTCCTCCCAAATGCGTCAAAGATATACGACCTTTCCTTGGTCATACAGGATTTTATAGGAGATTCATTAAGGACTTTAGCAAAATTGCTAGACCCTTAATTCTTCTCTTGGCCAAGGATACAATATTTTACTTCGATTCGGATTGTGAGGCTGCTTTTGATTCACTTAAAAGATCTCTCACTAGAGCCCCAATTCTATCATCTCCGGATTGGAACCACCCGTTCGAGCTTATGTGTGATGCAACAGATTTTGCTATTGGTGCAGTCTTAGGACAGCATATTGATAAGATGCCACATGTAATTTACTATGCAAGTAGGACCTTGAACGATGCACAAATTAATTACACAACTACCGAGAAAGAACTCTTGGCAGTTGTATTTGCATTAGAAAAATTCAGGCCCTACTTGATTGGCTCGCCAGTAGTGGTTTACACCGATCACTCTGTTAGTTATATATATGCCCTAGAGGCCATTACTGTACATTGGATGTATATTGTAGTGGATGCTGGGACATATATAGGGAGGACTTTCTTGCTCGACATGATAGTATGCTATCTGGTTGATCTTTACCTTAACGTGTACACTGTTTGTCTCTCTGTTACATGTTGGTAAAGCCCTTAGGATGTGTACTTGACTACCTGGACTATGATGCGGATCATACTAGTGGGGACATGGTAGTCCATAAGTACATCCTTCAAAGTCCCTAGTCGTGGGTGTATCGAGACGGGGCATCGATATACCAGAGTAGACTAGCGTATACCTTCTTGACCCATACAGATGGGCGATGGATGATCCCATATCCATTGGTGTTTGACATCAGAGATGATATACGGGTGCTCAGTAGAGACTGGGTACACTGGACGGACTCGCCGAGAACTCCCAGATGGTATTATACCTCACGTCAGATGGCAGTTCTCTGGTGACACTGGTACAGAGTAGTCTGTTGACCCGAGATCGTCATAGAGTCTCGTGTGGTTCCCACTGTGCTTTGATTTCCATCTTACCACGTCCAAGAGGGCATGCAAAACGGTGGTTTTTGGGTACAGTCCCGAGTCACATGGAGGCAATGAGCGATAGGAGGGGATTCGTCTCTCCCGGTATAGGGGGTTGATGTTGCGCTGTGTTCGATTGGCTATAACAGGAAATCCCTGGCCAGGGTTGCTGAGATTTACTGGTAAGTGTTACCAGTAGTTTCTCGAATTGTTATAGACCTCATATCGACACGACTTATTGAGCTATTGGGGTCTGACGTTTACCACCCCTAGGCGAGATATGCGACATATCAGACGATCAGACCGGACTGTACGGTAGTGTTACTGGTTGGATTCACTGGAGTGTGAGCGGGCTTGCTCGTCGATCTTCAGATCGCTCAATACCCGGGTGGCCGTTACGTTTAGCAGACCGCTTGCGGCTTGTGGATGTTTGATATGATCATCATCTGCTGCCGGCGTATTGACGAGTCTTTAGAGTCCTACACAGAGGTTTCCTGGCTCAAGCGAAACGAAATAGGAGTGCATATGAGATATGTGCGGGACCGAGAATGATACCAGTATGTGATACTGTATTCGATTCTCGCGATGTAACATTGATCGGTTATATGCGATATAGCCGGGTTATCGGATCAAGTGTTGATTCGATAAGTTGTTACTGAAGATACCAGTCGGTTATGTGCGACATGACCGGATCATTGAATCAAGTGTTGATTTAGTGATTTAATGCATAATTATATATTTGATATATTACTTTGCATTAACTAGTATCGGTTCACTTTGAATGGATTTTCTCACTCGGGTGTGCGCATTGCATATGCGATATGATTTTTGTGCACTTGATTGTATCATGTTTGATGATACATATCTTTTTTGTTAAGTGTAATGAATTAAACCTAGGTTAAGTAAATGATTGGGGTTTTCTTTTATTCATTCATTTATCTTTTCATTTGCATTTAAAAGATAAATGAGAAAAAAAGGCAAAAGAGATAAGATGGTGGCTTTCTTTGTTCTTATTATGAAGCTTCATGAAGACTTTGACTTTTGTAACCATTTTGTCTCATGCTTAACCCTAACCATTTCACTTAACCTTGGTTCACTCTCTACACTTAACCATGGTAAAGATTATGATAAGAATGCTTTTATTATTCTTATTAAAAAAACTTATCATAACTTTCTTCTTCTTCTTCTTCATCTTCTTCTTTGAAGAAGCTTGAGGTCATCAATGGTGGATTGATGATTTGAGTGAGAAATCCAATTCTAAAGTCTACCCACTTCCTATTTCTTCATCCTCTATCTCTTGCCAAGTAGTAGAGTGTGTTTTCTTCACAAGTTTCTTGACTTGGTGAAGTGAGAGCTTGATCTTGCGATGCTTCGACGTAGATCATCTTCGGCATGGACATCGACGACCTAGCTCGCTTATTCTCCGATGAAGTCGACGCTAGAGCCCGGATTTTTTTAGACAGCGGAGAGGACTTCGTTGCGGAGCTATGGAGGTGGAGCACCGGATCTACAAAGGTTGTATTTCCGATTCTCATAGTTAAGTGTTAACTAGTTAGCTTTTTCGCCTAGTTTTCTAGCAAACGATCCGTAGTCGGGTCTCTCGGCACCTAGATTTTTTGAATTTGGCATGTTCGATGCCTTGTGAGACCTCACTAGTGTGCCTAGGAACCCTACAGTGGTATCAGAGCCTAGCTAGAGCCTTAGGTAAAGTCTAGACGGAATTTGAAACCCGATCGAACCCGAAACCCCAAATCAAAATTGCTCTCTGGAAATTTTCTAAAATCGTGGATTTTTCCAAATTAAAAATTGCTAAAAAATTCAGCAGGGAAAAATAAGAATTACGGTGCAAAAAGTTTCTGGTGAACAGTAAATTTCGCGGCGGATCTGCGGCAGAAGCATGGCTTCTGCGGCGGATCAGCGGCCCCTTGATGACGTCAGCCCTGTTCCTTTGCACAGTAATTCCTAGTTCAAAGTGCTGAGTTTTCTGGGAATTTTTAATATTTATTCAAGAGTTGAATTTTTCTGCTGTGTTTTTGGGGATTCGGTGTTTCGATCGGAGTATCAAATTTTGTCTGTGTGGCTTTCCGGATAAATTTTTAGAATATGTTAAAAAGTTCGACCGGATATAAATACCCAATTTTTCCCCTGTCGGGAAATTTCCAAGTGTTGGATTTTTCCGTAGTTTAACGACGTTCTAAGTAGTGCAAGTAACGCGATGGTCCCTCTAGAAGACAACAAACCTTAACTCGATTATGTGACCGTCTTGAACTGCCCTTTGAACCTTCGGGTTTGGGGCAGTACGGCGTGCCACATGTGAGGCGTTGGCTTGACCCTTCTACGGCTGGACCGTCGGTACTGAGGCATGAACTGAATGTTGTTAGACTTATTTCATGTGTTGATCTGTATCGGGAAAACTTGGGTGTTCGAATGTTCAATCGGAAAGTTTAACATTTTCTAATTATCTGGAATGGGATACAATAATTGGAATTCACAAGAAGTTATGAGATAACTGAATGAATGTTATAAACATAGCAATTTAGTCTCACTTGATCGGTTGCCACGGAATTTTGATGTGATCAAAAGTCCGTCGCAATCACGTAGCGTACGCGGATACTCGCCGGGTAAACTTAATAGACAGCCTCACTCCATAGCCCCGACCAAGTGACTGTAGGAGAACCCCGTCGCCGAAAGCATCCGTTCGGGTGCTCGCGGTAGCGGTGTTCCACCTTGGTGCACTTCGTCGACGGTATCGGGGGTGCGGCCGCCTACTAAAGTTTGCGACGAGCATTCGATCAGGATGTCGGGAATCTTGTTGAATTGCCCGACTTGATATTGAAAAGAGTTTTCGATAATGTGACTAAAATGCGGGGTTTATAACTGTTAGGCATGCGATGTCTAAGGTATTCATTTGATTAGGCATGCGATGTCTATGCAGATTGCGGATTCCAACTGTTGTAGTTTTACACTTTCTTTTCTGTGACCGTAAGTGTAATATGTGATATCGCTGGTTTCGTTGCTATATGTCAACGACAATTGGGATGGACATATTTACTTACGTTGATGACATGTGATGTTATGTGTTGCTGGATATGTTATATTGGATCGTCGTGTTTGAATAGCCGGGTTTTTTTATGTGAGATGAGTGTTTTTCATTTTCATTCATGTAAAAACTTGTATGTAATATTCTTTTATTTGGGGCGCTTCCAGGTTGCGGAAGTTGTCACCGTTTGTATATTATTTACTTTCCCGCACTAGGATAGACCCAAGGAGGAGAGCACAAGTAACCGGGTTCTGGGGTCCAGTGGGAGACCAACTCGAGGAGTCGAGTCCGGGTCTCCTAACTCCAGAATTGGGAGGGTTGCTTGCCGCTCTCGTAGGGGTCTAGGGGTGTGGGTTTGGCTATTCATCACGACCGTGGAATCCGTGTTTTATACTGGCTCGTATTGAAAACACGGACGTCCTAGTATATCCAATATTTCATATGTTTCTTCTGCTGCGATATCTGTGATGTGATCATGTGATGTTCTCTGATAGATACAGTATATAGTATATATGATATATTATATAGACGTTACTTATGTTTTACACCCGTGCTAGCCCTGCCCCGCTCTGCCGTTAGTTTCCTAACCTAACGGTGCACGAGGGGACATCGAGGCGAATGCGGATGGCATAAGTGTACGTCGTATTTATCTGTAATGTTTAGGTACTTAAATTATGGGACTTCATTAATGTGATTAATGAAAATAAAAGAAACCTAAGATGTTGTAGAATCGAATTTCAAAATAAAACAGGTAGCTACAGTTCTTGCTTTGCACAGCGGTATATGTGATATATCCTGCACCTTATTCGGTAAGGAAAGGACCGAGATCCCTTCACCGGGAGTGACTCCTTTAGCAATAACTGGCAGATGCTACACACTCGGTTTGACTTTTGATTGCTTTTAAGAGTTTTTGCTTTGCACAGTGATATATATGATATATCCCGCACCTCATTCGACGAGGAAAGGACCGACGATCCCTTCATCGGGAGTGACTCCTTTAGCAAAACTAGAAAAGCCTCAAAAACACTCCATTTCAAAATTCATTCGATCCTACAACGATATCAAGTTCATTACGCAATAGGTTTTCAGAAAAACCTGTCGTAGCCCTCCGTCATTTCAGATAAGTACTGGTTAGTATTCGTGCTACGTTTGTTGACTATGTTAAGGCGTAGTGTGCGGTAGCTAATTAGTGCTTATCTGCATAAGCATATGATGTGATTGGATTAGGGTAGTCGTGCGACTTTGTTGATTATGTTAAGGGTCGTGCGGGTGGGATTAATTCAATCGGGAAATGACGGGTTGAACTTGACTAGCACTTATGATTTGTTGACTATGTTAAGGTCATATAGCTGCTAGGGGAAAAATATTATCGGGAATTTCAAGTGTTGAAATTTGCAATGAGATTGCATACCTTCTATGAGATAGTTGGATCCCGATACCCGCTGTGAGTAATTGTTACTCCTGGGAGAGTTTTATACATTACAATTAGCCGATCAAGTAGGTGTCTAGAAAGGTGTCAACGGGGTTACGCCTCTGGGAAAATGAGGTTTACATTAATTAGGTTCGTGCGAAAGCACGGGGGACCTCCCTCAAAGTACCGACACTGGCCTGGCTGAAAGATTGGCGAACTTGTAGTGTGTAATTAATCCCGGCTAGTCTTTCCTTTTAGGGTTTGAAGGAAGATTTGATAAAAAGCAGTGGGAGCCATCCTGATTAGATAAAATAAAAACCAATCTATTCTTGCAAGAGCGCACGCTGAGTGTTTTCTTCTCTCTCTCTCCAGGTAGCGACCATATCACGCCTTAATCAAGATAATAATACGGAATATTGACCGAACCCGCTTGTTATACTGAGCTGGGGAACGTTGGTCCCGCTCCAACTTATAATTGTTATAAGACAGAGTAGGAAATTGGGGATTACCAGAATTCCCGTACCCCCCAAACGAAGAGAGTGCATGTTGATGCATCATCTTCGGGTGTGTTCATTACAGAGAACTGTTTCTCAGTATCCTTTACGTCCTGGGTATGTGATACCAGATCAGGATCCCAGATATGTAATCTGTTACATAGGGCTACAGAAAGGTAGAAGAACTGAGAACGGGTGATAAGTTTCATGAGACAGAAAACGGGGCAAGAGTTGCAGCCAAGTCTGTTGGTCACTGTCACCCTGTATTACCAATACATTGATTCTGAACGAATGTTATTAGATACCGAACCTGATATACAAAATCATATCAGTCTCTTTATTAGTAAAGAAACGATATAATTTTGTATTGTCGGATAATGTTTTGAACATTTCCTATATCAAAAGTTGATCAGTTCAGGCACGTTATCTAAAAGCATTGACGTTCTAAATCAAACTACAGTTCTTTAGTATACAGAACACACACAAAAGGAAGAGTTCAGAAATGAACGGATCCTTCTTGAGGCATTGTAGACTAGGTCATATCAATGCGACCCGACTAGCTAAGTTACATAAAGATGCATATTTAAATCAGTTTGAATTTACATCTTGTGAAACTTGCCAGTCATGTCACAAAGATAAGATGACCATAGCTCCGTTTATTGGAAACAGAGAAAGAGTTAATGAACTCTTGGGATTGATACATGTTGATGTATGTAGGTCCCCTGTCTACACATGCCAGGACCGGTTCTTTATACTTCATTACATTCTCTGATAATCTCTCAAGATTCAGACATACGTTCCTGTTGAAACATAAGTCCGAACCTTTTGAGATATTCACAGAATATAAGTTAGAAGTAAAGAACCAATACGGGTATAAGTATTATGTCCTATGATGAGATCAAGGAGGAGAATACTTGAGCACGGAAATACTGGACTAGTCTAAAGGAGAATGAGATTCTCTCTCAGTATTACTCCTCCGTATACACCATAGCACGATGGTATATCGGGGCGGAGCAATCACACCCTATGTGATAAGGTGTGCTCTATGATGAGTACTACTGAGTTACCTAATTCCTTTAGGGTGTTATGCACTTGAGAAGCTGCATACCTATTGAATAGGGTTCCAATCAAATCAGTTGCCTACCGCTTCATATGTGATATGGAAAGGGAAGAGCCCATATCTTAAGTTGGTTAAGATTTGGGGTTGTCCGGCCTATGTCTAAAAGCAAAATCCGGACAAGCTCGAGGCAAGGTCTGTTATGTAGAACTGGAAATGTTCCAGCTATACAAACTACAGCAGATGATTTGGTAGAACCAAAGGATTCAGTAGATTCCAACGAACCTTAGCCTCTCCGCCGATCTAGTAGGGTTCCTCACCCGCCTGAGAGATACTTCTGTTTCTCTATGACAGTGGGAGCGAAGATTGCATCATGAGATGATGACCCAACTAGTTTCGAGCAGGCCATCGAGAGTGACGACTCTGTAAGAATGGCTGGATGCTTAGCGATCTGAGATGGAATCCTTATACACCAACAAAGTATGGACTTTGGTTGCTATATCTGAAGGGTTAAATCCCCATCAGCAGCAAGTATATCTTGAGAAGATTACTTGGTGTACTTGGAAAAGTTGAGACTTTCAAAGCTAGACTTGCTAAAGGTTTGCATCATTGACCAGATATGGATCATAATGATAAAACCTTTTCAAGTATCTATGCTTAAGTCCATCCAGATCCTACTTACCACGGCTACATACCATGACTACGATATCTGGTGGTTGGGTGTCATGACTGCTTTTCTAAATGATATTTTAGAAGAGTGCGTCTATAAGTACACAGCCAGAGGGCTTCGTAGACAGTGGGAGCAGCGGAAACGTGTGCAAGATGCTTTATAGGATAAAGCAGGCATCGCGGAGTTGGAACATCTGTTTTGATGGATTAGTCAAAGAAGTTGACATCATCAATATGGTAGATGAACCTTGTATAAACAAAAAGGGTAGTAGGGAGTATGGTAACGATCTTCGTAGAGTACGTGGATGACATACTCTTGATAGGGAAGGAGTTTCCTATGCTACGCTCGATCAATCTCCGCTTATCACTATGATTCTCCATATAGGATCAAAATGATACCTCCTAAATCCTGAGTTTTGGATCTATGAGATAGATTTAATTGGATGTTAGGATTCTCACTAGTTGTAGTAAGATGGTATCAATTGATCCTGGAGAGAATCACTGGAAGGGTTCCAGGGTGATAAAGACGACTGAATGTCAGTTGCAGGCATTGTCTTTACCCTCAGTAAAGGGACAGTATGTTGGAAGAGTTCCAAGCTAGGTACCGTGGCATACTAGACGATAAAGGCAGGATACATCGCTACTAAAGATGCTACCAAAGAGGCTGTTTGGGTGTATATTGGTTCATGAGATGAACTATGTTCCTCCCATTGTGTGACAATGGAGTTGTGGCTTATGCCAAGGAACGCAGGTCCCATCAGTGATCCAGACATATTCTAAGGCAGTGTCGCCTGATCATGGAGATAGTTGATCTCCAGGGTGATCGAGGTTTGGAGAGTAGACTAAGAGGACAACACAGCGGATCCACTCACAAAGGCCTGTTCCCAGAGAGAGACTTTTATGGGATGGTTGAGTATGAGATACTACAACCACTGCTACAGATGGCCCTAGTGCAAGTGGGAGATTGTTAGTTATATGTATGTCCTAGAGGCCATTACTGTACATTGGATGTATATTGTAGTGGATGCTGGGACATATATAGAGAGGACTTTCTTGCTCGACATGATAGTATGCTATCTGGTTGATCTTTACCTTAACGTGTACACTGTTTGTCTCTCTGTTACATGTTGGTAAAGCCCTTAGGATGTGTACTTGACTACATGGAGTATGATGCGGATCATACTAGTGGGGACATGGTAGTCCATAAGTACATCTTTCAAAGTCCCTAGTCGTGGGTGTATCGAGACGGGGCATCGATATACCAGAGTAGACTAGCGTATACCTTCTTGACCCATACAGATGGGCGATGGATGATCCCATATCCATTGGTGTTTGACATCAGAGATGATATACGGGTGCTCAGTAGAGACTGGGTACACTGGACGGACTCACCGAGAACTCCCAGATGGTATTATACCTCACGTCAGATGGCAGTTCTCTGGTGACACTGGTACAGAGTAGTCTGTTGACCCGAGATCGTCATAGAGTCTCGTGTGGTTCCCACTGTGCTTTGATTTCCATCTTACCACGTCCAAGAGGGCGTGCAAAACGGTGGTTTTTGGGTACAGTCCCGAGTCACATGGAGGCAATGAGCGATAGGAGGGGATTCGTCTCTCCCGGTATAGGGGGTTGATGTTGCGCTGTGTTCGATTGGCTATAACAGGAAATCCCTGGCCAGGGTTGCTGAGATTTACTGGTAAGTGTTACCAGTAGTTTCTCGAATTGTTATAGACCTCATATCGACACGACTTATTGAGCTATTGGGGTTTGACGTTTACCACCCCTAGGCGAGATATGCGACATATCAGACGATCAGACCGGACTGTACGGTAGTGTTACTGGTTGGATTCACTGGAGTGTGAGCGGGCTTGCTCGTCGATCTTCAGATCGCTCAATACTCGGGTGGCCGTTACGTTTAGCAGACCGCTTGCGGCTTGTGGATGTTTGATATGATCATCATCTGCTGCCGGCGTATTGACGAGTCTTTAGAGTCCTACACAGAGGTTTCCTGGCTCAAGCGAAACGAAATAGGAGTGCATATGAGATATGTGCGGGACCGAGAATGATACCAGTATGTGATACTGTATTTGATTCTCGCGATGTAACATTGATCGGTTATATGCGATATAGCCGGGTTATCGGATCAAGTGTTGATTCGATAAGTTGTTACTGAAGATACCAGTCGGTTATGTGCGACATGACCGGATCATTGAATCAAGTGTTGATTTAGTGATTTAATGCATAATTATATATTTGATATATTACTTTGCATTAACTAGTATCGGTTCACTTTGAATGGATTTTCTCACTCGGGTGTGCGCATTGCATATGCGATATGATTTTTGTGCACTTGATTGTATCATGTTTGATGATACATATCTTTTTTGTTAAGTGTAATGAATTAAACCTAGGTTAAGTAAATAATTGGGGTTTTCTTTTATTCATTCATTTATCTTTTCATTTGCATTTAAAAGATAAATGAGAAAAAAAGGCAAAAGAGATAAGATGGTGGCTTTCTTTGTTCTTATTATGAAGCTTCATGAAGACTTTGACTTTTGTAACCATTTTGTCTCATGCTTAACCCTAACCATTTCACTTAACCTTGGTTCACTCTCTACACTTAACCATGGTAAAGATTATGATAAGAATGCTTTTATTATTCTTATTAAAAAAACTTATCATAACTTTCTTCTTCTTCTTCTTCATCTTCTTCTTTGAAGAAGCTTGAGGTCATCAATGGTGGATTGATGATTTGAGTGAGAAATCCAATTCTAAAGTCTACCCACTTCCTATTTCTTCATCCTCTACCTCTTGCCAAGTAGTAGAGTGTGTTTTCTTCACAAGTTTCTTGACTTGGTGAAGTGAGAGCTTGATCTTGCGATGCTTCGACGTAGATCATCTTCGGCATGGACATCGACGACCTAGCTCGCTTATTCTCCGATGAAGTCGACGCTAGAGCCCGGATTCTTTTTGGACAGCGGAGAGGACTTCGTTGCGGAGCTATGGAGGTGGAGCACCGGATCTACAAAGGTTGTATTTCCGATTCTCATAGTTAAGTGTTAACTAGTTAGCTTTTTCGCCTAGTTTTCTAGCAAACGATCCGTAGTCGGGTCTCTCGGCACCTAGATTTTTTGAATTTGGCATGTTCGATGCCTTGTGAGACCTCAGTAGTGTGCCTAGGAACCCTACACACTCCGCCTTACGACACGTTTTATCGAAAAAGGATGCTAAGGCCAGGCTAATACGTTGGATCCCGTTGTTACAAGAATTTGATCTTGTCATACGAGACAAGAGTGGATGTGAAAACGTTGTAGCCGACCATCTTTCACGCAACAATTCTTCACCTACGTTGACCATGCCAATAAACGATTCCTTCCCTGACGAACAGCTCTTGACTGTATCATGCGAACCTTGGTTCATGGATATTGTGAATTATCTAGTGACGTGACTTATTCCTAGCGATTGGTCAAAACAAGACAATCTTCGATTTCTATCCTAAGTAAAACACTTTTACTGGGATGAACCTTATTTGTTTAAGTATTGTTCTGATCAAATCATTTGCAGATATGTCCCTAACGATGAATTTAAGAGTGTATTGTCTTTTTGTCATGATTAAGCTTGTGGCGGTCATTTTGGTCCACGTAAAACGGCGGAGAAAGTTTCCCAATGTGGCTTTTATTGGCCAACATTATTTAAAGACGCATATGATCATTGCAAAACTTGTCCACGGTGTCAACACATGGGTCGGATTTCATGAAGAAATGAGATGCCGCTTCATCCTATCTTGGTTGTTGAGATATTCGATGTTTTGGGAATTGATTTTATGGGCCCTTTTCCCAACTCTTTTGGGAATTTATATATCTTGTTAACGGTTGATTATGTCTCAAAATGGGTGGAAGCAATACCGTGTCGCACTAATGACAACAAAGTTGTTATTAAGTTCCTTAAAGAAAATATCTTTTCGTGATTCGAGCACCCTCGCGTTATAATTAGTGACAACGGGACGCATTTCTGTAATCGGACTTTCGAGGCTTTGATGCGGAAATATTCAATCAATCACAAACTTTCTACGCCCTATCATCCCCAAACGAGCGGGCAAGCTGAGATTTCCAATAGACAGATAAAACAAATTTTGGAGAAGACAATTTCTAAAAACCGTAATGATTGGTAAACTAAATTAACGGATGCTCTCTGGGCATTTCGTACCGCTTATAAGACCGATCTTGGTATGTCTCCATACCGTCTAGTGTTTGGAAAAGCTTGCCACCTGTTAGGTTAGTTTAGCACCTCATAAGGATTTGTAATGCATCAAACATACTACAATTTAATTTTTTAGGGTGCTAAGCAAACTAACCTAGGATCAAACTAGAAATTTAAAGTAACAAAGTAGTATCTGATACTACAACAAGAGTCAAACACTAAGTGAAAGTAAATACAACCTTTGTATACCTCCTTGCTAGACTCCTTGGTTCAACTCGGTGTGTGGACGGGTCCGCTCGAGTCCTTCTTTTTCCACGACGATCCACCGCGGAGTTCCTTGGCTCAAGCTCCTTGCATCACTAGAACAAGTAGAAGTGATGCAAAACAACCTAAACTAGTGGGCTAAACTAGTGTAGATTGGTGATGTGGGTTTGGATCTCGCTTAAAAATCTTTTCTTTTTATCTCCTTCTCTCACTAATCAAGAGGTAGTAAGGTAATGAGGAAGAAGAAGAAGGAGGAGGCTAAGCAAGCTCAAGATAATCTTTTGCCAAAAAGAAAAAGAATAAACAATATATGAGAGAGTCTACTCACTCATAACCATGGTTGAAAAATATGTAGATATTTTGTTAATTGGTTAAAGAATAAATGTAGGGAATAAATCAAGGTTAAGTGTAGAGACTAAACCATGGTTTAAGTGTAGTAATTAAACCAAGTCAAAGTCAACAATGGAAGTGTGTAGAAACTAAGTAACCATGATATAATACTAATTAATTCTTTAATCAATAATCAAAATAAATAAATATTTAAACCATGTGATTCTTGCATAGCCAACTCCAATGTATCATCAACAGGACACATGTATGCATGCATGTGTGCATTCATATCAACATATGTACATACATACATTCATGCATACAATAAATAAAGAAAAGGTTATAAGTGAAAAGACTAATGGTCATTAATATTAAATCAACAATTGATTTAATATACCGGTCATATCCCATACGACCCGACCAAAAGAAAGCGCCAGATTACAATGCGGTATCACATACACGCATTTAATCAGGCACCCGCGCATATCTCCATATGCACCCCACATCATTTCTCCTGAGCTAGGTAACCCCTTTGTGGGACTCTAAGACTCGTCAATACGGCGGCAGTAAGTGATGATCATATCAAACACCCACAAGCCGCAAGCAGTCAGCTAAACGTAACGGCCACTAGGGTATTGACCGAGCAGAAGAAAAACAAGCGAACCTGTCAAACTCCTGTCGAGCTAACCGGTAACACTTACCGTACAGTCCGGTCTCTTCGTCAGATATGCTGCATATTAAGTCTAGGGATGGCATCGTCGACCCCAATAACTCAATAAGTCATGCCGATATATGGCCTATAATCAAACCGAGATACTACTGATAGCACTTATCAGTAAATCTCAACAGCCCTGGCCAGAGACTTACTGATATAGCCAATCGAGCATTGCGCAACATCAACCCCCAATACCGGGAGAGACGAAACCCCTCCTATCAATCATTGCCTCCACATGTCTCGGGACTGTACCCAAAAGCCACCTATTTGCACGACCCAGCAGAGCCATGGTAGGGTGGAAATCAAAGCACAGTGGGAGAACACATGAGACTCTATGACAATCTTGGGTCTACAGACTAACCTGTATCAGTGTCACCTGAGAACTGCTATCCGACGATAGATATAATACCATATAGGAGTTCTCGGTGAGTCCGTCCAGTGTACCCAGTCTCCACTGAGCACCCGCATACGATCTCGATGTCAAACATCAATGGATGTGGGAACACCCATCGCCCATCTGATGGGTCTAGTATCGTATACGCTAGTCTACTCTGGAATATCGATGCCCCATCTCGATACACCACGACTAGGTACATTTCAAGATATGCTTATAAACTACACATGTCCCACTAGTATGATCTCCATCATAATCACAGTAGTCAAGCAAATATCCTCAAGGCCTTATCAACATGTACAAATGAATAAAAGCATGATCAAGTGAACATATTAGATAAAGAGTAACCAGATAGCATACTATCTTGTCGAGCAAGAAAGTCCTCTGTATATATATATATATATATATATATATATATATAGACACACACACACGCGCGCGCACACACACATGTATAAATGCATCCACTATCATATAATGGCCTCTAGGGCATACATATATCCAACAATCTCCCACTTGCACTAAGGACAGTTATTGGCGTATCTCATACCCAACATCTCAAAAAGTCGCTCATGCTGCGGTTGAGGGAGAGCCATGGTGAGTGGACCCGCAGTGTTATTCTTTGTATCTACTTTCTGAATCTCGTTCTCGCGGCGATCAACTATCTCCCGGATCAAATGAAAACGCCTCAAGATGTGTCTGGATCGCTTATGGGACCTTGGCTCCTTGGCTAACGCCATAGCCCCATTATTATCAAAATACAATGGTATTGGATCAAGAATGGTTGGAACTACTCCTAGCTCCGAGACGAACTTCCTCATCCAGATGGCTTCTTTGGCAGCATCATTTGCAGTAATGTACTCAGCTTCCATCGTAGAGTCTGCAACGGTATCCTGTTTGGAACTCTTCCAACTCACCGCCCCTCCATTGAGGGTAAATACAAACCCAGAGATAGATTTGCTGTCGTCCTTATCACTCTGGAAGCTCGAATTGGTAAAAGCCTCCATTTGGAGATCTCCGTTACCATACACCACGAACAATTCTTTAGTCCTTCGCAAGTACTTAAGAATGTTCTTCACAGCTGTCCAGTGATTCTCCCCTGGGTTGGACTGATATCTGCTTACTACACCTAGTGCATAAGCTACATCAGGGCGTGTACACAACATCGCATACATTATAGATCCTACGGCTGAATCGTAGGGTATAATGCTCATGCGAGCTCTCTCTTCATCAGTCTTTGGGCAAAAGTCCTTAGAGAGAGTGACTCTATGGCAAGCGGTTAAGGCACCCCGCTTGGAATCTTCCATACTAAAACTCTTTAGGATTGTGTTGATGTACCTGGTTTGGGACAATCCCAATAACCTCTTGGATCTATCCCTATAGATCCGAATGCCTAATATGTACGTGGCATCACCCAGGTCCTTCATGGAGAACCTTTGCGATAAGAATGATTTGACCGACTGCAGCATAGGAATGTCATTTCCTATCAGAAGAATATCGTCCACGTACAATACGAGGAATGTGACAGCTCTCCCTACAGCCTTCTTATAAACATAAGGTTCATCTGGATTTTTGATGAAATCAAACTCTTTGATAACATCATCAAAACCGATGTTCCAGCTCTGTGATGCCTGCTTTAATCCATAAATGGATTTAAGCAATCTACATGCTTTCTCGCTGCTCCCACATCAACGAAGCCCTCTGGCTGATCCATATAAACGCATTCTTCTAAATCACTATTTAGAAATGTAGTTTTAACGTCCATCTGCCAGATTTCATAGTCGTAGTGAGCAATAATAGCAAGTAGGATCCGAATGGATTTAAGCATGGCTACGGGAGAAAAAGTTTCGTCATAGTCCAGACCTGGTCTTTGACAAAATCTTTTCGCCACAAGTCTTGCCTTATAGGTCTCCACCTGCCCATCTACACCAATATTTCTTTTAAAGATCCATTTGCACCCCACGGGTTTTATCCCAGGGGGTACAATGTCCAAAGTCTATACTTTTTTGGTGTACATAGACTCCATTTCAGATCTCATGGCATTCAGCCACTTCACAGAGTCTCCACTCGTGATAGCTTGCTGAAAACTGGTAGGATCATCATCATCTATGATGCAATCTTCTCTATCACCATCAATGAGGAACCGTAGTACCTCTCCAGTGGATGAGAAGTCCTACCAGATCTACGGAGTGGTTGAAGTTCTTTTGTCTCTGTTGCAACAGCCGGTTCAACCAAGTTGTCATTTGTAATTTGTGTTTCTAGAACTTCTTCTAGGTCTACCACACTGCCATCTGTATCATTTGTAAAAAATTCTTTTTCTAAAAATGTGGCATATTGAGAAACAAACACCTTTTGTTCTTCCTTGTGGTAGAATAGATATCCATAGGAATTCTTTGGATACGCCACAAAATTCCACATGATCGACCGTGTCTTGAGCTTGTCCGGATTTTGCTTTTTGACATAGGCCGGACAACCCCAAATCTTAACTCGTTTAAGAGATAGTCTCTTCCCATGCCATATCTCATATAGCGTGGTAGACACGGTTTTGGTTGGAACCATGTTCAATAGAAACGCCGCAGTCTCCAATGCATGCCCCCAAAATGAGACAGGAAACTCAGCATCACTCATCATGGAACGTACCATATCCAATAGGGTCCGATTCCTTCGCTCTGACACACCGTTGTGCTGTGGTGTGTAAGGAGGAGTGAGCTGAGAGAGAATCCGATTCTCTTTTAGAAAGTATGCGAATTCTGTACTGAGATACTCCCCACCTCGATCTGATCGAAGCATTTTGATACTCAAGCCGGTTTGTTTTTCTACTTCAAGTTTGTGCTCTGTGAATTTCTCGAAAGCTTCAGACTTATGCTTTAATAAAAATACATGACCGAACCTTGAGAAATCATCAGTAAAAGTTATGAAGTAAGAAAAACCGCCTCTAGCCTGTGTACACATTGGTCCGCATACATCATTATGTATGAGGGCTAAGAGCTGAGTAGCTCTTTCTCCGTACCTGTAAACGGAGATTTGGTCATTTTACCCTTGATACAAGACTGGCAAGTCGCATAAGATTTATATTCAAAAGGGTTTAAATATCCATCTTTATATAGCTTGTTTAGTCTTGTTTCGTTAATATGACCAAGTCTACAGTGCCAAAGAAAAGATTCATTTATTTCTGAAAGTATTCTTTTATTAGTTTGTTGTATGCTGAAAACTGTGTGTTGACTTAGCACGTATATCCCGTTATTAAGTGTACCATACCCATCCAACATTTGATTCAGTTTAATGTTCATAATATTGTTCTACAATACAAAATTATATCCTTCATTGTCTAACAAAGAAACGGATATTATATTACAAAGCATACTAGGTACATAATAACATGGGTTCAAAACTAATATACACCATGACGGCAACCCCAGGTGATACTTTCCCACTGAAACCGCATGTATATTGGAACCATTTCCAACTCGGAGAGTATGGTCACCCGTCTTCAAAACTTTGCTATTTCTCAGCCCCTGCATGGAATTGCAAATGTGAGAACCTGAAGCGGTATCTAATACTCAGGAAGCAGAGTTAATAGAAAAACAGTTTTCTGTCACAAACACACCTGAAGCGGAAGCATCACCATGCTTCTTCTTGAGATCCAATTACTCAGTGCAGTTGCGCTTCCAGTGTCCTGTTTTGTGGCAGTGATAACATTCCTCTTTCCCCGATTCTCCTGCCTTGGACTGTCTTTCCCCTTGGCCCTGGCCTTCGGGCTAGAAGAGGAAGATAGCCCAACAATCAAAGCATGAGTCTTCACTGACTTGAGTGTGCTCTCTGCACATCTCAACTGTTGGATATATATGCCCTAGAGGCCTCCATTGTATAGGATACTGGGGATATGTATGTACATAACAGTCTTGCTTAATATGATAGTACGCTATTTGGTTTGTCTTTATCTTGACATATGATATATTTTGCGTAGTATTCATATATATATATATATATATATATATATATATACGTGTTGATAAAGCCCATAGGGTGTTTGCCTGACTTCCGGCGTTATGATGGCAGTCATACTAGTGGGAGCTGGATAGTCAATAGGCACATCCTTAGATGTCCCTGGTCGCAGGAGTATCGAGACTGGGCATCGATACTCCGGAGTAGACTGGTGTATACATATCTAGACCCTGAGGAAGGGCGATGGATTGGTCCCGCAGCCATTGGTGGAGTGCAACTAAGATTGTATACAGATGCTCACTAGGTGTGAGTACACCGGACATGATTCGCCGAGAACTGACTGGATGGTATTTATACCTAACGTCAGATAGCAGTTCTTAGGTGACATGTGTGCAGATAGTCCGTTGACTTAAAGTCGTCATTTGTCTCGTGTGAGTTCCCACTGTGCTTTGATTACTACCCTACCACGGTTCAAAGGAGTCGTGCAAACAGGTTCTAGTTGGGCACAGTCCCGAGCCATGTGGAGGCAGTGAGTGACTGTTAGGGATTCGTATTTCCCGGTATAAGGGGTTGATATCGCACAGTGATCGGTTGGTCATTACCATAAGTCCCTGGCCAGGGCTGATTGAGAATTACTGATAGATTGATCAGTAGATTCTCGGATGGTGATAGAGCCAAACCGACGCGACTTGTACGGTTATTAGGGGTCTGACGTTTACCACCTCCTTAGACCATCCATGCGATACTCTTAGACGAACAGACCGGACTGAACAGATATTGTCACGCACAGGCTCTGTAGGAGTTCGGATGGGTATCCTCACCGGCCTTCTTATCAACATCTACCTGGGGACCGTTACGTACAGCTAGTGCCGCTTGCGGTCTGTGGTTAAACCCACTGCCAGCATAGTAGTCGAGTCTTTAGAGTCCCACACAGAGTTTTCCCAACTCCAGACGAAATCATATAGAGGTCGTACGGTTTTACGACAAAGGGTTCGGATGCATACGTGTTTAAACGCACGTACGACATTCGGACAGTTTTTACTAGTCGGCTTTGGTTTAAGCCAGATTCTAGTATCGGGTTATTGGATTTATACAGTCTAAAGTTTTTTCGTGTTTTCACGGATGCGAGGGGCGTTCTCGTAATTTTCCGAGAAGCTTCTAGAAGGAGGGTGACTAAGGAGGTTAAGGTGGCATTTTCAATTATTGCAAATTGTGACTTATTAGTATGATTCACTATGTCATTAATGCATCATTTATTGCTTAATGACTCACATAGTGAATCACTCTTATTGAATTAATGAAACATGGAGAATAATCATTTATATTCATTTATTTGATAATTCATTATGTTTTCATATATTCAAGTGAGAAGCTTTTTCATTCTCATTATCATCTCCACCTTCTCTCTCCTCAAGTGCACTCCTTCTTCAAACCCTAATCCTACTACTCATGAGTTGAGACCAAGGATTGGGATAGACTAAACACTCCATAACCTAACTCTACATCATCTTAGTTACTTTGGTTAGCAACTAGAGAAACAAAGTTACCTCAAGTCTTGAGGTGTAGCTTGGATTAGGGTACTCGGGTGGATCTTCTATTAGGGAAAGGAGGCCGAGGAGGACGTAGAGATCACAAAAACGAAGGACTAGAATCATTAGGTATAATCTCTTTACATAGTAGCTTAGAACTCTATGGTTGTTGTTAATTATTGTTTAGCAAAGATCTTCGGTTAGTCGATGTACGCTTCAAAACAAGATCGTTTTTCATATTTCCGCCTCCCTGCTACTCGTGGGGTGTTGAACACCGACTTACAGTGGTATCAGAGCCTCACCAAACAATAATTAACTCACTTGCAAAGTCGTATGAATTTCGAACGCAAAACAAACCGGAAAATACACCGATATTTCATAGTTTCTGTAGATTTTAAAATGAGGTCCAAAATTTTTTCAGCTTCCTCCAGAATGACCAGCATGAAAATATAAGAACACAGAAGAAAAATGGGCTCCTGAATCGGCCACTGAGCCGCGGAACCGCGGCCGATCCCACCGATCCGCCGTGGATCCGCGGCCGAGTTAGGGCCGATTCAGCCCAGTTTTCTTCTGTGCATCTTTTGTGATATTTTGTATTTTCTGGTACTGTTTATTTTCTGCTCAGGTTTCAAATTTATAGAGAAGATTTGGAGTAGAATTTAATGTGTTTAATCGATCGAAATTATACGATGTTTGCTTGTTTGATTATATCTGTGAGCTGTATTATGTGTTCGTAAACCTCCCTTAACTGCTAGTATGTCGGTTGGCAGGGGGTTGCGCATATCTGTAATGTTTTAACTGTTTGTGATTATGAACTCTATTGGACTGTTGTGATGATTTGCCGGGGTTCTGTGATGGGTTATTGTATTAATTCATTCGATGTAATTGTAATAAGTTGTAATATTATTTTGCGGGGCACATCCAGGTTGCAGTTGTAGCCACCGTTGTATTATTTCTTTTTACCGTTTTTGCTCCTAGGATAGACCCAAGGTGGAATGCACAAACTACCTGGTATTTCGAAGTGTTTAGTGGCCTACTTACGTCGTTGAGGGTGACCACTTCACTTCGGGTACTTGGCGGGTAGTTTGCCGTACCCGTAGGGGTCTAGGGTGGGGTAATGGCTATTCATCACAACTGTGTAATCCGTCTTTTCTTACAGGCTCAAAAGAAACGCGGATTGCTTGCAAATACAATATTGTTTATCTGTGATCTGGAATGCCTATTATTGCGTCTGACGAATGTACAATATCTATATATGATAGCTATTTAGACGTCACTTATGTTTTACACCCGCGCTAGCCCAGCCCACGCTCTGCCATTAGTTAAGTAACCTAACGGGTGATGATGGGACCCCATGGAGAATGCGGATGGCATAAGAGGACGTTGTATTTTCGTTGTTATCTGTAATGATAGGTTAAAGATGGGACGCATTATTTTTAATGCAAAGAAAAATAAAACCTAAACTGAATCGTTGGAACAATTTCTAAAACCACTCGGTTTTCTTGGAAAAGAAAATTTTAAATGCGAAGCTTAAACCACTCCTTTTAATAAAAGCTATCTTGGTTCCTTCGATCAAATCAAGTTCACTACGTTAACGGTTTTTTACCAAAAACCAGCCGTAACCCTCCGTCGTTTCAAATAGACAGCACATCGTATTCATGCTATGCTTGTTGGCCTACGTCAAGGCATAGTGGATGGTAGCAGTGTGGCTTGCTTATTTTTTGCATAGATAGATGCATTAGTATAGGACAGACGTACAGCCTTGTTGGCCTACGTCAAGGGCATATATGATGTACCTAAATTAATCAGGACAACGACGGGTAGAACTTGACTTGCGTCTTATGACTTGTTGGCCTACGTCAAGGTCTATAAGAGCTTGGGGTATAAAAATCACATCGGGAGTTTCAAACATAAAGGAAACCTGCAGATTTAGCATACCTTCTGGAGTGTAGTGACTAGAGTGGCTTCCATCTAGTACATCATGCAATGATAGTTGGATCCCGATCCCACTGATGAGTAGGATTACTCTCAGGAAACATTCTCACTTAACAATCAATGCTATAAACCAAGTAGGTGTCCAGAAAGGTGTTAGAGGGGCTACGCCTCCAGGGAAAAGAGGATATTTAATTAAGGAACTTCGCGAAAGCGTTGGAAAACCTCCCTCGAAGTACCAACACCAGCCTGGCTGAAAGGTTAAGCAAGTATTGTGACGTGTGATTAAATCCTGACTAGTTCTTCTTTTAGGTTTTGAAGAAGGATTTGAGGGAACAGTGGGAGCCATCATGATTAGATAAACTAATAACCAATCTAAACTTGCAAGAAGCATATGCTGAGTGTTTTCTTTTCTCTCTTTTTAGCAGCTATCATGACAGGACTAAAACTATTACTTGAAAAAAATATACTGACCGGGCAGAACTATAAAGATTGGCTAAGGAACGTCAACATTGCACTGACTTATGACAAAGTAGCATATGTTACCACCGCTGTTCCTCCCCTTATCCCTGGACCAGATCCTCAGTTGTGGACAAGGAAGTTCGCAAAACTTAGGATCTGGATTGTGAGCGAGCTAAGTGTATCGTGCTGGCGTCCATGAACAATGAACTCCAGAAACAGCACGAGAGTATGGATATTGTATCCATCTTTCTCCATGTTAAGGAATTATATGGAGAGCACTCCCGTATCGCAAGGTACGAGACCTCAAGGAAACTCTTCCAGATGAGCTTAGCTCCAGGATCGCCTGTAGGAGAGCACGTCCTCAAAATGATCAGCCTCATTGAGGAACTCGCAAACCTGGGATGCGTGCTAGAGAAAGATTTGTATATCGACTTGATTTTGCAGTCCCTTTCCCACACCTTCTCTCAGTTCGTGCTTAGCTTCAACATGCACGAAATGGAAGCTGATCTTCCAAAGCTCCTCAATATGTTGAGGGTAGCAGAGACCTCCTTGAAAAAGGAGAAGACCCCCATTCTGTATGTTGGACAATCATCCTCTTCTAAATCTAAAGCGAAAGCTAAAGGGAAGAAGAAGATGAAAGCCACCAAACCGAAAGGTGGGGTCAAGAAGGTGCAGGGAAAGAACAAGGCCGGAAGGGTGAAAGCGGATATAAACGAATGCCATTATTGTCACAAGCTAGGGCACTGGAAGAAGGACTGTATGGCCTTCAAGGCAAAGGACACGAAGCAAGCGGTTGCTTCAGCTTCAGGTGTGTTCGTAATCGAAAATTGTCTTTCAGTAAACTCTACATCATGGGTACTTGATACCGGTTCAGGTTCTCACATCTGTAATTCATTGCAGGATCTGAGAAATAGTAGAGTACCGGGGGCAGGTGATATGACTCTCCGGATGGGCAATGGAATGCATGTAGATGCTGTTGCAATAGGGGAGTATCACCTAGGGTTGACTAGTGGGCACGTTTTGGTGTTGTACAGCTGTTTTTGTATTCCCAGTATGCTGTGTAATATTATATCAGTATCTTTGTTGTCTAATAAAGGATATAATTTTGCGCTTGAAAGTAATGTCATGAACATTCTCCTAAATCAAGGACTGATTGGGTATGGCACTCTGGAAAACGGCATATACAAACTTAATCAACCTCGAATTTTCAATATTCAAAACACACATAAAAGAAAGGCTCCAGATTCAAATCAAGCATTCCTATGGCATTGTAGACTTGGTCATATAAACGAAACAAGGTTGACTAAGTTACATAAAAATGGATATCTAGATCCGTTTGAATATTCATCATATTCAACTTGTCAATCATGTATCAAAGGAAAAATGACCAAATCTCCGTTCTCTGGACACGGAGCAAGAGCTACTGAACTCTTGGGACTTGTACACAGTGATGTATGTGGTCCAATATCTACACATGCGTGAAGCAGTCACTCCTACTTCATCACTTTTACTGATGACTTCTCTAGGTATGGACATGTGTTCTTAATGAAACATAAATCAGAGGCCTTTGAGAAGTTTAAGGAGTATAAAAATGAAGTAGAGAAACGAACTGGTAAAAGTATCAAGACACTTCGATCTGATCGAGGTGGAGAATACTTAAGTACCAGTTTCCTTGAATACTTAAAAGAGAATGGAATTCTCTCTCAGCTTACTCCGCCTTATACACCTCAGCATAATGGTGTATCAGAAAGGAGGAATCGCATGCTATTAGATATGGTGCGTTCAATGATGAGTAGTGCCGAGTTACCACTTTCCTTCTGGGGATTTGCTCTAGAATCAGCAGCATACTTATTGAATAGAGTTCCAACTAAGTCTGTGCCTACCACTCCATATGAAATGTGGAGCAGGAAGAGACCATATCTCAAGTATATCAAGATATGGGGGTGTCTGGCATATGTTAAAAAGCATAAACCGGACAAGCTCGAGTCACGATCGGTTTAGTGCAAGTTTGTAGGATACCCCAAACATTCAAGGGGGTACATGGTCTCCCACACTGAAGAACAAAAGGTGTTTGTCGCTCGCCACATTGTCTTCTTAGAGAGCGAATTTCTTGCAAAAGAAATTAGTGGGAGCGCAGTAGAGCTGGAAGAAATTCCAGAACCTCAAACTGCTACCGAGGACTTAGAAGAATCTCAGATTTCAATAGAACATGACGAACCAACGCCACTCCACAGATCTAGTAGGCTTTCTCATCCTCCAGAGAGATACTATGGTTTTCTTCTAGATGGGGATCGAGAGGATTGCATCATCGATGATGATGAGCCTACTAGTTTTCAGCAGGCTATCACGAGTATTGACTCGATGAAGTGGCTGGATGCTATGAGATCCGAAATGGAATCCATGTACACCAATAAAGTATGGACTTTAGAAGTTGTTCCTCCTGGGGTGAAAGCAGTTGGATGCAAATGGATCTTCAAAAAGATGATTGGTGCACTTGGACAAGTGGAAACCTACAAAGCTAGACTCGTTGCAAAAGGTTTTCGTCAAAGTCCAGGATTGGACTATGATGAAACCTTTTCACCTGTAGCTATGCTTAAATCCATTCGGATCCTGCTTGCCATTGCTGCCTTCCATGACTATGAAATCTGGAAGATAGACGTAAAAATAGCTTTTCTAAATGGACATTTAGAAGAGAGTGTTTACATAGATCAACCAGAAGGTTTCTTAGACAGTGGGAGCAGCGGAAGAGTGTGCAGGTTGCTTAAATTCATCTATTGATTAAAGCAAGTATCGCGAAATTGGAACATCTGCTTTGATGAGACAGTCAAAGAGTTTGACTTTATCAAAAATGTAGATGAACCATGTATTTATAGAAAGATTGTAGAAGGAGCAGTAGTCTTCCTCGTTTTGTACGTCGACGACATACTACTGATAGGGAATGATGTCCCTATGCTACAATCAATAAAGCTCTTCTTGTCATAGAAATTCTCCATGAAAGACTTGGGTGATGCAACCTACATTTTGGGCATTAAGATCTATCGTGATAGATCTAATAGAATGTTGGGACTTTCACAGTCCAGGTATATTGACACTATTCTAAAGAGGTTTAGTATGGAAGATTCCAAGCGCGGTAACATGCCCGCTTGTCACGGGATCACCCTCTCCAAAGAGATGTCTCCAAAGACTGATGAAGAGAGGGATCGCATGAGCATTTTTCCCTACGCTTCGGCGGTAGGATCTATAATGTATGCGATGTTATGTACAAGACCGGATGTAGCTTACGCACTTGGTGTGGTAAGTAGGTATCAGTCTGACCCAGGTGAGAAACATTGGATAGCGGTAAAGAACATTCTCAAGTACCTGAGATGGACTAAGGAGATGTTCTTGATTTACGGTAATGGGGACCTCCAGGTAGAGGCTTTTACCGACTCCGGCTTCCAAAGTGACAAAGATGATTCTAAATCCATTTCGGGTTTTGTGTTTACCCTCAATGGAGGGGTGGTATGTTGGAAGAGTTCCAAACAGGATACCGTCGCAGACTCAACTATGGAGGCTGAGTATATAGCTGTTAGTGAAGCCGCAAAAGAGGCTGTATGGATGAGGAAGTTCATTTCTGAACTTCAGGTGGTTCCGTCCATTGCCAATCCAATACCTTTGTATTGTGATAACAATGGGGCCGTAGCATAGGCAAAGGAACCCAGGTCCCATCAGAAATCCAGGCATATCTTAAGGCGTTTTCACCTGATCAGGAAGATCGTTGATCGTCGGGAGATCGAGGTACGGAGAGTGGATACAAAAGACAACACAGCAGATCCATTTACAAAGGCCACCCCTCAAGTTCAGTTCGAGAGGCTGTTTGAGATGTTGGGCATGCGGTACTCCAGCAACTGGATATAGTGAAGATAGTGGGTACTCATTGCGCCAATTATAGGCCTTAGTGCAAGTGGGAGATTGTTGGATATATATGCCCTAAAGGCCTTCATTGTATAGGATACTGAGGATATGTATGTACATAACAGTCATGCTTAATATGATAGTACGCTATTTGGTTTGTCTTTATCTTGACATATGATATATTTTGCGTAGTATTCATATATATATATATATACGTGTTGATAAAGCCCATAGGATGTTTGCCTGACTTCCGGCGTTATGATGGTAGTCATACTAGTGGGAGCTGGATAGTCAATAGGCACATCCTTAGATGTCCCTGGTCGCAGGAGTATCGAGACTGGGCATCGATACTCCGGAGTAGACTGGTGTATACATATCTAGACCCTTAGGAGGGGCGATGGATTGGTCCCGCAGCCATTGGTGGAGTGCACCTAAGATTGTATACAGATGCTCACTAGGTGTGAGTATACCGGACAGGACTCACCGAGAACTGACTGGATGGTATTTATACCTAACGTCAGATAGCAGTTCTAAGGTGACATGTGTGCAGATAGTCCGTTGACTTAAAGTCGTCATTTGTCTCGTGTGAGTTCCCACTGTGCTTTGATTACTACCCTACCATGGTTCAAAGGAGTCGTGCAAACAGGTTTTAGTTGGGCACAGTCCCGAGCCACGTGGAGGCTATGAGTGACTGTTAGGGATTCGTCTCTCCCGGTATAAGTGGTTGATATCGCACAGCGATCGGTTGGTCATTACCATAAGTCCCTGGCCAGGGCTGATTGAGAATTACTGATAGATTGATCAGTAAATTCTCGGATGGTGATAGAGCCAAACTGACATGACTTATACGGTTATTAGGGGTCTGACGTTTACCACCTCCCTAGACCATACATGCGATACTCTTAGACGAACAGACCGGACTGAACGGATATTGTCACGCACAGGCTCAGTAGGAGTTCGGATGGGTATCCTCACCGGCCTTCTTATCGACATCTACCTGGGGCCCGTTACGTACAGCTAGTGCCGCTTGCGGTCTGTGGTTAAACCCACTGCCTGCGTAGTAGTCGAGTCTTTAGAGTCCCACAATGAGTTTTTCCAACTCCAGGCGAAATGATATAGAGGTCATACGGTTTTACGACAAAGGGTTCGGACGCATACGTGTTTAAACGCACGTACGACATTCGGACAGTTTTTACTAGTCGGCTTTGGTTTAAGCCAGATTCTAGTATCGGGTTATTGGATTTATACAGTCTAAAGTTTTTCCGTGTTTTCACGGATGCGAGGGGCGTTCTCGTAATTTTCCGAGAAGTATCTAGAAGGAGGGTGACTAAGGAGGTTAAGGTGGCATTTTCATTTATTGCAAATTATGACTCATTAGTGTGATTCACTATGTCATCAATACATCATTTATTGCTTAATGACTCACATAGTGAATCACTCTTATTGAATTAAAGAAACATGGTGAATAATCATTTATATTTATTTATTTGATAATTCATTATGTTTTCATATATTCAAGTGAGAAGCTTTTTTCATTCTCATTATCATCTCCACCTTCTCTCTCCTCAAGTGCACTCCTTCTTCAAACCCTAATCCTACCACTCATGAGTTGAGACCAATGATTGGGATAGATTAAACACTCCATAACCTAACTCTACATCATCTTAGTTACTTTGGTTAGCAAATAGAGAAACAAAGTTACCTCAAGTCTTGAGGTGTAGCTTGGATTAGGGCACTCGGGTGGATCTTCTATTACGGAAAGGAGGCCGAGGAGGACGTAGAGATCACAAAGACAAAGGACTAGAATCATTAGGTATAATCTCTTTACATAGTAGCTTAGAACTCTATGGTTGTTGTTAATTATCGTTTAGCAAAGATCTTCGGTTAGTCGATGTACGCTTCAAAACAAGATCGTTTTTCATATTTCCGCCTCCCCGCTACTCGTGGGGTGTTGCACAACGACCTACATCAACAAATTGAGAAGTTCAGGTAGTGACTTCTCCATGTTGTGCATGTTGAAGTTAACTACAAACCGAGCAAAGATGGGGGGGAGAGACTGCAAAATAATATCAGTATATTGTTCGTTGTACATTGACCATCCGGGGTCCTCAAGCTCTTCTATAAGAGCTATCATCTTCAGAACATGGTCACCTACTGGTGTGCCAGGAGCCATCCACATCTGAAATGGCTTTCTAGACGCTTCGTATCGTAGGACATGAGATTGCTCCCCATACAACTCTTTTGTATGGAGAAAGATTGATTGAACATCCATCTTCTCGTACTGCTTTTGATGTGTGTTATCTATTGATGCAAGCGCGAGGCATTTGGTCGTGGCACAGTCAGCGTCCCATGTCTTGTGGACTTCCCTATTCGCATCCGAAGATTTAGGACCTGGGACGGGCGGGGCTGGGGCCGTGAGGACATATGATACCTTATCATAAGTCAAGGCAATGTTAATGTTTCTCAGCAAGTCTTTATAATTGGTCCCATTCAGTTTATTTTTATCTAGTAGAATCTTGAGTCCTGTCATTGGTATCTGCCATTAAGAGAGAGAAAAGAATACACTCAGCGAAAGCTCTTGCAAAGATCAGATTGGTTATTATCTTATCTAATCGATGTCTCCCACTGCTTTTTATTAAATTTCCCTTCAAACCTTAAAAGGAAAACTAGCCAGGATTAATTATATTCTACAACTTCGCTAACCATTCAGCCAGGCCAGTGTCGGTACTTGAGGGAGGTTCCCCGTGCTTTCGCACGAACCTAATTAATATAAACCCCGTCTTCCCAGAGGCGTAGCCCCGTTAACACCTTTCTAGACACCTAATGGGTTAGCTAATTGTAAAGTGTAAAACTCTCCTGGTAGCAACTTTTGCTCACAGTGGGAGCAGGATCCAACCATCATATGGAAGGTATGCAATCTCATTGCAAATTTCAAATCTTGAAACTCCCGATATGGTTTTTACCCCTAGCACTTATGACCTTAATTATGGTCAACAAATCACAAGCACTAGTCAAATTCTACCCGTTATTTCATGATTAATTAGACCCACCCACATGACCCTTAACTATGGTCAACAAAGTCATATGAATGTCCTAATTAATCTGCATCATATGCAGTATAGGAAAATATCACTTAGATACCGTACACTAAGTCTTAACTATAGTCATCAAACGTAGCATGAATACTAAGTACTCTACTTCCTAAAATAACGGAGGGTTGCGGATGGTTTTTAAGAAAACCTTTAACGCTTTGAACTTGATATTGTTGTAGAATCAAACAGTTTTCAAAAGGAGTGGCTTATTCTCCGCAATTTTGAAAATGTAGATTTTTCACAAAAAGCCGAGTGGTTTTAAAATTCGATTCTACAACATCTTTTAGGTTTATTTTTCCTTACATTAATCATATTAATGTAGTCCCATCATTTATGTCCTTAAGCCAAACACAGAAAAGAAACGAAAATACAACGTACGCTTATGCCATCCGCATTCGCCACAGTGTTCCGTTATGCACCGTTAGGTTACTTAACTAACGGCATACCGAGACGGGACTAGCGCGGGTGCAAAACATAAGCAACACCTACTATATATCTCATATATAATATTGCATTCTCAGATATATCAAGCGATCACATCACAGAATATAAACAGCAGAAGCACATATATGAAAATATAGGATATACTAGGAATTCCGTAATTTATATTTAGCCAATGATAGAAAATACGGGTTCCACGGTCGTGATGAATAACCAATCCCACACCCAAGACCCCTACGAGAGCGGCAAGCGACCCTACAAATTCTAGAGTTAGGAGACCCGGTCTCGACTCCTCGAGATGGCCTCCCACCGAACTCTAGAATCCGGTCACTTGTGCTCTCCACCTTGGGTCTATCCTAATGCGGAAAAGTAAATAATATACATCGAAGGAAACATCATCTTCAACCTGGATATGCCCCAATAAAAGAATATTACATACAAATGAATTTTACATGAATGAAAAGAAAACACTCATCTCACATAAAAACCCCGGCCATTCATCACGACGATCCTATACATCAGTTCACAGCAACATATAACATCTCATGTCAGCATATGCTCATAAACTTGGCGATGTTAAACCATTTGATCGATCGATCAATGACCTAAAAATCCACAGAGAAGCTCAACACCTGAGCATAATTAAAATTATCTGCTCTTCTCTCCTCTGCACTCTACTGAAAAAAATTTCCTGCAGGTTTCTTTGCACAGATTCTCTTTCTTCTATCCAATAAATTGTTTTTGTGCAGGATTCTTTGCGCTGCCAAATAAAAAAAATTTTGCAAGTGTTTTGGATTTTTGGTGTGATACTGCTTTGCATAATTAATACGGAATCTAAGGGGCTATAACACGAATTAAGATTGGGTGGGGATTTCATTACCCTTCCTAAGACCCCAAAAATCACTGAAAGTATATGCATCACCCTTGAGCTAAATTAAAAAATATCTAGACTCACCAACTAAGGTCTGTCGTGCTCATTAGGACAGAGGAAGGTTGTTGGCATTCAATCGTTTATCTAAACTTGACTTTGTGGTGCCTAGGCTAGACAAGTGAGAAAGGTAACTTTAAAAGGCCCGTCTCACAGTGATTCGTGAGCGGAATCCTCCTTTCTTCATTTGTGCTTACCTGGCCACAATTGGTAGTGAAGAGACGATTTGAGGGTTATCTCACAACTTGTCACTTTGGAACAGTTAGGAGCACTCTAGTGTACTTAGAAGACCGTAGTTTGATTATGCATGTTTTAACTGTGATTGTTTGAAGTAAGTCCGTACACATTCTTGCAAAACTCTTTCTAAAAAATACTTTTAAAAAACTTGCCCTTTTGGTCGCTAGAATCCCATTTCACCCACCTTTTCACCCGCATTTCTCCATTGACGTTTTCTTACCCTCACGTTCTACGCTTTGACTATACTAAACTCATTTAGTGTATGTCCGGTTGGACTCGGGACACTGGTGCCCGTCTAGTCCGTGTTTCGTTAGTCGCTACCGACTACGCGATCGACTCCGACGTCGAAACTCCCTCCACACCTCTTTCACCTTTACCTTTGCCGTCCAACTCCGACGTTGACCGAAATTCTGTTAATACATCTTCACCTTCATCTTCATCTTTTGAGATGTCAGGATTCAATCCTAACAACCCTTTACCTTCCCCGGGACTGATTCTACCTCATCTGGGTGCGACTAACCCGTAACCACCTCCTGTTGAAGCGCCTCAACGAATCGCGCTCGAGGATCGTTTCTATCCTACCCGCTCCGCACTTCCTACCTGTCTTTCACTTCCGCCGGCTAATGGGGATAATTTCGAAATTAAGCCCCACTTCATCAAGATGTTGCTCAAATTTCACGGGCTGGAATCCGAAGATGCCTATATCTTCATTAACAAGTTCCATAATGTTTATGCAATGATGAAGATGTAAGTGCACGGCGGCGCCCCGGCCGTCAATCCGACGGCCAAATGCGGAAACGGTGATAAACTTTAATTTTGCGAACTTAGCAAACCGGCACCACCGCGCACTAAACCCCGGATCGGGCCATTAAACTAGATCTAGCTAACAACAAGACGGGTTAGAGATATACCGAGTGATCCGAGTCCTCCGGTCTTCTCGTCGTTGTCCCGATCTCTCGCGGAAACTCCGGTCGTCGCCTCCTCGCCGGAAGGGCACCACATCGCCTGCATCTTTTACGGGCTCGCACCTCAATACCGAGGCAACTTGGGTGCGAAGTTGGCTGGCCGACGCGTCCAAGACTTGCTGTAGAATAGTGTAGAATAGTTGTCTCTTTGAGGTTTAAGAGGTTGCCATTTATGGAGGAATTTGTGGACAAGAATATTTCATGGATGCTTAAGGAAAAATGGAGCATCCATCAAAGATTGAGCCCGGCCAGCCCTTGTTTGTGCTCACTGGAAAAATGAAAATGAAGCACCTCTCTCTCTCTTGCTGTGAAAAGAAAAATGAGCCTCTTCAATTAATTTCATTGCCATCATAAATCAAATAAAGCAATCTATCCACAAACAACAAAAACCAGTGCACTCATTTTTCCCTTAAAGAAATTAATCCCTCAAAACATCATAACCAAACTCCAGCACACACATAGGGGGGGTCCACTAATTAAGCAAGAAGGAAATTTTTCACCAAAAATAACCCCACCCATACTCCTTAACAGTGGCCGGCCACATCAAAGGACAAGTGGGGAAAAAGAATTCTTTTAATGAAGAGGTCACAATCACAATAAACCCCCTCCACAAAATGTTATTTGCAAACTGCAAATAACACCCTCCAACGAAAAGTCCGGCCGTGAAGGAACAATGAAAAAAACCGGTCGTAACGGAATGCAAACTGGCAACCCCAGAAAACTGGTCCCATAATAAATTACAGGAAAACCCCGATACTGTGCATACACACCCGCATTTGTATTCCGACCGAAATACAAATGCAAAGAGACAAAACTACACTATCAAATACTAAGATCCGGCTTAAGCCAAAGCCGGCTAGTAAAAACCGTCCGATCACGATCCGTGCAATACCGCACGTATCTGATCGAACCCTGCCATATCTCCATACGGCCTCTACAGCGTTTCGCCCGAAACCTGAGTAACTGAGTGTGGTGGACTCTAAAGACTCGTCAATACTATGACTGTGGATTTAACCACTAGCACGTCAGAGGTATAAGCCAATACGTAACGGGCCACCAGCTATTGACTAAAAAGGACGTCGATGAGCGAACTCATCCTAACACCCTACTGAGCCTGTCAGTGACAATATCCGTACAGTCCGGTCCGTTCGTCTATGAGCATCGCATGGCGGGCCTACGGGGTTGGTAAAAGTCAGACCCCCAAAAGCGGTACAAGTCGTGTCGGAGTGTAGCCCAGAACACCCTGAGATACTACTGGAATACCTACCAGTAAATCTCCTGCCTTGGCCAAGGACTTCGTGTAATGGCTCTCCTAGACACAGCGCGACCTCACCCCCAATACCGAGAGAGACGAACCCCCGAAGATCCGCTCACTGCCTCCATGTGGCTCGGGACTGTACCCAACTAAAACCTGTTTGCACGACTCCTTTGAGCCGTGGTAGGGTAGTAATCAAAGTACAGTGGGAACTCACACGAGACAAATGACGATCCCTAGGTCGATGAACTAACCTGTACACATGTCACCTGGGAACTGCTATCTGACGTCAGGTATAAGACCAACTAGCATGTTCCCGGCGAGTCCTGTCCGGTGTACTCATAACCCAATGAGCACCTGTATACATCTTAGGTGATCCAACTGAAACCAGTGGCTTGTGAGACCGGCCACCGCCCCTCGTCGGGGTCTCGACTGTATACACTAGTCTACTCTGGAGAATCGATGCCCTGTCTCGAAACTCCCACGACTAGGGACCTTTTAAGGATGTGCTTATAGACTCCAGCTCTCACTTATATGATCGCCCTCATACTGCTGGCTGTCAAGCAAGAATCCTAGGGGCTCTATCAACGTGTAATAGTGACCTGTCAGGTCACCTAAAGCAGTACACGATGACAAAGGTAAACCAGATAGCATACTATCATTTCGAGTAAGACTGTCGTACCGGGATAGTCCTCCCTCAATCATTGCAATCACATGCCTGTGATCCAATAATTGACTCTGAGGGAACTATCTCCAACAATCTCCCACTTGCACTCAAGGCTAATTATTGCGATGTCGCATACTCACAGCCCGTGTGATACCGAACACCCAACTCCTCTACTAGTCAGTCTCACAAAGCCTGTTTGGAAGACTATTGCGTTCGAGGAATAGCCTCAATGAGTGTATCCGCCTTGAAGTTTCTTTCTATGTCTCTCTCTATATCTCAAGTTCGCGGAGAAAGCCATCTCCCGAAATGAGCAATACCTGTCTTAGAATGTCTGGATGTCTGATGGGACCGAGCTCATAAATGAACTCCAAATCCAAACTTCTTAGACTGTATCGTCAACTGAACTTAATCAGTATCCTGCGCCATGCCTCCCTCAGTATCTGCCTGGATCACCTGTCCAGAATACTGTCCCTCGTCAGAGGGAAAACTATAACTCTGACAACCTCCTTGTCGTCCATGTCACCTTGGAAGCCTGGAATGATAACTGTCTCCCAAGTGAGGCTGTCGTTATCATATCCCTAGAACATCCACTTATGTTCTAAAACTGCTTCCGACTGTTTCTCCAGGATTGGATCAATGTCAACTTATTGCATCTAGTGCAAGAACAACATCTGGTGTGGTACTTGACATCTCATGATTGACTCAATTGCCTAAGCAAGTGATCTGCCAATCATGCACATCCCTCTCTACTTTAGTCTATAAGACACCTTTAGAGAGGGTGACTCCATTACCTGCAGGTACACTACCATGCCAGGAGTCGTCCATTCTAAATACTCTTAGAATGCTGTCAAAGTACCCTGATTGGGAAACCACCCAAATCTAGATCTAAAACCATAGATCTAGTAACTAGTATGTCTGATATTGTGTCCAAGTGCCTTGTGGAGAAACCACTGTGTGACGACCAAAGTATAACCGATCGTAGTATAGGAATATCACTTCCTACTACCTTCTCAACAGATCCATCCCCTATTCTGATGACGTCAAACTTATGACTGTCACATCAGAAATAGATGATCTATCCCCGCTATATCTGCTTTAGTCTATAAATAGACATAAGCCTGATGTCCACCAATGCTTCCGCTGCTCCCACTGATTACGACAACCCTTTGGCAGAGTCATATAGACGTGCACTTCTAAAGCTAGTTTAGAACGACGCTATACTCATCCTCCCACCGGGTCTCGCAGCCTGGAACAACAGCAATGGCAAGTGTGGGTAAACAAGAACTTCCCTGTCACCGTCCTTGAGGCTACCGGAGTACCTCTCGGGTGCCTGAAGTTACCCACCGTATCTGCGGAGTGGCCAATGGAATGTCAGATCAGATTGAATCTTTAGGTTTCTTATCAAATCTTCAGTAATCATTTGCGGTTCTGGAATCACTTCCAGTTCTACCATACTCCAACTACTGTTTTTGAAAAAATCCATTTTTAATAAAACTGTGGCGAGTCTAGAACAATATTTCTATTGATCTGCCAGATGGTAGAAAATCAACCCTCGTCATAGCCTGGGTCAACCCACAAACAGCCATTACAGAAACGTGCCTTGAGTTATCCAGAGTCTGGTTTTAATCATAAGCCGGACAACTCCCCGTACCTTAACAATGTTAAGATATGAACTGTACTATATCCAATATAGAACCAGAGGCACTGATTTAATTGAACCAGATTCAAATCATGCAGCTATCTCCATTGCATGTCAACTAAATGGAGAGAGGCCGATCAGCGTTACTTAACTTAGGAATGCTTCCAATTATGAGTAACCTGAAAGAGAAGCAAGTTCTCCTTATCATTACTATTAACTGAATACCATACACAAGTATCTACATCTTCGATCACTTTGAAGAATCCCGATACTTGCTACACCTGGTTCTCTACTCTATTCAAATACCTATAACTCCTCAAAACTTAGACCCTGTGTTTCTACGAAACACATGTCTAAGAACTAGAGAAGTTAAAAGTAAACAGAATATAGTATGAGGACCAACCCCTCTGTCCTAATGGACACTGGACAACATACAATACTCTGTATAAGTCCGTCGAGTCTTATAACTCTTTCACTGTGTGTCATAGGTTGAAAACTGTACTTATGGTTAAGAAGAATTACACCGCTGTTCAATGCTCCTTACCTAACCATCCACTGATATATGTAAATGTCATCGACATAATATCAAAAGGTATATCTCACTCTATGAAAATAGACGTACAGATATGTCAATTTGAAATTGGTGCACAACAGCGGATATTCAAAACCAAATATTTGCCGACTGGCAAACAGCCCAGATGATCTCCTCAAATATCATCGATTACAACGAATCCCGATATAATGAGGATGATCACCCTATTCCCAATAACTTACTCCCACTCATCATCTGTAAAACCATACAGATGTGAGAATCAAACCTGGTAAATACATACCCTGGAGCAAGTGTCTAATCGGGAAATCAGTTTTCTTTTAACAGTACACAGTTGAACTGAAACATTGAAATGTTTCGATGGGGTATCCTGGTATTCCTAGTAATGCCTCTACCATTATCCAGATTCACAACTATAACCGTATAATTCTTTGCCACCTCTCCAAATCCCTTTATATGTCTTTAGTCATTACCTTCTGCACACCCCTTAGGCCAAATGGTTTTCTTCCTTCCCTACCGTTCGGCACCAGCCTATGGTTTGGAAGAAGACTATCCAATAAGCATAATGGGTGTACTGTCCTAGTCCTAGGAGCACTCGCAATGCGAGAGAAGGTGAAGATAAAAGACAACCGAATAAACCTTATTCCTATTTCTCCTGGACCAGAATCCATCCCCGAACTGGAACAAGTTCCTTTCGAGTTCGTATATAACCATACGATGGATTATCCAATATACTGTGGATCTTCGTAGTGATACGGAGTGTCCTGGAGAGATACAAAGGTGATTTAGGATTGGCGAAGAAATACTTGGTTTGGTCGTGAATATCAGTCGCAATTTACTTTGCCCTCTTACTAATCCCTTGCTTTGTCTTAATCTTAATACCTTCTGCACACCGTCTAGGCTAATTGGTTTTCTTCATTCCCTACCGGTCGGCACCAGCCTAAGGTTTGGAAGAAGACTATCCAATTTGCGTAATAGGTGTACTATCTCCTAAACTAAGGAGTACTCGTAACTTGAGAGAAGGCAAAAAGGAAAAGACAACTGAATAATCCTATCCTTTTTCTCCAGAACCGGAAACCATCCTCGAATTCCTTCGAGTTCGTATCTAACCATACGATGGCTTTGTCCAATGGAAGTGGACATTCGCAGTAATACGGGGTGTCCTGGAGAAAAGGGTAAAAGTAGGAGTGGCAATGAGGTCTGCAACTCTGACAATCCAAAATCCAGTGTTAAGAAGGTTCGGTCAACTTGGTCACTGAGTCATAGTCTAGGGTCGGGTCAATGGTCGCTGCCAGAGAGAGAGAGAAAAGAAACACTCAGCGTGCACTCTAACCTAGATCAGAATGGTTACCAATTTATCCAATCAGGAAACCTCCCACTGTACGTCAAATTCTCCTCCAAACCTGAAAGAAGAATTAGTCGGGGTCACCCGAGGAGTAAACCAACTCATCAGTGGGAATCAGGATCCAACTCTCATCGCATGATAACGTGACGTAATCCGCTCACGTCATCACACTCCAGAAGGTATGCGCATATCTGGCAAGTTTCAGTTCTTTTGAAACTCCCGATGTGATTTTTACCCCATGCTCTTATGACCTTGACTTTGGCCAACAAATCATAAGTCACATGTCAAGTTCTACCCGTCATTCTCCAGGTTGATTTGAATCCACCCGTACCTACCCTTGACTTTGGCCAACAAGGCAGTACGACTGTTCCAAACCAACGCATCTATCTATGCTGCATATGAATAACCAACAGCTACCAAACACTGTGCCTTGACTTTGGCCAACAAACACAGCTTGAATACTATTGACTATCCATATGAAACGACGGAGGGCTACGAATGGTTTCTGGCGAAAACCTTTAACGTAATGAACTTGATATCGTTGAAGGAACGGATAGCTTTTTAGAAAATATAGTGACGAAAACCTTTACTAAAGAGGTCACTCCCGGTGAAGGGATCTCGGCTCTTTCCCCGTAGAATGGGGTGCAGGATATTCCAAATGAACACCGCGATGCAAAGCAAAAGTAATCGGCTATAGTGAAGTTAGTGCCCTGACGCAAACTTCTTTCCAAGGGGTCACTCCCGGTGAAGGGATCTCGGCCCTTGCCTCGTCGACTGAGGAGCAGGATATTCCAAATGAATACCACGATGCAAAACAAAAGTGAACGTCCTTGCAATAACAGCTTTTTGAAAAGTGTTCCAACAACATCAGATTAGGTTTGTTTAACTTGCATTGATCCGAATCAACGCAGTCCCATCAATTGATCACACCACAAAGAACGAAAATATACTGACGTACGTATATGCCATCCGCATTCGCCACTGGGTCCCGTCATCACCCGTTAGGTTAGCTAACTAACGGCAGAGCGGGGACTGGACTAGCGCGGATGAAAAACATATACAACATCTACTAATATATATATCAATATATTATATTTCGCTCAAGGCGTGAATAAAAATGCAACATCACAGAAATGTACAGCATCACAGAATAATACAGATATCTGGGATCCCCGGGTTTCACAGAGCCACTGCTGAAACCCGACGTTCCCCTGGTCGTGTGGATAGCCTGTGCAATGAAATCCTAGACCCCTACGGGCGCGGCAAGTCACCCGCCAAAACCTGAAGCGAGGCAGCCCCCTTCAGCGCCGTGAATGGACCACCCAGCACTTCACAGAATCCGGTAACTTGGGCACCCCTCCTGGGTCAACCTGTACCCCCTACGAGTGCGGCGAATAGCCCGCCAATTCCAGACTGAAGCCCCCTCCGTCTCAATGCCCTGAGATGCGGGCTTGTTGCCCTCCAGAACCCGGCTATCCGTGCACCCCACCGCGGGGCAATCCTAGTACAGAAAGTAAAATATACATACAACGGGTATATCGACCGCAACCTGGTCGTGCCCCAAAAGAATAATACAAACAGGCAGTGACGGCAGTCCACATGTCGGACGCTCGCCCCGCAATATCAAATGTACATAATACAACAAAACTGTACTAGCATTGCATCCAGGCTATCCCCCACGACCGATCCGCAACATCACAGCAAAATCACAGAACATCAACGTGAAAGTCACGTTCGCAAATCCGTCTAACCGGGCTATAGCAGTTAGACCGGATTTACCGATCGAGTGACATTCACGGTCGCAGATATAATGTAAATACTGTGAAATAATGTGTTTAAAATATCCGATTGATCAAGAATTAACAAGTGGGCCCCCAAGCAATACTGTAGCACTCACAGAAATTCTGGGCCCAATTTTAATATTCCAAAACCCCTATTTTCAGCCCACCAGCCCATGGGAAAATTTTGACGCATTGATCCCTCAACACGGCGGCGGAACCGCGGCAACAAGAGGGGTTTTGCCGCGGTTCCGCGCTCTACCTGAGAGATCAATGTCTCGAATTTTCCCAGAACTCTTAGAACTTCTTGTACATCAGTTTTCTACAACCTGAAAAATTTTTAGAGCCAGAAAAAATTCGACAGAAAACTGATGTGAGTGAAAATGTAGATTTTGGAATTTTGGTCGATCGGAAATGCAAAACACATCAAACGAAGCTAGACGAAATTAATGGCGAGTCTCTGATACCACTGTAAGTGCACGGCGGCGTCCCGGCCGTCAATCCGACGGCCAAATGCGGAAACGGTGATAAACTTTAATTTTGCGAACTTAGCAAACCGGCACCACCGCGCACTAAACCCCGGATCGGGCCATTAAACTAGATCTAGCTAACAATAAGACGGGTTAGAGATATACCGAGTGATCCGAGTCCTCCGGTCTTCTCGTCGTTGTCCCGATCTCTCGCGGAAACTCCGGTCGTCGCCTCCTCGCCGGAAGGGCACCACATCGCCTGCATCTTTTACGGGCTCCCACCTCAATACCGAGGCAACTCGGGCGCGAAGTTGGCTGGCCGACGCGTCCAAGATTTGCTGTAGAATAGTGTAGAATAGTTGTCTCTTTGAGGTTTAAGAGGTTGCCATTTATGGAGGAATTTGTGGACAAGAATATTTCATGGATGCTTAAGGAAAAATGGAGCATCCATCAAAGATTGAGCTCGGCCAGCCCCTGTTTGTGCTCACTGGAAAAATGAAAATGAAGCACCTCTCTCTCTCTTGCTGTGAAAAGAAAAATGAGCCTCTTCAATTAATCTCATTGCCATCATAAATCAAATAAAGCAATCTATCCAAAAACAACAAAAACCAGTGCACTCATTTTTCCCTTAAAGAAATTAATCCCTCAAAACATCATAACCAAACTCCAGCACACACATATGGGGGGGTTTCCACTAATTAAGCAAGATGGAAATTTTTCACCAAAAATAACCCCACCCATACTCCTTAACAGTGGCCGGCCACATCAAAGGACAAGTGGGGAAAAAGAATTCTTTTAATGAAGAGGTCACAATCACAATAAACCCCCTCCACAAAATGTTATTTGCAAACTGCAAATAACACCCTCCAACGAAAAGTCCGGCCGTGAAGGAACAATGAAAAAAACCGGCCGGAACGGAATGCAAACTGGCAACCCCAGAAAACTGGTCCCATAATAAATTACAGGAAAACCCCGATACTGTGCATACACACCCGCATTTGTATTCCGACCGAAATACAAATGCAAAGAGACAAAACTACACTATCAAATACTAAGATCCGGCTTAAGCCAAAGCCGGCTAGTAAAAACCGTCCGATCACGATCCGTGCAATACCGCACGTATCTGATCGAACCCTGCCATATCTCCATACGGTCTCTACAGCGTTTCGCCCGAAACCTGAGTAACTGAGTGTGGTGGACTCTAAAGACTCGTCAATACTATGGCTGTGGATTTAACCACTAGCACGTCAGAGGTATAAGCCAATACGTAACGGGCCACCAGCTATTGACTAAAAGGGACGTCGATGAGCGAACTCATCCTGACACCCTACTGAGCCTGTCAGTGACAATATTCGTACAGTCCGGTCCGTTCGTCTATGAGCATCGCATGGCGGGCCTAGGGGGTTGGTAAAAGTCAGACCCCCAAAAGCGGTACAAGTCGTGTCGGAGTGTAGCCCAGAACACCCTGAGATACTACTGGAATACCTACCAGTAAATCTCCTGCCTTGGCCAAGGACTTCGTGTAATGGCTCTCCTAGACACAGCGCGACCTCACCCCCAATACCGGGAGAGACGAACCCCCGAAGATCCGCTCACTGCCTCCATGTGGCTCGGGACTGTACCCAACTAAAACCTGTTTGCACGACTCCTTTGAGCCGTGGTAGGGTAGTAATCAAAGTACAGTGGGAACTCACACGAGACAAATGATGATCCCCAGGTCGATGAACTAACCTGTACACATGTCACCTGGGAACTGCTATCTGACGTCAGGTATAAGACCAACTAGTATGTTCCCGGCGAGTCCTGTCCGGTGTACTCATAACCCAATGAGCACCTGTATACATCTTAGGTGATCCAACTGACACCAGTGGCTTGTGAGACCGGCTACTGCCCCTCGTCGGGGTCTCGACTGTATACACTAGTCTACTCTGGAGAATCGATGCCCTGTCTCGAAACTCCCACGACTAGGGACCTTTTAAGGATGTGCTTATAGACTCCAGCTCTCACTTATATGATCGCCCTCATACTGCTGGCTATCAAGCAAGAATCCTAGGGGCTCTATCAACGTGTAATAGTGACCTGTCAGGTCACCTAAAGCAGTACACGATGACAAAGGTAAACCAGATAGCATACTATCATTTCGAGTAAGACTGTCGTACCGGGATAGGTCCTCCCTCAATCATTGCAATCACATTCCTGTGATCCAATAATTGACTCTGAGGGCACTATCTCCAACAGAAGACCACCCAACTGTCCGACGATGCTATACGGCTACAAGTCATTCCTTTCACCTTGTGTCACCTAACTGAAAAGTGGCTGTATAGCACCGCATCGCATTCCATAAACAGTTAGGAAGAGTTTGTGAAAGCGTTTCTAAAAAATTCTACCCAAATCACAAGACCGCGAGAATACGAAATGAAATTAACCAATTTTCCCAGCATCCTGCCAAACCTTTTTGGAAGTGCTTTGACCGATACAAAGACCTTCTTGTTCAGTGCCCTCATCACGGTATTGAGAGATGACAACTTTGCCAGACCTTATACGAAGGACTGAACACAGCAACTAAGCAGTTATTGGAGACCATTTGTCAAGGCCACTTCCTATCCAAATCTGACGAGGAGGCTTGGCAATTTCTCGACGATCTCGCGGAGCAAACTCTTCAGTGGGAAAGCGCTAGACCGAACACTTCATCTACTTATTCCAGTCCATCTTGGGCAGGCGTTCATCAACTTGATCTCTCGATTTTAATGAAGGCCGAAATGGCTGCGATCACGCAAAAGCTAGAAGCAATTAAGAGCAAATTCTCATCGCCTTCTCCTATCCCTGCTCTTCCCCCTCCTACCATATGCGCTTGTTGTTTGGATCCATCACATTTAACCGAAGAGTGTCCTTACAACCCATCTGCTCAAGGACACGATCAAGTCAATGCTGCATTTCAACAAAGACAAAGAAATGATCCATACTCTTCAACTTACAATCCTGGTTGGAGGAACCACCCCAATTTCCCCTGGAATCAAAATCAGCAACAATTCCAAGGCAACAACAATTCCCAAAGGCCTCCTCCTCCTCAACAACAAGCACAGCCACAAACTCAGCATCAATATCAGCAGCCTTTCTAACCCCAACCTTACCAAAATCCACCGAACAATTTTTCACCCAACAACTCTTTTCCTCAAAACAATTTTGTTTCGACAAATAATGATAAGGTTTCCTCGCTAGAACGAAGTTTAGAGGCGTTTTTAAAACAATCAACTCAATCCTCCGCCAACATCCAGTCTTCCATTCAGTCTTTGGTGCAACATACTGCTGCACACGGGAAAAGCATTGTTCAGTTGATAAAACTGCACATTTGTTATTACATTTTTCCTACTATTTCCATATTTAAAAAGATCTTTATTATAATATATCATACATATGAGGGTTTATTTGTAAAAATACTATTTTCCATGTGTTGATATATTATAATTAGCATTTGGTAGGAAAATATATACAAATAATATCATTGACCAAATCTTAACTCTACTAAATATTATTTAAATTGTTGTGCAGAATTTGCAGGTCTAAAATCAAGGAAATCAAGTTGTTAAAGTAAACCTGCCTAATTAAGAAACCAAAACTTAGAAGTCAAGTCTGGCAGCAACTACGATAAGATTTCCGAATTCAAAAGATTCCAGAGAACTCCACGTGGCAAGTAGAGAGAAACCACAGAAAGAAAATCAATGGATCAGATTAAAAGGCCGCGGATCTGCGGCTATACCACCCTTTTGGCCGCAGATCCGCCGCATGATAGATGATTTAGAAGATGCAATTTTTTGGGGGTGAATCTTTACTGTTGGACTCCAAATTTGGAAGCAAGTTTTCTGGCTTTGGGACTATAAATAAAGACCGAGAGCCTCTTGGAAAAATTATCAAGCCGACGAGATCACGAACTCCAAGACAGCTCATGTATCCAGGCTGATCATCAACTGTTCGTCAACCTCTTTGGAAGAGATCGAGAAGCAAACTAGTATTTGTAATCATTTTCTAAGGATCAAAGTGTAATGAATATTGTTGATTAATAAAGGTAGTTCTTTTTCTTATTCTATTTCTTCGTAGTTTAATTATGCAATTTCTCTCCATCTCTTTTTCTCCCAACATGCGTAAGTAATTCTTCGCTTGTTAGGGTTCGTAGGATTAGGGTAGGCTAATGGATGATGAACATCTCTAAACTCTTTTTAAGTCCAATAAAGTTTATAAACTTTATCAAAAAAATCATTAATATCCTAATCGGGCGCGCTAACAATTCATTGTTAGTCCCGACCGCGATTAGAGATTAGATTAATGATTGTTTTGGTAAAGACTAGATATGAACGGAGTTCCGTGTCGAGATAAGGGTTAAAAGTGGGATTCCTTTTCCCTCCAGAAATCCTAATCTACATGCATCACCGTCGTTCTAGTTTAAATCTATTAAAGGATAAAAAGAGTAATTTTTAATTAATCATCCATAACTACTAAATCCTAATGAACCCTACAAGCCCTCTTCTTATATAAACTTACATCCGTAGTTGATCTAGATCTATATTTTGCATTCTTATTTAACGTAGATCTAGATCCCACAACCATTTTACAACATTCTTTATTCTCCCTCCTCCCTTTCTCAACACATCTAAAGTAAGAGTAAAAGATTCAACGTTTTCCAGAGGACGACCCGTACTCATCTCGGTCTAGCTACGCGCGACACCGTTATTGATTGCGGTTAACTACTACTAAACACACTCTTTCGAATCAATCAAATGGCGCCGTTGCCGGGGATACGTGCGTAATTTTTTATTCTTACTATTTGTGTTGAAATCTTAGATGATTCATATCATTATTAACACAAAACTGCAAATTGCATATTTAACGATTATTGTGTGAATTTTCCGAGGGGATCTGGAGTCACAGACTTGAGAAAACAGAGAGACAGAGACATTCTTAGAGATCCAGAGGAGTACAGGAGGCCATGTAGCAAATTTCATCAAGTGATCCATCCTTCTTGCGGCGGATCTGCGGCAGATAGCCCATATTCGCGGCGGAAGCGCGGCAGGTTTGGAGATCCAGGGCTTCAAACTTCTCTGGTAAGATTCTAACCTCTTTCTCTCTCCTCTGAAATCCAATAAAATCTCTTTTCTGCAGGATTCTTTGCAAAATAGCGCCGCTCAAAAATCTTTTTGCAAAGTTTTGTTTTGTGGTTTGTTTTTGCATATTTTAATACGGATTTTTAAGGGGCAAGACCAAAATCCAGATTAGGTGGGGATTTCATCACCTTTCCTAAGCCCCACAAATCACAAACCGAGCATCTGCATCAACCCTACATTAATTTAAAAAAATATCTAGACCAGACTCTAAGGACTGTCGTGCTCAATAAGGACAGAGAAAGGTCGTGGGTAATCTATCGCTTATCCGCATTACTTTTGTGGTGCCTAGGCAAGTGTGTCTAAGGCAAGTGGTTTACTTAATTAGGCCCGCTATTTTCGGTGATTCGTATAGCGGATACCTCCCACTTACCTGGCAATTACCTGGCCATAAGAGTAGTAAAGAGGTGGTAGAGGATTTATCCTGCGGTTTGTCCTTTGGAAGTCTAGGAGCGGTCTAGAGACTGACCTAGGTAACCATAGTTCTAGGGTTGTTTGTGCATTTTTGTGTGATTTGTCTAAATCCGTCATTTTTCAAAATAAACCAATTATTTTCTCTCATTTTTACCCTTCCCCCTTCTTCTCTTCTTATAATAGGTGACCTAAACAGAAGAACACTTGCCGAGCTTTGCTGTCCACAACCAGATATCTCTTGTTTTCGTAATCCCTTCGGTATACCGTCCGGCTCTTCTATGTCCTTAAGAGATCATATAGAACAAGCAGGAAGAAACAGTTGGCCACCTCAGTCTAGGTCTTATCAACCGTATCCTAATCCTATACCTGTTTCAGTTGATACCCAGAGTGAGGAAGCCCCTAGACGAATGTCCATTGCTGAGCACATAGCAAGGGCTAGAGGCCAAAGTTTCAACCCGGACCATTATCAACCATCACCTCCACTTTCCAAAGAAGAGTTTGATAGCCAACCGACCAACCCATATAAATATTCTTCTTATCACAATGTTGACCCTACTCCCACCCAATTTTCGCAACCATTCTATTCCTATCAATCCAATCCGACTTTTCCACCTTCTCTAGACAGTTCTTCTAATCAGTCATTTGGGAGTTTTAATTATCCACAGGAATTTCAATCTTATACTGAAACCCCTTATCAACCCAAGACTAGTCTGGAGCAGACATTAGAAAAATTTCTGGAATTGTCGAACCAAATTAGGAAGGAAACAACAGTGGATGCAAGCAAAGAATTTCAAACCTGCCCAAAAATTTTCAGTATATGATTCGGGCATAGGACAAAATAAGAATTTGGGTAGTAAGACAGAACTGTACACCCTTCCTAATCAAACCTCCTCATTCCAAACTGAAATCCACAACTCCAGTTTCATAGATTCATCAAGTACACAAAATAGAATGTCTGATAAGTTGTGTGACTTTGTAGTGTTTGATTTAACCGATTGTGAAGGGTCCATTTCAAGTGAAACCATACCCAACCCTTGTGATCTCTACACCTCCACTCTTGAACCAAAACTGATTGAAAACCATACTTTTGATGAGGTGTTTATGAATTTTAACCTTCACTTGAATGAGGTGATTGACGTTGGGGATATATTGATTGATGAACCCGAAATTTTGGATGATTTTGTCCCACCAATTCATCAAATCCTTTCACTTCCTTGTGGTCATCATCTTGAGCCTTTAATTCTTCCCGAACCCCAAATGTCTTGAAGTTGATGATAATGGTATACCCGAAGATCAGACCGAAATACAGCCTCCATCTTCCACATCTGGTTCAGCAACACTCGACACACCAATTTGTTTACCCATTTCACCTTCTACTTTCTCCGGTTCTTCTTCTGTTCCTATAAATTCAGTGAGTTTTGATGAATCACAATCCGTTAATTCAAATTTAATAATACCAGAAATTCAACTTGATTTGGATATTTTTGAAAATGAGGTAGATGAGTTTTTCGAGTCCTCTACCTCAATAATTTTTGAATCAAGTAGGATAAATTTTGGCACAAAACTCTTTGATAGCAAAATGTTCAATCACACCATTGATAAAAGTTTTGAAGAACTTTTTGCTGACGAACATGAATTTTTAAACAATACGGATTTTGTGATTGATCAATCTCCACCTATAGAGGTTGAACAGTCACCATTCCTTCTTCCTAATCATTCACATTCATCCTCATTCTTTCTTTTCTCTAATTTCAAACCCTTTCCAGACCACCTCTTATCCCTTCCCCATTTTTTCTTGACTCGATACAATACATTCTTCCACCAACCTATACGCTATACTGATAAAATGTTTGAATGGTTGGTGTTAACTTTTGGTTTTTGTAAAGTCTTACTTTGACCAAATGACTCACCCCCTCTTAAAATGCTTCGTATTGTCTAACTCATGTTTGAGGGGGGGGTATATTTTTGGCTCTTGAACATAACTTTTGTCCTCAAATTTGTGAGCCAAAAATAAGTTTGGGGGAGGATTTTCACTTTCATATATTCTTGCCCCCATTAATAATGTCCTCCCAAGCTTACAGGTTTTTATGATCCAGCAGATAGCAACAGTGTGGACACTGTTGAAAACAAGTTTGGGGGAGCTTTGTGCTTATTTACGCATCACTTTGCATCATATTTTGCATAAGCACAACATTTTCAAAAAAAAAATTTAAATTTTTTCTTTTATAACAAAAGAGTAGAAAGTGAAAAATTACATCCAAAAGATAGGAATAGTTTAAGAAAACCAAGAAAATTTGAAGATTTCTTAAACGAACTAGTAATTAGTAGTTATGAGCTGTTGTCCTAAGGGTTAGTAAGATGAAGGAAGTCACTAATCTGAGGATAAAAATAAGTCTGAAAAATAATTTCTATTCTGGAAGCCAAACATTTGAATATTGATACCCTACTATATGCACTTACACACGTCTTGAAACTCGGGATAGTAGAGCATACCTTGAAATGCTCTTGTCTAAAAGCCATAGTATGAAGGAAATAAAAAAATGAATAAAATATAAAAATGGTGAAAAGAAAAATGAACACTGGTTTTGTTATCGCCAAGGCATCAATAAAAAATATAGCAAGGGTGCTTCATCACCTAGTGCCTTAGACCAACTGGTTTGGGAGTCACTGCTAAGCCTTAGGTGGTGCAAGACGAGAAAAATACTATCACCTAATCAGCAGGCACATGAGTAATCGGTCGGTTAGTACCTCAAGAAGTATTAACGGTCGCATGAAAATGTGTGAGCAAATCTAAATATTCATCAAATTAAAAACTACTACGGCAGATGGACAAGAGTATGATAGCTTGAATTGAATTCTCCGAGTGTAGGGATGTTCTATTCACACACGTAGGGGTATATGATCGATGTTTGGATGAAAGGTAGGAACGAAAAATAAAGACGATGTTTTATTGAGGGATGATGTGATTTCTAACATTTTTTCATGACTATTAAGATAGGGCTCATGACATCTGAAAAGCTAGTGTAGTTGGAAACTCTAAATTTTCAAAGTATTTTCTTTTATGGTTCTTATCTTTATATGTAAATTTCACCATCTCTCTTTTGTTATAGGATTTTGTGGGTGTAATCCGCTGAAAACCCTCAGGAGACAACACTCCTCCTACTAGGGACACCTAGAGGTTTAACGGCTTGTTGCACGTGCTCAGTGCAATCGTGTTTGCTTACGAAAGTGTGCTTAGTTTTCTCCTTTCTTTTCCTTCTCTTGAATAAACTAGTTTGCTCGGGACGATCAAAGATAAGTTTGGGGGTATTTGTTCAGTTGATAAAACTGCACATTTGTTATTACATTTTTCCTACTATTTCCATATTTAAAAAGATCTTTATTATAATATATCATACATATGAGGGTTTATTTGTAAAAATACTATTTTCCATGTGTTGATATATTATAATTAGCATTTGGTAGGAAAATGTATGCAAATAATATCATTGACCAAATCTTAACTCTACTAAATTAGAGATTAGATTAATGATTGTTTTGGTAAAGGCTAGATATGAACGGAGTTCCGTGTCGAGATAAGGGTTAAGAGTGTGATTCCTTTTCCCTCCAGAAACCCTAATCTATATGCATCACCGTCGCTCTAGTTTTAAATCTATTAAGGATAAAAAGAATAATTTTTAATTAATCATCCATAACTATTAAATCCTAATGAACCCTACAAACCCTCTTCTTATATAAACTTACATCTGTAGTTGATCTAGATCTATATTTTGCATTCTTGTTTAACGTAAATCTAGATCCTACAACCATTTTACAACATTCTTTATTCTCCCTCCTCCCTTTCTCAACACATCTAAAGTAAGAGTAAAAGATTTAACGTTTCCCAGAGGACGACCCGTACTCATCTCGGTCTAGCTACGCGTGACACCGTTATTGATTGCGGTTAACTACTACTAAACACACTCTTTCGAATCAATCAAGCATCAAAACCATTGAAGCCTAGATTGCACAACTGAATGCGGCATTAAGCGAGAGAGGGAAGGGAAATGTTCTATCTCAACCACTTCCAAATCCTGGTCACCCACAGAATGCACATGTTGCTCTTGAACAACAAAACCATAATGTGAGTGCCGTGACTACGTTGAGATCTGGAACGATACTGCACAACAACGTTGGCACAGATGATGATACCCCAGCCGCCGCTTCTTCTTCTTCTTCTTTTTCGTCTTCTAAGCCTGTTCTCCATTCTTCAAATGGCTCTACTTCTTCTGCTATTTCGAACGGACCTACTTCTCACTCCACGAGAACACCAGTTCTTGGGTCCGTTCCTGCTCCACGATCTCCTCCACAAATATTGGACTCAACCAATTTTCAAAATGTTCCATTTCCAAACCGGTTGAGGTCCAATAAACAAAATCCACAAATGGAGAAGATTGTGGAGTTATTTAAACAGGTTAACATTAATATTCCTCTCTTGGATGCAATCCAAAAAGTCCCTTCCTACGCAAAAATATTGAAGGACTTGTGCACTAAGAAGAGGGAATCTCAGGTACCAAAGAAGGTTTTCTTAGCTAGTGCCGTGAGTGATGCTCTTACCCAAGCTTTACCTCAAAAATGAAAGGACCTTGGCTGTCCTACTATTTCAATAACTATTGGGGATAAGAACATCAACCACGCACTGTTGGATCTTGGTGCCAGTGTTAACCTATTTCCTTATTCGGTATATGAACAATTAGGTGTAGGAGAGCTGAAATCCATACATAATACTCTCCAAATGGCCGACCGATCTATCACCCACCCTAGGGGTGAGCTAGAGGATGTGTTAATAATGGTAGGGGACTTCATATTCCCCGTTTATTTTATTGTTCTTGATACACAACCTGTTGCTAACCCCCGAAATCAAATTCCGGTGATACTCGGTCGTTCATTCCTTACAACCTCGAATGCTGTGATCAATTGTTGCAATGGTTCGATGAACCTATCTTTTGGAAATATGACAATTGAACTCAACATTTTTAAGTTGCGGAATCAGCCCTCCAAACCTAATGCTCATATACTAGATGTTTGTTTGATCCAAGAGATCGTCCTTGAGGACTGTGAGTTCGAGAAATTTCTATTCGATCACAGCAATCTTGACTCCACTAGTGCGTTCCTCCTTGAATCTGATACTGCTCCCGATAGTGATTACGAGTGTTTCACTTTCTTGAACGATCTTGACTTGTCGCCACCCGAGCTTGAATCCTTTGAATTTTCGGATGAGTTAGCCGAACCATCAGACTTGGTCGCGTACACTCGTTTTGAGCCTTTGTTAGAATCCTTCGAGTTCGAGACATTTTTGCCGATTTTTCCTTCAATCGTTTCACCTCTAACGCTCGAACTCAAGCCGTTCCGTCTCACCTCAAGTATGCTTACTTAGGTGAGAACGAGACCCTACCTATCATCATCTCGGCTTCTCTAGCTTCAGAGCAAGAGAAAGCCCTTCTGACGGTCTTGCAGAGCAATTGGCAAGCTTTTGGCTGGACTATGGCGGACATCAAGGGGATTAATCCCTTGATCGTTGAACATCACATTCATATGACGGATGATGCCAAGCCAGCTAGGGATCCACAAAGACGACTTAATCCAGTCATGAAGGAGGCTGTGAAAAAAGAGATCGTAAAATGTCTAGATAGTAATATCATTTACCCTATCTCTGATAACCAGTGGGTTAGTCCGATTCATGTTGTCACCAAAAGTCGGGCATAACGGTCATCCCCAATCAGGAAAATGAGTTAATCCTTACTCGCACCTAAACTGGGTGGCGATTGTACATTGATTACAGAAAACTCAACACCGCGTCACGGAAAGACCACTTTCCGCTACCTTTTATTGACCAAATGCTTGAACGATCGGCTGGACACGAGTACTACTGCTTTCTGGATGGCTACTCCAGCTATAACCAGATTCCCATCGCTGAAAATGATCAGGACAAAACAACATTCACCTGTCCTTTCGGCACGTTTGCTTATCGTCGCATGCCCTTTGGGTTATGCAATGCACCCGCTACCTTTCAGCGGTGTATGATAGGAATTTTCTCAGACATGGTGGAAAAATTCTTGGAGATGTTCATGGATGATTTCTCCATTTTCGGCGATTCCTTTGATGAGTGTTTACAGCATCTCGACGCTGTCCTTACCAGGTGTAAGGATAAAAACCTAACTTTAATATGGGAAAAGTGCCACTTCATAGTGAGCGAAGGTATTGTCTTAGGACACATCATCTCGCAAAATGGCATTGAGGTGGATAAAGCTAAGATTAAGGTCATTTCCAATCTTCCTCCTCCCAAATGCGTCCGAGACATCCGAGGTTTTCTTGGCCACGCCGGTTTCTATAGACGGTTTATCAAGGATTTTAGCAAAATAGCTAGATCCTTAACTCTTCTGTTGGCCAAGGACACTACATTTTGTTAGTTATATGTATGCCCTAGAGGCCATTACTGTACATTGGATGTATATTGTAGTGGATGCTGGGACATATATAGGGAGAACTTTCTTGCTCGACATGATAGTATGCTATCTGGTTGCTCTTTACCTTAACGTGTATACTGATTGTCTCTCTATTACATGTTGGTAAAGCCCTTAGGATGTGTACTTGACTACCTGGACTATGATGCGGATCATACTAGTGGGGACATGGTAGTCCATAAGTACATCCTTCAAAGTCCCTAGTCGTGGGTGTATCGAGACGGGGCATCGATATACCAGAGTAGACTAGCGTATACCTTCTCGACCCATACAGATGGGCGATGGATGATCCTATATCCATCGGTGTTTGACATCTGAGATGATATACGGGTGCTCAGTAGAGACTGGGTACACTGGACGGACTCGCCGAGAACTCCCAGATGGTATTATACCTCACGTCAGATGGCAGTTCTCTGGTGACACTGGTACAGAGTAGTCTGTTGACCCGAGATCGTCATAGAGTCTTGTGTGGTTCCCACTGTGCTTTGATTTCCATCTTACCACGTCCAAGAGGGCGTGCAAAACGGTGGTTTTTGGGTACAGTCCCGAGTCACATGGAGGCAATGAGCGATAGGAGGGGATTCGTCTCTCCCGGTATAGGGAGTTGATGTTGCGCTGTGTTCGATTGGCTATAACAGGAAATCCCTGGCCAGGGTTGCTGAGATTTACTCGTAAGTGTTACCAGTAGTTTCTCGAATTGTTATAGACCTCATATCGACACGACTTATCGAGCTATTGGGGTGTGACGTTTACCACCCCTAGGCGAGATATGCGACATATCAGACGATCAGACTGGACTGTACGGTAGTGTTACTGGTTGGATTCACTGGAGTGTGAGCGGGCTTGCTCGTCGATCTTCAGATCGCTCAATACCCGGGTGGCCGTTACGTTTAGCAGACCGCTTGCGGCTTGTGGGTGTTTGATATGATCATCACCTGCTGCCGGCGTATTGACGAGTCTTTAGAGTCCTACACAGAGGTTTCCTGGCTCAAGCGAAACGAAATAGGAGCGCATATGAGATATGTGCGGGACCGAGAATAATACGAGTATGTGATACTGTATTCGATTCTCGCGATGTGACATTGATCGGTTATATGCGATATAGCCGGGTTATCGGATCAAGTGTTGATTCGATGAGATGTTACTAATGATACCAGTCGGTTATGTGTATCATGACCGGATCGTTAAATCAAGTGTTGATTTAATGATTTAATGCATAATTATATATTTGATATATTACTTTGCATTAACTAGTATCGGTTCACTTTAAATGGATTTTCTCGCTCGGTTGTGCGCATTGCATATGCGATATGATTTTGTGCACTTGTTTGTATCATATTTGATGATACATGCAAATTAGGATTTGTGTAAAGAATTAAACCTTGGTTAAAGAAATGGTTAGGGTTTTTATTTGATTATTCATTTATTCATTTGTTTTTATTTTTGGAAAATAAATTGCATAAAATAGAATGGTGGCTTTCTTTTGTCTTCTTTCATGAAGCTTCATGAACTTTTGACTTAGTCACCATTTTGTCTCATGCTTAACCCTAACCAATTCAATTAACTCAAGTTAATTCTCTACACCTAATCATGGTGAGAATTATGATAAGAATGGAATTTTATTTATTCTTTAATACTTATCATCTTCTTCCTCTTCTTCTTCTTCATGAAGATACCTTCCTCCATCAATGGTGATTGATGCAAATGAGTGAGAAATCCAATTCTAAAGTCTACCCACTTCCTATTTTCTCATCCTCTACCTCTTGCCAAGTAGTAGAGTGTGTTTCCTTCACAAGTTTTCATGGCTTGGTGAAGGTGGAGCTTGATTTAGCGATGCCTCGACGTAGATCATCTTCGGCATGGACATCGACGACCTAGCTCGCCTATTCTCCGATGAAGCCGACGCTAGAGCCCGGATTCATTTTGGATAGCAAAGGACTTCGTTGCGGAGCTATGGAGGTGGAGCACCGGATCTACAAAGGTTGTATTTCCGATAACCCATTAGTTAAGTTGTTAACTAGATTGTTTTTCGCCTAGATTTCTAGCAAACGATCCGTAGTCGGGTTTCTCGGCAACTAGAATTTTTGAAATTGGCATGGTTGATGCCTTGTGAGACCTCATTAGGGTGCCTAGGAACCCTACAGTGGTATCAGAGCCTAGCTAGAGCCTTAGGCGAAGTCTAGACGCAATTTGAAGTCCGAACGAACCCGAAACCCAAAACCAAAATAGCTCTCTGTCCTTTTTCTAAAATCTGGGTTTTTTCAAAATTAAAAATATGCAGAAAACTCAGCAGGGAATTATAAGAATTACGGTGCAATTTTTTTCCATGAACAGTACAAACCGCGGCGGAAGCGCGGCGGAAGCCTGGCTTCTGCGGCGGTTCCGCCGCACTTTGATGACGTCATCCTCAATTGATTGCACAGTAACTTCTATTATATTATGCTGGAGTTTCTGGGTATTTTTAAAATTTATTCAAGAGTTGAATTTTCTGGAGTTGTTTTGGGGATTCGGTGTTTCGATCGGGGTATCAAATTTTGTCTATTTGGCTTTCCGGATAAATTTTAGAATATGTTAAAAAGTTCGACCGGATATAAATACCCAATTTTCCCCCTGTCGGGAAATTTCCAAGTGTTGGATTTTTCCGTAGTTTAACGACGTTCTAAGTAGTGCAAGTAACGCGATGGTCCCTCTAGAAGACAACAAACCTTAACTCGATTATGTGACCGTCTTGAACTGCCCTTTGAACCTTCGGGTTTGGGGTAGTACGGCGTGCCACATGTGAGGCGTTGGCTTGACCCTTCTACGGCTGGACCGTTGGTACTGAGGCACGAACTGAATGTTGTTAGACTCATATTTCATGTGTTGATCTGTATCGGGAAAACTTGGGTGTTCGATTGTTCGATCGGAAAGTTTAACATTTTCTAATTATCTGGAATGGGATACAATAATTGGAATTCACAAGTTGTTATGAGATAACGGAATGAATATTATAAACGTAGCAGTTTAGTTTCACTTGATCGGTTGCCATGGAATTTTGATGTGATCAAAAGTCCGTCGCAATCACGTACCGTACGCGGATACTCGCCGGGTAAACTTAATAGACAGCCTCACTCCATAGCCCCGACCAAGTGACTGTAGGAGAACCCCGTCGCCGAAAGCATCCATCCGGGTGCTCGCGGTAGCGGTGTTCCGCCTTGGTGCACTTCGTCGACGGTATCGGGGGTGCAGCCGCCTACTGAAGTTTGCGACGAGTATTCGATCAGGATGTCGGGAATCTTGTTGAATTGCCCGACTTGATATTGAAAAGAGTTTTCGATTTTGAGACTAAAATGCGGGGTTTATAATTGTTAGGCATGCGATGTCTAAGTAATTCATTTGGTCAGGCATGTGATGTCTGAGGTGGTTGCGGATTCCAACCGTTGTAGTTTTACACTTTCTTTTTTGTGACCGTACGTGTAATATGTGATATCGCCGGTTTCGTTGCTATATGTCAACGACAATTGGGATGCGCATATTTACTTACGTTGATGACATGTGATGTTATGTGTTGCTGGATATGTTATATTGGATCGTCGTGTTTGAATAGCCGGGGGTTTTTATGTGAGATGAGTGTTTTTCATTTTCATTCATGTAAAAACTTGTATGTAATATTCTTTTATTGGGGCACTTCCAGGTTGCGGAAGTTGTCACCCTTTGTATATTATTTACTTTTCTGCACTAGGATAGACCCAAGGAGGAGGGCACAAGTAACCAGGTTCTGGAGTCCAGTGGGAGACCAACTCGAGGAGTCGAGTCCGGGTCTCCTAACTCTAGAATTGGTAGGGTTGCTTGCCGCTCTCGTAGGGGTCTAGGGGTGTGGGTTTGGCTATTCATCACGACCGTGGAATCCGTGTTTTATACTGGCTCGTATTCAAAACACGGACGTCCTAGTATATCCAATATTTCATATGTTTCTTCTGCTGCGATATCTGTGATGTGATCATGTGATGTTCTGTGATGGATACTTTATATAGTATATATGCTATATTATATAGGCGTTACTTATGTTTTACACCCGTGCTAGCCCTGCCCCGCTCTGTCGTTAGTTACCTAACCTAACGGTGCACGAGGGGACATCGAGGCGAATGCGGATGGCATAAGTGTACGTCGTATTTATCTGTGATGTTTAGGTGGACCTTAATGATGGGATATTCATTAATGAGATTAATGAAAGAAAATAAACCTAATTGATGTTGTGGAATCGAATTTCTAAATAAAACAGGTAGCTACAGTTCTTGCTTTGCATCGCGGTGTTCATTATAGAACATCCTGCACCTTATTCGATGAGGAAAGGACCGAGATCCCTTCACCGGGAGTGACTCCTTTAGCAATAACTGGCAGATGCTACAACCCTCGGTTTGTCATTTGATTGCTTCTATAGTTTCTGCTTTGCACAGTGATATATATGATATATCCCGCACCTCATTCGACGAGGAAAGGGCCGACGATCCCTTCACCGGGAGTGACCCCTTTAGCAAAACTAGAAAAGCTTCAAAAACATTCCATTTAAAAACCATTTGATTCCGCAACGAGATCAAGTTCAAAGCGTTAAAGGTTTTCATAAAAACCATTCGCAACCCTCCGTCATTTTAGGAAGTAGAGTACTTAGTATTCGTGCTACGTTTGTCGACCATAGCCGAGGCGTAGTGTGCGGTAGCTAAGTGATGTCTTCCTACACAGCATATGATGCGATTAGTTAGGACAGTCATGTGGCTTTGTTGACCTTAGCCAAGGGTCATGTGGGTGGGTCTAATTAATCACGAAATGACGGGTAGAACTTGACTAGTACCTATGATTTGTTGATCTTAGCCAAGGTCATAGGTGCTAGAGGTAAAAACCATTATCGGGAGTTTCAAGTGTTGAAATTTGCAATGAGATTGCATACCTTCTATGTGATAGTTGGATCCCGATACCCGCTGCGAGTAAGAGTTACTCCTGGGAGAGTTTTATACATTACAATTAGCCAATCAAGTAGGTGTCTAGAAAGGTGTCAATGGGGTTACGCCTCTGGGAAAACGAGGTTTACATTAATTAGGTTCGTGCGAAAGCACGGGGGACCTCCCTCAAAGTACCGACACTGGCCTGGCTGAAAGATTGGCGAACTTGTAGTGTGTAATTAATCCCGGCTAGTCTTTCCTTTTAGGGTTTGAAGGAAGATTTGATAAAAAGCAGTGGGAGCCATCCTGATTAGATAAAATAATAACCAATCTATTCTTGCTAGAGCGCACGCTGAGTGTTTTCTTCTCTCTCTCTCCTGGTAGCGACCATATCACGCCTTAATCAAGATAATAATACGGAAAATTGACCGAACCCGCTTGTTATACTGAGCTGGGGAACGTTGGTCCCGCTCTAACTTATAAATGTTATAAGACAGAGCAGGAAATTGGGGAATACCAGATTTCCCGTGCCGCCCAAACGAAGAGAGTGCATGCTGATGCATCATCTTCGGGTGTGTTCGTTACAAAGAACTGTTTCTCTGTATCCTCTACGTCCTGGGTATGTGATACCAGATCAGGATCCCAGATATGTAATCTGTTACATAGGGCTGCAGAAAGGTAGAGAACTGAGAACGGGTGATAAGTTTCATGAGGCAGAAAACGGGGCAAGAGTTGCAGCCAAGTCTGTTGGTCACTGTCACCCTGTATTACAAATACATTGATTCTGAACGAATGTTATTAGATACCGAACCTGATATACAAAATCATATCAGTCTCTTTATTAGTAATGAAATGATAAAATTTTGTATTGTTGGATAATGTTTTGAACATTTCCTATATCAAAAGTTGGTCGGTTCAGGCACGTTATCTAAAAGCATTAATGTTCTAAATCAAACCACAGTTCTTAGTATACGGAACACACACAAGAGGAAGAGTTCAGAAATGAACGAATCCTTCTTGAGGCATTGTAGACTGGGTCAGATCAATGTGACCCGACTAGCTAGAGTTACATAAAGATGCATATTTAAATTAGTTTGAATTTACATCTTGTGAAACTCGCCAGTCATGTCACAAAGATAAAATGACCATAGCTCCGTTTATTGGAAACAGAGAAAGAGTTGGTGAACTCTTGGGATGATACATGTTGATGTATGTAGGTCCCCTGTCTACACATGCCAGGACTGGTTCTTTATACTTCATTACGTTCTCTGATAATCTCTCAAGATTCAGACATATGTTCCTGTTGAAACACAAGTCTGAACCTCTTGAGATATTCACAGAATATAAGTTAGAAGTAGAGAACCAATACGTGTATAAGTATTATGTCCTATGATGAGATCAAGGAGGAGAATACTTGAGCACGGAAATCCTGGACTATTCTAAAGGAGAATGAGATTCTCTCTCAGCATTACTCCTCCGTATACACCATAGCACGATGGTATATCGGGGCGGAGCAGATAAACCCTATTTGATATGATGTGCTCTATGATGAGTAATACTGAGTTACCTTTTTCCTTTTGGGAGTTATGCGCTTGAGAAGCTGCATACCCATTGAATTACGTTCGAATCAAATCAGTTGCCTACCACTTCATATGTGATATGATAAGGGAAGAGCCCATATCTTAAGTTGGTTAAGATTTGGGGTTGTCCGAGCTATGTCTAAAAGTATAATCCGGACAAGCTCGAGGCAAGGTCTGTAGAACTGGAAAGGTTCCAGCTATACAAACTACAGCACATGATTTGATAGAACCAAAGGATTCAGTAGATTCCAGCGAACCTCAGCCTCTCCGCCGATCTAATAGGGTTCCTCACCCACCGGAGAGATACTTCGGTTTCTCTGTGACAGTGGGAGCGAGGATTACATCATGAGATGATGACCCAACTAGTTTCGAGCTGGCCATCAGGAGTGAGACTCTGTGAGAATGGCTGGATGTTTATCGATCTGAGATGGAATCCTTATACACCAACAAAGTATGGACTTTAGTTGCTATATCTGAAGGGTTAAATCCCCATCAGGAGCAAGTATATCTTGAGAAGATTACTTGGTGTACATGGAAAAGTTGAGACTTTCAAAGCTAGACTTGTTAAAGGTTTTCGTCATCGACCAGGCGTGGATAATGATGAAACCTTTTCCAGTAGCTATGCTTAAGTCCATCCAGATCCTACTTGTCACGGCTACATACCATGACTACGATATCTGGTGGTTGGGTGTCATGACTGCTTTTCTAAATGATGTTTTAGAAGAGTGCGTCTATAAGTACACAGCCAGAGGGCTTCGTAGACAGTGGGAGCAGCGGAAACGTGTGCAAGATGCTTTATAGGATTAAAGCAGGCATCGCGGAGTTGGAACGTCTGTTTTGATGAAGTAGTCAAAGAGTTTGACATTATAAAAATGGTAGATGAACCATGTATAAACAAAAAGGTAGTAGGGAGTATGGTGGTGATCCTCGTAGAGTACGTGGATGACATACTCTTGATGGGGAAAGAGTTTCCTATGCTACGCTCGGTCAATCTCCGTTTATCACAATAATTCTCCATATAGGATCAAAGTGATACCTCCTAAATCCTGGGTTTTTAGATCTATGAGATAGATCTAATTGGATGTTAGGACTCTCACTAGTTGTAGTGAGACGGTATCAACCGATCCTGGGGAGAATCACTGGAAGTGTTCCAGGGTGATAAAGACGACTGAATGTCAGTCACAGGCATTGTCTTTACCCTCAATGGAGGGAAGGTATGTTGGAAGAGTTCCAAGCTAGATACCGTGACATACTAGACGATAAAGTCTAGATACATCGCTACTTAATATGCTACCAAAGAGGCTGTTTGGGTGTATATTGGTTCATGAGATGAACTATGTTCCTCCCATTGTGTGACAATGGAGTTGTGGCTTATGCCAAGGAACACCGGTCCCATCAGTGATCCAGACATATTCTAAGGCAGTATCACTTGATCATGGAGATGGTTGATCTCCACGGAGATCGAGGTTAGGAGAGTAGACTCAGAGGACAACACGGCGGATCCACTCACGAAGGCCTGTTCCCAGAGAGAGACTTTTATGGGATGGTTGAGTATGAGATACTGCAACCACTGCTACAGATGGCCCTAGTGCAAGTGGGAGATTGTTAGTTATATGTATGCCCTAGAGGCCATTACTGTACATAGGATGTATAATGTAGTGGATGCTGGGACATATATAGGGAGGACTTTCTTGCTCGACATGATAGTATGCTATCTGGTTGAACTTTACCTTAACGTGTATACTGATTGTCTCTCTATTACATGTTGGTAAAGCCCTTAGGATGTGTACTTGACTACCTGGACTATGATGCGGATCATACTAGTGGGGACATGGTAGTCCATAAGTACATCTTTCAAAGTCCCTAGTCGTGGGTGTATCGAGACGGGGCATCGATATACCAGAGTAGACTAGCGTATACCTTCTCGACCCATACAGATGGGCGATGGATGATCCCATATCCATCGGTGTTTGACATCTGAGATGATATACGGGTGCTCAGTAGAGACTGGGTACACTGGAAGGACTCGCCGAGAACTCCCAGATGGTATTATACCTCACGTCAGATGGCAGTTCTCTGGTGACACTGGTACAGAGTAGTCTGTTGACCCTAGATCGTCATAGAGTCTTGTGTGGTTCCCACCGTGCTTTGATTTCCATCTTACCACGTCCAAGAGGGCGTTCAAAACGGTGGTTTTTGGGTACAGTCCCGAGTCACATGGAGTCAATGAGCGATAGGAGGGGATTTGTCTCTCCCGGTATAGGGAGTTGATGTTGCGCTGTGTTCGATTGGCTATAACAGGAAATCCCTGGCCAGGGTTGCTGAGATTTACTGGTAAGTGTTACCAGTAGTTTCTCGAATTGTTATAGACCTCATATCGATACGACTTATCGAGCTATTGGGGTCTGACGTTTACCACCCCTAGGCGAGATATGCGACATATCAGACGATCAGACCGGACTGTACGGTAGTGTTACTGGTTGGATTCACTGGAGTGTGAGCGGGCTTGCTCGTCGATCTTCAGATCGCTCAATACCCGGGTGGCCGTTATGTTTAGCAGACCGCTTGCGGCTTGTGGGTGTTTGATATGATCATCACCTGCTGCCGGCGTATTGACGAGTCTTTAGAGTCCTACACAGAGGTTTCCTGGCTCAAGCGAAACGAAATAGGAGCGCATATGAGATATGTGCGGGACCGAGAATAATACGAGTATGTGATACTGTATTCGATTCTCGTGATGTGACATGGATCGGTTATATGCGATATAGCCGGGTTATCGGATCAAGTGTTGATTCGATAAGATGTTACTAATGATACCAGTCGGTTATATGCGTCATGACCGGATCGTTAAATCAAGTGTTGATTTAATGATTTAATGCATAATTATATATTTGATATATTACTTTGCATTAACTAGTATCGGTTCACTTTAAATGGATTTTCTCGCTCGGTTGTGCACATTGCATATGCGATATGATTTTGTGCACTTGTTTGTATGATATTTGATGATACATGCAAATTAGGATTTGTGTAAAGAATTAAACCTTGGTTAAAGAAATGGTTAGGGTTTTTATTTGATTATTCATTTATTCATTTGTTTTTATTTTTGGAAAATAAATTGCATAAAATAGAATGGTGGCTTTCTTTTGTCTTCTTTCATGAAGCTTCATGAACTTTTGACTTAGTCACCATTTTGTCTCATGCTTAACCCTAACCAATTCAATTAACTCAAGTTAATTCTCTACACCTAACCATGGTGAGAATTATGATAAGAATGGAATTTTATTTATTCTTTAATACTTATCATCTTCTTCCTCTTCTTCTTCTTCATGAAGATACCTTCCTCCATCAATGGTGATTGATGCAAATGAGTGAGAAATCCAATTCTAAAGTCTACCCACTTCCTATTTTCTCATCCTCTACCTCTTGCCAAGTAGTAGAGTGTGTTTCCTTCACAAGTTTTCATGGCTTGGTGAAGGTGGAGCTTGATTTAGCGATGCCTCGACGTAGATCATCTTCGGCATGGACATCGACGACCTAGCTCGCCTATTCTCCGATGAAGCCGACGCTAGAGCCCGGATTCATTTTGGATAGCAAAGGACTTTGTTGCGGAGCTATGGAGGTGGAGCACCGGATCTACAAAGGTTGTATTTCCGATAACCCATTAGTTAAGTTGTTAACTAGATTGTTTTTCGCCTAGATTTCTAGCAAACGATCCGTAGTCGGGTTTCTCGGCACCTAGAATTTTTGAAATTGGCATGGTTGATGCCTTGTGAGACCTCATTAGGGTGCCTAGGAACCCTACACATTTGATTTCAACTCGAGCTGTGTGACCGCATTTGAATCACTTAAAAGCTCACTCACTTCTGCTCCCATAATTTCTTCTCCTGACTGGACGTATCCATTTGAGATTATGTGCGATGCATCCAACTTCGCCATTGGTGCTGTCCTAGGGCAGCACATTGACAAGATGTCGCATGTAATCTATTATGCTAGCCGAACCCTGAACGATGCCCAACTAAATTACACAACAACCGAGAAGGAATTCTTGGCTGTTGTGTTTGCATTAGAAAAGTTCAGGCCTTACTTGATCGGCTCTCCAGTCATCGTATACACGGACCATTAAGCTCTTCGCCATCTTTTTGCAAAGAAGGACGCAAAATCTCGGCTGATACATTGGATCCTCTTACTTCAAGAGTTTGTCCTTGTCACCAAAGACAAAAGAGGATGTGAAAATGTAGTGGCCGACCATCTTTCATGACTTCCTACTTCGCCGACGCTTTCACTTCCAATAAACGATGTTTTCCGGATGAACAGCTCTTGGCAGTATCATGCGAACCTTGGTTTGCAGATATTGTGAACTATTTGACCACATGACTACTACCGAATGAATGGTCAAATCAGGACAGACTCCGATTCTTATCCCAAGTAAAGCACTTTTATTGGGACGAACCATATTTGTTCAAATACTGTCCCGACCAAATTATTCGTCGGTGTGTGCCTAACAATGAATTCAAGAGTGTGCTGTCATTTTGCCATGATCAAGCATGTGGCGGGCATTTTGGCCCCAGAAAGACAGCCGAGAAGATCTTGCATGTGGCTTCTACTGGCCACAACTCTTTAAAGACGCACATGATAACTGCAAGACGTGCTCCCGGTGCCAACACTTGGGCCGGATATCCAAGTGAAACGAGATGCCGCTCCAACCAATCTTGGTTGTAGAGATTTTTGATGTTTGGGGGATTGATTTTATAGGGCCGTTTCCCAGTTCTTATGGAAACTTGTATATTCTTCTCGTTGTTGATTATGTCTCTAAGTGGGTCGAGGCTGTGCCCAGCCGGACTAACGACAACAAGGTTGTTGTTAGATTCCTTAAGGAAAACATTTTCTCCCAGTTTGGACACCCCGTGCAATCATTAGTGACAATGGAACACATTTCTGTAATAGGACTTTCGAAGCCTTAATGCAGAAATACTCCATTAATCATAAGCTATCGAAGCCCTATCACCCCCAAACATATGGGCAAGCCAACCTTTCAAATCGGCAAATCAAAAAGATTTTGGAGAAAACGGTTTCCAAAAACCGTAAGGATTGGTCTTTAAAACTTACTGATGCCCTTTGGCTATTTCGAACTGCTTATAAGACCGATCTTGGCATGTCTCCTTATCGGTTTGTTTACGGAAAGGCTTGCCACCTTCTAGTGAAAATAGAGCATCGTGCATTTTGGGCGATAAAGGAGCTGAATCTATCTCTCGAAGATGCGGGCAGCCATCGAAAGCTGCAGTTTAATGAATTGAACTTGCTTCGGGATGAAGCTTACGAAAATGCGGTTGTCGTAAAAAACCGAACTGAGGTGTTTCACGATAAACACCTTACGCGAAAAACTTTAACACCTGGTCAACAGGTGCTTCTTTACGACACCCGGTTACATTTCCACCCCGGGAAGCTCAGATCTCGCTGGAAAGGACCATATTTTGTGCGGACTGTATATCCACATGGTGCGGTCGATTTAGAAAATCCTGAGGACGGTTCACTCTTCAAAGTGAACGGACATAGGTTAAAACCGTTCCTCACCGCTAACCCTTCGGAGGAGCTCCTGATGTTGCAGGAGCCGATTACAGCAAATAATCTTCCTCCGCCTACCCCCAAATTTCGGTTATCCAGCCATAAACAGTGGAAACACTATTTCAAATAAGTTTTGGGGTATGTCACACTTGTAATTATATAAAAAATATTAAAAAATAAAAAATTTCAAATTTTCGGTGGTATTTTTGTAAATATTCAGTTCTATTAAATGAATAAATAAATAATACAATTTTTTCTTTACAAAATAAATTCCTCTTTTTAAGGGGTCCTTTTTGCAAATAACCAATAACCCTTATAAAAACAACCCCACTCCTCTCTGCATTTCCCGAACCCTAATTTAATCCCTCAGAAAAACCCCTAGCCACCGCAGCAGAAATTGCAGCAGATCGCTTCCAGAGAGCTGCGCATCCGCCGCTGAACTCCTCTTCTGGCCGTGCAACCGCCGCGCTTTAGCCACGTCGCCCTCTTAAACTTTCAGAGGAGGTTTGCATCTCTCTGATATTCTCTGTAAAATTTTTATTTTTCTGCACTTCACTGTTATGGCACCCACACTTCAATTTGAAAGGGATTTTCCCAGTTTTTTGCACACAATGTCTATGGTAGCTATTTTGGCAATGAGATCCGAAGGCGCGGATGGAACTTTCTCTTATTTAACCATCCGAATTCCTTCGCGCTTCCAGATCTTGTCACCCGTTTTTATGAATGCATGGAGGAGGGTTGTCTTGCACAACACGGATATATTAGATTAATGTGGGGAGATAGGGAAATTATAATTGATAGGGACTTCAGTCACGAGGTCACCTTAATTTCACCAACCCCTCCGATTTGAGGACTACCTACCCTTAATGGGAAACGATTGTTCTAGGGAGCCACGAAAGGGTATTCAGGCTCGCACGCTTTTCGCGAACGTGTTAACTGTGTGCCGTTGGGCACAAAATAATATTTTGGGTAGTTCGCACAACGCGGCATTTTTCACACCATCCCTCCATATAGTGCACACATTGATGACACGAAACCCTAGTTTTGACATGTGCACTGTTTTTCTTCACTCGATTGGCGCCGGGAAACGGGTGGCCAATTATCCTTGTCCTATGTTGGTGACACAACTGTGTCGCAATTTCCTCCCTGTTGAGGAATTTGAATTTTATATGCATAGTGGGATTCCAATTCGACCCCTTCTTTAGGGCGTCTCTACGTCCACATACGATTACATGATGTATGGTCGCGCACCGAGCCGGCCGAGGACGTAATGGCGAAGACCCCTAGCTCGAGCTCCACAGCGAGCGACGAAGAACTTACCCCCGCTGTGCAAGCGCGCTTGATGCGACAAACCAATAAGGGGGTAGAACGATTGATAGGGATGATGACCAACTTGGATCAACGAGTAACGGGTCTGGAACAGGGAATGACCACCCTACTGGCCAGAGAGGAACGATCCCGCTCACGATCGAGGGGACGGGGGGCTGATAGGGGTGAGGCTTGGACCAGTGAGGCCGCGTCAAGTAGACGTCGCAGGGAGCAGTGAGGACACTGCTATTAATAAGTTTGGGGGTGAGGGTATTGTAAATAGTTATCTTTGAATTGTATCTGCATATTTTTATTTTTTGTACATATTTGTTTTTTTTCTTTGCATATTTAATTCCGCATTGCATCTTAATAAAAAAAATATAAAAATAAAATAAAATAAAAAATTAAAATAAAATAAATAAAAATTGAAAAATTATAAAATTTATAAAAATTGAAAAGTTCAATTTAGGCCATATTTGACTTAAGTTCAACATGACGGTTGACTAGTTTGGAAAGATTAGATCCTAAACATAGTAAATTAAAAAGCCTAAAAATAACCTTTCTTAAAGTTTAACTGTAGAAAATATACGTCCTTGTAATTTATTTAGAAATATGTAAATTTTGAGTTCAGTTCTTGGGTTAAATCGAAATAAGGGAAGAGTATTGAAAGCTCTATTTGAAGTATAAGTTTGAAAAATAATTCTGAACCTTAAGTCCAAATTCTGAAAATATATATACCCTACTATACGCACTTACACACAAATCTTGAAACTTGGGATAGTAGAGGATACCTTGAATTACTCTTGTTTAAAATCCTTAGTATGAAGGAAAATAAAATAAAAGTATAAGTGGTGAATAAAGAGATAAAAAAATGAAAACTTGTTTTGTAATTACTTAAGGCAGCATAAATAAAAAAATATAGCGAGGGTGCTTTATCACCTAGTGCCTTAGACCAACTGGTTTGGGAGTCACTGCTAAGCCTTAGGTATTGCAAGACGAGGATTTACACCTAAATGCGTAAGCACATTTTGTAATCGGTCGTTTAGTACCTTAAGAAGTATTAACGGTCGCATGAAAGATGTGTGAGCAATTTCATCTAAAATTCAGAAACTAAAATTATTTTGGAAGATGAACAAGAGTATGATAGCCTGAATTGAATTTCTAAGTGTAGGGGTGATAATTACACACACGTAGGGGTATGTGATTCAAGTTTGGAGGAGAGATAGGAATAAAATATAGGACTTATATCTTCAGTAGAGATGTTAAAAATTCCTGAGTTAAGATTATGCCTTATAAGGAAAACTTAGGAGATGCTAGCAGCTTTATAAACTTGCAAAACGTATATGATCTTAAGTTAAATGAAAAGGAAGCGTGAAAAATATGGGTTGATGGTTTCTAAGTTGAAGATAATAGAATTTCTTGCTAAAATACTGAATTGAAGAATTTGAGTCAATGGCCAAATTGATAGGATTTTATGGGTAGTATCCGCTGAAAACCCTCAGGAGACAACACTCCTCCTACTAGGGACACCTAGAGGTTTAACGGCTTATTGCACGAGCTCAGTGCAATCGCGTTCCCTGTGAAAGCGAGGTCAGGACCTTTTGAGAATAAAACCGGCATTGCTCGGGACGAGCAAAAGATAAGTTTGGGGGTATTTGTTCATAACAGATTTTTGCAATTTTATACCACCCATTCTTAATCACATTGCATATAGGTAGGTGCTTTTAATCCGTATTTACTAAATAATTACAGGTTATAGGTTCTCAGCTCTTTACAGTGAAATTCATGAAAAGTCGTAACAAATATGGGACTACGACCAACAACAGATGAATACTGATCTTTGCTAACCATTCGTATGATACCGCCTACCAGTTCAAGGGACAAAATGGCAAATCGTTTGTCACTTCACTACACAAAGCACAGGGGTAGCACAAGATCCAAGACTTCAAACGTGGAGCTCAAGGCAAAAGTCCACTGCTGAATATCTGGAAGTGAACTGAAGAGCTTTTGAGAAACCAAGTGTGCTAAACAGAAGACAAAAATAACATGAAGAAGCCCTGGATAAATGGACCACCAAGTCTACCAAATGGCCGCAGAACCGCGGCTAAACAGGCACATCTGCCGCGGTTCCGTGGCATGTCGGTGCCGTGTTGGTGGCAGTTGAAGCTCCGCGTTGACCTGGCTCTTTTTGGGTAGTTTTGTAATCTCAGGTTTAGCTCAGAATGTAACCTAGGGTTTCACCTTCCTATCTATAAATAGAAGAGCTCAAAGCCAAATGAGATGTACATTCTTTAGTTTAGAATTTTTAGATTTAATTCTGTTCTTTCCTATGAAAAATTGTAGCGAGTTATGAGCGTTATTTAATAAAAAAAATAAAAAGAGAGTTCTTTATTTATCTTTCCTGTTATTTAATTTCTGCAATTTTATTTTGTTAATTTAGTCGCTTAATTTTATTTTAGTTATTCTTTTGTTTTCTCTATTTTCTTTATCCTTAAAACAATGATGATGCTTGAGTAAGATCCTTGCCAAGGCGAGGTCTCGAATAGCTAGTTGTAAACTCCTCTTAACCTCATTTCTTTTCTACCTTCCTTTTTTATTTTTTTTAATCTTTTTAATAGGTGAGTAATCTTCTCACTTGTTAGGGCAGGAGAAGGAAAGTTTGAGAGAAGGAAATCTCTCTCACTCTTTTCTTTGCCCAACACTTTAAATCGGACTCGCTTTAATTGAACCATAATCCGCTCACTACGGCACCCTATCCTACATGATAGAGGTGATCCATAGTTAGACCGGTTGTGCTTGAATTAACTGGAAGTTAGGGATAAGAGCCAAGAACTGCCGGACAAGGACCAAAAGGAAGAAACTAAGCATGGAAAGCCTAGCTTATACTTGCAAGTTCCATCCTAGTCGTGCTAATCCCCGTTGTTGCCAATTACCTTAACACCGACATTAGATAGGGCATTGAAAAGTGAGAGTTTCCTAACTTGAACTAACCTAATCCTAACCCTAGAAAGTCTTTTATCATCCTATATCTAATCAGTAAATCCTAAAACAAAACCTAAAACATTTGGATTTAACTCGTTAAATCATAAAGAAAAAGATTCCATCTCCCTGCGGATCGACCCGTATTCAACGGGCTAGCTACCAAGCGAAACCGTCTTGATTGCGGTAATTAAAAATACGCAAAAACATAACAATCAAGTGGCGCAGAGATATTCAGTTCTTCTGAAATTTCTGGTTCCATCATGCTTTCAGTAATAGTTTGTGGTTCTGGAATTTCTTGCAGTTCTATTGCGCTCCCACTTATTTCTTTTTCAAGAAATTGAGTCTCCAGAAAGTGGGCATGCCGAGAAACAAAAACCTTTTGTTCCTTTGCGTAATAGAAAAGATACCCCTTGGAGTTCTTTGGGTATCCCACAAACTTACACAGTACCGATCGTGCCTCGAGCTTGTCCGCATGCTGCTTTTTGATAAAATCTGGACATCCCCATATCTTTAGATACTTAAGATAGGGTTTCTTCCCACTCCACATTTCATATGGTGTGGTAGGCACTGTCTTAGTAGGAACTTTGTTCAAAATATATGCAGCAGTTTCTAGTGCATAACCCTAGAAGGATCGCGGTAACTCAGTGTGACTCATCATGGACCGTACCATATCCAATAAGGTGCGGTTCCGCCTTTTCGATACATAATTGTGTTGAAGTGTGTATGAAGGAGTAAGCTGAGAGAGAATACCATTCTCTTTTAAATGATCTAGGAACTCGGCACTTAAGTATTCACCACCTCAATCAGATCAAAGTGTCTTGATACTTTTGCCTGTTTGTTTTTCCACTTCATTCTTGTATTACTGGAATTTCTCAAAGGCCTCAGATTTATTTTTCATCAAGAATACATGTCCATACCTTGAAAAATAATCTGTAAAATTAATGTAGTAGGAATAACCACTTCTTGCATGTGTAGACATTGGACCACACACGTCGCTGTGTATGAGCCCCAAGGGCTCAGTGGCTCTCACTCCGTGTCTAGTGAACGGAGTCTTTGTCATCTTTCCTTTGAGACATGATTGACAAGTTGCATAAGACAGATATTCAAATGGATCCAAATATCCATTTCTATGTAACTTCATCAATCTGTTTCATTACTGTGACCTAGTCTACAATACCATAAGAAAGCTTGATTTGATTCTGGTGACTTTCTTTTGAGTGTGTTCTGGACATTGAAAACTTTGTGTTGGTTTAATACGTAAATACCGTTGTCTAGTATACCTGATCCAATCAAACCATGATTAAGGTGGATGTTTACTACATCGCTTACAAATGTAAAATCATAACCATATTTAGATAATAAAGATAAAGAGATGATAGTACATGTTATACTAGGTACACAAAAACAGTTATGCAAAACCAAAACATGTCCACTTGTCAACCCTAGGAGATATTCCCCTACGGAAACAGCATCCACGCTCGCTCCATTAGCAACCCTGAGGGTCATATCACCATCCTTTATAACTCTACGGCTTCTCAGTGCCTGCAATGAATTACAGATATGAGATCGTGAATCAGTATCCAATACCCAGGAAGTAGAGTTGATTGGCAAACAGTTTTCAATCATAAACACACCTGAAGCCGAAGCCACAACGTGCTTCGAATCCTGGTTTCTGGATCTCCAAGCACTGCAGTCCTTCTTCCAATAGCCTTTCTTGCGACAATAGAAACAATCCTCTTTCTGTATTGTCAGCCTTAAAACTTTTACCTTACCCATTCCCTCTACCTTATTGACACCACTTTTCATCTTGGTGGGGGCCTGCTTCTTCTTCCCCTTGGCTTTTGCCCTGGATCTAGAAGAGGAAGATTCCCCAATAAGCAGAGTGGGTGTCTCCCTGATTTTCTGTAGGGTGCCATCTGCACTCCTCAACATGTTAAGGAGTTCTGGAAGTGTAACATCCTTCTCTCGAATATTAAAATTCAATATAAACTGGGCATAGGTAGAGGGGAGGGACTGTAGAATCAAGTCCGTATATAACTCGTTATCCAACGTGGTCCCAAGGTCCATGAGCTCTTCAATATAGCTGATCATCTTAAGGACGTGGTCCCCTACAGATGACCCGATAGCCAATCTCGCCTGAAATAATTTCTTCGAGGTCTCGTATCTTGCGATACGAGATTGCTCTCCATATAAATCTTTGGTATGGAGGAAGATAGAATCTAAGTCCATCTTCTCATGCCACCTCTGGTGTTCATTATCCATTGAGGCGAGCACGAGGCACTTGGCTTTCACACAGTCTATTTCCCATGTCTTACGAATTTCTTTATCAGTGACGGTGGAATCTGGACCTGGGACGGCAGGGGCTTTAGTAGTAAGGAGGTAGCCCAGCTTGTCATAGGTTAGTGCCATATTGACATTCCTAAGCCAATCTTTATAGTTTGGCCCTGTCAATATATTTTTATCTAACAGTAATTTAAGCTCGGTCATCTTGGTCGCTGTAATTAGGAGAGAGAGAGTGGAGAAACACTCATGATACTCTTGCAAGTTTAGATTGGTTATTAGTTTATCTAAACAGGATGGCTCCCACTGTTTCCTCAAATCCTCCTTCAATCCATAAAAGAAGAATTAGTCGGGATTAATCGCACCCTACAATTCTAGCTTAACCATTCGGCCAGGCTAGTTTCGATACTTCGAGAGAGGTTTTACAACGCTTTCACGAAGTTCCTTAATTAAATAACCTCTTTTCCCTGGTGGTATAGCCCCGCTTAAATCTTTCTAGACACCTACTTGGTTTATAGCATTGATTGCAAAGTGAAAAATTCTCCCGAGGAGTAATAAAACTCATAGTGGGATCGGGATCCAACTATCATTGTGTGACAACTTTGTATGAATCCTACCAAAATCATCACACTCAAGATGGTATGCAAAGCTAGCAAGTTTCCTTTTCCTTTGAAACTCCCGATGTGGATTTTTGCTCCAAGCTCTTATGACCTTGACGAAGGCCAAAATATCATAAGTCACAAGTCAAGTTCTACCCGTCATTGTCCAGGTTAATCTGAACCCATTCGTACAAACTCTTGATGAAGGCCAAAATAGTTGTACGCTTTTCCCAGATTAACGCATCTATCTATGTTACAGATGAATACCCAGCAGCTACCAATTACTATGCCTTGGAGAAGGTCAAAATATATAGCTTGAATACTATTGAATACCCAACTGAAATGACGGAGGGCTATGGCTAGTTTTGGCGAAAACCGTGAACGTAATGAACTTGATATAGTCGAAGGAACCATGATAGCTTTTAAAAGGAGTAGTTTAGGCTCCGCATTTAAAAGTTATTTTTAAAGAAAACCGAGTGGTTTTGAAATTGTTCCAACGATTTAACTTTGATTTGTTTTCTTTGCATTAACAATATTAATGTTGTCCCATCATTTAATCCTATCATTGCAGAAAGAAACGAAAATATAACGTACGTTTATGCCATCCGCATTCACCACGGGGCCCCGTCATGCACCGTTAGGTTACTTAACTAACAGTAGAGCGGGGCAGGGCCAGCGTGGGTGCAAAACATAAGCAATGTTTATTATATATAATATATATAGCCATTCGTCTCACACAATAATAGCCATTCTAGATCACAGATCAGAACACAAGTACCACAGATGAATATATTGGATATACTAGGATTTCCGTGTTTCGTTTAAGCCTATAACAAAAAGCAGATTCCACGGTCATGATGAATAGCCAAACCCTCACCCTAGGCCCCTACGGGTGCGGCAAATTACCCGCCAAATCCCCGAAGTGAAGCAACCTCCGTCAATGAGATGAGTAGGCCACTCGGCACTTCAAGAACCCGGTAGTATGTACACCCCACCTTGGGTCTATCTTAGGTGTAAGAACAAGTAAATGAAATAATACAACGGTGGCTACAACCTCAACCGGATGTGCCCCGTAAAATAATATTACATCACATTTATAAATTACATGAATGAAAGAAAAAAACACTCTTCTCACATCCCCCGGCTATTCAATCATGATGATCCAATACTTCATATCGACAAAGCACAAACACAAAATAATAGATATGTGCAACCCCCATTAATCGACGTATAGAAATTAGTCGATGTTTCGAAACACATATTCAAACTTAAAGAGAATAAACGATATTAAAATTTCGATTTAGAAACACTGTGTATTGCCCAAGAACAAAGATAACACAATATGAAATATGGGCAAAATCAAACAATACTATAAATCCTAAATCTAAGAGTACAGAACATCACAAAAATTCCAAGACCCAAGTGCTACAGTGAACCGGCCATATAGGGAAAATTGCATTTTTGGCCGGCCAAAACTTGGAATTTGGGCTTCGTTTTTCTCTAGTGTTCTAGTTACATCATCAGTAGCATTCTGCACTTGTTTAAAAAAATTTATAAGACTTTTTAAATTCGACAAAAACTTGGATTTAGAGTATATCGTTTCAGAGTCGTTTCGGTTTCGAAACTCTAAACCTAGTCTATTCCGTTAGTTAAGTGTTTGGGTAGGCTCTGATATCAGTGTAAGTGTATGTGTGCTCCTTGCCGTGTCAACTACGGCTATGCGGAACCAAAAATTTAAAAAATCTTGAGCACATAACGCTAAATCCCAGGATATTAGCCCAAACACTAAACTAAGCTAACCCTAACTAGAGTTTTAGCTACTCAGTTGAAATAACAGCCTTTGTAGACGGTACTTCGGGTCTTGAAGGTTGACTCCTCAAGCTCCTTGGGTTGATGGTACAAGCTCTCGAACCCGATCTTCCGTATCAAAGACGATCCATCCGAGAATGCCGATTCAAGCGATAGCTTCGTCAGAAGCAACTAAAGATCGAGCCTTGCTAAGGCAAGATGCTCAGAGTGTTGTAGTTTATGAAAACAAGTGCTCTTTATTAATCCTCACAACTCAAGAAAGAGAATTAAGGAAGAACATGAAGATGGTGGCAACTAGAGAATTTTCCTCAAGTGTAGAAAATGAACCATTGTTTGTAAAAATATCTCACCACTCTCTCTTATCTCTGCACCCCATAAAAAAAGGAGTGGGTGGGATTGGTGACTCACTAGGGTGAGTCACAAGCCCACACTCTTCCAATTTTTAAATGGTGGAGAAAAGAGAGAGAGTGTGTAGCCATCTCACCCATGATATACATACACATACAAATACTAGTATGTGTATAAACAAGTATACCAATACCCATATAAATACGTATACCGTATTTCTACCAAAATACGAATACCGTATTTGTACCAAAAATACAAAATACCCATATTCATATTCAGAAAGAAATGCACGTATTTGTATTAAAGCATAAATACCCGTATTTATACAAAGACACGTATTCGTATAAAAACCGTATTCGTGTTAAAATACAAATACCCAAAATAGAGCAATATAATACTAGCATCAAAACTGGCTGTCTTTCAAACTTGCTAGTACTATTAAACCGTCCAACTAAAGCACGTGCATAAATGCACGTGTTCAATCGAACACCACTGCGTAAAACCATACGCAAACTACACCGTTTCGCCTGAACCAGGAAACCCTCTGTGTGGGACTCTAAAGACTCGAAAATACGCTGGCAGTGGGTTTAACCACAAGCACGTCAGCGGCACTAGCTGTATCTAACGGCTACCCAGGTATCTGTCAATGGGAAGATCGACATGATAACTCATCTGAAAACCCTACTAAGCCTATAGGTGACATTCTCCGTACAGTCCAGTATGTTCGTCTAAGAGTATCGCATATCGGGCCCAGAGGGTGGTAAACGTCAGACCCCCAATAGTGCAATAAGTCGTGTCAGTGTGGAACCAAAATAGACCCTGATAAACTACTGGTGTACCTACCAGTAAATCTCACTTGCCCTGGCCAGGGAATTTTTGTATTGGCCAACCATACACAACGTGATATCAATTCCCAATACCGAGAGAGACGGATCCCTTCTATCCCCTACTGCCTCCAAGTGCTTCGGGACTGCACCCAACTACTACATGTTTGCGCGACTCATTTGAGCCGTGGTAGGGTAGTAATCTAAATACAGTGGGAACACACTCGAGACGAATAGTGATGTCAAGTCAACGGACTAACCTGTACTCATGTCACCGGGGAACTGCTAACTGATGATAGGTATAATACCAACCAGCAGTTTCCAGCGAGTCCGTCCAATATAACTCATAACCCAATGAGTACATGTATACTCTCTTTGGTACCGTATACCAATGGGCGTGGGACAGGCTACCTCCCCTGACGGGGATAAGAAGCGTATACACTAGTCTACTCTGGAGTATCGATGCCCTGTTTCGATAATCTTACGACTAGGGACAAGTTTAAGGATGTGCTTATAAACTACCCAGCTCCCACGAGTGTGACTGCCATCACAACGGTGGTAGTCAATCAAAGATCATAAGGGCTCTATCAACATGTCTTTGCGATACATTAAAATAAATATATACACATGTTATGATAGAATCAAATCAGATAGTATACTATCATGTTGAGCAAGACTGTTGTTTTATCTGTGTATATCCCAAACTTCCAAAATGTAATATACAATCCAATACTATACAATAATGGCCTCTAGGGCATATATCACTAACAAAGCAGGCATCACGAAATTGGAACATCTGTTTCGATGAGACGGTCAAAGAATTTGACTTTATAAAAAATCTAGATGAACCATGCATTTATAGTAAGATTGTAGCAAGAACTGTGGTATTCATAGTCTTGTACGTAGATGACATTCTCCTGATAAGAAATGACATTCCTATGATACAATCAGTCAAAGGATTTTTATCACAAAAGTTCTCCATGAAAGACCTAGGTAATGCCTCCTACATTCTGGAGATTCAGATCTACCGTGATATATCTAAAAGGATGTTGGGACTTTCACAGTTCAGGTACATCGAGACCATACTGAAAAGATTTAGTATGAAAGATTCCAAGCACGGTAATCTACCAGCTTGTCACGGGATCACCCTCTCCAAAGAGATGTCTCCCAAGACTGATTTGGAAAGGGATCGCATGAGTATTATACCCTATGCTTCTGCGGTAGGCTCTATAATGTATGCGATGTTGTGTACCAGACCAGATGTTACTTACGCACTGAGCGTGGTAAGCAGGTTTCAGTCAAACCCTTGGGAGAAGCACTGGATAGCAGTTAAGAACATTCTCAAGTACCTGAGAAGGACTAAAGAGATGTTCTTGGTGTACGGCAGTAAAGACCTTCCAGATCGAAACCTTCGCTGACTCCAGCTTCCAAAGTGACAAGGATGACTCCAAGTCCATGTCGGGTTATGTCTTTACCTTCAATGGAGGGGCGGTCTGTTGGAAGAGCTCCAAGCAGGACACCGTTGCTGACTCGACAATGGAAGCGGAGTATATCGCTGCATATGATGCCGCGAAAGAAACAGTCTGGATGAAAAAGTTCGTTAGAGAAATTCAGGTGGTTCTGTCCATTGTTGATCTAATACCTTTATATTGTGACAACAACGTGGCTATAGCTTTAGCGAAGGAACCAAGGTCCCATTAGAAGTCCAGACGTATCTTAAGGCGGTATCACCTGATCAGGGAGATCGTGGATCGCTGGGAGATCGAGGTGCGGAGAGTAGACATGGAGAACAACACTGCAGATCCACTCACAAAGGCCATCCCTCAGACGCAGTTCAAGAGGCTATTCGATATGATAGGTCTGCGATATGCCAGTACATGTCTTTAGTGCAAGAGGGAGATTGTTAGTGATATATGCCCTAGAAGCCATTATTGTATAGTACTAGATTGTATATTATATTTTGGAAGCTTGGGATATACACAGATATAATAACAGTCTTGCTCAATATGATAGTATGCTATCTGGTTTGATTCTATCTTAATATGTGTATATGTTTCTTTTAACGTATTGCTAATACATATTGATAGAGCTCTTAGGATCTTTGCTTGACTACCAGCATTGTGATGGCAGTCACACTAGTGGGGCTGGGTAGTCTATAAGCACATCCTTAAGATTGTCCCTAATCATGGGATTATCGAGATAGGGCATCGATACTCCAGAGTAGACTAATGTATACGCTTCTTGTCCCCAGTCAAGGGAGGTGGCATGTCCTACAGCCATTGGTATCCGATACCAAAGACAATATACATGTGCTCATTGGGTTATGAGTTACACAGGACGGACTCGATGGGAACTGCTGGTTGGTATTTACCTATCGTCAGTTAGCAATTCCAAGTGACATGAGTACAGGTTAGACCATTGACTTAACATCACTATTCGTCTCGAGTATGTTCCCACTGTACTTAGATTACTACCCTACCACGGCTCAATGAGTCGTGAAAACAGGTAGTGGTTGGGTGCAGTCCCGAAGCACTTGGTGCCAGTAGTGGATAGAAAGGATTCGCCTCTCCCGGTATTGGGAGTTGATATCGCACTGTGTTCGGATAGCCAATACACAAAGTCTCTCCCCAGGGCAAGTGAGATTTACTGGTAGGTACACCAGTAGTTTCTCATGGTGTATTGGGCTCTACACCGACACGATTTATTGCACTATAAGGGGTCCGACGGTTACCACCCCCTAGGCCCGATATGCGATACTCTTATATGAATAGACCGGACTATATGGAGATTGTCACGGATAGGCTCAGTATGGATTCGGATGAGTTCGCTCGTCTGCTTTCTTATCGACAGATACCTGGGTAGCCGTTACATACAGCTAATGCCACTGACGGACTTCTGGTTGAACACACTGCCAGCGTACTGTCGAGTCTTTAGAGTCCCACACAGAGGGTTTCCCTGGTTCAGGAGAAACAATGTAAAGGACAAATGGTTTTACCTGCAGGGTTCCGATCATATACATGCACTAGCTGCACGGATATTGTTCAGACGGATAATACTAGTGGGCTTTGGTTTAAGCCGGATTCTAGTATTATATTATTGGATTATTATTATCTCATTGTATTCATATTTTTGCAGTACGAATACGGGTATGTATATACGGTGAGGGCATTCTTGTAATTTCACAAGAGATGCTTCTAGAAGGGGACACCTCATTATTGGATTAATCTATTTTTGGAAATTGATTAATGAGGTAGAAAATGGAGATATTTGTGGCATGCAGTGAAGTATGGCTTATTGTTTTGTTTATTGGTTTAGCCTCACTATTCAAGCATGGTTGATATTTTCAATTGGAAAATATTGCATGCTTGATGTGAGAAAGAGTATGAGCTATTCTTCACTTGGCATAACACTTGCTCATTTGTTGATTTCCTTTCTCTCTCGATTTTCCTCTCCTTCTTCCTCAAGACCTTAAACCCTCACATGAGTTGTGAACCATAGTTTCCTTTGAGATAAAACACTCCAATAAACACTCTACATCTCCTAAGCTACCTAGTTTAGTTAACTAGGTACTTTAGTTAACTTGGTTTAGAGGTTGGAGCTTGAACCATAGACTCTCGGGTGGATCGTCTTCGACACGAGGAGGCCGACGACCGAGCTAGATCGGCACTTCCGAGGAGCTCAAGATAAGGAGGAGAAGAAGACCCGAAGTATTAGAATCAAGGAGGGATAAACACTTTCATAGTAGTTAGAACCTTCAAGTAGTATAGCTAGTTAAGGTTTCCGTAAAGATCCTGGAGTTTAGGTCGATGTTGCAAGTCAAGAAAATCGTTTTTTGTAAATTCTGTCTCCCCGTGAACCCACGGGGTGTGCGACATCGGCTTACAAGGATATATATCTTGAGATCCTTCTTTTATTCATTCTTTTGATCTATTCTCATCAATACTTGTTTGTAGTTCCTGTCACTTTGGCTACACGAGCCGAGAGGGCTGCGGCTAGAGATACGGTCAGGACGAGCTCGTCACGAAAAAGTACTGACTAGGGTGTTATCCACGTAACGACCCTAAAATTGCTACACTTTCACATATCATTTCTTTAATAAAATATTATAATTATTTATTTTTGGTATATTTTATATTCTAGTAAATACATTATTTTATCACTTCATCTATTTTATCCATTTTATAATTTTTCAAAGCCTAAAATCCAAGCCAAGACAATTTCATTTGATTTCTTTCTTTTCTTTTTCTAAATCCACTTTCTTTTCAACCAATAACATATATTTAATTCTTAGTAAATATATGCATAAACAACATTGTAGCTCTTTGGCTAAGTCTTTAAATTATTATTTTATAGGTCACATGTTCAAATCCATATTCTTGTAATTATTTTTTTTATCAATTTTTATTCTTCTCATAACCTATAAATGAGACCTTTCATTTCATCTTCTTTTTAACTACCAAAATAATTAGAATGATTATGAGCTATAATTTATTAAAATTATGGTAGCCATAAATCTTTTTTATATGTCACTCTTTTTTCTTTTCTTCATCTCACATTTCTATCATTTCACATCTCTCTTTTCATCTCTTCTTCATCCCACCTTAGCCATTTCCTTTTGATCAATTCTAAAAATAAAATAAAATAAAATCTCTTTTCCCTTAAGCTTGGAGAAGCACCAGTTCCATCAAATTTTAAAGACCCGGTTGTGGCTTTTATCTAAACGATGAGCCGGTTGTTATACCGACTCACACAACCTGTAAGTCTCTTTTCTCTCTCTCCATTTCTTTCACTGGGTTAGTCTTCTCCATGATTTCATTTTCTTGACCGTGGTACCTAATCGAGTGCATAAACTTACATACATACATATATATAAAAATGAATATAGTAACATATATATATATATATATTTAAAATATTGTTTGTTTATACTTAATCTTCATGTTTCTTATAAAATAAAAATACCTCTATGTCATAGATTTACTTTTACGTTAACTTGGAATATCATGGACTGAATATAAATAAATGATGCGTGATAACACAACTTTACATAAGCACTCTTGAAATTAGGACTTTCCTGGTAAAGGATGTTGTCGAAATTCATGATCCATATATTGAAATCAGGGGATCCAATTTGAAGTATATATTGCATGTGCCATTTATTTTATAATTGTTTAATTTTTATATAAAAGAGAAAAACGAAGCTGTAAATAAATCCAGTAGTTTTATCAGCTTTAAATACGGTCCAAGATAACTTTTGTCGTTAAAATAATTTTTATAAATTAATTTCCACTTCTGAAAATTCTTGGAACATTAGGCTAAAATAATAAATAGAATTTCAAATCTACAGTAAAAATTTCATAACAAACCGAATAACGGTTTAGAAGTTGCGTAGTTTTTTTATTCACTGTTTTTAAAACCAGAAAACTGCCAATACGCATCTTCTTCGAGAGACAATTACTCTATAATCATTGATCCAAATTACGTGTTTTATGATGTTTTGAACATCTACATCAAAATATATAGATTTTCTTAGTTTTATGTTTTTACTAAAAATCGACGTAAAATATAGAAAACTATGTAACAATATTAAGCGACGAATCTGGACAGAATTTGTCCTGATTCGCACACTGTTTTTAAATAGGACATAACTTGAACTCCCGATGTCCGTTCGTGACAAAATTTAGATGTGTAGATGGAAAATTGATAGAACTATAATTTCCTATATATTATATTACTTAGAAACGTATGAAACAACTCGATATAAGCTTTGTAATATAACATATAATTGCTGTCCAGAAATCTGAATTTCTGTTTTAAACCCAGATGTTAAAACGATCATAACTAGAGCATCAGAAAGCAAAATCACACGAATCTTAGTGTTTTAGATAAGTACATCGAATGACCTACAATTTTCTAATAATTTTTGTAATCTGAAACCCGATAGAAATTAACTCAAACTGCGTTTTAAAAATATATGACGGTGCTGAACAGATTCTGATCTGTTTTGCTTGACGATATGAAAACATGTATATCTCCCAAACCGGTAGTTGTATTTAGGCGATACCAGAACACACGTGTGCATAACACTTAAGGGCTATGTTTTCGTTTATAATCTGATTTCAAATGACTTGATTAACTAGTCGTACATATCACATATTTACAACATTGTTTTGGACGTTACTTGTATACTTATCTCATATCATGTTCTGTGATTGCTTATTTATTTTTCTTTATATGACTTGTGATTAAATCATTACATGTTAGAATTAACTTGATCTTGACACGACTCAGTCATGAATACTTGAACCCAGTATGTATACTTGAACCAACTTGACATCGAACCATGAATACAATTGGTATGACTTGCACTTGACATGACTACATGAACTCAATCTTGATAACTTGATATCATACATCACCTTTGTATTCATGGATTCGATCAAGACTCATAACATTAATCATAGACTTATATACACGGAGTGTTAGGTTAGTTTGAGTATGAATCCAACGGAATCTCATGAGTCCCATTAATACAAATCATGTTGCTGTGGTACCGGGCTGAAACGGTACAAATCATATTGCTGTGGTACCGGGCTCAAACGGTAGAAATCACAAATTCACGAATGAGGGCCCGTGTTTCCAAGCCCCTGGATGATAGCCTGTTGGGTTTGGAATACTTCAATAACAATTGAAGTCCTGCTATTTTAGGCCCGTGATTCTTTACCCCTGGACGATAACCTTGGGTTCGAGAATACTCTTGAGATTGGTTGATATTCATACTTGAACTCACGTTAGTTACTTTTACCCATTTAGAGACTTTTTTGGACACTTATATTCACTTCATTTATCACTATACCTATACTCCACAACCATATTATACTTGTTTGCCATGCTGATATAGTTGACATACACATTACCATACACGCTACTATACATGTTTACATGTTCATAATTTATGTCCATGTTATACCATATATCACATTATATCTTGCATTTCATTTATATACATCACACTATCCTTTTGGGGACTTATAGAGCGTTAGTTTGCTGACGGGCATTCCACCCATTTTTCTTTCTTTCATGGAATGTTCGTCAGGTGGTATTGAGACAAAAGAGATAGAAGCAGTCGAAGAGGAGTACAAACAGTTCGCATCACAACCAGAAGACTAGTTTCATTCAGCTTTTCATTTCATTTCAGCTTATTTATATATGCCTCCTTGTTAAGGGTTATCATGTTATCGTATCTTGTAAACAGATATTTTGTCAATTGTGCATCTTGAATGTAGTGAATTAAAGTTGGATTTCATTTTTTTAATTCTTATTAGTTTATGTTGCTTATAGACGCTTAGCGTATTTATTTCGAGAAAGGGCCTTCTCGGAATAAATACGTCGCGGGCTTGTCACGTGCCATTACCTCTCTTTTGGGAAACGGGCCGTGACAGGTTTATTGGTGGCCAATGCAAGTCAGTTCTGTATGAACATCGTAAGCAATATAATGCAAGAATTATGAAATCCAATTATTAAATTAGACTTTTCTTTTGAATCCTACCCTATTCCTTGAAGTCCATCTATCGACTTTTGAATCCTTAACTCTTGTTCACCCTTTTTACTTGTATCTCATAGGCCTATTAGCTCAATTGGTTAGAGTATCGATCGACGGAGCTCGAAGACAAAATCACCATTAACTTTTCAGTATCTTGTTGCGACGTACCTCTCGAGAGAATTTCGCGGACAAAATTATTTTAAGAAGGGTAACCTATAACGACTCGCTATACTTGAATCAATCTCACTTCCTTCGTTTGATTTTCTTGAAGATCACTTCTTGCTCTCTTAAATTTCGTTTCTGTGTCTCCTTGTATTTCTTTGACCATCTTTTACATTCAATGTTATTCTCTTGTCAATTAGAGTACTCACTGGTGGAACGACGACGAAATGGGATCATATTTAGTTTCTTTGTTCTATTACCATATTCTTCTTAAGTAATTTCGAGAATGAAATAATTTTAAGGAGGATAGAATGTAACGACCCTAAAATTGCTATACTTTCACGTATCTTTTTTTAAGTAAAATATTATAATTATTTATTTTTGGTATATTTTATTTTCTAGTAAATACATTATTTTATCACTTCTTCTATTTTATCCATTCTATAATTTTTCAAAGCCCAAAATCCAAGCCAAGGCAATTTCATTTGATTTCTTTCTTTTCTTTTTCTAAACTCACTTTCTTTTCAAGCAATAACGTATATTTAATTCTTATTAAATATATGCATGAACAACCTTGTAGCTTAATGGTTAAGTCCTTACATTATTATTCCATAGGTCGTATGTTAAAATCCCTATTCTTGTAATTATTTTTTATCAATTTTTATTCTTCTCATAACCTACAAATGAGACCTTTCATTTCATCTTCTTTTTAATTCGCAAAATAATTAGAATGGTTTTGAGCTATAATTTATTAAAATTATGGTGGCCATAAATCTTTTTTATATGTCACTTTTTTTTCTTTTCTTCATCTCACATTTATATCATTTCCAACTCTCTCTTCATCCCACCTTAGCCATTTTCTTTTGATCAATTCTAAAAATAAAATAAAACAAAATCTCTTTTCTCTTGAGATTGGAGAAGCACCGATTCCATCAAACTTCAAAAACTCGGTTGAGAATTTTATCTAAACGATGAGCCGGTTGTTATACCGACTCACACAACCTGTAAGTCCCTTTTTCTCTCTCTCCATTTCTTTCACTCGGTTATTTTGTCTTCTCCATGATTTCATTTTCTTGACCGTGGTACCTAATCGACTGCATAAACTTACATACATACATACATACATATATATAAAAATGAATATAGTTACATATATATATTTTTAAAATATTGTTTGTTTATACTTAATCTTCATGTTTATTCATTGTTTCTTGTAGAATAAAAATTCCTCCATGTCATAGATTTACATTTACGTTAACTAGGAATATCAAGGACTGAATATAAATAAACGATGCACGATAACTCAACTTTACATAAACTCTCTTGAAATTTGGACATTCCTGGTATAGGACGTTGTTGAAATTCATGATCCATAAATTAAAATTAGGGGATCCAATTTGAAGTGTATATTGCATCTGCCGTTTATTTTATAATTGTTTAATTTTTATATAAAAGAGAAAAACGAAGCTGTAAATAAATCCAGTAGTTTTATCAGCTTTAAATACGGTCCTAGATAACTTTTATCCTTAATATAATTTTTATAAATTAATTTCTACTTCTAAAAATTCTTGGAACATTAGGATAAAATAATAGATAGAATTTCAAATCTACAGTAAAAATTTCATATCAAACCGAATAACAGTTTAGAAGTTGCGTAGTTTTTTTATTCACTGTTTTTAAAACCAGAAAACTGCCAATACGGGTCTTCTTCGAGAGACCATTACTCTGTAATCATTGATCCAAATTAAGTGTTTTCAAATATTTTGAACATTTACATCGAATGCTCTAGATTTTCTTAGTATTAAGTTTTTACTGAAAATCGACGTAAAATATAGAAAACCGCGTTACAATATTAAGCGAGGAATCTCGACAGAATCTGTCCTGATTCACACACTGTTTTTAAATAAGACATAACTCGAACTCCTGATGTCTATTCGTGACAAAATTTAGATGTGTAGATGAACAATTGATAGAACTATAATTTCCTGTATATTATATTACTTAGAAACGTATGAAACAACTCGATATAGGCTTTGCAATATAACATATAGTTGCTGTCCAGAAATCTGAATTTCTGTTTTAAACGCTGATGTTAAAACGATCATAATTAGAACTTCAGAAATCCAAATCGCGTGAATCTTAGTGTTTTGGATAAGTATATCGAAAGACCTAAAAAATTTTAATAATTTTTGTAACCTGAAACAGGATGGAAATTAAGTCAAACCGCGTTTTAAAAATATATGACGGTGCTGAACCGATTCTGATCTGTTTTGCTCGACGATACGAAAACATGTATATCTCCCGAACCGGTAGTCGTATTTAGGCCAGACTGGAACTCACGTGTGCATAACACTTAAGGCTATGTTTTCGTTTATATTCTGATTTCAAATGACTTGATTAACTTGTTGTACATATCACATATTTACAAAATTGTTTTGGACGTTGCTTGTATACTTATCTAATATCATGTTCTGTGATTGCTTATTTATTTTTATTTATATGACTTGTGATTAAATCATTACATGTTAGAATTGACTTGATCTTGACACGACTCAATCATGAATACTTGAACCCAGTATGTACACTTGAACTAACTTGACATCGAACCATGAATACAATTGGCATGACTTGCACTTGACATAACTACATGAACTCAATCTTGATAACTTGATATCATACATCACCTTTTGTATTCATGGATTCGATCAAGACTCATAACATTAATCATAGACTTATATACACGGGATGTTGGGGGTAATTTGAGTATGAATCCAACGGAATCTCATGAGTCCTATTAACACAAATCATGTTGTTATGGTACCGAGCTGAAATGGTACAAATCATGTTGCTGTGGTACCGGGCTGAAACGGTACAAATTACGAATTCACGAATGAGGGCCCGTGTGTCTAACCCCCTGGATGATAGCCTGTTGGGTTTGGAATACTTCAATAACAATTGAAGTCCTGCTATTTTGGGCCCGTGATTCCTTATCCCTGGACGATAGCCTTGAGTTCGAGAATACTCTTGAGATTGGTTGATATTCATACTTGAACTCACATTAGTTACTTTTACCCTTTTAGAGACTTTTTAGGACACTTATATTTACTTCATATTCACTATACATATACTCCACGGCCATGTTATACTGATATAGTTGGCATACACATTACCATACACGCTATTATACTTGTTTACATGTTCATAATTTTTATCCATGCTATACCATATATCATATTATATCTTGCATTTCATTTATATACATCACACCATTCTTTTGGGGACTTACCGAGCGTTAGTTCGCTGACAGGCATTCCACCCATCTTTCTTTCTTTCTTGGAATGTTCGTCAGGTGGTATTGAGACAAAGGAGATAGAAGTGGTCGAAGAGGAGTACAACCAGTTCGCATCACAACCAGATGACTAGTTTCAATCAGCTTTTCATTTCATTTCAGCTTATTTATGTATGCCTCCTTGTTAAGGGTTATCATGTTATCATATCTTGTATTAAGTTTGTCAATTGTGAATCTTGAATGTAATAAATTAAAGTTGGATTTCATTCTTTTGTTTATTCTTGTTAGTTTATGTTGCTTATAGACGCTTAGAATATTTATTTTGAGAAAGGGCCTTCTCGGAATAAATACGCCGCGGGCTTGTCACCTGCCATTACTGCTCTTTTGGGAAGCGGGGCATGACAATCCCGGTGACACAGGAACAGATGGATTATCCTTATTATGTTAGGATTTCTCGTTTGAGGCGAGTGTTCTGGATCTGCACCAGATGGTCGGGTCATTGCTTGAGGCCAGTTGGATTGAGAGGTCTGCTGACGTGCATCCTACTCCGAGGATAGTTGTGTTGTCTACCTCGGCCTCTATTAAGATTGACAAGGTATTGCTCATAGAGTTTATGAAGCCGAAGCCACATGAGTTTACATGCAAGGATGTGACAGAGGATCTTTAGTCATTCCTAGATAGGGTGACTAGGATATTTCATTCATTTAGATGATCCGATGTGAGATCAATTGAGTTGGCTAGTTTCAGTTTGAAGGGTCTTTCTCAGACCTGTTGTGAGTCGACAAGAGGGGTCGAGCAGTGGATCTTCCTCCGATGACTTAGGACGAGTTCTCGAGGGTATACCTAGCCAGATTTCTTCCACAAAATGCCAGAGATACTGAATTCGTAGCTTCGATTCTTTGTGTGAGACTCTGGATATGACCGTGGCCGAGTATGAATTGCAGCTTATGCAGCTATCGAGATATGATTCTGATTTGGTCGATATTGTAGAGAAGTAGATTAAGAGGTTCGTGCGAGATCTCAATGAGTCGTTGTTCCTCTCTGTTGACGCTCGAGATTTGATACATAGGCATTAGATACAGCCACATTTTCAGAAGGAAGTCTTGATGAGATTGCAGCTGCTCCGGAATAGATGCAGGCTCGTTTAAGGAGTGCCAGTTCCGGGCAGTTCGGCAGAGATGAGGTAGGCAGAAGCCATGACGGGTTCTTTTCGGGATACTACAGCGGTAAAGATTGGACCTAGGATCAATGGTATGGTGTGTACTCATAGGGCCAGAGGCCGCCGTCGTTAATGTGCTACATTGTGAGTGGCCAAGTTACTTGGCCAGTAGGTGTTCAGAGAGGCGTCAAAGCGGGACTGTTTCCGTCGCTGCTCCTTACCAGGCTGTCGAGCCGAGAGGCCATGGATTTGGTGGTCCACAAAAAGAACAAAGACCCAGAGACAGAGGATGCCAGACTGTGGGCAAAAGGTGTAGGGTTACTTAGCACAACAGCAGGGTTTCAGGGGGCATCGTCCATGCCATTTTCAAATTTTTGCCATGCTAATTAACCCTAACCCTAGAATCTTAACTTGATATTTAGACAATACAATGTGTAAACAACTTTACAACTATGTGAACTAGGAATACAACCTTTGCAGTCCGGTCCTTCACTTCTATAGCTCCTTGTAGTGGTCCCTTCGCTGCGATCAATGAATTCCCGGACTCTTCAGAGGCTCCATAAGGTGAATGAGAAATATTTAAGTGAGCATATATTAGTTAATGTAATTTAATATATCAAATATATAATTATACATTAAATTATTAAATCAACACTTGATTCGATAACCCGGCTATATCACATATAACTGACTAATATAATATGTATCATCTTATCGAATCAACACTTGATTCGATAACCCGGCTATATCACATATAACTGACCGATATCACATATTGCGAGAATAGAATATGGTATCATATACTCGTATTAATCTCGGTCCCGCACATATCACATATGTGCTCCAACTTCGTTTTTCCTGAGCCAATAAACCTCTGTGTAGGACTGTAAAGACCCGTCAATACGCCGGCAGTAGGTGATGATCACACCAAGCACCCACAAGCCGTCAGCGGTACTAGCTGGACGTAACGGCTACCCAGGTATTGAGAGATCAGAAGATCAACAAGCAAGCCCGCTCTAACTCCTGTAAAGCCTGTCAGTAACATTACCGTACAGTTCGGTCTCTTCGTCTGATATGTCGCATATATAGTCTAGGGGTGGTAAACGTCATACCCCAGTAACTGATAAGTCGTGCCGACGTGAGGCTCATAACGGGTCGAGAAACTACTGATAACAATTACCAGTAGATTTCCATAGCAGCCCTGGCCAGGGACTTCCTGTTATAGCCAATCGAGCACAACGCAACATCAACCCTCAATACCGGGAGAGAAGAAACCCCTCCTATCGCTCATTGCCTCTATGTGATTCGGGACTGTACCCAAAATCCACCATTTTGCACGTTCTCTTGAATGTGGAACGGTGGAAATCAAAGCACAGTGGGAATCACACAACACTCTATGACGATCTCGGGTCTACAGACTAACCTATACCAGTGTCACCAGAGAACTGCTATCTGACGATAGGTATAATACCAACTAGGAGTTCTCAGCGAATCGGTTAAGTATACCCAGTCTCCACTGAGCACCCGTATACCATCTTTGATGTCAAACACCAATGGATGTGAGATCATCCATCGTCCATCACATGGGTCAAAAAGCGTATACGCTAGTATACTCTGGAGTATCGATGCCCTGTCTCGATACACCCTCGACTAGGAACAATTATAGTATGTACTTGTGGACTACCCTGGCCCTACTAATATGATCTCCATCATAGTCCTAGTAGTCAAGTACACATCCTAAGGGCTTTATCAACATGTGAGAGCAAGACAGTATCACAATACAAGTCTACATGTTAAAACAAAGAGCAACCAGATAGCATACTATCATGTCGAGTAAGAAAGTCCTCTCTATATATGTCCAAGAATCCACTATAATATACATCATATGTACAATAATAGCCTCGAGGGCATATACATAACTAACAATATCCCACTTGCACATAGGCCAGTTGTTGTAATATCTCATACCCAACATCCCGAAGATTCTCTCAAATTGTATTTGGGGTATGGTCTTCGTGAGTGGATCCGTTGTGTTGTTCTTCGTGTCAACTCTCCTGACTTTGATCTCCCGGCGATCAACTATCTCCCGGATCAGGTGATACCGCCTCAGAATATGCCCGGATCTCTGCTGGGACCTGGGTTCCTTAGCCAAAGCCACAGCTCCATTGTTATCACAATACAAAGGTATTGTACGCTCGATGGACAGAACCACACCAAGTTCGTTTATGAACTTTTTCATCCAGACAGCTTCTTTGGCAGCATCGTTGGCAGCGATGTATTCAGCCTCCATCGTCGAGTCTGCCACGGTTTCCTGTTTGGAACTCTTTCAACAAACAGCCCCTCCATTGAGGATAAAGACAAATCCCGAGACCGACTTAGAGTCGTCCTAATCACTCTGGAAGCTCGAATCGGTAAAGGTCTCCACTTGGAGTTCTCCGTTACCATATACCAAGAACATCTCTTTAGTCTTTCTCAAGTACTTTAGAATGTTCTTCACAGCTGTCCAGTGAGTCTCTCCTGGATCTGCTTGATACCTACTACCTACACTTAGTGAGTATGCTATATCTATTCTGGTATATAGTATCGCGTACATGATAGAGCCTACTGCCGAAGCATAGGGTATCCCTTGCATGCGAGCTCTCTCCAAATCAGTCTTGGGAGATATCTCTTTGGAGAGACTGAGTCCTGAAATCGTGGGTAAATTCTCACGCTTGGATTCTTCCATACTAAATCTCTTTAGTATGGTGTCAATGTACCTGGATTGGGACAACCCAGTATCCTTTAGATCTATCTCTATAGATCTTAATCCCCAAGATGTAGGAGGCATCACCTAGATCTTTCATTGAGAATCTTTCTGATAAGAAGAGCTTGACCGAGTGCAGCATAGGGACATCATTTCCTATCAAGAGTATGTCATCCACGTACAATACGAGGAAGAAAACCTTACTCTCTGCCACCTTCTTGTATATACAAGGTTCATCTACGTTTTTGATGAAGTCAAACTCTTTGACTACCATATCAAAACAGATGTTCCAACTTCGTGATGCCTGCTTTAACCCGTAAATGGATTTAAGCAGCTTGCACATCTTCCCGCTGCTCCCACTATCTACGAAGCCCTCTGGCTTAGTCATGTACACGCACTCTTCTAAATCACCATTTAGAAAGGCGGTCTTAACATCCATTTGCCAGATTTCGTAGTCATGGTATGCAACAATGGAAAGTAGGATTCTGATGGACATAAGCATAGCCACTGGAGAAAAGGTTTCATCATAATCCACACCTGGTCATTGACGAAAACCTTTTGCAACAAGTCTAGCTTTGAAAGTCTCAACTTTTCCATCAACACCAAGTTTCTTCTTAAAGATCCATTTGCTCCCAATGGGTTTTACCCCTTCAGGAGCAACTTCCAAAGTCCATAATTTGTTGGTGTACATGGATTCCATCTCAGATCGCATTGCATCCAGCCATTTCACAGAGTCCCCACTCGTGATGGCCTGCTTGAAGCTAGTCGGGTCATCATCTTCCATGATGTAATCCTCGCTCCCACCATCTACAAGAAAACCATAGTATCTCTCAGGTGGATGAGGAACCCTACTAGATCGGCGGAGAGGCTGAGGTTCGTTTGGAGCTATCGAATTCTCTGGTTCTACCAAATCTTCTGTCGTAGTTTGTATCGCTGGAACTTCTTCCAGTTCTACTCCTTGCCACTAATTTCTTTCATAAGAAAACCCTTTTCTTAAAAGGTGGCATGTCGAGAAACAAACACTTTTTTCCTCGGAATGGTAGAAGATATACTCTCGTGAATGTTTGGGATATCCTATAAACTTGCACAGAACATACCTTACCTCGAGCTTGTCCGGATTCTTTATTTTCACATATTCCGGACAACCCCATATCTTAACATAATTAAGATATGGTCTCTTTCCTTTCCATATCTCATATGGAGTGGTTGGCACAGATTTGGTGGGAACCATATTCAATAGGTCTGCAGCTGTCTCCAGAGCATAACCCCAAAAGGAAATAGGTAACTCAGCAGTGCTCGTCAAAGAGCGCACCATATCTAATAGGGTGCGATTCCTCCACTCCGACACACCGTTTTGCTGTGGTGTATACGGAGGAGTAGGCTGAGAGAGAATCCCATTCTCTTTTAGATAGTCACGGAATTCCGTGCTCAAGTATTCTCCTCCCCGATCGGATCGAAGGATTGTAATACTTTTACCCGTTTGGTTCTCGACTTCGTGCTTATATTCTTTGAATTTCTCAAAAGTTTCAGACTTGTGTTTCAACAGAAACACATGTTTGTATCTTGAGAGATCGTTAGTGAATGTAATGAAGTACGAGGAACCATTCCTGGCATGTGTATACATGGGACCACATACATCACTATGTATCAGTCCCGAGAGTTCCGTAACTCTTTCTCTGTGTCCACTAAATGGAGGTTTGGTCATTTTGCCTTTGAAACAAGACTGACAAGTTTCTGTTAGTTATAAGTATGCCCTAGAGGCCATTAATGTACATGAGATGTATAATGTAGTGGATGCTGGGACATATATAGGTAGGACTTTCTTGCTCGACATGATAGCACGCTATCAGGTTGCTTTTTATCTTAACATGTATACTTATTGTCTCTCTGTTACATGTTGATAAAGCCCTTAGGACGTGTACTTGACTTCCAGGACTATGATGCAGATCATACTAGTGGGGCCTGGGTAGTCAATGAGTACATCCTTCAATGTTCCTAGTTGTGGGAATATCGAGACGGGGCATCGATATTCCAGAGTAGACTAGCGTATATCTTCTTGACCCATGTGATGGGCGATGGATGATCCCATATCCATTGGTGTTTGACATCAGAGACGGTATGCGGGTGCTCAGTGGAGACTGGGTACACTGGACGGACTCGCCGAGAACTCCCAGATGGTATTATACCTCACGTCAGAAGGCAGTTCTCTGGTGACACTGGTACAGCTTAGTCTGTTGACCCGAGATCGTCATAGAGTCTTGTGTTTCTCCCTCTGTGCTTTGATTTCCACCCTACCACAGCTCTACTGAGTCGTGCAAATAGGTGGTTTTTGGGTACAGTCCCGATTCACATGGAGGTAATGAGCGATAGGAGGGGATTCGTCTCTCCCGGTATTGGGGGGTTGATGTTGCGCTATGCTCGACTGGACATAACTGGAAATCCCTGGCCAGGGCTGCACTGATTTACTGGTAAGTGTTATCAATAGTTTCATGCTTGTTATGGACCTTACATCGGCATGACTTATCAAGCTACCGGGTCTGACGTTTACCACCCCTAGGCGAGATATGCGACATATCATATGAACAGACCGGACTGTGCGGTAAGTGTTACTGATTGGATTCGCAGGAGTGTGAGCAGGCTTGCTCGTTGATCTTCTAATCGCTCAATACCCGGGTGGCCGTTACGTTTAGCAGACCGCTTGCGGCTTGTGGGTGATTGATATGATCACCGCCTACTGCCGGCGTATTGACGAGTCTTTAGAGTCCTACACAGAGGTTTCCAGGCTCAAGCGAAACGAAATAGGAGCGCATATGAGATATGTGCGGGACCGAGAATAATACCAGTATGTGATACTGTATTCTATTCTCGCGATTTGTATCATCGGTCGGTTATATGTGATATAGCCGGATTACCGAATCAAGTGTTGATTCGATATATTGATACACTAGATATTAGTCGGTTATATGCGATATGACCGGATCGTTAAATCAAGTGTTGATTTAATGATTTAATGTATAATTATATATTTGATATATTACTTTACATTAACTAGTATTTGTTCACTTAAGATTGACTTTCTCATTTTATGTGCACAAGTTGTATATGTGATATATGTTTGTGCACTAGTTTGCATCATGATTGATGATACATGCAGACATGGGTGGGTGTGTGACATACACCATGTTAATTATAATTTAGGTTTTTATTTATCTTAATTATTCAAAATGGTGTCTTCTTTTGTCATGGCTTGAAGCTTCATGAAGCTTGAAGCAACTTTGACAAAGTCCACTCATTTTGTCTTGATTAAGATATTCATTAAACAAAGCATTATAATTAACTATGGTTTAGTCTCTACAAAGGTTAGCTCACCCATGGTTGCATTATGATAGACTTCACTTGATTATTCCATTTAAAATAATGCATTATTCTTTTCTTTCTTCTTCTTCTTCTTCAAGAAGAAGAAAGCATGCTAGAAAAATTTTCAAGTGAAGAAAAAGAGTGAGAAATCCAAATCCAAAGTGAACCCACTTCCTATTTCATCATCCTCTACTACTTGCCGTTTAGTCTAGGGTGTTCTCTTCACAAAGTTCTTGACCTAGTGAAGATGGAGCTTAAGTTTGAGTCTCCTCGACGTAGATTATCTTCGGCCTCGAAGTCAACGACCTAGCCCGCTCATTTCTCCGAAGAAACCATCGCTAGAGTCCGGGATCTCGATGATCGCAGCGAAGGGACGTCAACACGGAGCTTTAGAAGTGAAGGACCGGATCTACAAAGGTTGTAATCCCTTTCACTTATTGTTAAAGTTGTTTGCTTGCTAGTTTTCGCATAATCTCAAGTATACGATCTTGGTTAGGGTTGTTCGGCACGGCTAAATTTTTGAATCGGGCATGGTAGATGCCTTGTAGAACCTTGTTAGAGTGTCTAGGAACCCTACAGTGGTATCAGAGCAAAGCTAGAGCTTTACGCGAAGTCTAGATGAAGTTTAAAGTCCGATCGAACCCGGATTCCCCCAATTTTACCCCTCTCTGGACATTTTCTGAAAATGTGATTTTTTCCATATTAAAAATACTCAAAAAAATCAGCAGGGAATTCTATGGACATATGTGAAAAACGAGACACTAACTCACTTAAACGGCCGCGGAACCGCGGCAATGACATGCCATTAGCGGCGGTTCCACGGCTCAACAGTAGAGTTAGGGTTTCTTTTTTGTACAATTTCATCCGTATGTGTTTCCTGATGTTTCTGGGTACTTTTAAATATACTCAAGTGTTGAGTTTTCTGGGTTGTATTGGGGACTCGTTGATTCGATCGGATATTATAACTTTGTTTTGTTTTTCCGGATAATTTAGAAAGTATTAAAAAGTTCGAACGGATATCAATAACTCACTTTTTCCCGACCCGAAAAATTTCCAAGTGTTGGATTTTTCCGTAGTTTAAGAACGTCTAAATCGTGCAAGTTATGCAATGGACCCTCTAGAAGACAACAAACCTTAACTCGATTATGTGACCGTCTTGAACTGCCTTTTGAACCTTAGGGTTTAGGGAAGTACGGCGTTGCCACATGTGAGGCGTTGCCTTGACCTTTCTACGGCTGGACCATTGGTACTGTGGCATGTGATGGATGTTTTTAAACTCCCCTCAAATGTTAATAACTATTTAGGAAAACTTGGGTGTTTCATCATTCGATCGGAAAGTTTAACATTGTCTATTTATCTGGAATGTGATACAATATTTAGAATGCACAAGTAGTTATGAGATAACTAATTTGAATGTTATAAACATAGCAGTTTAGTCTCATTTGATCAGTTGCCACGGGATTTTGATGTGATCAAAAGTCCGTTGCAATCACGCAGCGTACGCGGATGCTCGCCGGGTAAACTTAATAGACAGCCATGCCCCATAGCCCCGACCAAGTGACTGTAGGAGAACCTCGTAGCCAAAAGCATCCGTTCGGGTGCTCGCGGTAGCGTTGTTCCGCCTTAGTGCACTTCGTCGACGGCATCCGGGGGTACGGCCGTCTACTAAAGTTTGCGACGAGCATTCGATCAGGATGTCGGGAATCTTGTTGAATTGCCCGACTTGGTATTGAAAAGAGTTTTCGATTTTGAGACTGAAATGCGGGGTTTATAATTGTTAGGCATGCGATGTCTAAGGAATTCATTTGGTTAGGCATGCGATGTCTAAGAAGGTTGTGGATTTCAACTGTTGTAGTTTTACACTTTCTTTTCTGCGACCGTAAGTGTAATATGTGGTGTATTGCCGGTTTCGTTGCTATACGTCAATGACAATTGGGATACGTATATTTACTTACGTTGATGACATGTGATGTTATGTGTTGCTGGATATGTTATATTGGATCGTCGTGTTTGAATAGCCGGGTTTTTTTATGTGAGATGAGAGTTTTTCTTTTTCATTCATGTAAAATTCATTGTATGCAATATTCTTTTATTGGGGCACTTCCGGGCTGAGGATGATGTCACCATTGTATATTATTTACTTTTCCGCATTAGGATAGACCCAAGGCGGGGAGCACAAGTAACCGGGTTCTAGGGTCCAGTGGGAGACCATCTCGAGGAGTCGAGTCTGGGTCTCCTAACTCTAGAATTGGTAGGGTTGCTTGCCGCTCTCGTAAGGGTCTAGGGGTGTGGGATTGGCTATTCATCACGATCGTGGAATCCGTGTTTTATTCAGGCTCAAAATAAAACACGGATGTCCAAGTATATCCAATATTTCATATGATGTTTTCTGCTGCGTTATCTGTGATGTGATCATGAGATATGTTCAGATAGATACTGTATATAGTATATATAATATATTGTATAGATGTTGCTTATGTTTTACACCCGCGCTAGCCCTGCCCCGTTCTTCCGTTAGTTACCTAACCTAACGGTGCAGACGGGACATTGAGGCGAATGCGGATGGCATAAGTGTACGTTGTATTTATCTGTGATGTTTAGGTGGACTTAAATGATGGGACATTCATTAATGAGATTAATGAAAGAAAATAAACCTAAAAGATGTTGTGGAATCGAATTTCAAAAATTAGGTAGCTCTAGTTGTTGCTTTGCATAGCGGTGTTCCTTGTAGAACATCCAGCACCTTATTCGATAAGGAAAGCGCCGAGATCCCTTCACCGGGAGTGACCTCTTTAGCAATAATTAGCAGATGCTACAACCTTCGGTTTGTCTTTTGACTGCTTTTCTAGTTCTTTCTTTGCATAGCGGTATTATGAATATCCTGCACCTCATTCGACGAGGAAAGAGCCGAGATCCCCTCACCGGGAGTGACCTCTTTAGCGAAACTAGTAAAAGCCTAAAAAACACTCCATTTAAAACCATTTGATTCTGCAGCGAGATCAAGTTCAAAGCGTTAAATGTTTTCTTAAAAACCATCCGCAACCCTCCGTCATTTTAGGAAGTAGAGTACTTAGTATTCGTGCTGCGTTTGTCGACCATAGCCGAGGCGTAGTGTACGGTAGCTAAGTGATGTCTTCCTACAGCATATGATGCGATTAGTTAGGACAGTCATGTGACTTTGTTGACCTTAGCCAAGGGTCATGTGGGTGGGTCTAATTAATCACGAAATGACGGGTAGAACTTGACTAGTGCTTATGATTTGTTGACCATAGCCAAGGTCATAGGTGCTAGGGGTAAAAACCATTATCGGGAGTTTCAAGTGTTGAAATTTGCAATGAGATTGCATACCTTCTATGAGATAGTTGGATACCGGTACCCACTGCGAGTAATTGTTACTCCTGGGAGAGTTTTGCACTTTACAAATTAGCCGATCAAGTAGGTGTCTAGAAAGGTGTCAATGGAGTTACGCCCCTGGGAAAACGAGGTTTATTTTAATTAGGTCCGTGCGAAAGCACGGGGAACCTCCCTCAAAGTACCGGCACTGGCCTGGCTGAAAGATTGGCGAACTTGTAGAGTGTAATTAATCCCGGCTAGTCTTTCCTTTTAGGGTTTGAAAGAAGATTTGATAAAAACAGTGGGAGCCATCCTGATTAGATAAAATATATTACCAATCTAATCTTGCAAGAGTGCACGCAGAGTGTTTTCTTCTCTCTCTCTCTCCAGGTAGCGACCATGTCACGCCTTAATCAAGATAATAATATGGATGTATTGACCGAATCCGCTTGTTATACTGAGCTGGGGAACATTGGTCCCGCTCCAACTTATAATTGTTATAAGACCGAGCAGGAAATAGGGGAATACCAGATTTCCCATGCCGCCCAAACGAAGAAAGTGCATGATGATGCATCTTCTTCGGGTGTGTTCATTACAAAGAATTGTTTCTCAGTATCCTCTACGTCCTGGGTATTAGATACCGGATCAGGATCCCGCATATGTAATTTGTTACATGGGCTACAGACAGGTAGAGAACTGAGAACAGGTGATATGTTTCAAGAGTTGAAAACGGTGCAATTATTGCAGCCAAGGTGTTGGTAGTTATCACCCTGTATTACTAGAATACATTGATTCTGAACGAATGTTATTAGATACCGAACCTGATATACAACATCATATCAGTCTCTTTTTATTAAAGAAGGATATAATTTTGTATTATTGGATAATGTTTTGAACATTTCCTATATCAAGAGTTGATCGGTTCAGGCACGTTATCTAAAAGCATAGACGTTCTAAATCAAACCACAGTTCTTAACGTACAGAACACGCACAAGAGGAAGAGTTCAGAAATAAACGAATTCTTCTTGAGGCATTGTAGACTAGGTCATATCAATGCGACCCGACTAGCTAAGTTACATTTAGATGCATATTTAAATCAGTTTAAATTTACATCATATGAAACTTGCCAGTCATGTCACAAAGATAAGATGGCCATAGCTCCGTTTACTGGAAACAGAGAAAGAGTTAGTGAACTCTTGGGACTGATACATACTGATGTATGAAGGTCCCCAGTCTATATATGCCAGGACTGGTTCTTTGTACTTCATTACATTCACTGATGATCTCTCTAGATTCAGACATATGTTTCTGTTGAAACACAAGTCCGAAACTTTTGAGATAATTACCGAATATAAGTTAGAAGTAGAGAACCAAAAACTGGTATAAGTATTATGTCCTTTTATATGATCAGGGAGGAGAATACTTGAGCACGGGATTCCTGGACTATTCTAAAGGAGAATGAGATTTTCTCTCAGCATTACTGCTCCGTATACACCACAGCACGTCGGTGTATCGGGGCGGAGCAATCACACCCTATGTGATATGGTGTGCTCTATGATGATACCTACTGAGTTTCCTATTTCCTTTTGAAGTTATGCACTTGAGAAGCTGCATACCTATTGAATGGGATTCCAATCAAATCCATTGCCTACCACTTCATATGTGATATGGAATGGGAAGAGCCCATATCTTAAGTTTGTTAAGATATGGGGTTTTCTGGCCTATGTCTAAAAGCAAAATCCGGACAAGCTCGAGGAAAAATTAGTTCTGTAGAAGTTTGTTGGATATCCCAAGCATTCGCAAGGGAATATCTTCTACCTAACAGAGGAACAAAATGTGTTTTGTTTCTCAACATACCACCTTTGTGAAAGGGAATTTCTTATGAAGAAATTAGTTGTCATGAGGTAGAACTGGAAGGAGTTCCGGCTATACAAACTACAACAGATGATTTGGTTAAACCAAAGGATTCAATAGATTCCGACAAACCTCAGCCTCTCCGCCGATCTAGTAGGGTTCCTCATCCTCCTGTGAGATACTTCGGTTTCTCGATGACAGTGGGAGCAAGGATTGCATCATGAGATGATGACCCAACTAGTTTCGAGCAGGCCATCAAGAGTGGGGACTCTGTAAGAATGGCTGGATGCTTAGCGATCTGAGATGGAATCTATGTACACCAACAAAGTATGGACTTCGGATGCTATATTTGAAGGGTTAAATCCCCATCAGGAGCAAGTATATCTTGAGAAGATTACTTGGTGTATATGGAAAAGTTGAGACTTTCAAAGCTAGACTTGTTAAAGGTTTTCGTCATCGACCAGGCGTGGATAATGATGAAACCTTTTCCAGTGGCTATACTTAAGTCCATCAGGATCCTACTTGCCATTGCTGCATACCATAACCGCGATATCTGGTAGTTGGGTGTCATGACTGCTTTTCTAAATATTGATTTAGAAGAGAGCGTCTATAAGTACACAGCCAGAGGGCTTCGTAGACAGTGGGAGCAGTGGAAACGTGTGCAAGATGCTTTGTGTGATAAAGCAGGCATCGCGGAGTTGGAACGTCTGTTTTGATGTGGTAGTCAAAGAGTTGGACTTCATCAAAATAGTAGATGAACCTTGTATATACAAAAAGGTAGTAGAGAGTAAGGTGAACATCCTCGTATTGTACGTGGACTACACACTCTTGATAGGAAAAGAGTTTCCTATGCTACGCACGGTCAATCTCCTCTTATCACAAGGATTCTCCATATAGGATCAAAGTGATACCTCCTAAATCCTGGGTTATGGATCTATGGGATAGATCTAAATGGATATTAGGATTCTCACTAGGTGTAGTGAGATGGTATCAATCGATCCTGGGGAGAATCACTGGAAAAGTTCCAGGGTGATAAGGACGACTGAATTTCAGTCGCAGGCGTTGTCTTTACCCTCAGTGGAGGGATGGTATGTTGGAAGAGTTCCAAGCTAAGATACCGTGGCAAACTAGACGATAAAGGATGGTGACATCGCTATCAAAGATACTACCAAAGAGGCAGTTTGGGTGTATATTAGTTCATGAGATGAACTAGGTTCCTACCATTGTATGACAATGGTGTTGAGGCTTTGGCCCAGGAACCCCGGTCTCATCAGTGACCCAGACATATTCCAAGGCAGTATCACCTGATCATGGAGATAGTTGATCTCCAGGGTGATCAAGGTTAGGAGAGTAGACTCAAAGGACAACACGGCGGATCCACTCACAAAGGCCTTTTCCCAGAGAGAGACTTTTATGGGATGGTTGAGTATGAGATACTGTAACCACTGCTACAGATGGCCCTAGTGCAAGTGGGAGATTGTTAGTTATATGTATGCTCTAGAGGCCATTACTGTACATGAGATGTATAATGTTGTGGATGCTGGGACATATATAGGTAGGACTTTCTTGCTCGACATGATAGTACGCTATCTGGTTGCTCTTTATCTTAACATGTATACTTATTGTCTCTCTGTTACATGTTGATAAAGCCCTTAGGATGTGTACTCGACTTCCAGGACTATGATGCAGAACATACTAGTGGGGCCTGGGTAGTCAATGAGTACATCCTTCAATGTTCCTAGTCGTGGGAATATCGAGACGGGGCATCGATATTCCAGAGTAGACTAGCGTATATCTTCTCGACTCATGTGATGGGCGATGGATGATACCATATCCATTGGTGTTTGACATCAGAGACGGTATGCGGGTGCTCAGTGGAGACTGGGTACACTGGATGGACTCGCCAAGAACTCTCAGATGGTATTATACCTCACGTCAGATGGCAGTTCTCTGGTGACACTGGCACAACTTAGTCTGTTGACCCGAGATCGTCATAGAGCCTTGTGTGTCTCCCACTGTGCTTTGATTTCCACCCTACCACGGTTCTACTAAGTCGTGCAATCAGGTGGTTTTTGGGTACAGTCCCGATTCACATGGAGGCAATGAGCGATAGGAGGGGATTCGTCTCTCCCGGTATTGGGGGGTTGATGTTGCGCTATGCTCGACTGGACATAACGGGAAATCCCTGGCCAGGGTTGCACTGATTTACTGGTAAGTGTTATCAGTAGTTTCATGCTTGTTATGGACCTTACATCGGCATGACTTATCAAGCTGCTGGGGTCTAACGTTTACCACCCCTAGGCGAGATATGCGACATATCAGACGAACAGACCGGGCTGTGCGGTAAGTGTTACTGATTGGATTCGCAGGAGTGTGAGCAGGCTTGCTCGTTGATCTTCTGATCGCTCAATACCCGGGTGGCCGTTACGTTTAGCAGACCGCTTGCGGCTTGTGGGTGATTTATATGATCACCGCCTACTACCGGCGTATTGACGAGTCTTTAGAGTCCTACACAGAGGTTTCCTGGCTCAAGCGAAACGAAATAGGAGCGCATATGAGATATGTGCGGGACCAAGAATAATACCAGTATGTGATACTGTATTCTATTCTCGCGATTTGTATCATCGGTCGGTTATATGTGATATAGCCGGGTTACCGAATCAAGTGTTGATTCGATATATTGATACACTAGATATTAGTCGGTTATATGCGATATGACCGGATCGTTAAATCAAGTGTTGATTTAATGATTTAATGTATAATTATATATTTGATATATTACTTTACATTAACTAGTATTTGTCCACTTAAGATTGACTTTCTCACTTTTTGTGCACAAGTTGTATATGTGATATATGTTTGTGCACTAGTTTGCATCATGATTGATGATACATGCAAACATGGGTGGGTAGGTGACATACACCATGTTAATTATAATTTAGGTTTTTATTTATCTTAATTATTCAAAATGGTGGCTTCTTTTGTCATGGCTTGAAGCTTCATGAAACTTGAAGCAGCTTTGAAAAAGTCCACTCATTTTGTCCGGATTAAGATATTCATTAACCAAACCATTATAATTAACTATGGTTTAGTCTCTACAAAGGTTAGCTCACCCATGGTTGCATTATGCTAGACTTCGCTTGATTATTCCTTTTAAAGTAATTCATTATTCTTTTGTTTCTTCTTCTTCTTCTTCTTCAAGAAGAAGAAAGCTTGCTAGAAAAATTTTCAAGTGAAGAAAAAGAGTGAGAAATCCAAATTCAAAGTGAACCCACTTCCTATTTCATCATCCTCTACTACTTGTCGTTTAGTTTAGGGTGTTCTCTTCACAAAGTTCTTGACCTAGTGAAGATGGAGCTTAAGTTTGAGTCTCCTCGACGTAGATCATCTTCGGCCTCGAAGTCAACGACCTATCCTGCTCATTTCTCCGAAAAAACCATCGCTAGAGTCCGGGATCCCGATGATCGCAGCGAAGAGACGTCAACACGGAGCTTTCGAAGTGAAGGACCGGATCTACAAAGGTTGTAATCCCTTTCACTTATTGATAAAGTTGTTTGCTTGCTAGTTTTCGCATAATCTCTAGTATACGATCTTGGTTAGGGTTGTTCGGCACGGCTAAATTTTTGAATCGGGCATGGTAAATGCCTTGTAGAACTTTGTTAGAGTGCCTAGGAACCCTACAGTTTCATAAGATGAAAATTCGAACGGATTCAAATATCCATCCTTATGTAACTTAGCTAGTCGTGTCGCATTGATATGACCTAGTCTACAATGCCACAAGAAGTATTCGTTCATTTCTGAACTCTTCCTCTTGTGTGTGTTTTGTATGTTAAGAACTGTGGTTTGATTAAGAACGTATATGCCATTATTTAACGAGCCTGATCCAATCAACTTTTGATTCAGGAAGATGTTCATAACATTATCCTGTACTACAAAATTATACCCTTCTTTACTTAATAAAGAAACTGATATAAGATTGCATATCAGGGTCGGTATGTAATAGCATTCGTTCAGAATCAATGTATTACCATTTAGTAACCCAAGGTGATATTCGCCAACTGCTTTGACTGCAACATTTGCCGCATTACCCACTCTTACGGAATGATCACCCTCTCCTAGTTCTCTACCTTTCCTTAGCCCATGCAACATATTACATATGTGGGATCCCGATCCGGTATCTAATACCCATGATGTAGAGTGAACTGAGAAACAGTTCTCGGTAACTAGCACACCCGAAGAAGATGCATCAACATGCTTATTCTTTGTTTGGGCGGCATGGGAATCCGGATATTCCTTTATTTCCTGCTCAGTCTTATAACAATTATAAGAAAGAACGGAACCAACGTTCCCTTACTCAGCATAACAAGCGGGTTCGGTCAATACAACCATATTATTATCTTGATTAAGGCCTGGCATGGTCGCTACCTGGAGAGAGAGAGAAGAAAACACTTTAGCGTATGCTCTTGCAAGATTAGATTGGTTTATTATCTTATCTAATCAGGATGGCTCCCACTGTTTTTATCAAATCTTCCTTCAAACCCTAAAATGTAAGACTAGCCGGGATTAATTACACCTTACAAGTTCGTCAATCATTCATCCAGGCCAGTGTTGGTACTTTGAGGGAGGTTCCCCGTGCTTTCGCACGGACCTAATTAAAATAAATCTCGTTTTCCCAGGGGTGTAATTCCATTAACACCTTTCTAGACACCTACTTGATCGGCTAATTGTCATGTGTAAAACTCTCCCAGGAGTAACTCTTACTCGCAGTGGGTATCGGGATCCAACTATCTCATAGAAGGTATGCAATCTCATTGCAAATTTCAACACTTGAAATTCTCGATAATACTTTTTACCGCTAGCGTCCTATGACCTTGACGGAGGCCAAACTACCCATAGGGCGCTAGTCAAGTTCAACCCGTCATTTCCTGATTGAATCAGACCCACCCGCACGACCCTTAACGGAGGACAAACAACGCCATACGAATACCCTAATCCAATCGCATCTCTTGCTACAGATAAGAACTAATCAGCTACCGTACACTACGTCTTGACGCAGGCCAAACTACCGTAGCACGAATACTGAAATAGCACTTATCTGAAATGACGGAGGGCTATGCAGGTTTTTAAGAAAACCATGAGCGTAATGAACTTGATATCGTAGTAGAATCGAGTGATTTATGAAAAGGAGTGTTTTTGAGGCTTTTTACTAGTTTTGCTAAAGAGGTCACTCCCGGTGAAGAGATCTCGGCTCTTTCCTTATCGAATAAGGTGCATGATATTTCATAAATACCGCTATGCAAAGGAAGAACTAAAAGAAGCAGTCAAAAAACAAAACCGAGTGAGTTGTAGTATCTGCTAGCTTCGCTAAATAGGTCACTCCTGGTGAAGGGATCTCGGCTCTTTCCTTATCGAATAAGTTGCTGGATATTCTACAAGGAATACCGCTATGCAAAGCAAAAACTAGAGCTACCCTTTTTGAAAATTTGATTCTACAACATCTTATAGGTTTCTTTTCTTTCATTAATCTCATTAATGAAGTCCCATCATTTATGCTTCCTAAGCATCTCAGAAGAAACGAAAATACAATGTACGCTTATACCATCTGCATTCGCCACAGTCTCCCGTTATGCACCGTTAGGTTACTTAACTAACGGCATAGTGGAGCGGGACTAGCGCGGGTTTAAAACATAAGCAACTTTTATTATATATCATATATACAATAATGAAGCATTCGTCTCACGCATATAAAGTGATCACATCACAGAATATCAGCAACAGAAGATAACATATGAAATATTGGATATACTAGGAATTCCGTGTTTTATATTAAGCCTGTAAAAAACACGGATTCCACGGTGGTGATGAATAGCCAAACCCACATCCCTAGACCCCTACGAGAGCGGCAAGCAACCCTGCCAATTCTAGAGTTAGGAGACCCGGACTCGACTCCTCGAGATGGTCTCCCACTAGATTCTAGAACCCGGTTACTTGTGCTCCCCACCTTTGGTCTATCCTAATGCGGAAAAGTAAATAATATACAACAATGATGACATCATCCTCAACCCGGAAGTTCCCCAATAAAAGAATATTACATACAATGAATTTTACATGAATGAAAATAAAAACTCTCATCTCACATAAAACCCCCAGCTATTCAAAGCACGACGATCCAATATAACATATCCCAGTAACACATAACATTACATGTTATCAACGTAAGTAAATATGTGTATCACAATTGTCGTTGACATATAGCAACGAAAACAGTGATACACCACATGTTACACTTACGGTCCCAGAAAAGAAAATGTCAAACTACAACATTTGGAATTCACAATCATCTTAGACATCATAAACCCGAAATATCACATACCTCGGATTTCATGCCTAACCAACTGAATTCCAAATATTGTATCACATTCCAGAAAAAGCTAGACGATGTTAAACATTCCGATCGAATCAATAAACACCCAAAATTTCCCAAAAAGCTCAACACTTGAGCGAAATTTAAAAATACTCAATACATGCCACAGTACCTATGGACCAGCCGTAGAAGGGTCAATGTAATGTTTTGAAAATCGTTTAGGTGAAATTTCGGAAAATCGGTAAAATAACGGGTGTTTTCCGTAAAAATCAAGATATAAATATCTTTTAATATAAAATTAAATATACATATTCTAACTATGTAATTGCTAGTATTTGGGGTTTATTGAGCCACTTTTAAAATTTCTACTTTACCGAATTTTTTTCCGAAATTAATTATTTTAATATTATTTTAAGCCGTAACTAATACATTTAATTAGGGATAATTACAAATTAGAAAGGGTTGATACAAATTTTGTGCATAATGACACATTAAACTAACATGTAAAATATTATTTCTGAAATGAAATGAATTTTTCAAACGGTTTTAGAAATTATCGAAGAAAAAGGCTTAAATGGTGAAATTAAATTAAGTGGAAATTGGGGTATAATATTTATCATTTTCCCTCACCCTACACACACAGCCACACAACCTCACCATTGGCTAGCCGAGCCCTATGCTGCCCTCCTACCCCCCCACACTCACACCTCACACTTCAAGTCAAGGGAAATGGGGAAAAAAAGAAAAGAAATGAAAAGAGTAATGAGTCAGGGCATGGGTGTAATTTGGTAGGTATGGGGGTATGTTGTTGACTTGGACTTTTTCCCCACCTCACTCATTCCCCCCCCTCCTTCCTCTTGCCGAAAAATGCAGATTCCCCCCCCCCCCCCCAAATCCCATTTCATTTTGGCTTCAAAAATCTCCAAAATTCCATCTAAAATCAAGCTAAAACTCAAATCCAACTCTTACCCATTTTTCCTTTACCTATACTAGTATGGATCATGGAGCAAGAAGCAAGTTTGTGAGGCTAGATTCATGTTAGATCTCAAGAAAATTGTGGAGGTATAATCTTAACCATATAGTTAAATTGTTGATTATTGCTTTAATCTAAGCTAATTAGGTGTTTAATTAGGTTTTATTGCAAGTTTGGAAAATTCAAGAATATGGTTTGAATTAAAAAGTTAGGGTTTGGATTCAATTAGAGTGGTGGTCACTTGCTTAAGGTTATAATGAGTAGATTAACATGTTAATGCTTTCTAAAACTAATCTAGTTGCTAGTTTGCATTTTTGTTAATTTAAATTTGTAATAATTATATAAATTGCAAACTAGGTTTATTTAAATGTATATATTTTGGTGAGATAAAATAGTAGTGAATATTTGTGTGACCTAATTATGATGTTAAGTGAGCATTTTGGCCATTAGAACCGTTAAAATAATGAGATTGGTTAAAACATCAAGTTTTGAACCGAAATAGGAATTTGTGCTAACTAGGTTTTTGGGAAATAAAACGATTTGATTAATTTTAATGTTTTGATGATTTAAACCCTATTTCATATATAATTAGTGATTTTTGAAAACACGATTGGGTTTTTTGGATTTTTCTCGATGGTTTGACGTTTGTATATCGACATCAAGGGTTGGTTTGGCTATTCTTGCATGCGTAGGCGATAGGTTTTGACCTATGCGTGATACGCGTGCCGATTTGGTTTTTGTATGCCGTTTCGATTTCGAGTGGGGTTTTTATGCGAGATGATACGTTGTGACATGTAGGTACCCCCATGTGGACTTCGAGATGACAAGCAAGCGCGTGGCGACGTCGGCACCGGCGAGCGAAGATCAGGTGAGTAGATTATATCTACGGGGGAAGTCGGGTGGATGGCGTATAGCAACCCCGCAGTCCTTAGTATAGTTTATGTGATATATATATATGTTTAAATAGGTGTTTTATGATACGAGGAATATTATCAAGATATGATTTTGTGGTTATGGTTTAGTTTAGGATAGTTAGAAGTAGCTTAGTTTAGCTTCTTAGTCGCGAACCCTAGAACAGGTTTTTGTTGGAGATAGTTCCCTCAAAGTCAATTATTGGATCGCAGGTACGTGATTGCAATGATAGAGGAAGGACCTATACCGATATGACAGTCATACTCAAGATGATAGTATGCTATCTGGTTTGTCTTTATCATCGTATACATGCTTTAGTTCACTATTGCATGATGATAGAGCCCATAGGATTCTTGCTTGACTACCAGCAGTATGATGGAAATCATATACGTGGGAGCTGGGGTCTGTAAGCACATCCTTAATGTGTCCCTAGTCGTGGGAGTTTCGAGACAGTGCATCGATACTCCAGAGTAGACTAGTGTATACAGTCGAGACCCCGACGAGGGGTGGTGGCCGGTCTCATAAGCCACTGGTGTCAGTTAGATCACTTAAGATGTATACAGGTGCTCATTGGGTTATGAGTACACCGGATATGACTCGCCGGGAATCTGCTAGTTGGTATTATACATATCGTCAGATAGCTATTCCCTGGTGACATGTGTACAGGTTAGTTTATCGACCTGAGATCGTCGTTTGTCTCATGTGAGTTCCCACTGTGCTTAGATTACTACCCTACCACGCTCAAAGGAGTTGTGCAAACAGGTTTTAGTTGGGTACAGTCCCGAGCCACATTGGAGGCAAGTGAGCGGAACGTCGGGTATTCGTCTCTCCCGGTATTGGGGGTTGATGTCACGCAGTGCAGGGTGGCCATCACTAGGAATCCTCGGCCGAGGTAGTGGAGAATTACTGATTTGGATCAGTAGTTTCTCAGGATGTGATGGGCTTCATGCCGACATGATTTATCGCGTTATTAGGGGTCTGACTTTATCCACCCCCTAGACTCGATATGCGATACTCTTTAGACGAATGGACCGGACTGTATATACATTATCACTGTCAGGCTCAGTAGGGTTTATAGATGAGTTCGCTCGTCAGCTTCCCTTCCAATCAATACATAGGCAAAACGTTACGTGCAGCTTGTACCTCTGACGTGCTAGGGGTTATACCCAGTGCCAGTGTGTTGATGAGTCATTAGAGTCCACCACAGACACTTTCCCAAGTTCGGGCGAAACGTTGTAGAGGCCGTATGGTGATATGGCAAGGTTCGGAAAAAGCACGTGCGTTTTCGCACGTGTCGTTTTTCGGACAGATAATACTGGTAGGCTTTGGTTTAAGCCGGAACCCAGTATTATACTGTGTAGATATAATATCTTTGTCTCAGTTGCATTTGTATTCGGTCGTAATACAAATGTGGGTATGTTTATACTGATACGGGGTTATCCTGAAATTCGTTTTAGGATCACTTTTGGAATTTGCCAGTTTCCAGTTTTCTATCAGCCGTATTTTGACATTCGGTTATCATGCGGATTTTTCTTTTCTTGATGAGGTGAGTCAGTGTTCTAGAAGGTTCTAGAGAGGGTGACAAGGCTTGTGAGTCATTAGGTCATTAATGGTGCAATTAATGACAAGGTGACTAGGTTAATTGTGATTGGTTTGCTTTTAATGCATTCATACTTGGTGCTAAGATATTTGTTGTTGATCTTTTCCTTTGTGGTCACCTTCCCCCTCCTACACTCACCTCCCTCCTCTCCTATAAGTGGCCGGCCTTCCCCCCCTCTCTTGGCTCATGGTTGTTGTTCACTAGAAAAAGATTATGATAGATTCGGGTTCATGAAAATTAGATAGCCTCTTTCTCATTTCACCCGATCCAAAAGGCAACTTCCATAACCGTTCGTCCGTGACCTTGGACGTAACGAGACAAAGTGTTCTACTCATTCTCTACTTCATCTTGGTCGTCTCTTTTAGCAAACTTGACGATCGAGTTGCCTCGGTTCAGAGGCGGGAGCCCGTTTAAAGATCCGTCGACGTGATGCCACCTGGACGACAAGACTGGAGATCGAGGAGATCGGAGCAGCCGCAATAAGCGTGGGATGATGGTTGAAGACCGAAAGACTCGGATCGTTCGGTATAACTCTTCTACCCACTTTGTAGTTTGTTAGTTTAGCTTTAATGGCAGATCCGGGTTATAGTACGCGATAACGCCAGTTGTAAAAAGTTTTTGTTCCGCATTTGGCGTCTGTTAGACGGCCAGGGCGCTACCGTGGACTTACAGTGGTATCATAGCCTCACCATTAAGCTATACTAACTTGTGCTAACACGTTTAAAAGATCGATCGACTGGAATTTCCGAAATCGCAATTTCATGCACACTGAGTTTCTGTCGATTTTTTAAAGGGCCTAAAAATAATTTTGCATGTCACAGAATATTGTGCAGGTGTTTTTAAGCATTATTGTAAAATTTGAGCACGTGATCAAACAGTAGAGCCGCGGATCCGTGGTCAAAGCTATGGTTTTACCGCGGAACCGCGGCAGCACTGTTGGAACAGTGCACCAAATTTTCCAGAGAGCTTCTAACTGTAAATTGCGGTTTCTGGTACTATTTGTTTGGGCTCAGATTTTGTTACTGTACAGCAGATGTACGTGGGGCCCACTTCTGGAAATTTAGTCGATCGAAATTTTAAATTTGTTAGTATGCAGTATTTACATTATATCTCCGACCGGGAATGTCATTTGATCGGTAAACCGCGTCTAATTGCTATAGTTCTTTTAGACGGGTTTGCGAACGTGACATTCACGTTGATGTTCTGTGTTGTGCTGTGATGTTGCGGATTTGTCGTGGTGGATAGCAGGGTGCAATGATAGTGCAGTTTGGATTTATTTGTACATTTGATATTGCTGGGCGAGCGTCCAACATGTGGACTGCCGTCACTGCCTGTTGTATAATATTCTTTTGGGGCACGACCGGGTCGAGGTCGATGTACCCGTTGTACATATTTTTATTTCTGTACTAGGTTTATCCCGCGAAGGAGTGCACGGATAGCCGGGTTCTGGAGGGCAACGGGTCCGTATCTCATGGCTTTGAGAGGCAAAGGGACCTTACTCTGGAATTGGCAGACTATTCGCCGCACTCGTAGGGGGTACAGGTTGACCTAAGGAGGGGTGCTCAATTTACCGGATTCCGTGAAGTGTCGGGTGTTCCATTCACTATGCTGTGGGGATTACCTCGCTTCAGGTTTTGGCGGGTAACTTGCCGCACCCGTAGGGGTCTAGGTTTCATTGCACAGGCTATCCACACGACCAGAGGAATGTCGGGTTTCAGCAGCGGCTCTGTGAAACTCGGGAATCACAGATTATCTGTATTGTTCTGTGATGCTTATTACTTTTCTGTAATGTTGCATATTATCACGCCTGGAGCGATTATTGTATATTAGTATATATACTATTAGATGTTGTATATGTTTTACACCCGCGCTAGTCCAGCCCCCGCTCTGTCGTTAGTTAAGTAACCTAACGGGTGATGACGGGACCCAGTGACGAATGCGGATGGCATATACGTACATTTTATTTTCGTTCTTTTCTGGTGTGATTGATTGATGGGACTGCGTTGATTCTTATCAATGCAAGATAAAACAATCCTATATTTGATGTTGTTGGAACAAATTTTAAAAGGTTTTATTACAAAAATGTTTCCTTTTGTTTTGCATAGTGATATTTAGTTAGAATATCCTGCACCTCATTCGACGAGGCAAGGGCCGAGATCCCTTCACCGGGAGTGACCTCTTGGGCAGAAGTTTACGTCACGGTGATAACTTCAATATAGTCGATTACAAGTTGCTTTGCATCGTGGTATTAAGTTGGAATATCCTGCACCTCATTCCACGATGAAAGAGCCGAGATCCCTTCACCGGGAATGACAGCTTTAGCAAAACGTTTTCGCCACTATATTTTTATAAAAAGCTATCAGGTTCCTTCAACAAGATCAAGTTCATTACGTTAAAGGGTTTTTGCCAAAAACCAGCCGTAGCCCTCCGTCATTTCTTTTGGGTATTCAGTAGTATTCAAGCTATGTTTGTTTGGCCAAAGTCAAGGCATAATGTTTGGTAGTTGCTGGGTATTCATCTGTTGTGTAGATAGATGCGTTGGTTTGGGACAGTCGTTCTGCCTTGTTAGCCAAAGTCAAGGGCATGTGCGGGTGGGTTCAAATTAACCTGGACAATGACGGGTGGAACTTAGCATGTGACTTATGATGGGCTAGCCAAAGTCACGATCATAAGAGCATGGGGCAAAAAATAATATCGGGAGTTTCAAACATACAGGAAACTTGCCAGGCATGCGCATACCTTCTGGAGTGTGATAACTTGAGTGGCTTCCATCAAGTTATCATGCGATGATAGTTGGATCCCGATTCTCACTGATGAGTTGGTTTATTCTTCGGGTGATCCCGACTAATTCTTCTTTCAGGTTTGGAGGAGAATTTGAGATTACAGTGGGAGGTTTCCTGATTAGATAAAGTGATAACCATTCTGATCTAGATTAGAGTGCACGCAGAGTGTTTCTTTTCTCTCTCTCTCTTTTGGCAACGACCTTTGACCGACCCTAGACTATGACTCAGCGACCAAGTTGACCGAACCTTCTTAAAATACTGGCTTTTGGATATTCTAAAGTTGCATAAGTCATTGCTGCTCCTTCTTTTACCCTATGTATTTCTCAGAACACCCCGTATTGCTACGGACATCCACTTCCATTGGATAGATCCATCGTATGGTTATATACGAACTCGAAGGGACTTCTTCGAGGATGGATCCGCGTTCAGGAGAAATAGAATTGGTTTATTCAGTTGTCTTTTGTTATCACCTTCTCTCAGGTTGCGAGGGCTCCTTAGTTTAGGAGAGTACACCTATTACGCTTATTGGATAGTCTTATTCCAAGCCATAGGCAGGTGCCGAAAGGTAGGGAATGAAGAAAACCAATTAGCCTAAGTAGGGTGTACAGAAGGTAATATGTAAAGACAAAATAAAAGGGATTAGAAAGAGGGCAAAGTAAATTGCGACTGTTATCATTCACGACCAAACCGTGTACTTCATCGCCAATCCTATTTCACCTTTAAAAGAATAAGGTATTATTCAGATTGTCTTTTATCATCAACTTCTCTCATGTTGCGAGTACTCCTAGGATTAGGAGAGTACACCTATTATGCTTACTGGATAGTCTTCTTCCAAACCATAGGCTTGTACCGAACGGTAGGGAAAGAAGAAAACCATTTAGCCTAACGAAGGTGTACAGAAGGTAACGACTAAAGACAAATAAAGGGATTTGGAGAGATGACAATGAAATATACGGTTGCAGTCATGAATAGGATTATGGAAGAGGCATTACTAGGAATACCAGGATACCCTTACGAAACATTTTCATGTTTCAGTTACACTGTGCATTGTTAAAAGAAAACTGATTTCCCGATTAGATACTTACTCCAGGGTATGTATTTACCAGGTTTCATTTTACATATCTGTATAGTTTTACAGATGATGAGTGGGAGTAAGTTATTGGGAATTAGGAGATCATCCTCATTATATCGGAATTCGTTGTAATTGGTGATATTTGAGGAAATCGCCTGGGCACAGTTTTCAACCTACGATGCACAGGTTTTGAGTTATTTAAACTCAGCGGACTTATTCAGAGTATTGTATGTTGTCCAGTGTCTGTCAGGACAAAGGGGTAGGTCCTCGTACTATGTTCTGTTTACTTATCACTTCTCTAGTTTTTAGACAAGTGTTTCGTAGAAATACAATGTCTAAGTTTTGAGAAGTTATGGGTATAAGAATAAAGTAGAGAACCAGGTATCACAAGTATCGGGATTCTTCAAAGAGATCGAAGATGTAGATTCTTGTGATTGGTATTCAGATGATAGTAATGGTTTTGAGAAACTTGTTTCTCTTTGTGGTTACTCATAATTGGATGGATTCCTAAGTTGAGTAATGCTGATTAGACTCTCTTCATTAAGTTGATATGCACTGGAGACAGCTGCATGATTTGAATCTGGTTCCAATTAAATAAGTGCCAAAGTTTCTATATTGTATATAGAATGCTTCTTATCTTAACGATGTTAAGGTAAGGGGAGTTGTCCAGCTTATGCTTAAAACCAAACACTGGATAACTCAAGGCACGTTTCTGTAATAGCTGTTTGTGGGTTGACCCTGGCTTTGACGAGGGTTGACATTTCTACCATCTGGAAGATCAATAGTGATATTGTTCTTGACTCGCCACAGTTTTAGTAAAATGGAATTTTTCAAAAAACAGTAATGGGAGTATGGTAGAACTGGAAGTGATTCCAGAACCGCAAACGATTACGGAAAATTTAATAGGACCAATATATTTAATCAGGTTTGACATTCCATTAGCCACTCCGCAGATATGGTGGGTAACCTCAGACACTTGAGAGGTACTCCGGTAGCCTCAAGGACGGTGACATGGAGGTTCTTATTTACCCAGACTTGACACTACTGTTGTTCCAGACTATGAGACCCGGCAAGAGGATAAGTATAACGTCGTTCTAAACTAGCTTTAGAAGTGTACGTAGATATTATTCTGCCAGAGGGTTGTCGTAGTCAGTGGGAGCAGCGGAAGTATAGTGGACAAGTAGCTTATGTCTATTTATAGACTTCAGCAGTTATAGCGGAGATTAGATCATCTAATTTTGATGTGATAGTCATGGCTTTGACTTCATCAGAATAGGGGATGGATCTGTTGAGAAGGTAGTAAGGTATGATGTCCTGGTATTTGGATGACATACACAGAGTAGGAAGTAAAATTCCTATATTACGATCGGTTGTACTGTGGTCGTCACACAGTTGTTTCTCCACAAAGGATATGGATATAATATCTGACATTCTGGTTACTAGATCTATGGTTTTAGATCTAGATTTGGGTAGTTTCCCAATATGGGTACTTTGACAATATTCTAATAGTATTTTAGAATAGTTGACTCCTGGCATGGTGGTGTTCCTGCAGGTGATGGAGTCACCCTCTCTAAAGGTGTCTTAGAGACTAAAGGAGAGAGGGATGTGCATGATTGGCAGATCACTTGCTTAGGCAATTGAGTAAATCATGAGATGTCAAGTACCACACCAGATATTGTTTTTGCACCAGATGCAATAAGTTTATATTAATCCAATCCTGAAGAAACATAGGGAAGCAGTTTTAGAACATATGTGCATGTTCTACGGACTTGATGACGGCAGCCTCCTTCGGGAGACGGTTATCATTCCAGGCTTCCAAGGTGACATGGATGACAGAGTGATTGTCAGAGTTATAGTTTTCCCTTTGACGAGGGACAGTTTTATGGACAGGTGGTCCAAGAGGATACTGTGGGAGGCATGGTGCTGGATACTGATTAGGTTCAGTTATCGATACTGTCTAAGAAGTTTGGATTTGAAGTTCATTTATGAACTGGGTCCCATCAGATATGCAGACATATTCTAAGACAGGTATTACTCGATTCGGGAGATAGCTTTCTCCGTGAACTTGAGATTAAGAGAGACATAGAAAGAAACATCAGGGCGGATCCACTCACTGAGGCTATTTCTCGAACACAAGAGTTTTACAAACTAGCTTTATGAAACTGATTAGTATAGGAGTTGGATGTTCGGTATCACACGGGCTGTGAGTATGCGACATCGCAATAATTAGCCTTGAGTGCAAGTAGGAGATTGTTGGAGATAGTGCCCTTAAAGTCAATTATTGGATCGCAGGTACGTGATTGCAATGATTGAGGAAGGACCTATACCGATATGACAGTCTTGCTCAAGATGATAGTATGCTATCTGGTTTGTCTTTATCATCGTATACATGCTTTAGTTCACTATTGCATGATGATAGAGCCCATAGGATTCTTGCTTGACTACCAGCAGTATGATGGCGATCATATACGTGGGAGCTGGGGTCTGTAAGCACATCCTTAATGTGTCCCTAGTCGTGGGAGTTTCGAGACAGGGCATCGATACTCCAGAGTAGACTAGTGTATACAGTCGAGACCCCGACGAGGGGTGGTGGCCGGTCTCATAAGCCATTGGTGTCAGTTAGATCACCTAAGATGTATACAGGTGCTCATTGGGTTACGAGTACACCGGATAGGACTCGCCGGGAATCTGCTAGTTGGTATTATACATATCGTCAGATAGCAATTCCCTAGTGGCATGTGTACAGGTTAGTTCATCGACCTGAGATCGTCGTTTGTCTCATGTGAGTTCCCACTGTGCTTAGATTACTACCCTACCACGCTCAAAGGAGTTGTGCAAACAGGTTTTAGTTGGGTACAGTCCCGAGCCACATTGGAGGCAAGTGAGCGAATCGTCGGGGATTCGTCTCTCCCGGTATTGGGGATTGATGTCGCGCAGTGCACGGGTGGCCATCACTAGGAATCCTCGGCCGAGGTAGTGGAGAATTACTGATTTGGATCAGTAGTTTCTCAGGATGTGATGGGCTTCATGCCGACACGATTTATCGCATTATTAGGGGTCTGACTTTATCCACTCTCCTAGACTCGATATGCGATACTCTTTAGATGAATGGACCGGACTGTATATACATTGTTACTGTCAGGCTCAGTAGGGTTTATAGATGAGTTCGCTCATCAGCTTCCCTTCCAATCAATATATAGGCAAAACGTTACGTGCAGCTTGTACCTCTGACGTGCTAGGGTTATACCCAGTGCCAGTGTGTTGATGAGTCATTAGAGTCCCCCATAGACACTTTCCCAAGTTCGGGCGAAACGTTGTAGAGGCCGTATGGTAATATGGCAAGGTTCGGAAAAAGCACGTGTCGTTTTCGCACGTGTCGTTTTTCGGACAGATAATACTGGTAGGCTTTGGTTTAAACCGGAACCCAGTATTATACTGTGTAGATATAATATTTTTGTCTCAGTTGCATTTGTATTCGGTGGTAATACAAATGCGGGTATGTTTATACTGATACGGGGTTATTCTGAAATTCGTTTCAGGATCACTTTTGGAAGTTGCCAGTTTCCAGTTTTCTATCAGCCGTATTTTGACATTCGGTTAAAATGCGGATTTATCTTTTCTTGATGAGATGAGTCAGTGTTCTAGAAGGTTCTAGAGAGGGTGACAAGGCTTGTGAGTCATTAGGTCATTAATGGTGCAATTAGTGACAAGGTGATTAGGTTAATTGTGATTGGTTTGCTTTTAATGCATTCATACTTGGTGCTAAGATATTTGTTGTTGATCTTTTCCTTTGTGGTCACCTTCCCCCTCCTACACTCACCTCCCTCCTCTCCTATAAGTGGCCGGCCTTCCCCCCCTCTTGGCTCATGGTTGTTGTTCACTAGAAAAAGATTATGATAGATTCGGGTTCATGAAAATTAGATAGCCTCTTTCTCATTTCACCCGATCTAAAAGGCAACTTCCATAACCGTTCGTCCGTGACCTTGGACATAACGAGACAAAGTGTTCTACTCATTCTCTACTTCATCTTGGTCGTCTCTTTTAGCAAACTTGATGATCGAGTTGCCTCGGTTCAGAGGCGGGAGCCCGTTTAAAGATCCGTCGACGTGATGCCACCTAGACGACAAGACTGGAGATCGAGGAGATCGGAGCAGCCGCAACAAGCGTGGGATGATGGTTGAAGACCGAAGAACTCGCATCGTTCGGTATAACTCTTCTACCCACTTTGTAGTTTGTTAGTTTAGCTTTAATGGCAGATCCGGGTTATAGTACGCGATAGCGCCAGTTGTAAAAAGTTTTTGTTCCGCATTTGGCGTCTGTTAGACGGCCGGGGCACTACCGTAGACTTACAGTTTTTACCCACACACACAAACACGCATGCATACATTTATTTTACTTGTGCGTATATGGGGATATGTATACACACACACACATGGGTATGGGACTATATATATACATATACATGGATTAAGAAGATGGTACTTGGGATTGGAGATGAGTCGATGAGATTGGGCTTGGGGCCGTGAGATGGTGATATGACAGGGTTCGTATTCGAGATAAGACATGATGTTTTAGTGGGTCCTTTCGACATGGTTTTTTCTTATACACGCATGCATTTACATAGTTGGTATCAGTTTGTAGTAGACGTAGATCAATACACCGATCTTGATATTTGATTAAAAGGATACCAGACGAATAATGAGATAAATATGATATTTGACCCGTACCCAGATTTAGGAGGCCGTACGAAAGATTTACCGTACGAGCTATATATTGATGATAGATCCGCACTCTTGACTCGAGGATTTCATATTATATAGGGTATCGTATGGAATACTATTGAGGCGGGATCACCGACTATTACACACACACACAGATATATATATATATATATATATATATATATATATATATATCGACTCAGATTTAGGTAGTTTCCATACCCCTTCCGATTGGTTGTTAGTTAGATCTGTAGTTACCTAGTAGATGTTAGACTGGACCCGAGTCATACCTATTTCCAAAACTAACGAATCGTAAGGATTTTAAAGACATGTCAAGAGATACTACGGATATTTCAAAAGACATACCTTTTCTTAAAAACACCGTAGCCCTTAGTTTCAAAACACCACAATTCATACTATTTCAAATAGCAAAACAGTATAACACAGGTGTAGCGTTGTAGATTCCTTATTGTTACGTTATCATTCATGTTCCGCATATTATTGTTGCAATTACAATTCATTGCCATTTATCATGTTGTTATCGTCTCAGTGCATGTTTATTGTATACTTAGTTATTATGAACTTTGCTGTCAGGACACCAGCACCATTACCGATGATGCGTATGTTCCACATACACTTACTTGTCGGCTCACACACATCATCATCGGTAATTGCCATGTCATGTACACTTTAGAAAATACTATTTCATTGACATAGCTTGCTAACTGATAGTCGCAATATGTTATAGCTTCAATATGCTAGTTTAAATATTGCATTCATTGCATGATATTAGGTGCATTCATATATTCATTGGCTATGCAGGATTATTGAGATTTATGCTGGTATTCACTGTTTATTGGTATCATGATTTAGATGATTTCGGATTTACATGGTATTTCTGAATTTGGGGGAAAACCGCAAGAATTTAATAAAAGTTTAGTATCATCATTTTAAAATGCAAATTGCGGTTTTCTCATGATGTATGAGTCGTCCACCATAAGTTTTCATGATTGCTGTTGGATTTCGAGACCCGATTCGAGGTGTTGGATGAACCGTTTCGGGTACATTGTGGGCCCAGTATGGTACCCCGGGGCAAGAAGCTCGAGTTGTATTTGATGAGCCTGGCAAAGGAGCACTACCTACCGGTGATATTATTAAGACTCGTCGGTTATCCGGAGGATAACGGCCGGAGTCATGAGATGGATACAGGCCGATCCATTCTGCCGGAGCCCGCGGGCCGATCACGCAGATGATATGGATGCCTGAGATATTAATATTTGAGATCTGAGATTTGAGATATTGAGATTTGATATTGAGATACTGAGACTTATGTTTTGTGTCGATGCTGACACTGATTTCCCTGTTGCTTTCATTGATGATACTTGATTGATATACATATAGGAATCTCATTGATTAAAGAAAACAGTTGTCTCACTCATGATATATTCTGTTTCCATTCGTAATGCATTCATACATCATATATATCTGATATGTCGCTATCTGAGGCACTAACACGAGCACGTGGTATTGCACTTATAGGTATATGGATCAGGATATTATTTGAGGATATTACCTGATATGACCTAGGATAGCGTTATGCATGCGATTTCTACTCGTAGATGTTTTCTACTCACGAGTTGGCAACTCACCCCCGTTGTGCCACAGTTCCTTGCAGGTTTTGTCGTACAGATTTCGTTGCGGCTTGCTGGCACACTGTTGCTTCCGGGTGATTGCTTTGGTAGGTGGGTTCTTTGCATCAGGACCACCATTGTTTATTTATTATTTCAGTTGTATCTGGAAACTTCATCAACCAAATTGTATATTTGATAGAGATAGAAGACCAGACTTGTTATTATTTCGGCCTCAGAGTCGCGCGTTGTATTGTTATGGTTTTCTTGCTGATTTTCGGTTTACTTTTGAGTTTTGATTCTCGCCCTTCCGCGTTGTATATTATATTGCTTGCGTGGTTGTGACCGTCGATTGACGTAGAGCTAGCTCCTGCTTGGGGATGCCTTTTTTTTATTTCGTATACTATTCATGTTGTATCCCGTTTGGGGCCAGTATTTACAAAGGAGACTCTGCCGAAATTTTCAGAAAATACTTGAGATTTTAAAAATACATACTTCGGCCTATGTTGATTAAAACTACTTGCTTTCAATTGGTTTTCTTCACTCTACTGCTTCTTTGGTTTTGATTTCTGGGTTTTGGCTTACTTAAATTACGTACGTCTCGAGACGTTTCGTAATTTAAGTGCCGGTCATGTTTCGTACTTTTCGGGTCGTGACAAAGTTGGTATCAAAGCGTTAGGTTTTACCTTCGGAGTATAAGATGACCCTTGGTTGATGGAGTAGGTGACTCAAGTAGAATGACGTACCGTGCGTATATTCCGCGGTATACTTACGATATGATACTCCGCTTAAGAAACCTTAGAATGTACATTTCCTTGCATAGTATTATATTCCTTCCTATGATCTAGCCTCATCAGTACCAGTTTATGGTTTTGTTATCACGGTTGTACGGGAAGAGAGAGCTATGGCTAGAGTTGCGTCAGCACGAGCTCGTCACGGACGAGGATTGACTAGGACGTGATTTCAGGGACATACGATTGCATAGATGCGTCGTTTAATTGCGTTTTCGCGCTATGAGCGTTTGATGGATCGCTTTTACGAGATTTCTCGGACGTGCAGATCAGCACCAGAGGATTGAGCCACTGATAGGGGCCAGCCAGATTGTGATGACCGTCAGAGCACAAATTATTTTGATGATTGAGGCACTGTTCAGCGTGTAGACGAATGAGCCAGTGATTTCCACGAATGAAAAGATATCGTTCCATATGTTTGAAGCTAATTCCGCACGAGTTATACTTTGAGATATGATAGAAGATTGATAGTCACCAAAGATGAAAGACTAGGACATGTGATTCATTGCCTACCCCGATGCGAGGTCATCAGATAGATTGATTCCAGCTAGAGACGACTTCACGCTGATAAGTTGAGAGTCGATAGAGACGATCGAATGTCAGGAACCCATTTTCCAAGTTTAAAGTATTCGGAAAACAATGCAAGCAATTCTACGGACCCTCTAGAAGAATAAAACCCTAACTCGACTTAATGACCATGGAACGCCGGTGAGCCTTAGGGTTTGCGGCAGTTCAGCGGTGCCATTAATGAGGCTTGGGTTTGCCCTTCTACGGTTGGTCCATCGGTGCTGTGGCATATATTCGATACTATTAAACTGTACCCAAGATGATGAGCTCTTAGGGGATTATGGAACCTCGATGAATCGATCGAAAAGTTCGACATCATTCAGATATCATATGATGGGATACATTGCTTGGGAGATTCCAGATACGAGTATAGCCGTTGGAGTGTAGTCCATGCAGCCATAAGGAGACGAGTCCGAATCAGTCCACATTAGAGAAAAGTAGAGCAAGTGGTTCGTACGAGATCTGATGAGATGACGTTCCACTCCGTCGACATCAGAGATGTGATACGCAAGCAGAAGTGTTGACTATGGATATATCTTCCAGGTGGAGTCGTGATGAGTATGCTGCCATTCCGGAACAGGAAATAGATTTGGTAAGGATAATGACTTCCGGGCAGTTCGACAGAAACGAGATTTAGGAGAGATTTCGACGGAACCTTTGTGGGATGCGGTACGAGAAGATTTGGACCCAGGATCGGTCATATTGCACACACCCAGCAGGACAGAGTTCAGCATCGTCGATGAGACATGTTATGAGTGACCATAAGAGTTGGCCAGAGATCTTTAGAGGATGTGCCAGAGCGGACTACTTCCGTTATCGTTTCCATATTGGACCGTTGAGCCGAGGAGCTATGTACTTAGCAATTCGTAGTGAGTGACGAGAGCCTAAGGGCACCAGGCGACAGGCCATGATCAGGAGGCAAGTAGATATCTTGCTCTACTAGCATTGGATGCACCGACACCTTCTCGACTTTGAAGGACGGACATATCGACGACAGTATTTATGATTTATGATTTTGTGATTGACTATCACGTATCCGTCACTTTGGAATTCGGTATTTTTGGGTGATTAGTTTCATTATTGAGTTTTGATGACCGAGTTTCATGATATTTGATTTCATTCCTAGGGCAAGCATATGATTTGACTTATGCTTTCGGCATAGTTTTCATACACTTTTAATATTTGATTTGCTTTTGTACACGCCAATGCACAAGATGGTGAGATTTTATACCACGGTATACCTGATTGGGATTTTGATTGAAATGTGTTGTATACCGTCGATTTCGAGTGTGATGTTTGATATTCGTTTTCGTGCACATTGTACACTTGATTTGGATTTTGCGCATACTTAAGGCGCTTGATGCGATTTAGGTGCACACTAGATGCACTAAATCGAGATTCTTCGTGCATATCACATGCACCTGGTTTTGCAGTCAGGCACACACTTTGCCTTTGACATGTGTTTTCGTGCACACCCGTTGCACTCAGATTTTGTTTCCGTGCACATATATGGCACATTCATGGATTTCGATTTCCGTGCCCACCAGACGCATGTGGCATTCATATATATATTTGGGATTGATTTCTTTTTGAGCAGTATATCTTATGATACTTACTATTTGGTTTAATACTTAGCAGGACTAGTCAGAGGACGGTACCTGAGTATATTTTTGCATGCACTGATAATTATCGAAGGGATTTCCAAAGAGGAGTTATAGTCTCAGTATTTACCTACGTGTCCGAGATGACATGAAACATTTTATAAAGGAAACCCTTCTAAATTGTTTTCAAAACGGCGAGACGTGTATGTTAAACAAAGGATATATATATATATATAGTTATTTTCTCACAATGGACGTCCGCCACTGTGCAGTGATACACACATCGCACAACAATTTGAAAAAGGTTTGGCATGCATTGCTTCCAGATGTTTTAATGATGTTACATGTATAGTTCTGACGTTTACAGGTATAGTTTTGATGCATATCATATTGATTTTCGTTTTGGATCTTGACATTGGTGTCTTCACCATAACTCCGATGATTGCGGGATGCTTGACGGAGTTTTGATTTTGGTTTATATATCTGTTTTTCATGCGCATGGATTGCGCTACGATGTGTTTTATGTATTTATGATTTCGGAGCCCCGATAACTTGATGGTTTTGCTGAAATGTTTTAGTATTTGGGGGGAGTTTTAATTTAAATTCAGGGACCGAATTTTTTTAAGGGGGGAAGATTGTGACGTTTTGAAAATCGTTTAGGTGAAATTTCGGAAAATCGGTAAAAAAACGGGTGTTTTCCGTAAAAATCAAGATATAAATATCTTTTAAAATAAAATTAAATATACATATTCTAGCTATGTAATTACAAGTATTTGGGGTTTATTGAGACACTTGTAAAATTTCTAGTTTACCGAAATTTTTTCCGAAATTAATTATTTTAATATTATTTTAAGCCGTCACTAATACATTTAATTAGGGATAATTACAAATTAGAATGGGTTGATACAAATTTTGTGCATCATGACACATTAAACGAACATGTAAAATATTGTTTCTGAAATGAAATGAATTTGTCAAACGGTTTTAGAAATTATCGAAGAAAAAGGCTTAAATGATGAAATTAAATTTAGTGGAAATTGGGGTATAATATTTATCATTTTCCTTCACCCTGCACACACACACCCACACAACCCCACCCTTGGCTGGCTGAGCCCTATGCTGCCCCCCTCCCCACACTCACACCTCACACTTCAAGTCAAGGGAAATGGGAATAAAAAGAAATGAAATGAAAAGAGTAATGAGTGAGGGCATGGGTGTAATTTGGTAGGTATGGGGGTATGTTGTTGACTTGGACTTTTTCCCCACCTCACTCATTTTCCCCCTCTCCTTCCTCCGACCGAAAACTGCAGATTCCCCCCCCCCCCAAATCCCATTTCATTTTGGCATCAAAAGTCTTCAAAATTCCATCTAAAATCAAGCTAAAACTCAAATCCAACTCTTATCCATTTTTTCTTTACCTATACTTGTATGGATCATGGAGCAAGAAGCAAGTTTGTGAGGCTAGATTCATGTTAGATCTCAAGAAAATTGTGGAGGTATAATCTTAACTATGTAGTTAAATTGTTGATTATTGCTTTAATCTAAGCTAATTAGGTGTTTAATTAAGTTTTATTGCAAGTTTGGAAAATTCAAGAATATGGTTTGAATTAAAAAGTTAGGGTTTGGATTCAGTTAGAGTGGTGGTCACTTGCTTAAAGTTATAATGAGTAGATTAACATGTTAATGCTTGCTAAAACTAATCTAGTTGCTAGTTTGCATTTTTGTTAATTTAAATTTGTAATAATTATATAAATTGCAAACTAAGTTTTTTTAAATGTATATATTTTGGTGAGATAAAATAGTAGTGAATATTTGTGTGACCTAATTATGATGTTAAGTGAGCATTTTGGCCATTAGAATCCTTAAAATATTTGGATTGGTTAAAACATCAAGTTTTGAACCGAAATGGGAATTTGTGCTAACTAGGTTTTTGGGAAATAAAACGATTTGATTAATTTTAATGTTTTGATGATTTAAACCCTATTTCATATATAATTAGTGATTTATGAAAACACGATTGGGGTGTTTGGGTTTTTCTCGATGGTTTGACGTTTGTACATCGACATCGAGAGTTGGTTTGGCTATTCTTGCATGCGTAGGCGATAGGTTTTGACATATGCGTGATACGCGTGCCGATTTGGTTTTCGTATGCCGTTTCGATTTCGAGTGGGGTTATTATGCGAGACGATACATTGTGACATGTAGGTACCCCCATGTGGACTTCGAGACGACAAGCAAGCACGTGGCGATGTCGGCACCGGCGAGCAAAGATCAGGTGAGTAGATTATATCTACGGGGGAAGTCGGGTGGATGGTGTATAGCACTCCCGCAGTCCGTAGTATAGTTTATGATATATTTATGTTTAAATAGGTGTTTTATGATACAAGAATGATTATCAAGATATGATTTTGTGGTTATGGTTTAGTTTAGGATAGTTAGAAGTAGCTTAGTTTAGCTTCTTAGTCGTGAACCCTAGAACAGGTTTTTACCCACACATACACACATGCATGCATACATTTATTTTACTTGTGCGTATATGGGGATATATATATATATATATATATATACATACACACACACACATGGGTATGTGACTATATATATATATGTGTATACATATACATGGATTATGAGGATAGTACTTGGGATTGGAGATGAGTCGATGAGATTGGGCTTGAGGCCGTGAGATCGGTGATACGACAGGGTTCGTATTCGAGACACGACATGATATTTTAGCAGGTCCTTTCGACATGGTGTTTTCTTATACACGCATGCATTTACATAGATGGTATCAGTTTTGTACTAGACGTAGATCAGTACCTCGATCATGATATTTGATTAAAAGGATACCAGACGAATAATGAGATAAATGTGATATTTGACCCGTAACCAGATTTGGGAGGCCGCACGACAGATTTACCGTATGAGCTATATATTGATGATAGATCCGCACTCTTGACTCGAGGATGTCATATTATATAGGGTATCGTATAGGATACTATTGAGGCGGGATCACCGACTATTATACACACATATATATATATCGACTCAGATTTAGGTAGTTTCCATACCCCTTCCGATTGGTTGTTAGTTAGACCTGTAGTTAGCTAGTAGATGTTAGACTGGACCCGAGTCATACCTATTTCCAAAACTAACGAATCGTGAGGATTTTAAAAACATGTCAAGGGATACTACTGATATTTCAAAAGACGTACCTTTTCTTAAAAACACCGTAGCCCTTAGTTTCAAAACACCACGATTCGTACTATTTCAAACGGAAAAACAGTATAACACAGGTGTAGCGTTGTAGATTCCTTATTGTTACGTTATCATTCATGTTCTGCATATTATTGTTGCAATTACTATTCATTGCCATTTATCATGTTGTTATCGTCTCAGTGCATGTTTATTGTGTACTTAGTGATTATGAACTATGCTGTCAGGACACCAGCACCATTACCGATGATGCGTATGTTCCACATACACTTACTTGCCGGCTCACACACATCATCATCGGTAATTGCCATGTCACGTACATTTTAGAAAATATTATTTCATTGACATAACTTGCTAACTGATAGTCACAATATGTTATAGCTTCCATATGCTAGTTTAAATCTTGCATTCATTGCATGATATTAGGTGCATTCATATATTCATTGGTTATGCAGGATTATGGAGATTTATGCCAGTATTCACTGTTTATTGGTATCATGATTTTTATGATTTCGGATTTACATGAGATTTCTGGATTTGGGGGAAAACCGCAAGAATTTAATAAATGCTTAGTATCATCATTTTAAAATGCAAATTGCGGTTTTCTCATGATGTATGAGTCGTCCACCATGAGTTTTCATGATTGCTGTTGGATTTCGAGACCCGATTCGAGGAGTTGGATGAACCGTCTCGGGTACATGGTGGGCCCGGTATGGTACCCGGGGAAAACAAGCTCGAGTTGTATTCGATGAGCCTGCAGGGGAGCACTACCTAACGGTGATATTATTTGGACTCGTCGGTTATCCGGAGGATACCGGCTGGAGTCATGAGATGGATACAGGCTGATCCGTTCTGCCGGAGCCCGCGGGCCGATCCCGTAGATTATACGGATGCCTGAGATATTGATATTTGAGATCTGAGATTTGAGATATTGAGATTTGATATTGAGATACTGAGACTTATGTTTTGTGTCGATGCTGACACTGATTTCTCTATTGCTTTCATTGATGATACTTGATTCATTCACATATAGGAATCTCATTGATTAAAGAAAACAGTTGTCTCGCTCATGATATATTCTGTTTCCATTCGTAATGCATTCATACATCATATATATCTGATATGTCTCTATCTGAGGCACTGACACGAGCACGTGGTATTGCACTTATAGGTAGATGGATCAGGATATTATTTGAGGATATTACCTGATATGACCTAGGATAGCGTTATGCATGCGATTTCTACTCGTAGATGTTTTCTACTTACGAGTTGGCAACCCACCCCCGTTGTGCCACGGTTCCTTGCAGGTTTTACCATACAGGTTTCGTTGCGGCTTGCTGGCACACTGTTCCTTCCGGATGATTGCTTTGGTAGGTGGGTTCTTTGCATCAGGACTACCATTGTTTATTTATTATTTCAGTTGTATCTAGAAACTCCATCAACCAGATTTTATATTTGATAGAGATAGAAAACCAGACTTGTTATTATTTCGACCTTAGAGTCACGCGTTGTATTATTATGGTTTTCTTGCTGATTTTGGATTCTCTTTTGAGATTTGATCCTCGTCCTTCGGCGTTGTATAGTATATTGCTTGCGTAGTTGTGCCCGTCGATTGACGAAGAGCTAGCTCCCGCTTGGGGATGCCTTTTTATTTATTTCGTATACTATTCGTGTTGTATCCCGTTTGGGGTCAGTATTTACAAAGGAGACTCTGCCGAAATTTTCAGAAATTACTTGAGATTTTAAAAATACATACTTTGGCCTATGTTGATTAAAACTACTTTCTTTCAATTGGTTTTCCTTTACTCTACCGCTTTTTTGGTTTTGATTTATGGGTTTTGGCTTACTTAGATTACGTACGCCTCGAGATGTTTCGTATTTTAAGTGCCGGTCATATTCCGTACTTTTCGGGTCGTGGCAGTCAACCCTTTCCTCACCTATGGCGCCCCGGAACTACCGCAAACCCTAGGGTTTGGCGGCGGTTCTTACGGTCATAGAATTGAGTTAGGGTTTCGTTCTTCTAGAGGATCTATCGAATCACTTGCATGATATTTGAATGTTCTTTAACTTTGAAAAAATGCAACTCTTGGAAAATTTTCCGGCAAGGGTTAAAGTGGGTATTTGATATCCGTTCGAGCTTTTTAACGCCGTCTAAATAACCCGAAAATATGTTAGAATTATGATTACCAGACACTCTGAATTGCCTTTATAAAAAGTTAACATCTCATGAAATTTTAGCAAAAACAAGCAACACCTAAAACACTAAAACCCATAGACTGGAACACTGAAACAATTTGAAGCCAGAATTCCCTAACTAAACCGAGAAGCTCGGATTTTTTGTGTATCTGGCCGGCCAAAAATAGGTGGGATTGCTTCAAATTTCGATGGTGTTCATGTTATATCACATACAATATTCTGCAGTTGCTAAAAAAAAATTTAGAGCCCATTTAAAATTCGACAGAAACTAGATTTCGTTGTTTCAAGTTACGGAGTAGTTACGGTTTCGTAATCTAACAAACATCGTCTAAATCTCTAGCTTGGCTCTGATACCACTGTAGGGTTACTTAGCACAACAGCACGGTTTCGGGGGGTATCGTCCATGCCATTTTGAAATTTTTTCCATGCTACTTAACCCTAACCCTAGAATCTTAACTTGAGATTTAAACAATACAATGTGTAAACAACTTTACAACTAAGTGGACTAGGAATAAAACCTTTGCAGTCTGGTCCTTCACTTCTATAGCTCCTTGTAGTGGTCCCTGCGCTGCGATTAATGAACTCCCGGATCTTGAGAGGCTCCACAAGGTGAATAATGCATACTTGCTTGAAGTCTTCAAAGTCGAAGATGATCTACGTCGAGGAAACACGAACTCAATCTATCACTTCACTAATATGGAATTAGTGAAGCTAAGACCCTAAACTAAATGGCTAGTTTAGTAGAGGATGATGAAGTAGGAATTTTGCTCACTTTAGAATTTAATTTCTCATTATTTTTCCTTATCTCCTCAAAACCTAGAAAGAGCTTGAAGGAGATGAAAGGGATGATGAATGAAAAGAGAATGAGAGTGAGGTTAGAAATGCAACCATGGGTGAGTTTATGTCATGCACTAACCCATGTAGAGAATTGACCATGGCTAAGTGATAAGGGTTAGGTTAATAAATATCTTAGGTAAAACAAAATAGGTGGACTAACTCAATGGTTCTACAAGTTTCATCCAAGCTCAACCATGACAAATATCCAAGCAATTTTGAATTACGTAAGATAAATAAAAACACACCATTATCATATAGCATGGTGTAAGTCTCATACACCCAAGTTGCATGTATAACCTAGCATGTCACAATAATATATATCACATATATATTATTTATGTAACAATAGAAAACAATACAATAAACATATATCACATATATGTTAAATGTATCAAAAGTGAGAAAAAGAAATATTTAAGTGAGCACATATTAGTTAATTTAATTTAATATATCAAATATATAATTATACATTAAATTATTAAATCAACACTTGATTCGATAACCTGGCTATATCACATATAACCGACTAATATAATATGTATCATCTTATCGAATCAACACTTGATTCGATAACCCGGCTATATCACATATAACCGACCGATATCACATATTGCGAGAATATTATACGGTATCATATACTCGTATTAATCTCGGTCCCGCACATATCACATATGTGCTCCTACTTCGTTTTGCCTGAGCCAGTAAACCTCTGTGTAGGACTCTAAAGACTCGTCAATACGCCGAAAGTAGGTGATGATCACATCAAGCACCCACAACCCGTCAGCGGTACTAGCTGGACGTAATGGCTACACGGGTATTGAGTGATCAAAAGATCAACAAACAAGCCCGCTCTAACTCATGTAAAGCCTGTCAGTAACACTACCGTACATTCCGGTCTCTTTGTCTGATATGTCACATATCTAGTCTAGGGGTGGTAAACGTCAGACTCCAGTAACCGATAAGTCGTGCCGATGTGAGGCTCATAACGGGTCGAGAAACTACTGATAACACTTACCAGTAAATATCCATAGCAGCCCTGGCCAGGGACTTCCTGTTATAGCCAATCGAGCACAGCGCAATATCAACCCCCAATACCGGGAGAGACGAAACCCATCCTATCACTCATTGCCTCCATATGATTCGGGACTATACCCAAAAGCCACCATTTTGCACGTTCTCTTGAACGTGGTAAGGTGGAAATCTAAGCACAGTGGGAATCACACAAGACTCTATGACGATCTCGGGTCTACAGACTAACCTGTACCAGTGTCACCAAAGAACTGCTATCTGACGATAGGTATAATACCAACTAAGAGTTCTCGGCGAGTCCGTTCAGTGTATCCAGTCTCCACTGAGCACCCGTATACCATCTTTGATGTCAAACACCAATGGATGTGGGATCATCCATCGCCCATCATATGGGTCAAGAAGCGTATACGCTAGTCTACTCTGGAGTATCGATGCCCTGTCTAGATACACCCTCGACTAGGAACAATTATAGGATGTACTTGTAGACTACCCTGGCCCTACTAGTATGATCTCCATCATAGTCCTCGTATTCAAGTACACATCCTAAGGGTTTTATCAACATGTGAGAGCAAGACAGTATCACAATACAAGTCTACATGTTAAGAAAAGAGCAACCAGATAGTATACTATCATGTCGAGCAAGAAAGTCCTCTCTATATATGTCCAAGAATCCATTATAATATATATCATATGTACAACAATGGCCTTTAGGGAATATACATAACTAACAAAAGGCAAGTGGAAATTCTTTCTCTGCCATCTTCGAGTGCACAGGCACCTTTCGACATTGAAAGAAGTGAACTTCAATGTCATTTGTTTCGATTTTTTTTTGCTTTGGTGATTCGAGTACCACGCTTTCGTCTTTTTGACTCTTTTGTTTTGATGATTGAGTCTTATGATTGATATTTTCGTGCACCGTAACTGCACCTGATGGATATTTTTCTTCGTGCACAGCAGTTGCACTTGATTTATGTTTTCGTGCATATCTATTACACTCGATATTGATTTGTGCACACCTGTTGTACATATTGATGATTAAGGGAACCCCATGCACTTGATTTTGATTTCGTGTACGTTGTATGCGCCTAATTTTGATTCAGTGCACTCTAGATGCACTCAATGTTTTTTACATGCACATTCGATACATTGATGTGGTTTTCGTGCACACCAGTTGCACTTGACTTACGTTTTCGTGCATACCTGATGCACTTTATTTATGTTTTCGTGCACACCAGTTGCACTCGATTGAGATTTTCATGCACATCAGTTGCACTCGATTGAGATTTTCGTGCACTCTGGATGCACTTGATGTTGTTGTCGTGCACACCCATTGCACTTGACAGATGCTTTCGTGTACACCCGTTGCACTCGGTTTTCATTTTTGTGCACATTCTGAAAGTATGTCTTAGCACATCCTCTAGGTTTGTGTGAGCATCAAGTATGCAATTTTAAAAAATCTAGAGTGCTAAGTATACTAAACAAGAATCGAACTAGAGAATTAGGGTTTTATAGTTAGCAAACAATGAACTAGACTAAGTGAAGAGAGTCTACAACCTTTGTAGTCTAGTCCTTCATTTCTAAAGCTCCAAGTAGTAGTCCCTAGAACTCTTCTTTGACTCCACTTGATGAAAGGATCGAACTTACTTTTAGTCTTCGTTGCCGAAGACGATCCACCTTGAAGTCTTTCTCACTCAAGCTCACACTTCACTAATCAAGGTATTAGTGAAGTTAACAATCTAAACTAATGGGCTAGATTAGTGTAGGTTGATGAAGTAGGAGATTTGCTCACTTGAAATATGTTTCTCCTTTTCTTTTCTCAACTCAAGAAAAATCTAGAGAGGAGTTGAAGAAGAAGATGGGGATGAACTTGGATGAGAGAATCATAGGTTAAATGAACCATGAGGCGAGTGATAAGATAAGGATGATTAAATATCTAAGAGTAAAACAAAAAATAGGAGATGAGTCATAGCCTTTCAATGCTTCTCCATGCATCCAAAGCAATGACTCATTTTCCTCTTTTATCTTTTATTCTTAAAATATAAATCAAGCTAGTTATCTTTTACTCATGTGTGATTCTCATACATCCTAGTTCTATGTATCATCAACCATGATACAAATAGAAATACATAAATAAATATATATATATATATATATATCACATAAATATATAAATATATATAAAGAGAAGAAAATCTTAAGTGAACTAAATATTAGTATGTATATATATCAAAAATATAAACATATATCAAATTATTAAATTAACACTTGATTCAATAATCCGGTCATATCATATATAACCGACTAATATCATATATGTGTGTGGGTGTGGGTGTGTATAAAATATTAAATCAACACTTGATTCAATTATCCGGTTATATCACATATAACCGGCTAATATTCATTATTAGATATTAAATCAACACTTGATTGAATAATCCGGTCATATCATATATAACCGGCCAACATCAAATATATTAACATATATATATATATACATATATATATATATTAATCAAATCATTAAATCAACACTTGATTCAATAATCCGGTTGTATCACATATAACCTGACTGATATCAAATATCGCTAGATTAGAATACGGTATTATATACTCGTATTTAATCAATCTCCTGTACATATCTCCATACGTACCCTACTTCATTTCGTTTGAGCTAGGAAACCTCTATGTGGGACTCTAAAGACTTGTCAATATGCCAGCAGTAGGTAATGATCCTTTCAGATACCCACAAGCCGTCAGCGGTACTAGCTGGACGTAACGGCTACCCAGGTATTGAACGAATAGAAGATCAACAAGAAAACTTGTCCAAACTCCCGTAGAGCGTATAAGCAACACTTACAGTACAGTCCGGTCTCTTCGTCTGATATGTCGCATATCGAGTCTGGGGAGGGGGGCTGGAATTGTCAGACCCCACTAACTTGATAAGTCATGCCGATGTGTGGCCTATAACTTTTCGAGAAACTACTGATAACACTTACCAGTAAATCTCATCATCCCTGGCCAGGGATTTGCTGGTATAGCCAATCGAGAATAGCGCAACATCAACTCCCAATATCGGGAGAGACGAAACCCCTCCTATCGCTCACTGCCTCCATGTGACTCGGGACTGTACCAAAAATCCACCTGTTTGCACGCCTCCTTTGAGCCGTGGTAAGGAGGAAATCAAAGCACAATGGGAACCACTCAAGACACTATGACGATCTCGGGTCTACAGACTAACTTGTACAAGTGTCACTAGAGAACTGCTATCTGACGATAGGTATGGTACCATCTAAGAGTTCTCGGCGAATCCTGTTCGGTGTACCCATTCTATAATGAGTACCTGCATACAATCTTTGATGTCAAACACCAAATGTTATGGGATCAACCATCGCCCCATACAGGGTCAAGAAACGTACACACTAGTCTACTATGAAATATCGATGCCCCGTCATGATATTCCTTCGACTAGGAACTGTTAAAGGATCTGCTTGCAGACTACACAAGCCCCACTAGTATGATCTGCATCATACTCCTAGTAGACAAGCCTACATCCTAAGGGCTTTATCAACATGTATCAATGAGATAGTAAACTAAAACAAGTGTACATGTTATGATAAAGAGCAACCAGACAGCATACTATCATATCGAGCAAGAATGTCCTCTATATATATGTCCAAGCATCTACTATAATATACAATAATGGCATCTAGAGCATACATATTCCTAACAATCTCTTACTTGCACTGAGGCCAGTTGATGTAGTATCGCATACCCAACGTCCCAAAAAGTATCTTAAACTGAGTCTGGGGGAGGGCCTTTGTGAGTGGACCCGCCGTGTTGTCCTTCGTATCTACTCTCCTGACCTCGATCTTTCGGCGATCAACTATCTCCCGGATCAGGTGATACCACCTCAGAATATGTCTGGATCACTGATGGGACCGGGGTTCCTTGGCTAAAGCCACAACTCTATTGTTATCACAATATAAAGGTATTGGATTCTCAATGGATGGAATCACACCAAGTTCAATAATGAACTTCTTCATCCAGACAGCCTCTTTGGCAGCATCGTTAGTAGCGATGTATTCAACCTCCATCGTCGAGTCTGCAACGGTATCTTGCTTGGAACTCTTCCAACATACCTCCCCTCCATTGAGGGTGTTAGTTATATGTATGCCCTAGAGGCCATTACTGTACATACGATGTATATTGTAGTGGATGCTAGGACATATATAGGGAGGACTTTCTTGCTCGACATGATAGTATGCTATCTGGTTGTGCTTTATCTTAACATGTACTATGATTGTCTCTATATTACATGTTGATAAAGCCCTTAGGATATGTACTCGACTACTGGGACTATGATGAGATCATACTAGTGGGGCCACGGTAGTCGACGAGTACATCCTATAACTGTTCCTAGTCGAGGGTGTATCGAGACAGGGCATCGATACACCAGAGTAGACTAGCGTATACGCATCTTGACCCATATGATGGGCGATGGATGATCCCATATCCATCGGTGTTTGACATCAAGGATGGTGTACGGGTGCTCAGTGGAGACTGGGTACACTGGACGGACTCGCCGAGAACTCCCAGATGGTATTATACCATACGTCAGATGGCAGTTCTCCGGTGACACTGGTACAGAGTAGTCTGTTGACCCGAGATCGTCATAGAGTCTTGTGTGATTCCCACTGTGCTTTGATTTCCATCATACCACGTCCAAGAGGACGTGCAAAAAGGTGGCTTTTGGGTACAGTCCCGAATCGCATGGAGGCAATGAGCGATAGGAGGGGATTCGTCTCTCCCGGTATAGGGAGTTGATGTTGTGCTGTGTTCGATTGGCTATAACCGGAAATCCCTGGCCAGGGTTGCTGAGATTTACTGGTAAGTGTTATCAGTAGTTTCTCGAACTGTTATAGACCTCATATCGACACGACTTATCGAGCTACTGGGGTCTGACGTTTACCACCCCTAGGCGAGATATGCAACATATCAGACGACGAGACCGGACTGTACGGGAGTGTTACTGTTTGGATTCACAGGAGAATGTACAGGCTTGCTTGTTGATCTTCTGAGCGCTCAATACCTGGGTAGCTGTTACGTTTAGCTGACCGCTTGCAGCTTGTGGGTGATTGATATGATCATCACCTACTGCCGGCGTATTGACGATTCTTTAGAGTCCTACACAGAGGTTTCTTGACTCAGGCAAAACGGAGTAGGAGCACATATGTGATATGTGCGGGACCGAGGATAATGCGATATGTGATATCGTATTATATTCTCACGATATTTGATATCAACCGGGTCATCGGATCAAGTGTTGATTCGATGAATCGGTACGGATAAATATTAGTCGGTTATATGCGATATAGCCGGATTGTCGGATCAAGTGTTGATTCGATAATTTAATGTATAATAATATATATGATATATTAAATTACATTAACTAATATTTGCTCACTAAAAGATTCTTTTTCTCACTCGGGTAATACATTGATATATATGCGATATATGTTAATTGTATTATTTTATTTTGTTACGATAAATATTGTATATGTGATATATAATATTGTAACATGATATGATAACTAATGCAACTTGTTTAGTAGAGATTAAACATGGTTAGGGTTTGATTAGGGTTAAGGTTTTCTAGAAGCTTTCTTTCTTTGTCTTTGTTAAGATATTATGCTAGATATTTCCTTAACCTAACCAAACCTTTAACCTTAGTCAAATCTCTACAAGGGTTAGTTTGACCATGGTTACATTATTCATCATATCATTTCTTTTCCTATTCATCACAAATGGATTCTAATATTGTTCATCATCTTCTTCCTTCTTCTTCTTTGCTTGAAATGGTTTCTTGCTTTGATTTTTGTGATGGATAAATATGAGAAAAAGATAAATAAAGAGAGCAAAAATACTACTTCATCATCCTCATCTTCCCTTTCCATTTAGATGAGAGTGTTCACATCATTTCATGAGTGTTAGCTTGTGTTAAAGAAACTTCAAGGTAGATCATCTTAGTATCGAAGATCGGAAGCAAAGGTTGCGTCTTTCTCTTCGTGGAACCTCTCGAGAGTCCGGATCCCGATGATCGCAGCGAAGGGACCACAACACAGAGCATATGAAGTGAAGGACCGGATCTACAAAGGTTGTAATCCCTCTCACTTAGTGTTAAAATGTTTAGCATGTTAGTTTTCGCCTAATCTCTAGTTTAAAGTTCCGTATTCGGGTTGTTCGGCACGGCTAAATTTTTAATCGGGCATGGTTGATGCCTCGTAGTCTCTTGTGCGCGTGCCTAGCAACCCTACAGTGGTATCAGAGCCAAGCTAGAGCTTTAGGCGAAGTCTAGACGAAGTTTAAAGTCCGATCGATCCCGGAAAACCCGATATAACCCCTTCTCTGGAAATTTTCTGAAACTTTGGATTTTTGTGAATTAAAAATTGCCAAAAAATTCAGCCGGGAATTCTATGTGTTACTGTGAAGCACGTGATGCTAACTCGACAAAGGAGGCGCGGAACCGCGGCCCAACCCTGGGTTTCGCGGCGGTTCCGCGGCCACTTTGGTGAGTTACACCACGTGGCTTGCACAGTAATTCTTGTCTTCAAGTGCTGAGTCTTCTGGAAATTTTTATTTTTTTATTCATCTGTTGAATTATCTGGGTTGTATTGGGGACATAAAGATTCGATCGGATATTTTAACTTTGTTTAGTTTTGTCCGGATAATTTTTAGAAACTGTTAAAAAGTTCGAACGGATATCAATAACTCACTTTTTCCCCTGTCGGAAATTTTTTCAAAAGTTGGATTTTTCCTCGTGTTTAAGAACGTTCTAAGTCGTGCAAGTAACGCGGTGGACCCTCTAGAAGACAACAAACCTTAACTCGATTATGTGACCGTCTTGAACTGCCTTTTGAACCTTAGGGTTTGGGGCAGTACGGCGTGCCACATGTGAGGCGTTGGCTTGACCCTTCTACGACTGGACCATTGCTACTGTGGCATGTAATGGATGTTTTTAAACTGATTTCAAGTGTTGAGATATATTGGGGAAATCTTGGGTGCTTGATGATTCGATCGGAAAGTTTAACTTTTTCTATTTATCTGGAATGTGATACAATAATTGGAATCCACAGGCAGTTATGAGATAACTGATTTGAATATTATAAACATAGCAGTTTAGTCTCAGATGATCGGTTGCCACAGAATTTTGATGTGATCAAAAGTCCGTCGCAATCACGTAGTGTACGCGGATACTCGCCGGGTAAACTTAATAGACAGCCACGCCCCATAGCCCCGACCAAGTGACTGTAGGAGAACCCCGTCGCCGAAAGCATCCGTTCGGGTGCTCCCGGTAGTGGTGTTCCGCCTTGGTGCACTTCGTCGACGGTATTGGGGGTGCGGCTGTCTACTAAAGTTTGCGACGAGCATTCGATCAGGACGTCGGGAATCTTGTTGAATTGCCCGACTTGACATTGAAAAGAGTTTTCGATAAAGAGACTAAAATGCGGGGTTTATAATTGTTAGGCATATGATGTCTAAGGAATTCATTTGGTTAGGCATGCGATGTCTAAAAAGGTTGCGGATTCCAACTGTTGTAGTTTTACACTTTCTTTTTTGTGACCGTAAGCGTAGTATGTGGTGTATCGCCGGCTTCGTTGCTATACATCAACGACAATCGGGATACGCATACTTGCTTACGTTGATGATATGAGATATTATGTGTTGCTGTGATATGTTGTATTGGATCGTCGCGTTTGAATAGCCGGGGGTTTTATGTGAGATGAGAGTTTTTCTTTTTCATTCATGTAAAATTCATTTGTATGTAATATTCTTTTATTGGGGCACTTCCAGGTAGCGGAAGCTGTCACCATTGTATATTATTTACTTTTCCGCATTAGGTAGACCCAAGGAGGGGAGCACAAGTAACCGGGTTCTAGGGTCCAGTGGGAGACCATCTCGAGGAGTCGAGACCGGGTCTCCTAACCCTAGAATTGGCAGTGTTACTTGCCGCTCTCGTAGGGGTCTAGGGATGTGGGTTTGGCTATTCATCGCGACCGTGGAATCCGTGTTTTATACAGGCTCGTATTGAAAACACGGACATCCTAGTATATCCAATATTTCATATATGTTCTTCTGCTGCAATGTTCTGTGATGAGATTATATTACTGCCTGAGACGAATGTTTATATTATATATATGAGATATATGTTATATTGCAGATTTCGTTTCAAAAGGGATGCTTGTGAAGCATAATAAAATGGGACTTCATTAATGAGATTAATGAAATAAAAGAAACCTAAAATATTGTAGAAACTTGTTTATAAAAACTGGTAGCTACAGTTCTTACTTTGCATAGCGGTGTTCCTTGTAGAACATCCAGCACCTTATTCGATAAGGAAAGGACCGAGATCCCTTCACCGGGAGTGACTCCTTTAGCAATAACTGGCAGATGCTACAATCTCGGTTTGTCTTTTGATTGCTTCTATAGTTTTTGCTTTGCATAGTGGTATTTGTGAAATATCCTGCACCTTATTCGATGAGGAAAGGGCCGACGATCCCTTCACCGGGAGTGACCCCTTTAGCAAAACTAGAAAAGCCTCAAAAACACTCTATTTAAAATCACTCGATTCTACGACGATATCAAGTTCATTACGCAAAGGGTTTTCATAAAAACCTGTCGTAGCCCTCCGTCATTTCAGATAAGTAGTAGTTAGTATTCGTGCTACGTTTGTTGGTCTGCGTCAAGGCGTAGTGTGCGGTAGCTAACTAGTATTTATCTGCTTATGCATATGATGCAGATTGAGTTAGGGTAGTCGTGCGACTTTGTTGGCCTGCGTCAAGGGTCGTGCGGGTGGGTTTAATTCAATCAAGAAATGACGGGTTGAACTTGACTAGCGCACTGTGGTTTGTTGGCCTGCGTCAAGGTCATGGGACGCTAGGGGCAAAATATTATTGGGAATTTCAAGTGTTGAAATTTGCAATGAGATTGCATACCTTCTATAAGATAGTTGGATCCCGATACCCGCTGCGAGTAAGAGTTACTCCTGGGAGAGTTTTACACATTACAATTAGCCGATCAAGTAGGTGTCTAGAAAGGTGTTAACGGGGTTACGCCTCTGGGAAAACGAGGTTTACTTTAATTAGGTTCGTGCGAAAGCACGGGGGACCTCCCTCAAAGTACCGACACTGGCCTGGCTGAAAGATTGGCGAACTTGTAGCGTGTAATTAATCCCGGCTAATCTTTCCTTTTAGGGTTTGAAGGAAGATTTGATTAAAACAGTGGGAGACATCCTGATTAGATATATTACATAACCAATCTAATCTTGCAAGAGCATACGCTGAGTGTTTTCTTCTCTCTCTCTCCAGGTAGCGACCATATCACACCTTAATCAAGATAATAAAACGGATAAATTGACCGAACCCGCTTGTTATACTGAGCTGGGGAACGTTGGTCCTGCTCTAACTTATAATTGTTATAAGACAGAGCAGGAAATTGGGGAATACCAGATTTCCCGTGCCGCCCAAACGAAGAAAGTGCATGTTGATGCATCATCTTCGGGTGTGTTCATTACACAGAACTGTTTCTCAGTATCCTTTACGTCCTGGGTATGTGATACCGGATCAGGATCCCGTATATGTAATCTGTTACATGGGCTACAGATAGGTAGAGAACTGAGAACGGGTGATAAGTTTCATGAGACAGAAAACGGTGCAAGTGTTGCAGCCAAGTCTGTTGGTCACTATCACCCTGTATTACCTGAATACATTGATTCTGAATGAATGTTATTAGATACCGAACCTGATATACAAAATCATATCAGTTTCTTTATTAGTAAAGAAATGATAAAATTTTGTATTGTTGGATAATGTTTTGAACATTTCCTATATCAAGAGTTGATCGGTTCAGGCACGTTATCTAAAAGCATTGACGTTCTAAATCAAACCACAGTTCTTAGTATACAGAACACACACAAGAGGAAGAGTTCAGAAATGAATGAATCCTTCTTGAGGTAATGTAGACTAGGTCATATCAATGCGACCCGACTGGCTGAAGTTACATATAGATGCATATTTAAATTAGTTTGAATTTACATCTTGTGAAACTTGCCGGTCATGTCACAAAGATAAGATGACCACAGCTCTGTTTGTTGGAAACAGAGAAAGAGTTAGTGAACTTTTGGGATTGATACATGCTGATGTATGAAAGTCCCCTGTCTACATATGCCAAGATCGGTTCTTTGTACTTCATTACATTCTCTGATAATCTCTCAAGATTCAGACATATGTTCCTGCTGAAACACAAGTCCGAAGCTTTTGAGATATTCACAGAATATAAGTTAGAAGTAGAGAACCAAAATACGGGTATAAGTATTATGTCCTTTGATGAGATCAAGGAGGAGAATACTTGAGCACGGAACTACCTGGATTATTCTAAAGGAGAATGAGATTCTCTCTCAGCATTACTCCTTCGTATACACCACAGCACGTCGGTGTATCGGGGCGGAGCAATAGCACCCTATTTGATATGGTGTGCTCTATGATGAGTACTACTGAGTTTCCTATTTCCTTTTGGGTGTTATGCGCTTGAGAATCTGCATACCCATTGAATAGGGTTCAAATCAAATCAGTTGTCTACCACTTCATATGTGATATGGAAAGGGAAGAGCCTATATCTTAAGTTTGTTAAGATTTGGGCTTGTCCGGCCTATGCCTAAAAGCAAAATCCGGACAAGCTCGAGGCAAGGTCTGTTATGTACAACTGGAAAGGTTCCAGCTATACAAAATGCAGCTGATGATTTGGTAGAACCAAAGGATTCAATAGTTTCCAACGAACCTCAGCCTCTCTGCCGATCTAGTAGGGTTCCTCACCCACCTGAGAGATACTTCGGTTTCTCTATGACAGTGGGAGCGAGGATTGCATCATGAGATGATGACCCAACTAGTTTCGAGCTGGCCATCAGGAGTGGGACTCTGTAAGAATGGCTGGATGCTTATGCGATCTGAGATGGAATCCTTATACACCAACAAAGTATGGACTTTGGTTGCTTTATCTGAAGGGTTAAATCCCCATCAGAAGCAAGTATATCTTGAGAAGATTACTTGGTGTACATGAAAAGGTTGAGACTTTCAAAGCTAGACTTGTTAAAGGTTTGCATCATAGACCAGGTATGGATTATGTTGAAACCTTTTCTAAGGATCTATGCTTAAGTCCATCCAGATCCTACTTGCCACGGCTACATACCATGACTACGATATCTGGTGGTTGGGTGTCATGACTGCTTTTCTAAATGATGATTTAGAAGATAGCGTCTATAAGTACACAGCCAGAGGGCTTCGTAGACAGTGGGAGCAGCGGAAACGTGCGAAAGATGTTTTATATGATAAAACAGGCATCGCGGAGTTGGAACATCTGTTTTGATGTGGTAGTCAAAGAGTTTGACTTCATCAAAATAGTAGATGAACCTTGTATATACAAAAAGGGTAGTAGAGAGTATGGTGGTGATCCTCGTAGAGTACGTGGATGACATACTCTTGATAGGGAAGGAGTTTCCTATGCTACGCTCGGTTAATCTCCGCTTATCACAAGGATTCTCCATATAGGATCAAAGTGATACCTCCTAAATCCTGGGTTTTGGATCTATGAGATAGATCTAATTGGATGTTAGGACACTCACTAGTTGTAGTGAGATGGTATCAATCAATCCTGAGGAGAATCACTGGAAAGGTTCCAGACTGATAAGGACGACTGAATGTCAGTCGAAGGCATTGTCTTCACCCTCAGTGGAGGGACGGTATGCTGGAAGAGTTCCAAGCTAGATACCGTGACATACTAGACGATTAAAGGCAAGATACATCGTTACCAAGGATGCTACCAAAGAGGAAGTCTGGATATATATAAGTTCATAAGATGAACTTCGTTCCTACCATTGTATGACAATGGAGTTGTGGCTTTAGCCAAGGAACTACCGTCCCATCAGAAATCCAGATATAATTCTTAGGCAGTATCACCTGATCATGGAGATGGTTGATCTCCAGGGAGATCGAGATTAGGAGAGTAGACACAGAGGACAACAGCGCGGATCCACTCACAAAGGCCTTTTTCCCCAGTAGAGACTTTTATGGGATGGTTGAGTATGAGATACTTCAACCGCAGCTAATTGTTGGGTATGCGATACCATAACAGATGGCCCTAGTGCAAGTGGGAGATTGTTAGTTATATGTATGCCCTAGAGGCCATTACTGTACATACGATGTATATTGTAGTGGATGCTAGGACATATATAGGGAGGACTTTCTTGCTCGACATGATAGTATGCTATCTGGTTGTGCTTTATCTTAACATGTACTATGATTTTCTCTATATTACATGTTGATAAAGCCCTTAGGATATGTACTCGACTACTGGGACTATGATGAGATCATACTAGTGGGGCCACGGTAGTCGACGAGTACATCCTATAACTGTTCCTAGTCGAGGGTGTATCGAGACAGGGCATCGATACACCAGAGTAGACTAGCGTATATGTATCTTGACCCATATGATGGGCGATGGATGATCCCATATCCATCGGTGTTTGACATCAAGGATGGTGTACGGGTGCTCAGTGGAGACTGGGTATACTGGACGGACTCGCCGAGAACTCCCAGATGGTATTATACCATACGTCAGATGGCAGTTCTCCGGTGACACTGGTACAGAGTAGTCTGTTGACCCGAGATCGTTATAGAGTCTTGTGTGATTCCCACTGTGCTTTGATTTCCATCATACCACGTCCAAGAGGGCGTGCAAAAAGGTGGCTTTTGGGTACAGTCCCGAATCGCATGGAGGCAATGAGCGATAGGAGGGGATTCGTCTCTCCCGGTATAGGGAGTTGATGTTGTGCTGTGTTCGATTGGCTATAACCGGAAATCCCTGGCCAGGGTTGCTGAGATTTACTGGTAAGTGTTATCATTAGTTTCTCGAACTGTTATAGTCCCCATATCGACACGACTTATCGAGCTACTGGGGTCTGACGTTTACCATCCCTAGGCGAGATATGCAACATATCAGACGACGAGACCGGACTGTACGGGAGTGTTACTGTTTGGATTCACAGGAGAATGTACAAGCTTGCTTGTTGATCTTCTGAGCGCTCAATACCTGGGTAGCTGTTACGTTTAGCTGACCGCTTACAGCTTGTGGGTGATTGATATGATCATCACCTACTGCCGGCGTATTGACGATTCTTTAGAGTCCTACACAGAGGTTTCTTGACTCAGGCAAAACGGAGTAGGAGAACATATGTGATATGTGCGGGATCGAGGATAATGCGATATGTGATATCGTATTATATTCTCGCGATATTTGATATCAACCGGGTCATCGGATCAAGTGTTGATTCGATGAATCGGTACGGATAAATATTAGTCGGTTATATGCGATATAGCCGGATTGTCGGATCAAGTGTTGATTCGATAATTTAATGTATAATAATATATATGATATATTAAATTACATTAACTAATATTTGCTCACTAAAAGATTCTTTTTCTCACTCAGGTAATACATTGATATATATGCGATATATGTTAATTGTATTATTTTATTTTGTTACGATAAATATTATATATGTGATATATAATATTGTAACATGATATGATAACTAATGCAACTTGTTTAGTAGAGATTAAACATGGTTAGGGTTTGATTAGGGTTAAGGTTTTCTAGAAGTTTCTAGAAGCTTTCTTTCTTTGTCTTTGTTAAGATATTATGCTAGATATTTCCTTAACCTAACCAAACCTTTAACCTTAGTCAAATCTCTACAAGGGTTAGTTTGACCATGGTTACATTATTCATCATATCATTTCTTTTCCTATTCATCACAAATGGATTCTAATATTGTTCATCATCTTCTTCCTTCTTCTTCTTTGCTTGAAATGGTTTCTTGCTTTGATTTTTGTGATGGATAAATATGAGAAAAAGATAAATAAAGAGAGCAAAAATCCTACTTCATCATCCTCATCTTCCTTTGCCATTTAGATGAGGGTGTTCACATCATTTCATGAGTGTTAGCTTGTGTTAAAGAAACTTCAAGGTAGATCATCTTAGTATCGAAGATCGGAAGCAAAGGTTGCGTCTTTCTCTTCGTGGAACCTCTCGAGAGTCCGGATCCCGATGATCGCAGCGAAGGGACTACAACACGGAGCATATGAAGTGAAGGACCGGATCTACAAAGGTTGTAATCCCTCTCACTTAGTGTTAAAATGTTTAGCATGTTAGTTTTCGCCTAATCTCTAGTTTAAAGTTCTGTATTCGGGTTGTTCGGCACGGCTAAATTTTTAATCGGGCATGGTTGATGCCTCGTAGACCCTTGTGCGCGTGCCTAGCAACCCTACAGAGGGTGAAGACAAAACCCGAGACAGACTTGCTGTCGTCCTTATCACTCTGGAAGCTCGAATCGGTAAAGGAATCCACTTGGAGTTCTCCGTTACCATACACCAAGAACATTTCTTTAGTCCTTCTCAAGTACATAAGAATGTTCTTCAAAGCTATCTAGTGCTTCTCCCCTAGGTCTGATTGATACCTACTTACCACACTAAGTGCGTATGCTATATCCGGTCTGGTACATAACATCGCGTACATAATAGACCCAACGGCAGAAGCATAGGGTATCACGTTTATGCGAGCCCTTTCCAAATCTGTCTTGGGAGACATCTCTTTGGAGAGAGTGATTCCTGAACAAGAGGGTAAATTACCACGCTTAGAATCTTCCATAATAAACCACTTTAGTATGGTGTCTATGTATCTGGATTGGGATAATCCCAACATTCTTTTAGATCTATCTCTATAGATTTTTATCCCCAGGATGTAGTAGGCATCACCAAGATCTTTCATGGAGAACTTTTGTGATAAGAAGAGTTTGACCGAGTGCGACATAGGAACAATATGAGGAAGACAACCTTACTCTCTACAATCTTTTTATATATATATGGTTCATTTATGTTTTTAATGAAGTCAAACTCTTTGACTACCGCATAAAAATAGATGTTCCAGCTCTTTTTAGGAATATGTATGCCTTAGAAGCCATTACTGTATGATATAGTGGATGCTTGCACTACTACAAATAAGGGTTGCCACTACGGATTTATCTGTAGGGGCAACCCACTGCCCCTACGGATATATCCGTAGGGGCGAAAAAATACCCCGTAGGTGCAAAGGCCGCAGGTGCAAGTTGAAGCCCTGAACTTGCCCCTACGGGTAAATTCTTGCCCCTACGGATTTCTGTGTAGGTCCTGTTGCCCCTACGGAGTAGGCCGTAGGCTAAAAAGGTTATATTATTTACGGTTTTTTTTAATATATTACATGTACCTACGGATATAGCCGTAGGGCCAAGTACTACCCCCTACGGATATCTACGTAGGTACTTATCCGTAGGGGCAAAATATCAGGAATCCTGATATGTTGCCCCAACGGATAAGTCCGTAGGGGAGAAGCAATGGCCCCTACGGATATGTCCGTAGGGGCACTCCCAACCCCCTGGTACTGAAATCAGGGGGGAAATATCAGTTACTGCTGATATTTTGCCCCTATGGTTTAATCCATAGGGCAACATGTGTACCTACGGATATGTCCCCTACGGATGTGTCCGTAGGGGCACTCCCAATCCCCTGGTACTGAAATCAGGGGGGAAATATCAGTTACTGCTAATATTTTGCCCCTACGGTTTAATCCGTAGGGGCAACATGTGTACCTACGGATTAATCCGTAGGTACATATTATCTGTATTTTTTTTAAAAAAATGGGCTGCTTGATTTTTTCCCGCCCTGTGCACAATAATATATACATCAATCAAATATAAAATTAATCATCACACAACATATATCGCAGTATTCATAATCACATCTCACACATATATATAATATACAAAAGAAACTCAAAAACTGAATATGAAATAAATATAAACCAATATCAATATCGTTTCAAAATGTAGTACAATGTGTATGATATAAATAAATACATGTTTCGAAAAATAAGAACCAAAAAGCTACCCTAGTTCGGTCCAGCTCCACCTCTGAATAACGATAGAATAACGCGCGCCTGCTCCTCGGTCAATAAACTCTGCAATTAGGCGCGAACGGGAATCTGAGCGGCCTGTGGAGCTGGCGATGTGGTCTGCGCAGCCGCCGTCGAGGTAGTCGCTTGCGGAGCCGCGGCTGCGAGAGTCTGAGCGGGCGGTGGAGCTATAGGAGCTGTCTGCGGAACCGCAGCCGATGTAGTGGCTTGCGGAGCCGCAGCCGAAGGAGATGCATGTTGAGGCTCGGCCGATGTACCCTGTCGCGTCTGGACCTAACATGTGTAATAAGCGTGTAAGAACTGTGTATTATTCGAATTCGTATCATTATTAAGTTATTTCGAAACCCCGTTTGGATATCTAGTTTGTTGTTTATTTTAATTACATCTGTATGTATGATTAATCAAACTTAAGTCTAAAACCAAATAAGCTCAAGCTACGTACTAATTATGGATATGTTGATATCTATATAATATGACATGATATTTTACTATAAAGTAGTATACATACCAGCATCTCCTTCAACTCCTGAACGGTGGCCCTCAAGCTCTCCAGTTCCTGATGGACACGTCGGTCACTGGAGAGGGAGGAAGTAACCGCCGGGGTGGAGTCCAACCTCATATGGGCCCTGCTAGGGCCCAGTCCCCGGCCTCTTTCCCAACCTCCGTGGTGCCCTCCGTGTGCGGCGTCCAGAACTGGGGTCAGCAGCCTCGGATCGCTCTGTCCGGTAAAATCGATCCTCGAGGCCTGGGCCTGCTCAACCACCCGCTCCTACACCCACATTAAGCAGTAAAGTATAAGTATAAAATTTAAACTTGAACCTTCCAAAAATAAGTTTCAAATTTGGGTAGAAAAAATATTAACACTTACGCAGTACTCCTGGGTAGCGACGTCGGGATATCGAAGCTCGCCCGTGGCGGGATCTGTCGAGGTGCCGTGGACGGCAAGATATGCGGACAGCACGCTCGGTGTACCACTTGACGCCACGGTCCGAGATGTCTGCAATATTAGAAAGTAGCTCTTAATATTAGAAATATTAGAAAATAACTCTTAATATTGCAGAATATCACAAAGGTCGGTCTATTGTAATTTACCGATAACTCCATGGCTCGAGTAATGTTCCTCAAGCCACCTGTGTAAGTGGGGCGACCCCTCTTCGCCGACTTCTTGTTCTCTGTATTCTGAGCGGCCTGTTTCTGCACAACGCATTAACATTTACTTTTCTAATTAAGAAACACAAAGAAATAAATTATATCATAAATAATGAATTACATTTAAAATACATACCTGTTTGCGTTGGGAGTCGAAATAAGCATACAATAGAGGCCATGTCTCTACGTCGACTGTCGCAAACGCCGGAGTAGATAGGAGGGCCGCTCTCTCTGCCTCGGGGGTCGCCATCCACAGGGAGTAGCAGTCGGCCTTCAGCTCATTCCTGTTGTATCGGACCTTGGCCAGCATGTTCTTCATCAGGCCATTGTACAGAGCATGAAGGTCGAGCACCCTCTCCGGGTGATCAGGGTCGGCTACAGGCTGAAAATCGTAATCCAACCGAAAATACAAAAAAAACATTGTTATTAGATTGCAAGTTTTAATAATAAATATATTGGATAGATCAAATAAAAATATATATTAATACATACCCGAGCCTGATCAAAGAAGAGGGCGAATGATCGCTGGTGCTGCTCGCCCCACTCAACGTGAAGTGGATAGTTCTTCACGAGCCGGCTCTTGTCCCCCAAATACCGGCCGAACCTCTCGGCATGAGGACTGGTATAGCGATAGTCAAGGGTAAAAAAAAGGGGGAATGCTGCCTCCCCCCTATCTCTGTCAGGCCTCAGCCTATGGGACTGATTCGGGCCTCGAGTCCCCCTCTGGGGATGGGGAGGCCCTGCGTCTGCACGAAATATCAAGACAATCAATAATAAGACAAAGTTGTATTAAGAAATCAAGGTTAAACGAAAATTCAAGTGTGATATATACCTCCGGTGACCATCGCACGAGCCTGGGCCCGGGCAGCAGCACGAGCTGGACGATAGTTCCTCCGGTGAGGAACAACCGGGATCCCGGATGTGGACGCATCCCCTCCAACTAGAAAATAAACATCGACGCTAAATTTCCATGAAGTTCATATTTATTCTATAGAGCATATGTAAAATGAATAAATATTTTAAATTTATTCATACTAACCTGCAGACGATGCAGAGGGTATGGAAGCGGCAGGAGTGGCCCCTGCGGAAGATGTGGACGCACCACCTATAATTAGACAATTAAAAATAGATTATATAAGTAATTGCAAAAATAATGTGTAGATCAATAATATAACGTTCTAAATCAATATGCATGCACTATAGGATATATAAACATACCCGCAGGTGCGGTGGTGTCACCACCTACAGCTAGACAATAATAAAAATTGCTAAGTAAGAGCAAAAGGAATGTGTGTATTTATGATATAGCATTCTAAATCAATATACATACACTATATGATATATAAACATACCTGGAGGAGCGGGGGTGGCCTTTGTCCCAGATGTGGACGCATCACCAACAACTAGACAATCAAATATTGACAATATAAGTAATTTTGACATAAATAGGCAAGAATATCTGTAATATTACATTCAAAATGGATATGCGTGCAGTATACCTGGAGATGTGGCAAAATCCACACGGAAGGAGGCATCCGAAGGGGTCTCCGATCTAGGTGGAAGACCGGCCCTCTGAAGCTCCCTACGGAGCTCTCCGGGCGGCAGAACCGCTCTGCCTCTGCCTCTGCCGCGGCTGGAGCTCCTGCCGCCCCTCGCTGCTCCGACATCGTCATCAAATCTAGATAAACGGTTCGTGGACGCATTAGACAATCATTAAAAGTATTGACTATATATGTATCGAGCGTAAAATGCGAAGTAATAATATAACATTACTGATAACCTTTTTCGTTTCGTGGGCGCATTATACATATCTACTTGGATTTCATCGTCGATGTCATTTCTAACCCACGTAACTTCATGATCGGTCGAAGACAACCCGTCCTTCGCAACAGACGGTCGGAGCGCTTTAAGCCTTCTCTCTTCTTCGTCCTCATCGCTGTCCTCGTATTCTGGGACATCGTAGACATCTCTGGGTTTCCATCGGCATACAACACTCCACCCCGGATACTTCAAACACTGTGAGTAGTATACTTAGAACGCTTGGTTCGGAAAGATAAACGGATCGTCCTAACCGTAAAATCGAAGTGTGTTCACACTGGTCAATCCATATTCATCTTTCCAAGTCCCAAACTCCTTCTCCACCTGTCCGTATCGGTTCGCGGATCGTACCAAGTACACTGGAATATATAAAGGGGTTCTGATTGTCCCGGATAGTGGATGCCGAGTATACAATTTAAGTACCCATAGTAAATCACACCGTCCGATCCTACCATCGCAATCCCACTATTCTGAATGGTTCTAGATGTTTCTATGTCCTTAACTTCGAATTTGTATCCAAGGATACCAAATCCTTTGTAATATGCAACCTCCATACTAGGAAATTGAGCTAAACATCTTGAATCACTCTCAAATGATGCAGACATGTTCGGATCATGGATCTAACAAAACAAATTTTACGACAAATACATAACGATACAAGTTTAGATTAAAACTGATAGCAATAAAATGTTATTCGAATAACTTACATGATCTGTGGCCCAATCACAAAAATTATCCTGATGGTATTTTTCCAAACGTTCTTCGTTCCAATAAGGATGCCCCTCACGTACCTCGTTAAAATGAATTCTGTTTTCGACAAATAATTGTGACATTAATATTATATCATTTCATACACACACAAACACAGATATAACAATTAATCTAAAATAACTTACTTTCTAATTTGTTCAAGACATGCGCAATTAAGCAAGATAAACCGGTATATCTTGTTGATAAATATAGTATCTACCCTCTTATACTCGGCTTTACCATATGGCCCGTCTTGAATTCTTCATGGTCGGTTAAGCCTTGTCTCAATGTTCTCGTCCAGATAGCGGGAACAAAATGTGGTTGCTTCATCAAGAAGATAATCTTGTATGATAGAACCCTCTGGTCGATTTTTATTGCGTATATACTTCTTAAGAGTGTAGAGGTACCTAATGAGAATATGTTGAATAAATAAATACGGGCATACAGGACAACAATAAATTTATAAATTGCGCGAAACGAAAAATTGCACTTACTTCTCGACGGGATACATCCATCGATATTGTATCGGTCCGGCTAATTTCGCCTCAGTTGCAAGATGAACCGTCAAGTGTATTATGATATCGAAGAATGACGGTAGGAAAATACGCTCAAACTTGCAAAGTATCAACGCAATAGAATTTTCTAGTTTATCCAGTGTCACAACCTCCAGTGTTTTAGCACACAACTCCCTGAAAAAACAACATAGGTCATTGATTACTAGACCAACCGATTCGGGGAGAGAAGTCCTGAGGGCTAAGGGAAGAACGTGCTCCAAGATAACATGGTGATCATGACTTTTTAGCCCATCGATCTTGCCCTTCACAATTTTTATTTTCTTGCTGAATGATCCTGAGAAACCTGTGGGGACTTTCAAATCATGAAACACCTGCAGGAATCTTTTCTTCTCCGGTTGTGACATATGATAAGCGGCATTGGGAAGTACAAACTTTCCCGGTTTACCCGCTACCGGTCTAGGGTGCAATTCACTTCTTATTCCCCACTCTTGTAGATCCATCCGAGCATTTATGTTGTCTTTAGATTTCCCGTCTTTACAAAGAAGCAAGTTAAGTATGTGCTCTGATACTCCCTTCTCTATATGCATGACGTCCAGACAATGACGCACTGAATTTGTAGACCAGTACGGAAGTTCGAAGAAAATGCTTAACTTGTTCCAATATGGTGGTTTGACCTATTTCGTCGGATCCATCCCCAAGGTCACGTTATTGTAACCATCCCATTTAGCAGCCACGTCCTCTCCGGACAATGGGGATGGAGGTCCAAGAAGCTCCTGATGACCATCAAAGTGAACCGTGTCTAACCTATAGGGGTGATCTGGAGGCAGGAAACGTCGATGGCCGCAATAACAAACCTTCCTGCTAAAATTCAAGAATTTCGATGTTGTGTGTTCATGGAAATGAGGACATGCTTTGTGACTATGTACGGACCAACCCGATAGCATTCCATACGCAGGAAAGTCATTAATTGTCCACATTAAAGCCGCACGCAGTATGAAGGTTGTCTTTGTGTTTGCATCATATGTCTCTACACCATCAACGAACAAAGATTTCAACTCCTCGATCAGAGGTCGGAGATAGACGTCGATATTGTTCCCCGGTGAGTTTGGTCCGTCGATAAGAAGAGGCATCATAAAGTATGATTGGTCCATAGCCAACCAAGGCGACAGATTATAAATTATTATTACAACGGGCCATGTGCTGTGACTTCCAGCCATATAGTTGAATGGGCAGAAGCCATCGGTAGCCAGTCCGAGCAGGACATTGCGATGATCGCTACTGAATATTGCGTGCCTCTTATCGAAATCCTTCCATGCCGGTGAATCTCTTAGATGGCTCATTTTTCCATCTTCACTTGGAGGAGCACGGTGATGCCAAATCATTGCCTCGGCTGTTTTCTTGCACCTGAATAGCCTCTGTAGCTTCTGTGTTATGGGAAAGTATCGTGCTATCTTTACAGGTATATCAGGCTTCTTATCAGAATCTTTCGGCTTATACATGGCCTTTCCGCATGTTGGACACTCTTTCAAATCTAAATTCTCTTTCCGGTACAACACGTAATTTTTAGGACATGCTTGAATCTTCTCGCACTTTAGACCCAAATCAGACATCATCTTCTGGGCTTCGTACCAGCTGTCGGGCACATTATATCCTGGAGGCATAGAATCTTTCAAGAACGAAAGAAGCATTGTGAATGACTTGTTGCTCCATCCATTTAAACACTTAATCTGGAAAAGTTGGACGAACCATGAGAGAGTGGAATACTTCGCATTCTCATAAATTGGTTTCCTAGCATCATTCATGAAATTTTCATATTTATCCGCACGAGATTCTTGACCGGAAGGAATGTCATCTTCGGTACGAATAGATTCACCTAGGGCAGCCTCTACCATATCCTCCATTTCTTCTGATGGAAATAAATTACCGCCTTCTCCTTCTGCCGCATTACCGAATTCTTCTTCTCCTGCCGCATTATCGTGTCTACTTCTTCTGCCGCAGTACTGCATTCTTCTCCTTCCCCGTGATATTTCCAAGTTGTATAAAGTCTAGTAAACCCATGTTTTACAATATGAAGCTCTGCCAATTCTACCTTCTGCCAGTACTTATTGCCACATCTATCGTACGGACAGAGAATCTTCTCTATTATGATCTTATTATGTGCGCGTGCAAATTCAAGGAAAGCAGCAACTCCTGCGACAAACTTAGGTTGCATACGTTGTTTTCAATCCACATACATCCAGTCCTTAGCTCTGACGTACTCATGGGCCATGTTAGACCGTATAACATATAAATTATAGGTTATGCTTACTATATTGAGAAATATAAGAACGGGATAGTTACTGACAAAAGAGAAAATCCGTGTATATGCATTAGACTTAAGCTCCTACGGAGAATGTATCTCCTTTTAATATTATTAAATGTTCTCATATAGTGCGCACGTGCATTGCACGTAGTGTACGCATAGCGGGCATACGTGCGTTGCACGTAGCGCACATGGCGCTTGCGCATATGCGCATTATGGGGAGGAGCAGGCTCCTAACTTAGAGAACTAAGCTCCTTTTAATATTATTGAATATTCTCATGTGGTGCGCACGTGCATTGCACGTGGTGCGCGCATGGCGGGCACACGTGCGTTGCACGTAGCGCACATGGCGCTTGCGTGTGTGCGCATTATGGGGAGGAGCATACTCCTATCTTGGAGAACTAAGCTCCTATGGAGAACTAAACTCCTTTTAATATTATTAAATATTCTTATATGGTGCGCACGTGCATTGCACGTGGTGCGCGCATGGCGGGCACACGTGCGTTGCACGTAGTGAACGTGGCGCTTGCGCATATGCGCATTATGGGGATGAGCATGCTCCTATCTTGGAGAACTAAGCTTCTATGGAGAACTAAGCTCCTTTGAGAATTGAGCATTAAAGAACTAAGATGCATTAGACTTGAGATTGATATACATACCTGCAACATAGAAAAGAAATCAATAAACAAGATGAATATAATATAAATTTAAGTTGAAAGAATATATATCCTCCATTCAAATGCAATTAAGTCTCGATGTTGCTGAAGATGTTACTAGAAAAACATCTTCTGCCAACATTCATGTGTGAAGCGGTGTGTGTGGGAAATTGGGTAAACGGTGTCAGAAAAAACATTTTCTGCTTTTTCCTAAATACACGACTCATCCTTTCTATTATTCGTTACTTGTTGTTCTTGGTATCAGACTGCAGGACAAATCGTTAGAAATGCATATCGTAGAGTATATCAAAGCCTTCCAATCTCATTAGACAACATTAGAAAATACTAACATTGCAACACAAACGACAAGAATCCAACAATTCAAACCTGATCAAATTATAAAGTAAATATTTGATCTTCAAAATTGCGTTCCAAGATCAACCAGATAGCTAATACCTAACCCTAAATTCACCCTTCACCTAAGAACCAGCAACAAAACAAAACAATTCAAAGAAAAAAGCTTAGACCCTGAAATCCAAAACCCCAACCCCAACCCTAACCCTAACCCTAATCCCAACCCCAACCCCAACAGCAACCCCTTGCCAAACCCCAACCCCAACCGCAGCCCGAGCCCCAGCCCCAGCCCCAGCCCCAGCCCCAACCCTAACGCTAACGCAGCCCGAGTCCGAGCCCTAACCCCAACCATAGCCCTAGCTGCAGCCCGAGCCCCAGCTCCAACCCTAGCCCGAGCCCCAGCCCCAGCCCGAGCCCTATCCCGAGCCTCAGCCCGCAGCCCCAGCCCCAGCCCCAATCAAGAAGTGCTCAGGGACACACAACCCCAACCCTAACCCCAACCGCTACCCCCTGCCGAACCCCAACCCCAACCGTAACAGCAGCCCTCCAGCCCCACCCCTAACCCTAACGCTAACCCCAACCGATGCCTATCCAAACCATGAACCATAGACCTAAAACAATCAAAAACTTGTTTAATTAAGATTTCCTAATCTGTGCAGGCGGTGGCGACGACGAATCGGCCATGGGTTGAAGAAGCAGGCAATGGCGACGACGAACGGAGATGAGGAAGAAGCAGGCGGTGGCGACGACTATTCGGCCGGCGCTGGCGACGACGACGTTGGCGACGATGAGAACGGCGATCGGCGGGAACGTCGAGGGTTTGGGGATTTGGGTTCGCGCGCAACTGTGATCGATAAAGGGAATAAGAATTAATCAGCGTAGGGATCAATCACTTAAATCCCTATTTAGATGCTCCTATGGATATACCCGTAGGTGCTTGGTTTGCGGCTCCGTAGGGGCAAACAACACTTTAAGATTTAATAATTTTTAAATAAATATGGAAGTACCGTAGGGGCAACCGTTTGGCCCTACGGATTAATCCGTAGGGCCAAACTTTATCTTCCCCTATGGATGTTGTTATCCGTAGGGGCAACCCCTTATTTTACTAGTGTTGGACATATATATAGAGGACTTTCTTGCTCGACATGATAGATTGCTATCTAGTTGCTCTTTATTTTAACATATACATTTGTATCATTATACTGTCTCTCTGATACATATTGATAAAGCCCTTAGGATGTTGGCTTGACTACCAGGACTATGATGCAGTTCATACTAGTAGGGCTTCTGTAGTCTACAAGCACATCCTTTAACAGTTCCTAGTCAAGGGAATATCGAGACAGGGCATCGATATTCCAGAGTAGACTAGTGTGTACATTTTTTGACCCTGTATAGGGCGATGGTTGATCCCACAACCATTGGTGTTTGACATCAAAGATTGTACACAGGTGCTCATTAGAGAATGGGCACACCGAACATGACTCGTCGAGAACTCCTAGATGGTACAATACCTATTATTACATAGCAGTTCTCTGGTGACACTTGTAAAAGTTAGTCTGTAGACCCGAGATCGTCATAGTGTCTTGTGTGGTTCTCACTGTGCTTTGATTTCCTCACTATCACGGCTCAAAGGAGTCGTGTAAACAGGTAGATTTTGGGTACAGTCCTGAGTCACATGGAGGCAGTGAGCGATAGGAGGGGTTTCGCCTCTCCCGATATTGGGAGTTGATGTTGCGCTATTCTCGATTGGCTATAACAGCAAGTCCCTGGCCAGGGCTGATGATATTTACTGGTAAGTGTTATCAGTAGTTTCTTGAACGGTTATAGGCCACTGATTGATTGATTTAGCATGCTTGCGCTTTCTAAAAGATAGATCAAAAATATTTGTAACCGCAATCAAGAACGGCGTCGCATATAGCTAGCCGGTGAGTACGGGTCGGTCCACAGGGATGTTGTGAGTCTCCTAATCGCGCTTACGAGTTAATTCCGAAAGGTGTTCGGATAGGTTATTAAATCTAAAAACCTAAATTATTCTATCTAAGATTATCTAGATCTATTCTTGCTAGGGTTAGATTTAGGGATGGTTTGGAAATGCAGGTAAATCTCAACGCTTTCATACCCGAATGAAGATTTATGAAGAGTTATGGTAATTATCAATAAAGGGGATTGGATCCATTCGGGAAGGTGTTCCTTCCTCTAGGTTCTTGTCCTTCCTTTAGAGATCCTTACCCTAACCTCCATGGAAAACGCGCGCAACCGGGCCTTTACACTACGGTGTCATCGTTACCTCGAGGGGTAGGATGCCGTAGGGCGCGGTGTGTGCGTGTATGCATGGAGTCCTATTCGAAATGTATTATGGGTAAGAAAGGGATGAGAGATCTCATCTCTCAAAATCCTTCCCTAAAGCTAAACCCTAAACAAGTTCCTAGGGCATGAAATTAAATCTACCTAGGGCAAAGAATTGAAATCTATACTAGGGCGAGAAATTAAATCTACTTACAGATGCATCCCTCCAATCATCCATGCAGGGTTGTCAGATCTGAATTTCTGAATGGAAAGGAAACACCGATGCTCTCCATAAAGAGATCTGAATTTATTATTTAAAAGGAGGCATAAAGTTTACAATGATTAGAGTTCCTATTTATAAAGAATAGGAAACCCTAGGGTTACATTTGTTTCGCATGTCTGAAATTACAAAAATAGCGCTTAGGAAATATTTTCAGAGCCGCACCCAAATTATGTAAAAATTTCACGAAGCGCGGGCACCAGACGGCCGCGGAACCGCGGCACTGGCAGGCTTGGGCCGCGGTTCCGCGGCCCTTTAGAGAGATCAGAGTGTGAGGTTTTTTTGGGCTGCTTCTTGTTGTCTTAGGCTTCTTATTTCTATATATCTTTTTCCATTTGGGCTTCTAGGTTGGTTCCAGATCTTCAGTGAACAATTTGCAATGGATTTTTAACCGTCCACTTTGTATTTTTGGACCTTGAGTTGCCTTGTTAATTGTGAACTGTCTTTTGATGTAGGCTTGACTAAGATCCTCCCATTTGTTGGTCAAAAGTCCATATTTTCATCGTTTTTACATCGTTTTCACTGTTTCCTGTCCAAGATCCTGTAACCTGTAACTTGTAGCAGACATGCGTCAAAAGTACCTGTTTATTTATAAAAAGAATAAGAATGGGGAATATAATAATGCAATATTATGGTGTGAACAGACACACATTGGAATGACTTATCAAGTTACTGGGGTCTGACGATTCCACCCCTAGACTCGATATGCGACATATCAGACGAAGAGACCGGACTGTACGGTAAGTGTTGCTTATAGATTTTACGGGAGTTTGGACAAGTTTGCTTGTTGATCTTCTATTCGTTCAATACCTGGGTAGCCGTTACGTCCAGCTAGTACTGCTGACGGTTTGTGGGTATCTGATATGATCATTACCTACTACTGGCGTATTGACAAGTCTTTAGAGTCCCACACAGAGTTTTCCTACCTCTAGCGAAACGAAGTATGGCACATATGGTGATATGTGCGGGAACTTGATTAAATACGAGTATGTGATACCGTATTCTAATCTCGTGATATTTGATATCGGTTAGGTTATATGTGATATAACCGAATTATTGAATCAAATGTTGATTCAATGATTTGTTATATGTATATATATTTGATATTGGCCGGTTATATATGATATGACCGGATTATTGAATCAATTGTTGATTTAATATCTAATATTGAATATTATCGGTTATATGTGATATTACTGGGTTATTGAATCAAGTGTTGATTTGATAATATGATATACATATAAATAATATTAGTCGGTTATATATGATATAACCGGATTATTTAATCAAGCGTTGATTTAATAATTTGATATATAATAATATATTTGATATGTCCAGCCGTGGTTGGGACTTTACTCGCGGGCGCTTTTGTGAAAATGGAACGGTTTTGGAAATGGATGCGCACGTAAGCTCGGCCTCGTTTTAAAATTTATAAAAACCGCAACTGCACGGCGTGTTGTAGCGAGCCGGCAAGTACGGGTCGATCCGCAGGTAATTGTGTATTAGGTATTAATGTTTAAGGTTCAACAAATAACGACTAGGCTTGTTTGTTACAAAATTAAAGAATACGAAAACAAGGAAAAAAGGCTAAGAAAGAAATGGCCATGGCTTTGGCTCGGATGGTCGAATCGCGATGATTCCTTCGACACTCCCTTGCTCATGAGTTGTCCGTTTTGTTCACATACCGTTTGTATGTTCAAGCTTGAGATGTCAACACTAAACACAAGGGTTAGAAAGCATATATCAACATCAAAAACACAAGTTAGCAAGTGAGAGCAAATAGTTTTAGTGTTAACTTTGATAAGTGTTTGTGATAGTATAGGGTATATGAAAACCGAGGGTTTGTCAAGCTCTTGGTCACAAAATACCGTATCCAAACTTAGCAAACTTAACACCAAATTGATTTTAACTTAAACATTGTGAAATGGCGAAAGGGAGTGAGTATGGTTTATGAAGAGGTTACAAAGTAACCATGGTTTCAAAATACCATATCACATCAATACATAAAACAATCTCTAAGTTAGAATCATGTTAAGCATATTAAATATAAACAGGAGGAGGAGGCAAAGCCTTTCATCTCACTTCCTTACCATTACCACAACCACAAGAGATTAGTTAAGCATGATAAAAAGAAAAGCAAATAAAAACAATAAGCAAGTAATCAAAAAAACAACAATATTATTAACACATGAAGAAGTTTAGGTACAAAAGATAATGAAGCTCTCAAAAGAAAGCTTCAAGAGGGAGGAAGAAGAAGAAGAAACCAAGTTGAACCCCACTCAACTCTCAAGCTAAACCAAAACTAAACAAAAATGGAAAAATGTATAATATCTATGCACACCCTTGCCTCTCATCTGTTCTGGTATTTATAAGCATCAAAATAGAATAAACAAACAATATAAATGGGATGATGTGATGCCTATAAAGTGCTAGAAGAAAAATGGGGTTAAACAGAGCAAGGGGGCCGGCGAGATCGGATTTTATGGGCAAGTCGCCGGGTCACATCCGAGCTAATGGGCTCATGTTGGTTGTGTGATGTTTTGTTCTCTCGACAATTCCACTGGTGCTGTTTGTTTTCTTTGTAGAAGTTTGTATTGTACCCAGTAGTTTTTGAGGAAAATCAAACCTTTAACTCACATCATAACTTTTTGCATTTATTATCCATCACACCTGCATGTGCTCACTAGTTGCACAATTCATCATTTGTGCGTGCCAAGGCAGCCTCACCATGGTCCAAGTCATCAAAGAGCTATGTGCACACTTGTGTTGGACCAAAAAATGTCTATACATGTTTATTGCAAAAGAACTCCTTGAATATCGGTCGGTTTTCTGTTCTGATTGCAGTGTCGGCTCCCAAACGCTATATTCATGATATTGAGTATGCTTCCAGTATTTTATCACGAATACCTGTAATCTGTTCTACGGATTGCGGATGAGGGTGTGACACTGGTTAATAGCACCGATATATAACAAAATAGATAATGAATGAGTGGTATTAAAATGCAGTTTTCTGTAATGAACAATGTTATTCAGTATTCGTGCTGTGTTTATTGACCTTGTCAAGGCGTAGTGTGCGATAGCTGATTAGTTTTTATCTGTTGCATATGATGCGATTGGATTAGGATAGTCGTACGGCCTTGTTGACCTTGTCAAGGGTCGTGCGGGTGGGTTTAATTCAATCGCGAAATGACGGGTTGTGTAGGGTTCCTAGGCATCCTAATGAGGTCTCACAAGGCATCAACCATGCCAATTTCAAAAATACGGTGCCGAGAAACCCTAGACTATGGATCGTCGGCTAGATTTCTAGGCGAAAAGATAACTAGTTAACACTTAACTAAGAGATACGGAAATACAACCTTTGTAGATCCGGTTCTCCACCTCCATAGCTCCGCAATGAAGTCTCCTCGCTGTCCATAACAAGTCCCAGGCTCTAGCGTCGGCTTCATCGGAGAATGGACGGGCTAGGTCATCGATGTCCATGCCGAAGATGATCTACGTCGAGGCATCGCTAAATCAAGCTCCGACTTCACCAAGTCAAGAAACTTGTGAAGAAAACACACTCTACTACTTGGCAAGACGTAGAGGATGAAGAAATAGGAAGTGGGTAGACTTTAGAATTGGATTTCTCACTCATTTCCATCAATCAACATTGATGGAGCTTGCTTTCTTCAAGTGAAGAAAGGAAGAAGAAGAAGAATTATGTTATGATAAGTTAATTAAAAATAGAATAGAAAAACAATACTCATCATAATATTAACTATAGTTATGTGTAGAGAATTGACCAAGGTTAAAGGAATGGTTAGGGTTAAGCATGAAGACAAGAATGGTTACAAAGTCAAAGCTTCATGAAGCTTCAACTAAACTCCAAAACTAGCAACCATTCTTTTCTCATCTATTCAAAATAAATAAATAAATAAATAAGTAAGAAAAGAAAACCCTAATCATTAGTTTAACCATGGGTTAATTCATTACACTTAACTATAGTTAAACATGCATCATCAAACATGATACAATCAAGTGCACAAAATCATATCGCATATACAATGCGCACATCCGAGTGAGAAAATCCATTCAAAGTGAACCGATACTAGTTAATGCAAAGTAATATATCAAATATATAATTATAAATTAAATCATTAAATCAACACTTGATTTAACGATCCGGTCATATCGCATATAACCGACTAGTATCCAATGTATCGGCTTATCGAATCAATCCTTGATTCGATAACTAGGTTATATCGCATACAACCATTCGACACATTCATCACGAGAATAGAATACGGTATCACATACACGCATTATTCTCAGTCCCGCACATATCTCATATGCGCTCCTATTTCGTTTCGCTTGAGCCAGGAAACCTCTGTGTAGGACTCTAAAGACTCGTCAATACGCCGGCAGCAGATGATGATCATATCAAACACCCACAAGCCGCAAGCGGTCTGCTAAACGTAACGGCCACCCGGGTATTGAGCGATCAGAAGATCGACGAGCAAGCCCGCTCACACTCCAGTGAATCCAACCAGTAACACTACCGTACAGTCCGGTCTGATCGTCTGATATGTCGCATATCTCGCCTAGGGGTGGTAAACGTCAGACCCCAATAGCTCGATAAGTCGTGTCGATATGAGGTCTATAACAATTCGAGAAACTACAGGTAACACTTACCATTAAATCTCAGCAACCCTGGCCAGGGATTTCCTGTTATAGCCAATCGAACACAGCGCAACATCAACTCCCTATACCGGGAGAGACGAATCCCCTCCTATCGCTCATTGCCTCTATGTGACTCGGGACTGTACCCAAAAACCACCGTTTTGCACGCCCTCTTGGACGTGGTAAGATGGAAATCAAAGCACAGTGGGAACCACACAAGACTCTATGACGATCTCGGGTTAACAGACTACTCTGTACCAGTGTCACCAGAGAACTGCCATCTGACGTGAGGTATAATACCATCTGGGAGTACTCGGCGAGTCCGTCCAGTGTACCCAGTCTCTACTGAGCACCCGTATATCATCTCTGATGTCAAACACCAATGGATATGGGATCATCCATCGCCCATCTGTATGGGTCGAGAAGGTATACGCTAGTCTACTCTGGTATATCGATGCCCCGTCTCGATATACCCTCGACTAGGGACTTTGAAGGATGTACTTATGGACTACCATGTCCCCACTAGTATGATCCGCATCATAGTCCAGGTAGTCAAGCACACATCCTAAGGGCTTTACCAATATGTAACAGAGAGACAATCAGTATACACGTTAAGGTAAAGTTCAACCAGATAGCATACTATCATGTCGAGCAAGAAAGTCCTCCCTATATACGTCCCAGCATCCACTACAATATACATCCTATGTACAGTAATGGCCTCTAGGGCATACATATAACTAACAATCTCCCACTTGCACTAGGGCCATCTGATAGCAGTGGTTGCAGTATCTCATACTCAACCATCCCATAAAAATCTCTCTCTGGGAACAGGCCTTTGTGAGTGGATCCGCTGTGTTGTCCTCTGAGTCTACTCTCCTAACCTCGATCTCCCTGGAGATCAACCATCTCCATGATCAAGTGATACTGCCTTAGAATATGTCTGGATCACTGATGGGACCGGCGTTCCTTGGCATAAGCCACAACACCATTGTCACACAATGGGAGGAACATAGTTCATCTCATGAACCAATATACACCCAAACAACCTCTTTAGTAGCATCTTAAGTAGTGATGTATCCAGCGTTTATCGTCTAGTATGTCACGGTATCTAGCTTGGAACTCTTCCAACATACCGTCCATTTACTGAGGGTAAAGACAATGCCTGTGACTGACATTCAGTCGTCTTTATCACCCTGGAACACTTCCAGTGATTCTCCCCAGGATCTATTGATACCATCTCACTAAAACTAGTGAGTATCCTAACATCCATTTAGATCTATCTCATAGATCCAAAACCCAGGATTTAGGAGGTATCACTTTGATCCTTTATGGAGAATTATGGTGATAAGCGGAGATTGACCGAGCGTAGCATAGGAAACTCCTTCCCTATCAAGAGTATGTCATCCACGTACTCTACGAGGATCGTCACCTTACTCCCTACTACCTTCTTGTTTATACATTGTTCATCTACCATTTTGATGATGTCAACTTCTTTGACTAATCCATCAAAACAGATGTTCCAACTCCGCGATGCCTGCTTTATCCTATAAAGCATCTTGCACACGTTTCCGCTGCTCCCACTGTCTACGAGGCCCTCTGGCTGTGTACTTATAGACGCACTCTTCTAAAATATCATTTAGAAAAGCAGTCATGACACCCAACCGCCAGATATCGTAGTCATGGTATGTAGCCGTGGCAAGTAGGATCTGGATGGACTTAAGCCTAGCTCCTTAGAAAAAGGTTTCCTCATGATCCACACCTGGTCAATGATGCAAACCTTTAACAAGTCTAGTTTTGAAAGTCTCAACTTTTCCATCTACACCAAGTAATCTTCTCAAGATATACTTGCTCCTGATGGGGATTTAACCCTTCAGATATAGCAACCAAAGTCCATATTTTGTTGGTGTATAAGGATTCCATCTCAGATCGATAAACATCCAGCCATTCTCACAGGGTCCTACTCCTGATGGCCAGGTCGAAACTAGTTGGGTCATCATCTCATGATGCAATCCTCGCTCCCACTGTCATAGAGAAACAGAAGTATCTCTCAGGTGGGTGAGGAACCCTGCTAGATCGACGGAGAGGCTGAGGTTCGTTGGAATCTACTGAATCCTTTGATTCTATCAAATCATCAGCTGTAGTTTGTATAGCTGGAACCTTTCCAGTTCTACATTACAGACCTTGCCTCGAGCTTGTCCGGATTTTGCTTTTCAGACATAGGCTGGACAACCCCAAATCTTAACTAACTTAAGAGATGGGCTCTTCCCATTCCATATCACATATGAAGCGGTAGGCAACTGATTTGATTAGAACCCTATTCAATAGGTATGCAGCTTCTCAAGTGCATAACACCCAAAAGGAAATAGGTAGCTCAGTATTACTCATCATAGAGCACACCTTATCACATAGGGTGTAATTACTCCACCCCGATATACCATCGTGCTATGGTGTATGCGGAGGAGTAATGCTGAGAGAGAATCTCATTCTCCTTTAGAAAAGTCCAGGATTTCCGTGCTCAAGTATTCTCCTCCTCGATCACATCAAAGGACATAATACTTATACCCGTGTTTTGGTTCTCTACTTCTAAATCATATTCTGTGAATATCTCAAAAGGTTCGGACTTGTGTTTCAACAGGAACATATGTCTGAATCTTGAGAGATTATCAGAGAATGTAAATGAAGTACAAAGAACCTGTCCTGGCATGTGTAGACAGGGGACCTTACATACATCAACATGTATCATCCCGAGAGTTCACTAACACTTTCTCTGTTACCAATAAACAGAGCTGTGGTCATCTTATCTTTGTGACATGACTGGCGAGTTTCACAAGATGTAAATTCAAACTGATTTAAATATGCATCTACATGTAACTTCAGCTAGTCGGGTCGCATTGATATGACCTAGTCTACAATGCCTCAAGAAGGATCCGTTCATTTCTGAACTCTTCCTCTTGTGTGTGTTCCATATACTAAGAACTGTAGTTTGATTTAGAACATTAATGCTTTTAGATAACGTGCCTGAACCGATCAACTTTTGATATAGGAAATGTTCAAAACATTATCCAACAATACAAAATTTTACCGTTTCTTTACTTATAAAGAGACTGATATGATTTTGTATATCAGGTTCGGTATCTAATAACATTCGTTCAGAATCAATGTATTTGGAATACAGGGTGACAGTGACCAACAGACTTGGCTGCAACTCTTGCCCCGTTTTCTGCCTCATGAAACTTATCACCCGTTCTCAGTTCTCTACCTATCTGTAGCCCTATGTAACAGATTACATATCTGGGATCCTGATCTGGTATCACATACCCAGGACGTAGAGGATACAGAGAAACAGTTCTTTGTAATGAACACACCCGAAGATGATGCATCATCATGCACTCTCTTCGTTTGGGCGGCACGGGAATTCTGGTAATCCCCAATTTCCTTCTCGGTCTTATAACAATTATAAGTTGGAGCGGGACCAACGTTCCCCAGCTCAGTATAACAAGCGGGTTCGGTCAATATTCCGTATTATTATCTTGATTAAGGCGTGATATGGTCGCTACCAGGAGAGAGAGAGAAGAAAACACTCAGCGTGCGCTCTAGCAAGAATAGATTGCTTATTATTTTATCTAATCAGGATGGCTCCCACTGCTTTTTATCAAATCTTCCTTCAAACCCTAAAAGGAAAGACTAGCCGGGATTAATTACACACTACAAGTTCGCCAATCTTTCAGCCAGGCCAGTGTCGGTACTTTGAGGGAGGTCCCCCGTGCTTTCGCACGAACCTAATTAATGTAAACCTCGTTTTCCCAGAGGCGTAACCTCGTTAACACCTTTCTAGACACCTACTTGATCGGCTAATTGTAATGTATAAAACTCTCCCAGGAGTAACATTTACTCGCAGCGGGTATCGGGATCCAACTATCTCATAGAAGGTATGCAATCTCATTGCAAATTTCAACACTTGAAATTCCCGATAATATTTTGCCCCTAGTGTTCTATGACCTTGACGAATGCCAAACAACCCATAGTCCACTAGTCAAGTTCAACCCGTACATTTCTTGATCGAATTAAACCCACCCGCACGACCCTTGACGAATGCCAAACAACGCCGTACGAATACCCTAATCCAATCGCATCATATGCTCAAGGAGATAAATACTAGTTAGCTACCGTACACTACGCCTTGACGAATGCCAAATTACCGCAGCACGAATACTAACTAGTACATATCTGAAATGACGGAGGGCTACGACAGGTTTTTCTGAAAACCTATTGCGTAATGAACTTGATATCGTTGTAGAATCAAATAATTTTAAAATGGAGTGTTTTTGAGGCTTTTCTAGTTTTGCTAAAGGAGTCACTCCCGGTGAAGGGATCGTCGGTCCTTTCCTCGTCGAATGAGGTGCGGGATATATCATATATATCACTGTGCAAAGCGAAAACACTTAAAAGCAATCAAAAGACAAACCGAGTGTGTAGCATCTGCCAGTTATTGCTAAAGGAGTCACTCCCGGTGAAGGGATCTCGGTCCTTTCCTCATCGAATAAGGTGCAGGATATATCACATATACCGCTGTGCAAAGCAAGAACTGTAGCTACCTGTTTTATTTTTGAAATTCAATTCTACAACATCTTAGCTTTCTTTTATTTCATTAATCACATTAATGAAGTCCCATCATTTAAGTACCTAATCATCACAGATAAATACGACGTACACTTATGCCATCCGCATTCGCCTCGATGTCCCCTCGTGCACCGTTAGGTTAGGTAACTAACGGCAGAGCAGGGCAGGGCTAGTACGGGTGTAAAACATAAGTAACGTCTATATAATATATCATATATACTATATACTGTATCTATCACAGAACATCACATGATCACATCACAGATATCGCAGCAGAAGAATCATATGAAATATTGGATATACTAGGACGTCCGTGTTTTCAATACGAGCCAGTATAAAACACGGATTCCACGGTCGTGATGAATAGCCAAACCCACACCCCTAGACCCCTACGAGAGCGGCAAGCAACCCTACCAATTCTAGAGTTAGGAGACCCGTACTCGACTCCTCGAGTTGGTCTCCCACTGGACTCCAGAACCCGGTTACTTGTGCCCTCCTCCTTGGGTCTATCCTAGTGCGGAAAAGTAAATAATATACAACAACGGTGACAACTTCCGCAACCTGGAAGTGCCCCAATAAAAGAATATTACATACAAGTTTTTACATGAATGAAAATGAAAAACACTCATCTCACATAAAAACCCCCGGCTATTCAAACACGACGATCCAATATAACATATCCAGCAACACATAACATCACATGTCATCAACGTAAGTAAATATGTCCATCCCAATTGTCGTTGACATATAGCAACGAAACCGGCGATATCACATATTACACTTACGGTCACAGAAAAGAAAGTGTAAAACTACAACAGTTGGAATCCGCAATCTGCATAGACATCGCATGCCTAATCAAATGAATACCTTAGACATCGCATGCCTAACAGTTATAAACCCCGCATTTTAGTCACATTATCGAAAACTCTTTTCAATATCAAGTCGGGCAATTCAACAAGATTCCCGACATCCTGATCGAATGCTCGTCGCAAACTTTAGTAGGCGGCCGCACCCCCGACGCCGTCGACGAAGTGCACCAAGGCGGAACACCGCTACCGCGAGCACCCGAACGGATGCTTTCGGCGACGGGGTTCTCCTACAGTCACTTGTTCGGGGCTATGGGGCGAGGCTGTCTATTAAGTTTACCCGGCGAGCATCCGCGTACGCTACGTGATTGCGACGGACTTTTGATCACATCAAAATTCCGTGGCAACCGATCAAGTGAGACTAAACTGCTATGTTTATAACATTCATTCAGTTATCTCATAACTTCTTGTGAATTCCAATTATTGTATCCCATTCCGGATAAATAGAAAATGTCAAACTTTCCGATCGAACAATCGAACACCCAATTTTTTCCGATACAGATCAACACATGAAATAAGTCTAACAATATTAAGTTCGTGCCTCAGTACCGACGGTCCAGCCGTAGAAGGGTCAAGCCAACGCCTCACATGTGGCACGCCGTACTGCCCCAAACCCGAAGGTTCAAAGGGCAGTTCAAGACGGTCACATAATCGAGTTAAGGTTTGTTGTCTTCTAGAGGGTCCATCGCGTTACTTGCACTACTTAGAACGTCGTCAAACTACGGAAAAATCCAACACTTGGAAATTTCCCGGCAGGGGAAAAAGTGGGTATTTATATCCGGTCGAACTTTTTAACATATTCTAAAATTATCCGGAAAGCCACTTAGACAAAATTTGATACTCCGATCGAAACACCGAATCCCTAAAACAACCCAGAAAATAAAACTCTGGAATAAATATTAAAATATTCCCAGGAAAACCAGCACTGACTATTAATGATTATGGTGCAAATTTCGATGAACAATAAGACAAAATGGCCGCGGATCCGCCGCACGAGCCATGCTCGTGCCGCGGATCCGCGCCTTAATAATGGAATTAGGTCATCAAAATTCACCGTAACTCTTAGATATCCCTGCTGATTTTTCTGCATATTTTTAATGTTGAAAAATCCCAGATTTTAGAAAAAGGACAGAGAGCATGTTTGGAATTGGGTTTCGGGTTCGTTCGGACTTCAAATTGCGTCTAGACTTCGCCTAAGGCTCTAGCTAGGCTCTGATACCAATGTAGGGTTCCTAGGCATCCTAATGAGGGCTCACAAGGCATCAACCATGCCAATTTCAAAAATACGGTGCCGAGAAACCCTAGACTATGGATCGTCGGCTAGATTTCTAGGCAAAAAGATAACTAGTTAACACTTAACTAAGAGATACGGAAATACAACCTTTGTAGATCCGGTTCTCCGCCTCCATAGCTCCGCAATGAAGTCTCCTCGCTGTCCATAACAAGTCCCGGGCTCTAGCGTCGGCTTCATCGGAGAATGGACGGGCTAGGTCATCGATGTCCATGCCGAAGATGATCTACGTCGAGGCATCGCTAAATCAAGCTCCGACTTCACCAAGTCAAGAAACTTGTGAAGAAAACACACTCTACTACTTGGCAAGAGGTAGAGGATGAAGAAATAGGAAGTGGGTAGACTTTAGAATTGGATTTCTCACTCATTTCCATCAATCACCATTGATGGAGCTTGCTTTCTTCAAGTGAAGAAAGGAAGAAGAAGAAGAATTATGTTATGATAAGTTAATTAAAAATAGAATAGAAAAACAATACTTATCATAATATTAACTATAGTTATGTGTAGAGAATTGACCAAGGTTAAAGGAATGGTTAGGGTTAAGCATGAAGACAAGAATGGTTACAAAGTCAAAGCTTCATGAAGTATCAACTAAACTCCAAAACTAGCAACCATTCTTTTCTCATCTATTCAAAATAAATAAATAAATAAATAAGTAAGAAAAGAAAACCCTAATCATTAGTTTAACCATGGCTTAATTCATTACACTTAACTATAGTTAAACATGCATCATCAAACATGATACAATCAAGTGCACAAAATCATATCACATATACAATGCGCACATCCGAGTGAGAAAATCCATTCAAAGTGAACCGATACTAGTTAATGCAAAGTAATATATCAAATATATAATTATACATTAAATCATTAAATCAACACTTGATTTAACGATCCGGTCATATCGCATATAACCGACTAGTATCCAATGTATCGGCTTATCGAATCAATCCTTGATTCGATAACTAGGTTATATCGCATACAACCATTCGACACATTCATCGCGAGAATAGAATACGGTATCACATACACGCATTATTCTCAGTCCCGCACATATCTCATATGCGCTCCTATTTCGTTTCGCTTGAGCCAGGAAACCTCTGTGTAGGACTCTAAAGACTCGTCAATACGCCGGCAGCAGATGATGATCATATCAAACACCCACAAGCCGCAAGCGGTCTGCTAAACGTAACGGCCACCCGGGTATTGAGCGATCAGAAGATCGACGAGCAAGACCGCTCACACTCCAGTGAATCCAACCAGTAACACTACCGTACAGTCCGGTCTGATCGTCTGATATGTCGCATATCTCGCCTAGGGGTGGTAAACGTCAGACCCCAATAGCTCGATAAGTCGTGTCGATATGAGGTCTATAACAATTCGAGAAACTACAGGTAACACTTACCAGTAAATCTCAGCAACCCTGGCCAGGGATTTCCTGTTATAGCCAATCGAACACAGCGCAACATCAACTCCCTATACCGGGAGAGACGAATCCCCTCCTATCGCTCATTGCCTCTATGTGACTCGGGACTGTACCCAAAAACCACCGTTTTGCACGCCCTCTTGGACGTGGTAAGATGGAAATCAAAGCACAGTGGGAACCACACAAGACTCTATGACGATCTCGGGTCAACAGACTACTCTGTACCAGTGTCACCAGAGAACTGCCATCTGACGTGAGGTATAATACCATCTGGGAGTTCTCGGCGAGTCCGTCCAGTGTACCCAGTCTCTACTGAGCACCCGTATATCATCTCTGATGTCAAACACCAATGGATATGGGATCATCCATCGCCCATCTGTATGGGTCGAGAAGGTATACGCTAGTCTACTCTGGTATATCGATGCCCCGTCTCGATATACCTTCGACTAGGGACTTTGAAGGATGTACTTATGGACTACCATGTCCCCACTAGTATGATCCGCATCATAGTCTAGGTAGTCAAGCACACATCCTAAGGGCTTTACCAATATGTAACAGAGAGACAATCAGTATACACGTTAAGGTAAAGTTCAACCAGATAGCATACTATCATGTCGAGCAAGAAAGTCCTCCCTATATACGTCCCAGCATCCACTACAATATACATCCTATGTACAGTAATGGCCTCTAGGGCATACATATAACTAACAGGTTGAACTTGACTTGCGGTTTATGGTTTGTTGACCTTGTCAAGGTCATAAACCGCATGGGGTAAAAACAGATATCGGGAATTTCAAGTGTTGAAATTTGCAATGAGATTGCATACCTTCTATATAATAATTGGATCCCGATACCCACTGTGAGTAAATGTTACTCCAGGGAGAGTTTTTCACTTTACAATTAGCTGATCCAGTAGGTGTCTAAGAAAGGTGTTAACGGGGTTATGCCCCTGCGGAAATGAGGTTATTTAATTAGTTCCATGCGAAAGCATGGGGATACCCACTCTGAGTACCAATACCTGTCTGGCTGACCGATTGGCGAACTTGTAGGGTGTAATTAATCCCGGCTAGTCTTACATTTTAGGGTTTGAAGGAAGATTTGATAAAAATAGTGGGAGCCATCCTGATTAGACAAGATAATAACCAATCTAATCTTGCGAGAGCGCACGCTTAAGTGTTTTCTTCTCTCTCTCCAGGTAGCGACCATGACACGCCTTAATCAAGATAATATGGATGTATTGACTGAACCCGCTTATTATACTGGGCTTGGGAACGTTGGTTCCGCTCTATCTTATGACTGTCATAAGTCTGAGTAAGGAATAGGGGAATACCAGGATTTCCACGCAACCCAAATGAAGAAAGAGCATTCTGATGCACCTACTTCGGGTGTGTTCATTATTGAGAACTGTTTCTCAGTTTGCTCTACGTCCTGGGTATTAGATACTGGATCAGGATCCCATATTTGTAATATATTACAGGGGTTAAGAAGAAGTAGAAAACTAGGAAAGGGTGATATGTCCCTCAAAGTAGGGAACGGAGTAATTGTTGCAGCCGAAGCTGTCGGCGAATATCGCCTTGTATTGCCAAATGATAATACATTGATTTTGGACGACTGTTATTACGTACCGTCGATGATGTGCAATATAATATCCGTTTCCTTATTAGATAAAGAAGGATATAATTTTGCACTAGAGTTTCTTAAATCAAGTATTGATTGGGTTTGGTACGTTATATAACGGTATATACGTTCTAAATCAAAATACAGTTTTAAATATACAGAACACACACAAGAGGAAAAGTTCAGAAATGAATGAAGCTTTCTTGTGGTATTGTAGACTTGGTCATATCAATTCGACAAGACGAGCAAAGTTTCATAAAGATGGATATTTTAATCCATTCGAATTTACATCTTATGAAACTTGTGAGTCATGTCAAAAAGGCAAGATGACCAAAACTCCGTTTACGGGACACGGAGAAAGAGCTACTGAACTCTTGGGACTGATAGATAGTGATGTATGCGGTCCTATGTCTACACATGCCAGGAATGGTTCCTCGTACTTCATTACATTTACCGATGATCTCTCAAGATTCGGACATGTATTCCTATTGAAACACAAATCTGAAACGTTTGAGAAATTTAAGGAATATAATTACGAAGTTGAGAACCAGACGGGTAAAAATATTAAAATCCTTTGATCTGATCAAGGAGGAGAATACTTAAGCATGGAATTCCGAGACTATTTAAAAGAGAATGAGATTCTTTCTCAGCTTACTCCTCTGTAAACAACACAGCACAATGTAGTTTCGGAGTGGAGAAATCACACCCTATTAGATATGGTGCGCTCTATGAAGAGTAATGCTGAGTTACTTATTTCCTTTCGGAGTTATGCACTTGAGACAGCTGCATACCTATTGAATCAAGTTCCATCAAAATCTGTGCCTAAAACACCATATGAGATATGTAGTGGAAATAGACCATATCTTAAACGAGTTAAGATATGGGGTTGTCCGGCCTATGTTAAATAACAGAATTCGGACAAACTCGAGGCACGATCAGTTCTTTGCAAGTTTGTAGGAAATCTAAAGAATTCATATGGATATCTATTCTACCACACCGAGGAACAAAAATTGTTTGTTGCTCAACATGCCACATTTTTAGAAAAGGAATTTCTTATGAAAGAAATTAGTGGTAATGAGGTAGAGCTGGAAGAAGTTCCAGCTACACAAACTACAACTGATGATTTGTTAGAATCGGAGGATTCGATAGTCCCCGACGAACCTCAGCCACTCCGCAGATCTACCAGGGTTCCTCATCCACCTGAGAGATACTACGGTTTTCTCATAGACGGTGGAAGTGAGGATTGCATCGTGGAAGATGATGACCCAACTAGTTTCAATCAGGCCATCTGTCATGACCCGGATATGTGGAACGTGACTGGCACTTAAATTACGAAACGTCTTGAGGCGTAACGTAATCTAAGTAAGCCAAAACCCAGAAATCTAAACCATTTAAAGAAATAGAGTGAATGGTAACTTAACTTAAAAAGGTGATTTTAGTAAAATGAAGTCACATTAAAACATTTTAAAACACCAAATTTTTCCGAAAATTTCGGCAGAGTTTCCTTGGTTAATACTGGCCCCAAACGGGTACAAAACAAGAATATACATAAGTAATTAATAAAGCATCCCTAAGCGGGAGCTAGCTCTTCGCCAAAGGTGGAATCACAACCACATGCAATATATATCATCATAATATAAGATAAGCATCTGAAAACAAGAAATAAGAAAACACCACGTCGGCTCAAGTGAGTTTCGACACCAAAAATAGAATACATACAAATCTTACAAGCTCACCATCTAAGTCCAACATACAACTGGTGGAAAACGGTAGATAAGGAAGATGAAGTGTACTAGATACAATAATAATACACAAGGTGGGATAAAAAATATCCTCGCAACCTACCTATGAGCAAACCGAAAGTCAATGCAAATGAAGCAAAAGAGGGAGTACGCCCGCTACTACTGTGATGACGGGTCAGACCTGCAAGATACTGTGGCACAATGGGGGTGAGTTGCCAACTCGTGAGTAGTAAATAACATCTAATAAGGCTATCGTAAGCATGCGTGCAAATGCGTCATACCCTACATATACAAATATGCTACGATGCACTAGTATGTATGCAACATAAATGGATAATCAACACGAAATCCAGATATAACTGATATGAGAAGATCTGTATCCTTATCTCAGTAAAACTTTTGTATAGTAAAAACTGGAGTATCATCAGTAAAATCGACAGAAAAGTCCGTGTCAAGCTTCGACACAATATCCTCAATATTTCAGGCTCCGTCAGTCCGGATCGGCCCAAATCATCAAATCTCACGACAACGATCGGTATCCTTCGGATATCCGCCGCGCCAAACATCACCGGTCGGTAGTGCTCTCCAGCAGGGCTCAACGCCTTTGTATACGATCTTCTTGCCTCGAGGTACCGCAGCGGGTCCACCATGTACCCACAGACGGTGCATCCCCCTCCTCGAATTGGGTATATGATACAGCTCAAGAACCGAGAAAACACATGGTGGACGCCACACACATCATATCACGAGAAAACCGCAAATTTCTATTTTTAAAATGATATTATGTTTATAAAATTCTTGCGGTCTTCCCCAAAATCCAGAAATCTCATCAATACTGAAATCTCCAAGAAGAACCACAATATATGAACATGTCGGTAATGATAGATGCCTATGATATCGATAATATGCGATGCGATGTATGACTAGAAAACTATGTATGAATGATGATGCAATGAGGTATGTATATATATGACTAGCAATCCTACGTATCCATCCTGATGAAATGAATATACAACTACAAGTTACATATCGTATATGATGCAAATATTCAGATACTGATTTAAACAGGTTCTATAGTGTTCGTGGCATAGCAATTACCAATGGCGTGTGTATTCACATAAGTAGTGCACGTGCGGTATGAACCAATGGTAATGGTGCAAGTGTCCTATGAGATAATATCAAATATATATAAGATGATGCAATGCAATGAGATGAATGACTAGAAGACTACGCATATAAATACAAGCACTACTAGTAATCCTAACTATCGGGCGCCTTGCGCCATCCATACGATTCCTCCGTAGATGTGTACATCTACTCACCGGGATGCCTCGGCTAATCTGATCCAATCACAACCTTTCCTTTCCGCACCGCGTCTGACGTCTCCGTAACCAATCCTAGAATCGCACAGTAAGTAAATAAGAGGATAGATATTTAGATAGACACGAAGTCAAGACGATACCAGGAAACTAACGTGCACTAACTAAACACGTATGCACTTGGTGCACAAAACGCGCACGACATCGCCATAACCATAACTAGGGGTTGCTATTAGTAGCAATCCTAAAACCTAGAACCCAATCGTACCAATCGCGCATTCACATCACATTACAATATCTTAGAAATTAGGTTGTAGATCATTCCAACCTCAAACTTAATTAAAATCGATTTATTATAAAAACCTAGTAAGCAACAATTAGCCATTTTAGTGCAAAACTAGATGTTTTAGCAAATCTGGTGGCCACAATCTACACTTAATATCTTAATTAAGCCACATAAATATGAACTAAATTTTAATCTCACCTTTTTACATACTAAACATAATTTAGTTTGCATGAACATTTAATTAAGATAATTTAAGAGTAAGGATTTGCAAGTTTAACAACTAGATTATATATGATACACCATTAGATGTTGACTACATATTGCTACTATAAATTAGTGATAAAACCTTAATTTTTAAACAAACCCTTCACTTTAAATTCCTATTTTGCAATTAAAACCATAATAACACCTAATTAAAATTTGATTAAAGCAATTAATTAACAAAGTAACGAATGGGTTAAGGTTTATACCTCAAGAATTTGGAGATCTAACTTGCAAACGTGGCCTCCCAAAATGCTATCTTGCCTCAAGATCCAAACTAGTTTAGGCCAAGAAATTTTGGTGAAGATTTAACTAGGAATTAGTGGGGTTTATTGTGGATTTTTAAATGGAAAAATGATAGTTTTTGAGATGAATATGAGATGGAGAAATGGGGAGGGTGTTGGGAATTCACCCGCGTGCGCAAACGTGTATGTTTTGGAAATGGAAACATTTTAAGGAAATGGATTGCGCAAGCGAGGTCGTTCTCGTTTTAAAATTTATAAATCGCAAGTGCACGGCGTGTTGTAGCAAGCCGGCAGGTACGGGTCGATCCGCAGGGAATTGTGTATTAGGTCTTGTTGTTTAAGGTTCAACAAATAATGAATTGGTTTGGTTGTCACAAAAAATGAATAGAATACGAAAACAAGAAAAACAAGCAAGGAAGAAAATGGCCGTGGCTTTTGCTCGGACGGTCGAATCACGATGATTCCTTCCATGCCCCCTTGTTCGTGAGTTGTCCGTTCTTGTGTCAATCCCGGCATGAAGCATGACTCGTCAAGGCGGTAGCGAAGCACAAGTCGTCAAGTTGCCGATATTCGACGCAAACACGAAACGAGTCCGTTTTTTTCACTTACCGTTTGTATGTCGAAGCTTGAGGTATCAACGCTAAGCATAAGGTCTAACAAGCATACATCAACATCAAAGATACAAGTTAGAGTGAAAGCAAATGATTTCAGTGTTAAGTATGCTAAATGTTTGTGATGGTATATGGTATTTGAAACCAAGAGATTTGTCAAGTTACTTAATCACAACATACCACATCCAAACTTAGCAAACATAACACCAAATTGATTCTCACCTTAGGCTTGCAAGATGGGGTTTGTGGGAAGAATAAGGTATGTGATGAGGTTACAAAGTAACCATGGGATCAACATACCATATCAACCCATCCAAATTACAACACTAAGTTTATAATCACATTAAAGCACATTAAATATTAACAAGAGGAGGAGGAAGGCAAAGCCATTCATCTCACATCCTCACCATAACCATAACCAAAGATATTAGTTAAGCATGATAAAAAGAAAAGCAAAGTAAGTAAAGAAAAGAAAGAAAATAACAAAGCAATATATTAACACTTGAAATTGGGGTACAAGATATTGGTAACTTATTCAACCTCCATAATGAAGCTCTCCAAAGAAAGTTTCAAGAGGGAAGAAGAAGAAGAGACCAAGTTAAAGCCCACTCACTCTCAAGCCTAAACCAAAAACAAAAGAAAACTAAAGACTATAGTATATGTTACATGGTATATGAGAGAGCCCATCCCTTGTTCACTGATCTGGCTTTTATAGGAACCAAAAAAGATTAAACAAGTAATAAAAATAAGGTGATGTGACTGCAAGGGAGGGACAGAAGAAATATGGGGACAAACAGGGCAAGGGAGGCCGGCGAGCTCGGATATTTAGAGGGTGTGGCCAGCCAAAATCCGAGCTAACAGGCTCTTGTTGGTTGTGTGGTCTTGTGTCAACTCCAACATCATCCTGTGATGTTTGATTTGTCTAAAATAACCTGATTTGCATTCAGAGATTTGGAGGGAAACTTGAAGCAATATATATAATCAACACTTTTAGCATTTATCACACATGTCCCCTCACTTGCACAAGCCATCATTTGTGTGCCATGGGCAGCCCCACCATGGTCCATGCCAAAGAGCTAGTGTCACACATGTATTGTGTTGGACCAAAAATTGTGTGCACACTTGTTTATTGCAAAAGAGCTCTTTGGATATCGGTCGGTTCTCTGTTCTGATTGCAGTGTCAGCTCCCAAACACTATATCCGTGATATTGAATGTGTTTTAAGTGTTGTATCATGAATACCTGTAATCTGTAATTACTGAGCCGACACTGGTTAATAGCACAGATATATAACAAAATAGATAATGAATGAGCGGTATTAAAATGCAGTTTTCTGAGATGAACAAACACCTCCAAACTTATCTTTTGCTTGTCCCGAGAAAAATAAAAATCCTAGCCTCACTTTCCCAGGGAACGCGATTGCACTGAGCACGTGCAATAAGCCGTTAAACCTCTAGGTGTCCCTAGTAGGAGGAGTGTAGTCTCCTAAGGGTTTTCAGCGGATTACACCCACAAAATCCAGTCAAGTTAGCGTTGCGGAGAAACTGTTGATTCTAATCTTAAGGTTAGAGATCAAAATTAGATGTTCTATCACCCTAATTTAGAAACGTCAAACCCTATTTTTTACTCCTCACAATTTGTTCAACATAAGCTTATATACGTCTTTCACGTGGTTGTGCGGATAGTGTCCATATGGTTTTAAGAACCTTGGTTAGGGTCATCATGTCATAATTACAGACCAGGATAGACTTCTAAAGGATCACACGAGTTTGAAAGGAGTTAAGATTTTTTCAAGTTTTATTCTCCAGTTAGGTTTCAAGTCAGAATATATATCATTTTTAACAGGGAGCCTAAGTCTTATTTTTTCACTCCTACCTTTCACCTGTTGTTGTTCATACACACCTTTCGTTATCGTGCAAAACGTCTTTATAAATATAAACTTTCATATCTCCATAAAAAAACTGTTTTATAAGAAAACTTGCCTCCGCCAAGATTATTCTCCCACAAAGAACCGTGAGGATTTTTAACTCGGAGAGAACACTTGCTTAGCTTGTTTTATTTGGCGATTGGAAACTTAGCGAGCTTTGGGTCAATGACTCCCAAACCAGATGGTTTTAGGGCATTAGGTGTGGAGACACCCTAAGGACTTAATTACCCAAGTTACCAAGGCCACAAAACAAAAGACTCATTTTATTTAAAATATTCTGAACTCAGTGAAAACAGAGATATAGCCAGCTTTTCTTTTTAATCCAAAAGACGTGTTTATGTGAATAAGGTATGTAATCACTCCCACAGGGTTTTAGATGGGTTAATTTACAGACTTATAGCTTCTATTAAAATCTCAATTATCCTTCATATTCACTTTACTTTATGAACTCTTCTTGATATTACTTATCTCAGAACAAACCTGTTTTATCCTAAAGATGTTTTTCAATTTTCAAAAAGTATGAGACATGTCAGACTTTCATCTAATTCTCAAGAATATATGTCACATGGACATGGATATAAAAGACGCATATCAGCAATTGTTAAACACAAAGGAGGGTTATCTTTCAGTTTTTCAATCTCTCGAAAAAGATTTAGTTGCTTCTATCTTATCAACCGAACCGTTGGACTTCGAATCTAAGTTCCCCTGCTAGTTAACACGACAAAAAAGTTTTATGTTTTGAAGAAATATTTCAATTTTTATGGGTTTTTTTAATATGTATGCAATGCAGAATATACACATGATGCAGCAAAATAGACACAGTGCTCACCCACAAACCTGAGTTTTACGATGTCCTCATCGTTGCCTCCGTCTTTGGTAGCTAGACTTAGACATCATGGTGAGAATTTTATTCAAAGAAAAGAAAAAACCTAAGACTAATTACAGCATATACAAGTTAAAAGATCGGGTTAGTCCAAAAATTAATACCAGCCATTTAAAAATTTTGTCGATATAATGCAATGGCTGGTAAAAGAATATGTATATAACAAAAAAGAAAAAGAAAAAGTATATGTTAGTTGTTAGTGAAGGGCATGGGCATGTAAAGGTAGGGATCAGAAGACGTTGAAAGTGAAAATGAAGTTTTGAAGAGGTCAAAGAAGTGTTGCCCGGATGAATTGAATGTTCAAAAAGCATATGTCGAGTTTCGAAGTCAAGCTCGTTTAAAAACTGGATTTCATCCGCAAAAAATTTGGAAAAGGAAAAGTTCATGGGATGTTCCTTAATTGATCCCGACTCAAACTTACCGAGGATATCAAGTTCATCCGCAAATAATTCTTCAAAACTATTTATGAAAGACTGGTTTTCAAGGCTGTCTTCCTCCCTATAATTCTGCACAATCCTATACTCACTGCTATAACTCACAATTCCCAAAACAAGTTCTTCTTCATCACATTCATATATGGGTAAGTTTATGTCATTTAAAAAGGTAGGTTCCTACCCTAACGTTTCTTCCGAAACAATATCACTAGGTGATACAAAAATTATGGGTTCCTGATTATTGATCTCTTCTAATAATCTATCCAAACCATACCCGTAAAATCACAAGATTCCTCTTCTAAAATTGGAATGCAAAAATCAGTCGGTGGATTTTCTTGTGTGTCCTGATAACACTTAGTCAATTCAATTGCATCGTTATCTATGAAATCATCAAAATTCAATTGATCGTTTATCTTACTTGGGTGACTTTCTAGATGACAGATATTAACACTATGTGGTTCTAATTGACAGTGTTCACTCTCTAGAATAACTACAGCTGCATGCTCTTCAATTCTAGCCAAAGATTGAGCTTAAGCGTGAAACAATTGCTCAAACTGCTGTATACACAGGACTAGCGTAGCAGCCGTTTGATTCTCGACCGCAATCATCACTTCAATACCTTTCTCTAAAGCGGTCAACCTAGCATCCATCTCACCATCGTTCCCTAAGGATGGGTCAGTTGTTTCAAGAAGAGAAGGTTGTAACGGTGGTGATGCTAAAGAAGTTACCCTGTTGACATCTTTCTCCAAATCTTCAATCATTAGGTCTCTAATTGAAGTGGGACCGGGTTCAAGAGTGTTAAGTGGATGACCATTATCAAAAATCTGGGACGGTTGGTCACCCCCTAGAAAAGGGAAATTTTCATGAATGTGAGAAGAATAGTGGCAATTTGAACAAAAGAAATGGGACTGAGTATAAACAGAGGAATAAGAATTGTGAAAAATTGAATTAAATCGTGTATCACCCATATTAACAAGAATTCACAAATGTCACAAAAATAACGAATATCACTCCCCTAGCAGTTTATGTTATGCTAGTCAATTAGTCCTGCTCAAGAACCTGATTTTTAAAGTAAAACTGTGTCGAAAAACGGGTTCAAGATATACGGATCACGAAGCCAGGTAAGTGTAAGAGATAAGGGGATGTTTTCCAACGCTATCGCGAAGTTCCTTAATTAGATAACCCATTCTCTTGAACAATTTCCTAGACACCCCGTGAACGATATACCGTTAAGCGGTGTTCTAAACACAGTTAACTTCACCTAATGAGCGCGAAGTCCTTAAAGTCAGAGTGCTAATTGATTTTAAATTACTGTGGATATGCAAGAATGCAGTTTGGTGATTTGTGGGCTACGGAAAAAGGTGATGAAATCCCTTACCGTATCTTGTTTGGCCTTTTTGCCCTTAAATCTGTATTTAAGATGCAAATGCGCAATCAATAAAAGAATTCAAAAAATCAAGCAATTAAGAAATTCTTTTTCTGTTTAAGTTTAAGCGCTGCAACAAATACGGTTAGTTCTCTGTGTAATTGGTGGCAAAATTGTGCGAAGAATCCTAAAAGATAGAAATATTGGAATGCGTCGGATTCGAGAAGAATGTGTTAGGAAATACGTACTGATGCATTTTGGGTTAAGAAACCCCTTTGAAGTGATTACGGGTATTTGAATGTTTTCTTGTGCGGGTCAAACTACCTGGATCTTTGGCATTGTACTTTACTAACGTTTTGCAACTGAATTTGAGCCTCGCTCCGTACGATCGCTGGTCGCAATTCCTTAAAAACTGAAATGTCGGAAAAATACGATATTTAGTGTCAAAAGCGATATATCTTCCCCAATTCCTGCACACTTAAAATTATAAAAATCAAACAATACCACTAGATTACCAACACTGCACTGGAGATCACACAAAACAAAAAATCCTAAATTACCTCACTGGACCCGGCGGCGCCGGACTATTTAGCAATGTCGCCGGTCTAATTCCGAGGAGAGGGGCTATAATTTTGTGTGGGTTCTCTATGACCTATCAGTAATCTATTGGTATACTTTGATTTTTCAGTTGAATCACAGAGTGCTAGCAGGTTGCAAAGACAGAGAACAAAGTGAAAAGAATTTGAGTTTTGTTAGTTTTGAAAAAAAATTGAGTTAGTAGTTAGTTTGTTAGTACGAACCAGAAATAACAATACCTAATAACTACCAACTCCCCGGCAACGGCGCCAAAAACATGTTGGGAATTCACCCGCACGCGCAAACGCGTATGTTTTAGAAATGGAAATGTTTTAAGGAAATAGATTGCACACACAAGATCGCTCTCGTTTTAAAATTTATAAACCGCAAGTGCACGGCGTGTTGTAGCATGCCGACAGGTACGGGTCGATCCGTAGAGAATTTTGTATTAGGTCTTATTGTTTAAGACTCAATAAATAATGAATTGGTTTGGTTGTCACAAAAAATGAATAGAATACGAAAACAAGAAAAACAAGCAAGGAAGAAAATGGCCGTGGCTTTGGCTCGGACGGCCGAATCGCGACGATTCCTTCAACGCCTCCTTGTTCATGAGTTGTCCGTTCTTGTGTCGATCCCGGCGTGAAGAATGACTCGTCAAGGCGGTAGCGAGGCACAAGTCGTCGAGTTGCCGATATTCGACGCAAACACGAAACGAGTCCATTTTTTTCACTTGCCGTTTGTATGTCCAAGCTTGAGGTATCAACACTAAGCACAAGGTATAACAAGCATACATCAACATCAAAGATACAAGTTAATGAGTGAGAGCAAATGATTTCAGTGTTAAATGTGCTAAGTGTTTCTGATGGTATATGGTATTTGAAACCAAGAGATTTTTCAAGTCCCTTAATCACAACATACCACATCCAAACTTAGCAAACTTAACACCAAATTGATTCTAACCTTAGACTTGCAAGATGGGGTTTGTGGGGAGAATAAGGTATATGATGAGGTTACAAAGTAACCATGGGATCAACATACCATATCAACCCATCCAAATTACAACACTAAGTTTATAATCACATTAAAGCACATTAAACATTAACAGGAAGAGGAGGAAGGCAAAGCCATTCATCTCACATCCTCACCATAACCATAACCAAAGATATTAGTTAAGCATGATAAAAAGAAAAGCAAAGCAAGTAAAGAAAATAACAAAGCAATATATTAACACTTGAAATTGGAGTACAAGATATTGGTAACTTATTCAACCTCCATAATGAAGCTCTCCAAAGAAAGCTTCAAGAGGGAGGAAGAAGAAGAGACCAAGTTAAAACCCATTCACTCCAAATGTAACGTTTTGAAAATCATTTAGGTGAAATTTCGGATAATCGGTAAAATAACGGGTGTTTTCAGTAAAAAATCAAGATATAAATATCTTTTAATATAAAATTAAATATACATATTCTAGGTATGTAATTGCTAATATTTGGTGTTTGATGAGCCACTTGTAAAATTTCTAATTAACTGAAATTTTTTCCGAAATTAATTATTTTAATATTATTTTAAGCCGTCACTAATACATTTAATTAGGGATTATTACAAATTAGAATGGGTTAATACAAATTTTGTGCATCATGACACATTTAACTAACATGTAAAATATTGTTTCTGAAATGAAAAGAAGTTGTTAAGATGGTTTTAGAAAATATATAATATAAAGGCTTAAATGGGAAAAATAAACTAAATAGAAATGAAATTGGGCTTGTTAACTTATGGTTTTGGGTTGTTTTTTATTTAGAAAAGTTTCCCACACACCCACACACACCCCATCCATGTGCTGGCCAAGCCCAATGGGCAACCCCAAATTCCCCCCCCCCCCTCCCCAATTGTTTTCCCACTTCAAGTAAAAAAATGAAAAGGAAACAAAGAATTAAAAGAAAACAAATAAAGAATGAGGTATGGGTTTTGTTGACTTGGGTTTTTTTTCATGACATGGCCATAATTCCCTTACCACACTCTCTTCCTTCCCTCATTTTTCTGGCCAAAAATGGCAGCCCCATTTTCCCCTCTCATTCCACCTCAAAAACCCTTCAAAAATGCATCAAAAATCCCACAAAATCAAAATCCAAGCCCTACCCATTTCTCTTTAGCCAATTTAGCATGGATCTTGGGGGATGGAAGCTAATTTGGGAGGCTAGTGGCAAGTGGGATCTACAAAAATTGTGGAGGTATAATCTTAACCATGTAGTTAAATTATTGATTATTGCTTTAATCTAAGCTAAATAGCATTTATCACACATGTCACCTCACTTGCACAAGCCATCATTTGTGTGCCATGGGCAGCCCCACCATGGTCCATGACAAAGAGCTAATGTCACACATGTATTGTGTTGGACCAAAAATTGTGTGCATACTAGTTTATTGCAAAAGAGCTCTTTGGATATCGGTCGGTTCTCTGTTCTGATTGCAGTGTCGGCTCCCAAACGCTATATCCGTGATATTGAGTGTGTTTTCAGCGTTGTATCATGAATATATGTAATCTGTAATTACTGAGCCGACACTGGTTAATAGCACCGATATATAACAAAATAGATAATGAATGAGCGGTATTAAAATGCAGTTTTCTGAGAAGAACAGACGGCTGCTGCCAAATGTTGCGGCTGAATTGAGATGGGGAGAGAGAGTGAGGTGAGTGAGTGAGAGAGGTAACCATACCTCCCATACACACATCAAAATCTAATCTTTCATTTCTCATTTATTATTTATTTTATTTTCTAATTTGCTTAGAATTGTCTAGAACTCTTGAGAAAAATTTAGAAAGAAACCATATGTTACTAAATAAATGTTTAGTGTGTCATGGTGCCCTAAACTTTTATTAACCTATACTAATTTGTAATTATCAGTAATTTAGTGTGTAAGTGAAAGCTTAAAATAATATTTAAAAATAAATAATTAAGGAAAATAATTAAGTAAACTAGCAATTAATAGGTGACTAATTAAATACCAATACTAGCAATTACATAGTTAAAATAGGTATATTTAAGTCTATGTGGAAAAATAATTATATCTTGGTTTTTACGGAAAACACGTATTGTATTACTAATTATCGGACAATTAATCTAAACGAATTTTCAAAACGTTACAATCTTCCCCGCTTAAAGAAATTCGGTCCCCGAATTTAAAATCTAAGTATGCGTACCATCGAAGAGATGGGGATATTTCTTCCCCGTCTCGTTCTCGGCTTCCCACGTGACCTTTTCACTATTCGGCCATGCCAAAGAACCTTTACGGATGATATGACCTTAGACCTCAGTTTCATCACCTGCCGATCTAGAATGACTACCGGCTGCTCGGTGAAAAAAAGATCGCGCTCCAGCCAGATCGTCTGATACTGTATCGTGTGAGATGGGTCATGAAGGTACTTGCGGAGTATCGATACATGAAATTGTAACGTTTTTGAAATCGTTTAGGCGAATTTTCCGATAATAGGTAAAATAATTTGTGTTTTCCGTAAAAACCAAGATATGATCATTTTTCAATATAGACTTAAATGCACCTAGTTTAACTAGGAAATTGCTAGTATGCGGTATTTATTTAGTCGCTTATAATTTTTAGTTCACTTAAATATTTTTCCTTAATTAAAATATTATTATAAGCTTTTATTTATACACTTAATTAGTGCTAATTACAAATTGGAATGGGTTTAATATACAAGTGTGTACCATGCCAACTTAATTACAAATTTATACATTGTTTTCTTCTTCTCAAAATATCTTAAGGGTTCTAGATTAGGGTTAAAAGAAAATTAGAAAAGAAAATGAATTAAAGATAGATTGATGTGAGGTGCAATAATTAAGGTTTAATGGCTATCTTAATATAGAATTTTCCACACCCACCCACAACACTCTCCTCTCTCTCTCCTTGGCCGAGCCCTTCCCTTTAACAGCCCAAGAAATTTCCCCACTTCTTTCCCATTTCAAAAAGCTCCAAAAATCCATCAAAAATCAACAAAAAATACCACAAACTCTATAACAAATCCTTACCCATTATTCATTAGCCAAATCTAGCTTGGATCAAGAAGTAAGTTAGCATTTTGGAAGCTATTTTGGGAGTCAATTTGCAAGTTTGATATCAAGTTGTGAGGTATAAAATCCTAACACTAAGCTTTAATTGTTGTTTAAATACTTTAATCTAGCTTATTAGGTGTTTAAATATGGTTTTAATTAGCAAGTTTAGAAAATTAAGTTAGGGTTTTGATTATTAGTCATGGTTATAAGTGTAGTTTAACATGTTTGGACATGGAAAATCTAACTTAGTTGTGAAATTGTAAACTGTTATTTTCCAAATTGTCCAAACTAAGCTTGATTGCAAACTAACTTTTACTAAATCTAAAATGGGTGAGATTAAAATTTTAGTAAGGGTTTGTGTGGCTTAATTAAGCAATTATATAATGATTGTGGCCACTAGATTTGTTCAAACATCTAGATTTGTGTTAAAATGGTTAAAAGATGCTTACTAGGTTTTCGGTAAAAATTGGACGTGGGTTTCAATTGACGTTGTGATGATATATATATTATCTTCTATGATATATATATTGTGTTGTGAATGCGCGATCGGTAGGATATGATTCTAGGCTTGGTGGTTGTGTCGTTTAGCGATCCTAGCTAAGGTTGTGGCGATGTCGTACGCGTTTTGTGCTTTAAGTGCACAATGTGTATATCTTGTGGGCGTTATCCTTGAGTTTCATTTTCTTTGTATCGGCGCAGGATATTTAGCCTTATCTGTTGTGTTTGTGAAATTTTAGGATCGCAAGCGGGGACTTCGGACGCTACGAAGAAAGGGAAGCAGGTGGTCAGATTTACTTAGCTCGAGATCATCGGTAAGTAGATTTAATATCTACGGGGAAATCGCCCGTATGCCGTTATGCGTCAGGGATAGATATGATATTATAGCCGCATGTTTATACGCATATGAGTTGATTGTGTATGAGCATCATTGGATATTAATACTTGTTGTGCCTTGACTTAGTACCTATTGGACACCGCACCATTTCTGAAGGTTCATGTTGGACGAGCACTAAATAGTATGCTACACACACCGTTGGTAATTGTCATGACACGCACAACACATACCTTTCTATAGCTACACATATACCTATATGGTATTGTATCATTATTGACATGTATATATACATAACCTGTTATAGCTACACATACACATATGTGGTGTCATATCATTATTTGACATGTATATATACCTACCTTGCTATAACTACACATATACCTATATGGTATTGTATCTTTATTGACATGTACATACACATAACTTGCTATAGCTACATATACCCCTATGTGGTATTGTATTGTCATTGACATTGAGACGTTGATTATTGTACTATTGCGCATATAAAATGCATCATACATACTTACATGTATACACACATACCTTGCTATAGCTACATGTACACCTTTATATGATGTTGCATTTGATTTCGGAGGAATTGGGAACCGCATGATATATTTTAAAACTGGATTCATTTAAAAGAGCGGTTTTCCCTTAATATGCTCATATTACCGTTTTAAGTTGTATACATCAGATTTCATGGATTTACGTATTGAGATATGGATTTTATGTGATTTATGTATTTGAGAACCGTGGGGATATTTCAAAAAATTATGTATTGTTTTGAAAACCTTGTTTTTCTTGATATGATATTTCGATGCGTCCACCATGAGTTTTCTCGGTTCTGAGACTTGTGTTAGATACCGGATTCGAGGAGCGGTAGGCACTGTCTGCGGGTACATGGTGGACCCGGTGAGGTACCCCGGGGCAAGAAGACTCGTATAGAAAGACGGTGAGCCCAACGGAGGGAGTACTACCTACCGGTGATAGTATGGAACCCGACGGATATCCGGAGGATACCGTGTGGGAGTTATGACATGAGATATATTGAGGGCCGATCTGGGTATGCGGCGCCTTAGAGATGAGTATTTACGTGTCAATACTGGACACGGGTATTTCATGATATTTCGAGTGTCGATGTTGGACACTCAGGTTCTATGAGATTTACAGATATGAAGGCCGATCAGAGTGTCGGCGCCGGAGATTTTAGGATTTGGGGTGTCGTTGATGGACACCAGGATTTTCCACGATGATTATTCATTGATGTTATTATGTTTTATCCCATACTCAACATTTGTTTGATATGCATTGCTTCATGTATTTGTAGTACCTGATGGAGCACCTTGATCATGATTGTTGCATATCCATATTGCCATATTTATGCTATCAGATTGCATGTTATAAATTATCGCTGTTCGTGCATACCTGCGATTATCGGTATGATGTTACATACTATTCACGAGTTGGCAACTCACCCCCGTTGTACCATAGTGTTTTGCAGGCTTAACCCTCAGAGTAGTCGCGGCAGGGCTTCCTATCATCTCTATTTTTCCGGATACCGCTACGGTTGGCTGTGAGGCCGCATGGTATAGGTGGGTTGCGGCTAACCGATTCTATCTATTGTACATCTTATTGTATCTAGTATTCTCCATCTACCATTTCCATGTATTGACTTAGAAACGAGTTGTGAGGATCGATATTGTATTATTTTGTGACTCTGGGTGTCGTGCTCGTGTGAGCCGGCCTTTATTATGTAGTTTTACCTCTTTATGCGGTTTTTCATTTATATTTCTTCGCTACGACGTCGTATATATATTCTTGTAGTGGTTGTTTCCGGCGTTGGGCGTGATTTGCTCCCGTTTGGGGATGCTTTATTTATATTCTATGTTGTACCCGTTTCGGGGCTAGTTTTTACAAAGGAGGTGCTGCCGAAATTTTTAAGAAAGTAAACTTAAGTTTAAAGATTTTTACTTGAGATTCCCAAATGTTTTTAACAATGTTTTCATCACTTATTCCTTTTGTTGGTTTAGATTTCTGGGTTTTCGTCTTTCTTAAATTGCGTACGCCTGTTGACGTCACGTGGTTTATGTGCCGGTCATGTGCCTAAATTTAGGTCGTGACAAAGTTGGTATCAGAGCGCTACATTTTACCTTTCGGAGTGTAGGATGACCTTGGTATGATTGAGTAGGTAGCTTAAGCAGAGTGACGTAGAGTGTGTATGTTCCGCGGCATACTTACGACACGGTACTCCGCCTAATTGACCTTAGGACTTGTTGGTTGAAATTCCTTCCGTGATTATATACATCCTTGTGATTCAATTTCTATGTTCTTATCGAATCCTGTTTTCATTCCAGCCTTTATGCTGCCAAAGACTACGAGGGCGCAGAGAGCGGCCGCGAGAGCCGAGGTCAGGGCAGGCTCGTCGGAGACGAGGACTGACCAGGGCGGTACGCCCGTTGTACAGCAGCAGATTGATCCACCTTCGACAGACCGTATTACTATGCTATAGGCCGGTATGCAGGATTTGCGCCAGATGATGGGATCGTTAGTTGAGGTCAGTCAAGCGCAGAGACAGGAGGTTGACCCACCTGTTACGGGGACCGCGATGGTGCCTAGTATTCCGGCAGTCGCAGCTACAACTACGGAGGTTATCACCGTATCATTATCTGAGTTCATAAGGCTGAAGCCTCCGGTCTTCACCGTCACCGATATAGCTGAGGATTTGCAGTCGTTTATTGATCGGATGGCCAGGATCTGTCGTTCGCTGATATGTTCCGACGTGAGATGGGTAGAGTTCGTGAGTTTTCGTCTGGAGGGTCTTGCCCAGACCTGGTGCGAGTCTTTAGAGAGGGGAAGAGCCGCAGGTCTTTCTCCTATGACCTGGGCTGAGTTCGTGACGGTATTTCTTGCCCGTTTTCTTTTGCAGAGCGTCAGGGATGCTCGAGCTTGCATTTTTGAGTCGTTACGCCAGACTCCGGGTATGACTGTGGCAGAGTACGATGTTCAGTTTACCCAGCTATCTTTGTATGTTCCATATCCGGTGGACACTGAGGAGATGCGGATCAAGAGATTTGTTCGAGGCCTGATTACCCAGTCGTTCCTCACTATCTGCTCCCAGCATTTTGACACATATGCAGCCGCAGTGGACGCAGCCCTATTGGTAGAGGAGCGCATTTATGAGACTTCGGTCGTTCCAGGACCGAAGAGGGTTCGTACTGATTTATCAGCACAGAGGCAGTTTGGCAGAGGCCGCGGTGGATTCACTATGGGCCGTGCGGGTAGACGGAGCGTGAGACGGGGCCAGACATATAGTTTATACCCACAGGCTCAGCAGTCGTCGCCTGGATGTTTTGGGTGTGGTGGTCCCCATCACCGCATCAGAGATTGCACTGAGATACGCTAGAGGGAGGCAGCAGTTCCACATGTTACCTTACCACCTTCACCTCAGAGAGCGTTGCCTTTTACGCCTGTTGTTGCTCCGCGTCAGACTCATGCGCAGAGAGGACGTGGCGGCGGAGGTTTTGTTCAAAGTGGACGGGGTGGCCGAGGCGGAGGACAGCCAGTTGCCGGTAGAGGGCAGGCTCGAGTGTTTGCTCTGACTCATCAGGATGCGCAGGCGTCCAATGCAGTGGTTTCAGGTACTTTTCTGTATGTTCCTTCGATGCACACATTTTGTTTGATCCGTAGTCTATGCACTCATATGTTTCTACACACTTCGTGCCGAGGTTGGGCCGAGAGTCGTGTTTGCTAGATCAGCCGCTTGTCGTGACTACTCCTGTTGGCGAGTCGTTTGTTGCGCGACACATGTTTCAGTCATGTACCGTTCGTATTGGAGATAGAGATTCGTCCGTCGACTTGATCCTTCTTGAGATGTTGGACTTCGACATTCTCCTGGGCATGGACTGGTTAGCTACTTGCTAAGTGTCCGTGGACTGCCGCGAGAAGACAGTCAGGTTTTGCTTTCCCGGCGAGTCAGTTCTTGTTGTGCAGGGGGACCGTGGTGCCGCCCCTCACAGTTTGATTTCAGCCCTTCACGCTAGTCGGCTTTTGAGGAGGGGATGTCGGGGATTCTTGGCTTTCATACAAGATACTGGAGCCACAGTAGATTTGTTGGACCAGGTTCCTATTGTGAGAGAGTTTCCCGACGTTTTTCCCGATGAGTTACCTGGATTGCCGCCAGAGCGTGAGATTGAGTTTTGCATTGATTTAATCTCCGGCATGGGGCCTATTTCTATACCGCCTTACCGGATGGCCCTGGCGGAGCTTAAGGAGATTAAGGATTAGCTGCAAGAGTTTCTTGATAGGGGACTTGTACGTCCAAGTGTTTCGCCTTGGGGAGCTCCTGTTCTGTTCGTCAAGAAGAAGGACGGCAGTTTGAGGTTGTGCATTGATTATCGTCAATTGAACCGAGTTACGGTGCGGAATAGGTATCCTTTACCTCGCATTGACGATTTGTTTGATCAGCTCCAGGGTGCAGGACATTTTTCAAAGATTGATTTGAGATCAAGTTATCATCAGTTGCGGGTTCGGAATGATGATATTCCGAAGACCGCTTTCCGTACGCGCTACGGGCATTATGAGTTTTTGGTGATGTCGTTCGGACTCACCAATGCCCCTGTAGCGTTCATGGATTTGATGAAACGGATTTTCAGGCCGTTCCTCGACCAGTTTATTATTGTGTTTATTGATGACATTCTGGTTTACTTCAAGAGTCGAGAGGAGTATGAGCAGCACATGAGGATTGCCTTACAGACATTGAGAGAGCACCGGCTGTTTGCTAAATTCTCGAAGTATGCCTTCTGGCTTGATAGTGTTGACTTCCTGGGTCATGTGGTTACAGGAGACGGTATTCGTGTGGACCCGAGGAAGATTGAGGCCGTACAGCTTTGGCCTAGACCTGTATCAGTGACAGAGATCCGCAGCTTTTTAGGCTTAGCAGGTTATTACCGCCGTTTCTTGCAGGACTTCTCGAGTATCGCTGCACCGCTGACTGGACTGACCAGGAAGGGGGTTTCTTTTCTTTGGACTGAGGCATGCGAGCAGGGTTTTCAGCAGTTGAAGACTCGGTTGACGACTGCATCAGTTTTATCCTTACCTTCTGGATCTGGCGGCTATGTCATTTACTGTGATGCTTCTCGAGTAGAGCTCGGTTGTGTATTGATAAAGTATGATAGAGTTATCGCTTACGCTTCTCGGCAGCTGAAGAAGCACGAGCAGAATTATCCCACTCACGATCTTGAGACGGCCGCGGTGATCTTTGCGCTTAAGATTTGGAGACACTACTTGTACGGGGAGTCGTGTCAGATTTTCACGGACCACAAGAGCTTGAAGTACATCTTCCAGCAGCGGGACCCGAATTTGAGATAGCACCGTTGGATGGAGCTCGTGAAGGATTATGATTGTGAGAACCTTTATCACCCGGGCAAGGCGAATGTAGTAGCCGATGCTTTGAGTCGTAGGCCTGGGGGTAGCGTGTCCCAGTTGAGCGCAGTTCAGAGACAGTCTTCTGCAGATTGGCGGATCTTGTGCGATAGCAGAGTACAGTTTGATTTCACTTCCACTAGGGGACAGCTTGCTCACGTCCGTGCCCGTCCACTTCTACTTGATCGTATTCGTGAGGCACAGCCCGCCGATGCCCGTTTGTCTGAGATTCTTGAGCATGTTCGACAGGGTAGAGATTCAGAGTTCTTGATTGATGACCAGGGTGTGCTACGTTTCAGGACTCGTTTGTGTGTACCTGATACCGAGGGGTTGAGACGCGAGATCCTAGAGCAGGCACATCAGTCAGCTTTTAGTGTTCACCCAGGTTCCACCAAGATGTATCGTGACTTGAGAGATATCTACTGGTGGGAAAGGATGAAGGGCGATGTTTTGGATTTTGTTTCGAGGTGCCTGACTTGTGAGCAAGTCAAGGCTGAGCATCAGAGACCGGCAGGAGAGTTGCAGCCTTTACCCGTTCCGGAGTGGAAATGGGAATAGATCTCCATGGATTTCATTATGGGTCTACCCAGGTCAAGTCGAGGGTATGACTCCATTTGGATGATTGTTGACCGGTTGACGAAAGCGGCTCACTTCCTTCCAGTGAAGACCACTTTCGGTTATGCTCGGTTGTACATTGATGAGGTTGTGCGTTTGCACGGCGTTCCCACATGCATCGTATCTGACAGGGGCACCCAGTTCACTAGCCGTCTTTGGCAGAAGCTTCAGGAAGGCTTGGGTAACCACTTGAGTTTTAGCACCGCTTTCCATCCGGAGACTGATGGTCAGTCGGAGTGGACTATACAGACTCTGGAGGATATACTTCGTGCGTGCGTGCTTGATTTTGGGGGCAGTTGGGATCGTCACTTGCCGTTGATAGAGTTCTCCTACAATAACAGTTATCAGGAGAAGATTCAGATGGCGCCTTTTGAGTCTTTGTATGGGAGAAAGTGTCGATCACCAGTCTGTTGGACCGAACTTAGCGAGAGCGGGATTTTGGGATCCCAGCTAGTTCAAGAGACTACTGAGAAGATCCAGTTGATTCAGGATAGGATGAGAGCAGCCAAGTGCAGACAGAAATCTTATGCCGACCGTCGTCGTCGCAGGCTCGAGTTCGCAATGGAGGATTATGTATTCCTACGGATTTCTCCGATGAAGGGCGTAATGAGATTTGGGAAGAAAGGGAAACTCAGTTCCAGATTTGTATGTCCTTTTGAGATCCTTGAGCGAGTTGGTACCGTTGCCTATCGTTTGGCACTTCCGCCCAGTTTCCCAGACGTTCACCCCGTATTCCATGTGTCGATGCTTCGCAAGTACCTTCATGACCCTTCTAACATGATTCAGCACTAGACCGTTCAGCTAGAGCACGATCTTTCGTTCACCGAGCAGCCGGTAGTCATATTGAATTAGCAGGTGAAGAAACTTCGGTCAAAGGTTTTTCCATCTGTGAAGGTTCTTTGGCGTGGCCCGAATAGTGAAGAGGTCACTTGGTAGGTCGAGAGCGAGATGCGGAAGAAATTCCCTCATCTCTTTGAAGGTACGCATAGTAAGAATTTTAAATTCGGGGACCGAATTTCTTTAAGGGGGAAGATTGTAACATTTTAGAAATCGTTTAGGCGAATTTTCCGATAATAGATAAAATAATTTGTGTTTTCCGTAAAAACCAAGATGTGATCATTTTTCAATATAGACTTAAATGAACCTAGTTTAATTAGGAAATTGCTAGTATGCGGTATTTATTTAGCCACTTATAATTTTTAGTTCACTTAAATATTTTTCTTTAATTAAAATATTATTATAAGCTGTTATTTATACACTTAATTAGTGGTAATTACAAATTGAAATGGGTTAAATATACAAGTGTGAACCATACCAACTTAATTACAAGTTTATACATTGTTTTCTTCTTCTCAAAATATCTTAAGGGTTCAAGATTTTTCTAGGGTTAAAAGAAAATTAGAAAAGAAAATAAATTAGAGGTAGATTGATGTGAGGTGCATTAATTAAGGTTTAATGGCTATCTTAATCTAGAATTTTCCACACACACCCACAACACTCTCCTCTCTCTCTCCTTGGCCGAGCCCTTCCCTTCAACAGCCCAAGAAATTTCCCCACTTCTTTCCCACTTCAAAAATCTCCAAAAATCCATCAAAAATCAACAAAAAATCCCACAAACTCTAAAATAAATCATTACCTATTATTCATTAGCCTAATCTAGTTTGGATCAAGAAGCAGGTTAGCATTTTGGAGGCTATTTTGGGAGTCAATTTGCAAGTTTGATATCAAGTTGTGTGGTATAAAATTCTAATCCTAAGTTTTAATTGTTGTTTAAATAATTTAATCTAGCTTATTAGGTGTTTAAATATGGTTTTAATTAGAAAGTTTAGAAAATTAGGTTAGGGTTTTGATTATTAGTTATGGTTATATTAGACATGGAAAATCTAACCTAGTTGTGAAATTGTAAATTGTTTTTTCTCCAAATTGTCCAAACTAAGCTTTATTGCAAACTAACTTTTACTAAATCTAAAATTGGTGAGATTAAAATTTTAGTAAGGGTTTGTGTGGCTTAATTAAGCTATTATGTGATGATTGTGGCCACTAGATTTGTTTAAACATCTAGATTTATGCTAAAATGGTTAAAAGATGCTTACTAGGTTTTCGGTAAAAATTGGACATGGGTTTCAATAGACGTTGTGATGATATATATATTATCTTCTTTGATATATATATTGTGTTGTGAATGCGCGATGGGTACGATCGGATTTTAGGCTTGGTGGTTGTGTCGTTTAGCGATCCTAGCTAAGGTTGTGGCGATGTCGTACGCTTTTTGTGCACTAAGTGCATAATGTGTATATCTTGTGAACGTTATCCTTGCGTTTCGTTGTCTTTGTATCGGCGCAGGATATTTAGCCTTATGTGTTGTGTTTGTGAAATTTTAGGATCGCAAGCGGGGACTTCGGACGCTACGAAGAAAGGGAAGCAGGTGGTCGGATTTACTTAGCTCGAGATCATCGGTGAGTAGATTTAACATCTACGGGGAAATCGCCCGTATGGAGTTATGCGTCAGGGCTAGATATGATATTATAGCCGCATGTTTATACGCATATGAGTTGATTGTGCATGAGCATCATTGCATATTATTACTTGTTGTGCCTTGACTTAGTACCTATTGGACACCGCACCATTTCTAACGGTTCATGTTGCACGAGCACTAAATACTATGCTACACACACACTGTTGGTAATTGCCATGACACGGAAAACACATACCTTACTATAGGTACACATATACCTATATGGTATTGTATCATTATTGACATGTATATACACATACCCTGTTATAGCTAAACATACACCTATGTGGTGTTATATCATTATTTGACATGTATATATATCTACCTTGCTATAGCTAGACATATACCTATATGGTATTGTATCATTGTTAACATGTATATACACATACCTTGCTATAGCTACATATACCCTTATGTGGTATTGTATTGTCATTGACATTGAGACGTTGATTATTGTGCTATTACGCATATGAAATGCATCATACATACATACTTACATGTATACACATATACCTTGCTATAGCTACATGTACACCGTTATATGATGTTGCATTTGATTTCGGAGGAATTGGGAACCGCATGATATATTTTAAAACTGGATTCATTTAAAAGAGAGGTTTTCCCTTAATATGCTCATATTACTGTTTTATATTGCATACATCAAATTTCATGGATTTACGCATTGAGATATGGATTTCATGTGATTTATGGATTTGAGAACCGTGGGGATATTTCAATAAATTCTGTATTGTTTTGAAAACCCGGTTTCTCTTGATATGATATTTCGATGCGTCTACCTTGAGTTTTCTCGGTTCTGATACTTGTGTTAGATACCCGATTCGAGGAGCGGTAGGCACCGTCTCCGGGTACATGGTGGACCCGGTGAGGTTCTCCGGGGCAAGAAGACTCCTATAGAAAGGCGCTGAGCCCGGTGGTGGGAGTATTACGTACCGGTGATAGTATGGAACCCGACGGATATCCGGAGGATACCGTGTGGGAGTTATGACATGAGATATATTGAGGGCCGATCTGGATATGCGGCGCCTGAGAGATGAGTATTTACGTGTCGATGCTGGACACGAGTATTTCATGATATTTCGAGTATCGATGTTGGACACTCAGGTTAAATGAGATTTACAGATATGAGGGCCAATCAGAGTGACAGCGTCTGAGGTATTGGGATTTAGGGTGTCATTGATGGACACTGGGATTTTCCACGATGATGATTCATTGATGATATTATGTTTTATCCCATACTCAACATTTATTTGATATGCATTACTTCATATATTTGTAGTACCTGATGGAGTACCTTGATCATGATTGTTGCATATCCATATTGCTATATCTATGCTATCAGATTGCATATTATAGATTATCGTTGTTCATGCATTCCTGTTATTATCGGTATGATGTTACTTACTATTCACGAGTTGGAAACTCACCCCCATTGTGCCATAGTGTTTTGCAGGCTTGACCCTCAGAGTATTCGCTGCAGGGCTTCCTATCATCTATATTTTTGTGGATACCGCTATGGTTGGCTGTGAAACCGTTTGGTATTGGTGGGTTGCGACTATCCGGTTCTATCTATTGTACGTCTTATTGTATCTAGTATTCTCCATCTACCATTTCCATGTATTAACTTAGAAACGAGTTGTGAGTATCGATATTGTATTATTTTGTGACTCTGGGTGTCGTGCTCGTGTGAGCCGTCCTTTATTATGTAGTTTCACCTCTTTATGCGATTTTTCATTTATATATCTTCGCTATGGCGTCGTATATATTTGCTTGTGGTGGTTGTTTCCGCCGTTGGGCGTGATTTTCTCCCGTTTGGGGATGCTTTATTTATATTCTATGTTTTACCCGTTTCGGGGCTAGTTTTTACAAAAGAGGTGCTGCCGAAATTTTTAAGAAAGTAAACTTAAGTTTAAAGATTTTTACTTGAGATTCCCAAATGTTTTTAACAATTTTTTCATCACTTATTCCTTTTGATGGTTTAGATTTCTTGGTTTTCAGCTTACTTAAATTGCATACGCCTGTTGACGTCACGTGGTTTATGTTAGTGTATATGCCCAAGGGGCCATTATTGTATCATACTAGCTTGTATAATACTTAATGGAAGCTTGGGATATTCACAGTTATATAACAGTCTTGCTAAATATGGTAGTATGCTACTTGGTTTTATCAATCTTAATATGTGAGTATACGTATTGATAGAGCTCTTAGGATCTTGCTTGACTACCAGCGTTGTGATGGCAGTCACACTAGTGGGGGCTGGGTAGTCTACAAGCACATTCTTTTTCAGGTCCCTAGTCGTAGGATTATCGAGACAGGGCATCGATACTCCGGAGTAGACTAGTGTGTACGCTTCTCATCCCAGTTGGGGAGATGGTCTGTCCCACAGCCGTCAGTACGTCGTACTGGAGATAGTATGTAGGTGCTCATTAGGTTACGGGTACACCGGACAGGACTCATGGGGAACTGTTGGTTGGTATTATACCCATCGTCGGCTAACAGTTCCCAGTTGACATGAGTACAGCATAGTCCGCAGACTTGACACTGCTACTTCGCCTCGACTGTGTCCCACTGTTCTTAGATTGTTACCCTACCACGGCTCAAAGGAGTCGTGCAAACAGGTAGCAGTTGGGTGCAGTCCCGAGCACTTGGAGGCAGTGGCGGTTAGACAGGATTCGTCTCTCCTGGTATTGGGAGTTGATATCGCGCTGTGTCAGAGAGCCATTACGCAAAGTCCTTAGCCCGGGCAAGCGAGATTTACTGGTAGGTTCCAGTTGTTTCTCAGGGTGTAATGGGCTACGCTCCGACACGACTTATACCGCTATTAGGGGACTGACTCTTGCCGCCCCCTAGGCCCGATATACGATAGTCTTAGACGAACAGACCGGACTGTACGGAGATTGTCACATCAGACTCAGTAGGAGTTCGGATGGGTTTCCTTATCGGCCTTCTTACCGACATCTACCTGGGGACCGTTACGTACAGCTAGTGCCGCTTGCGGTATGTGGTTAAACCCACTGCCAACGTAGTAGTCGAGTCTTTAGAGTCCCACACAAAGAGTTTCCCTACTCCAGGCGAAACGATATAGAGATCGTATGGTTTTACGACAAGGGTTCGGACGCATACGTGTGTTTACGCACGTACGACATTCGGACAGTTTTTACTAGCCGACTTTGGTTTAAGCCAGTTTCTAGTATCGGATTATTGGATTTATACAGTCTAAAGTTTTTCCGTGTTTTCACGGATAGGAAGGGCGTTCTCGTAATTTCGCGGGAAGCTTCTAGAAGGATGGTGACTTGAGGGTTAAGGTGGCATTAGCATTAATTGATTTTGTGACTCATGAGATGAATCATTCAAGTGAGTTAATGAAGCATTTATTGCTTAATGACTCACTTGATGATTCATTGCACATATTAAATGAAGCATGATGATAAATCATTTGATTTATATTATTTGATATTTTATATGCTTCATGATATATTAGAAGTGAGAAACAATTTCAATTCATTATCTTTCTCACCTTCACTCTCCTCAAGCTCTCTCTCTTCAAACCCTAATCCTCCCTTCTCATATATTGAGACCAAGGATTAGTAAAGACTATTTAATCCATAACACTTCTCTATATCACCTAGGTTACTTAGATTAGCACTTTAAGAAACCTAGTTATCTCAAGTTAGAGGTGAAGCTTGGAGTATAGCTCTCGGATGGATCATCTATTACGTGGAGGAGGCCGAGAAGGACGTGGATAACGAAAGGGAGAAGGACACGGTTCATTAGGTATAATCACTTATCATAGTCGTTCATAACTTCTATGTTTCTTGTTAGTTATAGTTTAGTAAAGATTCTTGTTTAGTCGATGTTTACGCAAAGAACAAGATCGTTTTTCATTATTCCGCCTCCCCGCAAGTCGTGGGGTGTTGTTCATCGACTTACAGTTGTATCAGAGCCTCGCTAAACAATAATTAACTCATTAGCAAAGTCGTATGAATTTCGAACGCAAAACGAACCGAAAAAGACATCGATATCACTAAGTTTCTGTTGAATTTAAAACGGGCTCTAAAAATTTTTCAGGGACCTGCAGAATAACCTACAGAGAAATATAAGAACACTGAAAAAAATTGGGTTCATGAATTGGCCATACAGCCGCGGAACCGCGGCAGATCCCACCGATCCGCCGCGGATCTGCGGCCGAGTTGGAGCCGATTCAGCCCAAGTTTCTCCAGTATCTCTTCTGTGATATTTTTGTGTTTTCTGGAATGTTTATTTTTCTGCTCAAGTCTCAGGTGCACAGAGAAGTTTCAGAGTAGAATCTAAAGTGTTTGCTCGATCGAAATCTTACGATGTTTGCTAATATGATTATATCTGTGATTGTATAATGTGTTCGTAAACCTCCCCTAACTGCTAGTATGTCGGTTGGCAGGGGGTTGCACATTTCTGTAATGGTTTTTACTGTTTGTGGTTGTGAACTGTATTGGACTGTTGTGATGATTAGCCGAGGTTTGTGATAGGTTGTTATATTCATTCATTTAAAGAAATTGTAATATGTTGTAATATTATTTTGCGGGGCACATCCAGGTTGCGGTTGTAGCCACCGTTGTATTATTTCATTTTACTGTTTTTGCTCCTAGGATAGACCCAAGGTGGGATGCACAAACTACCGGGTACTTTGAAGTGTTTAGTGGCCTACTCACGTTGTTGAGGGAGACCGCTTCACTTCGGGTATTTGGCGGGTAGTTTGCCGTACCCGTAGGGTTCTAGGGTGGGGTAATGGCTATTCATCACAACTGTGTAATCCATCTTTTGTTGCAGGCTCTAAACAAACGCGGATTGCTTGCAAATCTAATAATGTTCATATGAGATCTGGAATGCCTATTATTGCGTCTGACGAATGTACAATATCTATATATGATAGCTATTTAGACGTCACTTATGTTTTACACCCGCGCTAGCCCAGCCCCCGCTCTGCCATTAGTTAAGTAACCTATCGGGTGATGACTGGACCCAGTGGCGAATGTGGATGGATAAGAGGACGTTGTATTTTCGTTGTTTTCTGCAATGATAGGTTAATGATGGGACGCATTATTATTAATGCAAAGAAAATAAACCAAAAGTTGAATCATTGGAACAATTTAAAAGAAACCACTCGGTTATTTTAAAACAGTTGATATTTTTTAAATTGCGGAGCTTTAACCACTCCTTTTAAAAGCTATCAGGTTCCTTCGGTCATATCAAGTTCACTACGTTCACGGTTTCGCCAAAACCATTCGTAGCCCTCCGTAATTTCATTTGGGTATTCAGTAGTATTCAAGCTATGCATTTTGGCCAAAGTCAAGGCGTAGTGTTTGGTAGCTGCTGGGTATTCATTTGTTGCATAGATAGATGAGTTAGTTTGGGACAGTCGTATTATCATTTGACCAAAGTCAGGGGTATGTACGGATGGGTTCAAATTGACAAGATAATGATGGGTAGAACTTGACATGTGACTTATGAAATTTTGACCAAAGCCAAGGTCATAAGAGCATGGGGCAAAAATTTATATTGGGAATTTCTAAAGAAACTGAAATTTGCAAAGAGATGCATACCATTTGGAATTTGATGAATGTTGGTAGCATTCCTTCAACATTATCATACGATGATATTTGGATCCCGATCCTACTGTGAGTATATGCTACTCATCAGGAGATTCGTCACTTAACAATCAATGCTATAAACCAAGTGTCAAGAAAGGTGTCAGCGGGGTTACGCCCCCAGAGAAAAGTGGTTATTTAATTAAGGAACTTCGCGAAAGCGTTGGAAAACCTCTCTTGAAGTACCGACACCAGCCTGGCTGAACGGTTAAGCAAGTATTGTACAGTAAGAATAGTCCTGGCTAATTCTTCTTTTATGGTTTGAGGAAGGATTCGAGAAACAGTGGGAGCCATCCAGTTTAGATAAATTAAAAACCACTCTAAACTTGCAAGAGCATCAAGCTAAAGTGTTTCTTCTCTCTCTCCTACTTGCAGCGACCCTGAAAATGGCTGGACTTAAGTTACTTTTAGAGAAAAATATACTGACAGGGCCAAACTGTAAAGATTGGCTGCGGAATGTCAAAATGGTTTTGACCTATGACAAATTGGGGTACGTCCTCACCGCTAAGGCACCTGCAGTCCCAGGTCCCAAATCCAGTAATGCGGATAAGGAAATCCGCAAAACCTGGGAGTATGATTGCACGAAGGCCAAGTGCATCGTGCTTTCCTTGATGAACAATGAACATCAGAGGAGGCACGAGGATATGGATCTTGATGCCATATTTCTCCATACAAAAGAACTTTATGGAGAGCAATCTCATATAGCAAGATACGAGACCTCTAAGAACTTGTTTCGAGCGAGGTTGGTCGTCGGATTATCGGAAGGAGAACATGTCCTAAAGATGATTGCCTACATAGAAGAGCTCGCAGACCTTGGGACGACGTTGGATAATGTGCTCTATACTGACCTTATTCTCCAGTCCCTTCCTTCCACCTACGCCCGGTTTATTCTGAATTTCAACATTCAAAGAAAAGAAGTTGAACTTCCGGAACTCCTTAACATGTTGAGAAGTGCAGAGGGCACCTTGCAGAAGGCAAGGGAAACACCCGCTATGTTTGTTAGCGGTGCTTCTTCTTCCGGGTCCAAGGCTAGGGCCAAAGGAAGGAAAAAGAAGGCCACCACCAAACCTAGAGGAGGTGTTAGTAAGGTGGGAGTGAAGGGAAAGAAAAAGTTTGCGGTACCAGTAGTGGCCCAGGATGAGTGTTTCCATTGTCATAGGAAAGGGCACTGGAAGAAAGATTGCAAAGCGTAGAACGCCAAGAACCAGGAACCAAAGCAAGCTGTGGCTTCGATTTCAGGTGTGTTTGTAATTGAGAATTGTCTGTCAATCAACTCTACTTTCTGGGTATTGGATACCGGATCAGGATCTCATATATACAATTGATTGTTGTGAAAAAGTGTATGTAGTAATTACCGCAATCAATAACGGTGTCGTGTGTAGCTAGACCGAGATGAGTACGGGTCGTCCTCTGGGAAACGTTGAATCTTTTATTCTTACTTTAGATATGTTGAGAAAGAAAGGAGGAAGAAATAAGATTGGTTGTAGGTTCTAGATCTAAGTTAAGCACTAATGCAAAATATAGATCTAGATTATTTATGGATGTAGATAATATAAGAAGGGCTTGTAGGGTTCGTTAGGATTTAGTAGTTATGGGTGATTAATTAAAAATTACCCTTTTTATCCTTTAATAGATAACTTTCAGAAGTCTAGACCGCTCCTAGACTTCCAAAGGACAAGCCGCAGGATCAATCCTCTACCGCCTCCGTACTACCCTTGTAACCAGGTAAGTGCCAGGTAAGTGGGAAGGAACCACGTCGTGGGCCTAATTAAAAACCACTAGCCTTTGACACACTTGTCTAGGCACTACAGAAGTAATGTGGATAAACGATAGATTACCCACGACCTTCCTCTGTCCTTATTGAGCGCGACAGTCCTTAGAGTCTGGTCTAGATATTTTTTAAATTAATGAAAGGTTGATCTATATGCTCAGTTTGTGATTTATGGGGCTTAGGAAGGGTGATGAAATCCCCACCTAATCTTGATTTGGTCTTTGCCCCTTAAAGTCCGTATTAAATATGCAAAACAAAACCAATCACAAAACTTTTGCAAAAAGATTTTTTTTAGCGGCGAGATTTTTGCAAAGAATCCTGCAGAAGATAGATTTTATTGGATTTGAGAGGAGAGAGAAGGAGTTAAGAAAGATACCAGAGAAGTGTGAAACCCGAGATCTCCTGTTTCCTCAAGTCCGTCACTCCAGATTCCCTCGCAAAATTCACACACAAATCGTTAAATATGCAATTTGCAGTTTTGTTTTATTTATGATATAGATTGTCTAAGAATTCAACACAAATAGTAAAAATAAAAAATTACGCACGTATCCCCGGCAACGGCGCCATTTGATTGTTGTGAAAAAGTGTATGTAGTAATTACCGCAATCAATAACGGTGTCGTGTGTAGCTAGACCGAGATGAGTACGGGTCGTCCTCTGGGAAACGTTGAATCTTTTATTCTTACTTTAGATATGTTGAGAAAGAAAGGAGGAAGAAATAAGATTGGTTGTAGGTTCTAGATCTACGTTAAGCACTAATGCAAAATATAGATCTAGATTATTTATGGATGTAGATAATATAAGAAGGGGCTTGTAGGGTTCGTTAGGATTTAGTAGTTATGGGTGATTAATTAAAAATTACCCTTTTTATCCTTTAATAGATTTAAAATTAGAACGACGGTGATGCGTGTAGATTAGGGTTTCTGGAGGGAAAAGGAATCTCACTCTTAACCCTTATCTTGACACGGAACTCCGTTCATATCTAGCCTTTACCAAAACAATCATTAATCTAATTTCTAATCGCGGTCGGGACTAACAATGAATTGTTAGCGCGCCTGATTAGGATGTTAATGATTCTTTTGATAAAGTTTATAAACTTTATAGGACTTAAAAAGAGTTTAGGGATGTTCATCATCCATTAGCCTACCCTAATCCTACGAACCCTAACAAGCGAAGAATTACTCGCACATATTGGGAGAAAAAGAGATGGAGAGAAATTGCATAATTAAACTACGAAGAAATAGAATAAGAAAAAGAAAGCTACCTTTATTAATCAACAATATTCATTACACTTGATTCCTTAGAAAATGATTACAATTTCTAGTTGCTTCTCGATCTCTTCTAAGGAGGTAGACGAACAGTTGATGATCAGTCTGGATGCGTGAGCCGTCTTGGACTTCGTGATCTCGTCGACTTGATAACTTTTCCAAGAGGCTCTCGGTGCTCTTTTATAGTGCAAAGCCAGAATCTTATTGTTGAAAACTTGGTAAAATTCATCATAGATTTATGCCAAAAAATCTTGCCTCCCAATTCCCTAGAAGTGCGGCGGATCCGCGGCCCAAGGGTGGGTTTGGCCGCGGATCCGCGCTCAAAAGTTGAGATCTCTTTATGAGTTTTCTTGTGCTTGCATCTTGTGACATGTGGCAATCCTAGGCACCTTCAGAATTCATAAATCTTCTCTCAGTTGCTTCCAGACTTGGTCTCCAAATTTTATTTCTTAATTTGGCAAGTTTTCTTCAACAAATTGATTTGTTTGATAAATTCTGCATAACAACTTGGAAATATTCTGCACAACAACTCAAATAAGATTTTAGTAGACATTGTTCTACTAGGATTAGGTCAATAATATTTGCATACGTTTTCCTACCAAATGATAATTAAAATATATTAACACATGGAAAATAATGTTTTTACACATAAACCCTCATATGTATAATATATTATAATAAAGTCCTTTTTTAATATGAAAATGGTAGGAAAAATGTAATACAAATGTGCAGTTTTATCAACTGAACAACAATTCATTGCAGGCACTGAGAAACCTAGAGTGCTGAAGGATGGTGATATGACCCTGATGGTTGCTAACGGAGCTAGCGTGGGAGCTGTGTCCGTAGGGGATTATCACCTGTGATTGACAAGTGGACATATTTTGGTTTTACATAACTGTTTTTGTGTACCTAGCTTAACGTGTAATATCATATCAGTTTCCTTGTTATCAAATAATGGTTATGATTTCACGTTTGTAAGTGATGTTGTTAACATCCAGCTTAATCATAGTTTGATTGGGTCCGGTACACTGGATAACGGTATATATGTCTTAAACCAACTCCAAATTTTCAATATCCAGAACACACTAAAAAGAAAGTCTCTAGATTTAAATAAAGCTTTCTTATGGCATTGTAGACTGGGTCATATCAATGAGAGAAGGTTGACTAAGTTACATGGAAAAGGATATTTGGACTCGTTCGAATATCAAACTTATGCCACTTGTCAATCTTGTCTCAAAGGAAAGATGACAAAGACTCCATTTACTGGACATGGAGTAAGAGCGAGCGAGCTCTTAGGACTCATACACAGCGATGTATGTGGTCCAATGTCTATACATGCAAGAGGTGGTTTTTCCTATTTCATTACTTTTATGGATGATTACTCAAGATACGGATTCATTTATCTGACGAAACATAAATCCGAGGATTTTGAGAAATTCCAAGAGTATAAGAATGAAGTAAAAAACCAAACAGGCAAAAGTATCAAGACACTAAGATCTGATCGAGGTGGTGAATACTTAAGTGCCGAGTTCCTAGGTTACCTAAAAGAGAAAGGAATTCTTTCTCAGCTTACTCCTCCATACACTCCACAGCATAACGGTGTATCGGAGAGACGGAATCGAACCCTATTAGATATGGTACGTTTCATGATGAGTAATGCTGAGTTACCACGATCTTTCTGGGGTTATGCGCTAGAATCAGCGGCATATCTTCTGAACAGGGCTCCTACCAAGACTGTGCCTACCACCCCATATCAGATGTGGAGTGGGAAGAAACCCCATCTTCAGCATATGAAGATATGGGGATGTCCAGATTTTGTTAAAAAGCAGCATGTGGACAAGCTCGAGGCACGATCAGTACAGTGTAAGTTTGTGGGATATCCAAAGAACTCCAAGGGATATTATTTCTATTACACAGAGGAAAAAAAGGTTTTTGTTTCTCGTAATGCCCATTTTCTAGAACAGCAGTTTTTAGAAAAGGAAATAAGTGGGAGCGAAATAGAACTGAAAGAAATTCCAGAACCACAAACTACTACTGAAAGTTTGGTAGAACCAGTAGTTCAAGAAGAACAGGACATTCCCGCACCCCTCCGCAGGAGTAGTAGGCCGTCTCATCCGCCTGAGAGATACTACGGTTTTCTCATAGATGGGGATAGAGAGGATTGCATCATAGATGATGATGAACCTACTAGCTTCCAGCAGGCCATCCAGAGCGGCGACTCGGTACGATGGCTAGATGCAATGCGGACCGAAATGGAGTCCATGTGCACCAATAAAGTATGGACTTTGGACTTTGCCCCAGATGGGGTAAAACCCATAGGATGCAAATGGATCTTTAAGAAAAAGATTGGTGTAAATAGACAGGTGGAAACCTATAAGGCTAGACTTGTTGCAAAGGGTTTTCGTTAAAGATCTGGTTTGGACTATGACGAAACTTTTTCTTCAGTGGCTATGCTCAAATCCATTCGGGTCCTTCTTGCTATTGCTGCCTTCCATGATTATGAAATCTGGCAGATGGACGTAAAGACGGCTTTTCTGAATGGAAATTTAGAAGAGTGCGACTATATGGATCAGCCAGAGGGTTTCAATCAGAGTGGGAGCAGTGGGAAAGTATGCAAGTTACTAAAGTCCATTTATGGACTAAAGTAGGCATCGCGGAGTTGGAACATCTGTTTTGATGAAACGGTCAAAGAATATGACTTTATCAAAAATCCAGATGAACCATGCATATATAGTAAAGTTGTAGCACGAACTGTCGTATTCCTCGTCTTGTACGTGGATGACATTCTATTGATAGGAAATGACATTTCTATGCTACAATCTGTCAAAGGATTCTTGTCACACAGGTTCTCCATGAAAGACCTGGGTGATGCCTCTTACATTCTGGGGATCCGGATCTATCGTGATAGATCCAAGAGAATGTTAGGACTTTCGCAGTCCAGGTATATCAACACTATACTGAAAAGATTCAGTATGGAAGATTCTAAGCGCGGTAATCTACCGGCTTGTCACGGAATCACACTATCCAAAGAGATGTCTCCCAAGACTGATTTGGAAAGGGAACGCATGTCTATTATACCCTACGCTTCTGCGGTAGGCTCTATAATGTATGCGATGTTGTGCACCAGACCAGATGTAGCTTACGCACTAAGCATGGTAAGCCGGTATCAGTCAGACCCAGAGGAGAAGCACTGGATAGCAGTAAAGAACATTCTTAAGTACCTGAGCAGGACTAAGGAGATGTTCTTGGTTTACGGCGGAAAAGACCTCAAGATGGAGGCCTTTGCTGATTCCGGCTTCTAGAGTGATAAGGACGATTCCAAGTCCATGTCAGGTTATGTCTTTACCCTCAATGGAGGGACGGAGTGCTGGAAGAGTTCCAAGTAGGACACCGTTGCTGATTCGACGATGGAAGCGGAGTATATTGCTGCTTGCGATGCCATAAAAGAAGCGGTCTGGATGAAGAAGTTCCTAACAGCACTTCAGGTGGTTCCTACCATTGTTGATCCAATACCTCTGTATTGCGACAACAACGGAGATATAGCTTTAGCGAAGGAATCAAGGTCCCATCAGAAGTCTAGACACATCTTAAGGCGGTATCACCTGATCAGGGAGATCATTGATCGTCGGGAGATCGAGGTCCGGAGAGTTGCTACTGAAGAGAACATTGCTGATCCATTCACGAAGGCCCTACCTCAGATTCAGTTCGAGAGGCTACTCGAGATCATCGGTCTTCGATATGCCAGTACATGGCCCTAGTGCAAGTGGGAGATTGTTAGTGTATATGCCCTAGGGGCCATTATTGTATCATACTAGCTTGTATATTACTTAATGGAAGCATGGGATATTCATAAGTATATAACAGTCTTGCTAAACACGGTAGTATGCTACTTAGTTTTATCTATCTTAATATGTGAGTATACGTATTGATAGAGCTCTTAGGATCTTGATTGACTACCAGCGTTGTGATGGCAGTCACACTAGTGGGGGCAGGGTAGTTTACAAGCACATCCTTTTTCAGGTCCCTAGTAGTAGGATTATCGATACAGGGCATCGATACTCCGGAGTAGACTAGTGTGTACGCTTCTCATCCCAGTTGGGGAGATGGTCTGTCCCACAGCCGTCAGTACGTCGTACTGGAGATAGTATGAGGTGCTCGTTAGGTTACGGGTACACCGGACAGGACTCACGAGGAACTGTTGGTTGGTATTATACCCGTCGTCAGTTAACAGTTCCCAGGTGACATGAGTACAGCATAGTCCGCAGAATTGACACTGCTACTTATCTTCGAGTGTGTCCCACTGTTCTTAGATTGCTACCCTACCACGGCTCAAAGGATTCGTGTAAACAGGTAGCAGTTGGGTGCAGTCCCGAGCACTTGGAGGCAGTGGCGGTTAGACAGGATTCGTATCTCCCGGTATTGGGAGTTGATATCGTCCTGTGTCAAAGAGCCATTACGCAAAGTCCCTGGCCAGGGCAAGCGAGATTTACTGGTAGGTTCCAGTTGTTTCTCAGGGTGTAATGGGCTACGCTCCGACACGACTTATACCGCTATTAGGGGACTGACGCTTGCCGCCCCCTAGGCCCGATATGCTATAGTCTTAGACGAACAGACCGGACTGTACGGAGATTGTCACATCAGACTCAGTAGGAGTTCGGATGGGTTTCCTCATCGGCCTTCTTATCGACATCTACCTGGGGACCGTTACGTACAGCTAGTGCCGCTTGCGGTTTGTGGTTAAACCCACTGCCAGCATAGTAGTCGAGTCTTTAGAGTCCCACACAGAGAGTTTCCCTACTCCAGGAGAAACGATATAGAGGTCGTATGGTTTTACGACAAGGGTTCGGACGCATACGTGTGTTTAAGCACGTACGAAATTCGGACAGTTTTTACTAGCCGGCTTTTGGTTAAGCCAGTTTCTAGTATCGGGTTATTGGATTTATACAGTCTAAAGTTTTTCCGTGTTTTCACGGATAGGAAGGGCGTTCTCGTAATTTCGCGGGAAGCTTCCAGAAGAATGGTGACTTGAGGGTTAAGGTGGCATTAGCATTAATTGATTTTGTGACTCATGAGATGAATCATTCAAGTGAGTTAATGAAGCATTTATTGCTTAATGACTCACTTGATGATTCATTGCACATATTAAATGAAGCATGATGATAAATCATTTGATTTATATTATTTGATATTTTATATGCTTCATGATATATTAGAAGTGAGAAACAATTTCAATTCATTATCATTCTCACCTTCTCTCTCCTCAAGCTCTCTCTCTTCAAACCGTAATCCTCCCCTCTCATGTGTTGAGACCAAGGATTAGTAAAGACTATTTAATCCATAACATTTCTCTATATCACCTAGGTTACTTAGATTAGCACTTTAAGAAACCTAGTTACCTCAAGTTAGAGGTGAAGCTTAGAGTATAGCTCTCGGGTGAATCATCTATTACGTGGAGGAGGCCGAGAAGGACGTGGATAACGAAAGGGAGAAGGACACGGTTCATTAGGTATAATCACTTATCATAGTAGTTCATAACTTCTATGTTTCTTATTAGTTATAGTTTAGCAAAGATTCTGGTTTAGTCAATGTTTACGCAAAGAACAAGATCGTTTTTTATTATTCCGCCTCCCCGCAAGTCGTGGGGTGTTGTACATCGACTTACAGTTTAAGTGCCGGTCAAGTGCCTAAATTTGGGTCGTGACAGAAATACGGGGTGAACATCTGGAAAGCTAGGTGGAAGAGCCAAACGATACGCAACTGTGCCGATACGCTCGAGAATCTCAAAAGGACCCACATATCTGGGACTAAGCTTTCCTTTTCTTCTGAATCTCATCAGGCCTTTCATTGGAGAAACCCTCAAGAAAACATGATCACCTACTGCAAATTCCAGTCTGCGACGATGTCTATCCGCATAAGATTTTTGCCTGCTCTGAGCCGCTCTCATCCTATCTTGAATCAACTGGATCTTCTCGATCGTCTCCTGCATAAGCTGTGGTCCCAAAACACTCACTGAGCTCTGCCCAACAAGTTGGTGATTGACATTTCCTCCTATATAGTGCCTCGAAGGGTGCCATCTGAACTTTCTCTTGGAAGCTGTTATTAGTGGAAAACTCTATCATGGGCAAGTGGCGATCCCCACTACCACCAAAATCTAGAACGCAAGCTCGAAGCATATCCTCAAGAGTCTGAATAGTCCGCTCTGACTAACTATCGATCTGCGGATGGAAAGCTATACTGAAACTCAATCGGGCGCCCAAAGACTCTTGATGTTTCTGCCATAGTCGGCTGGTGAACTGGGTGCCCCGGTCGGACACAATACAACTCGGAACTCCATGTAGTCGCACAATCTCATCAACATATATCTAAGCATACTGAACTAATCCGAAAGTGGTCTTTACTAGCACAAAGTGAGCTTCTTTCGTCAACCGGTCTACAATCACCCAAATTGAGTCATACCCTCGACCAGTCCTAGGTAAACCCATGATAAAATCCATATAGATCTGCTCCCACTTCCACTACGGAATGGGCAAAGGCTATAATTTCCCTGTTGGCCTCTGATGCTTAGCCTTGACTTACTGACAAGTCAGGCATCTCAAAACAAAGTCTGCGACATCTCTTTTCATCCTTTCCTACCAGTAGACATCTCTCAAGTCAAGGTACATCTTGGTGGAACCCGGATGAACACTATATTCCGATCGATGTGCCTCCTCAAGAAACTCGCGCCTCAGGCCCTCTGAATTTGGCACACACAGTCGAGTCCCAATGCGTAGCACTCCCTGGTCGTCGATAACGAACCCTGAATCTCTGCCCTGTCGAACCTGCTCTATGATCTCTGAAAAACGGTAATCGCCGAACTGTGCCTCACGGATACGGTCAAGTAGCTGTGGACGTGCATAGATATGGGCAAGCTGTCTCCCGGTCGGAGTAAACTCGAACCGCACTCGGCTGTCGCATAGAATCTGCCAATCTGCCGTCGACTGCCTCTGAACTGTGCTCAAACAAGATAAGTTACCTCCGGGCCTCTGACTCAAAACATCTGTGACAACATTCGCCTTGCCCGGATGATAAAGAATCTCGCAGTCATAGTCTTTCACTAGCTCCATCCATCGGCGCTGTTTTAAATTTAGATCTCACTGCTGAAAGATATACTTTAAGCTCTTGCGGTCCGTGAATATCTGGCACGACTCGCCGTATAGGTTCGCCGTATAGGTAGTGTCTCCAGATTTTGAGTGCAAAAACCACAGCAGCCATCTCTAAGTCATGAGTGGGATAGTTCTTCTCATGCTTCTTCAACTGCTGAGAAGCATCACAATAAACAACAAAACTGCTTGGTCCTGAAGGCAAAGATAATACTGGCGCCGTAGTCAAACGAGTCTTCAACTGCTGAAAGCTCTGCTCGCATGCCTCGGTCCAAAGAAAAGGAACTCCCTTCCGGGTCAACCCGGTCAACGGTGCAGCTATACGAGAAAAATACTGTACGAAACATCGATAGAATCCGGCCAAACCTAAAAAGCTGCGAACCTCCGTCACTGATACAGGTCTGGGCCATTGCTGAACGAACTCGATCTTCTTCGGGTCTACACGTATACCATCTCCCGTAACCACGTGACCTAAGAAGTCAACACTATCCAGCCAGAAAACACACTTAGATAATTTAGCGAATAGCTGGTGCTCTCTCAAGGTCTGCAACGAAATCCTCAAATGTTGCTCGTGCTGGGAGTATACTAAGATGTCATCAACGAACACGATAATAAAAGATCAAGAAACGACCTGAATATGCGGTTCATCCAATCCATAAACTGTAGGGTTCCGCAGCACCACCACTGGATTTCGGGAGGCATCGTCCATGCCGTTTTCAAAAAATTGGCATGCTAAAGAACCCTAACGCTAGAATCTTAACTAGAGAATTAGACGAACAAGCATATAAACATCTTTACATCTAAGTGAACAAGGGATACAACCTTTGTAGACCGGTCCTTCACTTCATAAGCTACGTGTAGTAGTCCCTTCGCTCCAAGTAGTGATCTCACGAACTCTAGTAAGTCTCCACAAGGTGAAATGAACAAACTTACTTGAAGTCTTCGAGGCCGAAGATGATCTACGTCGAGGAGACACTAACTCAAGCTCCCTCTTCATTAATGTGGAATTAGTGAAGCAAACAACCTAAACTAAAAGGCGGCTCTAGTAGAGGTTGATGAAGTAGGAATTTTGCTCACTTTAGAAATTTTTTTCTCACTAATTTACCTCATCAGTGAAGAGGGAGCTTGAGTTAGTGTCTACTCGACGTAGATCATCTTCGGCCTCGAAGACTTCAAGCAGGCTTGTTCATTTTATCTTGTGGAGCCTTACTAGAGTCCGGGAGGTCACTACTTGGAGCGAAGGGACTACTACACGGAGCTTATGAAGTGAAGGACTGGTCTAAAAAGGTTGAATTCCTTGTTCATTTAGATGTAAAGATGTTTACATGCTTGTTCATCTAGTTCTCTAGTTATGATTCTAGCGTTAGGGTTCTTTAGCATGCCAATTTAGTGAAAATGATATGGACGATGCCTCCCGAAACCCAGTGGCGGTGCTGTGGAACCCTACAGTGGTATCAGAGCCATGCTAGAGAATTAGACGATGTTTGAAGGATTACGAAACCGAAACAACTCCGAAACACACGAAATAAAAACCAAGTTTCTGTCGAAGTTTTCAGAATGACTAAATTTTTTTAAGCAACTGCAGAATGTTACATGAGATGTAACATGAACACCAAAAAAATACGAACCCCATTCGCCGGATTTGACTCGGCGATACATTTTGATCGGCCTGGCCGGTTTGAGAATTGAGTTTGGGATTCGTATTTGTCAAGTGTTCCAGTCTCTGGGTTTTAGTGTTTCAGGTGTTTCTTGTTTTTTCTGAAACTGCATTTGATGTTAACTTTCTGTAAAGGAATTTCGGAGTGTTTCGTAGTCGTAATTCTAACATCGTTTTGGGTACTTTAGACGACGTTAAAAAGCTCGAACGGATATCAATAACCCAATTTTTCCCTTGCTGGAAATTTTCCAAGAGTTGGATTTTTCCATGTTTATAATCTTCAGAAAATCGTGCAAGCGATTCTATGGACCCTCTAGAAGAACGATACCCAAACTCAACTCTTTGGATCGTGGAACCACGGTAATACCCTAGGGTTTGCGGCAGTTCCACGGCGACATGTGTGAGGCATGGGTCGGCCCTTCTACGGATGGTTCATAGGTGTTGTGGCATGTTCTGGGTAATTTTTAAACTGTGCTCAAGTGTTGAGCTCTTTGGGATATTTTGGGTGTTTGTTGATTCGATCGAAAAGTTTAACATCGTCTAGCTATCTATGATTGTGATACAATATTTGGAATCCACAATAATTAGTTATGTGATAACTAATTTGAATTTTATAAATCTAGCAGTTTAGTCTCAAGTGATCGGTTGCCATGGGATTTTGATGTGGATCAAAAATCCGTCGCAATTACGTAGTGTACGCGGATACTCGCCGGGTAATGTTACTACATAGCCACGCCCCATAGCCCCGACCAAGTGACTGTAGGAGAACCCCGTTGCCAAAAGCATCCGTCTGGGTACTCACGGCCACGGTGTTCCGCCTAAGTGCACTTCGTTGACGGCATCGGAGGTGCGGCCGTCTACTAAAGTTTCCGACGAGCATTCGATCAGGATGTCGGGAATCTTGTTGAATTTCCCGACTTGTTATTGGAAAGTGTTTTCAATAACGAGACTAAAATGCGGGGTTTATAATTGTTAGGCATGAAATTCGGAATATGAAATATTCCGGGTTTATGATGTCTAAGGAATTCAATTGGTTAGGCATGAAATCCGAAGTATGTGATACATTGGGTTTATGATGTCTAAGGTGGTTGCGGATTCCAATTGTTATAGTTTTCACTTTCTTTTCTGCGACCGTAAGTGTAATATGTGGTGTATCGTCGGTTTCGTTGTTATATGTCAATGACAATTGGGATACGCATATTTACTTACGTTGATGTTATGTGTTGCTGGGATATGTTATATTGGATCATCATTTTTGAATAGTCGGGTTTTTTTTTGTGAGATGAGAGTTTTTCATTTTCATTCATGTAAAAACTTGTATGTAATATTCTTTTATTGAGGCACTTCCGGGTTGAGGACGATGTCACCATTGATGTATATTATTTACTTTTCCGCATTAGGATAGACCCAAAGCGGGGAGCACAAGTAACCGGGTTCTAGGGTCCAGTGGGAGACCATCTCAAAGAGTTGAGACCGGGTCTCCTAACTCTAGAATTGGCAGGGTTGCTTGCCCTCTCGTAGGGGTCTAGGGTTGTGGGTTTGGCTTTTCATTGCGACCGTAGAATCCGTGTTTTCTACTAGCTTAATTTAAAACATGGAATTCCTAGTATATCCAATATTTCATATGTTATCTTCTGCTGCTGATATTCTGTGATTTGATTACTTGATATTCTGAGACGAATGTTTATATTATATATATGATATATAATAAATATTGCTGTTTTCGTTTCTTCTGTGATGCTCAGGAAGCATAATTGATAGGACTTCATTAATGAGATTAATGAAATAAAATAAACCTAAAGATGTTGTGGAATCTTGTTTTAAAAACTGGTAGCTCTAGTTCTTACTTTGCATAGCGGTATTCCATGTAGAATACACCTTATTCGATAAGGAAAGATCCAAGATCCCTTCACCGGGAGTGACCTTTTTAGCGAAACTGGCAGATTCTACAACCCACTCGGTTTTGTTTTTGATTGCTTTTTTAGTTCATGCTTTGCATAATGGTATTTGTGAAATATCCAGCACCTCATTCGATGACGAAAGTTTCACGACCCGAATGTGGCATGTAACCGACACTTAATTCACGTGACATTTAAAGACGTCGACGCGGTTCTAGTAAGCCGAAACCCGGAATCTAAACCCTTTTTGAAAATATTGGAGGTGAAGTTTAAAATAGTCATCAGATGGAATCAGTTTAAAATAACATTTAAGTTTAACTAAGTATGTTTGAAAAGAATCTATGACGTTTTGAAATTCGACAGCACCTCCTTTATAATTTTGTATAAAACCCGATACAACATAATAATATAAATAGCATCCCAACGGGAGCTAGCTTCCACGCCTAAATGGAGGAGCAACCAAGCAAACAATATACGACGCACAATGGCGAAAAAAAGAAAAGCGAATCAAAATCAACAATATAAAATGGTCGACTCCAATGAGTGCGACATCACTGTAGGGTTACTTAGTACAACAACAATGTTTTGGGAGGCATCGTCCATACCATTTTCAAATTTTTGCCATGCTATTTAACCCTAACCCTAGAATCTTAACTAAAGATTTAGACGATACGACATGTAAACAACTTTACAACTAAGTGAGTGCGGAATACAAGCTTTGTATACCGGTCCTTCACTTCAAATGCTCCGTGTAGAAGTCCCTTCGCTGCGAGTAATGATCTCCCGAACTCTTGAGAGGCTCCATAAGATGAAAGATGCAAACTTGCTTGAAGTCTTCAAAGCCGAAGATGATCTACGTCGAGGAGACACCAACTCAAGCTACCTCTTCACTAATTAGGGATTATTGAATCTTATATACCCTAAACTAAATGTCTAATCTAGTAGAGGATGATGAAGTAGGAATTTTGCTCACTTTAGAATTCTTTTTCTCACTATTTTTCCTCACTTGCTCAAAAGCTAGAGAGCTCTCTCTTGAGCTTGAAGAAGATAAAGAGAGATAATGTTGTGAGAGTGAATGACAACCATGGGTGAGAAATATCTCATATAACCCTTGCAGAGACATAACCCTAGTTAAAGATAATGGTTAGGTTTAAAAATATCTAAGGCAAAACAAAAATGGTGGACTAAGTCAATGTTTATCCACAAGCTTCCAAAGCTTGCAACCATGACAAAATCCACTCAATTTTGAATTACTTAAATAAATAAAAACCTTAATATTATCTCATATATAGTGTAAGTCTCATACACCTATGTTGCATATATAAACTAGCATGACACAAAAATATATATCATATATATATTTAGTGTGCAAAAAGTGAGGAAAAAGAATGCTTAAGTGAGCTAATATTAGTTAATGTAAATTAGTATATCACATATACAATTATACATTAAACTATAAAATCAACACTTGATTTAATAATCCGACTATATTACATATAACCGACTAATATCATATGTATCTTCTTATCGAATCAACACTTGATTCGATAACCCGGCTATATCACATATAACCGACCGATACCAATATCGCGAGAATAGAATATGGTATCACATACTCGTATTAATCTCGGTCCTGCACATATCACATATGTGCTCCTACTACATTTCTCCTGAGCCAGGAAACCTCTGTGTAGGACTCTAAAGACTAGTCAATACGCCGGCAGTAGGTGGTGATCATATCAGTCACCCACAAGCCGTCAGCGGTCAGCTAAATGTAACGGCCACCTGGGTTTTGAGCGATCAGAAGATCAACAAGCAAGCCTGCTCATAATCCTGTAAAGCCTGTCAGTAACACTGCGGCACAGTCCGGTCTCTTCGTCTGATATGTCGCATATCCAGTCTAGGGGTGGTAATCGTCGGACCCCAGTAACCGATAAGTTGTGCCGATGTGAGGCTCATAACGGGTCGAGAAACTACTGAAAACATTTATCAGTAGATCACCATAACAGCCCTGGCTAGGGACTTCCTATTATAGCCAATCGAGCATAGCGCAACATCAACCCCCAATACCGGGAGAGACGAAACCCCTCCTATCGTCCATTGCCTCCATGTGATTCGGGACTTTACCCAAAAGCCACCATTTTTCACGTTCTCTTGAACGTGGTAAGGTGTAAATCAAAGCACAGTGGGAATCACACAAGACTCTATGACGATCTCGGGTCTACAGACTAACCTGTACCAGTGTCACCAGAGAACTGCTATCTGACGATAGGTATAATATCAACTAGGAGTTATCGGCGAGTCCATTCAGTGTACCCAGTCTCCACTGAGCACCTGTATACCATCTTTGATGTCAAACACAAATGGATGTGAGATCATCCATCGCCCATCATATAGGTCAAGAAGCGTATACGTTAGTCTACTCTGGAGTATCGATGCCCTGTCTCGATACACCCTCGACTAGGAAAAATTATAGGATGTACTTGTGGACTACCCTGGCCCCATCGGTATGATCTCCATCATAGTCCTAGTAGTCAAGTACACATCCTAAGGACTTTATCAACATGTGATAGCAAGACAGTATCACAATACAAGTCTACATGTTAATACGAAGAGAAACCAGATAGCATACTATCATATCGAGCAAGAAAGTCCTCTCTATATATATCCAAGCATCCACTATAATATACATCATATGTACAATAATGGCCTCCAGGGCATATACATAACTAACAATCTCCCACTTGCACTAAGGCCAGTTGTTGTAGTATCTCATACCCAACATCCCGAAGAGTCTCTCAAATTGTATCTGGGGTATGGCCTTCGTGAATAGATCCGTAGTGTTGTTCTTTATGTCAACTCTCCTGACCTCGATCTCCCGGCAATCAACTATCTCTCGGATCAGGTGATACCGCCTCAGAATATGCCTGGATCTCTGATGGGACCTGGGTTCTTTGGCCAAAGCCACTGCTCCATTGTTATCACAACACAAAGGTATTGGATGCTCGATGGATGGAACCACACCAAATTCGTTTATGAACTTCTTCATCCAGACAGCCTCTTTGGCAGCATCGTTGGCAGCGATATATTCAGCCTCCATCGTCAAGTCTGCCACGGTTTCCTGTTTGAAACTCTTCCAACAAACTACCCCTCCATTGAGGGTAAAGACAAATCCCGAGACCGACTTAAAGTCGTCCTTATCACTCTGGAAGCTCGAATCGGTAAAGGACTCCACTTAGAGTTCTCCGTTACCATATACCAAGAACATCTCTTTAGTCCTTCTCAAGTACTTGAGAAGGTTTTTCACTGCTGTCTAGTGACTCACTCCTGGATCTGCTTGATACCTACTCACTACACTTAGTGAGTATGCTACATCGGGTCTGGTACAAAGCATTGCGTACATGATAGAGCCTACTGCCGAAGCATAGGGTATCCCTTGCATGCAAGCTCTCTCTAAATCAGTCTTGGGAGACATCTCTTTGGAGAGAGGAGTCCTGTGATCATGGGTAAATTCCCACGCTTGGATTCTTCCATACTAAACCTCTTTAGTATGGTGTCAATGTACCTGGATTGGGACAATCCCAGTACCCATTTAGATCTATCTCTATAGATCTTAATCCCCAAGATGTATGAGGCATCACCTAGATCTTTCATTGAGAATCTATGTGATAAGAAGAGCTTGACCGAGTGCAGCATAGGAACATCATTTCCTATCAAGAGTATGTCATCCACGTACAATACGAGGAAGACAACCTTACTATCTGCTTCTTGTATATACAAGGTTCATATACGTTCTTAATGAAGTAAAACTCTTTGACTACCATATAAAAACAGATGTTCCAACTCCGCGATACCTGCTTTAACCCATAGATGGATTTAAGCAGCTTGCACACCTTTCCGCTGCTTCCACTGTCTACGAAGCCCTCTGGCTGAGTCGTGTACACGCTCTCTTCTAAATCACCATTTAGAAATGAGGTCTTAACATCCATTTGCCAGATTTCATAGTCATGGTATGCAATGGCAAGTAGGATCTGGATGGACTTAAGCATAGCCACTGGAGAAAAGGTTTCATCATAATCCACACCTGGTCGTTGACGAAAACTTTTTGCAACAAGTCTAGCTTTGAAAGTCTCAACTTTTCCATCTACACCAAGTTTCTTCTTAAAGATCCATTTGCTCCCAATGGGTTTTACCCCTTCATAAGAAACTTCCAAAGTCCATACTTTGTTGGTGTACATCGATTCCATCTCAGATCGCATTGCATCCAGCCATTTCACAGAGTCCCTACTCATGATGGCCTTCTCGAAGCTAGTTGGGTTATCATCTTCCATGATGCAAACCTCGCTCTCACCATCAATGAGAAAACCGTGGTATCTCTAAGGTGGATGAGGAACCCTACTAGATCGGCGGAGCGGCTGAGGTTTGTCGGGAACAACTGAATCCTCTGGTTCCACCAAATCTTCTGTTGCAGTTTGTGTAGCTGGAACTTCTTCCAGTTCTACCTCATTGCCACTAATTTCTTTCATAAGAAAACCCTTTTCTAAAAAGGTGGCATGTAGAGAAACAAACACCTTTTGTTCCTCGGAGTGGTAGAAGATATACCCTCGCGAATGTTTGGGATATCCAATAAACTTGCATAGAACAGACCTTGCCTCAAGCTTGTCCGGATTTTGTGTTTTCACGTAGGCTGGAAAACCCCATATCTGAATAAAATTATGATATGGCCCCTTCCCATTCCATATCTCATATGGAGTGGTAGGCACTGATTTGGTTGGAACTCTATTCAATAGGTATGTTGCTGTCTCCATCGCATAACCCTAAAAGGAAATAGGCAACTCAACGGTGCTCGTCATCGAGCGCACCATATCTAATAGGGTGCGATTCCTCCGTTCCGATACACCGTTGTGCTGTGGTGTATACGGAGGAGTAAGCTGAGAGAGAATCCCATTCTCTTTTAGATAGTCCAGGAACTCATTTCTCAAGTATTCTCCTCCTCGATCAGATCGAAGGATCTTAATACTTTTACCCGTTTAGTTCTCGACTTCGTGCTTATATACATTGAATTTCTCAAAAGCTTCAGACATGTGTTTCAACAGGAACACATGTCCGTATCTTGAAAGATCGTCAGTGAACATAATGAAGTACGAGGAACCATTCCTGGCATGTGTTGACATGGGACCACATACATCACTATGTATCAGTCCCAAGAGTTACGTAACTCTTTCTCCGAGTCCACTAAACGGAGTTTTGGTCATCTTCCCTTTGAGACATGACTGTCAAGTGTCATAAAATGAAAATTCGAACGAATTCAAATATCCATCCTTATGCAACTTAGCTAGTGGTGTCGCATTGATATGACATATGGGGTTACCTAGCGCGGCAGCAAGGTTTCGGGAGGCATCGTCCATGCCGTTTTCAAATTTTTGCCGTACTAAATAACCCTAACCCTAGAATCGTAACTAGAAATTTAGACGAACTAATAATACAAACAACTTTACATCTAAGTGAATAAGGAATACAATCTTTGTAGACCAGTCCATCACTTCAAATGCTCCGTGTAGAAGTCCCTTCGCTGTGAGTAATGATCTCCCGAACTCTTGAGAGACTCCACAAGGTGAAAGATGCAAACTTGCTTGAAGTCTTCAAAGCCGAACATGATCTACGTCGAGGAGACTCAAGCTCATGCTACCTCTTCACTAATGGTAGATTAGTGAAGCAAACACCCTAAACTAAATGGCTAATATAGTAGAGGATGATGAAGTAGGAAATGGGCTCATTTTAGATTTATTTTTCTCACAATATTTCATCACTTTTTCAAAAGCAGGAGAGCTTCAAGAGGAAGAAGAAGATGAAGTGATGATCAAAAGAGATAAGGTTAGAAATGCAACCATTGTGAGTTTATGTCATACATTAACGCTTGTAGAGACTAAACCATGTCTATGTTAATAATGGTTAGGTTAATAAATATCTTAAGCAAGACAAAAACAAGTGGACTAAGTCATTGTTCTACAAGCTTCATCCAAGCTCAACCATGACTAATTCCAAATGATTTTGAATTACTTAATAATAAATAAAAACCTTAACATTAACCCTAAGCTTGGGGTGAGTCTTATACATCCATGTTGCATGTGTAACCTAACATGACACTTCAATATATATCACATATATATTTTGTGTGCAAAGAAGAAAATAATACAATTAACATATATCACATATATATTAATGTATCAAAAGTGAGAAAAGGAAATGCTTAAGTTGCAAGTCGATGTTGCGCACCCCACATGTTCGCGGGGAGGCGGAATTCACAAAAAATGATTTTTACGAGCTTCGCAACACCGACTTGAACCAAGGATCGTTCAAAAACCCTAGCTAGCAAACTACTTGAGATTTAACTACTCAGATACGAAGTTATACCTCACGATACTTGTCCTTCTGGTCTTCATCGCTGTCCTCCTCATCTACGTAAACTCCAAGGATCGATTCGGATCGTAGCAACCTCCACTGCCTCCTCGAGTCAAAGACGGTCCACCCGAGAGTCTATAGTCCGAGCTCCACGTTAAAACCAAGGTAAGTAGGGCAACAAGCTTGCTAATCTTGATGTGCTAGGTGATGTAAAGTATGAAGATGAATTTATTTATCTCTTGAAACCCTAGGATTCACAACACATGAGACCTTTTAGGGTTTGTAGTGAGGAAGAAGAAGAAAGAAAGCATGAGAGCTCACTTGAGGAAAGAGAGAGTATTTTGATAAATGATAATCCAAATGAAAATGTGATGGCTCCCTTGACTTGACAACTCTCATGGCAAGAAAAATATCTCACAAAAAAATATCTAGTGCAATAAAATATCTCACAAGAAATATCTAAAGTCAAAAAGTCAAACCAAGTCAAATGGCTAATCCAAGTCAAATGGTCAATACAAGTAGCCATGCCACAATTATCATTTACAAAAATAAAAAATACTTTCCTCCACCTCATAATTTTTTTAATCAAGTAAATGGTCAAAACTCTAATGAGGTGTCTCCTTCTGTGCTCCTCACATCCGTAAATACATACCCGCATTCGTGTTCCGAGAAACACGAATACAAAGAGACGAAACTATTCCATCAATATAATACTAGGATCCGGCTTAAACCAAAGCCCACTAGTATTATCCATCCGAACATCATACGCGCACAAGTGTACGTAAGTGATCGAAGCCTTGCCGTAAAACCATACGGCCTCTACACCTTTTGCCCAGTGCAAGGAAACTCTCTGTGTGGGACTCTAAAGAATCGACACTACGCTGGCAGTGAGTTTAACCACAAGCCATAAGCGGTACTAGCTGCACGTAATGGTCCCCAGGTAAATGTCGATAAGAAGGCCGATGAGAAAAACCCATCCGAACTCCTACTGAGCCTGAATGTTATAATCTCTGTACAGTCCGGTCTGTTCGTCTAAGAGTATCGCATATCGGGCCTAAGGGCGGTAAACTTCAGACCCCTAATAGCGGTATTAGTCGTGTCGGAGTGTAGCCCAGAACACCCTGAGAAATTACTAGAATACCTACCAGTAAATCTCACTTGCCCTGGCCAGGGACATTGTGTAATGGATCTCCGAACTGTAGGGTTCCTAGGCACACTATAGAGGTCACACAAGGCATCAACCATGCCAATTTTAAATTTTACGGGTGCCGAGAAACCCTAATACGGATCGTCGACTAGAAATTTAGGCGAAACAGTAAACTAGTTAACATCTTAACTAAAGGAGAGAGGCTACAACCTTTGTAGATCCGGTTCTCCACTTCCTTAGCTCCACGTAGGCGTCCTCTCGCTGTCCATCTCGAATCCCGAACTCAATCGTCGGCTTCATCGGAGAAATGGGCGGACTAGGTCGTTGGCTTCGTGCCGAAGATGATCTACGTCGAGGCATCACAAGTTCAAGCTCCAACTTCACCAAGTTGTGAAACTTGTGAAGAAAACACCCTATACTACTTGGCAAGAGGTAGAGGGTGAAGAAATAGGAGGTGGGTTCACTTTAGAATTGGATTTCTCTCACTTTTGCTCAAGTTGCCATTGATGGACTTAAGCTTTTCTTGAAGAAGAAGATGATGAAGAAGAAGAAAGAATATGATAAGTGTTAATTCAAATTGAAAAGTAAATGAATACTTCTCATATACTAACTAGGGTAGAGTGTAGAGAATAGACCATGGTTACTTGGATGGGTTTGGGTTATGCATGAAGACAAGAATGGTTAAGAAGTCAAAGCTTCATGAAGCTTCAACTAGAAACAAATAAAGCCACCATTCTCATCTAAATCATTTCCAAATAAATAAATGAACAAATAAATAAATAAATGAATAAGCAAAACCCTAATCATCAAATTAACCATGGTTTAATTCTATACACTTAACCAAATGATCAAGTATCATCAAACATGATACAAATATGTGCACAAAAGTATATCACATACACAACTTGCACATCAAGTGAGAAAATCCATTTAAAGTGAACTAATACTAGCTAATGCAAAGTAATATATCAAATATATAATTAAACATTAAATCATTAAATCAACATTTGATTTAATGATCCGGTCATATCGCATATAACCGACTAGTATCCTATGTATCGGCTTATCGAATCAATCCTTAATTCGATATCTAGGTTATATCGAATATAACCAATCGATACATCCATCGCGAGAATGAAATACGGTATCACATACACGCATTATTCTCAGTCCTGCACATATCTCATATGCGCTCCTATTTCGTTTCGCTTGAGCCAGGAAACCTCTGTGTAGGACTCTAAAGACTCGTCAATACGCCGGCAGCGGATGATGATCATATCAATCACCCACAAGCCGCAAGCGGTCTGCTAAACGTAACGGCCACCCGGGTATTGAGCGATCAGAAGATCGACGAGCTAGCCCGCTCACACTCCTGTGAATCCAACCAGTAACACTTACCGTACAGTCCGGTCTGTTCGTCTGATATGTCGCATATCAAGTCTAGGGATGGTATACGTCAGACCCCAATAACGATAAGTCGTGCCGATGTGAGGCTCATAACGGGTCGAGAAACTACTGGTAACACTTACCAGCAAATCTCTGATCAGCCCTGGCCAGGGACTTCCCTGTTACGGCCAATCGAGCACAGCGCAACATCAACCCCCAATACCGGGAGAGACGAAACCCCTCCTATCGCTCATTGCCTCTATATGACTCTGGACTATGCCCAAAGACCACCGTTTTGCACGCCTTCATGGACGTGGTAAGGTAGAGATCAAAGCACAGTGGGAATCACACAAGACTCTATGACGATCTCGGGTCTACAGACTAACCTGCACAAGTGTCACCTGAGAACTGCCATCTGACGTGAGGTATAATACCATCTGGGAGTTCTCGGCGAGTCCGTCCAGTGTACCCAGTCTCCACTGAGCACCCATACACCATCTCTGATGTCAAACACCAATGGATATAGGATCATCCATCACCCATCTCATGGGTCGAGAAGCGTATACGCTAGTCTACACTGGTATATCGATGCCCCGTCTCGATACACCCACAACTAGGGACCTTGAAGGATGTACTTATGGACTACCATATCCCCACTAGTATGATCTGCATCATAGTCCAGGCAGTCAAGTACACATCCTAAGGGCTTTATCAACATGTAACTATAAGACAGTTTAAAGAGACAAGTGTACATGCTAAGATAAAGAGCAACCAGATAGCATACTATCATATCGAGCAAGAAAGTCATCTCTATATATGTCCAAGCATCCAATATAATATACATCATCTATACAATACTGGCCTCTAGGGCATACACACAACTAACAATCTCCCACTTGCACTAGGGCCAGCTGCTGTAGTATCGCATACCGAGCATCCCGAAGAGTCTCTCAAACTGTATCTGGGGAATGGCCTTCGTGAGTGGATCCGCCGTGTTGTTCTTCGTGTCAACCCTCCTGACCTCGATCTCCCGGCGATCAACTATCTCCCGGATCAGGTGATACCGCCTCAGAATATGCCTGGATCGCTGATGGGACCTAGGTTCCTTGGCCAAAGCCACCGCTCCATTGTTATCGCAATACAAAGGTATTGGATGCTCAATGGATGGAACCACTCCAAGTTCAGTAATGAACTTCTTGATCCAGACAGCCTCTTTGGCAGCATCGTTGGCAGCGATGTATTCAGCCTCCATCGTCGAGTCTGCCACGGTTTCCTTCTTGGAACTCTTCCAGCTAACCGCCCCTCCGTAAAGGGTAAAGACAAAGCCCGACTGCGACTTAGAGTCGTCCTTATCACTCTGGAAGCTCGAATCGGTAAAGGACTCCACTTGGAGTTCTCCGTTACCATACACCAAGAGCATCTCTTTAGTCCTTCGTAAGTACTTGAGAATGCTCTTCACAGCTGTCCAGTGACTCTCTCCAGGATCAGCTTGATACCTGCTCACTATACTTAGTGAGTATGATACATCGGGTCTGGTACATAGCATCGCATACATGATAGAGCCTACAGCCGAAGCATAGGGTATCCCTTGCATGCGAGCTCTCTCCAAATCAGTCTTAGGAGACATCTCTTTGGAGAGAGTGACTCCAGAGATCGTGGGCAAGTTCCCACGCTTGGATTCTTCCATACTAAACCTCTTTAGTATGGTGTCAATGTACCTGGATTGGGACAATCCCAATATCCGTTTGGATCTATCTCTATAGATCCTGATTCCCAATATGCAGGAGGCATCACCAAGATCTTTCATTGAGAATCTTTGTGATAAGAAGAGCTTGACCGATTGCAGCATAGGAATATCATTTCCTATCAAGAGTATGTCGTCCACATACAATACGAGGAAGACAACCTTATTCTCTGCCACCTTCTTGTAAATACAAGGTTCATCTGGGTTTTTGACGAAATCAAACTCTTTGATAACGACGTCAAAGCAGATGTTCCAACTCCGTGATGCTTGCTTTAATCCATAAATGGATTTAAGCAGCTTGCACACCTTCCCGCTGCTCCCACTGTCTACGAAGCCCTCTGGCTGAGTCATGTACACGCACTCTTCTAAATCACCATTTAGAAAGGCGGTCTTAACATCCATTTGCCAGATTTCGTAGTCATGATACGCTGCGATGGCAAGTATGATCCGGATGGATTTAAGCATAGCCACTGGAGAAAAGGTTTCGTCATAGTCCACACCTGGTCTTTGACGAAAACCCTTTGCAACAAGTCTAGCTTTGAAATTCTCCACTTTCCCATCTACACCAAGTTTTTTCTTGAAGATCCACTTGCTCCCAATGGGTTTTACCCCTTCAGGAGCAACTTCCAAAGTCCATACTTTGTTGGTGTACATGGATTCCATCTCGGACCGCATAGCATCCAGCCATTTCACTGAGTCCCTACTCGTGATGGCCTGCTCGAAGCTATTTGGGTCATCATCCTCCATGATGCAATCCTCGCTCCCTCCATCCATGAGAAAACCGTAGTATCTCTCAGGCTGGCGAGGAACCCTACTAGATCGGCGGAGAGGCTGGGGTTCGTTGGGTACTACTGAATCCTCTGGTTCCACTAAATCTTCTGTTGTGTTTTGTTCAGCTGGAACCTCTTCCAGTTCTACCTCAGAGCCACTAATCTCTTTTGCAAGAAATTCCTTTTCTAAAAAGGTGGCATGTTGAGCAACAAATACTCTTTGTTCCTCACTGTGGTAGAAGATATACCCTCGCGAATGTTTGGGATATCCAACAAATTTACACAATACAGACCTTGCCTCGAGTTTGTCCGGTTTTTGTCTTTTGACATAGGCCGGGCAACCCCATATCTTTATAAAATTAAGATATGGTCTCTTCCCTTCCCATATCTCATATGGTGTGGCAGGCACAGATTTGGTGGGAACCCTATTCAGTAGGTATGCTGCTGTTTCCAGTGCATATCCCCAGAAGGAAACAGGTAACTCAGCTACACTCATCATAGAGCGCACTCTATCTAATAGGGTGCGGTTCCTCCGTTCAGATACACCGTTGTGCTGTGGTGTATATGGAGGAGTTAGCTGAGAGAGAATCCCATTCTCTTTTAGGAAGTCCAGGAATTCAATGCTCAAGTATTCACCTCCTCGATCAGATCGTAGGATTTTAATACTTTTTCCGGTTTGGTTCTCAACTTCTTGTTTATATTCTCTAAATTTCTCAAAAGCTTCTGATTTGTGTTTCATCAAGAACGCATACCCGAATCTAGAGAGATCTTCAGTGAATGTAATGAAGTATGAAGAACCATCCCTAGCATGTGTAGACATGGGACCGCATACATCACTATGTATCAGTCCCAAGAGTTCGGTAACTCTTTCTCCGTGTCCCGTAATCGGAGTTTTGGTCATCTTGCCTTTGAGACATGACTGGCAAGTGTCATAAGATGAAAATTCAAACGGATTTAAATATCCATCTTTATGCAACTTAGCTAGTCGTGTCGCATTGATGTGACCCAGTCTACAATGCCACAAGAAGGATTCGTTCAGTTCAGAACTCTTCCTCTTGTGTGTGTTTGTTATACTCAGAACTGTTGATTGATTAAGAACATAAATGCCATTGCACAACGTGCCTGATCCAACCAACTTTTGGTTACGGAAAATGTTCATAACATTGTCCTGTAATACAAAATTATATCCCTCTTTAGTCAATAAAGAAACCGATATAATGTTGCATATCAGGTTCGGCAAGTAATAGCATTCGTTCAGAACCAATGTATTACCAGTTGGTAATACAAGGTGATATTCTCCGACAGTCTTAGCTGCAACAATTGCACCATTCCCAACTCTAATGTCTTTATCACCTTCTCCAAGTTCTCTACCTTTCCTAAGCCCATGTAACTGATTACATATATGGGATCCTGACCCGGTATCTAATACCCAGGACGTAGGGCAAATGGAGAAACAGTTCTCTGTAACGAACACACCCGAAGAAAATGCATCAACATGTACTTTCTTCAATCGGGTGGCATGGGAATCCTGATATTCCCCTATATCCTGTTCATTCCTATAACTCTTATAAGAAAGAACGGAACCAACGTTCCCCAGCACAATATAACATGCGGGTTCGGTCAATACATCCATATTATTATCTTGATTAAGGCATGAAATGGTCGCTACCTGGAGAGAGAGAGAAGAAAACACTTTAGCGTATGCTCGTGCAAGATCAGATTGGTTATTATCTTATCTAATCAGGATGGCTCCCACTGGTTTTATCAAATCTTCCTTCAAACCCTAAAAGGAAAGACTAGCCGGGATTAATTACACCCTACAACTTCGTCGATCTTTCAGCCAGGCCAGTGTCGGTACTTTGAGGGAGGTTCCCCGTGCTTTCGCACGGACCTAATTAATGTAAACCTCGTTTTCCCAGAGGCGTAACCCCGTTGACACCTTTCTAGACACCTACTTGATCGGCTAATTGTAGTGTGCAAAACTCTCCCAGGAGTAACTCTTACTCGCAGTGGGTATCGGGATCCAACTATCTCATAGAAGGTATGCAATCTCATTGCAAATTTCAACACTTGAAATTCCCGATAATATTTTGCCCCAAGCATCCTATGACCTTGACGGAGGTCAACAAACCACAGGGTGCAAGTCAAGTTCAACCCGTCATTTCTTGATTGAATCAAACCCACCCGCACGACCCTTGACAGAGGTCAACAAGGTCGTACGACTACCCTAATCCAATCTGCATCATATGCATAAGCAGATAAATACTAGTTAGCTACCGCACACTACGCCTTGACGGAGGTCAACAAACGTAGCACGAATACTAAGTAGGATTTATCTGAAATGACGGAGGGCTACGTCAGGTTTTTCTGAAAACCTATTGTGTAATGAACTTGATATCGTTGTAGAATCAAATGAAGTTTTGAAATGGAGTGATTTTGAGGTTTTTCTAGTTTTGCTAAAGAGGTCACTCCCAGTGAAGGGATCGTCGGCCCTTTCCTCGTCGAATGAGGTGCGGGATATATCATATATATCGCTGTGCAAAGCAAGAACTCAAAAGCAGTCAAAAGCAAACCGAGTGTGTAGCATCTGCCAGTTATTGCTAAAGGAGTCACTCCCGGTGAAGGGATCTCGGTCCTTCCTTCATCGAATAAGGTGCAGGATATATCACATATACCGCTATGCAAAGCAAGAACAGTAGCTACCTGTTCAGTTAAAAATTTGATTCTACAACATCTTAGGTTTCTTTTCATTCATTAATCACATTAATGAAGTCCCATCATTTAAGTAGCTAAACATCACAGATAAATACGACGTACACTTATGCCATCCGCATTCGCCTCGATGTCCCCTCGTGCACCGTTAGGTTAGGTAACTAACGGCAGAGCGGGGCAGGGCTAGCGCGGGTGTAAAACATAAGTAACGTCTATATAAAATATCATATATACTATATATTGTATCTATCACAGAACATCACATGATCACATCACAGATAACGCAGCAGAAGGAACATATGAAACATAGGATATACTAGGACGTCCGTGTTTTCAATACGAGCCAGTATAAAATACGGATTCCACGGTCGTGATGAATAGCCAATCCCACACCCCTAGACCCCAACGAGAGCGGCAAGCAACCCTGCCAATTCTAGGGTTAGGAGACCCGGACTCGACTCCTCGAGTTGGTCTCCCACTGGACCCCAGAACCCGGTTACTTGTGCTCCCCTCCTTGGGTCTATCCTAATGCGGAAAAGTAAATAATATACAAAAGGTGACAACTTCCGCAACCTGGAAGTGCCCCAAATAAAATAATATTACATACAAGTTTTTACATGAATGAAAATGAAAAACACTCATCTCACATAAAAACCCCCGGCTATTCAAACACGACGATCCAATATGACATATCCAGCAACACATAACATCACATGTCATCAACGTAAGTAAATATGCGCATCCCAATTGTCGTTGACATATAGCAACGAAACCGGCGATATCACATATTACACTTACGGTCACAGAAAAGAAAGTGTAAAACTACAACAATTGGAATCCGCAACCCTTTAGACATCGCATGTCTAATCAGATGAAGTACTTAGACATCACATGCCTAACAGTTATAAACCCCGCATTTTAGTCTCATTATCGAAAACTCTTTTCAATATCAAGTGAAACTAAACCGCTAGATTTATAACATTCATCCAGTTATCTCATAACTGTTTGTGAATTCCAATTATTGTATCCCATTCCGGATAAATAGAAAATATTAAACTTTCCGATCGAACATTCGAACACCCAAGTTTTCCCGAAACCGTCCAACACATGAAATAGGTTCAAAGACATTCACTTCATGCCTCAGTACCAACGGTCCAGCTGTAGAAGGGTCAAGCCAACGCCTCACATGTGGCACGCCGTACTGCCCCAAACCCGAAGGTTCAAAGGGCAGTTCAAGACGGTCACATAATCGAGTTAAGGTTTGTTGTCTTCTAGAGGGACCATCGCGTTACTTGTACTACTCAGAACGTCTTTAAACCACGGAAAGATCCAACACTTGGAAATTTCCCGACAGGGGAAAAAGTGGGTATTTATATCCGGTAGAACTTTTTAACATATTCAAAAATATCCGGAAAACACATAGACAAAGTTTGACAATCCGATCGAAATACCGAGTCCCTAATACAACCCAGTAAACTCAACTCTTGAGTGATATTTAAAAATTCCCAGAAAATCCAGCATCAGAAAAGAGGAATTACTGTGCAAAAATTATAGGGTATTGTGACCATACGGCCGCGGAACCGTCGCAGAAGCCATGCTTCTGCCGCGGTTCCGCGGTGGGTTGATGGAATTGGGTTGTCGAATTTCACAGTAACTCTTAGATATTCCTGCTGATTTTTCTGCATATTTTTAATTTACAAAATTCCCCGATTTTCAAAAATGTACAGAGAGCATGTTTTGAATTAGGGTTTCGGTTCGATCGGACTTCTAACTCCGTCTACACATCGCCTAAGGCTCTAGCTAGGCTCTGATACCACTGTAGGGTTCCTAGGCACACTATAGAGGTCACACAAGGCATCAACCATGCCAATTTTAAATTTTACGGGTGCCGAGAAACCCTAATACGGATCGTCGACTAGAAATTTAGGCGAAACAGTAAACTAGTTAACATCTTAACTAAAGGAGAGAGACTACAACATTTGTAGATCTGGTTCTCCACTTCCTTAGCTCCACGTAGGCGTCCTCTCGCTGTCCATCTCGAATCCCGAACTCAATCGTTGGCTTCATCGGAGAAATGGGCGGACTAGGTCGTCGGCTTCGTGCCGAAGATGATCTACGTCGAGGCATCACAAGTTCAAGCTCCAACTTCACCAAGTTGTGAAACTTGTGAAGAAAACACCCTATGCTACTTGGCAAGAGGTAAAGGGTGAAGAAATAGGAGGTGGGTTCACTTTAGAATTGGATTTCTCTCACTTTTGCTCAAGTTGCCATTGATGGACTTAAGCTTTTCTTGAAGAAGAAGATGATGAAGAAGAAGAAAGAATATGATAAGTGTTAATTCAAATTGAAAATTAAATGAATACTTATCATATACTAACTAGGGTAGAGTGTAGAGAATAGACCATGGTTACTTGGATGGGTTAAGGTTAAGCATGAAGACAAGAATGGTTAAGAAGTCAAAGCTTCATAAAGCTTCAACTAGAAACAAATAAAGCCACCATTCTCATCTAAATCATTTCCAAATAAATAAATGAACAAATAAATAAATAAATGAATAAGCAAAACCCTAATCATCAAATTAACCATGGTTTAATTCTATACACTTAACCAAATGATCAAGTATCATCAAACATGATACAAATATGTGCACAAAAGTATATCACATATACAACTTGCACATCAAGTGAGAAAATCCATTTAAAGTGAACTAATACTAGCTAATGCAAAGTAATATATCAAATATATAATTATACATTAAATCATTAAATCAACATTTGATTTAACGATCCGGTCATATCGCATATAACCGACTAGTATCCTATGTATCGGCTTATCGAATCAATCCTTGATTCGATATCTAGGTTATATCGAATATAACCAATCGATACATCCATCGCGAGAATGAAATACGGTATCACATACATGCATTATTCTCGGTCCTGCACATATCTCATATGCGCTCCTATTTCGTTTCGCTTGAGCCAGGAAACCTCTGTGTAGGACTCTAAAGACTCGTCAATACGCCGGCAGCGGATGATGATCATATCAATCACCCACAAGCCGCAAGCGGTCTGCTAAACGTAACGGCCACCCGGGTATTGAGTGATCAGAAGATCGACGAGCTAGCCCGCTCACACTCCTGTGAATCCAACCAGTAACACTTACCGTACAGTCCGGTCTGTTCGTCTGATATGTCGCATATCAAGTCTAGGGGTGGTATACGTCAGACCCCAATAACCGATAAGTCATGCCGATGTGAGGCTCATAACGGGTCGAGAAACAACTGGTAACACTTACCAGCAAATCTCTGATCAGCCCTGGCCAGGGACTTCCCTGTTACGGCCAATCGAGCACAGCGCAACATCAACCCCCAATACCGGGAGAGACGAAACCCCTCCTATCGCTCATTGCCTCCATGTGACTCGGGACTGTGCCCAAAGACCACCGTTTTGCACGCCCTCATGGACATGGTAAGGTGGAGATCAAAGCACAGTGGGAATCACACAAGACTCTATGACGATCTCGGGTCTACAGACTAACCTGCACAAGTGTCACCTGAGAACTGCCATCTGACGTGAGGTATAATACCATCTGGGAGTTCTCGGCGAGTCCGTCCAGTGTACCCAGTCTTCACTGAGCACCCGTACACCATCTCTGATGTCAAACACCAATGGATATGGGATCATCCATCGCCCATCTCTTGGGTCGAGAAGCGTATACGCTAGTCTACACTGGTATATCGATGCCCCGTCTCGATACACCCACGACTAGGGACCTTGAAGGATGTACTTATGGACTACCATGTCCCCACTAGTATGATCTGCATCATAGTCCAGGCAGTCAAGTACACATCCTAAGGGCTTTATCAACATGTAACTATAAGACAGTTTAAAGAGACAAGTGTACATGCTAAGATAAAGAGCAACCAGATAGCATACTATCATATCGAGCAAGAAAGTCATCTCTATATATGTCCAAGCATCCAATATAATATACATCATCTGTACAATACTGGCCTCTAGGGCATATACACAACTAACACGAACACAACACGATATCAACCCCCAATACCGGGAGAGACGAATCCTATCTAACCGCCACTGCTTCCAAGTGCTTCGGGACTGCACCCAACTACTACCTGTTTGCACGACTCTTTTGAGCCGTGGTAGGATAGTAATAAAATTACAGTGGGAACACACTCGAGGCGAAGTAGCAGTGTCAAGTCGACGGACTAAGCTGTTCTCATTGTAAGTCCACGTTGCCCACCCCGGTGTTTGCGGGGAGGCGGAAACGTTATGAAAAATCGGATTTTTACAACACTAGGCAACATGGACTATGTAAAGGAGGGATCTTTGCTAAACAAAACTAACTACCAAAGCTAAAAGAGTTAGCTACTCGGAAAGGGGGTTATACCTAGGTCTTGAAGTCCTTCTCTTCTTGCTCCTTGGAGTGAAAGAATGGGTTCTCTTTGTCGCCTTCTCTTGACGAAAAAAGATCCACCCGAGGGCCTCTACCTTTGGCTCCAACCTCAAACTAGAAGTAACTAAGGTGCTTGGTGTGCTAAACCTAGGACCTTAGAAAGAGTAGAGAGTATTTTTGAGTGTTTTATCTCAAGCTCAAATGGTTCTCAACTCATGAAGGGGAGAGCTAGAGAGAGAGGAAGAGGAGGAGAGAGAATGAAAATGATAAAGTGAGAAGAATAATCCAACCTTCTCACATATATGTGAATTATGATAAATAAAATATTAGCTAAAGATAATTGTGATGGTTAATCAAGAAATGACCATTATCATTTCATATTAAATACTTTTGCAAGGATCAAAGAGAACCTTTCATATGAAATGATGATGGCCAACTTGTCAACTTAGGGCAACAAGTCAAGCAAAGTCAAATGGTCAACAACCATAACAATAACACAATTATAATTAACTAATATTAATAAATCATATTTCACACATAAACATTAGGGTTAAGAAAATGACAATGGTCATTAACCCTAACGAAAATCCTCTGCCTCTGTCTCAGTCAACTGTGCATACACACCCGTATCCGTGTTCCGAGGAACACAAATACAATGAGATAAAACCAATCCCAAATCATATACTAGGATCCGGCTTAAACTAAAGCCCGCTAGTATAAGCTGTCCGTACACCAAACGTGCACAAGTGCGCGGATGTGAACAAACCCCGTCGCAAAACCATGCGACCTCTGCTCATTTTGCCTAAAGGCGAATAACCCTCGGTGTGGGTCTCTAAAGGCTCGACACTACGCTGGCAGTGGGTTTAACCACAGACCGCAAGCGGCACTAGCAGTACGTAACGGTTCCCAGATAGATGCCGATAAGAAGACTGACGAGGTAAACCCATCTGAACTCCTACTGAGCCTGAATGTGATAATCTCCGTACAGTCCGGTCTGTTCGTCTAAGAACATCGCATGGAGGGCCTAGGGGGCGGTAAACGTCAGTCTCCTACTAGCGGTACAAGTCGTGCCGGAGTGTAGCCCAGAACACCCTGAGATAACACTGGAAACCTACCAGTCTATCTCGCTTGCCCTGGCCAGGGACTTTGTGTAATGGCTCTCCTAGACACAGCGCGATATCAACCCCCAATACCGGGAGAGACGAATCCTGTCTAACCGTCACTGCCTCCAAGTGCTTCGGGACTGCACCCAAAAACTTCCTGTTTGCACGACTCCTTTGAGCCGTGGTAGGGTAGTAATCAAAATACAGTGGGAACACACTCGAGGCGAAGTGACAGTATCAAGTCAACGGACTAAGCTGTACTCATATCACTTGGGAACTGATAACTGACGATAGGTATAATACCAACCAACAGTTCCCGACGAGTCCTGTCTAGTGTATTCGTAACCTAACGAGCACCCGCATACTATCTCAAGTACGACGTACTGACGGCTGTGGGACAGACCGTCTCCCAAGGTAGGATGAGAAGCGCATACGCTAGTCTACTCCGGAGTATCGATGCCCTGTCTCGATAGTCCTACGACTAGGGACCTGCATAAGGATATGCTTATGGATTACCCAGCCTCCACGAGTGTGACTGCTATCATAACGCTGGTAATCAAGAAAAGATCCTAAGGGCTCCACTAAAGGCGATATGCTAAAAGAAACACATGCACACATTAAAACAGAAACAAACCAAGAAGCATACTACTATTTTGAGCAAGATTGTCAATACAAAGTGAATATCCCAAGCTTCCATCAAGTAATATACATACTAGTATGATACAGTAATGGCCTCTAGGGCATATACACTAACAATCTCCCACTTGCACTAAGGCCATTTACTGGGGTATCGAAGACCTATCATCTCGATCAGCCGCTCGAACTGATTCTGGGGTAAGGCCTTCGTGAATGGATCAGCAGTGTTATCTTCCGCAGCAACTCTCTGAACCTCGATCTCCTGGCGACCCACGATCTTCCTGATCAGGTGATACCACCTCAAGATGTGCCTGGACTTCTGATGGGACCTGGGTTCCTTCGCTAAAGCTATAGCCCGTTGTTGTCGCAATACAGAGGTACTGGATCAACAATGGACGGAACTACCTGAAGTTCTGTTAGGAACTTCCTTATCCAGACAGCTTCTTTTGCGGCATCTGCAGCAGCGATATATTCCGCTTCCATCGTCGAGTTAGCAACGGTTTCCTGTTTGGAACTCTTCCAACACACCGCCCCTCCATAGAGGGTAAAGACATAACCCGACATGGACTTGGAATCTTCCTTGTCACTCTGGAAGCTGGAGTCAGCAAAGGCCTCGATTTGGAGGTCTTTTCCGCCATACACCAAGAACATCTCCTTAGTCCTTCTCAGGTACTTGAGAATGTTCTTTACCGCTATCCAGTGTTTCTCTCCAGGGTTTGACTGATACCGGCTTACCACACTTAGTGCATAAGCTACATCTGGTCTGGTGCACAACATCGCATACATTATAGAGCCTACCGCAGAAACGTAGGGTATAATAGACATGTGATCCCTTTCCAAATCAATCTTGGGAGACATCTCTTTGGAGAGGGTGATCCCGTGACAAGCTGGTAGATTACCGCGTTTGGAATCTTCCATACTGAATCTTTTCAGTATGGTATCGATGTACCTGGACTGTGAGAGTCCTAATATCCTCTTGGATCTGTCACGATATTTCTGGATCCCCAGAATGTATGAGGCATCACCCAGGTCTTTCATAGAGAACCTGTGTGACAAGAACCCTTTGACAGATTGTAGCATAGGAATGTCATTTCCTATCAAGAGAATGTCATCCACGTATAATACGAGGAATACAACAGTTCTTGCTACAAATCTACTATAGATACATGGTTCATCTAGATTTTTGATAGAGCCAAATTCTTTGACCGTCTCATCAAAACAGATGTTCCAACTCCGCGATGCCTGCTTTAGTCCATAGATGGACTTAAGCAACTTGCACACCTTTCCGCTGCTCCCACTCTGAATGAAACCCTCTGGCTGGTCCATATAGACACACTCCTCTAAATTTCCATTTAGAAAAGCGGTCTTTACGTCCATCTGCCAGATCTCATAATCGTGGAAGGCAGCAATGGCAAGAAGGATCCGAATGGATTTCAGCATAGCCACTGGAGAAAAGGTTTCGTCATAGTCAAAGCTAGGTCTTTGACGGAAACCCTTTGCAACAAGTCTAGCTTTATAGGTCTCAACCTATCCATCTACACCAATCTTCCTTTTGAAGATCCACTTGCATCCTACGGGTTTACCCCATCTGGAGCAATGTCCAACGTCCATACTTTGTTGGTGTACATGGACTCCATTTCGGTCCGCATTGCATCCAGCCATTTTACCGAGTCAACGCTCTGAATGGCCTGCTGGAAGCTAGTCGGCTCATCACTATCAATGATGCAATCCTCTCTATCCCCGTCTATAAGAAAACCGTAGTATCTCTCGGGCGGATGAGACTGCCTACTAGTTCTGCGGAGCGGCGTAGGAATGTCCTGATCTTTCGAACCCTCTGGTTCTACTAAGCTTTCAGTAATAGCTCGTGGTTTTGGAATTTTTTCCAGTTCTACTGCGCTCCCACTTATCTGATTTTCCAAAAACTCAGTTTTCAAGAAGTGGGCACGACGAGAAACAAAAACCTTTTGTTCCTCTTCGCAATAGAAGAAATATCCTTTGGAGTTCTTTGGATATCCCACAAATTTGCACTGTACTGAGCGTGCCTCGAGCTTGTCCGCATGCTGCTTTTTGACCACAGCTGGACATCCCCATGTCTTAATGTGATTAAGATAGGGTCTCTTCCCACACCACATCTGATATGGTGTAGTAGGCACAGTCTTAGTTGGAACTCGGTTCAAAAGGTATGCAGCTGATTCTAGTGCATATCCCCAGAATGATCGTGGTAACTCAGCGTTACTCATCATGGACCGTACCATATCCAATAGGGTTCGGTTCCGTCTCTCCGATACACCGTTATGTTGCGGAGTGTATGGAGGAGTAAGCTGAGAGAGAATTCCATTCTCTTTTAAGTAATCCAGGAACTCGGCACTCAAGTATTCACCACCTCGATCAGATCTTAGTGTCTTGATACTTTTGCCTGTTTGTTTTTCTACTTCATTCTTGTATTCCTGGAATTTTCCAAAGGCTTCGGATTTATGTTTCATTAAGAAGACATATCCGTATGTTGGAAAGTCATCCGTAAAAGTAATGAAGTAAGAATAACCGCTTCGTGCATGCGTAGACATTGGACCGCATACGTCGCTGTGTACGAGTCCCAAGAGCTCGCTCGTTCTTACTCCGTGTCCAGTGAACGGAGTCTTTGTCATCTTTCCTTTGAGAAAGGATTGACAAGTTGCATATGATTGATATTCGAATGGATCCAAATATCCTTCTGTATGTAACTTCGTCAACCTTCTCTCATTGATGTGACCCAGTCTACAATGCCATAAGAAAGTCTGATTTGTTTCCGGAGACTTTCTTTTGTGTGTATTTTGGACATTGAAAATTTGTGGTTGGTTTAATACGTATATACCATTGCTCAATGTACCTGATCTAATCAGAACTTGATTAAAGTGAATGTTTACAACATTACTTATAAACGCAAATTCATAACCTTCTTTAGAAATTAAAGATACAGAAATGATATTACAAGTTGCATTGGGTACAAAAAAAGCAATTACGTAAAACCAAATCATGTCCATCTGACATTCCCAGGTGATAGTCCTCCACGGCCTCAGCATCCATGCTAGCTCCGTTTGCAACTTTGAGGGTCATGTCACCTGCCTTCAAAAACCTACGCTTTCTCAATGCCTGCAAAGAATTACAGATATGAGATCCTGATCCGGTATCCAATACCCAGGAAGTAGAGTTTATTGATAGACGGTTTTCAATAACATACACACCTGAAGCTGAAACCGCAACTTGCTTCAGATCCTGTGTTCTGGCTTTCCAAGCCCTGCAATCTTTCTTCCAGTGTCCACTCTTGTGACAGTAAAAGCACTCTTCTTTCTCCACAAGCTTTCCCGCTACCTTTGTTGCTTTTGCATTTCCCTTCGTATCCACCTTATTAACACCGCCCCTTGGTTTGGCGGGGGTTTTCTTCTTCTTTCCGTTGGCTTTTGCCTTGGACCTAGAAGAGGAAGAGCCTCCTACAAACAAAGTGGATGTTTCCCTACCTTTCTGTAGGATGCCCTCTGCACTCCTCGGCATGTTGAGGAGCTCTGAAAGTTCAACTTCCTTTTCTTGCAAATTGAAATTCAGTATGAACTGGGCGTAAGTGGAAGGAAGGGACTGAAGAATCAAGTCCGTATAGATCTCATTCTCCAACGTGGTCCCAAGATCCGCGAGCTCCTCTATGTAGCCAATCATCTTAAGCACGTGTTCCGCTACCGATGATCCGACGGCCAATCTCGCCGAAAACAGCTTCTTCGACACTTTGTATCTGGCGATACGGGATTGCTCTCCATACAGTTCTTTTGTATGGGGAAATATGGATTCGAGATCCATATTCTCGTGCTTCCTCTGATGTTCATTGTCCATAGAGGAAAGCATGAGGCACTTGGCCTTCGCGTAGTCGATTTCCCAGGTCTTACGGATTTCCCTATCCGCGACGCTGGTTTTGGGACCTGGGATAGGGGGAGCTTTGGTGGTCAGAAGATACCCCAACTTGTCATAAGTGATTGCCATTTTGACATTCCTGAGCCAATCTTTGTAGTATGGCCCTGTCAGTATATTTTTATCTAGAAGTAACTTAAGTCCAGTCATGATAATTGGTCGCTGCAATTAGGAGAGAGAGAAGAAACACTTTAGCATGATGCTCTTGCAAGTTTAGAGTGGTTTTTAATTTGTCTAAACAGGATGGCTCCTACTGTCTCTCGAATCCCTCCTCAAACCATAAAGGAAGAATTAGTCGGGATCAATCTCACCGTACAATACTTGCTTAACCGTTCAGCCAGGCCAGTGTCGGTACTTCGAGGGAGGTTTTCCAACGCTTTCGCGAAGTTCCTTAATTAAGTAACCTCTTTTCCCTGTGGGCGGAGCCCTGCTAACACCTTTCTAGACACCTACTAGGTTTATAGCATTGATCGTTAAGTGAGAAAGTTCCGGAGGAGTAGCATATACTCACAGTAGGATCAGGATCCAAATATCATCGCGTGACAAAATTGAAGGAATCCTACCAGAATCATCACACTTCAAATGGTATGCAGCGCTAGCAAGTTTCAGTTTCTTTTGAAACTCCCGATGTGGATTTTTGCCCCATGCACTTATGACCTTGACTTTAGCCAACAAATCATAAGTCACATGTCAAGTTCTACCCGTCATTCTCCAGGTTAATTTGAGCCCACCCGCACATACCTTGACTTTGGCCAACAAGGTAGAATGACTGCCCTAAACCAATACATCTATCTATGCTGCACATGAATACCCAATAGCTACCAATCACTATGCCTTGACTTTGGCCAACAAATATAGCTTGAATACTTATTGACCATTCATGTGAAACGACGGAGGGCTACGAATGGTTTTGGTGAAACCGTGAACGTAGTGAACTTGATATAATCGAAGGAACGAGATAGCTTTCAAAAGGGGTGGTTCAAGCTCCGCATTTAAAATTTTGGTTTTGAAAAGAACCGAGTGGTTTTGAAAGTGTTCCAACGACTGTTACTTGGTTTATTTTTTTCTTGCATTAATTCCAATGCGTCCCATCATTTAATCCTACCATTGCAGAAAACAACGAAAATATGACGTACACTTATGCCATCCGCATTCACTACGGGGTCCCGTCATCACCCATTAGGTTACTTAACTAACGACAGAGCGGGGGCTGGACTAGCGCGGATGCAAAACATAAGCAACGCCTAAATAGATATCATATAGATATATATAAACATTCGTCACATGCAATGATAGCCATTCTAGATCACAGATGAACACATTGGATATACTAGGAATCCGCATTTCGTACGAGCCTGTAACGAAGAGCGGATTACACGGTCATGATGAATAGCCAAACCCCACCCTAGACCCCTATGGGTGCGGCAAACAACCCGCCAAGTATCCGAAGTGAAGCAACCTCCCTCAACAACGTGAGTAGGCCACTCGGCACTTCGAGGTACCCGGTAGTTTGTGCACCCCACCTTGGGTCTATCCTAGGAGCAAAAACAGTAAAAAAAATTATACAATGACGGCTACAACCCCGACCCGGTTGTGCGGCCATACAAATAATATTACATCAATTTACATATTACAAGAATTGAAAGAATAAGAAAACTCTCATCTTACAACCCCCCGGCTATTCATCCGCGACAATCCAACGAATTCATATACACAAACTATCAACATTACAGATCACAGATATGTATAACCCCCACTAATCGACGTATAGCGATTAGCAGACGTTCAATACATATATCACATCACAGATATAACCCATTAGCCAAAGTGTAAAGAAATTCGATCAAAAATACGGATTTGTGACCACCCCAAAAACAAACTTGTTTTCTGGAAAATATGGGCAGAAACAAACCATCTTAAAAATCCCAAAACAGCAACAGAAGAACACTGCAGGAAAAATGACCCACGGCCGAGTCAACTCGGCCGCGGATCCACGGCAAGAGCATGCTCTTGCCGCGGTTCCGCGGTGAGTTGGTCGACTCGCTGGTTCGTTTTTCTTGTGTGTTCTGTAAAAACCCATTGCCGATTTTTACTGTGTGATTTATTATTTTTAGAGCAGAAATAAAAATTGACAAAAACTTAGGGATTTTGAAAATTGTTTTGCGATTTTTTCCGATCGAAGTTCTAGATACTTTGCTAACTAGTTAGTTTGTGTTTAGCTAGGCTCTGATACCACTGTAAGTCCACGTTGCCCAACCCGGTGCTTGCGGGGAGGCGGAAACGTTATGAAAAATCGGATTTTTACAACACTAGGCAACATGGACTATGTAAAGGAGGGATCTTTACTAAACAAAACTAACTACCAAAGCTAAAAGAGTTAGCTACTCGGAAAGGGGGTTATACCTAGGTCTTGAAGTCCTTCTCTTCTTGCTCCTTGGAGTGAAAGAACGGGTTCTCCTTGTCGCTTTCTCTTGCCGAAGAAAGATCCACCCGAGGGCCTCTACCTTTGGCTCCAACCTCAAACTAGAAGTAACTAAGGTGCTTGGTGTGCTAAACCTAGGACCTAGAAAGAGTAGAGAGTATTTTTGAGTGTTTTATCTCAAGCTCAAATGGTTCTTAACTCATGAGAGGGGAGAGCTAGAGAGAGAGGAAGAGGAGGAGAGAGAATGAAAATGATAAAGTGAGAAGAATAATCCAACCATCTCACATATATGTGAATTATGATAAATAAAATAATTAGCTAAAGATAATTGTGATGGTTAATCAAGAAATGACCATTATCATTTCACATTAAATGCTTTTGCAAGGATCAAAGAGCATCTTTCATATGAAATGATGATGGTCAACTTGTCAACCTAGGTCAACAAGTTAAGCAAAGTCAAATGGTCGACAACCATAACCATAACACAATTATAATTAACTAATATTAATAAATCATATTTCACACATAAACATTAGGGTTAAGAAAATGACAACGGTCATTAACCCTAATGAAAATCCTCTGCCTCTGTCTCAGTCAACTGTGCATGCACACCCGTATCCGTGTTCCGAGAAACACAAATACAATGAGATAAAACCAATCCCAAATCATATACTAGGATCCGGCTTAAACCAAAGCCCGCTAGTATAAGCTGTCCGGACACCAAACGTGCACAAGTGCGCGGATGTGAATGAACCCCGTCGCAAAACCATGCGACCTCTACTCATTTTGCCTAAAGACGAATAACCCTCTGTGTGGGACTCTAAAGACTCGACACTACACTGGCAGCGGGTTTAACCACAGACCGCAAGCGGCACTAGCTGTACGTAACGGTCCCCAGGTAGATGCCGATAAGAAGACTGACGAGGTAAACCTATCTGAACTCCTACTGAGCCTGAATGTGACAGTCTCCGTATATTCCGGTCTGTTCGTCTAAGAACATCGTATGGCGGGCCTAGGGGGACGGTAAACGTCAGTCCCCTACTAGCGGTACAAGTCGTGCCAGAGTGTAGCCCAGAACACCCTGAGATAACACTGGAAACCTACCAGTCTATCTCGCTTGCCCTGGCCAGCGACTTTGTGTAATGGCTCTCCTAGACACAGGGCGATATCAACCCCAATATGGGGAGAGACGAATCCTGTCTAACCGTCACTGCCTCCAAGTGCTTCGGGACTGCACCCAAAAACTATCTATTTGCACGACTCCTTTGAGCCGTGATAGGGTAGTAATCAAAGTACAGTGGGAACACACTCTAGGCGAAGTGACAGTGTCAAGTCAACGGACTAAGCTGTACTCATGTCACCTGGGAACTGATAACTGACGATAGGTATAATACCAACCAACAGTTCCCGACGAGTCCTATCCAGTGTACTCGTAACCTAACGAGCACTCGCATACTATCTCAAGTACGACGTACTGACGGCTGTGGGACAGACCGTCTCCCAAGCTGGGATGAGAAGCGCATACGCTAGTCTACTCCGGAGTATCGATGCCCTGTATCGATAGTCCTACGACTAGGGACCTGCATAAGGATGTGCTTGTGGATTACCCAGCCCCACGAGTGTGACTGCCATCACAACGCTGGTAATCAAGCAAAGATCCTAAGGGCTCCACTAATGTGTAAAGGCGATATGCTAAAAGAGACACATGCACACATTAAAGCAGAAACAAACCAAGTAGCATACTACTATTTTGAGCAAGATTGTCAATACAAGGTGAATATCCCAAGCTTCCATCAAGTAATATACATACTAGTATGATACAGTAATGGCCTCTAGGGCATATACACTAACACTCATGTCACCTGAGAACTGCTACCAGACATTAGGTATAATACCAACCAACAGTTCCCGACATGTCCTGTCCAGTGTACTCGTAACCTAACGAGCACCTGCATACTATCTCTAGTACGACGTGCTAATGGCTGTGAGACAGGCCATCTCCCCTGCTGGGATGAGAAGCGTATACACTAGTCAACCCCGGAGTATCGATGCCCCGTCTCGATAATCCTACGACTAGGGACCTGTATAAGGATGTGCTTATAGATTACTTAGCCCCCACTAATGTGACTTCCATCACAACGCTGGTAATCAAGCAAAGATCCTAAGGGCTCTACTAATATGTATAAGCGATATGCTAAAAAAAAAACACGCACATATTGAAGTAGAAACAAACCAAGTAGCATACTACTATTTTGAGCAAGACTGTCAATACAACTGTGAATATCCCAAGCTTCCATTAAGTAATATACAAACCAGTATGATACAATAATGGCCTCTAGGGCATATACACTAACAATCTCCCACTTGCACTAGGGCCATGTACTGGCGTATCGCAGACCAATCATCTCGATCAGCCGCTCGAACTGTGTCTGAGGGATGGCCTTTATGAGTGTATCTGCAGTGTTATTCTCCTTATCTACTCTCCTCACCTCGATCTCCCGCCGATCTGCGTTCTCCCTGGTAAGGTGGTACCGCCTCAAAATGTGTCTGGACTTCTGATGGGACCTGAGTTCCTTTGCTAAAACTATAACGCCGTTGTTTTCACAATACAGAGGTATTGGATCAACAATGGTCTGAACCACCTGAAGTTCTGTGAGGAACTTCTTCATCCAGACAGCTTCTTTTACGGTATCGCAAGTAGCTATGTACTCGGCTTCCATCGTCGAGTCAGCAACGGTGTCCTTCTTGGAGCTCTTCCAACAGACCGCCCCTCCATTGAGGGTAAAGACATAACCTGACATGGATTTGGAGTCATCCTTGTCACTCTGGAAGCTGGAGTCAGCAAAGGCCTCGATCTGGAGGTCTTTTCCACCATACACCAAAAACATCTCCTTAGTCTTTCTCAGGTACTTGAGAATGTTCTTTATTGCTATCCAGTGCTTCTCCCATGGGTTTAACTGATACCGACTTACAACGCTCAATTCATATGCTACATCCAGTCTGGTACACAACATCACATACATTATAGAGTCTACCGCAGATGCGTAGGGTAAAGTTGACATGCGATCCCTTTCCAAATCAGTCTTTGGAGACATCTCTTTGGAGAGGATGATTCCGTGACAAGCCGGTAGATTATCGTGCTTTGAATCTTCCATACTGAATCTTTTCAGTATGGTGTCGATGTACCTGGACTGCGAAAGTCCCAACATCCTTTTAGATATATCACGATAGATCTGGATCCCCAGAATGTAGTTGGCATCACCCGGGTCTTTCATGGAGAACCTCTGTGACAAGAATCCTTTGACTGATTGTAGCATAGGAATGTCATTTCCTATCAAGAGAATGTCATCCATGTACAAGACGAGGAATACCACATTTCTCCCTACAATCTTATTATATATGCATGGTTCAATTGTATTTTTGATAAAGTCGAATTCTTTGACTGTATCATCAAAATAGATGTTCCAACTCCCCGATGCCTGCTTTAGTCCATAAATGGACTTAAGCAACTTGCACACTTTCCCGCTGCTCCCACTCTGAATGAAACCCTCTGGCTGATCCATACAGACGCACTCTTCTAAATTTCCATTTAGTAAAGCCGTCTTTACATCCATCTGCCAGATCTCATAATCATGGAAGGCAGGAATGGCAAGAAGGATCCGAATGGATTTGAGCATAGATACTGGAGAAAAGGTTTCATCATAGTCCAAACCAGGTCTTTGACGAAAACCCTTTGTAACAAGTCTATCCTTATAGGTTTCTACTTGTCCATCTACACCAATCTTCTTTCTGAAGATCCATTTACAGCCTACGGGTTTTACCCCTTCTGGAACAATGTCCAAAGTCCATACTTTGTTGGTGTACATGGACTCCATCTCGGTCTGCATTGCATCCATCCATTTTACCGAGTCGCCGCTCTGAATGGCTTACAAGAAGTTAGTAGGCTCATCATTGTTCATGATGCAATCCTCTCGATCCCCGTCTATAAGAAAACCGTAGTATCTCACGGGCGGATGAGACTGCCTACTACTTCTGCGGAGTGGCGTGGGGATGTCCGGTTCTTCTGAAATCTCTGGTTCTACCAAGCTTTAAGTAATAGCTTGTGGTTCTGGAATTTCTTCCGGTTCTATTGCGTTCCCACTTATCTGATTTTCTAAAAATTCAGTTTCCAAGAAGCAGGCATGACGAGAAACAAAGACCTTTTGCTCCTCTGCGTAATAGAAAAGATACCCCTTGGAGTTCTTTGGGTATCCCATAAACTTACACTGTACTGATCATGCCTCGAGCTTGTCCGCATGCTGCTTTTTGACAAAAGCTGGACATCCCCATGTCTTAAAGTGTTTAAGACAAGGTTTCTTCCCACTCCACATCTGATATTGTGTGGTAGGCACTGACTTAGTAGGAACCTGGTTCAAAAGATATGCGGCTGATTCTAGTGCATGTCCCTAGAAGGATCGCGGCAACTCACCCTTACTCATCATTGAACGAACCATATCCAATAGGGTTCTGTTCCGCCTTTCCGATACACCATTGTGTTGTGGCGTGTATGGAGGAGTAAGCTGAGAGAGAATTCCATTCTCTTTTAGATAATCCAGGAACTCGGCACTTAAGTATTCACCACCTCGATCAGATCTTAGTGTCTTGATACTTTTGCCTGTTTGTTTTTCCACTTCATTCTTATATTTCCGGAATTTCTCAAAGCCCTCGGATTTATGCTTCATCAAGAAGACATGTCCATACCTAGAGAAATCATCCGTAAAAGTAATGAAATAGGAATAACCACTTCGCGCATGTGTAGACATTGGACCACATACATCGCTGTGTATGAGTCCCAAGAGCTCGCTCGCTCTTACTCTGTGTCCAATGAACGGAGTCTTTGTCATCTTTCCCATGAAACAAGATTGACAAGTTGCATAAGACTGATATTCAAACGGATCCAAATATCCCTCTCTATGTAGCTTCGTCAACCGTGTTTCATTGATGTGACCTAGTCTACAATGCCATAAGAAAGCCTGACTTAGTTCCGGAGACTTTCTTTTAAGTGTGTTCTGGACACTGAAAACCCGAGCTTGATTTAATACGTATATTCCGTTATCTAATGTACCTGATCCAATCAAAACTTGATTTAGGTGGATGTGGACCACATCGCTTACAAATGTAATATTATATCCTTCCTTAGAAAGTAAGGATACCGATATGATGTTACAAGCTATACTAGGTACATACAAACAGTTACGTAGAATCAATATCTGCCCACTTGTCAATTCAAGATGATATTCCCCTACGGATTCAGTGTCCACGCTCATTCCGTTCGCAACTCTGAGAGTCATATCACCTAACCTGATAACTCTACGGTTTCTCAAAGTCTGTAATGAATTACAGATATGAGATCCTGATCCGGTATCTAGTACCCAGGAAGTATAGTTAATTGACATACAGTTTTCTATTACAAACACACCCGAAGTCGAAGCAACAACATGCTTCGAATCCTGGATTTTGGCTTTCAAAGCCCTGTAATCTCTCTGTCAATGCCCTTTCCCGTGACAATAGGAATATCCTTCCTTCCCTACTGTTAACCTAGAAACTTTTGCCCTTCTCTGTCCTTCTACCTTACGGACACCACATATCGGCTTTGTGGAGGTCTTCATCTTCTCACCTTTTGCTTTCGCCTTGGATGCAGAAGAGGAAGATTCCCCAATAAGCTGAGTGGGTGTCACCCTGGTTTCCTTCAGGTTGCCCTAAACTAGAAGTATAACTTTCTTCCCCTGGGCAAAAGTAGATGGTAGGGACTGTAGAAATAAGTCAACATATGACATGGTTCCCAACGTGGTCTCCAGGTCCGTGAGCTCATCAAAATAGCTAGTCATCGTAAGGACGTTGTCCCTTACAGATGACCCGACAGCCAATCTCGCTTGAAGCAATTCCTTCGACGTCTCATATCTTGCGATACGGGATTGCTCTCCATATAAATCTTTGTTATGGAGGAAGATGGAAGCTAAGTCCATCTTCTCGTGTTTCCTCTGGTTTACACCATCCACTGAGGACAATATGAGGCACTTGGCATACGCACTGTCCTTTTCCGATGTCATACGGATATCAATATCCGTGACGGTGGAAACTGGACCTTGGAAGGCAGGTGCTTGAGTAGTAATGAGGTGTCCCAGCTTGTCATAGGCAATGGACATCTGGATAGACCTTTGCCAGTCAATATAGTCAGATTTAGTCATTTTATTATCTAGATGCAACCTAGTCTTGGTCACTGGGATCGCTGCAATTAAGAGAGAGAGAAGAAAACACTTAGCATGATGCTCTTGCAAGTTTAGATTGGTTTTTAATTTATCTAAACAGGATGGCTCCCACTGTTTCTCGAATCCTTCTCAAAGCATAAAAGAAGAATTAGTTAGGATTAATCTCACCGTTCAATACTTGCTTAACCGTTCAGTCAGGCTAGTATCGGTACTTCGAGGGAGGTTTTACGACGCTTTCGCGAAGTTCTTTAATTAAATAACCTCTTTTCTATGGAGGCGTAGCCCCACTAATACTGTTCTAGACACCTACTTGGTTTATAGCATTGATCGTTGAGTGAAGAATGTCCCGAGGAGCAGCGGATACTCACAGTTGGATCGGGATCAAAATATCATCGTGTGATAAAGTTGAAGGAATCCTACAAAAACTATCACTCTAAATGGTATGCAACACTAGCAAGTTTCAGTTTCTTTATAAACTACCGATGTTGATTTTTGCCCCATGCTCTTATGACCTTGACTAAGGCCAACAAATCATAAGTCACATATCAAGTTCTACCCGTCATTGTCCAGGTTAATTTGAACCCACCCATACATACCCTTGACTAGGGCCAACAAAGTAGTACGACTGTCCCAAATCAACGCATCTATATATGCAATATATGAATACCCAAGAGCTACCAATCACCATGCCTTGACTTAAGCCAACAAACATAGCTTGAATACTATTGAATATTCATATGAAATAACGGAGGGCTACAAATGGTTTTGGCGAAACCGTGAACGTATTGAACTTGATATAATCGATGGAACCTGATAGCTTTTAAAAGGAGTGGTTTAAGCTCCGCATTTAAAAGTCTGCTGTTTTAAAATAACCGAGTTGTTTTTAAAATTTGTTTCAACGATTCAGATTTGGTTTGTTTGCTTTGCATTATTATAATGCAGTCCCATCAATTAACCTACCATTGCAGAAAACAATGAAAATACAACATACGCTTATGCCATCCGCATTCGCCACGGGGCCCCGTCATCACCCGTTAGGTTACATAACTAACGACAGAGCGGGGGCTGGACTAGCGCGGATGCAAAACATAAGCAATGTCTATTATATAATAAATATATAATAATATCCATTCGTCAGACGCAATGATAGGCAATCCAGATCACAGATGAACACATTGGATATACTAGGAATTCCGCATTTCGTTTGAGTCTGTAACGAAAGACGGATTTCACGGTCGTGATGAGTAGCCAAACCCCACCCTAGACCCCTACGGGTGTGGCAAACTACCCGCCAAATACCCGAAGTGAAGCAACCTCCCTCAACAAAGTGAGTAGGCCAATGTACCCGGTAGTTTGTATACCCCACCTTGGGTCTATCCTAGGAGCAAAAACAGTAAAAGAAATAATACAACGGCGGCTATAACCTCAATCCGGATGTGCCCCACAAAAATAATATTACATCACTTTACAAATTTATACATCGAATGAAAGAATGAAAACCCTCATCTCACATCCTCGGCTATTCATCCACGACGATCCAACAAGTTTGTATACACAAACCATCACAACATCACAGATATGTGCAACCCTGACTAATCGACGTATAGCAATTAGTCGACGTTTCCAAACACATATATACAACACAGAGCTAGTAAAGTAACTACGACATTAGAATTCCGCACGCAATTAGAAAACTTAAACAATTTTCTAAGACTTGAAAATCCAGTAAGCTAAAGTTCAAAAACTGAAAGTTTTGAGCCAATCCGGGAGTTGAAACGAACTCGAAACCCGCCTGAATCTTCGCAGAGGCGAAGACACATGATGATACTTCGAATGGGGGCCCTCGGGGGGTGCCCACCCCTGGAGGCCACCATGAGGTTGCCCCCAAAGGAGGACAGACCCGAGAGCACCTGTTTCTGGTGCTCTCGGGTCAGCAGCCTTCAAGGCCACCAATTGGTGGCCTTGGAGGGTGTTCCCGGCCATTGGTCCCCCTCGGGGTGTCCCCGGGGTGTGCATGCTTCACACCGCGGCTTTTCTGTTCAAACCGTGAGCCCACGGGGTGTGCAAACAACTCAAAACCACACTTTTGAAAACTGTTTTTGTCGACAGTTTTTCCGCGACAAAAACGGCGGAATTCTAACATCGCTACAAGCTATTTAAGGTTTATGAGAGGCTCTGATACCACTGTAAGTTGATGTTGCGCACCCCACGTGTTCGCGGGGAGGAGGAATTTGAAAAAAAATGATTTTTACGAGCTTCGCAACACCGACTTGTACCAAGGATCGTTCATAAACCCTAGCTAGCAAACTACTTGAGGTTTAACTACTCGGATACGAAATTATACCTCACGATACCTGTCCTTCGGGTCTTCATCGTTGTCCACCTCGTCTACGTAAGCTCCAAGGATCGATCCGGATTGTAGCAACCTCCACGGCCTCCTCGAGTCAAAGACGATCCACCCGAGAGTCTATAGTCCGAGCTCCACCTCAAAACCGAGGTAACTAGGGCAACAAGCTTGCTAATCTTGATGTCCTAGGTGATGTAGAATTTGAAGATGGATTTATTTGTCTTTTGAAATCCTAGGATTCTCAACACATGAGAGCTTTTAGGGTTTGTAGTGAGGAAGAAGAAGAGAGCAAGCATGAGAGCTCACTTGAGGAAAGAGAGAGTATTTTGATCAATGATAATCCAAATGAAAATGTGATGGCTCCCTTGACTTGACAACTCTCATGGAAAGAAAAATATCTCACAAAAAAACATCTAGTGCCACAAAATATCTCAGAAGAAATATCTAAAGTTAAAAAGTCAAACTAAGTCAAATGGTAAATCCAAGTCAAATGGTCAATAAAAGTAGCCATGCCACAATTATCATTTACAAAAATAACAAATACTTTCCTCCACCTTATAATTGTTTTAATCAAGTAAATGGTCAAACCCCTAATGAGGTGTCTCCTTCTGTGCTCCTCATATCCGTATATACATACCCGCATTCGTGTTCCGAGAAACACGAATATAAAGAGACGAAACTGATCCATCAATATAATACTAGGATCCGACATAAACCAAAGCCCACTAGTATTATCCGTCCGAACATCATACGCGCACAAGTGTACGTAAGTGATCGAAGCCTTGCCGTAAAACCATACAGCCTCTACACCTTTTGCCCAGTGCAGGGAAACTCTCTGTGTGGGACTCTAAAGACTCGACACTACGCTGGTAGTGGGTTTAAACACAGGCCACAAGTTGTACTAGCTGCACGTAACGGTCCCCAGGTAGATGTCGATAAGATGGCCGATGAGGAAAACCCATCCGAACTCCTACTGAGCCTGAATGTGACAATCTCTGTACAGTCCGGTCTGTTCGTCTAAGAGTATCGCATATCGGGCCTAAGGGGGCGGTAAACGTCAGACCTCTAATAGCGGTATAAGTCGTGTCGGAGTATAGCCCAGAACACCCTAAGAAACTACTGGAATACCTACCAGTAAATCTCACTTGTCCTGGCCAGGTACTTTGTGTAATGGCTCTCTGAACACAGCACGATATCAACCCCCAATACCGGGAGAGACGAATCATATCTAACCACCATTGCCTCCAAGTGCTTCGGGACAGGACCCAACTACTACCTGTTTGCACGACTCTTTTGAGCCGTGGTAGGGTAGTAATCAAAGTACAGTAGGAACACACTCGAGGCGAATTAGCAGTGTCAATTCGACGGACTAAGATGTACTCATGTCACCTGGGAACCGCCAGCCGATGATAGGTATAATACCAACCAACAGTTCTCGACGAGTCCTGTCCAGTGTACTCGTAACCTAACGAGCACCTGCATACTATCTCTAGTACGACGTACTAATGGCTGTGGGACAGACCATCTCCCCTGCTGGGATAAGAAGCGTATACACTAGTTTACCCCGGAGTATCTATGCCCCGTCTCGATAATCCTACGACTAGGGACCTGTATATGGATGTGCTTGTAGATTACCCAGCCCCCACTAGTGTGACTGCCATCACAACGCTGGTAATCAAGCAAAGATCCTAAGGGCTCCACTAATATGTATAAGCGATATGCTAAAAGAAACACATGCACATATTGAAGTAGAAACAAACCAAGTAGCATACTACTATTTTGAGAAAGACTGTCAATACAACTGTGAATATTCCAAGCTTCCATTAAGTAATATACAAACCAGTATGATACAATAATGGCCTCTAGGGTATATACACTAACATAAGTGAGCTAATATTAGTTAATGTAATTTAATATATCAAATATATAATTATACATTAAATTATTAAATCAACACTTGATTTAATAATCCAGCTATATCACATATAACCGACTAGTATCAAATGTAATAACTTATCGAATCAACACTTGATCCGATAACCCGGCTATATCACATATAACGAACCGATGTCACAAATCGCGAGAATAGAATGCAGTATCACATACGTGCTTTAATCTCGGTCATGCACATATCATATATGTGCTCCTACTCCGTTTCGCATGAACCAGGAAAGCTCTGTGTAGGAATTTAAAGACTCGTCAATACACCGGCAGTAGGTGATGATCTTATCAAACACCCACAAGCTGCAAGCGGTCTACTAAACGTATCGGCCACCCGGGTATTGAGCGATCAGAAGATAAACAAGCAAGCTTGCTCATACTCCTGCGAATAACACTACCGTACAGTCCGGTCTCTTCGTCAGATATGTCACATATCACAGCCTGGGGGTGGTATAACGTCAGACCCCAATAGCCTGATAAGTCATGCCGATGCAAGGTCCATAACGGTTTAAGAAACTACCGATAACACTTACCAGTAGATCTCAGCAACCCTGGCTAGTTATTTCCTGTTATGGCCAATTGAGCATAGCGTAACATCAACCCCCAATACCAGGAGAGACGAATCCCCTCTTATCGCTCATTGCCTCCATGTGCCTCGGTACTGTACCCAAAAACCACCTTTTTGCATGATCTCTTGCCCGTGGTATGGTGGAAATCAAAGCACAGTGGGAATCACACAAGACTCTATGACGATCTCGAGTCGACAGACTAACCTGTACCAGTGTTACCAGAGAACTGCTATCTGACGATAGGTATAATACAATCTAGGAGTTCTCGGCAAGTCCGTTCAGTGTACCCAGTCTCCACTGAGCACCCGTATACCTTCTCTGATGTCAAACACCAGTGGATATGGGATCATCCATCGCCCATCATATGGGTCGAGTAGCGTATACGCTAGTCTACTCTGGAGTATCGATGCCCTGTCTCGTTATCCCCACGACTAGGAAAATTTGAAGGATGTACTTGTCGACTACCTTTGCCCCACCAGTATGATCCACATCATAATCCTGGTAGTCAAGTACTCATCCTAAGGGCTTTATCAACATATAATAGAGGGACAATAAGTGTACATGTTAAGATAAAGAGCAACCAGATAGCATACTATCATGTCGAGCAAGAAAGCCCTCCCGATATATTTCCAAGCATCCACTACAATATACATCGCATATACAGTAATGGCCTCTAAGGCATACATATAATTAGCAATCTCCCACTTGCACTAAGGTCATTTGTTGTAGTATCTCATACTCAACGTCCTATAGAAGTCTCTCTAGGGAAAAGCCTTTGTGAGTGGATCCGCCGTGTTATCCTTTACGTCAACTCTCCTAACCTCGATCCCTTGGAGATGAACCATCGCTGATCAGGTGATATTGTCCTCAGAATATGTCTGGAACGCTGATGGGGCCGGTGTTCCTAGGACAATGCCACAACTCCATTGTTGTCACAATAACAGTTATTGGACGCTCAATGGTAGGAACCTTCTCCATCTCATGAACCAGAAATGTCCAGACAACCACCTTGGTAGCATCGTTGGTAGCGATGTATCTAGCCTTTATCGTATAGTATGTCACGGTATCTAGCTTGGAACTCTTCTAACATACCGTCCCTCCACTGAGGGTAAAGACAATGCATTTGACTGACTTTCGGTCGACCTTATCACTCTGGAAGCTTCGAACAAAGAACTTTCATTTAGTGCTTCTCAAGTACATAAGAATGTCCTCCACAGCTGTCCAAGGATTCTCCCAAGATCCGATTGATTCATGATCACTATGTAAGTGCACGGCGGCGCCCCGGTCGTCAAACCGACGGCCAAATACGGAAACGGTGATAAACTTTAATTTTGCGAACTTAGCAAACCGGCACCACCGCGCACTAAACCCCGGATCGGGCCATTAAACTAGATCTAGCAAAGTAACAAGATAGGGAAGAGATATACCGAGTGATCCGAGTCCTCCGGTCTTCTCGTCATCGTCCCGATCTCCCGCGGAAACTCCAGTTGTCGCATCCTTGCCGGAAGGGCACCACATCGTCTGTATCTTTTACGGGCTCCCACCTCAATACCGAGGCAACTCGGGCGCGAAGTTGGCTAGTCGACGCGTCCAAGACTTGCTATAGAATAGTGTAGAATAGTTGTCTCTTTGGGGTTTAGTATAGTTGCCATGATGGAGGAATTTGTGCAAGAATAATCATGGATGAAAGCTTGATGAAGAATGGAGCATGCTCTCAAAAGGAATGAGCAACCCATCAAAAGAGCTCGGCCAGCCCATGTATATAGTGCTCACTGTGAATTACAATATGGGTGAAGGGAATTAATCAAAACCATGCTAAATGAAATAAGCACCTCCACAGCAAACACACAAATTGGGGGGGTCCACCAAATAAACATCAAGCAACATTTTCACACAATTAAACCTCTCTCTCTCTCCTCACAAGATATGGCCGGCCCCTGCACAAATTAATGATCATACTTGTGCTCACACAAAAAACAAGTGGAAAGAATAATATGCATAAGGAAAAGTCCACCAAAAATTAACCCCTCCCATACTCCAAACAGTGGCCGGCCACATCAATGGACAAGTGGGGAAAAAGGTTTTCTTTTAGTGAAGAGGTCACAATCACAATAAACCCCCTCCACAAAATGTTATTTGCAAACTGCAAATAACACCCTCCAACGAAAAGTCCGGCCGGGAAAGAACAAAGAAAAACCGGCCGGAACGGAATGCAAACTGGCAACTCCAGAAAACTGGTCCCGTAATAAATTACAGGAAAACCCCGATACTGTGCATACACACCCGCATCTGTATTCCGTCCGGATACAAATGCAAAAAGACAAAACTACACTATCAAATACCAAGATCCGGCTTAAGCCAAAGCCGGCTAGTAAAAACTGTCCGATCACGATCTGTGCAATACCGCACGTATCTGATCGAACCCTGCCATATCTCCATACGGCCTCTACAGCATTTCACCCGAAAGCCTGAGTAACCGAAAGTGTGGTGGACTCTAAAGACTCGTCAATACTATGGCTGTGGATTTAACCACTAGCACGTCAGAGGTATAAGCCAATACGTGACGGGCCACCAGCTATTGACTAAAAGGGATGTTGATGAGCGAACTCATCCTGACCCCCTACTGAGCCTGTCAGTGACAATATCCGTACAGTCCGGTCCGTTCGTCTATGAGCATCGCATGGCGGGCCTAGGGGGTTGGTAAAAGTCAGACCCCCAAAAGCGGTACAAGTCATGTCGGAGTGTAGCCCAGAACACCCTGAGATACTACTGGAATACCTACCAGTAAATCTCCTGCCTTGGCCAAGGACTTCGTGTAATGGCTCTCCTAGACACAGCGCGACCTCACCCCCAATACCGGGAGAGACGAACCCCTGAAGATCCGCTCACTGCCTCCATGTGGCTCGGGACTGTACCCAACTAAAACCTGTTTGCACGACTCCTTTGAGCCGTGGTAGGGTAGTAATCAAAGCACAGTGGGAACTCACACAAGATAAATGACGATCCCCAGGTCGATGAACTAACCTGTACACATGTCACCTGGGAACTGCTATCTGACGTCAGGTATAAGACCAACTAGCAGGTTCCCAGCGAGTCCTGTCCGGTGTACTCATAACCCAATGAGCACCTGTATACATCTTAGGTGAACCAACTGACACCAGTGGCTTGTGAGACCGGCCACCGCCCCTCGTCGGGGTCTCGACTGTATACACTAGTCTACTCTGGAGAATCGATGCCCTGTCTCGAAACTCCCACGACTAGGGACCTTTTAAGGATGTGCTTATAGACTCCAGCTCTCACTTATATGATCGCCCTCATACTGCTGGCAGTCAAGCAAGAATCCTAGGGGCTCTATCAACGTGTAATAGCGACCTGTCAGGTCACCTAAAGCAGTACACGATGATAAAGGTAAACCAGATAGCATACTATCATCTCGAGTAAGACTGTCTTACCGGGATAGGTCCTCCCTCAATCATCGCAATCACGTGCCTGTGATCCAATAATTGACTCTGATGGCATTATCTCCAACAATCTCCCACTAGCACTCAAGGCTAATTATTGCGATGTCGCATACTCACAGCCCGTGTGATACCGAACACCCAACTCTTCTACTAGTCAGTCTCATAAAGCCTGTTTGCGAAACTCTTGCGTTCGAGGAATAGCCTTAGTGAGTGGATCCGCCTAGATGTTTCTTTCTATGTCTCTCTATATCTCAAGTTCGCGGAGAAAGCCATCTCCCGAAATGAGCAATACCTGTCTTAGAGTGTCTGGATGTCTGATGGGACCTAGCTCATAAATGAACTCCAAATCCAAACTTCTTCGACTGTATCGTCAACTGAACTTAATCAGTATCCTGCGCCATGCCTCCCTCAGTATCTTCCTGGATCACCTGTCCAGAATACTGTCCCTCGTCAGAGGGAAAACTATAACTCTGACAACCTCCTTGTCGTCCATGTCACCTTGGAAGCCTGGAGTGATAACCGTCTCCTAAAGGAGGCAGCCGTTATCATATCCCTAGAACATTCACTTATGTTCTAAAACTGCTTCCAACTGTTCCTCCAGGATTGGATCAATATCAACTTATTGCATCTAGTGCAAGAACAACATCTGGTGTGGTACTTGACATCTCATGATTGACTCAATTGCCTAAGCAAGTGATCTGCCAATCATGCACATCCCTCTCTACTTTAGTCTATAAGACACCTTTAGAGAGGGTGACTCCATTACCTGCAGGTACACTACCATGCCAGAAGTCGTCCATTCTAAATACTCTTAGAATGCTGTCAAAGTACCCTGATTGGGAAACCATCCAAATCTAGATCTAAAACCATAGATCTAGTAACCAGTATGTCTGATATAATGTCCAATTCCCATGTGGAGAAACCACTATGTGACGACCAAAATATAACCGATCGTAGTATAGGAATATCACTTCCTACTACCTTCTCAACTGATCCATCCACTATTCTGATGACGTCAAACCTATGACTGTCACATCAGAAACAGATGATCTATCTCTGCTATATCTGCTTTAGTCTATAAATAGACATAAGCCTGATGTCCACCAATGTTTCCGCTGCTCCCACTGACTACGACAACCCTCTGGCAGAGTCATATAGACGTGCACTTCTAAAGCTAGTTTAGAACGACGCTATACTCATCCTCCTGCCGGGTCTCGCAGTCTGGAACAACAACAATGGCAAGTGTGGGTAAACAAGAACTTCCCTGTCACCGTCCTTGAGGCTACCGGAGTACCTCTCGGGTGCCTGAAGTTACCCACCTTATCTGCGGAGTGGCCAATGGAATGTCAAATCAGATTGAATCTTTAGGTTCCTTATCAAATATTCAGTAATCGTTTGCGGTTCTGGAATCACTTCCAGTTCTACCATACTCCCACTACTGTTTTTGAAAAAATCCATTTTTATTAAAACTGTGGCGAGTCAAGAACAATATCACTATTGATCTTTCTTATGGTAGAAAGTCAACCCTCGTCATAGCCTGGGTCAACCCACAAACATCCATTACAGAAACGTGCCTTGAGTTATCCAGAGTCTGGTTTTAATCATAAGCCGGACAACTCCCCGTACCTTAACAATGTTAAGACATGAACTGTACTATATCCAATATAGAACCAGAGGCACTGATTTAATTGAACCAGATTCAAATCATGCAGCTGTCTCCAGTGCATGTCAACTAAATGGAGAGAGGCCGATCAGCGTTACTCAACTTAGGAATGCTTCCAATTATGAGTGACCTGAAAGAGAAGCAATTTCTCTTTATCATTACTATCAACTGAATACCATACACAAGTATCTACATCTTCGATCACCTTGAAGAATCCCGATACTTGCTACACCTGGTTCTCTACTCTATTCAAATACCTATAACTCCTCAAAACTTAGACCCTGTATTTCTACGAAACACATGTCTAAGAACTAGAGAAGTTAAAAGTAAACAGAATATAGTATGAGGACCAACCCCTCTGTCCTAATGGACACTGGACAACATACAATACTCTGTATAAGTCCGCCGAGTCTAACAACTCTTTCACTGTGTGTCGTAGGTTGAAAACTGTTCTTATGGTTAAGAAGAATTACACCGCTGTTTAATGCTCCTTACCTAACCATCCACTGATATAGGTAAATGTCATCGACATAATATCAAAAGGTATATCTCACACTATGAAAATGACGTACAGATATATCAATTTGAAATTGGTGCACAACAGCGGATATTCAGAACCAAATATCTGCCGACCGGCAAACACCCCAGGTGATCTCCTCAAATATCACCGATTACAACGAATCCCGATATAATGAGGATGATCACCCAATTCCCAATAACTTACTCCCACTCATCATCTGTAAAGCCATACAGATGTGAGAATCAAACCTGGTAAATACATACCCTGGAGCAAGTGTCTAATCAGGAAATCAGTTTTCTTTTAACAGTTGAACTGAAACATTGAAATGTTTCGATGGGGTATCCTGGTATTCCTAGTAATGCCTCTACCATTATCCAGATTCACAACTATAACCGTATAATTCTTCGCCACCTCTCCAAATCCCTTTATATGTCTTTAGTCATTACCTTCTGCACACCCCTTTAGGCCAATTGGTTTTCTTCCTTCCCTACCGTTCGGCACCACCCTATGGTTTGGAAGAAGACTATCCAATAAGCATAATGGGTGTACTGTCCTAATCCTAGGAACACTCGCAATGCGAGAGAAGGTGAAGATAAAAGACAACCAAATAAACCTTTTTATTCCTATTTCTCCTGGACCATAATCCATCCCCGAACTGGAACAAGTTCCTTTCGAGTTCGTATATAACCATACGATGGAGTATCCAATAAACTGTGGATCTTCGTAGTGATACGGAGTGTCCTGGAGAAATACAAAGGTGATTTAGGATTGGCGAAGAAATACTTGGTTTGGTCGTGAATATCAGTTGCAATTTACTTTGCCCTCTTACTAATCCCTTGCTTTGTCTTAATCTTAATACCTTCTGCACACCATTTAGGCTAATTGGTTTTCTTCATTCCCTACCGGTCGGCACCAGCCTAAGGTTTGGAAGAAGACTATCCAATTTGCGCAATAGGTGTACTATCTCCTAAACCAAGGAGTACTCACAACTTGAGAGAAGGTGAAAGGGAAAAGACAACTGAATAATCCTATCCGTTTTCTCCAGAACCGGAAACCATCCTCGAATTCCTTCGAGTTCGTATCTAACCATACGATGGTTTTGTCCAATGGAAGTGGACGTTCGCTGTAATACGGGGTGTCCTGGAGAAAAGGGTAAAAGTAGAAGTGGAAATGAGGTCTGCAACTCAGACAATTCAAAAGCCAGTGTTAAGAAGGTTCGGTCAACTTCGTCACTGAGTCATAGTCTTAGGGTCGGGTCAATGGTCGCTGCCAGAGAGAGAGAGAAAAGAAACACTCAGCGTGCACTCTAACCTAGATCAGAATGGTTACCAATTTATCTAATCAGGAAACCTCCCACTGTACCTCAAATTCTCCTCCAAACCTGAAAGAAGAATTAGTTGGGGTGACCCGAGGAGTAAACTAACTCATCAGTGGGAATCGGGATCCAACTCTCATCGCATGATAACGTGACGGAATCCGCTCACGGTATCACACTCCAGAAGGTATGCGCATATCTGGCAAGTTTCAGTTCTTTTGAAACTCCCGATGTGATTTTTACCCCATGCTCTTATGACCTTGGCGTGAGGTCAAAATATCATAAGTCACATGTCAAGTTCTACCCATCATTGTCCAGGTTAATTTGAACCCACCCGTACATACCCTTGACGTAGGCCAAAATAGTAGTACGACTGTCCCAAACCAACGCATCTATCTATGGAACAGATAAATACCCGGTAACTACCAAACACTATGCCTTGGCGTGAGGTCAAAATACATAGCTTGAATACTACCGAATATTTAACTGAAATGATGGAGGGCTACGAATGGTTTTTGGCGAAAACCTTTAACGTAATGAACTTGATATCGTTGAAGGAACGGATAGCTTTTTAGAAAATATAGTGACGAAAAACTTTACTAAAGAGGTCACTCCCGGTGAAGGGATCTCGGCTCTTTCCCCGTAGAATGGGGTGCAGGATATTCCAAATGAATACCACGATGCAAAGAAAAAGTAATCGGCTATAGTGAAGTTAGTGCCCTGACGCAAACTTCTGTCCAAGGGGTCACTCCCGGTGAAGGGATCTCGGCCCTTGCCTCGTCGACTGAGGAGCAGGATATTCCAAATGAATACCACGATGCAAAACAAAAGTGAACGTCCTTGCAATAACAGCTTTTTGAAAAGTGTTCCAACAACATCAGAATATGTTTGTTTATCTTGCATTGATCCGAATCAATGCAGTCCCATCAATTAATCACACCACAAAGAACGAAAATATACTGACGTACGTATATGCCATCCGCATTCGCCACTGGGTCCCGTCATCACCCGTTAGGTTAGCTAACTAACGGCAGAGCGGGAACTGGACTAGCGCGGATGAAAAACATATACAACATCTACTAATATATATACCAATATATTATATTTCGCTCAAGGCGTGATAAAATGCAACATCACAGAAATGTACAGCATCACAGAACAATACAGATATCTGGGATCCCCGGGTTTCACAGAGCCACTACTGAAAACCCGACGTTCCCTTGGTCGTGTGGATAGCCTGTGCAATGAAATCCTAGACCCCTACGGGCGCGGCAAGTCACCCGCCAAAACCTGAAGCGAGGCAGCCCCCTTCAGCGCCGTGAATGGACCACCCAGCACTTCACGGAATCCGGTAACTTGGGCACCCCTCCTGGGTCAACCTGTACCCCCTACGAGTGCGGCGAATAGCCCGCCAATTCTAGAGCGAAGCCCCCTCCTTCCCAATGCCATGAGATGCGGGCTTGTTGCCCTCCAGAACCCGGCTATCCGTGCACCCCTCCGCGGGGCAATCCTAGTACAGAAAGTAAAATATACATACAACGGGTACATCGACCGCAACCAGGTCGTGCCCCAAAAGAATAATACAAACAGGCAGTGACGGCAGTCCACATGTCGGACGCTCGCCCCGCAACAACAAATGTACATAATACAACAACACTGTACTAGCATTGCATCCAGGCTATCCCCCACGACCGATCCGCAACATCACAGCAAAACACAGAACATCAACGTAAAAGTCACGTTCGCAAATCCGTCTAACCGGGCTATAGCAGTTAGACAGGATTTACCGATCAAGTGACATTCACGGTCGCAGATATAATGTAAATACTGTGAAATAATGTGTTTAAAATATCCGATCGATCAAAAATTAACAAGTGGGCCCCCAAGCAATACTGTAGCACAAACAGAAAATCTGGGCCCAATTTTAATATTCCAAAACCCCTAAAATAAGCCCAGAAGCCCACTGGAAAAAAATGATGCAGTGACGATACCAATGTGCGGCGGAACCGCGGCCCAAGGGGGTGTTTGGCCGCGGTTCCGCGCTTCAGTGATCGAGTCACTGCGTCGAATTTTTACAGTGTTCTTAGAACTCCCTGCACATCATTCTGAGACAACCTGAAAAATTTTTAGAGCCAGGAAAAATTCGACAGAAAACTGATGTGAGTGAAAATGTGGATTTTGGAATTTTGGTCGATCGGAAATGCAAAACACATCAAACGAAGCTAGACGAAGTTAATGGCGAGGCTCTGATACCACTGTAAGTGCACGGCGGCGCCCCGGTCGTCAAACCGACGGCCAAATACGGAAACGGTGATAAACTTTAATTTTGCGAACTTAGCAAACCGGCACCACCGCGCACTAAACCCCGGATCGGGCCATTAAACTAGATCTAGCAAAGTAACAAGATAGGGAAGAGATATACCGAGTGATCTGAGTCCTCCGGTCTTCTCGTCATCGTCTCGATCTCCCGCGGAAACTCCAGTCGTCGCATCCTTGCCGGAAGGGCACCACATCGTCTGTATCTTTTACGGGCTCCCACCTCAATACCGAGGCAACTCGGGCGCGAAGTTGGCTAGCCGACGTGTCCAAGACTTTCTATAGAATAGTGTAGAATAGTTGTCTCTTTGGGGTTTAGTATAGTTGCCATGATGGAGGAATTTGTGCAAGAATAATCATGGATGAAAGCTTGATGAAGAATGGAGCATGCTCTCAAAAGGAATGAGCAACCCATCAAAAGAGCTCGGCCAGCCCATGTATATAGTGCTCACTGTGAATTACAATATGGGTGCAGGGAATTAATCAAAACCATGCTAAATGAAATAAGCACCTCCACAGCACACACACAAATGGGGGGGGTCCACCAAATAAACATCAAGCAACATTTTCACACAATTAAACCTCTCTCTCTCTCCTCACAAGATATGGCCGGCCCCTGCACAAATTAATGATCATACTTGTGCTCACACAAAAAACAAGTGGAAAGAATAATATGCATAAGGAAAAGTCCACCAAAAATTAACCCCTCCCATACTCCAAACAGTGGCCGGCCACATCAATGGACAAGTGGGGAAAAAGGTTTTCTTTTAATGAAGAGGTCACAATCACAATAAACCCCCTCCATAAAATGTTATTTGCAAACTGCAAATAACACCCTCCAACGAAAAGTCCGGCCGGGAAAGAACAAAGAAAAACCGGCCGGAACGGAATGCAAACTGGCAACTCCAGAAAACTGGTCCCGTAATAAATTACAGGAAAACCCCGATACTGTGCATACACACCCGCATCTGTATTCCGTCCGGATACAAATGCAAAAAGACAAAACTACACTATCAAATACCAAGATCCGGCTTAAGCCAAAGCCGGCTAGTAAAAACTGTCCGATCACGATCTGTGCAATACCGCACGTATCTGATCGAACCCTGCCATATCTCCATACGGCCTCTACAGCATTTCACCCGAAAGCCTGAGTAACCGAAAGTGTGGTGGACTCTAAAGACTCGTCAATACTATGGCTGTGGATTTAACCACTAGCACGTCAGAGGTATAAGCCAATACGTGACGGGCCACCAGCTATTGACTAAAAGGGATGTTGATGAGCGAACTCATCCTGACCCCCTACTGAGCCTGTCAGTGACAATATCCGTACAGTCCGGTCCGTTCATCTATGAGCATCGCATGGCGGGCCTAGGGGGTTGGTAAAAGTCAGACCCCCAAAAGCGGTACAAGTCGTGTCGGAGTGTAGCCCAGAACACCCTGAGATACTACTGGAATACCTACCAGTAAATCTCCTGCCTTGGCCAAAGACTTCGTGTAATGGCTCTCCTAGACACAGCGCGACCTCACCCCCAATACCGGGAGAGACGAACCCCTGAAGATCCGCTCACTGCCTCCATGTGGCTCGGGACTGTACCCAACTAAAACCTGTTTGCACGACTCCTTTGAGCCGTGGTAGGGTAGTAATCAAAGCACAGTGGGAACTCACACGAGACAAATGACGATCCCCAGGTCGATGAACTAACCTGTACACATGTCACCTGGGAACTGCTATCTGACGTCAGGTATAAGACCAACTAGCAGGTTCCCAGCGAGTCCTGTCCGGTGTACTCATAACCCAATGAGCACCTGTATACATCTTAGGTGAACCAACTGACACCAGTGGCTTGTGAGACCGGCCACCGCCCCTCGTCGGGGTCTCGACTGTATACACTAGTCTACTCTGGAGAATCGATGCCCTGTCTCGAAACTCCCACGACTAGGGACCTTTTAAGGATGTGCTTATAGACTCCAGCTCTCACTTATATGATCGCCCTCATACTGCTGGCAGTAAAGCAAGAATCCTAGGGGCTCTATCAACGTGTAATAGCGACCTGTCAGGTCACCTAAAGCAGTACACGATGATAAAGGTAAACCAGATAGCATACTATCATCTCGAGTAAGACTGTCTTACCGGGATAGGTCCTCCCTCAATCATCGCAATCACGTGCCTGTGATCCAATAATTGACTCTGAGGGCATTATCTCCAACACACTACACCTAGTGAGTCATCTACATCTGGTCTGGTACATAACATCGCATACATGATAGAGCCTACTGCCGAAGCATAGGGTATCCCTTGTACGCGAGCTCTCTCCAAATCAGTCTCGGAAGACATCTTTTTGGAGGGAGTGATTCCTAAGTAAGTGGACGAACCACCATACTTAGAATCTTCCAAATTAAACCCTTTTAGTGTGGTGTTAATGTACCTGGATTTGGGACACTCCCAATATCCAATTAGATCAGCATCTACGAGATATAGTAGGTATCATCCAGATCTTCCATGGAGAATCCTCATGATAAGAGGATCTTGACCGAGTGTAGCATAAGAAACCATTTCCTATTAAGAGTTTGTCATCTACGTACAATACATGTAAGACAACCTCACTCTCTACTACCTTTTTGTATATACAAGGTTCATCTACCTTTTTGATGAAGTCAAACACTTTGACTACTACATCAAAGCATATAATCCAACTCCGCGATGCTTGCATTGATCCTGATGGACTTAAGCATAGCTTTGAAAGTCTCAACTTTTCCATTTGCACCAAGAATTTTCTCAAGATCCATTTTCTCCCAATGGGTTTTACCCCTTCAGGTGCAACATGCAAAGTCATACTTTGTTGGTGTACATGGATTCCATCTTTGATTGCATAGCATCCAACCATTTCACAGAGTCATCACTCATGATGGCCTGCCTGAACCTAGTTGGGCCATCATATACCATGATGCAATCCTCGCTTCCACTATCACCGAGAAGACCGTAGTATCTCTCAAGTGGATGAGGAACCCTACCAAATTCGTGGAGAGGCTGAGGTTCGTTGGAGACTATTGAATCCTTTGGTTTCACCAAATCATTATTTGTTAGTTTGTATAGCTGGAACTCCTTCCAGTTCTACCTCATGACCACTAATTTCTTCACAAGAAATTCCTTTTCTAAAACGGTGGCATGCTGAGAAACAAAACACCTTTTGCTCCTCAGTGTGGTAGAAGATATACCCTCATGAATGTTCGGGATATCCAACAAACTTATACAGAACTGACCTTGCCTCAAGTTTTTCCGGATTCTGCCTTTCAACATAGGCAGGACAACTCCATTTCTTAACACGTTTAAGACATGAACTCTTCCCATTCCATATCTCATATGTTATGGTAGGCACTAATTTGGATGGAACCCCATTCAATAGGTATCCAGCTTCTCAAGTGCATAACCCTAAAAGGAAACAGGTAACTCAGCAATACTCATCATAGAGCGCGCCATATCTCATAGGGTGCGATACATCCGCCCCGATACACCGTTATTCTGTAGTGTATTTGAAGGAGTAAGCTGAGAGAGAATCCCATTACCCTTTTAGAAACTCCAGGAACTCCATGCGTAAGTATTCTCCTCCTCGATCACATCGAAGGGCTTAATACTTCAACCCGTTTGGTTCACAACTTTAAGCTTATATTCATTGAATTTCTCAAAAGTTTCAGACTTGTGTTTCAACAGGAACATATGTCCGAATCCTGAGAGAAGATCAGTGAATATAATGAAGTACGAAGAACCATCCTTAGCATTTGTAGACATAGGACCGTATACATCATCATGTATCCATCCCAAGAGTTCAGTAACTCTTTCTCTGTTTCCAGTAAACGGAGTATTGGTCATTTTACCTTTGAGACAAGACTGGCAAGTATCATAAGATGAAAATTCGAACAGATTCTAATATTCATCCTTATGTAACTTAGCTAGTCGTGTCGCATTGATATGACCTAGTCTACAATGCAACAAGAAGGATTCGTTCATTTCTGAACTATTCCTTTTGTGTATGTTCTAGATACTTTGAACTGTGGTTTGATTTAGAACGTATTTGTTATTATATAACGTGCCTGATTGAATCAACTCTTGATTCAAAAAAAATTCATAACATTATCCTCCAATATATAATTATATCCTTCTTTAACTTAATAAAGAATCTGATGTAATGTTGTATTTCAGATTCGGTATGTAATAACATTCGTTCAGAATCAATGTATTAATACCAGGTGATATTTGCCAACTGATTTGGCTGCAACAATTTCACCATTCTCTAACACTTAGAGATATATCACCTAATCTCAGTTCTCTACCTTTCTGTAGCCTATGTAACATATTATATATGTAGGATCCTAATTCGGTATCTCATACCTAGGACGTAGAGGATACTGAGAAACAGTTCTCGGAAATGAACACACCCGAAGAATATGCATCAACATGCTTATTTCTCAATTGGGTGGCATGGAAATCCGGATAATCCCCTATTTCCTGTTCGGACTTATAACAATTATAAGATAGAGCGGGGCCAACGTTCCCTAGCTCAGTATAATAAGCAGGTTCAGTCAATACATCCATATTATTATCTTGATTAAGGTATGACATGGTCGCTACTAGGAGAGAGAGAGAAGAAAACACTTTGCGTGCGCTCTTGCAAGTTCAGATTGGTTATTATTTCATCTAATCAGGATGGCTCCCACTGTTTTTATCAAATCTTCCTTCAAATCCTAAAAGGTAAGACCATACGGGATTAATTACACCCTACAAGTTCGCCAATCTTTCGGCCAGACCAGTGTCGGTACTTTGAGGGAGGTTCCTCGTGCTTTCGCACGGACCTAATTAAAATAAACATCGTCTTTCCAGGGGCGTAACCCCGTTAACACCTTTCTAGACACCTACTTGATCGGCTAATTGTAATGTGTAAAACTCTCTCAGGAGTAACTCTTACTCGCAGTGGGTATCGGGATCCAACTATCTCATAGAAGGTATGCTATCTCATTGCAAATTTCAACACTTGAAGTTCCCGAAAATATTTTATCCCTAGCGTCCTATGACCTTGACGGAGGTCAACAAACCATAGGCTGCTATTCAAGTTCTACCCGTACATTTCATGATTGAATTAAACCCACCCGCACGACCCTTGACGGAGGTCAACAAGGCCGCACGACTACCCTAATCCAATCGCATCGCATGCAGCAGATAAACACTAGTCGGCTACCGCACACTACGCCTTGACGGAGGTCAACAAATGTAGCACGAATACTAAGTAGCACTTATCTGAAATGACGGAGGGCTACGACAGGTTTTTAAGAAAACCCTTTGCGTAATGAACTTGATATCGTTGTAGAATCGAGTGATTTTGAAAATGAGTGTTTTTGAGGCTTTTACTAGTTTTTCTAAAGAGGTCACTCCCGGTGAAGGGATCTCGGCTCTTTCCTCATCGAATGAGGTGCAGGATATTTCACAAATTCCACTATGCAAAGCAAAAACTATAGAAGCAATCAAAAGACAAATTGAGCGGGTTGTAGTATCTGCTAGTTTCACTAAAGAGGTCACTCTCGGTGAAAGGATCTCAGCTCTTTCCTTATTGAATAAGGTGCTGGATATTCTACAAGAAATACCGCTATGCAAAGCAAGAACTAGAGCAACCAGTTTTTAAACAAGTTTCTATAACATCTTCAGGTTTCTTTTATTTTTCTTTCATTAATCTCATTAATGAAGTCCCATCAAATTATGCTTCTTAAGCATCACAGATGAAACGAAAGCATCAATAGTTATTATATATCATATATATAATATAAGCATTGGTCTCAGAATATAAAGTGATCACATCACAGAATATCAGCAGCAGAAGAATCACATATGAAATATTGGATATACTAGGAATTCCGTGTTTTAAATTAAGCCAGTATAAAACACGGATTCCACTGTCGCGATGAATAGCCAAACCCACATCCCTAGATCCCTACGAGAGCGGCAAGCAATCCTACCAATTCTAGAGTTAGGAGACCCGGTCTCGACTCCTCGAGATGGTCTCCCACTGGATCCTGGAACCCGGTTACTTATGCTCCCCTCCTTGGGTCTATCCTAATGCGGAAAAGTAAATAATATACATCAATGGTGACATCATCCTCAACCCGGAAGTGCCCCAATAAAAGAATATTACATACATACTTTTACATGAATGAAAATGAAAAACTCTCATCTCACATAAAAAAAAACCCGGCTATTCAAATCACGACGATCCAATATAACATATCACAGCAACACATAACATCATATGTCATCAACGAAAGTAAATATGCGTATCCCAATTGTCGTTGACATATAGTAACGAAACCGGTGATACACCACATATTATACTTACGGTCGCAGAAAAGAAAGTGAAAAACTACAACAATTGGAATCCGCAGCCACCTTAGACATTATAAACCCAATGTATCTCATACTTTGGATTTCATGCCTAACCAAATGAATTCCTTAGACATCACATGCCTAACAATTACAAACCCCGCATTTTAGTCTCGATATTGAAAACACTTTCCAATAACCTGTCGGGAAATTCAACAAGATTCTGTAACGTTTTGAAAATCGTTTCGGTGAAATTTCGAAAAAACGGTAAAATAAAGGAGTTTTCTGTAAAAAGTCAAAATGCAAATATCTTTATTATAAAATTAAATATACATATTCTAGCTATATAATTGCTAGTATTTGGTGTTTATTGAGCCACAGCTGAAATTTCAAATTTTCTGAAATTTTTTCCGAAATTAATTATTTTAATATTATTTAAAGCCGGTAAGAAAATACATTAAATTAGCGATAAATACAAACTAATTTTAATCTTTAAAATCATGTTAATTAAAATCTAGTTGTAATATAATTTTTAAGTATTTTATTTCAAGTTTTAATTGATTTATTTTATGGAAAACAAAAATAAAGTAAGGGTTTGTGATTTCAATTTGGGTTTTTATCATATCATTAGGGATGCAAGGTTTAGTTTAACATCTTAATGTATGTAAAACCTAGTTTGATTGATTAAATTGCACTTGTTATATGTAATCTGTCCAAATTGCTTAAATTGCAAACTAGGTTTTTGCAAACCTTGAATTTGATTAAGAGAAAAATGTAATTAGGTTTTTCTTGACTTCATTAACATTATTAAGTGTGGTTTAATGTCTTTAGTTCATGAAAATCCTAGCTAAATTGTTGTTTGTGCATTTTTGCTATAAAATTGTTAAAATTTGGGTATATTGTAAACTAGAATTTTGGGGCTAAAGAAATTTAATGAGATTAAATAATGGAAATGGTTTTTATGACTTATTTAAGTTGTTTAATAAGTATTATGTCCATTAAATTTGTTCAAACGTCGAGTTTTGTACTAAAACGGGTAATTTGTGCTTGCTAGATTTTCGGAAAAATGGCTTTTAAAATGAATTTTGGGTTTTTGTGAAAGCAACCATAGGTTTTGACCTATGTGGGTTTCGTGTGTCGTTTTGATCATGAGTTGGATTTTAATGCGATACGGTGCGTTATGATATGTAGGTACCCATGTGGACTTCGAGACGACAAGCAAGCGCGTGGCGACGTCGGCACCGGCGAGCGAGGACCAGGTGAGTAGATTTATATCTACGGGGAGAAGTCGGGTGGATGGCGTATAGCACCCCCGCAGTTCGTGGTGATGTATACGAATACGTATACACACATATATATATTGATTATATTTTGTTTGAGTATATTGATGATAATATGGATATTTGGTGTTCTTGGATGATTTAGTGTCGCGAAACCCTAGAGTAGTGGTTGCACCACACATGCACACAACCACCCATACTTGCATACTTTCTACTTTCATTTGTGCTTATTCGGGAATATATAGTTATGTGTTCTCATGGGTATGGGACTATGTGTTCACATACGGATTTGAGGATGATACTTGGGTTTGAGATGAGTCGATGAGATTTGTGTTGAGGTTGTGATATCGGTGATATGGCAGGATTCGTATTTGAGATACGTCTTGATGTTATAGCGGGTCTTTGAACGACGATACGGGTGAATATTGCTATAAATAAAATGGTCGACATGTGATCGTGATATGAGATATGATATTCTAGGATATTAATACTAGGCCGTATTGGGCGATGTATACCCCTTGATGATGATATGTGCTGATGATATCGGTTTGTACGAGACTGTCGATCAGTAGTCAGATCATGACTATATTGATGATATTACTATTGTACTAGACATAGGTCAGTACCTTGGACTATGATCTTGGATAAAGAGGATACCAGGTGAATAGTGTGATGAATATGATATTAACCCGTACCCAGATTTGGGGATGCCGTACGACGGATTTACGTACGAGCTATATTTTGATGATTGATCCGCACTCTTGACTTGGGATGTCTGATTATAGATATGGTATCGGATATGATATTATTGAGGCGGGATCACCGACTAATATATATACAGGTATGTATATGTATCGACTCAGATGTTAGGCGGTTTCCTTACCTGTAGTCCAGCTTGTTAGCTTAGCCCTTTAGTTTAGTTTAGTTGTTAGATTAGATTCGATTCTTACCTATTTCAAAAACTAACGAATCGTGGGTATTTTAAAGGACAGCCCAAGGGATCCTACGGATATTTCAAAAGACGTATCTTTTCATAAAAACACCGTAGCCCATATTTTCAAAACCCCACGATTCGTGTTATTTCAAATGTCACCATTGTTTAATATTTAGCTCCCGCTCATTTTGGTTGCTCGCTCCACATCGCATACTTACATTATTATTTCATATTGCATTGTTGACATTATACTGCTAGGACACCAGCACCATTACCGATGATGCGTATGTACCACGTACACTTACTTGCCGGCTCACACACATCTTCATCGGTAATTGCCATGTCACGTACACCTTAGAAAATATTATTGCTTAACTTAGCTTGATAGCTAATAGTTTGACATAATATTAGTGTACTTACCTTATATGCCAGCTTAGATATTGTAGTTATTACTTGTCACTTCATGCATACTGTTATTCATTGTTATGCCGTATTCATGGATTCTTATGCCTATATTCATGGGTTTATATGCTATTGATGATTTGGATTCGGATTTCTATGAGATTTTCTGGATTTGGGGGAAAACCGCAAAACTTGTATAAGCTTCTTCCCTCTCTTTTAAATAAAAAGTGCGGTTTTCCCATGATGTATGAGTCGTCCACCATGAGTTTGCTCATGGATTTCGAGACCCGATTCGAGGAGTGGAGGAACCGTTTCGGGTACATGGTGGGCCCGGTGCGGTACCCCGGGGCAAGAGGATCGTGTTGTTGACGTTGAGCCTAGCAGGAGAGCACTACCGACCGGTGATATTACCCGACGCGTCGGATATCCGGAGGATACCGTCGTGGTCTTGAGATGGATGGTAGGGGCCGGTCTGGACTGACGGCGCCCTAGATATTGTGATTGAAACATTGAGATTTCGAGATATTGAGGTACAGAGACTGTGATACAGAGATATCGAGATATTGGGATTACGTTTTGTGCCGATGCTAGGCACTGTTTTATGCTGATTTCATTATGACACCTCATTTTAAAAATACAAAGGAAATCTCACTAAATTATGAAAACAGTTTCTTCATTTACATGTATTCTGTTTTCATGCATGCATACCTCATTCATATGATATATTGCTACCTGAGGCACTGACACGGGCACATGAGATTACATTCGGGTTAGATATTTACCCTAGCCTTTGTTATAGGCTGCATGTTATATATATAATTGAGGATATATTATGATCATTGACCTAGGTTGCGTTATTTATGCGATTTCTTTCCGTAGATGTTTTTCTATTCACGAGTTGGCAACTCACCCCCGTTGTGCCCCAGTTTCTTGCAGGTTTTGCCGTACAGGTTTCATTACGGCTTTGCTGGCACTGCTTCCCATTTCCGGGTGACTTGCTAGTAGGTGGGTTTACTTGTATCGTACCCCCATTATATATCTTGTATATCATTATTCTGTTGTATCTAGAAGTTCCATCAACCAAACATGTATTTATTTCAGAGATAGAGACCAGTGATGTTTATTCTTTCGACGTTAGAGTCGCGCGTTATATTTCTGTGGATTTCTGGTGGTTTTGAGTTTCCTTTTGAGTTTTGATCCTCGCCCTTGGCGTTGTATATTATATTGCTTGTGTGGTTGTGACCGTCGATTGACGAAGAGCTAGCTCCCGCTTGGGGATGCCTTTTTGATTTCGTATACTATTCATGTTGTATCCCGTTTGGGGGCCAGTTTTTACAAAGGAGACGCTGCCGAAATTTTCGGGAAATGTTTGATGTTTTTTTTTAAACCGCATAATTCGGCTTATGCTGTTGAAACCACTTGTTTTAATTGGTTTTCCTTCACTCTACTACTTTTCTTGGTTTGGATTTCTGGGTTTTCGGCTTACTTAGATTACGTACGCCTCGAGACGTTCGTAGTTTAAGTGCCGGTCATATTCCGTACTTTCGGAACGTGACAAAGTTGGTATCAGAGCGTTAGGTTTTACCTTCGGAGCGTAGGATGACCCTTGGTTGATGGAATAGGTGACTAAAGTAGAGTGACGTACCGTGGGTATGTTCCTCGGCATACTTACGATATGCTACTCCATTTAAGGAGCCTTAGGATATACATTTCTTTGCTCAATATCATATTCATTCCTGATCTAGCCTCATCGGTACCAGTTGCGGTTTGCTGCCACGATTACGGGCAGAGAGAGCTACAGCTAGAGTTGCGGTCAGCACGAGCTCGTCACGAACGAGGACTGACCTGGGCGAAATTCCGGCAACACACGATTGCGGATATGTGTCTTTTTACTGTGTTTCCGCACCACGAGCGTTTGGCGGATCGCCTTTATGAGGTTACTCGGATGTGCTGATCGACACTAGAGGATTGAGCCAATGATAGAGGCCAGCCAGATTTTGATGACCGTTGGTGTATTGCTTACTCATGATGATTGAGGCACTGTTCAGCGTGCAGACGAGTGAGCCAGTTGTTGCTGCGAGCGATGAGATATCGCCCCATATGTTGGAGCTATTGCAGTACAGGTTGTACTAAGAGATGATAGAAGGTCGCTAGTCACCCGAGGATGAATGACTAGGACATGTGGTTCGTTCGCCTACCCGATGAGAGGTCATCAGATAGATTGATTCCAGTAAGAGACAACTTCACGCGGAGACGTTAAGAGTCGACAGAGACGATCGAATGTCAGAAACCTATTATTCCAAGTTTAAATTATTCGGAAAGACATGCAGGCAATTCTATGGACCCTCTAGAAGAATGAAACCCTAACTCGATATAATGACCGTGTGAAAGCCTTTGAACCTTCGGGTTTGCGGCAGTTCCACGGCGCCATTAGTGAGGCTTGGGTTTGCCCTTCTACGGCTGGACCATCGATACTGTGGTACGTACTCGATACTGTTAAACTGTACCCAAGATGTTGAGCTTTTGGGGGATTATGAGGTTCTGACGAATCAATCGGATGGTTCGACTTCAATCGGATGCTAGGTGGTGAGATGCATTCTTGGGAGACTCTAGATACGAGGATAGCCGTTGGAGCTCAGTCCATGCAGCCACGACGAGACGAGTCCGAAGCAGTCGACGTTAGAGAAAAGTGGAGTAAGAGGTTCGTACGAGATGTTGATGAGACTACGTTCCACTCCGCCGACATCAGAGATGCGATGCGCATGCCGAGGCATGGTACTTGGATTTACCTTCCAGAAGGAGTCGCGATGAGTATGCAGTCGTTCCAGAGCAAGATGCAGATATAGGAAAGGACGATGTCTTCCGGACAGTTGGCAGAGACGAGACATGGAAGAGACCGTGAGAAGGATTCCTTCCAGGACACTGCTGCAATGATACTTGCACCCATGATCAGATGTGTCACATACATTTAGAGAGCCAGAGGCCGACGCCAGTGATATGCTGTCTTACGAGTGGTCGCGATGATTGACCGAGAGATGACCAGAGAAGTGCCAGAACGGAATCATCCCCGTTAGCACACCTGACAGGGCCGATGAGCCGATGGACCGAGAGATTGGTAATTCACAGTGAAGACCTTGACCCAGGAGTGGTCATTGTTATGCACACCAGCAGGCCAGAGTTCATGATCATCGACGAGACGTCCCACTAGTGACCGCGACAGTTGGCCCGAGATTCTTAGAGGATGCACTTGAGCGGTACTATTCCGCCGTTATTGATTTCGATGTTTTGGGTGATTTATTCTTATGATTTGATTTTGATGATTGAGGATTTACGATCTTTGCACAGTGTTGCACTTGATATCGTTTTCGTGCTTTAGTTTCACATGTTTGTGATTTTACGGTTTTAGACATTTGAGTTGATTTTGTGCGTATGCATGCACACGATTTGGTTCCTGCACTCTGTATAGTTTATATATGCTTGCAGTGCAGTGATACGCCTTTTGTGCACTTAGATGCACTGGACTTCGATTTCGATTGTGATACTCGATATTTGTTTTGTGCACCTGATTTGATTTTGCGCATATTCGGCGTTTGATATTGGATTTCATGATTTCGTGCATGATGGATGCCCCTGGTTTTGGGTTTTCGCGCATGTTGAGCGCATGTCTTGAGATGCGATTTTGGTGCACACCAGATGCACTAAATCGAGATTTTTTTCGTTCATGTCAGATGCACCTGATTTTGCTGTCAGGCACACACGTTGCCTACGACAGATGCTTTGTGCACACCCGATGCACTTAGATCTTATTTCTGTGCACTTATATGGCACGTATATGGATTTTGATTGTCGTGCGCACCAGACGCACGTAGTATTCATACGCGTATTTTGGGATTGATTTCTTATAGAGCAGTACGTTTTTTTAAGATAATTGCGATGTGTTTTCGTACTAAGCAGGACTAGTCAGAGGACAGTACCTGAATATATTTTGCATGCATTGATAGTTATTGAAGGGATTTCCAAAAAGCGAGCTATAGCCTCAGTATTTACCTACGTGTCTGATATGACACGAAATGTTTAAAATAAGGAGACCCTTCTAAATTGTTTCCAAAACGGCGGAACGTACATTTCAAACAAAGCTATATATATATATAGTTATTTTCTTATGATAGACGTCCGCCACTGTGCAGTGTTATACGCGTTGCACAGCGACTTAAAGAGATTTGGCATGCATTTCCTTCAGATACTTACATATATAGATTCGATATTTACATGTATAGTTTCGAGTTATATCATATTGGTTTTTCTTTGGATTTAGCATTGATGTCTTCCCCATAACATCGATGATTGCGGGATGCTTGACGGAGTTTTGATTTGAGTTATATGCTCATTTTTCATGCGCATGCGCTGCGCTACGATTTGTTTTATGTATTTACGATTTCGGAGCCCCGAGGACTTGATGGTTTTGCTTAGATGTTTTAGTATTTGGGGGGAGTTTTAATTTAAATTCGGGGACCGAATTTCTTTAAGGGGGCAAGATTGTAACGTTTTGAAAATCGTTTCGGTGAAATTTCGAAAAAACGGTAAAATAAGGGGGTTTTTCTGTAAAAAGTCAAAATGCAAATATCTTTATTATAAAATTAAATATACATATTCTAGCTATATAATTGCTAGTATTTGGTGTTTATTGAGCCACTGCTGCAATTTCAAATTTTCTGAAAATTTTTCCGAAATTAATTATTTTAATATTATTTTAAGCCGGTAAGAAAATACATTAAATTAGCGATAAATATAAATTTAAATGGGCTAATTTTAATCTTTAAAATCATTTTAATTAAAATCTAGTTGTAATATAATTTTTAAGTATTTTATTTCAAGTTTTAATTGATTTATTTTATGGAAAACAAAAATATAGTAAGGGTTTGTGATTTCAATTAGGATTTTTATAATATCATTAGGGATGCAAGGTTTAGTTTAATATCTTAATGTATGTAAAACCTAGTTTGGTTGATTAAATTGCACTTGTTATATGTAATTTGTCCAAATTGCTTAAATTGCAAACTAGGTTTTTGTAAACCTTGAATTTGATTAAGAGAAAAATGTAATTAGGTTTTTCTTGACTTCATTAACATTATTAAGTGTGGTTTAATGTCTTTAGTTCATGAAAATCCTAGCTAAATTGTTGTTTGTGCATTTTTGCTATAAAATTGTTAAAATTTGGGTATATTGTAAACTAGAATTTTGGGGCTAAAGAAATTTAATGAGATTAAATAATGGAAATGGTTTCTATGACTTATTTAAGTTGTTTAATAAGTATTATGGCCATTAAATTTGTTCAAACGTCGAGTTTTGTACTAAAACGGGTAATTTGTGCTTGCTAGATTTTCGGAAAAATGGCTTTTAAAGTGAATTTTGGGTTTTTGTGAAAGCAACCATAGGTTTTGATCTATGTGGGTTTCGTGTGTCGTTTTGATCATGAGTTGGATTTTAATGCGATACGGTGTGTTATGATATGTAGGTACCCATGTGGACTTCGAGACGACAAGCAAGCGCGTGGCGACGTCGGCACCGGCGAGCGAGGACCAGGTGAGTATATTTATATCTACGGGGAGAAGTCGGGTGGATGGCGTATAGCACCCCCGCAGTTCATGGTGATGTATACGAATACGTATACACACACATATATATTGATTATATTTTGTTTGAGTATATTGATGATAATATGGATATTTGGTGTTCTTGGATGATTTAGTGTCGCGAAACCCTAGAGTAGTGGTCGCACCACACATGCACACAACCACCCATACTTGCATACTTTCTTCTTTCATTTGTGCTTATTCGGGAATATATAGTTATGTGTTCACATGGGTATGGGACTATGTGTTCACATACGGATTTGAGGATGATACTTGGGTTTGAGATGAGTCGATGAGATTTGTGTTGAGGTTGTGATATCGGTGATATGGCAGGATTCGTATTTGAGATACGTCTTGATGTTATAGCGGGTCTTTGAACGACGATACGGGTGAATAGTGCTATAAATAAAATGGTCGACATGTGATCGTGATATGAGATATGATATGCTAGGATTTGATACTAGGCCGTATTGGGCGATGTATACCCCTTGATGATGATATGTGCTGATGATATCGGTTTGTACGAGACTGTCGATCAGTAGTCAGATCATGACTATATTGATGATATTAGTATTGTACTAGACATAGGTCAGTACCCTGGACTATGATCTTGGATAAAGAGGATACCAGATGAATAGTGTGATGAATATGATATTAACCCGTACCCAGATTTGGAGATGCCGTACGACGGATTTACGTACGAGCTATATTTTGATGATTGATCCGCACTCTTGACTTGGGATGTCTGATTATAGATATGGTATCGGATATGATATTATTGAGGCGGGATCACCGACTAATATATATACAGGTATGTATATGTATCGACTCAGATGTTAGGCGGTTTCCTTACCTGTAGTCCAGCTTGTTAGCTTAGCCCTTTAGTTTAGTTTAGTTGTTAGATTAGATTCGATTCTTACCTATTTCAAAAACTAACAAATCGTGGGTATTTTAAAGGACAGCCCAAGAGATCCTACGGATATTTCAAAAGACGTATCTTTTCATAAAAGCACCGTAGCCCCTATTTTCAAAACCCCACGATTTGTGTTATTTCAAATGTCACCATTGTTTAATATTTAGCTCCCGCTCATTTTGGTTGCTCGCTCCGCATCGCATACTTACATTGTTATTTCATATTGCATTGTTGACATTATGCTGTTAGGACACCAGCACCATTACCGATGATGCGTATGTACCACGTACACTTACTTGCCGGCTCACACACATCTTCATCGGTAATTGCCATGTCACGTACACCTTAGAAAATATTATTGCTTAACTTAGCGTGATAGCTAGTTGTTTGACATAATATTAGTGTACTTACCTTATATGCCAGCTTAGATAATGTAGTTATTACTTGTCACTTCATGCATACTGTTATTCGTTGTTATGCCGTATTCATGGATTCTTATGCCTATATTCATGGGTTTATATGCTATTGATGATTTGGATTCGGATTTCTATGAGATTTTTTGGATTTGGGGGAAAACCGCAAAACTTGTATATGCTTCTTCTCTCTCTTTTAAATAAAAAGTGCGGCTTTCCCATGATGTATGAGTCGTCCACCATGAGTTTGCTGATAGATTTCGAGACCCGATTCGAGGAGTGGAGGAACCTTTTCGGGTACATGGTGGGCCCGGTGCGGTACCCAGGGGCAAGAGGATCGTGTTGTTGATGTTGAGCCTGGCAGGGGAGCACTACCGACCGGTGATATTACCCGACGCGTCGGATATCCGGAGGATACCGTCGTGGTCTTGAGATGGATGGTAGGGGCCGGTCTGGACTGACGCCTCCCTAGATATTGTGATTGAGACATTAAGATTTCGAGATATTGAGGTACCGAGACTGTGATACAGAGATATCGAGCTATTGGGATTACGTTTTGTGCCGATGCTAGGCACTGTTTTATGCTGATTTCATTATGACACCTCATTTTAAAAATACAAAGGAAATCTCACTAAATTATGAAAACAGTTTCTTCATTTACATGTATTCTGTTTTCATGCATGCATACCTCATTCATATGATATATTGCTACCTGAGGCACTGACACGGGCACATGAGATTACATTCGGGTTAGATATTTACCCTAGCCTTTGTTATAGGCTGCATGTTATATATATAATTGAGGATATATTATGATCATTGACCTAGGTTGCGTTATTTATGCGATTTCTTTCCGTAGATGTTTTTCTATTCACGAGTTGGCAACTCACCCCCGTTGTGCCCCAGTTTCTTGCAGGTTTTGCCGTACAGGTTTCATTACGGTTTTGCTGGCACTGCTTCCCATTTCCGGGTGACTTGCTAGTAGGTGGGTTTACTTGTATCGTACCCCCATTATATATCTTGTATATCATTATTCTGTTGTATCTAGAAGTTCCATCAACCAAACATGTATTTATTTCAGAGATAGAGACCAGTGATGTTTATTCTTTCGACCTTAGAGTCGCGCGTTATATTTCTGTGGATTTCTAGTGGTTTTGAGTTTCCTTTTGAGTTTTGATCCTCGCCCTTGGCGTTGTATATTATATTGCTTGTGTGGTTGTGACCGTCGATTGACGAAGAGCTAGCTCCCGCTTGGGGATGCCTTTTTGATTTCGTATACTATTCATATTGTATCCCGTTTGGGGGCCAGTTTTTACGAAGGAGACTCTGCCGAAATTTTCGGGAAATGTTTGATGTTTTTTTTTAAACCGCATAATTCGGCTTATGCTATTGAAACCACTTGTTTTAATTGGTTTTCCTTCACTCTACTACTTTTCTTGGTTTGGATTTCTGGGTTTTCGGCTTACTTAGATTACGTACGCCTCGAGACGTTCGTAGTTTAAGTGCCGGTCATATTCCGTACTTTCGGGACATGACAGATTCCCGATAACTTGATAGAATGCTCGTCGGAAACTTTAGTAAACTGCCGCACCCCTGATGCCGTCGACGAAGTGCACTAAGGCGGAACACCGCGACCGCGAGCACCCGAACGGATGCTTTTGGCGACGGGGTTCTCTATCAGTCACTTCGTCGGGGCTATGGGGCGTGGTTATCTAGTAAGGTTACCCGGCGAGTATCCGCGTACACTATGTAATTGCGACGGAGTTTTGATCCACATCAAAATTCTGTGGCAACCGATCAAATGAGACTAAACTGCTAGATTTATAAAATTCAAACTAGTTATCTCATCACTAACTATGTGGATTCCAAATATTGTATCACAATCACAGATAGCTAGACGAGGTTAAACTTTTCGATCAAATAAGCAAAGACCCAAAATTTCCCGAAAAGCTCAACACTTGAGCGGAGTTCAAAAAGTACCCAGAAACTGCCACAGCTCTTATGAACCATCCGTAGAAGCGCCGACCCATACCTCCCTCATGTTACCATGGAACTGCCGCAAACCGTAGGGTATGACAGCGGTTCCGCGATCCAAAAAGTCAAGTTTGAGTATCGTTCTTCTAGAGGGTCCACAGAATCGCTTGCATGATTTTCTGAAGATTTTAAACTTGAAAAAAATACAACTCATGGAAAATTTCCAGCGAGGGAAAAATTGGGTTTTTGATATCCGTTCGAACTTTTTAACATCGTCTAAATAACCCGAATATATGTTAGAATTACGATTATGAAATACTCCGAATTGCCTTTGCAAAAAGTTAACATCACATGCAAATTTAGCAAAAACAAGCAACACCTGAAACACCAAAACCCAGAGCCTGGAACACCATGAAAATTTCAAGCCAAAACAACACATCTGGGCCGGCCACCTCGGATTTTCCCCTGTTGTGCTGGGCTAAAATCCGACCAAAATGCTTCAAATTTTCATAGTGTACATGTTATATCATATACAATATTCTGCAGTCACTAAAAAAAATTTTAGTGGCCATTTAAAATTCGACAGAAACTTGGAATTTGTATCGAGTGTTTCGGAGTTGTTTCGGTTTCGTAATCCTAACAAATATCGTTTAAATATCTAGCTTGGCTCTGATACCACTATAGGGTTACCTAGCGCGGCAGCAAGGTTTCGGGAGGCATCGTCCATACCATTTTCAAATTTTTGCCGTACTTAAGAACCCTAACCCTAGAATCTTAACTAGAAATTTAGACGAACTAATAATGCAAACAACTTTACATCTAAGTGAATAAGGAATACAACCTTTGTAGACCGGTCCTTCACTTGAAATGCTCCGTGTAGAAGTCCCTTTGCTGCGAGTAATGATCTCCCGTACTCTTGAGAGGCTCCACAAGGTGAAAGATGCAAACTTGCTTGATGTCTTCAAAGCCGAAGATGATCTACGTCGAGAAGACTCAAGCTCATGCTACCTCTTCACTAATGGTAGATTAGTGAAGCAAACATCCTAAACTAAATGGCTAATATAGTAGAGGATGATGAAGTAGGAAATGGGCTCACTTTAGATTTATTTTTCTCACAATATTTCATCACTTTTTCAAAAGCAAGAGAGCTTCAAGAGGAAGAAGAAGATGAAGTGATGAACAAAAGAGATAAGGTTAGAAATGCAACCATGGTGAGTTTATGTCATACACTAACCCTTGTAGAGACTAAACCATGGCTAAGTTAATAATGGTTAGGTTAATAAATATCTTAAGCAAGACAAAAACAAGTGGACTAAGTCAATGTTCTACAAGCTTCATCCAAGCTCAACCATGACTAATTCCAAATGATTTTGAATTATTTAATAATAAATAAAACCTTAACATTAACCCTAAGCATGGTGTGAGTCTCATACATCCATGTTGCATGTGTAACCTAACATGACACTTCAATATATATCACATATATATTTTGTGTGCAAAGAAGAAAACAATACAATTAATAAATATCACATATATATTAATGTATCAAAAGTGAGAAAAGGTAATGCTTAAATGAGCTAATATTAGTTAATGTAATTTAATATATCAAATATATAATTATACATTAAATTATTAAATCAACACTTGATTTAATAATCCGGCTATATCACATATAACCGACTAACATCAAATGTAACAACTTATCGAATCAACACTTGATCCGATAACCCGGCTATATCACATATAACCGACCGATGTCACAAATCGCGAGAATAGAATGCGGTATCACATACGCGCATTAATCTCGGTCCCGCACATATCACATATGTGCTCCTACTCCGTTTCGCATAAACCAGGAAACCTCTGTTTAGGACTCTAAAGACTCATCAATACACCGGCAGTAGGTGATGATCATATCAAACACCTACAAGCCACAAGCGGTTTGCTAAATGTTACAGCCACCCGGGTATTGAGCGATCAGAAAATCAACAAGCAAGCCTTCTCATACTCCTGCGAATCCAATCAGTAACACTACCGTACAGTCCGGTCTCTTTGTCAGATATGTCGCATATCGCAGCCTGGGGGTGGTATAACATCAAACCCCAAGAGCCTGATAAGTCATGCCGATGCAAGGTCCATAATGGTTCGAGAAACTACGGATAACACGTACCAGTAGATCTCAGCAACCCTGTCCAGGGATTTCCAATTATGGCCAATCGAGCATAGCGCAACATCAACCCCCAATACCGGGAGAGACGAATCCCCTCCGGTCGCTCATTGCCTCCATATGACTCGGGACTGTACCCAAAAACCACCTTTTTCCACGATCTCTTGACCGTGGTATGGTGGAAATCAAAGCACAGTGGGAATCACACAAGACTCTATGACGATCTCGGGTCGATAGACTAACCTGTACCAGTGTCACCAGAGAACTGCTATCTGACGATAGGTATAATACCATCTAGGAGTTCTCAGCGAGTCCGTTCAGTGTACCCAGTCTCCACTGAGCACCCGTATACCTTCTCTGATGTCAAACACCAATGGATATGGGATCATCCATCGCCCATCATATGGGTCGAGAAGCGTATACGCTAGTCTACTCTGGAGTATCGATGCCCTGTCTCGATACCTCCATGACTAGGAACATTTGAAGGATGTACTTGCCGACTACCTTTTCCCCACTAGTATGATCCGCATCATAATCCTGGTAGTCAATTACTCATCCTAAGGGCTTTTCAACATGTAATAGAGAGACAATAAGTGTACATGTTAAGATAAAGAGCAACCAGATAGCATACTATCATGTCGAGCAAGAAAGTCCTCCCTATATATGTCCAAGCATCCACTATAATATACATCGCATGTACAGTAATGGCCTCTAGGGCATACATATAACTAACATGACCTGGTCTATAATGCCATAAGAAGGATTCGTTCATTTCTGAACTCTTCCACTTATGTGTGTTTTGTATGTTAAGAACTGTGGTTTGATTTAGAACGTATATGCCATTATTTAACGAGCTTGATCCAATCAAATTTTGATTCATGAAGATGTTCATAAAATTATCCTGTACTACAAAATTATGTCCTTCTTTACATAATAAAGAAACTGATATAAGATCGCATATCAGGGTCGGTATGTAATATCATTCGTTCAGAATCAATGTATTACCGTTTGGTAACACAAGATGATCACCCATTCCCAATTCTCTACCTTTCCTTAGCCCATGCAAAATATTACAGATGTGGGATCCTAATCCGGTATCTAATACCCAGGACGTAGAGTGTGCTGAGAAACAATTCTCGATAACTAACACACCCGAAGAAGATGCATCAACATGCTTATTCTTCGTTTGGGTAGCTTGGGAATCCGGATATTCCCCTATTTCCTGCTCTGTCTTATAACAATTATAAGAAATAACGGAACCAATGTTCTCTTGCTCCGTATAATAAGCGAGTTCGGTTAATACATCCATATTATTATCTTGATTAAGGCCTGACATGGTACCTAGAGAGAGAGAGAGAAAAAAACACTTTAGCGTATGCTCTTGCAAGATTAGATTGGTTATTATCGTATCTAATCAGGATGGCGCCCACTGTTTTTATCAAATCTTCCTTCAAACCCTAAAAGGTAAGACTAGCCGGGATTAATTATACCTTACAAGTTCGCCAATCTTTCAGCTAGGCCAGTGCCGGTACTTTGAGGGAGGTTCCCCGTGCTTTCGCATGGACCTAATTAAAATAAACCTTGCTTTTCCCAGGGCGTAACCCCGTTAGCACTTTCTAGACACCTACTTGATCGGCTAATTGTGATGTGTAAAACTCTCCCAGGAGTAACTCTTACTCGCAGTGGGTATCGGGATCCAACTATCTCATAGAAGGTATGCAATCTCATTGCAAATTTCAACACTTGAAATTCCCTATAGTACTTTATACCGCTAGCGTCCTATGACCTTGACGGAGGCCAAACTACCTATAGGGCGCTAGTCAAGTTCAACCCGTCATTTCCTGATTGAATCAGACCCACCAGCATGACCCTTGACAGAGGCCAAACAACGCCGTACGAATACCCTAATCCAATCACATCTCATGCTACAGATAAGTAGTAATCAGCTACCGTACACTACGCCTTGACGGAGGCCAAACTACCATAGCACGAATACTAAATAGTACTTATCTGAAATGACGGAAGGCTACGCCAGGTTTTTATGAAAACCTATTGCGTGATGAACTTGATATCGTTGTAAAAACAAGTGATTTTGAAAAGGAGCGTTTTTTAGGCGTTTACTAGTTTCGCTAAAGAGGTCACTCCTGGTGAAGAGATCTCGGCTCTTTCCTTATCGAATAAGGTGCATGATATTTCACAAATACCACTATGCAAAGTAAGAACTATAGAAGCAATCAAAAACAAAACCGAGTGAGTTGTAGCATCTGCTAACTTTTTCTAAAGAGGTCACTCCCGGTGAAGAGATCTCGGCTCTTTCCTTATCGAATAAGGTGCTGGATATTCTATAAGGAATACCGCAATGCAAAGCAAAAAACTAGAGCTACCCTTTTTAAAAATTTGATTTCACAACATCTTTTAGGTTTCTTTTCTTTCATTAATGTCATTAATGAAGTCCCAGCATTGATGCTTCCTAAGCATTACAGAAGAAACGAAAATACAACGTACTCTTATGCCATTCGCATTCGCCACAATGTCCCGTTATGCACCGCTAGGTTACTTAACTAACGCCATAGCGGGGCGGGACTAGCGTGGGTGCAAAACATAAGCAACGTTTATTATATATCATATATATAATAATAAAGCATTCGTCTCACGCATATAAAGTGATCACATCACAGAATATCAGCAGCAGAAGATAACATATGAAATATTGTATATACTAGGAATTCAATGTTTTAAATTAAGCCTGTATAAAACACGGATTATACGGTCGCGATGAATAGCCAAACCCACATCCCTAGACCTCTACGAGAGCGGCAAACAACCTTACCAATTCTAGAGTTAGGAGACCCGGAATCGACTCCTCGAGATGGTCTCCTACTGGACTCTAGAACCCAGTTATTTGTGCTCCCCACCTTGGGTCTATCATAATGCGGAAAAGCAAATAATATACAACAATGGTGACATCATCCTCATCCCGGAAGTGCCCCAATAAAAGAATATTACATACAATGAATTTTACATGAATGAAAATAAAAACTCTTATCTCACATAAACCCCCCGGCTATTTAAAACACGACGATCCAATATAACATATCACAGCAACACATAACATCACATGTCATCAATGTAAGTAAATATGCGTATCGCAATTATCGTTGGGATATAGCAACGAAACAGACGATACACCACATATTACACTTACGTTCGCAGAAAAGAAAATGTCAAACTACAACATTTGGAATCCACAATCACCTTAAACATCATAAACCCGAAATATCACATACTTTGGATTTCATGCCTAACAATATGAATTCCAAATATTGTATCACATTCCAGAAAAATCTAGACGATGTTAAACATTCCAATCGAATCAACAAACACCCAAAATTTCCCAAAAAGCTCAACACTTGAGCGTAGTTTAAAAGTATCCATCATATGCCACAGTACCTATGGACTAACCGTAGAAGGGTCAACTCTTGCCTCACCTATGGCGCCGCGGAACCACCACAAACCCTAAGATTTGGCGGCGGTTCTTACTATCACAGAATCGAGTTAGGTTTTTGTTCTTCTAGAGGGTCCATCGAATTACTTGCACGATATTTGAATGTTTCAAACTTGGAAAAAATCCAACTCTTGAAAATTTTCCGTTGAGGGAAAAATTGGGTCATTGATATCCGTTCAAACTTTTTAACGCCTTCTAAAACAACACGAAATCATGTTAGAATTTCGACTACGAAACACTTTGAATTGCCTTTATAGAAAATTAACATCTCATGAAATTTTAGAAAAACCAAGTAACACCTGAAACACCAAAACCCAGAGACCGGAACACCACAAAAAATTCAAGCCCAGACTACACTCTTGAACCCGCCTGCTCAGAATTTTATGGCTATGTGCTCGGGTCAAATCCGCCCAATTGAGTTTGTATTTGTTCAGTGTTCATGTTACATCTCATATAACATTCTACAGTTGCTAAAATAATTTTTCGACGACTTAAAAATATTTACAGAAACTGGGTTTTAGCGTTTCAAGTTTCGGAGTAGTTCGGTTTCGTAATCTAACAAACATCGTCTAATTCTCTAGCTTGGCTTTGATACCACTGTAGGGTTACTTATCACAACAACAAAGTTTCGAGAGGCATCGTCCATGCCATTTTCAAATTTTTGCCATGCTACTTAATCCTAACCCTAGAATCTTAACTAAAGATTTAGACGATACGATATGTAAACAACTTTACAACTAAGTGAGTGCGGAATACAACCTTTGTAGACCAGTCCTTCACTTCAAATGCTCCTTGTAGAAGTCCCTTCGCTACGAGTAATGATCTCCCGAACTCTTGAGAGGCTCCACAAGGTGAAAGATGCAAACTTGCTTGAAGTCTTCAAAGCCGAAGATGATCTACGTCGAGGAGACACCAACTCAAGCTACCTCTTCACTAATTAGGAATTAGTGAAGCTAACACCCTAAACTAAATGGCTAATCTAGTAGAGGATGATGAAGTAGGAATTTTGCTCACTTTAGAATTCTTTTTCTCACTATTTTTCTTCACTTGCTCAAAAGCTAGAGAGCTCTCTCTTGAGCTTGAAGAAGATGAAGAGAGATAATGTTGTGAGAGTGAATGGCAACGATGGGTGAGAAATATCTCATATAAACCTTGTAGAGACATAACCCTAGTTAAAGATAATGGTTAGGTTTAAAAATATCTAAGGCAAAACAAAGATGGTGGACTAAGTCAATGTTTATCCACAAGCTTCCAAAGCTTGCAACCATGACAAAATCCACTCAATTTTGAATTACATAAATAAATAAAAACCTTAATATTATCTCATATATGGTGTAAGTCTCACACACCCATGTTGCATATATAAACTTACATGACACAAAAATATATATAACACATATATTTAGTGTGCAAAATGTGAGGAAAAAGAATGCTTAAATGAGCTAATATTAGTTAATGTAAATTAGTATATCACATATACAATTATACATTAAATTCTCAAATCAATACTTGATTTAATAATCCGGCTATATCATATATAACCGGCTAATATCATATGTATCTTCTTAGCAAATTAACACTTGATTCGATAACCCGGCTATATCATATATAACCGACCGATACTAATATTGCGAGAATAGAATACGGTGTCACATACTCGTATTAATCTCGGTCCCGCACATATCACATATGTGCTCTTACTTCATTTTGCCTGAGCCAGGAAACCTCTGTGTAGGACCTTAAAGACTCGTCAATACGCCGGCAGTAGGTGGTGATCAAATCAGTCACCCACAAGCCGTCAGCGGTCAGCTAAATGTAATGGCCACCCGGGTATTGAGCGATCAGAAGATCAACAAGCAAGCTTGCTCATACTCCTGTAAAGCCTGTCAATAACACTACCGTACAGTCTGGTCTCTTCATCTGTTATGTCGCATATCCAATCTAGGGTTGGTAATCGCCAGACCCCAGTAACCGATAAGTCGTGCCGATGTGAGGCTCATAACGGGTCGAGAAACTACTGATAACACTTATCAGTAGATCTCCGTAATAACCCTGGCCAGGGACTTCCTGTTATATCCAATCGAGCACAGCGCAACATCAACCCCCAAAACCGGAAGAGACGAAACCCCTCCTATCGCTCATTGCCTCCATGTGATTCGGGACTGTACCCAAAAGCCACCGTTTTGCACGTTCTCTTGAACGTGGTAAGGTGGAAATCAAAGCACAGTAGGAATCACACAAGACTCTATGATGATCTCGGGTCTACAGACTAACCTGTACCAGTGTCACCAGAGAACTGCTATCTAACTATAGGTATAATACCAACTAGGAGTTCTCACCGAGTTCGTTCAGTGTACCCAGTCTCCACTGAGCACCCGTATACCATCTTTGATGTCAAACACCAATGGATGTGGGATCATCCATCGCCCATCATATGGGTCAAGAAGCGTATACGCTAGTCTACTGTGGAGTATCGATGCCCTGTCTCGATACACCCTCGACTAGGAACAATTATAGGATGTACTTGTGGACTACCCTGGCCCCCTTAGTATGATCTCCATCATAGTCCTAGTAGTCAAGTACACATCCTAAGGGCTTTATCAACATGTGAGAGCAAGACAGTATCACAGTACAAGTCTACATGTTAAGACAAAGAGAAACTAGATAGCATACTATCATGTCGAGCAAGAAAGTCTTCTCTATATATATCCAAGCATCCACTATAATATACATCATATGTACAATAATGGCCTCTAGGGCATATACATAACTAACAATCACAACACACAAACTCCAAGTCTCGCTTCTAAGTTCATAATATACCCTTTCTCATTTGATGGAGTTTTACTAGATATAAAAAGATAAGAATATACAAATGTGAGTACGATACAACAATAACCGACATGCCAAAGCAATCACCGAAAAGAATGTGTGCCCCAAGCCGCTGATCATCCAAGCGGTAATACCTGCAAGAGACTATGGCACAATGGGGATGAGTTGCCAACTCAGTGAATAAAAGTATATCATAAGGTAGAAATCGAATGCACAACGATACCTAGGTCATAAGTATAATACTATCATATCCTGTACTAATATAATATATGATATGCATATGTATCGTAAATGCAACACTATCTATCATGCGATCCCAAAGTAGAACATATCATATAAATGACCTGTAGTTAGGTAAAAGCCCAAAAGTGGCCGAAAATATATATGTAAAACCTCTTCTTTAAAATAGCCGCGGAATACATATATCACAGCATAAAAGCAGACGTGATAGTATGAGATATAATAGGTATCTTATTTAAGATATGCATCCTGCTATTTTAATGAATAGTGTTAAGAGGTTTACAATTTAAAAGATTTCAATGTCATACCAGACATGTCAAAATAATGAGACTATAGCTCGATTTTTGAATTCCTTTTTGTATGCAACTACTCGTAAAAAGGTATGCAGGTACTGTCCCCCGGATCAGTCCTGGTGGGCTACAAAAACTATAATATAACTGGGTATCTCATGATAGCAACCTATAAATAGATATGGATGTCCAGCATCGACACCCAAAATCAGAATCCCTCGTGTCCATCACCGACACGCAAATCCTCAAATCTCTCGTGTCCATCACCGACATGCAAATGCAGATACCGTCGACACCATCTCAACAGATGATCGTCACTCGATATCCCTGGCCCCGGTCGGTATTCCCTGGATATCCGCCGTGCCTAATCGAACCCTGGCCAGTATCCCCTGGATATCTGTCGTGCTCATCTCTATCTCCGGTATCGAGTATCCTCGCTAGGCTCCCCGCCTTATATGAGGCTATCCTGCCCCTCGGTCTCGACCAAGTCCACCATGTATCCGACTATATATCCCCCCCCACTCAGTCTGAATAATGTAGAAATCCGTAACCGTATAGCCCCCCTACTCGGTTCGGAGTAAAACAAAATGTAAAAACGACTCATGGTGGACATCAACTCATCGTATCCAAAGATAACAAGTAAAGAAGAAGAATCCTTACATTAATCATTCTGATGATATATTATATATATACATATATAACAGCATCCCATACCACTGATATATATCATCAAAAGTAAAACATCCAGAAAACTCATAAGAATCAAATACGAATACCCATGGTACTGTTATTCGCAATACGCCACAGGTAATAAAGGAAAAGTACGTAACTAAGTCATACAGGCAACAAACATATCAATTCTACTGTGTCATGGCAATACTAATGATGTGTAGTGTAGCATATGCGTCTGTGCTCGTGCAACATGGAAATCATTAGTATTTGCGCGAGTGTTCTATAAGTGTATATTTCATACTCATATCAACATCTACATACGCATTACATAGCATAACGGTCCAACAGTTACATGGCAATGCCAATGAGGTGTAGTGTAACATGTGTGTACGTACTTGTGCAGCATAGTACTTATTGGTAGTTGTGCAGTGTTCTATCATTATGTCCGTATATAGGAAGCATATAACATCGAGGAATATATCACGAGCATGTAAAGTAAATCTAACCGTAACTATTAATTTTAACTACTTGCTATGAGCTATACCATTATTTTTGAAAATGAAACAAGACATTGTTTTTGAAATAAGGAAACTGCCTCAGTATGAAAATAGATATTCGTTTTGGAAATTGGCTCGCTTCCTTGTCTTTTATTCATTAAACGGGAAACGAATTGTTAGTGTTTAAAAGAGCATAGCTCACTCATGTATTATGTTCTAAAAACGGAATAAAATATAACGCAACGAGTCTAAAGGAAACTTGGCCGTTATTCGGCAGGCTAATCTCGTATTACAAGTACGGTATGGTTCCTCGTACCGTATCCACATCATCACAATACTCCAAATCCTCTCAAGTACGGCATAATCCTTCGTACCAATCCACCAAATCATAAATAAACTATATGCACAGGAATATATACTAAATGCAATCATATCTTCAATATCATTATCTTGAACAACTACTGAAACTAATTATATATCATACTATCCTATTTATAATGTTGCGGCGGTGCTATACGCCATCCACCCGATTTCCCCCGTAGATGTAAATCTACTAACCAACGTGTTGAGCTCGCTGAAATCCACGCTGCTATGTCCGCCAACTCCGTCTCGAAAACCTTTGCGACCGTATCTATAATCGTAGTTATGAAATATCGGCGTAAATATCATATCCAAATCAAAACAATGAGCTAAGCATCCATAGGTTAGAACCTATAGCTTACTTACTCCAGAAACGATCAATTGCTCCTCAATTTAACGTGCGAACGTCAACGTTTCAGTCGCAGTACAAAATACGAAAAACACGTATCGGGATATCGGAAACTTGATAAAACCTTTACTAAAACATTTCCAGATTTCACTGTAAGAATACTAGAACAAATCAAGCAATACAGTAGCTCATAAAATACCAAACTAAAGCTACAGAAGAAAAACCAACACCAACCAGCCTAGGAGGGCCGGCGTCGCCGGAAAATTGGAGAATGTCGCCAGACTTGGTAGGGAGTTTGGAGCTCGGGCTTTAAATGTAGTCTCCTAGTGGTCTCATGATGCTTAAGGTACTGTTAGTTTTTCTAGTGGTATTACCTAATGGTTCCATATTCAATTATACATTCACAGATATCATAAAAGTTCATGTTTTTGGACACTGCACAAAAAAAAACAGATAATGAACTGAGTTGATATTTGAAATGAAAGGAGAATTATACCAATGAAGATGATTTACAAGAGAATACCAGCTCAAGAATTGCATATGGAAGCATCTAGGGTTTGTAGTAGATTAAGCTTGATGATGTGCACAAGTTGATGAAAGGATTAAGGTTTTCTATTTTGATATGAAGAATACATGGAAAATTAGTGTTGGGGTTGGAAAAGAGTTCTGTTTTAGGAAGTAGTTATAATTTCCTAGGTGTTATGTTTTGTAGAGAGAGCATGAGGTGGAGGATGGTGAGATGGAGGTGGCATGGTGGAAGGAGGATATGTAAAGTGTAGAGGAGGAGGTGGAGGGACGTGAGCAAGGGTGAGGGTGAAGTGTTGTGAGGGTTTAGCCTAGGATATCATATACCAACCATGATTAAAAGAAATGCAACAAATAAAGAAAAACTTTCATATTACAAATCTAAATCCATGAAAAATGAAATGTTTATCATAATATTTAACTACCATTATCTTAATATCTAATCTCATATCATGTTAAAATAATTAATATATCATTTTCATGATATCGTGCACTTTTCTTTGTATTACCAAAATAATTATATTTTTCCGGATATAATTCCGATACCCAATTTCATAAGCGATATTATTTTTGTAAACTTATTAAATTCATATTTAAAATCATAAATTAATATTTATAATTTTCCAAAATGTTACAGAAAGAGCCGAGATCTCTTCACCGGGAGCGACCTCTTTAGCAAAACTGGCAAAAGCCTAAAAAAACACTCCTTTTCAAAATCGCTCGATTCTACAACGATATCAAGTTCATTACGCAAAAGGTTTTCTTAAAAACCTGTCGTAGCCCTCCGTCATTTCAGAAAAGTACTGCTTAGTATTCGTGCTACGTTTGCTGGCCTGCGTCAAGGCGTAGTGTGCAGTTGCAAACTATTGCTTATCTGCTGCATATGATGCGATTGGATTAGGGTAGTCATGCGACTTTGTTGGACTGCGTCAAGGGTCGTGCGGGTGGGTTTAATTCAATCATGAAATGTACGGGTTGAACTTGACTAGCGGACTATGGTTTGTTGGCCTGCGTCAAGGTCATAGGACGCTAGGGGCAAAATATTATCGGGAATTTGAAGTGTTGAAAACTGCAATGAGATTGCATGCCTTCTATGAGATAGTTGGATCCCGATACCCATTGCGAGTAAGAGTTACTCCTGGGAGAGTTTTGCACATTACAATTAGCCGATCAGGTAGATGTCTAGAAAGGTGTTAACGGGGTGTAACAACCCTAAACTTTCTGTACAATTTTTTTTCAAAAATACAGAAAGGGGTATTTGAGCCTGAGCATAAGTTATAAGTTTTTTTTGCTTTAGAACAGCAAGAAGGAGCTTGTAGCTCATTGGTAAGACCTTGCACTGCTGAATCAAAGCACCAGAGTTCAAATTTCATCAGCCACACATTATTTTTATTTAAAATTCTTTTAATATTTAAGAAGCCTAAGAGTCTACGCGTGCACTACACATAATAGGTTAAGTTACAGAATAAACAAACGTGACCACGAGGCTAGACCAAGCGTCAAGGACACGTGGCATCAAGATGCGCCCCGACTCGCCCAACTCGGGCCGGCGAATCGGCTGACTCGGCCGGTGCCGCCGGGTCAATTCGGTCCGATCCCACTTTTTCTTAAATCTCTTGCACCCTTTGGCCTACCCCACTCCCCCTACACTGTTTAAATTCTCTGCAATTAACCAGAGAATTAAAATACCCCATTTTAATCCTTTTTAATGCAAATTTAAATACAATTTTTATCACACCCTTTCACTACCCTAAACCCTAGATTTTTCCTATAAATACCACCCCTCAAATCACCCCCTCACTCACAAATCTCTTCCCAAACTCTCAAGAAAATTCCCAAGACTTTTTGTGTGCAAGTGGAGTTAGCAAAAGGGCGAAGCTCCAACGAACTTCCGACGGCAATCCGAGGAGATTCCGAGGACGAAACGACGCACCGACACCTCCTACCTCTTCCTCCTTCTCTCTTCTAGTCTAATAACCTGTAAGTCCCTAATTCTTCTTCTTTTCTCTATTCTAAAAATATTCAAAACTAAAACCCGACGGAAGCGGAGTTAATCCGACTTCCGATTCGGTTTTTCCTTAAAAAGTTCTATTCTTCTTAAACAAAATAATACAAAACTCTTATGTCATGACCATTAAATATTAACGAAGATAATAGAATAAGTTTGGCATCAAAATAATAACCGTAGCAAGTTTTATTCCAATTTTACATTAAAACACCTTCAAGTTCATTTCGGCATGCTTGAACTTTTTAAACCGTATTACCTTAGAAAACTCACGAGGTAATGACCTACCTCCTCACAACACACATATTTAACATAGCACGATGAAATTTGGGAATATAGATTTGGGAAAAATACGACTTTACACATAACCACCTTCAACTATTAAAACATTTTTTTACAAGAAGTGTATTTTAACAAATCATTGCAATTGCGCATCTACAACCCATTTTGGGGAACCCGTTCGGGATGGTACGGATTATCGCACATCCTCGGGTTTAGTAGAGTGAGATGCAGACCTCCGCAAGGAGCATACGATCTCGAAAGATTTAAAATACAATTTTCTTTAGAAAATATAATTTCTATTATAAATAAAACTTATATTTTTAATAAATAAATATATATGTAATTGATATCAAAATATCTATTTTTAATATTTATAATATTCCACATTTCCAAAATTCAAGAAAAACATCTTATTTACAAGAAAATACCATACAAATCCAATATTACAAATAAATACCATATATTATGAAATTAGGTTTTATTCACTAGAAATGTCACATTGATAAAATATACATCCATGAAAACTCTAAAGATGATAATAAAATACTTGAGGTGTATTTTGAAAATATAACAAAACTATTTTACATAAAATCCCCTCGAGTTATACTAAATTACAATAAAAACCCTAGTAAACATAGGTTTAAGTGGGACCAGTGACTTGAGCCTCAGGGATTCGAAGATATGGGTGCTTGCCTATTTAAGGTAGACAACTTAACAAACAGTGTTATCAACACGGTAATTGTCTTTGAAAAAGACACAAATCCTTCCATCTATGTGCAACACCAAAAACATAATTCAGGATTCAATTTCCTTTCTAATTGTCTGACTCAGACCGAGTCTCAATATAATCAATCTGACTTGAATATGATTCAAGTATCAAACTACAATTCAACATGAATCCATGAATCTATATATTCAATCTGTTCAATCTAATCAATTTATTGACTGAACCGAATCATGGATATGTTCCATTTACATGTTCATATATTATATCCGTTCCATTACTGATATCATGGTTTCGGCAAGTCATACATCTATACAATTATAATACAAGACAATACAATGCAAACAATATAATCAAGACATCGCGGGGTTTAAGGGGTAGACTGGTACGGAAGGTGTTAAAAGTGGCACGAGACTGTAACCATAATACACCTAACCTGAATTCAATTACTGTTGTACCGTGGCTGAACGGTTCCTTGTGCTCCTTATACCATAGTCCACGGGGAAAGTTGGACTCCTCTCGTATACACTGGCCTCTTCTGTACCAAGCTATAAACAACTACGTTAACATAATAAACAACATTATAATAGTTATACTCTCTCTCTGTCTATTCTACTCCTCCCTCCTCTTTGGGACTTACCGAGCGATTTGTTCGCTGACGATATTCTCTTTCTTTTCTTTGGAATGTCGTCAGGTGATTTAGACCTTCAAGAGATCGCGCCCACCTTTGAGGACTTGGATCAGCTAGCCTTCGACTTGGAGCCCTAGTTCCTTGTACACATTTACATTCTATATTTTCCATTTCTGTTATGCCTCTGTTTAGGCATTGCTTTCCATTCCATGTATTTACTTTTTAGATGTATTGTAAAAAGAATGTTAATAAATAAAGTTGCTGTTCAATTATATCTTGTCTCTTGTGTACATTACATTTTATATTGCTTAGATACGCTTAGCGTGTTTACTTCTGAGTAAATACGTAGCGGCCTCGTCGCGTCCTCTGCCCGTATACTGAGATGCGGGGCGTGACACGGGGTTACGCCCCTGGGAAAATGAGGTTTATTTTAATTAGGTCCGTGCGAAAGCACGGGGAACTTCCCTCAAAGTACCGACACTGGCCTGGCTGAAAGATTGGTGAACTTGTAGCGCGTAATTAATCCCGGCTAGTCTTACCTTCTAGGTTTGAAGGAAGATTTGATAAAAACAGTAGGAGCCATCCTGATTAGATAAAATAACCGATCTGATCTTATAAGAGCGCACGCAGAGTGTTTTCTTCTCTCTCTCTCCACGTAGCGACCATGTCACGCCTTAATCAAGATAAAAATATGGATGTTTTGACCGAACCTGCTTATTATACTGAGCTGGGAAACGTTGGTTCCGCTCTATCTTATAATTGTTATAAGTCTGAGCGGGAAATAGGGGAATATCCGGATTCCCATGCCACCCAATCGAAGAAAGTGCATGTTGATGCATTTTCTTCGGGTGTGTTCGTTACCAAGAACTGTTTCTCAGTATCCTCTACGTCATGGGTATGAGATACCGGATCAGGATCCCGCATATGTAATATATTACATGGGCTACAGACAGGTAGAGAACTGGGAATGGGTGATATGTCACTACGTGTAGAGAATGGTGCAAGTGTTGCAGCCAAACTAGTTGGCAAATATCACCTTGTATTACCAAAATACATTGATTCTGAACAAATGTTATTACATGCCGAACCTGTTATACAACATTACATCAGTTCCTTTATTAAGTTAAAGAAGGATATAATGTTGTGAACATTTTCCTTGATCAAGAGTTGATTGGATCAGGCATGTTATGTAATAGCATATACGTTCTAAATCAAACTACAGTTCAAAGTAATTAGAACACACACAAGGAGAGTAGTTCAGAAATGAACGAATCCTTTTTGTGGCATTGTAGACTAGGTCATATCAATACGACAAAACTAGCTAAGTTACATAAGGATGAATATTTGAATTCGTTCTAATTTTCGAATTCGTTCGAATTTTCATCTTATGATTCTTGCCAGTATTGCCTCAAAGGTAAAATGACCAATACTCCGTTTACTGGAAAAAGAGTTGGAGTTACTGAACTCTTGGGACGGATACATGATGATCGAATGTCAGAAACCCATTTTTCCAAGTTTAAAGTATTTGGAAAAACCTGCAAGTTTTTCAGTGGACCCTCTAGAAGAATGAAACCTTAACTCAATATAATGACCATGAGAACGCTCTGAAACCTTAGGGTTTATAGTAGTTCATCGGTGCCATTGATGAGGCTTGGGTTTGCCCTTCTACGGTTAGTCCACAGGTGCTGTGGCATGTACTGGAATACTATTAAAATTTATCCAAGATGTTGAGCTCTTAGGGGATTATGGAACTTTGACGAATCGATTGAAAGGTTCGACGTCATTCGGATATCATGTGATAGGATATATTGCTTGGGAGACTACAGATACGAGTATAGCCGTTGGCGCGCAGTCCATGCAGCCACGAAGAGACGAGTCCGAACCAGTCGACATTAGAGAAAAGTGGAGTAAGAGGTTCGTACGAGATTTTGAGATGACGTTCCCCTCCACTGACATCAGAGATGTGATACGCTTGCAGAGGTGTCGAATATGGATATACCTTCCAGAAGGAGTCGTGATGAATATGCAGCCGTTCCGGAAAAAGAATTAGATTAGTAAAGGGTGATAACTTCCGGCCAGTTCGGCAGAAACGAGATTGAGAGAAATTTCGACGGAACCTTTCTGGAATACAATACGAGAAGACTTGGACCCAGGATCGGTCATTTTACGCAAACCCAGCAGGCCAGAGTTTGGCATCATCGACGAGACGTGTTATGAGTGACTATGACAGTCGGCCAGAGATCTTTAGAGGATGTGCTAGAGCGGGACTGTTTCCGCCATCTTTGATTTCGGTATTTTGGGCGATTTATTCGCATGATAGAGATTTTGTGCACCACGGTTGCACTTGGCTTCGATTTGATGTCATTCAAGATGTTGATTTTGGTTCCATGCCTATGGTATGTATGTGATTTGACTTATGCTTTCGTCATAGTTTTCATGCACTTTTAGTATTTTGATTCGATTTTGTGCATGCTAATGCACATGGTTATGAGATTATATACCACGGTATACCTGATTTGGATTTGGATTGACATTTGTTGTAAACCGTTGATTTCGATTGTGATACTCAATATTTGTTTCGTGCACCTAGTGCACTTGATTTGGATTTTTGCGCAGACTTGACGTGCTTGATGCGATTTTAGTGCACGCCAGATGCACTAAATCGAGATTCTTCGTGCATATTAGATGCACCTGATATTGCTGTCAGGCACACCCGTTTCCCTTGATAGGTGTTTTCGTGCACACCCGTTGCACTTAGATTTTGTTCTGTGCACATGTATGGCACATTTATTGATTTCGATTTCTGTGCGCACCAGACGCACGCGGCATTCTTATGCACATTTTGGGATTGATTTCTGTTGGAGCAGTATGTTTTATGATATTTACAATTTGTTATAGTAGCTGAGCAGGACTAGTCCGAGGACAGTACCTGAATATATTTTTGCATGCATTGATAGTTATCGAAGGGATTTCCAAAAAGAAGCTATAGTCTCAGTATTTACCTACGTGTCCGAGATGACACGAAACATTTTATAAAGGAAACCCTTCCAAATTATTTTCAAGACGGCGAGGCGTGTATGTTAAACAAAGGATATATATATATATAGTTATTTTCTTACAATAGACGTCTGCCACTGTGTAGTGATACGCGCATCGCATAGCGACTTAAAAAGGTTTGGCATGCATTTCCTTCAGATGTTCACATGTATAGTTTTGATGTTTACATGTATAGTTTTGATGTATATCATGTTGGTGTTCGTATTTGATTTAGACATTGGTATCTTCACCATAACTCCGATGATTTCGGAATGCTTGACGGAGTTTTGATTTTGGTTTATATACTTGTTTTTCATGCGCATGTATTGCGCTACGATGTGTTTTATGTATTTATGATTTCGGAGCCCCGACGACTTAGTCTTTTTACTGAAATGTTTTAGTATTTAAGGGGTTTAAATTTAAATTTGGGGACCGAATTTCTTTAAGGGGTGAAGATTGTAACATTTCAGAAAAATAAGATATTATTTTTTGGAATTTTATAATTAAATAATAAATATTATGAATATTTTAATATTGCGGTATAATTAAATACCGATAAATTAGGAAATATTTGGAAAATTATAGAAATTACTAAAAAGAGGGTGTTTTATATGATTTAAGCAAATTATAAATTCTTATAATTTATTTTATTCCATTTTTATGCTAATCGCGATTAAATATCACTAATCGTGTATTAAGCCGGATTTGTGCACATGACATGCACCATGTCATTTGTTTTACACTTGTTACATTTTTCTACTGTGGATTCTTTCTTCTTTTCATGCATGGTTTTAATTCAAGAGAAGAGAAAAGAAAACAAAAGAAGAGAAAAGAAAAGAAAAGAAAAGAAAAATGAATAAAGAAAGAGAGATGGGCATGAGAGAGATGGTGGGGGGTCAAACCTTGGTCTTGGGTTCTTGTTTCTTTCATCATCTTCATCTTTTCCCTCTCTTTCCCTCACCATGGCTGCCCTCACTTCTCCCTCCTCTTCAACCTCACAACACCACCAAATACAACTCAAAACCTCATCCCCACTTCATTAAAAATGTGCACAAGATCCCTACAAACACATTGGACCAAGAAAAATCGGATTTTGGAGACTTGGGGAAACTCAAGAATTTTCTTGAGTTGTCAAATGAGGTAATTTCATCACCATTAGTATAGTTTCACATTCACATTAGTGTCCATGCATGTTTAGAAGTGTTTTAGTTCGGTTTAGTGAACTTTGAAAATTCTAACTTAAGGATAAGGGTTTGAATTGAATGCAAAGGTGTAATTGATGTTAGTAGGGACCATACAACCCCTGTAGTGCTTGATTAGAGACTTAAAATCAGAGATAGAACCCCAAACCTCAAACTTAGAAACCCCGATATCGGAAAATTGTGAGAATTATGTGGTTATCTGGAGATCTGCTAACACCCGGGGACCTGGAAAATTATTTAGCGAACACAGTGAGGCAAGCAGGCCACCTAGAAGCTACCCTGAAGACCCTAATGAAAAGAAAGATGAATAAAGAAAGAGGGATGGTCGTGTTTTGCATGCGATGCTATAGGTTTTGACCTATGAGCGAAACGTGTGCCGTTTTGGTTTTCCGACTTGATTCTAATACGCATTTGCGATTGTGTAAATATGTAGGTATCCCATGTGGACTTCGAGACGATGAGAAGAGGATGGCGACATCGATATCGGCAAGCAAGAGCAAAGTGAGTAGATATATATCTACGGGGGAAGTCGGGTGGATGGCGTATAGCACCCTCGCAATTCGTAGTGTAGTGTATGATATATATATATTATATATATACATTTATATATTTATTGTGAGATTATTGTTGATCCAGATAGGTTATAGGGTTCATGATACAGTTTTTAGTGTAATTAGAAGTAATTTAGTTTAGCTTCTTAGTCGTAAAACCCTAGATTAAAGATTTCAGCCACACGCACACACACACATGCATACATTTTATTACTTGTGCGTATATGGGGATATGTGTGTATATATATATACGCATAGGTATGGGACTATGTATATATATATACGTATACATATACAAGGATAATGAGGATAGTAGATGATATTGGAGATGAGTCGATGAGATTGGGCGTGATGCCACGAGATCGGTGATATGTTTTGGTTCGTATTATGAGATAAGACATGTTGTTTAGCGAGTTTTTAGGCGATGTGTTTTCATACACACGCACCTATATTTATGTTGATGGTATCAGTATGTACTAGACGTAGATCAGTACCCGCAGATCATGTTATATGATGAAAAGGATACCAGATGAATAATGAGATAATGTGATATTAAACCCGTACCCAGATTTGGGATGCCGTACGATGGATTTACCGTACGAGATATAATTATGATGATTGATCCGCACTCTTGACTCGAGGATGTCATATGATGTATTGTATCGTACGTGATACTATTGAGACGGGATCACCGACTATTATATATGTATATCGACTAAGACTTAGGTGATTTTCCTTACCCTTTTTCGATTAGTCTGTTAGTTTAGACCTGTAGTTTACTTATAGATGTTAGACTAGACTCGAGTCATACATATTTCAAACTAACGAATCGTGAATATTTTAAAGACAGGCCAAGGGATACTACGGATATTTCAAGGACGTACATTTTCTTAAAAAGCACAGTAGCCCCTATTTTCTAAACACCTCAATTAGTATTATTTAAAATGTCAAAACTGTATGACTCATTTATATTATTGCATATTCCTTATTGCTGCGTTTATTATTCATTTCTGCACATTCCTAATTGTTTATATGGCATCGCATGCTTACACTGTGCTTTTTTTGTTATTATAAAACCATGCTGTCAGGACACCAGCACCATTACCGATGATGCGCACGTTCCACGTACACTTGCTTGCCGGATCACACACAACATCATCGGTAATTGCTATGTCACGTACACTTTAGAGAATATTAATTCATTGATATCGCTTGCTAGTCCATAGTTCCGATATATCATTATTGTACTAGTTAGATGTTGCATTTATTACTGTGATTTTTCATGTATTTTTATATATTCATTGCCACGATATTAGGGGCCAGTCCGGATTGCCGGAGCCCAGTATTTATTGTTATTGACCCTTTATTTTGGGATTTCGGATTTCCATGAGATTTTTGGATTTAGAGAAACCGCAAGATTTATTAAACTCGTTTTCATTTTTAAGATAAAAGTGTGGTTTTCTCATGATATGATTTGAGATATTTCCACCATGAGTTTTCTCGGCTCTTGAGCGATATCATACACCCGATTCGAGAAGGAGGAAGAACCGTCTGTGGGTGCATGGTGGACCCGGTGTGGTATCCCGGGGCAAGATGGTCGCAGATGATGGCGTAGAGCCTGGCAGGGGAGCACTTCCGGCCGGTGATTTTATTGTGACTCGACGGATATCCGAAGGATACCGATCGGAATACAGGCCAGTCCGGATAGCTGGAGCCTGAGGTTTTGAGATTCGATGATATGGGTGAGTCCGGATAGTCGGAGCCCTAGATATTGAGATTCGAGGTTGCAGGCCAGTCCGAATTGCCGGAGCCTGAGATATTGAGATATTGTGATTTATTTTTTGTGTCAATACTTGACACTGATTTCATGTTGATTTCATTGATGATACCTCGGTTTATAAATATAAAGAAATCTCACTAAATAAAGAAAACAGTTATCACATTCATGATGCATTATGTTTTCATTATACTGCATTCATACCTCATAATTTTGATACGTTGCTACCTGAGGCACTGACACGAGCACTTGGTATTACACTTATGTATAGATGTTGTCACACCCTGCTTCCCCAAAGAAGGAGAAGAATGACGTGGCATGGTCCGCAACCTAACTGTATTGAAGGTGGTCTATTCAATACAGTTACGTTAAGCGTATGAATATTTAACATGCAGGATGTGTACCAAAACAAAAATAATAAAAGCGAAAGGCATTTATTTCCATTAACCAAACTTTATTACATCCTAAAAGAAAGAGTAAAATAAACTAAGTAGTTTAATTACATCGAGGAGAAACAAAAGCCCTAAACATGTGGGCAACAACAAAAATTAAATCTAGCTAATCTTCCATCGTCCAGTCTGCATAATCTTCATAAGTTGGCTTCACACCTTGATCCTCGCCATAATACTCATTCATATTTGACGGACATTCCAAAAATAGAGGAAGAAAAGGATGGTCCGTTAGTGAGTTATACTCGGGTATGAAAGCCTCATAAGGAGATAGGAGTATAAAAATGAACAGGTGTATATAAGAGTATTATGTATGTAGGGTTCCTAGGCACTCTCAAGAGGTCTCACAAGGCATCAACCATGCCAATTTCAAATTTTACGGGTGCCGAGAAACCCTAATACGGATCGTTGACTAGAAGTTTAGGCGATATACGAATCTAGTTAACAACTTAACTAAAGATAAGAAGCTACAACCTTTGTAGATCCGGATATCCACTTCCATGGCTCCACGTAGGCGTCCTCTCGCTGTCCATCTCGAATCCCGAACTCAATCGTCGGCTTGATCGGAGAAATGGGCGGACTAGGTCGTCGGCTTCGTGCCGAAGATGATCTACGTCGAGGCATCAAAAGTTCAAGCTCCGACTTCACAAATTTGTGAGACTCATGAAGAAAATACCCAAAACAACTTGGCAAGAGGTAGAGGGTGAAGAAATAGGAGGTGGGTTCACTTTAGAATTGGATTTCTCACTTTAGAACTCAAGTTGCAATTGATGGCATCAAGCTTTCTTTCTTGAAGAAGAAGGAGAGAATGAAGCTAGAATATGATAAAAGTCTTTCCATAAAAGAAAATAAATCAATACTTATCATATCCTAACTAAGGTTAAGTGTAGAGAATAGACCATGGTAAGTGGGAATGGTTAGGGTTAAGCATGAAGACAAAATGGTCTCTTTAGTCAAAGCTTCATGAAGCTTCAACAAGCTTCATGATAAAGAAAACCATTTTGTTTTCTTTTATCTAATTAAATATTAATTAAGAATGGATAAATAAATGAGAGAATAAATCAAAACCCTAATCATTACACAACCATGGTTTAATCTTTACACAAAACACAAGTTAGCATGCAACATCAAACATGATACAATCAAGTGCACACAAAATATATCACATATACAATGTGTGAACTTCAAGTGAGAAAATCCATTTAAAGTGAACCAATACTAGTTAATGCAAGATACAATCAAGTGCACACAAAATATATCACATATACAATGTGTGAACTTCAAGTGAGAAAATCCATTTAAAGTGAACCAATACTAGTTAATGCAAAATAATATATCAAATATATAATTATACATTAAATCATTAAATCAACACTTGACTTAACGATCCGGTCACATCGCATATAACCGACTAGTATCCTATGTATCGCCTTATCGAATCAATCGTTGATTCGATATCTAGGTTATATCGAATATATCCAATCGATACATTCATCGCGAGAAAGGAATACAGTATCACATACACGCATTATTCTCGGTCCTGCACATATCTCATATGCGCTCCTATTTCGTTTCGTTGAGCCAGGAAACCTCTGTGTAGGACTCTAAAGACTCGTCAATACGCCGGTAGCAGATGATGATCATATCAAGCACCCACAAGCCGCAAGCGGTCTGCTAAACGTAACGGCCACCCGGGTATTAAGCGATCAGAAGATCGACGAGCTAGCCCGCTCACACTCCTGTGAATCCAACCAGTAACACTTACCGTACAGTCCGGTCTTGTCGTCTGATATGTCGCATATCTCGCCTAGGGGTGGTAAACGTCAGACCCCAATAGCTCGATAAGTCGTGCCGATGTGAGGCTCATAACGGGTCGAGAAACTACTGATAACACTTACCAGCAAATCTTTGATCAGCCCTGGCCAGGGACTTCCCTGTTACGGCCAATCGAGCACTGCGCAACATCAACCCCCAATACCGGGAGAGACGAAACCCCTCCTATCGCTCATTGCCTCCATATGACTCGGGACTGTACCCAAAGACCACCGTTTTGCATGCCCTCATGGACGTGGTAAGGTGGAGATCAAAGCACGGTGGGAATCACACAAGACTCTATGACGATCTCGGGTCTACAGACTAACCTGTACAAGTGTCACCTGAGAACTGCCATCTGACGTGAGGTATAATACCATCTGGGAGTTCTCGGCGAGTTCGTCCAGTGTACCCAGTCTCCACTGAGCACCCGTATACCATCTCTGATGTCAAACACCAATGGATATGGGATCATCCATCGCCCATCTCATGGGTCGAGAAGCGTATACGCTAGTCTACACTGGTATATCGATGCCCTGTCTCGATACACCCACGACTAGGGACCTTGAAGGATGTACTTATGGACTACCATGTCCCCACTAGTATGATCTGCATCATAGTCCAGGTAGTCAAGTACACATCCTAAGGGCTTTATCAACATGTAACTATAAGACAGTTTAAAGAGACAAGTGTACATGTTAAGATAAAGAGTAACCAGATAGCATACTATCATATCGAGCAAGAAAGTCATCTCTATATATGTCCAAGCATCCAATATAATATACATCATCTGTACAATACTGGCCTCTAGGGAATACATACAACTAACAATCTCCTACTTGCACTAGGGCAAGCCGCTGTAGTATCGCATACCGAGCATCCCGAAGAGTCTCTCAAACTGTATCTGGGGAATGGCCTTCGTGAGTGGATCCGCCGTGTTGTTCTTCGTGTCAACCCTCCTGACCTCGATCTCCCGGCGATCAACTATCTCCCGGATCAGGTGATACCGCCTCAGAATATGCCTGGATCGCTGATGGGACCTGGGTTCCTTGGCCAAAGCCACCGCTCCATTGTTATCGCAATACAAAGGTATTGGATGCTCAATGGATGGAACCACTCCAAGTTCAGTAATGAACTTCTTGATCCAGACAGCCTCTTTAGCAGCATCGTTGGCAGCAATGTATTCAGCCTCCATCGTCGAGTTTGCCACGGTTTCCTGCTTGGAACTCTTCCAGCTAACCGCCCCTCCGTAAAGGGTAAATACAAATCCCGACTGCGACTTAGAGTCGTCCTTATCACTCTGGAAGCTTGAATCGGTAAAGGACTCCACTTGGAGTTCTCCGTTACCATACACCAAGAGCATCTTTTTAGTCCTTCGTAAGTACTTGAGAATGCTCTTCACAGCTGTCCCGTGACTCTCTCCAGGATCAGCTTGATACCTGCTCACTACACTTAGTGAGTATGCAACATCGGGTCTGGTACATAGCATCGCGTACATGATAGAGCCTACAGCCGACGCATAGGGTATCCCTTGCATGCGAGCTCTCTCCAAATCAGTCTTGGGAGACATCTCTTTGGAGAGAGTGACTCCAGAGATCGTGGGCAAATTCCCACGTTTGGATTCTTCCATACTAAACCTCTTTAGTATGGTGTCAATGTACCTGGATTGGGACAATCCCAAAATCCGTTTGGATCTATCTCTATAGATCCTAATTCCCAATATGCAGGAGGCATCACCAAGATCTTTCATTGAGAATCTTTGTGATAAGAAGAGCTTGACCGATTGCAGCATAGGAATATCATTTCCTATCAAGAGTATGTCGTCCACGTACAATACGAGGAAGACAACCTTACTCTCTGCCACCTTCTTGTAAATACAAGGTTCATCTGGGTTTTTGACGAAATCAAACTCTTTGATAACGACGTCAAAGCAGATGTTCCAACTCCGCGATACTTGCTTTAATCCATAAATGGATTTAAGCAGCTTGCACACCTTCCCGCTGCTCCCACTGTCTACGAAGCCCTCTGGCTGAGTCATGTACACGCACTCTTCTAAATCACCATTTAGAAAGGCGGTCTTAACATCCATTTGCTAGATTTCGTAATCATGATATGCAGCGATGGCAAGCATGATCCGGATGGATTTAAGCATAGCCACTGGAGAAAAGGATTCGTCATAGTCCACTCCTGGTCTTTGACGAAAACCCTTTGCTACAAGTCTAGCTTTGAAAGTCTCCACTTTCCCATCTACACCAAGTTTCTTCTTGAAGATCCACTTGCTCCCAAAGGGTTTTACCCCTTCAGGAGCAACTTCCAAAGTCCATACTTTGTTGGTGTACATGGATTCCATCTCGGACCGCATAGCATCCAGCCATTTCACTGAGTCCCTACTCGTGATGGCCTGCTCGAAACTAGTTGGGTCATCATCCTCCATGATGCAATCTTCGCTTCCACCGTCAATGAGAAAACCGTAGTATCTCTCAGGTGGACGAGATACCCTTCTAGATCGGCGGAGAGGCTGGGGTTCGTCGAGTTCTACTGAATTCTCTGGTTCTACCAAGTCTTCTGTTTCAGTTTGTGTTGCTGGAACCTCTTCCAGTTCTACCTCAATGCTACTTGTCTGTTTCATAAGAAAACTCTTTTCTAAGAAAGTGGCATGTCGAGAAACAAACACTTTTTGTTCCTCGGAGTGGTAGAAGATATACCCTCGCGAATGTTTGGGATATCCAACAAACTTACATAGAACAGACCTTGCCTCGAGCTTGTCCGGATTTTGTGTTTTAACATAGGCCGGACAACCCCATATCTGAATGAAATTAAGACATGGTCTCTTGCCATTCCATATCTCATATGGAGTGGTAGGCACTGATTTGGTTAGAACTCTGTTCAATAGGTATGCAGCAGTCTCCAGTGCATATCCCCAGAAGGAAATAGGTAACTCAGCTGCACTCATCATAGAGCGCACCATATCTAATAGGGTGCGATTTCTCCGCTCCGATACACCGTTGTGCTGTGGTGTATAAGGAGGAGTAAGCTGAGAGAGAATCCCATTCTCTTCTAGATAATCTCTGAATTCGTTACTTAAGTATTCTCCTCCTCGATCAGATCGAAGGATCTTAATACTTTTGCCCGTTTGGTTCTCTACTTCTTGTTTATATTCTCTAAATTTCTCAAGAGCTTCTGATTTGTGTTTCATCAGGAACACATATCCGAATCTAGAGAGATCGTCAGTGAATGTAATGAAGTACAAAGAACCATCCCTGGCATGTGTAGACATGGGACCGCATACATCACTATGTATCAGTCCCAAGAGTTCGGTAACTCTTTCTCCGTGTCCCGTAAACGGAGTTTTGGTCATCTTGCCTTTGAGACATGACTGGCAAGTGTCATAAGATGAAATTTCAAACGGATTTAAATATCCATCCTTATGCAACTTAGCTAGTCGTGTCGCATTGATGTGACCCAGCCTACAATGCCACAAGAAGGATTCGTTCATTTCTGAACTTTTCCTCTTGTGTGTGTTTTGTATATTAAGGACTGTATTTTGATTTAGAATGAATATGCCATTATGTAACGAGCCTGATGCAATCAACTTCTGATCTAGGAATATGTTCATAACATTATCCTGTACTACAAAATTATATCCTTCTTTACTTAATAAAGAAACTGATATAATGTTGCACATCATGTTCGGTATATAATAGCATTCATTTAGAATCAGTGTATCACCACTTGGTAATACTAGGTGATATTCGCCAACTGCTTTGGCTGCAACATTTGCCCCATTCCCTACTTGAACGGAATGATCACCTTTTCCCAGTTCTCTACCTTTCCGTAGCCCATGTAACATCTTACATATGTGGGATCCTGATCCGGTATCTAATACCCAGGACGTAGGGTGAACTGAGAAACAGTTCTCAATGACAAACACACCCGAAGATGATGCATCAACATGCATGTTCTCCTTTTGGGCTGTGTGAGAATCCAGATAATCTCCTGTTTCCTGTTCATTCTTATAACACTTATAAGATAGAACGGGTTCAACGTTCCCCTGCACAGTATAACATGCGGGTTCGGTCAATACATCCATATTATTATCTTTGTTAGGGCATGAAATGGTCGCTACCTGGAGAGAGAGAGAAGAAAACACTTTAGCGTATGCTCGTGCAAGATCAGATTGGTTATTATCTTATCTAATCAGGATGGCTCCCACTGTTTTTTATCAAATCTTCCTTCAAACCCTAAAAGGAAAGTCTAGCCGGGATTAATTACACACTACAAGTTCGCTAATCTTTCAGCCAGGCCAGTGTCGGTACTTTAAGGGAGGTCCCCCGTGCTTTCGCACGAACCTAATTAATGTAAACCTCGTTTTCCCAGAGGCGTAACCCCGTTGACACCTTTCTAGACACCTACTTGATCAGCTAATTGTAATGTGTAAAACTCTCCCAGGAGTAACTCTTACTCGCAGTGGGTATCGGGATCCAACTATCTCATAGAAGGTATGCAATCTCATTGCAAATTTCAACACTTGAAATTCCCGATAATATTTTGCTCCTAGCGTCCTATGACCTTGACGGAGGCCAAACAACCCATAGTCCGCTAGTCAAGTTCAACCCGTCATTTCCTGATTGAATTAAACCCATCCGCACGACCCTTGACGGAGGCCAAACAACGCCGTACGAATACCCTAATCCAATCGCATCATATGCTAGCAGATAAGCACTAGTTAGCTACCGTACACTACGTCTTGACGGAGGCCAAACTACTGTAGCACGAATACTAACTAGTACTTATCTGAAATGACGGAGGGCTACGCAGGTTTTTCTGAAAACCATGAGCGTAATGAACTTGATATCGTTGTAGAATCAAATGAAGTTTTGAAATAGAGTGATTTTGAAGCTTTTCTAGTTTTGCTAAAGGGGTCACTCCCGGTGAAGGGATCGTCGGCCCTTTCCTCGTCGAATGAGGTGCGGGATATATCATATATATCACTGTGCAAAGCAGAAACTATAGAAGCAATCAAAAGTCAAACCGAGTGTGTAGCATCTGCCAGTTATTGCTAAAGGAGTCACTCCCGGTGAAGGGATCTCGGTCCTTTCCTCATCGAATAAGGTGCAGGGTATATCATATATACCGCTATGCAAAGCAAGAACTGTAGCTACCTGTTTTATTTTGAAATTCGATTCTACAACATCTTTAGGTTTCTTTTATTTCATTAATCACATTAATGAAGTCCCATCATTTAAATACCTAAACATCACAGATAGATATGACGTACACTTATGCCATCCGCATTCGCCTCGATGTCCCCTCGTGCACCGTTAGGTTAGGTAACTAACGACAGAGCAGGGCAGGGCTAGTGCGGGTGCAAAACATAAGTAACGTCTATATAATATATCATATATACTATATACTGTATCTATCACAGAACATCACATGATCACATCACAGATAAAGCAGCAGAAGAAACATATGAAACATTGGATATACTAAGACGTCCGTGTTTTCAATACGAGCCAGTATAAAACACGGATTCCACGGTCGTGATGAATAGCCAATCCCACACCCCTAAACCCCTACGAGAGCGACAAGCAACCCTACCAATTCCAGGGTTAGGAGACCCGGACTCGACTCCTCGAGATGGTCTCCCACTGGACCCTAGAACCCGGTCACTTGTGCTCCCCTCCTTGGGTCTATCCTAGTGCAGAAAAGTAAATAATATACAAAGGGTGACAGCTTCCGCAACCTGGAAGTGCCCCAAATAAAAGAATATTACATACAAGTTTTTACATGAATGAAAAATGAAAAACACTCATCTCACATAAAAAAACCCGGCTATTCAAACACGACAATCCAATATAACATATCCAGCAACACATAACATCACATGTCATCAACGTAAGTAAACATGCGTATCCCAATTGTCGTTGACATATAGCAACGAAACCGGCGATATCACATATTACACTTACGGTCACAGAAAAGAAAGTGTAAAACTACAACAGTTGGAATCCGCAACCATTTTAGACATCACATGCCTAATCAAAATGAAATACTTAGACATCACATGCCTAACAGTTATAAACCCCGCATTTTAGTCTCATTATCGAAAACTCTTTTCAATATCAAGTGAAACTAAACCGCTAGATTTATAACATTCATTCAGTTATCTCATAACTGTTTGTGAATTCCAATTATTGTATCCCATTCCGGATAAATAGAATATATTAAACTTTCCGATCGAACATTCGAACACCCTAAGTTTTCCCTAAACCGTTCAACACATGAAATAGGTTCAAAGACATTCACTTCATGCCTCGGTACCAACGGTCCAGCCGTAGAAGGGTCAAGCCAACGCCTCACATGTGGCACGCCGTACTGCCCCAAACCCGAAGGTTCAAAGGGCAGTTCAAGACGGTCACATAATCGAGTTAAGGTTTGTTGTCTTCTAGAGGGACCATCGCGTTACTTGCACTACTCAGAACGTCCTTAAACCACAGAAAAATCCAACACTTGGAAATTTTCCGGCAGGGGAAAAGTTGGGTATTTATATCCGGTCAAACTTTTTAACATATTCTAAAGTTATCCGGAAAGCCACATAGACAAGATTTGATAATCCGATCGAATCGTCGATTCCCAATACAACCCCAGAACACTCAACTCTTGAGTCAAATTAAAAATTCCCAGAAAATTCAGCATAATAAAATAGTAATTACTGTGCAAAATAGGAGTGATGATGTCATCATATTGCCGCGGAACCGCCGCAGAAGCCAGGCTTCTGCTGCGGTTCCGCCGCACTCTTTACTGTTCATGGGATAAATTTTGCATCGTAATTCTTAGATTTCCCTGTTGAATTTTTTAAGCATTTTTAATATGGAAAAATCCCAGATTTAAGAAAAAGTCCAGAGAGCACTTGGGTTTTAGGGTTTCGGGTTCGTTCGGGTTTCAAACGTCGTCTAGACTTCGCCTAAGGCTCTAGCTAGGCTCTGATACCACTGTAGGGTTCCTAGACACTCTCAAGAGGTCTCACAAGGCATCAACCATGCCAATTTCAAATTTTACGGGTGCCGAGAAACCCTAATACGGATCGTTGACTAGAGGTTTAGGCGATATACGAATCTAGTTAACAACTTAACTAAAGATAAGAGGCTACAACCTTTGTAGATCCGGATATCCACTTCCTTGGCTCCACGTAGGCGTCCTCTCGCTGTCCATCTCGAATCCCGGACTCAATCGTCGGCTTGATCGGAGAAATAGGCGGACTGGGTCGTCGGCTTCGTACCGAAGATGATCTACGTCGAGGCATCACAAATTCAAGCTCCGACTTCACAAATTTGTGAGACTTGTGAAGAAAATACCCAAAACAACTTGGCAAGAGGTAGAGGGTGAAGAAATAGGAGGTGGGTTCACTTTAGAATTGGATTTCTCACTTTAGAACTCAAGTTGCCATTGATGGCATCAAGCTTTCTTTCTTGAAGAAGAAGGAGAGAATGAAGCTAGAATATGATAAAAGTCTTTCCATAAAAGAAAATAAATCAATACTTATCATATCCTAACTAAGGTTAAGTGTATAGAATAGACCATGGTAAGTGGGAATGGTTAGGGTTAAGCATGAAGACAAAATGGTCTCTTTAGTCAAAGCTCATGAAGCTTCAACAAGCTTCATGATAAAGAAAACCATTTTGTTTTCTTTTATCTAATTAAATATTAATTAAGAATGGATAAATAAATGAGAGAATAAATCAAAACCCTAATCATTACACAACCATGGTTTAATCTTTACACAAAACACAAGTTAGCATGCAACATCAAACATGATACAATCAAGTGCACACAAAATATATCACATATACAATGTGTGAACTTCAAGTGAGAAAATCCATTTAAAGTGAACCAATACTAGTTAATGAAAAATAATATATCAAATATATAATTATACATTAAATCATTAAATCAACACTTGACTTAACGATCCGGTCACATCGCATATAACCGACTAGTATCCTATGTATCGCCTTATCGAATCAATCGTTGATTCGATATCTAGGTTATATCGAATATAACCAATCGATACATTCATCGCGAGAAAGGAATACGGTATCACATACACGCATTATTCTCGGTCTTGCACATATCTCATATGCGCTCCTATTTCGTTTCGCTTGAGCCAGGAAACCTCTGTGTAGGACTCTAAAGACTCGTCAATACGCCGGTAGCAGATGATGATCATATCAAGCACCCACAAGCCGCAAGCGGTCTGCTAAACGTAACGGCCACCCGGGTATTAAGCGATCAGAAGATCGACGAGCTAGCCCGCTCACACTCTTGTGAATCCAACCAGTAACACTTACCGTACAGTCCGGTCTTGTCGTCTGATATGTCGCATATCTCGCCTAGGGGTGGTAAACGTCAGACCCCAATAGCTCGATAAGTCGTGCCGATGTGAGGCTCATAACGGGTCGAGAAACTACTGGTAACACTTACCAGCAAATCTCTGATCAGCCCTGGCCAGGGACTTCCCTGTTACGGCCAATCGAGCACTGCGCAACATCAACCCCCAATACCGGGAGAGACGAAACCCCTCCTATCGCTCATTGCCTCCATATGACTCGGGACTGTACCCAAAGACCACCGTTTTGCACGCCCTCATGGACGTGGTAAGGTGGAGATCAAAGCACAGTGGGAATTACACAAGACTCTATGATGATCTCGGGTCTACAGACTAACCTGTACAAGTGTCACCTGAGAACTGCCATCTGACGTGAGGTATAATACCATCTGGGAGTTCTCGGCGAGTCCGTCTAGTGTACCCAGTCTCCACTGAGCACCCGTATACCATCTCTGATGTCAAACACCAATGGATATGGGATCATCCATCGCCCATCTCATGGGTCGAGAAGCGTATACGCTAGTCTACACTGGTATATCGATGCCCTGTCTCGATAGACCCACGACTAGGGACCTTGAAGGATGTACTTATGGACTACCATGTCCCCACTAGTATGATCTGCATCATAGTCCAGGTAGTCAAGTACACATCCTAAGGGCTTTATTAACATGTAACTATAAGACAGTTTAAAGAGACAAGTGTACAAGTTAAGATAAAGAGTAACCAGATAGCATACTATCATATCGAGCAAGAAAGTCATCTCTATATATGTCCAAGCATCCAATATAATATACATCATCTGTACAATACTGGCCTCTAGGGCATACATACAACTAACAATATATGCATGCTGACATAAAGTAAAAGGTGTAAATGTTTGAAATGAACAAACTTAAGTCGTTTTGAAGAGAGGTATATATGAGTATGGGTATGTTGTAAGTTGTATGTAAACAAGTAGTAGGAAGTATAGGTGAAGGCAAAAGTTCGTATTAGTTTGTTAAACAAGGGTACGGATACTCGCGATTATTCTGTTGTGGCCATAGAACAACAACTGGGCAAGTGAAATGTACCGTTTCACTTCCCGGGATCATGATTGAGTAGTAGGGGAATCCGAGTTCCGAATTATCCTTGCCTAATCAAACTACTCATCCCCGTTATTCAGTATAAAGGTTCAGACGAATTAGAGTTAGTTCGTATACTTCTCGGCATGGAATTTCCACATTGTATAGTCGTCTACATTTTGGACTGGTCACCCGGAATATCGGGATCTTCATATTTGTATAGTAACCCATAAATTGGACTGGTCACCCAGAATATCGGGATCTTCATATTTGTATAGTCGCCCATATATAGGACTGGTCACCCGGAATATCGGGATCTTCATATTCGTATAGTCGCCCATATATTGGACTGGTCACCCGGAATATCGGGATCTTCATATTTAGTATTCCATACCTAGGTCCGCGCATTCTAACCCTAACCGTATCATGTTTTGTATATGACATGGTGTCATAAACTGGAAATTTTAAAAGTATTGATCTCGTTTAATATGGCCTTCCAAAACCACACGTTTTATTTTCTAGAGTTCGTAAAGTACTTCGTGTCATCTTAGGGAAAGCTTAGTTAAAAAGAATAATAGTGTTTAATTACCTTTTATTACTTCTAAGAAACACCATGATATTTGGGATATTTATTATTTTGGAAAAACATAATGTTTTACGGAAAATATCCTTTCGATAAAAGGTTATGGTGTTTATTTGAAAATATTTTACAAGAGGTTTTTATTTGAAAATCTAGACTACTCCTAATGTTCCAAAAAGGACAAGTTGTGAGGTTCTCAAATCGCCTCTTCACCGCCATTTGTGGCCAGGTAAGCACAAGTAAGGAAAGGAGGGATCCGCTCACGAATCACCGTGAGACGGGCCTTTTAAAATTACCTTTCTCACTTGTCTAGCCTAGGCACCACAAAGTCTGGTTTAGATAAACGACCGATGCCTACAACCTTTCCTTTGTACTAGATTGGTGTTATTTGAAAATTTCCTTTTAATAAGGTACTAGATATTCCTTTTGAAAAGATATCGTTATTTAAATTTAGTATTTTCTTTTTTAAAAAGGTTGATGGGAGTTTAACAATATTATAGTAGTTGATGAAAAAGTGTAAGTAAAATATACGTATGTCATATCTAAAATATTTATTTCACATATCTTATCTCTTATGGATATTTTAAACAAATATAATATTTTATTCAAACGAGGGTATTTTGTGGAAGTAACCTATTTCGAGATCATTTTTATAGTATGGGTAAGTGTGGGTATGTCAGAGGTGAAATGACGATTCATGGGTTATGACATTAAGTATATCAGATTCCAGGTATTATGTGTATGCAATATACTTTGGAGTACAGAGGAAATTTAAACACCGTTTTAAAATATGGGTTAACATTATCGTTATTGAGGGTACAAAGAATAGGTATGCACGAATATTATAACAACATTTTAAATAGGGGGGTTGGAACTAGGTTATCGAGAAAGGAGAAGGTGACAGGAAATGGGGAGGGAGGCGGATCTACCTTTGATTAGAGTTAGGCGTAGACAATTGAGGACGTAGGCTCGTGCAAAACTCCTCAAAAGCTCCGCGCCCTGATTTTTCCTCAGTGATTGGGTGGAGCCGTATCGTCGGCATCGTCGATACGAAGGCACCGGTATTTTTTTCAGAATTTTTGGAGTTCTGAGGTGTGAGAAATTTAGGTTTGAAGTGCCTATTTATAGGGTTTAAATGGCAACAAGAAAATCCAAAATTTTTGTTAAAATCCACGAAAAATCGCGCCGGCCAATGATTGCGAATCATCAGTTGATGATTGCGCCCGCCGTCTCTTCTCCTCAGCCGTTGGATCAAGATCCAACGGTCGAGATCATGCCGCCGCTGCCAGTCCTACGCGCCACACGTCACGCGTGAGGAAACCACGCGTTTTCACGTGGTCCCCACCACGTGGGCGCGTCGGTGTGTCTCTGGGCCGTTGGATCTTGTATCCAACAGTCCAGATTAAAGGGGGTTTTAAAAAAAATTTAAAATAAAAATTAAAAGTAAAAATCAGCAGATTATTTAAAAATATTGATTTGCCTTTAAAATATTTGGTAAAAATGTTTTAAAATATGGAAAAATTATGGGAAAATTTCAGAAATTATGTTTTATTGTTATCTTTAGTATAAAAATAATTTTGGGCCAAAATAAATAATATATCCCATTTTTTTTACGATTTTAGCTTAGTTACTTTTAAATATAAAATACCTAGTTTATCCTTGATATATTTTTGAACGTATATATATATATATATATATATATTTGGAAGCAATTGTTTTAATTGATAATAAAAGTGTGCAGAGTATTTTAAGGTATTTATAAAATTTTATTAACACATTCTTAGCCTAGGAAATTATAAATAATTTTTAGAAAATTCCCTTTCTTCATTTTCAATGCTTAGAAAATTATTAACTTTACTTTAAAAATATTCTTCTATCAACGAAACACGTAAATAATTATTTGATAGTAGAAATTTAAATAGAATATATTTTATTAGAAAACACGGTCGTTACAATCTACCATCCTTAAAATAATTTCGTTCTCGAAATTTCAGAAGGTAGGTCAAGAAAAAGAATTCACTAAGAAAGGATTAACGTGGTTAAATAACTTAGGTCTCGCACTCTCGTCCCGTTTCCTCGCTTCCGTGTATGTCTGCCTAGTAGTTCTTTCTCCGCTAAACTCTAGCCGGCTGGATTATCTTGTCCCTCATGGTTTCATCCTTCTGGTATCCCGACTGGTTGCTGCTCGTAAGTTATCCTAACCTTTTCGTGATCTCGGAACGATCAAATGTATGGCTAGGGTTTCCATCATATCCTCCAAGGAAAGTAGCAAAAGTAGGCTATACATAAACCCACCGTCTCCTTCCAAGATGTTAAACGACTGATTGGTCATGAGCTGAGTTTTCCGAGCTCGCTGCATTGTATCACCATCTCCAATTTTTCTACCATTATTTTAATCTTATAAATTCTCCATCTTCAGGATCGTCCCAACCAATCGACACTTCTCCCATATAAAACTTGACCCCTCTCATCCGCTTCATGTATTTCAACCATCTGTGTCTACAAATTCTTCTTATAGTAGTGTCTCTATATCTTCAAGATGAACATCAGAATCGCCAGTTCTAGATCTGGACAGGATGGTTGCATCTACAAGTCTTTAATTGTCTTGACGCATATATGACAATATCGCCGTGCTGATATATCGCACCGCCAAGTCCCTTCTCCGAAAAATCGTAGTGGATGTTTAAAACTTCTGGGTTTGCTAAGAATTGCAAGAATGGTTGTGATAGTTACGATCTACCCTCCTTAGAATAATTTCATATTTGAAATTTTCAAAGGAGTTTCCACTACTAGGCACGGAAATCAGTAACGCTGTCAGGAATCCTCTTTGTTGCATGTGTCGCTACCGCGAGTTGGTGTATAACTTGATGCATGGAAAGCCTCTGAAGGGTTTAGGTATAAGGAATCGGAAAGTATAAAATCGGTAGTTGCTTACGGATAGAAAATTTTGGAAGTTGAAGGGAGGTTGTGAATTGATGGAAAACTTGCGAGATATAACTTAAAGGCAACTAGTCGAAATTACGAAAACTAGAGGAATTATGGTGAGTCCAACTAAGATTTGCATCGAAGAATAAAGGAGCATGGTATCGAAAAGAATGGTTGAGAAAAAGAAGGAGTACCTCTATTGTCTTTCCACGTGGCATCAGCCTTCTCGGCCGTCATGGTGAAGGTCTGACGTTTGGGTCCATTCCTTTGCGCTTGCTGAAAAACACGCTCCTGTGATGGCAAGGGTGGTCTCTTTAGTGATGTCCCTTGGCCGGTTGGTTGAGTGGAGGAAGGTGGATGGTTTCCCTGTCGTGGTGCTACATAATTAGCTGGCTTGTTGACGGGGCCTGATTGTCTCCCTCTCTGAGGACAGTCCCCAATAGCATGATCTGGAGACCCACAGACTATGCAAAGTTTGTTCAAGATGCGACAGTCTCTCCTGTAGTGTCCAGTCCTACCACAATGGTTCCATGTAACGACTGGTTTTCCGAAGATTGTTGGTCCTGTTGGTCTCTTGGGTTGTTGTATCCCGTTGAATCTGGAAGATGATCCCTCAAGAATTTGATTGGCTGGTCGCTTAATGCCAGATAAACAGTCATCCTTCCTCATCCGTCTCTGAAGGTCTTCAAAGTTTCGTGCCGCCTCTAAGATTTCATCATAAGTTGATAAGGTAGCAGAAGACATAGAGGACCGTGTCTTCAGGTCCAATCCTTGCCAGAATCTCTTAGCATAAAGTTCTGGAGTTGCCACCAGATGATGCGCAAACCGACTTACTCTCGTAAACTCCGAAGCCTACTCGTCTACCGATTTTTCCCACATACTCCCTTATTGGAATTGTATAAACTCCCATTCCATTTTTCAAGTGTGCTACGACGGGAAAGTATTGAGTGTCGAACCGTCGTTTGAATGTTTCCCAGTGAACGTGCTCTTTCAGCCTGCTTTCCTCGGCCTCCCAGCATATTCGGGCATTATCCGTGAGTTGTAATTTGGCAATGTTCACCCATGCGTCCTTCGGAATTTGGGCGGCACCGAGGTCGTTGATTGTTCCCTTGAGACATTCTTCAGATTCTAAGGGAGTTTCCTTCCCTGAAAAAGTCTTAGGGTGGAGTGATCTGAACTGTTTCACTCCCGCCGATCCTTGAGGAACTGGGGCCAGTGCCTATTTTAAAATTTCTTCTTGTTGCTGCCTACTCTCGCGCAGCTCTAGATGCAGGGCAGATGTGTGCTTCTGCTGTTGCTCCAGTAGTCCTTGCATCATTCGTAGCATCACTACGTGTTGAGCAGTGGCTTCATTTTCTCCATTTCCTCTTCGGTTGCGGTGATGGTGTCGTCCAGCCATTGATGATCTGAATCAGAATAGGTTAGGTTAAAAACAGGCTGAGGGATGAGACAAGATAATAACTTGCATGGAAGAACAACAATTAATGCAGGAGAGAGACTAATAGGAAGAGGAAGAGACACAAGAGAGATTTTTGCTCGAAACTAAAATTTTTATTATCCAACTTCAAAATAGAGAGTACAACCGAAAAGTAAGGACATGCCCCTACTATTCTTACATCGTTTCAGCCAAAGAAAAGGAAAAAGACTTATTAATCTCGATTATGCGAGTTCAACAAGTGGCGATAGGTCCTCGCACTAAGAAAGGTACGACCATTTCCATGGTGTCTTGCAGGGACAACTCCCTGAGTTTCTTCGGCCTCGAGTTCCTCCTCACTCAAAGCTTCGTCCTTCAACTCATCCTCAGCAGGAGTCTCGCTCTTGGATTTCACCTCTATAGGGTCTTCTTCTTCGGCAGGAGTCTCCCCATCAGGATCATATTCCATAGGATTCTCTTCCGCCACAGGTGCCTCTTTTTCTGGCCCCTCCTGTATATGCTCCTCTTCCATAGGATCTTTTTCTTCGTCTTCGGAGTCATTGGCCATCATAAGCTCCGGAGTTGCAGCATCGATTTCGTCGTCTTCCATATCGCTGTCGGAAATAATCGCCTGAGAGTCTATGACTTCATTGTCTGAATATCCAGATGTAGGTTTAAAAGTAATATCGGACATGTCATCCTCGTTGGAAAGATTTTCCTTGACCTGGAAGGAAGGTCATGGTCAGGGTACAGAATGCCAAGGAAGGGACTAGGAATATAGGAGAATTATGAAATTGGTATAAATGGATGAGATTCAAAAAATATAATAAGTCATTTAACGGTTTCATTTTAGTACACAAGAGGACCTGCATGGGCCATCACAAAAACCTGTCACGCCCCGCTTCCCAAAAGAAGAGAAGGATGTCGTGGCATGGTCCGCAACCTAACTGTATTGAAGGTGGTCTATTCAATACAATTACGTTAAGCGTATGAATATTTAACATGCAGGATTTGTACCAAAACAAAAATAATAAAAGCGAAAGGCATTTATTTCCATTAACCAAACTTTATTACATCCCAAAAGAAAGAGTAAAATAAACTAAGTAGTTTAATTACATCGAGGAGAAACAAAAGCCCTAAACATGTGGGCAGCAACAAAAATTAAATCTAGCTAATCTTCCATCGTCCAGTCTGCATAATCTTCATAAGTTGACTTCACACCTTGATCCTCGCCATAATACTCATTCTTATCTGCGAACATTCCAAAGATAGAGGAAGAAAAGGAAAGTCCGTCAGCGAGTTATACTCGGGTAGGAAAGCCTCATAAGGAGATAGGAGTATAAAAATGAACATGTGTATATAAGAGTATGATGTATGCTTGCAGACATAAAGTAAAGGGTGTAAATGTTTGAAATTAACAAACTTAAGACGTTTTGAAGAGAGGTGCATATGCGCATGGGTATGTTGTAAGTTGTATGTAAACAAGTAGAAAGAAGTATAGGTGAAGGCAAAAGTTCGTATTAGTTTGTTAAACAAGGGTCCGGATACTCACGATTATTCCGTTGTTGCCACGGAACAACAACTGGGGAAGTAAAATGTACCGTTTCACTTCCCGGGATCATGATCGAGTAGTAGGTGAATCCGAGTTCCGAATTATCCTTGCCTAATCAAACTACCCATCCCCGTGATTCAGTATAAAGGTTCGGACGAATTAGAGTTAGTGCGTATACTTCTAGGCATGGAATTTCCACATTGTATAGTCGTCCACATTTTGGATTGGTCACCCGGAATATCGAGATCTTCATATTTGTATAGTCACCCATATATTGGACCGGTCACCCGGAATATCGGGATCTTCATATTCGTATAGTCGCCCATATATTGGACTGGTCGCCCGGAATATCGCGATCTTCATATTCGTATAGTCGTCCATATATTGGACTGGTCACCCGGAATATCGGGATCTTCATATTTAGTATTCCATACCTAGGTCCGTGCATTCTAACCCTAACCGTATCATGTTTTGTATATGTCATGGTGTCATAAACTGGAAATTTTAAAAGTATTGATCTCGTTTAATATGGCCTTCCAAAACCACTCGTTTTATTTTCTAGAGTTCGTAAAGTACTTCGTGTCATCTTATGGAAAGCTTAGTTAAAAAGAATAATAGTGTTTAATTATCTTTTATTACTTCTAAGAAAAACCATGATATTTGTGATATTTATTATTTTGGAAAAACATAATGTTTTACGGAAAATATCCTTTCGATAAAAGGTTATGGTGTTTATTTGAAAATCTTTTGCAAGAGCTTTTTATTTGAAAATCTAGACTACTCCTAATGTTCCAAAAGGACAAGTTGTGAGGTCCTCAAATCCCCTCTTTACCGCCAATTGTGGCCAGGTAAGCACAAGTAAGGAAAGGAGGGATCCGCTCACGAATTACCGTGAGACGGGTCTTTTAAAATTACCTTTCTCACTTGTTTAGCCTAGGCACCACAAACTCTGGTTTAGATAAACGACCGATGCCTACAACCTTTCCTTTGTACTAGATTGGTGTTATTTGAAAATTTCCTTTTAATAAGGTACTAGATATTCATTTACAAAAGATATCGTTATTTAAATTTAGTATTTTCTTCTTTAAAAAGGTTGAAGGGAGTTTAACAATATTATAGTAGTTGATGAAAAAGTGTAAGTAAAATATACGTATGTCGTATCTAAAATATTTATTTCACATATCTTATCTCTTACGGATATTTTAAACAAATATAATATTTTAATCAAACGAGGGTATTTTGTGGAAGTAACCTATTTCGAGATCATTTTTATAGTATGGGTAAGTGTAGGTATGTCAGAGGTGAAATAACGATTCATGGGTTATGACATTAAGTATATCATATTCCAGGTATTATGGGTGTGTAATATACTTTGGTGTACAGAGGAAATTTAAACATCGTTTTAAAATATGGGTTAACATTATCGTTATTGAGGGTACAAGGAATAGGCATGCACGAATATTATAACAACATTTTAAATAAGGGGTTGGAATTAGGTTATCGAGAAAGGAGAAGGTGACAGGAAAATGGGAGGGAGGCGGATCCTACCTTTGATTAGAGTTAGGCGTAGACGATTGAAGACGTAGGCTCGTGCAAATCTCCTCAAAAGCTCCGCACCCAGTTTTTTCTCGGCAATTGGGTGGAGCCGTAGCGTCGGCGTCATCGATATGAAGGCACCGGTATTTTTTCCAGAATTTTTGGAGTTCTGAGGTGTGAGAAATTTAGGTTTGAAGTGCCTATTTATAGGGTTTAAATGGCAACAAGAAAATCCAAAATTTTCGTTTAAATCCACAAAAAACCTTGCCGGCCAATGATTGTGAATCATCAGTTGATGATTGCGCCCGCCGCCTCTTCTCCTCAGCCGTTGGATCATGATCCAACGGCCGAGATCGCGCCGCCGCCGCCAGTCCTACGCGCCACGCGTCACGCGCGAGGAGACCACGCATTTTCGCGTGGTCCCCACCACGTGGGTGCGTCGGTGTGTCTCTGGGCTGTTGGATCTTGTATCCAACGGTCCATATTAAAGGGGTTTTTAAAAATAAATTTAAAATAAAAATTAAAAGTAAAACTCATCAGATTATTTAAAAATATTGATTTGGCTTTAAAAAATTTGGTAAAAATGTTTTAAAATACGGAAAAATTATGGGAAAATTTCAGAAATTATGTTTTATTGTTATCTTTAGTATAAAAATAATTTTGGTCCAAAATAAATAATATATCCCATTTTTTTACGGTTTTAGCTTAGTTACTTTTAAATATAAAATACCTAGTTTATCCTTGATATATTTTTGAACGTATATATATATATATATATATATATATATATATATATTTGGAAGCAATTATTTTAATTGATAATAAAAGTGCGTAGAGTATTTTAAGGTATTTATAAAATTTTATTAACCCATTCTTAGCCTAGGAAATTATAAATAATTTTTAGAAAATTCCCTTTCATCATTTTCAATGCTTAGAAAATTATTAACTTTACTTTAAAAATATTCTTCTATCAACGAAACATGTAAATAATTATTTGATAGTAGAAATTTAAATAGAATATATTTTATTAGAAAACACGGTTGTTACAGATGTTTACCCTTGCCACCTTATCATGCTTCAGGCTTCATCATATTGAGGATATATATTACTGATCGTATTGACCTAGGATTGAGTCATACATACGATTTCTGCTCGGTGATGTTTTCTACCCACAAGTTGGCAACTCACCCCCGTTGTGCCACAATTTCTTGCAGGTTTCGCCGTACAGGTTTCGTTGCGGTTTTGCTGGCACACTTCTCCTTCCGGGTGATTGCTTTGGTAGGTGGGCTCACTTGCATCGTGACCACCACTTTATATTTACTTATTTCAGTTGTATCTAGTAAACTCCATCAACCAGACATGTGTATTTATTTGACTTAGAGACCAGTGTATATTTTTTCGACCTTAGAGTCGCGCGTTGTATTATTATGGTTTTCATGTTGATTTTTAGTTCCCTTTTGAGTTTTGATCCTCGCCCTTGGCGTTGTATATATTATTGCTTGCGTGGTTGTGACCGTCAATTGACGAAGAGCTAGTTTCTGCTTGGGGATGCCTTTATATATATTATGCATGTTGTACCCGTTTGGGGCCAGTATTTACAAAGGAAACTCTGCCGAAATTTTCAGAAAAAACTTGATATTTTAAAAATGCATATTCGGCTGATTTTAATAAAAACACTTTCTTTAAAATGGTGTAGATTTCTGGGCTTTTGGCTTACTTGAGTTAGATGGGGTCCTATAGGCTTCATATGATTCAAGTGCCAGTCACATGCTATTTCGGGTCATGACAAAGTTGGTATCAGAGCGCTGGGTTAATCTTGGTTCGAGTCTATGTTTGACTATGCGGTGTCTAGGGCGTTTATATATATTCGGAACCTAGGCTTCACCTTACGGAACTTAGACTTGGTCGAGGGGGTATTAGACCCGAACTTTCGTCGCATAGGTCGACCTTAGTTGATGGAGTAGGTGACTTAAGGAGAGTGACGTACCGTGTGTATGTTCCGCGGCATACTTACGATACGCTACTCCGCTTAAGAAGCCTTAGGATGTACATTTCCTTGCACATCATTATATTCATTCCTATGATCTATCCTCATTGATATTGGTTTATGGTTTTGCTGCCACGATTACACGGGCAGAGAGAGCTATGGCTAGAGTTGCGTCAGCATGAGCTCGTCACAGGCGAGTACTGGCCAGGGCGTGATTCCAGGGACACATGATTGCATAGATGTATCGTCCTATTGTGTTTTCACGCCATGAGCGTTTGATGGATCGCTTTTACAAGATTTCTCCGACATGCAGATCAGCACCAGAGGATTGGGCCACTGCTAGAGGCCAGCCAGAATGGGATAATCGTCGATGCATCGATTATTTTGATGATTGAGGCACTGTTCAGCGTGCGGACAAATGATCCAGTTGTTGCTGCGAATGACGAGATATCGCCCCAGATGTTGGAGCTATTGCCGCACGAGTTGTACTTAGAGATATGATAGAAGATCGCTAGTCACCTAAGGAGGAATGACTAGGACATGTGATTCGTTGCCTACCCCGATGCGAGGACATCAGATTGATTGATTCCAGCTAGAGACGACTTCACGCAGGTACATTGAGAGTCGCTAGAAGACGATCGAATGTCCGAAACCCAATTTTCCATGTTTAAAGTATTCGGAAAAACCTGCAAGTATTTCCGTAGACCCTCTAGAAGAATGAAATCCTAACTCGATATAATGACCATGAGAACGCTCTGAAACCTTAGGGTTTACAGCAGTTCAGCGGTGCCATTGATGAGGCTTGGGTTTGCCCTTCTATAGTTGGTCCACAGGTGCTGTAGCATGTACTGGAATACTATTAAACTTTACCCAAGATGTTGAGCTCTTGGGGGATTATGGAACTTTGACGAATCGATCGAAAGGTTCGACGTCATTCGGATATCATGTGATGGGATACATTGCTTGGGAGACTCCAGATACGAGTATAGCCGTTGGAGCGCAGTCCGCACAGTCTACACAGCCACGAAGAGACGAGTTCGAACCAGTCGATATTAGAGAAAAGTGGAGTAAGAGTTTCGTACGAGATTTCGAGATGACGTTCCCCTCCATTGACATCAGAGACGTGATACGCATGCAGAGGCGTCGAATATGGATATACCTTCCAGAAGGAGTCGTGATGAATATGCAGCTGTTCCGAAATAAGAATTATATTTAATAAAGGGTGATAAATTCCGGGCAGTTCGGCAGAAACGAGATTGAGAGAGACTTCGACGGAACCTTTCTGGAATACAATACGAGAAGACTTGAACCCAGGATCGGTCATTTTACGCACACCCAGCAGGCCAGAGTTCGGCATCGTCGACAAGACGTATTATGAGTGACCATGACAGTTGGCCAGAGATCTTTAGAGGATGTGCTAGAGCAGGACTGTTTCCGCCATCATTGATTTCGGTATTTTGGTCGATTTATTTGCATGATAGAGATTTTGTGCACCACGGTTGCACTTGACTTCGATTTGATGTCATTCGAGATGTTGATTTTGATTCCATGCCTATGGTATGTATGTGATTTGACTTATGCTTTCGGCATAGTTTTCATGCACTTTAAGTATTTTGATTCGATTTTGTGCACGCTGATGCACATGGTTATGGGATTATATACCACGGTATAACTGATTTAGATTTGGATTGACAAGTGTTGTATACTGTTGATTTCGATTGTGATACTCGATATTTGTTTCGTGCACCTAGTGCACTTGATTTGGATTTTTACGCAGACTTGACGTGCTTGATGCGATTTTGGTGCACATCTGATGCACTAAATCGAGATTCTTCGTGCATATTAGATGCACCTGATATTGCTGTCAGGCACACACGTTGCCCTTGTCAGGTGTTTTCGTGCACACCCGTTGGACTTAGATTTTGTTCTGTGCACATGTATGGCACATTTATTGATTTCGATTTCCATGCGCACCAGACGCATACGGCATTCTTATGCACATTTTGGGATTGATTTCTGTTGGAGCAGTATGTTTTATGATATTTACTATTTGGTATAGTAGCTGAGCAGGATTAGTCCGAGGACAGTACCTGAATATATTTTTGCATGCATTGATAGTTATCGAAGTGATTTCCAAAAAGGAGCTATAGTCTCAGTATTTACTTACGTGTCCGAGATGACACGAAACATTTTATAAAGGAAACCCTTCTAAATTATTTTCAAGACGGCGGGGCGTGTATGTTAAACAAAGGATATATATATATATAGTTATTTTCTTACAATAGACGTCCACCACTCTGCAGTGATACGCACATCGCACAGCGACTTAAAAAGGTTTGGCATGCATTTCCTTCAGATGTTTACATGTATAGTTTTGATGTTTACATGTATAGTTTTGATGTATATCATGTTGGTGTTCGTATTCGATTTAGACATTGGTGTCTTCACCATAACTCCGATGATTTCGGGATGCTTGATGGAGTTTTGATTTTGGTTTATATACTTTTTTTTCATGCGCATGCATTGCGCTACGATGTGTTTTATGTATTTATGATTTCGGAGCCCCGACGACATAGTTTTTTTACTGAAATGTTTTAGTATTTGAGGGGTTTAAATTTAAATTCGGGGACCGAATTTCTTTAAGGGGTGAAGATTGTAACATTTCAGAAAAATAAATATTATTTTTGGGAATTTTATAATTAAATAATAAATATTATGAATATTTTAATATTACGGTATAATTAAATACCGATAAATTGGGAAATATTTGGAAAATTATAGAAATTACTAAAAAGAGGGTGTTTTATATGATTTAAGCAAATTATAAATTCTTATGATTTATTTTATTCCATTTTTATGCTAATCGCGATTAAATATCACTAATCGTGTATTAAGACGGATTTGTGCACATGACATGCACCATGTCATTTTTTTACACTTGTTACATTTTTCTACAATGGATTCTTTCTTCTTTTCATGCATGGTTTTAATTCAAGAGAAGAGAAAGAAAACAAAAGAAGAGAAAAGAAAAGAAAAGAAAAATGAATAAAGAAAGAGGGATGGGAATGAGAGAGATTGAGGGTGAGGGGTCAAACCTTGGTCTTGGGTTCTTGTTTCTTTCATCATCTTCATCTTTTCCCTCTCTTTCCCTCACCATGGCTGCCCTCACTTCTCCTTCCTCTTCAACCCTCACAACACCATCAAATACAACTCAAAACCTCATCCCCACTTCATTAAAAATGTGCACAAGATCCCTGCAAACAGTTTGGACCAAGAAAAATCGGATTTTGGAGACTTCGGGCAACTCAAGAATTTTTTTGAGTTGCCAAATGAGATAATTTCATCACCATTAGTATAGTTTTACATTCACATTAGTGTCCAAGCATGTTTAGAAGTGTTTTAGTTCGGTTTAGTGAGCTTTGAAAATTCCAAGTTAAGGATTAGGGTTTGAATTGAATGCAAAGGTGTAATTGATGTTAGTAGGGACCATACAACCCCTGTCGTGCTTGATTAGAAACTTAAAACTAGAGATAGAACCCCAAACCCCAAACTTACAAACCCCGATATCGGTAAATTGTGAGAATTGTAAGGTTATCTGGAGATCTGCTAACACCCGGGGACCTGGAAAATTATTTAGCGAACACAGTGAGGCAAGCAGGCCACCTAAAAGCTACCCTGAAGACCCGTGCCCCTAACCCTCTATTTTGGCCACAAATTTAATCCTTTGGGCCACAATTTGCGTCCTGGGTACCACATTTGGGGTTCGTGCTTCATCTGTAGCTCATATATCAGTAAAATAGACCCTTTACATATGCAAAATTGGCTAATTTTGCCTAGGGTAAAATCTGGGACCATTTTCTTGAGTTGCTGCATTGTTTTAACTTGAGTTTTGGTATTTGATATTGTATTCCGTCGTGTGGCGTTTGAACGTCAACGACTAGGGTTATTGGTCGTGTTTTGCATGCGATGCTATAGGTTTTGACCTATGAGCGAAATGTGTGCCGTTTTGGTTTTCCGACTTGATTCTAATACGCATTTGCGATTGTGTAAATATGTAGGTACCCCATGTGGACTTCGAGACGACGAGAAGAGGATGGCGACATCGACATCGGCAAGCAAAAGCAAAGTGAGTAGATATATATCTACGGGGGAAGTCGGGTGGATGACGTATAGCACCCCCGCAATTCGTAGTGTAGTGTATGATATATATTATATATATATATACGTTCATATGTTTATTGTGAGATTATTGTTGATACAGATAGGTTATAGGGTTCATGATACAGTTTTTAGTGTAATTAGAAGTAATTTAGTTTAGCTTCTTAGTCGCGAAACCCTAGATTAGAGATTTCACGCACACGCGCACACACATGCATAAATTTTATTAGTTGTGCGTATATAGGGATATGTATGTATATATATATACGCATAGGTATGGGACTATATATATATATATACATATACATGGATAATGAGGATAGTAGATGATATTGGAGATGAGTCGATGAGATTGGGCTTGATGCCACGAGATCGGTGATATGTTTTGGTTCGTATTATGAGATACGACAAGTTGTTTAGCGAGTCTTTAGGCGATGTGTTTTCATACATACGCTCCTATATTTATGTTGATGGTATCAGTTTGTACTAGACATAGATCAGTACCCTCAGATCCTGTTATATGATGAAAAGGATACGAGTTGAATAATGAGATAATGTGATATTCGACACGTACCCAGATTTGGGATGTCGTACAATGGTTTACCGTACGAGATATAATTATGATGATTGATCCGCACTCTTGACTCGAGGATGTCATATGATGTATTGTATCGTACGTGATACTATTGAGGCGGGATCACCGACTATTATATATGTATATCGACTAAGATTTAGGTGGTTTTCCTTACCCTTTTTTGATTAGTTTGTTAGTTTAGACTTGTAGTTTACTTATAGATATTAGACTAGACTCGAGTCATACATATTTCAAACTAACGAATCGTGAATATTTTAAAGACATGCCAAGGGATACTACGGTTATTTCAAAGGACGTACATTTTCTTAAAAAGCACCGTAGCACCTATTTTCTAAACATCTCAATTCGTATTATTTAAAATGTTAAAACTATATGACTCGTTTTTATTATTGCATATTCCTTATTGCTGCGTTTATTATTCATTTCTGCACATTCATAATTGTTCATATCGCATTGCATGCTTATACAATGCTTTTATTGTTATTATAAAACCATGCTGTCAGGACACGAGCACCATTACCGATGATGCGTACGTTCCACGTACACTTGCTTGCCGGCTTACACACACATCATCAGTAATTGCTATTTCACGTACATTTTAGAGAATATTAATTCATTGATATCGCTTGCTAGTCTATAGTTCCGATATATCATTATTGCGCTAGTTAGATGTTGCATTTATTACTGGGATTTTTCATGTATTTTTATATATTCATTGCCACGATATTAGGGGCCAGTACAGATTGCCGGAGCCCAGTATTTATTGTTATTGACCCTTTATTTTGGGATTTCGGATTTCCATGAGATTTATGGATTTGGAGAAACCGCAAGATTTATTAAACTCATTTTCATTTTTAAGATAAAAGTGTGGTTTTCTCATGATATGATTTAAGATATGTCCACCGTGAGTTTTTTCGGCTCTTGAGCGATATCATACACCCGATTCGAGGAGGAGGAGGAACCGTTTGTGGGTGCATGGTGGACCCGGTGCGGTACCCCGGGACAAGATGGTCGCAGATGATGGCGTTGAGCCTGGCAGGGGAGCACTACCGGCCGGTGATTTTATTATGACTCGACGGATATCCGGAGGATACCGATCGGAGTACAGGCCAGTTCGGATAGCCGGAGCTTGAGGTTTTGAGATTTGATGATATGGGCCAGTCCGGATAGCCGGAGCCCTAGATATTGAGATTCGAGGTTGCAGGCCAGTCCGGATTGCCGGAGCCTGAGATATTGAGATATTGAGATATTGGGATTTATGTTTTGTGTCGATGCTTGACACTGATTTCATGTTGATTTCATTGATGATACCTCGATTTATAAATATACAGAAATCTCACTAAATAAAGAAAACAGTTGTCACATTCATGATGCATTCTGTTTTCATTATATTGCATTCATACCTCATAATTATGATACGTTGCTACCTGAGGCACTGACACGAGCACTTGGTATTACACTTATGTATAGATGTTTACCCTTGCCACCTTATCATGCTTCAGGCTTTATCTTATTGAGGATATATATTACTGATCGTATTGACCTAGGATTGAGTCATACATACGATTTCTGCTCGGTGATGTTTTCTACTCACGAGTTGGCAACTCACCCCCGTTGTGCCACAGTTTCTCACAGGTTTCGCCGTACAGGTATCGTTGCGGTTTTGATGGCACACATCTCCTTCCGGATGATTGCTTTGGTAGGTTGGCTCACTTGCATCGTGACCACTATTGTATATTTACTTATTTCAGTTGTATCTAGTAAACTCCATCAACCAAACATGTGTATTTATTTGACTTAGAGACCAGTGTATATTCTTTCGACCTTAGAGTCGCGCGTTATATTATTATGGTTTTCATGTTGATTTTTAGTTCCCTTTTGAGTTTTGATCCTCGCCCTTAGCGTTGTATATATTATTGCTTGCGTGATTGTGACTGTCAATTAACGAAGAGCTAGCTCCCGCTTGGAGATGCCTTTATATATATTATGCATGTTGTACCCGTTTGAGGCCAGTATTTACAAAGGGAACTCTGCCGAATTTTTCCGAAAAGACTTGATGTTTTAAAAATGCATATTCGGCTGATTTTAATAAAAACACTTTCTTTAAAATGGTTTAGATTTCTGGGCTTTTGGCTTACTTGAGTTAGATGGGGTCCTATATACTTCATATGATTCAAGTGCCAGTCATGTGCTATTTCGAGTCGTGACACCTAGAGGCCATTATTATACATGTGATGTATATTATAGTGGATGCTTGGACATATATAAGGAGGACTGTCATGCTCGACATGATAGTATGCTATTTGGTTGCTCTTTATCTTATCATGTACACTTATTGTTTCTCTATTACATGTTGATAAAGCCCTTAGGATGGGTACTTGACTACCAGGATTATGATGCGGATCATACTAGTGGGGTAAGGGTAGTCGGTAAGTACATCCTTCAATTGTTCCTAGTCGTGGGAGTATCGAGACAGGGCATCGATATTCCAGAGTAGACTAGCGTATACGCTTCTCGACCCATATGATGGGCGATGGATGATCCCATATCCATTGGTGTTTGAAATCAGAGATGGTATACGGGTGCTCAGTGGAGACTGGGTACACTGGACGGACTCGCCGAGAACTCCTAGATGGTATTATACCTATCGTCAGATAGCCTTTCTCTGGTGACACTGGAACATGTTAGTCTGTAGACCTGAGATCGTCAAAGAGTCTTGTGTGATTCCCACTGTGCTTTGATTTCCACCTTACCACGTTCAAGAGATCATGCAAAACGGTGGTTTTTGGGTACAGTCCCGAGTCACATGGAGCCAATGAGCGATAGGAAGGGATTCGTCTCTCCCGGTATTGGGGGTTGATGTTACGCTGTGCTCGATTGGCCATAACAGGAAGTCCCTGGCCAGGGTTGATTCCGAGATTTGCTGGTAAGTGTTATCAGTAGTTTCTCGACCCGTTATGGGCCTCACATCGGCACGACTTATCAAGCTATTGGGGTTTGACGTTTACCACCCCCAGACGAGATATACGACATATCAGACGAAGAGACCGGACTGTACGGTAGTGTTACTGATTGGATTTGCAAGAGTATGAGTAGGCTTGCTTGTTGATCTTCGGATCACTCAATACCCGGGTGGCCATTACGTTTAGCAACTGTAGGGTTCCGCAGCATCACCACTGGGTTTCGGGAGGCATCGTCCATGCCGTTTTCAAAAAATTGGCATGCTAAACAACCCTAATGCTAGAATCTTAACTAGACAATTAGACGAACAAGCATGTAAATATCTTTACATCTAAGTGAACAAGGAATAAAACCTTTGTAGACCGGTCCTTCACTTCATAAGCTCCGTGTAGTAGTCCCTTCGCTCCAAGTAGTGATATCCCGGACTCTAGTAAGGCTCCACAAGGTGAAATGAACAAGCTTGCTTGAAGTTTTCGAGGCCGAAGATAATCTGCGTCGAGGAGAAACTAACTCAAGCTCCCTCTTCACTAATGTGGAATTAGTGAAGCAAATGACCTAAACTAAAGGGCGGCTCTAGTAGAGGTTGATGAAGTTCGAATTTTGCTCACTTTAGAAATGTTTTTTTCACTAATTTTCCTCATTGGTGAAGAAGGAGCTTGAGTTAGTGTCTCCTCGACGTAGATCATCTTCGGCCTTGAAGACTTTAAGCAAGCTTGTTCATTTCACCTTATGGAGCTTTACCAGAGTCCGGGAGATCACTACTTAGAGCGAAGTGACTACTATACGGAGCTTATGAAGTGAAGGACCGGTCTACAAAGGTTGTATTCCTTATTCACTTAGATGTAAAGATGTTTATATGCTTGTTCGTATAATTCTCTAGTTAAGATTCTAGCGTTAGGGTTCTTTAGCATGCCAATATTTTGAAAACGGCAAGGACGATGCCTCCCGAAACCTTGTGGCGGTGCTGCGGAACCCTACAGTGTGAGGAAGGAGATGAAGAAAGCAACTATGGAATGATTCCACGGTCGCTGTGAGTTATCTCTTTCCTCACACTGTAGGGTTCCGCAGCACCGCCACTGGGTTTCGGGAGGCATCATCCATGCCGTTTTCAAAAAATTGGCATGCTAAAGAACCCTAACGCTAGAATCTTAACTAGAGAATTAGACGAACAAGCATGTAAACATCTTTACATCTAAGTGAACAAGGAGTACAACCTTTGTAGACATGTCCTTCACTTCATAAGCTCCGTGTAGTAGTCCCTTCGCTCAAAGTAGTGATCTCCCGGACTCTAGTAAAGCTCCACAAGGTGAAATGAACAAGCTTGCGTAAAGTCTTCGAGGCCGAAGATGATCTACGTCGAGGAGACAGTAACTCAAGCTCCCTCTTCACCAATGAGGAAAATTAGTGAGAAAAACATTTCTAAAGTGAGTAAAATTCCAACTTCATCAAACTCTACTAGAGCCGTCCAGTTTACCGAGTCTCCACTGAGCACCCGTATACCATCTCTGATGTCAAACTCCAATGGATATGGGATCATCCATCGCCCATCATATGGGTCGAGAAGCGTATACGCTAGTCTACTGGAATATCGATGCCTTGTCTCGATACTCCCACGACTAGGAACAATTGAAGGATGTACTTACCGACTACCCTTGCCCTACTAGTATGATCCGCATCATAATCCTGGTAGTCAAGTACTCATCCTAAGGGCTTTATCAACATGAAATAGAGAGACAATAAGTGTACATGTTAAGATAAAGAGCAACCAGATAGCATACTATCATGTCGAGCAAGAAATTCCTCCCAATATAAGTCCAAGCATCCACTATAATATACATCACATGTATAATAATGGCCTCTAGGGCATACATATAACTAACATAAACGCTGCTGGGGCATTGGTGAATCCGAACGACATCACCGAAAACTCAAAATGCCCGTAGCGCATGCGAAAAGCAGTCTTCGGAATATCATCCTTCTGAACCCGCAACTGATGGTAACCTGATCGCAAGTCAAACTTCGAGAAATGTCTCGCACCCTGGAGCAGATCAAACAAATCGTCAATGCGAGGTAGGGAATATCTGTTCTGCATAATAATTTGATTCAACTGACGATAATCGATGCATAAACACAAACTGCTGTCTTTCTTCTTGACGAACAGGACAAGAGCTCCCCAAGGTGACACACTCGAACGAATAAGCCTTTTATCCAGTAAATTTGCAACCGATCCTTCAGCTCTTTAAGCTCCGCCGAGGTCATCCGATAAGGTGGTATAGAAATAGGCATCGTGCCAGGGATCAAGTCAATGCAGAACTCAATATCGCGCTCTGGCGATAAACCAGGCAGCTCGTCAGGAAAAACATCGGAAAACTCCATCACAATCGGAACCTAGTCCAACGGGACCTCTGCGGCTCCAGTATCTCAAACATACGCCAAGAATCCCTGATATCCTTTCCTCAAGAGCTAACTAGCGCGAAGAGAAGAAATCAAACTGGGAAGGGTGGCACTACGGTCTCCCTGAATAACAAGAACTGGCTCACCCGGAAAAACTAAATCTGACTGCCTTCTCGCGGCAGTCCACGGACGCATAACATGTTGCTAACCAATACATGCCCAGAAGAACTTCAAAATCCAACATATCGAGGAGAATTAAATCAACAAAATAATCCCTCTCCCCGATACGAACGGAACACAATCGAAACACATATCGAGCGACAAACGACTCGCCTACTGGAGTAATAACTACAAGTGGCTGATCTAGCGAAGTCAACTCTCGGCCCAACCTTGGTGCAAAGTGTATAGATACATAAGAATGTGTGGAACCTGGATCGAATAATACATGCGTGTCGAAAGAACATATTGGAAGAGTACCTGTCACAACAGCATTGGATGCCTGCGCATCCTGAGGAATCAAAGCGAACACTCGGGCCTATCCCTCACTAGTAGCTGGTTGTCCTCTGCCTCTACCTCTACCGTCTCTCGGAAAGAACCTGTCACGGAGTCTACCTAACCTCCTCTGAGCTGGGATACTGGTACGAATCTATTTCGGTCCAGAAACGACCGAAGTCTCAGAAATGCGCTCCTCCAACAGTAAGGTCGCGTCCATAGCAGCGGCGTAAGTGTCAAAATGATGGGCGCCGATAGCAAGAAATAAATGCATGTCCAGTCCCCGCACAACCTTCTTATGCATTTCTCTTCAGTTTCCACCAGGTAAGGAGCATATCGGGACAGCTGAGTAAACTAAATGTCGTACTCGGACACTGTCATCCCTGAAGTCTTGTGCAAAGACTCGAAACTACGAGCTCGGGCATCTCGAACGCTCTCCGGAGGGAAACGAGCAAGAAATACAGCTGTGAATTTCATCCCAAGTCATTGGAGGTAGACCTGTAGCTCGGCCTCTCTCAACTGACTCGCACTACGTCTGAACAAGACCCTCTAGACGAAAACATCGCAAGCTCAACCCATCACTCGTCAGAACATCTCTGTGAATGGCAAATCCTAGCCATCATGTCGAGGAATGTCTGCGGATCCTCCGCTGCACCTGTGCCGGTGAAAAATGGAGGCTTCAGCCTCATAAACTCCTGTAAGGATACGAAAATAATCTCGATAACAACAGGAACAGTTACCTGAGCAGCAGGTACAACCACAGTCCCCGCAGCAGGAGGGACATCATCGGCTCTCGGAACTCGGCTAGCCTCAACTAACGATCCAACCATCTGTCGTAAGTTCTGAATACTCCACTATAGCCTATCTATCCAGCTTGTAGAAAGCGGATCACTTTTTCCCTGACGGGTAAGCATACCACCCTGATCGGTCCTCGTCTCAGACGAGCCCGCTCTAATCTCATCCCTAGCGGCAGCCCTCTGGGCCCTCATAGTCATCGGCGGCATAGTGGCTGGAGTAAGAAACAGGATTGATAGGAACATTGCAATCGAATCAGGGATACTCAGAATCAAGGAAGGAAGTACAAGCAATCATTATCCTAAGGTCACTTAGGCAGAGTACCGTATTATAAGTATGCCGCGGAACATACACACGCTACGTCACTCTACTTAAGTCACCTACTCCATCTACCAAGGGTCATCGTACACTCAGAAAGGTAAAACCTAACGCTCTGATACCAACTTTGTCATGACCCGGATATGTAGAACGTGACTGACACTTAAAGTACGAAACGTCTAGAGGCGTAACGTAATCTAAGTATGCCAAAGCCCAGAAATCTAAACCATTTAAAGAAATAGAGTGAAGGGTAACTTAACTTAAAAAGGCGATTTTAGTAAAATGAAATCACATTAAAACATTTTAAAACACCAAATTTTCTCGAAAATTTCGGCAGAGTTTCCTTTGTAAATACTGGCCCGAAACGAGTACAAAACAAGAATATACATAAGTAATGAATAAAGCATCCCCAAGCGGGAGCTAGCTCTTCGCCAAAGGAGGAATCACAACCATATGCAATATATATTATCATAATATGAGATAAGCATCTTAAAACAAGAAATAAGAAAACACCACTTCGGCTCAAGTGAGCATCGACACCAGAAATAGAATACATACAAATCTCACAAGCTCACCATCTAAGTCCAATATACCACTGGTGGAAAATGGTAGATAAGGTAGATGGAGTGTACTAGATACAATAATAATTCACAAGGTGGGATCAAAAATATCCTCGCAACCTACCTATGAGCAAACCGCAAGTCAATGCAAATGAAGCAAAAGAGGGAGTACGCCCGCTGCTACTGTGCTGACAGGTCAGACCTGCAAGATACTGTGGCAGAACGGGGATGAGTTGCCAACTCGTGAGTAGTAAGTAATATCTAATAAGGCTATCGTAAGCGTGCACGCAAATGCGTCACACCCTACATATACAAATATGCTACGATGCACTAGTATGTATGCAATATAAATGGATAATCAACATAAAATCCAGATATAACTAATATGAGAAGATCTTTATCCTTATCTCAGTAAAACTTTTGTATAGTAAAAACTGGAGTATCATCAGTAAAATCGACAGAAAAGTCTGTGTCAATTATCGACACAATATCCTCAATATCTCGGGCTCCGTCAGTTCGGATCGGCCCATATAATCAAATCTCACAACAATGGTCCGTATCCTCCGGATATCCGCCGCGCCAAACATCATCGGTCGGTAGTTCTCCTATGCCGGGCTCAACGCTTTTCTATACGATCTTCTTACCCCGAGGTACCGCACCGGGTCCACCATGTACCCGCACACGGTGCATCCCCTCCTCGAATCGAGTATATGATACAGCACAAGAACCGAGAAAACACATGGTGGACGCCACACACATCATATCACGAGAAAATTGCAAATTTCTATTTTTAAAATGATAATAGGTTTATAAAGTTCTTGCGGTTTTCCCCAAAATCCAGAAATCTCATCAATACTGAAATCTCCAAGAAGAATCACAATATATGAACATGTCGGTAATGATGGATGCCTATGATATCGATAATATGCGATGCGATGTATGACTAGAAACTATGTATGAATGATGATGCAATGATGTATGTATATATATGACTAGCAATTCTATGTATCCATCCCGATGAAATGAATATACAACTACAAGTTACCTATCGTATATGATGCAAATGCTCAGATACTGATTTAAACAGGTTCTATAGTGTTCATGGCATAGCAATTACCAATGGCGTGTGTGTTCACATAAGTAGTGCACGTGCGGCATGAACCAATGGTAATGGTGCAAGTGTCCTATGAGATAATATCAAATATATATAAGATGATGCAATGCAATGAGATGAATGACTAGGAGACTACACATATAAAACAAGAACTAATAGTAATCCTAACTATCGGGTGCCTTGCGCCATCTATACGATCCCCCCGTAGATGTGTACATCTACTCACCGGGACGCCTCGGCTAATCTGATCCAATCACAGCCTTTCCTTTCCGCGCCGCGTCCGACGTCTCCGCAACCGATCATGGAATCGCAAAGTAAGTAAATAAGAGGATAGATATTTAGATAGATGCGAAGTCAAGACGATACCAGGAAATTAACGTGCGCTAACTAAACGCGCATGCTCTTGGTGCACAAAACGCGCACAACATCGCTATAACCACAACTAGGGGCCACTATGCATAGCAATCCCTAAACCTAGAACCTAATCGTACCAATCGCGCTTTCACATCACATTACAATATCTTAGAAATTAGGTTGTAAATCATTCCAGCCTCAAACTTAATTAAAATCTATTTATTCTAAAAACCTAGTAAGCAACAATTAACCATTTTAGTGCAAAACTAGATGTTTTAGCAAATCTAGTGGCCACAATCTACACTTAATATCTTAATTAAGCCACAAAAATATTAACTAAATTTTAATCTCACCTTTTAAATACTAAACATAATTTAGTTTGCATGAACATTTAATTAAGATAATTTAAAAGCAAGGATTTGCAAGTTTAACAACTAGATTATATATGATACACCATTAGATGTTGACTACATATTGCTACCATAAATTAGTGATAAAACCTTAATTTTTAAACAAACCCTTCTCTTTAAATTCCTATTTTGCAATTAAAACCATAATAACACCTAATTAAAATTTGATTAAGGCAATTAATTAACAAAGTAACAAATGGGTTAAGCTTTATACCTCAAGAATTTGGAGATCTAACTTGCAAACTTGGCCTCCCAAAATGCTATCTTGCCTCAAGATCCAAACTAGTTTAGGCCAAGAAATTTTGGTGAAGATTTAACCATGAATTAGTGGGGGTTTTCTGTGGATTTTTAAATGGAAAAATGAGGGTTTTTGAGATGAAAATGAGATGGAGAAATGGGGAGGGCTGCTGCCAGATGTTGTGGCCGAATTGAGAGGGGGAGAGAGAGAGAGTTGAGTGAGAGAGAGAGGTAACCATACCCCCCATACACACATCAACATCTAATCTTTCATTTCTCATTTATTATTTATTTTATTTTCTAATTTGCTTAGAATTGTCTAGAACTCTTGAGAAAAATTTAGAAGGAAACCATATGTTACAAAGTAAGTGTTTAGTGTGTCATGGTGCACTAAATTTATATTAACCTATACTAATTTGTAATTATCACTAATTTAGTGTGTTAGTGAAAGCTTAAAATAATATTAAAAAATAAATAATTACGGAAAATAATTAAGTAAACTAGCAATTAATAGGTGACTAATTAAATACCAATACTAGCAATTACATAGTTAAAATAGGTATATTTAATTCTATGTGGAAAAATAATTATATCTTGGTTTTTATGGAAAACACGTGTTGTATTACTAATTATCAGACAATTAACCTAAACGAATTTTCAAAACGTTACACCATCACAAGTGGGGACTCTGTGAAATGGCTGGATGCTATTGGACCTGAGATGGAATCCCTATATACCAACAAAGTATGGACTTTGGAAGTTGCTCCTGAAGGGGTAACACCCATCTGGAGCCAGTGGATCTTTAAGAAGAAACTTGGTGTAGATGGAAGGTTGAGACCTTCAAAGCAAGACTTGTAGCAAAAGGTTTTCGTCAACGACCAGGTGTCGACTATAATGACACTTTTTCTCTTGTGGCTATACTTAAGTCCATCAGGATCCTACTTGCCATTGCAGCATGCCATGACTACGAAATCTGGCAGATGGACATCAAGACCTCTTTTCTAAATGGTGATTTAGAATAAAGCGTATATATGACACAGCCAGAGGGCTTCGTAGACAGTGAGAGCAGCGGAAAGGTGTGCAAGCTTCTTAAATCAATTTACGGATTAAAGCAGGCATCGCGGAGCTGGAACATCTGTTTTGATGTTGCAGTCAAAGAGTTTGACTTCATCAAAAACGTAGATGAACCGTGTATATACAAAAAGGTTGTAGAGAGTAAGGTTATCTTCCTTGTATTGTACGTGGATGACATACACTTGATAGGAAATGATGTTCCTATGCTACACTCGGTCAAACTCTTCCTATCACACAAGTTCTCCATAGAAGATCTGGGTGATGCCTCCTACATCCTGGGGGATAAAGATCTATAAAGCTAGATCTAAAAGGATGTTGGGATGGTCCCAATCTAGCTACATTGACACCATACTAAAGAAGTTTAGTATAGAAGATTCTAAGCGTGGTAATTACCCGCTTGTTCAAGAATCACTCTCTCCTAAGAAATGTCTCCCAAAACTAATTTGGAGATGGCTCGCATGCAAATGATACCCTATGCTTCTGCAGTTGGGTCTATCATGTACGCGATGTTATATACCAGACCGGATGTAGCTTACACACTAGGTGTGGTAAGTAAGTATCAATTAGACCTAGGGGAGAAGGAATGGATAGCTGTGAAGAACATTTTTAAGTACTTGAGAAGGACTAAAGAGATGTTCTTGGTGTATGGTAACGGAGAACTTCAGGTGGAGTCCTTTACCGATTCGAGCTTCCAGAGTGATAAGGAAGATAGTAAGTCGGTCTCGGGTTTCTTCTTTACCCTCAATGGAGGAGCGGTATGTTGGAAAATTTCCAAGAAAGATACCGTGGCGGACTTGACGATGGAGGCTGAATACATCTCTGCCAACGATACTGCCAAAGAGGTTGTCTAGATGAAGAAGTTCATTGCAGAACTTTGTGTAGTTCCATCCATTGAGCATCCAACACCCTTGTATTGTGATAACAATGGAGCTACGACTTTGGCTAAGGAACCCCGGTCCCATCAGCGATCCAGTCATATTCTGAGGCGTTATCACCTGATCCAGGAGATAGTTGATCGCCGGGAGATAGAGGTCAGGAGAGTTGACACGAAGGGCAATACAGCGGATCCACTCATGAAAGCCCTCCCTCAGACGCAGTTTGAGAGACATTTTAGGATGTTGGGTATGAGATACTAGAATAACTGGTCTTAGTGCAAGTGGTAGATTTTTAGGAATATGTATGCCCTAGAGGCTATTATTGTATGATATAGTGGATACTTGGACATATATATATATATAGGACTTTCTTGCTCAACATGATAGTATGCTATCTGGTTGCTCTTTATCTTAACATGTACATTTGTATTATTATACTGTCTCTCTGATAATGTTGATAAAGCCCTTAGGATGTTGGCTTGACTACCAAGACTATGATGTAGATCACACTAGTGGGGCTTGTGTAGTCCACAAGCACATCCTTTAACAGTTCCTAGTCGAGGGAATATCGAGACAGGGCATCGATATTCCATAGTAGATTAGTGTGTACGTTTCTTGATCCTGTATGGGGCGATGGTTGATCCCACAACCATTGGTGTTTGACATCAATGATTGTACACAGGTGCTCATTAGAGAATGGGTACACCGAACAGGACTCACCGAGAACTCCTAGATGGTACTATACATATTGTCGGATAGCAGTTCTCTGGTGACACTTGTACAGGTTAGTCTGTAGACCCGAGATCGTCATAGTGTCTTGTGTGGTTCCCACTATGCTTTGATTTCCTTCCTACCACGACTCAAATGAGTCGTGCAAACAGGTGGATTTTGGGTACAGTCCCAAGTCACATGGAGGCAGTGAGCGATAGGAGGGGTTTTGTCTCTCCCGGTATTGGGAGTTGATGTTGCGCTATGCTCGATTGGCTATAACAGCAAGTCCCTAGCCAGGGCTGATGAGATTTACTGGTAAGTGTTATTAGTAGTTTCTCGAAGGTTATAGGCGACACATCGGCATGACTTATCAAGTTACTAGAGTCTGGCGATTCCACCCCTAGACTCGATATGCGACATATCAGACAAAGAGACCGGACTGTATTGTAAGTGTTGCTTATAGGCTTTATGGGAGTTTGGACAAGTTTGCTTGTTTATCTTCTATTCGTTCAATACCTGGGTAGCCGTTATGTCCAGCTAGTACCGCTGATGGCTTGTGGTAACTGATGTGATCATTACCTACTGCTGGCGTATTGACAACTCTTTAGAGTCCCACACAGAGGTTTCCTAGCTCAATCGAAATGATGTAGGGAACATATGGTGATATGAGAGGGATCTTGATTAAATACGAGTATGTGATACCGTATTCTAATCTCATGAAAGGTTAGGTTATATGTGATATAACCAGATTATTGAATCAAGTGTTGATTCAATGATTTTTTATATGTATATATTTTTTATATTGGCCGGTTATATATGATATGACCGGATTATTGAATCAAGTGTTGATTTAATATCTAATATTGAATGTTATCGGTTATATGTGATATAACCGAGTTATTGAATCAAGTGTTGATTTGATAATATGATATAAATATAAATAATATTAGTCGGTTATATATGATATAACTGGATTATTGAATCAAGTGTTGATTTAATAATTTGATATATATTAATATATTTGATATATACATATATATATATATTAACTAATATAGCTCACTAATGATTTTCTTCTCTTCTCTTTATATATATATATATTTATATTTAAAATTGATTTTGTATCATGGTTGATGATACATAGAACATGGGAGTATGAGACTGACACATGACCTAAAGATAATTGGGGAGATTTATTTTTAAGAGGAAATAAAAATGAGTGGATATTGACTCATGGCTTGGATGCTTGTAGAAGCATGTAGAAGCCATGACTCATCTCTCATTTTGTTTTACTCTAAGATATTTTCTCACCCCATCTTTATCTTTAGCTCACGGTTCTCTCTCTCATTATTCATCACAACTTTCTCTCACTCACCCAAGTTCATCTTCTTCCTCCTCTAGTGTTTTCTTGAGTTGGAAAAATAAAGAGAAAAGGATTTCTAAAGTGATCAAAATTCCTACTTCATCAACCCACACTATCCTAGCCCTTTAGTATAGGTTGTTTGATTCACTAATTCTTTAATTAGTGAAGAGATAGCTTGAGTTAGAGAGACATCAAGGTGGATCATCTTCGGCTTTGAAGATCACTTAGCAAGCTCGGTCATTTCTTCAAGTGGAGCTAAGAAGAGTTCTTGGGACTACTAGTTGAAGCTATAGAAGTGAAGGACTTGGTCTACAAAGGTTGTAACCCTCTTCACTTAGTTATAGAACTAGTTAGCTTGCATAAAACCCTAATTCTCTAGCTCGATTCTAGGTTAGTATAGCTTAGCACTCTAGATTTTTTAAAATTGCATACTTGATGCTTGTATAAACCTAGTGGAGGTGCTAAGACATACTTTCAGCTCCACGACCCCTGCTTTAATCATTAAATTGATTTATGCAACTTGCATACCTTTCCGCTGCTCCCACTGTCTACGAAGCCCCCTGGCTGTGTCATATACACACTCTCTTCTAAATCACCATTTAGAAAAGCGGTCTTGATGTCCATCTGCCAGATTTCATAGTCATAGTATGCAGCAATGGCCAGTAGGATCCTGATGGAGTTAAGCATAGCTACTAGAGAAAAGGTCTCGTCATAGTCGATACCTGGTCATTGACGGAAACCTTTTGCTACAAGTCTAGCTTTGAAGGTCTCAACCTTTCCATCTATATCAATTTTCTTCTTAAAGATTCACTTGCTCCCAATGGATTTTACCCCTTCAGGAGCAACTTCCAAAGTCCATACTTTGTTGGTGTACATGGATTCCATCTTAGATCGCATAGCATCCAGCCATTTCACAGAGTCCCCACTTGTGATGGCTTACTCGACACTAGTTGGGTTATCATCTTCCATGATGCAATCCTCACTCCCACTGCTAAAATAGGGGGTTGCCCCTATGGATATTGAAATCCGTAGGGGCAGATTTATTTTGGCCCTACGGATTAATCCGTAGGGCTAAAAGGTTGCCCCTACGGGCCAAGACGTTCAAGAATAAAAATATTAATTCTTAATTTGGTGTTTGCCCCTACGGAGCCGCAAACCAAGGACCTACGGACAAATCCGTAGGGGCAACTAGCGATTTAATAAAGGCACAGATCGATTGCCTAAGCCCGTTATCTCTTTCTTCCTCTCTCGATCGCGCACGAAACAAAATCCCCAAATCGCCACCGCCGTTCTCGTCATCGCCACCGCCGTTCTCCTCGTCGCCACCGTTGTTCTCGTCGCTACCCGCCATTCTCGTCGCCACCACCGTTCTCGTCGTCACCACCGCCGTTCAGGTTAGTAAATCTACAACTAAATTAAAGAAATTTTTGATTATTTAGGGCTAGGGTTCATGGCTGGGTCTGGGGTTGCGGTTGGAGTTGGGGTTCGGCAGGGGTTGCGGTCGGGGTTGGGGTTGGGGTTGGGGTTAGGGTTAGGGTTGGGGTTCGGCTGCGGCTGCGGCTGGGGCTGGGGTTAGGGTTTGGCTTAGGGTTGGGGTTGGGGTTTAGCTGGGGCTGGGGTTAGGGTTAGGTTGGGGCGGGGCTGGGCTGGGGCTGGGCTGGGGCTAGGGTTAGGTTAGGGTTGGGGTTTAGCTGGGGCTGGGGTTAGGGTTAGGTTGGGGCGGGGCGGGGCTGGGGCTAGGCTGGGGCTGGGGCTAGGGTTAGGTTGGGGTTGGGGTTTAGCTGGGGTTAGGGTTAGGTTGGGGCGGGGCTGGGCTGGGCTGGGGCTGGGGCTGGGGTTAAGTTGGGGTTGGGTATCGATGTATATACATGTATCATATCATGAATGATTCATTTTCATTAAATGTGGTAAAATTAAGTGTATAAAATCATGCCATATAAATAGATTGTGTTCGTGAATGGCGATCTAGTTAGGCGAACCAAAGTGTTGCATTGATGAAAGTTTACCGTAGAGGAAATTACGGCTAGCTCTATGCATTTAACCTGAATGTATCCAGTAATTACTAGCATGTATAGAAAAGTTGGTTTAATTTATGAAAAAATGGGGAGACAACATGCATGTATGCATATAGGTAACATCTGCCAATATGCTATATCTAAACCGCAATCTATTTTTGCCTATTAGCTAATATGAAAATATCGACCCGCGTATATGACATAATCAAAGTTGTTAAATCTTGATACAGTTTGTGTTTCATTTTTTTATTTATCATATCGTGTATCGTATCTGTTTCATATCGAAAGAAACAAAATTTTCTGTTACAATAACGAAATAATTATGTGTAGAACCAATTACAATTTTAAAAATGATCAAATTAACAACATAAAGCAATGTACAAGTTAAAGCAAATTTCGGAATTGCAGCACTCAAATACATACATATAAATCATACAAACCCATGCATTTGATAATCAAATAGGGTTTTTTTCTTCCCCCCTACTTCAATATTTTGATGCATGTTTCAGTCATGTGAATTCATATGTTGCGTATAACGCTTTATGATATCAGTATCCTAGATTTGTAGTTTTAATTGTTGATTGTTATAGATGGATGCCATTGCAATAATAGTTTTTGGTTGATGAATGCTATTGCAATATAGGATGATCAGTTTTATCAATCTTGATCTCAATGGTTTAAAATCATGTTACACATTCAACACGAATGCACAACAAACACATAATTAGAGAGCGATTCGAGATATTCAGGTTAAAACCAATATATGATACTCGATGATAATATGAAACCTTCATATTCCCATCGATACTCATATATGAAACTAAAAGCGCCACTTAGTCCCCGTCTATCGATTAACATACGTGCGATGCTCGTCGTGACCTAGAACTATACGAAGGTTGTTAAATATCGGACAGTATAGCTCGATACTAACAACCGTCGTATAGTCTACTCGACGAGAAAATTCAATCGTATGGTAACCCATAGATTTGTCCCGTGTGGACAAGTTAAGAATGTATAAAGAAAATGCCTTCATTCACTTATGTTTTCATCCGTTTCGAGATATTTCGTCGGTACCTTTCCACTGGTTCTCCGTGTACAAAAATAGATTAGATTTTCATTTCAACGTTGTTTCACAGCTTTGAAATGATTATCTATTCTATTACAGTGTACTCGGAGAACAGCGGGGAGATGCTGCCGAAATTTACTCGAAACGGTTGAAAGCACAAATGATGGGCGTTCGCTCTATACATTCTTAATAGGATAGAAGCCTACCCCCGACAGCCGGAACACACACATACAACAAGAATACACAACAAACGCATAATTAGAGAGCGATTCGAGATGTTCGGGTTAAAACCAATATACGATAATATGAAACCTTCATATTCCCATCGATACTCATATATGAAACTAAAAGCGCCACTTATTCCCCGTCTATCGGTTAACATACGTGCGATGCTCGTCGTAACCTAGAAATATACGAAGGTTGTTAAATATCGGACAGTATAGCTCGATACTAACAACCGTTGTATAGTCTACGCGACGAGAAAATTCAATCGTATGGTAACCCATAGATTTGTCCCGTGTGGACAAGTTAAGAATGTATAAAGAAAACGCCTTCATTCACTTGTGTTTTCATCCGTTTCGAGATATTTCGTCGGTACCTTTCCGCTGGTTCTCCGTGTACAAAGATAGATTAGATGTTCATTTCAACGTTGTTTCACAGCTTTGAAATGATTATCTATTCTATTACAGTGTACTCGGAGAACAGCTGGGAGGTGCTGCCGAAATTTACTCGAAACGGTTGAAAGCACAAGTGATGGGCGTTCGCTCTATACATTCTTAATGGGATAGAAGCCTACCCCCGACAGCCGGAACACACACATACAACAAGAATACACAACAAACGCATAATTAGAGAGCGATTCGAGATGTTCGGGTTAAAACCAATATATGATAATATGAAGCCTTCATATTCACATCGATACTCATATATGAAACTAAAAGCGCCACTTAGTCCCCGTCTATCGGTTAACATACGTGCGATGCTCGTCGTGACCTAGAACTATACGAAGGTTGTTAAATATCGGACAGTATAGCTCGATACTAACAACCGTCGTATAGTCTACACGACGAGAAAATTCAATCGTATGGTAACCCATAGATTTGTCCCGTGTGGACAAGTTAAGAATGTATAAAGCAAACGCCTTCATTCACTTGTGTTTTCATCCGTTTCGAGATATTTCGTCGGTACCTTTCCGCTGGTTCTCCGTTTACAAAGATAGATTAGATGTTCATTTCAACGTTGTTTTACAGCTTTGAAATGATTATCTATTCTATTACAGTGTACTCAGAGAACAGCGAGGAGGTGCTGCCGAAATTTACTCGAAACGGTTGAAAGCACAAGTGATGGGCGTTCGCTCTATACATTCTTAATGGGATAGAAGCCTACCCCCGACAGCCGGAACACACACATACAACAAGAATACACAACAAACGCATAATTAGAGAGCGATTCGAGATGTTCGGGTTAAAACCAATATATGATAATATGAAACCTTCATATTCATATCGATACTCATATATGAAACTAAAAGCGCCACTTAGTCCCCGTCTATCGGTTAACATACGTGCGATAATTTATTCTTTTCAACGACAAACGCACACACAAAGCATATACACGGATTTTCTCCTTTGTCAGTAACTATCCCGTTCTTATATTTCTCAATATAGTCAGCATAACCTATAATTTATATGTTATGCAGTCTAACATGGCCCATGAGTACGTCAGAGTTAAGGACTGGATGTATGTGGATTGGAAACAACGTATGCAACCTAAGTTTGTCGCAGGAGTTGCTGCTTTCCTTGAATTTGCACGCACACATAATAAGATCATAATAGAGAAGATTCTCTGTCCGTGCGATAGATGTGGCAATAAGTACTGGCAGAAGGTAGAATTGGCAGAGCTTCATATTGTAAAACATGGGTTTACTAGACTTTATACAACTTGGAAATATCACGGGGAAGGAGAAGAATGCAGTACTGCGGCAGAAGAAGAAGGAGAACACGATAATGCGGCAGGAGAAGAAGAAGAATTCGGTAATGCGGCAGGAGATGGAAATTTATTTCCATCAGAAGAAATGGAGGATATGGTAGAGGCTGCCCTAGGTGAATCTATTCGTACCGAAGATGACATTCCTTCCGGTCAAGGACCGCGTGCGGATAAATATGAAAATTTCATGAATGATGCTAGGAAACCAATTTATGAGAATGCGAAGTATTCCACCCTCTCATGGTTCGTCCAACTTTTCCAGATTAAGTGTCTAAATGGATGGAGCAACAAGTCATTCACAATGCTTCTTTCGTTCTTGAAAAATTCTATGCCTCCGGGAAATAATGTGCCCGACAGCTGGTACGAAGCCCAGAAGATGATGTCTGATTTGGGTCTAAAGTGCGAGAAGATTCAAGCATGTCCTAAAAATTGCGTGTTGTACCGGAAAGAGAATTCAGATTTGAAAGAGTGTCCAACAAGCGGAGATGCCAGGTATAAGCCGAAAGATTCTGATAAGAAGCCTGATATACTTGTGAAGATAGCACGATACTTTCCTATAACACAGAGGCTACAGAGGCTATTCAGGTGCAAGAAAACAGCCGAGGCAATGATTTGGCATCACCGTGCTCCTCCAAGCGAAAATGGAAAAATGAGCCATCCAAGAGATTCACCGGCATGGAAGGATTTCGATAGGAGGCACGCAATATTCAGTAGCGATCCTCGCAATGTCCAGCTCGGACTGGCTACTGATGGCTTCTTCCCATTCAACTATATGGCTGGAAGTCACAGCACATGGCCCGTTGTAATGATAATTTATAATCTGTCACCTTGGTTGGCTATGGACCAATCATACTTTATGATGCCTCTTCTTATCGACGGACCAAACTCACCGGGGAACAATATCGACGTCTATCTCCGACATCTGATCGAGGAGTTGAAATCTTTGTTCATTGATGGTGTAGAGACATATGATTCAAACACAAATACAACCTTCATACTGCGTGCGGCTTTAATGTGGACAATTAATGACTTTCCTGCGTATGGAATGCTATCAGGTTGGTCCGTACATGGTCACAAAGCATGTCCTCATTGCCATGAACACACAACATCAAAATTCTTGAATTTTAGCAGGAAGGTTTGTTATTGCGGCCATCGACGTTTCCTGCCTCCAGACCACCCCTATAGGTTAGACACGGTTCACTTTGATGGTCATCAGGAGCTTCTTGGACCTCCATCCCCATTGTCCGGAGAGCACGTGACTGCTAAATGGGATGGTTACAATAACGTGACCTTCGGGATGGATCCGACGAAACAGGTCGAACCACAATATTGGAACAAGTTAAGCATTTTCTTTGAGCTTCCGTACTGGCCTACAAATTCAGTGCGTCATTTTCTGGACGTCATGCATATAGGGAAGGGAGTATCAGAGCACATACTTAACTTGCTTCTTTGTAAAGACGGGAAATCGAAAGACAACATGAATGCTCGGATGGATCTACAAGAGTGGGGAATAAGAAGTGAATTGCACCCTAGACCGGTAGCGGGTAAACCGGGCAAGTTTGTACTTTCTAATGCCGCTTATCATATGTCACAACCGGAGAAGAAAAGATTCCTGCAGATGTTGCATGATTTGAAAGTCCCCACAGGTTTCTCAGGATCATTCAGCAAGAAAATAAAAATTGTGAAAGGCAAGATCGATGGGCTGAAAAGTCATGATCACCATGTTATCGTGGAGCACTTTCTTCCATTAGCCCTCAGGACTTCTCTCCCCGACTCGGTTGGTCTAGTAATCAACGAACTATGTTGTTTTTTCAACGACCTATTTATGTCAAAATTACTTATATTGTCAATGTTTGATTGTCTAGTTGTTGGTGATGCGTCCACATCTGGGACAGAGGCCACTCCCGCTCCTCCAGGTATGTTTATATATCATATAGTGCATGTATATTGATTTAGAATGCTATATCATAAATACACACATTCCTTTTGCTCTTACTTAGCAATTTTTATTATTGTCTAGCTGTAGGTGGTGACACCACCGTGTTGGAGATAGTGCCCTCATAGTCAATTATTGGATCGCAGGTACGTGATTGCAATGATTGCGGAGGACCTATCCCGGTAGGACAGTCTTACTCGAAATGATAGTATGCTATCTGGTTTGCCTTTATCAGTCGTGTACATGTTCAGGTGACTGATTACATGTTACACTTTGATAGAGCCCTTAGGATCTTGCTTTACTACCAACAGTATGATGGCGATCATATACGTGAGAGTTGGGTAGTTTATATGCATATCGTTAATTGTGGTCCCTAGTCATGGGAGTTTCGAGACAGGGCATCGATACTCCGGAGTAGGCTAGTGTATACAGTCGAGACCCCGACGAGGGGCGGTGGCCGGTCTCACAAGCCACTGGTGTCAGTTGGATCACCTAAGATGTATACAGGTGCTCATTGGGTTATGAGTACACCGGACAGGACTCGCCGGGAATCTGCTAGTTAGTACTATACCTATCGTCAGATAGCAGTTCCCAGGTGACATGTGTACAGGTTAGTTCATCGACCTGAGGTCGTCATTTGTCTCGTGTGAGTTCCCACTGTGCTTTGATTTCTACCCTACCACGGCTCAAAGGAGTCGTGCAAACAGGTAGCTTTTGGGTACAGTCCCGAGCCATATGGAGGCACGTGAGCGGATCGGCAGGGGATTCGTCTATCCCGGTATTGGGGGCGAGGTCGAGCTGTGTCTAGGAGAGCCATTACACAAAGTCCATGGCCATGGCAGGAGATTTACTGGTAGGTACTCCAGTAGTATCTCAGGGTGTGATTGGGCTACACTCCGACACGACTTATACTGCTATTGGGGGTCTGACGTTACTAGCCCCCTGGGCGGATATGCGATACTCATTGACGAACGGACCGGACTGTATATACATTGTCGCTATTAGGCTCAGTAGGGTTTCTGGATGAGTTCGCTCATCGGCCACCCTTGAGTGCGCTCATCGGCCTCCCTTGAGGTCAGTCCATGGGCAGCCGTTATGCATAGCTAGTGCCGCTGACGGTTTGTGGTTAAACCCACTGCCAGGGTACTGACGAGTCATTAGAGTCCCCCACAGACAGTTTCCCAAGTTCGGGCGAAACGTTGTAGAGGCCGTATGGTTTTATGGCAGGGTTCAGAAAATGCACGTGCGTTTACGCACGTGTCAGTTTTCGGGCAGTTGATACTGGTCGGCTTTGGTTTAAGCCGGATCCGAGTATTATGTTGAGTAGGTATAATATCTTTGTCTCAGTTGCATTTGTATTCGGTCGTAATACAAATGCGGGTATATTTATACAGTTTCGGGGTTGTCCTGAAATTCGTTTCAGGATCACTTTTGGAAGTTGCCAGTTTCCAGTTTTCTATCAGCCGTCTTTTAACATTCGGTTAAAGACGGATTTATCTTTTCTTGGATGAGAGTGAGTCATGCTTCTAGAAGGTTCTAGAAGGTTCTAGTTTGGGTGAGGTGTCGTGTGACTCATGCTTTGATATCAACCATTTCTTGTTTAGCTAAAGATATTATTTTGTGTTCACATTATGATATTTTAGCTTATGGTTACTCTCCCCTCTCCTACACTCACCCCCCCACTCCTATAAGTGGCCGGCCCCCTCCTCTCTCTCTCACTTGATGGTTTTTCATTTGTGAAAAGATTATGATAGTATTTGGGGTGCATGGAATTTTACAGTTCATTTCATTCCATCACCCAATTCCCTCGGCAACTTCATTAACCGTCCGTCCACAGTTTTGGACGGAACGAGACAAAGTCATCTACTCATTCTCTACATCATTCTTGATCGTCTCTTCTAGCAAACTTGACGATCGAGTTGCCTCAAGTCAGAGGCGGGAGCCCGTTTAAAGAATCAGTGATGTGGTGCTACCTCGACGAGGATATCGGAGTTCGACGAGATCGGAGCAGCCGCAACGGAGCGTGGGATGATGGTTAAAGAACGAAGGACTCGGATCGTTCGGTATAACCTTTCTACACTCTTTACAGTTTGTTAGTTTAGCAATAATGGCAGATCCGGGTTAAAGTATACGATAGCACCAGTTAAAAAGTTTTTGTTCCGCATTTGGCGTCTGTAGACGGCCGGGGCGCTAGCGTAGACTTACAGTGGTATCAGAGCCTCACCATTTTGCTATACTAACTTGTGCTAACGCGTTTAAAACATCGATCGAACCGGAAATCAAAAATCACATTTTTTCACCTTGACAGTTTCTGTTGATTTTAAACGGTGTCCTAAAAATATTTCACACATCTCAGAACACTGTGCAGGAGTTTCTAAGAACCACGACCAAATTTGGGCACGTGTATCCACCAAACAGCCGCGGAAACGCGGCCAAACCCATGGTTTGGCCGCGCATCCGCGGCCACGTGGTGAGCACATGCTCCCAAATTTGGTCAGTGGGTTCTTCTCTGGAATTTGTGATTTTTGGTGAATATCGTTTTGGCCCAGGTTTTGTTACTGTTCACCAGTAAGCAGTGGGGCCTACTTTTTGATATTTGGTCGATCGAAATTTAAACACGTTAGTTTACAGTGCTTACATTATATCTCCGACCGGAAATGTCATTTGATCGGTAAACTGCGTCTGATTGCTATAGTTCTTTTAGACGGGTTTGCGAACGTGACATTCGCGTTGATGTTCTGTGTTGTGCTGTGATGTTGCGGATTTGTCGTGGTGGATAGCAGTGTGCAATGGTAGTACAGTTTGAGTTTATTTGTTCATTTGATATTGCGGGGCGAGCGTCCAACTTGTGGACTGCCGTCACTGCCTGTTGTATAATATTCTTTTGGGGCACGACCAGGTTGCGGTCAATGTACCTGTTGTACTATTTTTCATTACTGTACTAGGTTTTGCCCCGCGACGGAGTGCACGGATAGCCGGGTTCTGGAGGGCAACGGGTCCGCATCTCATGGCTTTGGGAGGCAGAGGGGCCCCACTCTAAAATTGGCAGACTATTCGCCGCACTCGTAGGGGGTACAGGTTGACCCAAGGAGGGGTGCCCAAGATTACCGGATTCCGTGAAGTGCCGGGTGTTCCATTCACTATGCTGTGGGGACTACCTCGCTTCAGGTTTTGGCGGGTAACTTGCCGCACCCGTAGGGGTCTAGGTTTCATTGCACAGGGTATCCACACGACAGGGGAATGTCGGGTTTCAGCAGCGGCTCTGTGAAACCCGGGGATCCCAGATTATCTGTATTGTTCTGTGATGCTTATTACTTTTCTGTAATGTTGCATATTATCACGCCTGGAGCGATTATTGTATATTGGTTTATATACTATTAGATGTTGTATATGTTTTACACCCGCGCTAGTCCAGTCCCCGCTCTGTCGTTAGTTAAGTAACCTAACGGGTGATGACGGGACCCAGTGACGAATGCGGATGGCATATACGTACATTTTATTTTCGTTCTTTTCTGGTGTGATTGATTGATGGGACTGCGTTGATTCTGATCAATGCAAAGTAAAACAAACCTGTTTGATGTTGTTGGAACAATTTAAAAGGTGTTATTGCAAAGTCGTTTTCTTTTGTTTTGCATAGCGGTATTCAGTGGAATATCCTGCACCTCATTCGACGGGGCAAGGGCCGATATCCCTTCACCGGGACTGACCCCTTGGGCAGAAGTTTACGTCAGGGTAATAACTTCACTATAGTCGATTACAAGTTGCTATGCATAGCGGTATTCAGTGGAATATCCTGCACCTCATTCCACGAGGAAAGAGCCGAGATCCCTTCACCGGGAGTGACCTCTTTAGCAAAAGGTTTTCGCTACTATATTTTAAAAAAGCTATCAGGTTCCTTCAGCGATATCAAGTTCACTACGCTAAAGGTTTTTCGCCAAAAACCAGCCGTAGCCCTCCGTCACTTCTTTTGAGTATTCAGTAGTATTCAAGCTATGTATTTTAGCCAAAGTTAAGGCATAGTGTTTGGTAGCTGCTGGGTATTTCAATTGTTGCATAGATAGATGAGTTAGTTTGGGACAGTCGTTCTGCCGATTGGCCAAAGTCAGGGGCATGTGCGGGTGGGTTCAAATTGACAAGATAGTGATGGGTAGAACTTGGCATGTGACTTATGACATTTTGACCAAAGCCAAGGTTATAAGAGCATGGGGCAAAAATCAGATCGGGAGTTTCTAAAGAAACTGAAACTTGCCAAGTATGCGCATACCTTCTGGAGTATGAGTAACGTGGATGCATTCCATCACGTTATCATGCGATGAGAGTTGGATCCCGATTCCCACTGATGAGTTGGTTTACTCTTCGGGTGATCCCGATTGATTCTTCTTTAGGTTTGGGGGAGAATTTGACAGGACAGTGGGAGGTTTCCGGATTAGATAAAGTGATGACCATTCTGATCTAGTTTAGAGTGCACGCAGAGTGTTTCTTTTCTCTCTCTCTTTGGCAGCGACCTTTGACCGACCCTAGACTATGACTCAGTGACCAGGTTGACCGAACCTTCTTAAAATACTGGCTTTTGGATTGTCTATGTTGCATAAGTCATTGCCACTCCTTCTTTTACCCTTTGCATTTCTCAGAACACCCGTATTACTACGGATATCCACTTCCATTGGATAGATCCATCGTATGGTTATATACGAACTCGAAGGGACTTCTTCGAGGATGGATCCAGGTTCAGGAGAAATAGAATTGGTTTATTCAGTTGTCTTTTATTATCACCTTCTCTCAGGTTGCGAGGGCTCCTTGGTTTAGGAGAGTACACCTATTACGCTTATTGGATAGTCTTATTCCAAACCATAGGCAGGTGCCGAAAGGTAGGGAATGAAGAAAACCAATTAGCCTAAGTAGGGTGTGCAGAAGGTAATATGTAAAGACAAAATAAAGGGATTAGAAAGAGGGCAAAGTAAATTGCGACTGTTATCTTTCACGACCAAAACCGCGTACTTCATCGCCACTCCTATTTCACCTTTAAAGGAATACGGTATTATTCAATTGTCTTTTATCATCACCTTCTCTCGAGATGCGAGTACTCCTTGGTTTAGGAGGGTACACCTATTATGCTTACTGGATAGTCTTCTTCCAAACCATAGGCTGGTGCCGAACGGTAGGGAAGGAAGAAAACCATTTAGCCTAACGATGGTGTACAGAAGGTAACGACTAAAGACAAATAAAGGGATTTCGAGAGATGGCAATAAAATATACGGTTGAAGTCATGAATTGGATTATGGAAGAGGCATTGCTATGAATACCAGGATACCCCTACGAAACATTTTCATGTTTCAGTGCACTGTTAAAGGAAAACTGTTTTCCTGATTAGACACTTACTCCAAGGGTATGTATTTACCAGGTTTCATTCTCATATCTGTATGGTTTTACAGATGATGAGTGGGAGTAAGATATTGGGAATTAGGTGATCATCCTCATTATATCGGAATTCGTTGTAATTGGTGATATTTGAGGAAATCGCCAGGGTACAGTTTTCAACCTACGACGCACAGGTTTTGAGTTGTTTAACTCAGCGGACTTATACAGAGTATTGTATGTTGTCCAGTGTCCTTCAGGACAAAGGGGTAGGTCCTCGTACTATGTTCTGTTTATTTATAACTTCTCTAGTATTTAGACAAGTGTTTCGTAGAAATACAAGGTCTAAGTTTTGAGAAGTTGTGGGTATAAGAATAAAGTAGAGAACCAGTTATCACAAGTATCGGGATTCTTCAAAGAGATCGAAGATGTAGATTCTTGTGATTGGTATTCAGATGATAGTGATGGTTTTGGGAAACGTGTTTCTCTTTCAGGTTACTCATAATTGGATGGATTCCTAAGTTGAGTAATGCTGATTAGCCTCTTTCCATTAAAGTGATATGCACTGGAGACAGCTGCATGATTTGAATATGGTTCCAATTAAATAAGTGCCAAAGTTTCTATATTGGATATAGAATGGATCGTACCTTAAAAGATACTAAGGTATGAGGAGTTGTCCAGCTTATGCTTAAAACCAGACTCTGGATAACTCAGGGCACGTTTCTGTAATGGCTGTTTGTGGGTTGACCCTGGCTATGTCGAGGGTTGATATTCTACCATTTGGAAGATCAATAGTGATATTGTTCTTGACTCGCCACAGTTTTAGTAAAATGGATTTTTTCAGAAAACAGTAGTGGGAGTATGGTAGAACTGGAAGTGATTCCAGAACCGCGAACGATTACGGAAAATTTAATAGGACCTATATATTCAATCAGGTTTGACATTCCAATAGCCACTCCGCAGATATGGTGGGTAACCTCAGACACCCGAGAGGTACTTCGGTAGCCTTAAGGACGGTGACAGGGAGGTTCTTATCTACCCAGACTTGACACTACTGTTGTTCCAGACTATGAGACCAGGCAGGAGGATAAGTATAGCGTCGTTCTAAACTAGCTTTAGAAGTGTACGTGTATATTATTCTGCCAGAGGGTTGTCGTATTCAGTGGGAGCATCGGAAGTATAGTGGGCAAGTAGCTTATGTCTATTTATAGACTAGAGCAGTTATAGCGGAGATAGATCATCTAATTTTGATGTGACAGTCATGGGTTTGACTTCAATCAGAATAGGGGATGGATCTGTTAAGAAGGTAGTAGGGTGTGATGTCATGGTATTTGGATGACATACACAGAGTAGGAAGCAAAATTCCTATACTACGATCGGTTGTACTGTGATCGTCACACAGTTGTTTCTCCAGACAGGATATGGATATAATATTTGACATTCTGGTTTCTGGATCTATGGTTTTAGATCTGGATTTGGGTAGTTTCCCAATGTGGGTACTTTGACAGATATTCTAATGGTTTTTAGAATAGTTGACTCCTAGCATGGTGGTGTACCTGCAGGTGATGGGGTCACCCTCTCTAAAGGTGTCGTATAGACTAAAAAGGAGAGGGATATGCATGATTGACAGATCACTTGGTTAGGAAATTGAGTCAATCATGAGATGTCAAGTACCACACCAGATGTTGGTTTTGCACTAGATGCAATAAGTTTGTATTAATCCAATCCTGGAGAGACATAAGGAAGCAGTTTTAGAACATAAGTGGATGTTCTACGGATTTGATGAAAGCAGCCTCCTTCTGGAGACGATCATCATTCCAGGCTTCAAAGGTGACATGGATGACAGAGTGATTGTCATAGTTATAGTTTTCCTTCTGACCAAGAGGGACAGTATTATGGACAGGTGGTTCAAGAGGATACTGTGGGTGGCATGGTGCCGGATACTGATTAGGTTCAGTGATCGATACAGTCTAAGAGGTTTGGATTTGGAGTTCATTTATGAACTAGGTCCCATCAGATATCCAGACATATTCTAAGACGGGTATTACTCGATTCGGGAGATGGCTTTCTCCGCGAACTTGAGACAAAGAGAGATAAAGAAAGATACTTCTAGGCGGATCCACTCACTGAGGCTATTTCTCGAACACAATAGTTTTACAAACGGGCTTTGTGAAACTGATTAGTAGAGGAGTTGGATGTTCGGTTTCACACGGGCTGTGAGTAGTCGACATCGCAATAATTAGCCTTGAGTGCAAGTGGGAGATTGTTGGAGATAGCGCCCTCATAGTCAATTATTGGATCGCAGGTACATGATTGCAATGATTGCGGAGGATCTATCCCGGTAGGACAGTCTTACTCGAAATGATAGTATGCTATCTGGTTTGCCTTTATCAGTCGTGTACATGTTCAGGTGACTGATTGCATGTTACACTTTGATAGAGCCCTTAGGATCTTGCTTTACTACCAACAGTATGATGGCGATCATATACGTGAGAGTTGGGTAGTTTATATGCATATCCTTAATTGTGGTCCCTAGTCGTGGGAGTTTCGAGACAGGGCATCGATACTCCGGAGTAGGCTAGTGTATACAGTCGAGACCCCGACGAGGGGCGGTGGCCGGTCTCACAAGCCACTGGTGTCAGTTGGATCACCTAAGATGTATACAGGTGCTCATTGGGTTATGAGTACACCGGACAGGACTCGCCGGGAATCTGCTAGTTAGTACTATACCTATCGTCAGATAGCAGTTCCCAGGTGACATGTGTACAGGTTAGTTCATCGACCTGAGGTCGTCATTTGTCTCGTGTGAGTTCCCACTGTGCTTTGATTTCTACCCTACCACGGCTTAAAGGAGTCGTGCAAACAGGTAGCTTTTGGGTACAGTCCCGAGCCATATGGAGGCACGTGAGCGGATCGGCAGGAGATTCGTCTCTCCCGGTATTGGGGGCGAGGTCGAGCTGTGTCTAGGAGAGCCATTACACAAAGTCCATGGCCATGGCAGGAGATTTACTGGTAGGTACTCCAGTAGTATCTCAGGGTGTGATTGGGCTACACTCCGACACGACTTATACTGCTATTGGGGGTCTGACGTTACTAGCCCCCTAGGCGGATATGCAATACTCATTGACGAACGGACCGGACTGTATATACATTGTCACTGTTAGGCTCAGTAGGGTTTCTGGATGAGTTCGCTCATCGGCCACCGTTGAGTGCGCTCATCGGCCTCCCTTGAGGTCAGTCCATGGGCAGCCGTTATGCATAGCTAGTGCCGCTGACGGTTTGTGGTTAAACCCACTGCCAGGGTACTGACGAGTCATTAGAGTCCCCCACAGACAGTTTCCCAAGTTCGGGCGAAACGTTGTAGAGGCCGTATGGTTTTATGGCAGGGTTCGGAAAATGCACGTGCGTTTACGCACGTGTCAGTTTTCGGGCAGTTGATACTGGTCGGCTTTGGTTTAAGCCGGATCCGAGTATTATGTTGAGTAGGTATAATATCTTTGTCTCAGTTGCATTTGTATTCGGTCGTAATACAAATGCGGGTATATTTATACAGTTTCGGGGTTGTCCTGAAATTCGTTTCAGGATCACTTTTGGAAGTTGCCAGTTTCCAGTTTTCTATCAGCCGTCTTTTAATATTCGGTTAAAGACGGATTTATCTTTTCTTGGATGAGAGTGAGTCATGCTTCTAGAAGGTTCTAGAAGGTTCTAGTTTGGGTGAGGTGTCGTGTGACTCATGCTTTGATATCAACCATTTCTTGTTTAGCTAAAGATATTATTTTGTGTTCACATTATGATATTTTAGCTTATGGTTACTCTCCCCTCTCCTACACTCACCCCCCCACTCCTATAAGTGGCCGGCCCCCTCCTCTCTCTCTCACTTGATGGTTTTTCATTTGTGAAAAGATTATGATAGTATTTGGGGTGCATGGAATTTTACAGTTCATTTCATTCCATCACCCAATTCCCTCGGCAACTTCATTAACCGTCCGTCCACAGTTTTGGACGGAACGAGACAAAGTCATCTACTCATTCTCTACATCATTCTTGGTCGTCTTTTCTAGCAAACTTGACGATCGAGTTGCCTCAAGTCAGAGGCGGGAGCCCGTTTAAAGAATCAGTGATGTGGTGCCACCTCGACGAGGATATCGGAGTTCGACGAGATCGGAGCAGCCGCAACGGAGCGTGGGATGATGGTTAAAGAACGAAGGACTCGGATCGTTCGGTATAACCTTTCTACACTCTTTACAGTTTGTTAGTTTAGCAATAATGGCAGATCCGGGTTAAAGTATACGATAGCGCCAGTTAAAAAGTTTTTGTTCCGCATTTGGCGTCTGTAGACGGCCGGGGCGCTAGCGTAGACTTACACACCGCACCTGCGGGTATGTTTATATATCCTATAGTGCATGCATATTGATTTAGAACGTTATATTATTGATCTACACATTCTTTTTGCAATTACTTATATAATCTATTTTTAATTGTCTAATTATAGGTGGTGCGTCCACATCTTCCGCAGGGGCCACTCCTGCCGCTTCCATACCCTCCGCATCGTCTGCAGGTTAGTATGAATAAATTTAAAATATTTATTCATTTTACATATGCTCTATAGAATAAATATGAACTTCATGGAAATTTAGCGTCGATGTTTATTTTCTAGTTGGAGGGGATGCGTCCGCATCCGTGACCCCGGTTGTTCCTCACCGGAGGAACTATCATCCCGCTCGTGCTGCTGCCCGGGCCCAGGCTCGTGCGATAGTCACCGGAGGTATATATCACACATGAATTTTCGTTTAACCTTGATTTCTTAATACAACTTTGTCTTAATATTGATTGTCTTGATATTTCGTGCAGACGCAGGGCCTCCCCATCCCCAGAGGGGGACTCGAGGCCCGAATCAGTCCCATAGGCTGAGGCCTGACAGAGCTAGTGGGAGGCAGCATTCCCTCTTTTTTTTACCCTTGACTATCGCTATACCGGTCCTCATGCCGAGAGGTTCGGGCGGTATATGGGGGACGAGAGCCGGCTCGTGAAGAACTATCCACTTCACGTTGAGTGGGACGAGCCGCTCCAGCGCTCATTCGCCCTCTTCTTTGATCAGGCTCGGGTACGTATTAATATATATTTTCAGTTGATATATCCGCTTATCATATTTATTATTAACACTTGCAATCTAATAACAATTTTTTTTTGTATTTTCAGTTGGATTACGATTTTCAGCCTGTAGCCGACCCTGATCATCCGGGGAGGGTGCTCGACCTTCATGCTCTGTACAATGGCCTGATGAAGAACATGCAGGCCAAGGTCCGATACAACAGGAATGAGCTGAAGACCGACTGCTACTCCCTGTGGATGGCGACCCCCGAGGCAGAGAGAGCGGCCCTCCTATTTACTCCGGCATTTGCGAGAGTCGACGTAGAGATATGGCCTCTATTGTGCGAATATTTCGACTCCCAGCGCAAACAGGTATGTATTTTAAATGTAATTCATTGTTTAGGATATAATTTATTTTTTGTGTTCCTTAATTAGAAAACTAAATGTTAATGTGTTATGCAGAAACAGTCCGCTCAGAATACAGAGAACAGGAAGTCGGCGAAGAGGGGTCGCCCTACTTACACAGGTGGCTCGAGGAATATTACTCGAGCCATGGAGTTATCGGTAAATTACAATAGACCGAACTTTGTGATATTCTGCAATATTAAGAGTTATTTTCTAATATTTCTAATATTAAGAGTTACTTTCTAATATTGCAGACATCTCGGACCGTGGCGTCAGGTGGTACACTGAGCGTGCTGTCCGCATATCTTGCCGTCGACGGCACCTCGACAGATCCCGCCACGGGCGAGCTTCGATATCCTGACGTCGCTACCCAGGAGTATTGCGTAAGTGTTAATATTTTTTCTACCCAAATTTGAAATTTTAATTTTGGAAGGTTCAAGTTTAAATTTTATACTTATACTTTACTGCTTAATGTGGGTGTAGGAGCGGGTGGTTGAGCAGGCCGAGGCCTCGGGGATCGATTTTACCGGACAGAGCGATCCGAGGCTGCTGACCCCAGTTCTGGACGTCGCACACGGAGGGGACCACGGAGGTTGGGAGAGAGGCCGGGGACTGGGCCCTAGTAGGGCCCATATGAGGTTGGACTCCACCCCGGCGGTTACTTCCTCCGTCTCCAGTGACCGACGTGTCCATCAGGAACTGGAGAGCTTGAGGGCCACCGTTCAGGAGTTGAAGGAGATGCTGGTATGTATACTAGTTTATAGTAAAATATCATGTCATATTATATAGATATCAACATATCCATAATTAGTACGTAGCTTGAGCTTATTTGGTTTTAGACTTAAGTTTGATTAATCATACATACATATGTAATTAAATTAAACAACGGTTTTCCAAACTAGATATCTAAACGGGGTTTTGAAATAACTTAATAATGATACGAATTCGAGTAATACACAGTTCTTACACGCTTATTACACACGTTAGGTCCAGACGCGACAGGGTACATCGGCCGAGCCTCCACATGCATCTCCTTCGGCTGCGGCTCCGCAAGCCACTACATCGGCTGCGGTTCGCAGACAGCTCCTATAGCTCCACCGCCCGCTCAGACTCCCGCAGCCGCGGCTCCGCAAGTAACTACCTCTACGGCGGCTGCGCAGACCACATCGCCAGCTCCACAGGCCGCTCAAACTCCAGCTCGCGCCGAATTGCAGAGTTTATTGACCGAGGAGCAGGCGCGCGTTATTCTATCGTTATTCAGAGGTGGAGCTGGACCGAGCTAGGGTAGCTTTTTGGTTCTTATTTTTTGAAACATGTATTTATTTATATCATACACATTGTACTACATTTTGAAACGATATTGATATTAGTTTATATTTATATCATATTCAGTTTTTGGGTTTCTTTTGTATATTATATGTGTAACACCCGAGCCCAATACTACTATTTTCTGTTACTGTTTGAGCATTAGGTGGTACTCATTTCAATCATATTGCTTGTTTGTGGCTTACTGTAGGATTTTACCCGGAAAGGTCATTTCTGCATATAATAAATTTTATTATCTAAAATGAAATTAAAAATATCCATCTTGGCCTACTCAACACCCTTAGCCTTGAGGTAGCGTCCGTGCTTCGTGTTCTCGTCCCGTACGGCGAAACGGGCGAGTTTGGACGGCTACGCGCGCGTACATGTGTCCGTCTTGGGGGTATGCTTTTTAATCATAAAACACCTCATTTTAAGATTTGGAACCCGCTTAAAATCCTATTATTTAAATTTCAAATTTTTGGACCCAACCCGGGCGCGATTTGGAAATGTTTTGTTTAGCGCCAAAATCCCAAATTTTAATAATTTAAAACCTCGTATATAATCCCTAACTTATATTCATAACACTGTTAATTTAATCTTAAAAAATCTTTTAAATATTCTTTTTAAAACCTCTGAATCTTTCCCAGCCAATCACGAGGCATATAATTCCCCGTGGGCCCCATCACATATCTTTCTCTCAATCTTTCTCTATCTCTCTCTCTCTCTAACTTTCTCTCTCTCCCATATATATATATAATTTCCTCTCGTCTCGTTTCTTTTCATCACGAGCAGAAACCCATCGAGAGAAAACCCTTTGGCTAAACCCTAGCCACCTTCAACTCCGTCGCCGCCGGCACCACCCTCGCCGGTCTCGTCGTCTCCTCGTCCTCACCCGAGTCTCCCTCTACTCGCCATCTCCTCCCTTTTCCTTGTTTACCCGAGCCTCCACCCTCGCAACCCATCGCCGGCGGTATCTCGTCGTCGCCATCCGCGCCACCACGAGCACCCTCCTCACCACCTGCGCCCTCCAGCACCACCGACCATCTCCTCTCCCTCTCCGTTTCTCCTTTCCCTGCACCAGTGTTCCCTACCCGAGCCCTCAACACCGTCGCCGCCGCAACCCAGCGCCGGCGCCACCGTCGTCGCCCGCACCTCCTCACCTCACCATCATCCTTCTCACCTCGCTCATCTTCCTTCGTTGCCGATCTAAGATCCTGTACCCGAGCAGCCGACTTCTCGAGCACTGCAGCGATCATCGCCCCGTCATCTCGGAAGTCGACCGAGCACCACCTTGATCCCAGTGGAGCCCTTGCTGTTATCGTGTCGCGTGGGTTCACGCCTCCGTTCTCGTGATCGTCATTTCTTCGAGGCAAGTATTCGATACTTGCTTACATGCTACCGAAACTTTAAACTTACCCTAATATTTATCTGTGATCTACTAGTGTATTGTTAATAAATCATCTTATATACAGTGCTTTCCGTTTAACCCTAGTAGCATGCTAAATTAATTATTTTTCTGTTAAATCCCTACTTAGAAGTGATAACAGTGGAGTTCCAATTAACCGTATCAGGCTCCGCTGTACCTCTATGTTTCCGAACCTAAGACTTAATCTCGCATCGAATTATTCATACCTAACAACCCCGTACATGATAGATTACATTTTGATTTACTGCTATGGTGCTTTGATTTCCAGTTTAGCCTATCAGATATTCATGTACAACTTGAACCTGTCAAATCACAATTGCATTCTTTAGACAGATTATACATGTCGTTGCATTCTCGGAACACTCAATGTTTTATTAACCTAATTCCAGTAGTTACATTTACCATTCTGTATTCACGTTATATTGACACCATCTATTTAACACGATTGAAAACTGTACAGCTAGGTAATAAATCCGCTTTATTGCTTTGCGCATTGATTAGATCTTAATGTTTGCTTATATCTGATTGTGAGCACACCCACGATATTGTTTATATCTTGACCTGACATGGCTACATATATATACACTGATACACCTGACATGGTACCGTATACTGTTGACTTGACCTGATGTACCATGACCCGACCTGTTACCTGATCTCGTACCTAATGCCAACAAACCTGACATGTAGTCCTCATGGACCGTTCCTGTTGTCTATCCAGAGAAACCTGCTTTTACCTGATCCTGTGTTGGCATTAGTTCTTGATTACTGAATACCTGACTTGACTTGCACATATAACTTGGGGGTATGGGGAAATCAAAGGTGAAACCTGACTTTTAACTCGACAGTTCACTACCTGTCCTGAGTGTACACATTCTTGTTTTGTGCCTAGCGCCATGTCTCGGTTTCAGCCGAGAATATTGTGGCCGTGGTCCCGGGTATGTACGGGATACTATCGAGTGTACACATTCCTGTTTTGTGCCTAGCGGCATGTCTCGGCTGCAGCCGAGAATATTGTGGTCGTGGTTCCGGGTATGTACGGGATACTATTGAGTTACATCGACGATTCATCCGTTGATTTCAAAGACTTTAGACTAGAAAACCTGATAGAACAGTTTAGTTACCGACTGCACACTACCCTGCACTGCTTGTTTCACGTTATTGCTTTATTCATGTTTATTTTTGCATGGCATGTTACATTGTTCATATTATTTTACTTGTTGACATAACGCGCTGACGTCTGGATTTTGCATGGCCCAGATTCTGTACCGCTGTCGCAATCCGAGCAGGAGTATTTCAGCCAGCAGGCTGAGCTGTGAGTTTAGTGGTAGTTAGTTTTATTTCCTGCATTCATTTCCTGATGTGAGCCCGCATTATGGGACATACTTTCAGTTATTTGTATTGGATCATTGCTTCCGCATTTATTTATTATTGACTCCTGTTATTCTGGATTATGGACATGTTTTAGATAGTTTTATCTTGTTCTTGATATCTCTACAACCGTAATGTGACTGTGGATGGATACTTCCTACCCACAGGTAGCATGGTTGGCTGTGTCACGTGCCCAATCTAGCGTACTCTGGGAAGCGGGGCGTGACATGGTTCTTTCGGTATCAGAGCCATAAGTTAGTTGGGTTGATTCTTTTATAGTTGGGTATTGTACCCAATACACGAATCAGAATGCCCGTACTTAGGAAACATGTCCTGCCACTTTGCCGTTTACCATTCTTGAATCACATTCTTCCTGATTATACCTTTTACGACGTGCAAACTTACTTTGCATGTCGACTCGAAAAACATGATTTCTTGTTATCTCTAGGACTTAGGCGACTTGGGTAGAGTTAAGTAATTGTGGCTATGATACCACGGCATAGTTACAATGCGGTACTCTATTTAAGTATCTTGGAGTTCTAGCCTTGATCTATATATTAAATCTATCATCATGCTAATGTTGGGTGTTTTAATTTCAGGAATATGGCAGATAAGAATTTTAAGACGTACTAGAGGCGTGTGGACGAAGCCGCCATGCTTGGGGTAATAAGATGAATGCTGGAAAATCAGAAGAGGCAGACTGAGCTGATCCAGCAGCAAGCAAATTCGTTTCAGGATGGTTTGCAGATCGTTCAGCAGACTGTAAACAACGCTGGAGCTAAACCAGTTGACCGAGTAGGGACCGTGGCAGATTTCAGACGTTTGGGTCCGTCTACATTCACTGGTTTGGAGGAGCCGTTGCCAGCCAAGCAGTGGCTAGTCGACACGGAGAATTTGCTGATTGCGGCACAGATTCCAGAGGACAAAAGGGTTGATGTGGTACGCATTCAGCTAGTGGACTACGCCCGAGAGTGGTGGCTTATGGAAGAGACCCACTTGCCCAAGCCGATCAGTTGGGCGGATTTTTCTAAGAGTTTCTTGGAGAAGTTCTTCCCGCGGACTGCACGGGAGGAAATGGAAGAGAAATTTATTGGGCTAAGGCAGAACGGAGCACCCATGGACGTGCATGCAGCAGAGTGGACGAGACTCAGCAGATTCGCTGGAACTTTAGTCGCCAACGAGGCAGACAGGGAACGAATGCGCAGTTTGGATGTGGACATCCAGAGGCAGATTGTCTCCCTGGGTTTGACCACTTTCTCACAGGTTCTTACGGCAGCTCGGGAACAATAGAGTTTATCTGGGATGAAAGGGAGCTTGCAGCAGACAACAGTTGCGGCCAGGAAGCCCGCATTTGTACCTAACCGAGCTCATGATCGTAAAGGTATTCCAATGGACCGTTGAGGTGTAGCACCAATGAAGAAGCCTGTGATCGTTGATCGAAGAAAGAGCATGAATTGTAACTACTGCAATTTACCTGGCCACATGCAAAAGGATTGTCGAAGGATGCTGGGACTCTGTTTGGTTTGTGGAGCGGCAGATCACGCCGTTAATGCTTGTCCATCGAAGCTTCGTACGAGAGATGATTTTCAGAAGCCTCCGCAGAGACCGTTCCAAGGGCAGAAACAGCTGACTCAAGGACCTAATCAGGCTCGAGCTTTTACCTTGACAGCTGAGGAAGCCAAGGCATCAGGAGAAGTGGTTTCAGGTACTTTACTCGTTCATGGTTTTCCCGCATTGGCATTATTTGATTCTGGTGCGTCCCACTGTTTTATGTCATCCAAATTTATAACTACACACTCGATTACCTGCACGACCCTGTCTAGTTTCTGGGACATACACACTGGGAATGGGAAAATCATATCTAGTAGGGAGTGTAAAGATTGTACAGTTGTTGTGTGCGGACGGGAACTCTTTGCAGATTTCTTGGTGATTGATACGGGCAGCTATGAAGTCGTCTTGGGAATGGATTTTCTTGGCACTTTCCACGCTCACATTGACTGTAGAGCAAAGAAAGTAATTTTCCAGGTTTCCGGACATCCCGAGTTTACCTTCACTGGAGGAAGCAGTTCTGTCGGGCCAGTCGAGTTTAAGGCTAGGCCGGCAAACAATATTCTTGCAGCAATGGAAGTTGATAGTGGTGAAGAGCCGGCGGTTGTTCGCGATTTTATGGACGTATTTGAAGATATATCGGGTTTACCGCCGAAGCGAGATGTGGAGTTCGCAATTGATCTTATTCCTGGTGCAGCGCCAGTATCTAACACGTATTATCCAATGGCACCAGTAGAATTGGAAGAAGTTAAGAAACAGGTTGCTGAATTGCTTGAGAAGGGTTGGATTCGAAGCAGTAACTCGCCTTGGGGAGCTCCAGTTCTTCTAGTAAAGAAGAAGGATGGCACGAGAAGGATGTGCATCGACTATCGAGAATTAAACCGGGTGACTATTAAGAACAAGTACCCGATCCCTCGCATTGGAGAACTTTTTGAACAGCTTAGTGGCGCGAGGGTATTCTCGAAGCTGGATTTGCGATCCGGATATCATCAGGTCCGAGTGAAAGCAGGAGATATTTGCAAGACGGCGTTTCGAACTTGGTATGGACATTACGAGTACTTAGTGATGCCTTCCGGAGTAACGAATGCGCCGGCAGTATTCATGGACTTGATGAACCGAATCTTTTCACCGTTCTTGGACCAGTTTATTGTGGTATTCATTGACGATATTTTGGTTTACTCGAGGAGTTTTGAGGAGCATGCTGAGCATTTAAAGATTGCACTGCAGACTTTGAGACAGGAGAAATTGTATGCAAAGATGAGTAAGTGCGAATTTTGGCTGGAGGAAGTGACGTTTTTGGGGCATGTTGTGTCTGGCGATGGAATTACCGTCGATCCAGAAAAGATTGCAGCAGTTCGAGACTGGCCGATTCCAAGGAATGTTGCGGAGATAAGAAGTTTTCTTGGACTCGCCGGATATTACAGGAGATTTGTGGAGAACTTTGCTCGCCTAGCAGAGCCGTTGACCAAGCTTACGCGCAAGGAGGTACCTTTTGTATGGACAGATAGATGTGCGTTAGGTTTTGAGACGTTGAAGCAGAAATTGATAACCGCCCCTATTCTGACCGTGCCAGACAACTCCGGAGGATTGGTGATTCACAGCGATGCATCTGGGAAAGGATTGGGATGTGTTTTGATGCAGCATGGGAAGGTTGTAGCATACGCATCGAGACAATTGAAGACCCATGAGAAGAATTATCCAACTCATGACTTGGAGCTTGCGGCTATGATCTTCGCTTTGAAGATTTGGAGATACTACCTTTTGGGCGAGAGAGTCGAAGTTTTTACAGATCACAAGAGTTTTAAGTATGTGTTCACTCAGAAGGAGCTGAATATGAGGCAGCGTAGATGGTTGGAGCTGATGGCTGACTACGATCTTGATCTTAAGTACCATCCGGGGAAGGTTAACGTCGTGCCGGATGCGCTTAGTCGGTTACCAGCAATTCAGGTGTTAACTACGCAGAAGGAGATCATTGCAGATTTTCGAAGATTTGACTTGGAGGTTGTGCTACCACGTTCTACGGGACAGTTGATGCAGTTGCAGGTGCAGTCGTCTTTAATTGAGAAAATTAAAGCAGCACAATCGCAGGATCCTAGACTGCAAAAGTTTCGAGAGCAAGTTGAAGCCGGACTACGAACAGATTTACTGGTCCACGAAGATGGTTCGTTGAGGTATGGTAGTCGTTTGTGCGTGCCAAAGGGAGATGTTCGTGAAGAGCTTATGAAGGAGGCACACAGTTCAGCTTACTCTGTACATCCAGGAGGCACAAAGATGTATCGAGATATTCGACAGCATTTCTGGTGGGAAGGCATGAAATGGGAGATTGCTCGCTTTGTGGCTAAGTGCTTGGTGTGTCAGCAAGTTAAGGCTGAACATCAAAGGGTTGCTGGTTTATTGCAACCACTTCCGATTCCTCAGTGGAAGTAGGAACACATAACCATGGATTTCGTGACAGCTTTATCGCGGAGTCCAAAGGGCAACAATGCAGTATGGGTGATTGTTGATCGGTTGACCAAGGCTGCTCACTTTATTCCTTTTCGGGTTGGACAATCAACGGAGACTTTGGCAGAGCGGTACATGCAGGAGATTGTAAGATTGCATGGAGTACCGGTGAGCATCGTGTCCGATCGGGACACTCGGTTCTTATCACACTTCTGGAGGAGTTTACAGGAAAGTTTGGGGACTCGATTGAAGTTTAGCACAGCTTATCATCCTCAAACTGATGGTCAGTCAGAGAGAACGATCCAAACTCTTGAAGACATGTTGAGAGCATGCATGTTGGACTTCAAGGGTTCGTGGGAGGATCATCTACACTTGGTGGAGTTTTCTTATAACAACAGTTTTCAGGCAACTATCCAGATGGCTCCGTTTGAAGCTTTGTATGGTCGTAAATGCCGTTCACCTGTTTGTTGGGATGATGTCGATGAACGAAGACTGTTGGGACCAGATTTGGTGGTGCAGACAGTTGAGAAGGTTAACACTATCAGAAAGCATATGAAGGCAGCTCAAGATAGACAGAAGAGTTGGGCTGACACGTCAAGAAGACCTGTAGAGTTCACCGTGGGTGATTTGGTATTCTTGAAGATATCACCGACTAGAGGGGTGATTCGTTTTGGGAGTCGAGGAAAGCTTAGTCCTCGATTTGTTGGACCCTTTGAGATATTGGAGCGTGTTGGAGAGGTAGCGTACCGTTTGGCGTTACCGCAGTCCTTGGCAGGAGTGCACGATGTGTTTCACGTATCTCAACTACGAAGATATGTTCGAGATGAAACACACATCTTGGACCATTCGGAGTTAACAGTACGGGAAGACCTGACTTTTGAAGAGCGACCGGTTGAAATCGTGGATCGAAGGGAAAAGGTTCTCAAGGACAAGGTTATCCCCCTTGTGCTTGTTTCTTGGGGTAATCGATCACATGGAGAGTCCACTTGGGAACGAGAAGATGAGATCCGACAGAAGTTTCCGCACCTCTTCTTGTAGTTTCTTTGTATTCTTGGAATTTCGAGGACGAAATTTTTTTTGTAGTTGGGTATAATGTAACACCCGAGCCCAATACTACTATTTTCTGTTACTGTTTGAGCATTAGGTGGTACTCATTTCAATCATATTGCTTGTTTGTGGCTTACTGTAGAATTTTACCCGGAAAGGTCATTTCTGCATATAACAAATTTTAGTATCTAAAATGAAATTAAAAATATCCATCTTGGCCTACTCGACACCCCTAGCCTTGTGGTAGCGTCCGTGCTTCGTGTTCTCGTCCCGTTTGGTGAAACGGGCGAGTTTGGACGGCTACGCACGCGTACAGGTGTCCGTCTTGGGGGTTTGCTTTTTAATCATAAAACACCACATTTTAAGATTTGGAACCCGCTTAAAATCCTATTATTTAAATTTCAAATTTTTAGACCCAACCCGGGCGCGATTTGGAAATGTTTTGTTTGGCGCCAAAATCCCAAATTTTAATAATTTAAAACCTCGTATATAATCCCTAACTTATATTCATAAAACTGTTAATTTAATCTTCAAAAATATTTTAAATATTCTTTTTAAAACCTCTGAATCTTTCCCAGCCAATCACGAGGCATATAATTCCCCGTGGGCCCCATCGCATATCTTTCTCTCTATCTTTCTCTATCTCTCTCTCTCTAACTTTCTCTCTCTCCCATATATATATATAATTTCCTCTCCTCTCGTTTCTTTTCATCACGGGCAGAAACCCATCGCGAGAAAACCCTTTGGCTGAACCCTAGCCACCTTCAACCCTGTCGCCGCCGGCACCACCCTCGCCGGTCTCGTCGTCTCCTCGCCCTCACCCGAGTCTCCCTCTCCTCGCCATCTCCTCCCTCTTCCTTGTTTACCCGAGCCTCCACCCTCGCAACCCATCGCCGGCGGCATCTCGTCGTCGCCATCCGCGTCACCACCAGCACCCTCCTCACCACCTGCGCCCTCCAGCACCACCGACCATCTCCTCTCCCTCTCTGTTTCTCCTTTCCCTGCACCAGTGTTCCCTACCCAAGTCCTCAACACCGTCGCCGCCGCAACCCAGCACCGGCGCCACCGTCGTCGCCCGCACCTCCTCACCTCACCATCATCCTTCTCACCTCGCTCATCTTCCTTCGTTGCCGATCCAAGATCCTGTACCCGAGCAGCCGACTTCTCGAGCACTGCAGCCATCATCGCCCCGTCATCTCTGAAGTCGACCGAGCACCACCTTGATCCCAATGGAGCCCTTGCTATTATCGTGTCGCGTGGGTTCACGCCTCCGTTCTCTTGATCGTCATTTCTTCAAGGCAAGTATTCGATACTTGCTTACATGCTACCGAAACATTAAACTTACCCTAATATTTATCTGTGATCTACTAGTGTATTGTTAATAAATCATCTTATATACAGTGCTTTCCGTTTAACCCTAGTAGCATGCTAAATTAATTATTTTTCTGTTAAATCCCTACTTAGAAGTGATAACAGTGGAGTTCCAATTAACCGTATCAGGCTCCGCTGTACCTTTATGTTTCCGAACCTGAGACTTAATCTCGCATCGAATTATTCATACCTAACAACCCCGTACATGATAGATTACATTTTGATTTACTGCTATGGTGCTTTGATTTCCAGTTTAGCCTATCAGATATTCATGTACAACTTGAACCGGTCAAATCACAATTGCATTCTTTAGACAGATTATACATGTCGTTGCATTCTCGAAACACTCAATGTTTTATTAACCTAATTCCAGTAGTTACATTTACCATTCTGTATTCACGTTATATTGACACCATCTATTTAACACGATAGAAAACGGTACAGCTAGGTAATAAATCCGCTTTATTGCTTTGCGCATTGATTAGATCTTGATGTTTGCTTATATTTGATTGTGAGCACACCCACGATATTGTTTATATCTTGACCTGACATGGCTACATATATATACACTGATACACCTGATATGGTACCGTATACTGTTGACTTGACCTGATGTACCATGACCCGACCTGTTACCTGATCTCGTGCCTAATGCCAACAAACCTGACATGTAGTCCTCATGGACCGTTCCTGTTGTCTATCCAGACAAACCTGCTTTTACCTGATCCCGTGTTGGCATTAGTTCTTGATTACTGAATACCTGACTTGACTTGCACATATAACTTGGGGGTATGGGGAAATCAAAGGTGAAACCTGACTTTTAACTCGACAGTTCACTACCTGTCCTGAGTGTACACATTCCTGTTTTGTGCCTAGCGGAATGTCTCGGTTTCAGCCGAGAATATTATGGCCGTGGTCCCGGGTATGTACGGGATACTATCGAGTGTACACATTTCTGTTTTGTGCCTAGCGGCATGTCTCGGCTGCAGCCGAGAATATTGTGGCCGTGGTCCCGGGTATGTACGGGATACTATTGAGTTACATCGACGATTCATCAGTTGATTTCAAAGACTTTAGACTAGAAAACCTGATAGAACAGTTTAGTTACCGACTGCACACTACCCTGCACTGCTTGTTTCACGTTATTGCTTTATTCATGTTTATTTTTGCATGGCATGTTACATTGTTCATATTATTTTACTTGTTGACATGACGCGCTGACGTCTGGGTTTTGCATGGCCCAGATTCTGTACCGCTGTCGCAGTCCGAGCAGGAGTATTTCAGCCAACAGGCTGAGCTGTGAGTTTAGTGGTAGTTAGTTTTATTTCCTGCATTCATTTCCTGATGTGAGCCCGCATTATGGGACATACTTTCAGTTATTTGTATTGGATCATTGCTTCCGCATTTATTTATTATTGACTCCTGTTATTCTGGATTATGGACATATTTTAGATAGTTTTATCTTGTTCTTGATATCTCTACAGCCGTAATATGACTGTGGATGGATACTTCCTACCCACAGGTAGCATGGTTGGCTGTGTCACGTGCCCAATCTTGCGTACTCTGGGAAGCGGGGTGTGACAATATGCGTGAGATGTGATTATGAATACTGCGATATATGTTGTGTGATGATTAATTTTATATTTGATTGATGTATATATTATTGTGCACAGGGCAGGAAAAAATCAGGCAGCTCTTTTTCTTAAAAAAAATACAGATAATGTGTACCTACGGATTAATTCGTAGGTACACATGTTGCCCCTACGACTATGTCCGTAGGGGCAAAATATCAGCAGTAACTAATATTTCCCCCCTGATCTCAGTACCAGGGGGTTTGGAATGCCCCTACGGACATATCCGTAGGGGCCATTGCTTCGCCCCTACGGAGTTATCCATAGGGGCAACATATCAGGATTTCTGATATTTTGCCCCTACGGATAGGTACCTACGCAGGTATCCGTAGGCAGTAGTACGTGGCCCTACGGCTATGTCCGTAGGTACAGTTAATATATTTAAAAAACCCGTAAATAATATAACTTTTTTTACCCTATGGCCTACACCGTATGTGCCACAGGACCTACACAGAAATCCGTAGGGGCAAGATTTTGCCCGTAGGGGCAAGTTCAGGGCTTCAACTTGAACCTGCGGCCTTTGCACCTGCGGGGTCTTTTTTCGCCCCTACGCATATCTCCGTAGGGGCAGTGGGTTGCCCCTATGGATAAATCCGTAGGGGCAACCCTTATTTTTAGTAGTGTCCCACCGTCTATAAGAAAACCGTAGTATCTCTCAGGTGGATGAGGAACCCTACTAGATCTGTATAGTGGCTAAGGTTCGTCTGGGACTATTGAATCCTCCGGTTCTACCAAATCTTCAGTTGTAATTTGTGTATTTGAAACTTCTTCCAGCTCTTCCTCATTACCACCAATTTCTTTCACAAGAAATTTCTTTTCTAAAAAGATGGCATGTTGAGCACAAACGCCTTTTGTTCCTCAGTGTGGTAGAAGATATAACCTCGGGAATGTTTGGGATATCCAACAAACTTACATAAAACAGACCTTGCCTCGAGCTTGTCCGGATTTTGCTTTTCAACATAAGCCGGACAACCCCATATCTTAATGAAATTAAGACATGGTCTCTTTCCCTCCCATATCTCATATGGAGTGGTAGGCGCATATTTGGTAGGTACCTTATTCAATAGGTATGCAGCTGTCTCAAGTGCATAACTCCAAAAGAAACTAGGTAACTCAGTAACACTCATCATAGAGCGCACCATATCTAATAGGGTGCGATTCCTCCGCTCCGATACTCCATTGTGCTGTGGTGTATATGGAGGAGTAAGGTGATAGAGAATCCCATTCTCTTTTAGATAATCTCGGAATTTCGTGCTTAAGTATTCACCTCCTCGATCAGATTGAAGGATTTTAATACTTCTACCCGTCTGGTTCTCTACTTCGCTCTTATATTCCTTGAATTTCTTAAAAGCTTAAGATTTTTGTTTCAATAGGAACACATGTCCGAGTCCTGAGAGATAATGAAGTACGAGGAACCATTTCTGGTATGTGTAGACATAGGACCGCATACATCACTTTGTATCAGTCCCAAGAGATCAGTAGCTCTTTCTCCGTATTCCGTAAATGGAGTTTTGGTCATCTTTCCTTTGAGACATGACTAAAAATTTTCATAAGTTGTAAATTCGAATGAATTCGAATATCCATCTTTATGCAACTTAGCTAGATTGGTCGCATTGATATGACCAAGTCTATAGTGCCACAAGAAGGCTTCGTTCATTTATGAACTTTTCCTCTTGTGTGTGTTCTTTATATTTAGAACTGTATTTTGATTTAGAACGTACATACCATTACATAACATACCAAACCCAATCAATACTTGATTTAGGAAAATATCCATAACATTTTTCTCTAATGCAAAATTATATCCATCTTTATCTAATAAAGAAACGGATATTATATTGCACATCATCGATGGCACGTAATAACAGTCGTTCAAAATCAATATATTACCATTTTGAAAAATTAGGTGATATTCGCCGACCTCTTCGGCAGCAACAATTGCTCCATTCCTTACTCTGAGAGACACATCACCCTTTCCCAGTTCTCTACTTCTTTTTAACCCTTGTAACAGATTAAAAATATGGGATCCTGATCCGGTATCCAATACCCAGGACGTAGAGAAGACTGAGAAACAGTTCTCTATAACCAAGAAACCCGAACAATATGCATCAGAATGCTCTTTCTTCATTCAGGTTTGAAAGGTTATGCTAACGCCCTGGCCATCAACCGAGGCCGATTGCGAAACAATTTTTTTTCTAACGATGTAAACTTGGCGCTAGAATAACCCTAAACCGGATCTACCATAAACCTAACTAGCAACTAAAGAAGCTATCTACTATGAAAAGAGTATATACCAAGAGGCTCAAGTCTTTCGGGTCTTCACTCCTCTCCTTTAGCATGCTCCCAGTGACCTCCATAATCGAGCTTGATCGATGGCTTCCTCACGTCAAAGATGATCCACCCGAGAGTGTCTACTTTGAGCTCCTACCTTTAAACCAAGGTAACTAGGTTACTTAGTATGCTAATATAAGTAGCCTAGAGAATGTAAAGAGTGATGATGGATTAATTAGACTCAAGATACCCTAGGTTTCTCAACACATGATACATTTAGGGTTTCAGGTAGAAGAAGAAAGCCTGGAGGAGATGAGAGTGTTGAAGTGAGCATAATGGAATGAAGAATGGCTATGTCTTGTGACTAATAAAGCAAGCCCCCAAAAAATAAAAAAAAATCTTAAACACATAATATCTAGATATTTTCCACAAAATATCTAGATGCCACCTTGCCTCAATAGTAATCCATGACTCACTAAGTGAGTCACCAAGTAGTCATGCTTCATTCAATGAATGATAACACCTCACCCTCCACCTCATTAACCATTTAACTAAATGGTTAAAACAAATAATGTGGTGTCTTCTTCTAGAAGCACACTTGTAACAAATTACAAGAATACCCCTCACTGTATATACATACTCGTATCCGTATTTCGAAAAATACGAATACAAAAGAGACGAAAATAATCCAACAATATAATACTAGAATTCGTCTTAAACTAAAGCCCGCTAGTATTATCCGCCCGAATATCATATGTGTACAAGTACACGTATATGATCGAACCCTGCCGTAAAACCATACGGCCTCTACATCATTTCGCCCGAAGCAGAGAAACCCTCTGTGTGGGACTCTAAAGACTCGACAATACGCCGGCAGTGCGTTACTGGATAAATCCATAACCACAAGCATGTCAGCAGTACTAACTGTATGTAACGGCTACCCGGGTACCTGTCGAAAAGGAAAGCCGATGAGCAAACTCATCCGGATCCCTACTGAGCCTATCCGTGACAATATCTGTACAGTATGGTCTCTTCGTATAAGAGTATCGCATACCGGATCTAGGGGGTGGTAAGCGTCAGACCATAATAACCCGATAATTCATGCTGATTTGGCTCAGGACCAATCCCGGAAACTACTGATCAACCTATCAGTAAATCCTAACTGCCTTGGCCAAGGTCTTATGGTCTTGACCAATCGAACACAGTGCGATATCAACTCCCAATACCTGGAGAGACAAATCCCTGACAATCACTCACTTCCTTCATGTGGCTCGGGACTGTGCCCAACCAAAACCTATTTGCACGACTCAGTAGAGCCGTGGTAGGGTAGTGATCAAAGCTCAGTGGGAACTCACATGAGACAAGTGACGATCTCAGGTCCAAAAACTAACCTGTACACATGTCACAAGAGAACCACTATCTGAAAATAGGTATAATACCATCTAGAGGTTCTCAGCGAGTCCGTCCAGTGTACTCACCCTTAGTGAGCACCCATATACAATCTTAGGTGATCACACCAATGGTTGTGGGACCAACCATCGCCTCTCGTCGGGGTCTAGAAACGTACACGCAAGTCTACTCTGGAGCATCGATGCCCGATATCGATACTCTTGCGACTTGGGACATTTAAGGATGTGCTTATAGACTACCCAGCTTCCACAAGTATGATCTCCATAACAACGCAGGTAGTCAAGCAAGATCCTATGGGCTTTATCAACATGTAACCGCAATATGTAATAACGTGTATAATATATGCCATGTTAAGATAAAGTCAAACCATAATAGTATACTATTATATCAAGTCTTTATCAATATGTGCAAGCTGGATAAAGTATCAATAAAAACAAATACATATATATCCTGGTAAAAGCAACTGAAATAATATACTATATATAACTGAGCAAGATCGTCATGTACATACATATCCCCAACATCCACATGTATACATATACAATAATGGCCTCTATGACATACATATCTAACAATCTCCCACTTGCACTAAAGGCCAGTTATTGGCGTATCGAATACCCAACATCTGCTCTAAAGAAAGCTACTGGCGTACCGCATACCCAACATCTTAAAAAGTCGCTCGAACTACGCTTGAGGGGGGGCCTTTGTAAATGGATCCGCCGTGTTATCTTTTGTATCCACTTTCCGGACCTTGATCTCCTGGCGATCTATGATCTCCCTGATCAGGTGATACCATCTTAAGATGTGTCTGGATTTGTGATGGGACCGTGGTTCCTTCGCTAAAACTATAGCCACATTGCTATCGCAATACAAAGGTATTGGATCAACAATGGACCGAACTACCTGAAGTTTAGCAATGAACTTCTTCATCCAGACCTCTTCTTTTGCGGCATCGCTTGCATCAATGTATTCAGCCTCCATCGTTGAGTCTGCGAAGGTATCCTGTTTGGAACTCCTCCAACACAACGCCCCTCCGTTAAGGGTAAACACAAAACCCAAGAATGACTTGTTGTCATCCTTGTCACTCTGGAAGCTTGAATCAGTAAAGGACTCGACCTTGAGGTCTCCAGTACCGAAAACAAAGAACATCTCCATAGTCATTCTCAGGTACTTGAGAATGTTCTTCACTGCCGTCCAGTGGTTCTCACCTGGATTCGACTGATACTGGCTCACCACGCTTAGCGCGTAAGCTACATCTGGTCTTGTACATATGTAACATTCCAAAATAATATACTTTTTCACGTCCCGAAAGTATGGAATATGACCGGCACTTAAACTACGAATGTCTCAAGGCGTACGTATTCTAAGTAAGCCGAAAATCCAGAAATCCAAACCAAGAAAAGTAGTAGAGTGTAGGAAAACCAATCTAAATCAAGAAGTTTTAATATGAATTATGCGTTTTATAAAAACATCAAATATTTCCTGGAAATTTCGGCAGAGTCTCCGTTGTAAATACAGGCCCCCAAACGGAATACAGCATGAATAGTATACGAAATCAAATAAAGGCATCCCCAAGCGGGAGCTAGCTCTTCGTCAAACGACGACCACAACCACACAACAATATAATATACAACGCCGAAAGGCGTGGATCACAACAGAAAAGGAAACTCAAAACAGCATGAAATTTGTATAAATACAACGCGCGACTCTAAGGTCGATAGAATAAACAACACTGGTCTCTATCTCTGAAATAATTACATGTTTGGTTGATGGAACTTCTAGATACAACAGAATAATAATATACAAGATATATAATGGGGGTACGATACAAGTAAACCCACCTACTAGCAAATCACCCGAAGGAAACTATGCCCGCAAGCCGTAATGAAACCTGTACGGCAAACCTGCAAGAAACTGGGGCACAACGGGAGTGAGTTGCCAACTCGTGAATAGAAAAATATCTACGAATAGAAATCGCATGTACGACGCAATCCTAGATCATACGATCAATATGCATCCTCAAATATATATAACCAGCAGTCTATAACAAGGCTAGGGTAAATATCTAACCCGAGTGTAATCTCATGTTCCCGTGTCAGTGCCCAAGGGTAGCAATATATCATATGAATGAGGTATGAATGCATGAAAACAGAATACATGTAAATGAAGAACTGTTTTCATAATTTAGTGAGATTTCCTTTGTATTTTTAAAATGAGGTATCATAATGAAATCAGCATAAAACAGTGCCTAGCATCGGCACAAAACGTAATCCCAATATCTCGATATCTCTGTATCACAGTCTCTGTACCTCAAAATCTCGAAATCTCAATGTCTCAATCATAATATCTAGGGCGCCGTCAGTCCAGACCGGCCCTTACCATCCATCTCAAGACCACGACGGTATCCTCTGGATATCCGACGCGTCGGGTAAAATCACCGGTAGCTAGTGCTCCCCTGCCAGGCTCACATCGTCATCATCACGCGCTTCTTGCCCCGGGGTACCTTACCGGGTCCACCATGTACCCGAAACGGTTCATCCGCCTCCTCGAATCGGGTCTCAAAATCCATCAGCAAACTCATGGTGGACGACTCATACATCATGGGAAAACCGCACTTTTTATTTTAAAGAGAGAAAGAAGTTTATATAAGTTTTGTGGTTTTCCCCCAAATCCAGAAAATCTCATGGAAATCCGAATCCAATCCTCAATAGCATGTAAACAGTGCATATCGGCATAAAAATCCATGAATGCAGCATAACAATGAATATTAACATGCATGAAGTAACAAGTAATATCTACAATGTCTAATCTAGCATATAAGGCGAGTACACTAATATCATGTCTAAATTATTAGCTAACAACCTATGTCAATGCAATAGTATTTCTAAAGTGTACGTGGCATGACAATTACCGATGAAGATGTGTGTGAGCCGGCAAGTAAGTGTACGTGGTACATACGCATCATCGGTAATGGTGCTGGTGTCCTAACAGCATGATATCAATAATGTAGTACGAAACATAATATAAGCATGCGATGCGAAACGAACCACAATAATGAGCGGAAGCTGAATACTAGACGCAATTATAACTAATCTGCATTAATCTAATATAAGTTCTACAAATGGTGCCTTTTGAAATAACACGAATCATGGGGTTTTGAAAATAGGGGCTACGGTGTTTTTATGAAAAGATACGTCTTTTGAAATATCCGTAGGAATCCCTTGGGCTGTCTTTTAAAATACCCACGATTCGTTAGTTTTTTTGAAATAGGTAAGAATCGAATCTAATCTAACAACTAAACTAAACTAAAGGACTAAGCTAACAAGCTGGACTACAGGTGAGGAAACCGCCTAACATCTGAGTCGATCCATATACATACCTGTATGTATATTAGTCGGTGATCCCGCCTCAATAATATCATATCCGATACCATATCTACAATCAAACTTCCCAAATCAAGAGTGCGGATCAATCATCAAGATATAGCTCGTACGTAAATCCATCGTACGGCATCTCCAAATCTGGGTACGGGTCAAAGTCACATCAATCACACTATTCATTTGGTATCTTCTTTATCAAATATCATGATCCGGAATAATGTCCTACGTCTAGTACAATATTGATACCATCTATGTATGCATGCAGGTGTAAGAATCATTACGTCAAAAGACCCGCTAAAACATCGTGTCGTATCTCAATATGAACCAAATCACATCACCGATCTCCTGGCTTCAAGCCCAATCTCATCGACTCATCTCAAACCCAAATACTATGCTTAAATCCAGTATATGAACCCATAGTCCCATACCTATGTAAACACACAAAATACAATCCCATATACGCACTTATGAAAGAAGAATGTATGCAAGTATAGGTGTGTGTATGTATGTGTGGTGCAACCACTACTCTAGGGTTTCACATCACTAACCAATCCAATCACACCTAGAATCCATCTTTTAACATCAATAATCTCAAACAATATACAATCAATATCTGTGTGTATACGTATTCGTATACATCACCACGAACTGCGGGGGTGCTATACGCCATCCACCCGACTTCTCCCCGTAGATATAAATCTACTCACCTGCACTCAGTGTGTCGGTGTCGATGTCTCCATCATCTTCTGCATCGTCTCGGAATCCACGTGAAGGTACCTACAATGATCAACCATAGCAATGCTTATGAAAATCAAGGCAGAAAACCGATACAGCGCACAGTGTGCTCATAGGTTTGAACCTATGGCCCAAACATGCAAATCCAACAAACAACCCCTGTTGTCGATGTACGAACACCCGACAACCAAATACAAATCCAAATATCAAGAAAGTGCATTTAAAAATACAGAAAACACTGCCTAAAACACACCAAAATGCTCCCAGATTTTCCCCAGATGACAATTAGCCAAAACTGCATATAGGGGGGTCTAATTTAGTGCAAAATGAGCCCTGGAACAAAAATTGACCGATTCACTTCTACTCTGGCCGCAAACGGCGGCCAGAATGATTAAATTTGTGGCCGTAGGTTTGAGTTAGGGGCTCGGGTCTTGGTGGTAGCTTCCTAGGTGCCTACACGACTCACTGTCAGCTCAATTTTATTTTTGGTGCCCCCGGGTTGCTCCAGATTCCAAAACACCTTCACAGATCACACAAACCGACATGAAAGTCCCGTAATTCCGTATTTTTTTTAGGTTTCAGGTTGTGCTAGGTCAGGGTTCTAGTCAATATAGGGTCTAAGGTCACCATTTAAGTCCAATTTACAAAGCCACATCTCAACTTTACCCTAACCCTCTCTAAGTTGGTCCAAAATACACCAAATTACACGATATCGATATGAAACTTGAATTGAAGCTTAAGCACAAGCAATAACACTCTAATTGTGAAGAAATTACCTCATAATACCCTCATGAATCCTCAACAGCGCCAAAATGACTACTTTCTTGGTCCAAAGGCATGCTTGTGAGCTTGTGTACAATTTTCGTGAAAGCGATATGGGTTTTTGGGGTGAATTTCATGGAGAAATGGGGGTTTGAAGGTGGAGGAAGAGGAGGGCAGCAGGAGCAGCAGCAGCTCATGGAAGAGGGGGGAGAAATGAGAGGAGAAAACAAGAGGGAATGGCCAAGTCAACACTCTCACCTACCCTCTCTCTCTCACCATACCTATTTCTTTAATCCATTTTTCTTTTCTTTTCCTTTTCTTCTCACTCAAATAGTAACCCAAAAAGTAACATGATAGAAAATGCACAAGTGTAGAAAAACAAGATATGTGCATGTTTTGCACAAACTTGCAAAAAACCCGATTAGCGATTTTTAATCGCGATTAGTACTAAATTAGCAAATAAATGCTCATAAAAACTTTAAAATGGCATAATTCCATAAAATACCCTATTTTAGAATTTTCCATAATTTTTCCAAATTTTTCCCATTTATCGATATTTAATTATAAATTTAATATTAAAATAATCAATAAAATAATATTAAATTATAAAAATTCCTAAAAATAATATTTTATCATTTTGGAATGTTACAATCTTCCCCCCTTAAATAAATTCGGTCCCCGAATTTATATTTAAACCCCCAATTTCTAAAACATTTCAATAAGAAGTCCAAGTCGTCGGGGCTCCGAAATCATCAATACATAAAACGCATCATAGCGCGATGCATGCGCATGAGTAATGAGAAGATAACTCAAAAACAAAACTCCGTCAAGCATCCCGCAATCATCGGAGTCATGGTAAACACACAAATGTCAAATCCAATACAAAACCAATATGATACAACTCGAAACTATACACGTAAATATCTGAAGTAAATGCATGCCAAATCTTTTTAAGTTGCTGTGCGATGCGCATAACACTGCACAGTGGCGGACATCTTTATCAGAAAATAGCCATATACTTATATATCTTTTTTTTAGTATGCACGATCTGCCGTTTTTGAAAACAATTTGGAAGGGTTCCCTGTTTTAAACGTTTTCATGGCATATCAGACACGTATGTAAATAATGAGACTATAGCTCGCTTTCGGAAATCCCTTTGAAATCTATCAATGCATGCAAAATATATCCAGGCACTGTCATCCAATCAGTCCTGCTCAGTACGAAAACCAATCGCAATATCATGAAAATGTACTGCTTCATAAGAAATCGGTCCCAAAAAGTGCATATGAAAACCCTGTGCGTCTGGTGCGCACGGAGATCAAAATCCATGAATGTGCACAAAAACAACATCAAGGTGCAACGGTTGTGCACACAACTTTGGTCATAGGCATCGTGTGTGCCTGACCGCAAAATCAGGTGTATCTGACATGCACGAAAATTCCGATTTAGTGCATCTGGTGTGCACCAAATCGCATCTCATAGCAGGCGCCCAACATGCGCTAAAAATCCCAACCCGGTGCATCCATCATGCATGAAATCATGAAATCCAATATCGAGTGTTGAACACGCGCAAACTCCAATCAGGTGCACAAGGTGCACAAAACAAATATCGAGTATCACAATCGAAACCGAAGTCCAGTGCATCTAATTTGTACAAAAGGCGTATCACTGCACTGCAAGCATATATAAACTATACAGAGTGCAGGAACCAATCGTGTGCGTACATACGCACAAAATCAACTCAAATGTCTAAAACCGTAAAATCACAAGCATGTGAAACCAAAGCATGAAAACGATATCAAGTGCAACACCGTGCAAAGATCGTAAATCCTCAATCATCAAAATCAAATCATGCGAATAAATCACCCAAAACATCGAAATCAATAATGGCGGAATAGTACCGCTCAAGCGCATCCTCCAAGAATCTCGGGCCAACTGTCGCGGTCACTAGTGGGACGTCTCGTCGATGATCATGAACTCTGGCCTGCTGGTGTGCGTAACAATGACCACTCCTGGGTCAAGGCCTTCACTGTGAATTACCAATCTCTCGGTCCATCGGCTCATCGGCCATGTCAGGTGTGCTAATGGGGATGATCCCGTTCTGGCACTTCTCTGGTCATCTCTCAGTCAATCATCGCGACCACTCGTCAAGTAGCATGTCACTGGCGTCGGCCTCTGGCTCTCTGAATGCACATGACACATCTAATCCTGGGTGCAAATATCATTGCAGCGGTATCCTGGAAGGAATCCTGCTCAAGGTCTCTTCCAAGTCTCGTCTCTGCCTAACTGTCCGGAAGTCATCGTACTTTACTATATCTGTTTCTTGTTCCGAAATAGCCGCATACTCACCGCGACTCCTTCTGGAAGGTATATCCAAGTACAATGCCTCGGCATGCGTATCGCATCTCTGATGTCGGCGGAATAGAATGTCATCTTATCAAGATCTCGTACGAACCGCTTACTCCACCTTTCTCTAAGGTCGACCGCTTCGGACTCGTCTCGTCGTGGCTGCATGGACTGAGCTCCAACGGCTATCCTCGTATCGGAAGTCTCCCAAGAAATGCATCTCACCACGTAGCATCCGAATTAAGTCGAGCCATCCAATCGAGTCGTCAAAACCTCATAATCCCCCAAGAGCTCAACATCTTGGGTACAGTTTAATAGTATCGAGTACATACCACAGCATCGGTGGTCCAGCCGTAGAAGGGCAAACCCAAGCCTCACTAATGGCGCCGTAGAACTGCAGCAAACCCGAAGGTTCAAAGGCTTTCACACGGTCATTAAGTCGAGTTAGGATTTCATTCTTCTAGAGGGACTATAGAATTGCCTGCATGTCTTTCCGACTACTTTAAACTTGGAATAATAGGTTTCTGACATTCGATCGTCTCTGTCGACTCCCAACGTCTCCGCGTGAAGTCGTCTCTAGCTGGAATCAATCTATCTGATGACCTCGCATCGGGGTAGGCGAACGATCCACATGTCCTAGTCATTCATCTTCGATGACTAGCGACCTTCTATCATCTCTTAGTACAACTTGTACTTCAATAGCTCCAACATCTAGGGCGATATCTCGTCGTTCGCAGCAATAACTGGCTCACTCGTCTGCATGCTGAACCGTGTCTCAATCATCATGAATAAGCCACACATCAACAGTCATCAAAGTCTGGCTGGCCTCTGTCAGTGGCTCAATCCTCTGGTGCTAATCTGCACGTCCGAGAAGTCTCATACAGCGATCCATCCAACGCTCGTGGTGCAAAAACACAATCCAAAAGACACATCTCTACAATCGTGTGTCGCCCGAATCACGCTATGGTCAGTACACGTTTCGTAACGAGCTCATGCAGACCGCAACTCTAGCCGTAGCTCTCCTTGCCCGTAATCGTGGCGGCAAAACCATAACTGGTACCGATGTAGCTAGATCAGGAAGGAATATGATACTGAGCATAGAAATGTACATCCTAAGGCTCCTTAAGTGGAGTGGCGTGTCGTAAATATGCCGCGGAACATACCCACGGTACGTCACTCTACTTTAGTCACCTATTCCATCAACCAAGGGTCATTCTACGCTACGAAGGTAAAACCTAACGCTCTGATACCAACTTTGTCACATCCCGAAAGTACGGAATATGACCGGCACTTAAACTACGAACGTCTCAAGGCGTACGTATTCTAAGTAAGCCGAAAACCCAGAAATCCAAACCAAGAAAAGTAGTAAGTGTAGGAAAACCAATTTAAATCAAGAAGTTTTAATAGCATAAGCCGAATTACGCATTTTATAAAAACATCAAATATTTCCTGGAAATTTCGGCAGAGTCTCCTTAGTAAATACAGGCCCCCAAACGGAATACAACATGAATAGTATACGAAATCAAATAAAGGCATCCCCAAGCGGGAGCTAGCTCTTCGTCAAACGACGGCCACAACCACACAACAATATAATATACAACGCCGAAAGGCGAGGATCACAACTGAAAAGGAAACTCAAAACAGCATGAAATTCGTATAAATACAACGCGCGACTCTAAGGTCGATAGAATAAACAACACTGGTCTCTATCTCTGAAATAATTACATGTTTGGTTGATGGAACTTCTAGTTACAACAGAATAATAATATACAAGATATATAATGGGGGTACAATACAAGTAAACCCACCTACTAGCAAATCACCCGAAGGAAACTATGCCCGCAAGCCGTAATGAAACCTGTACGGCAAACCTGCAAGAAACTGGGGCACAACGGGGGTGAGTTGCCAACTCGTGAATAGAAAAACATCTACGAATAGAAATCGCATGTATGACGCAATCCTAGGTCATACGATCAATATACATCCTCAAATATATATAACCAGCAGCCTATAAGAAGGCTAGGGTAAATATCTAACCCGAGTGTAATCTCATGTTCCCGTGTCAGTGCCCAAGGGTAGCAATATATCATATGAATGAGGTATGAATGCATGAAAACAGAATACATGTAAATGAAGAACTGTTTTCATAATTTAGTGAGATTTCCTTTGTATTTTAAAATGAGGTATCATAATGAAATCAGCATAAAACAGTGCCTAGCATCGGCACAAGACGTAATCCCAATATCTCGATATCTCTGTATCACAGTCTCTGTACCTCAAAATCTCGAAATCTCAATGTCTCAATCATAATATCTAGGGCGCCGTCAGTCCAGACCGGTCCCTACCATCCATCTCAAGACCACGACGGTATCCTCCGGATATCCGACGCGTCGGGTAAAATCACCGGTAGGTAGTGCTCCCCTGCCAGGCTCACATCATCATCATCACGCGCTTCTTGCCCCGGGGTACCTTACCGGGTCCACCATGTACCCGAAACGGTTCATCCGCCTCTTCGAATCGGGTCTCGAAATCCATTAGCAAACTCATTGTGGACGACTCATACATCATGGAAAAACCGCACTTTTTATTTTAAAGAGAGAAAGAAGTTTATATAAGTTTTGCGGTTTTCCCCCAAATCCAGAAAATCTTATGGAAATCCGAATCCAATCCTCAATAGCATGTAAACAGTGCATATCGGCATAAAAATCCATGAATGCGGCATATCAATGAATATTAACATGCATGAAGTAACAAGTAATATCTACAATGTCTAATCTAGCATATAAGGCGAGTATACTAATATCATGTCTAAATTATTAGCTAACAACCTATGTCAATGCAATAGTATTTCTAAAGTGTACGTGGCATGGCAATTACCGATGAAGATGTGTGTGAGCCGGCAAGTAAGTGTACGTGGTACATACGCATCATCGGTAATGGTGCTGGTGTCCTAACAGCATGATATCAATAATGTAGTACGAAACATAATATAAGCATGCGATGCGAAACGAACCACAATAATGAGCGGAAGCTGAATACTAGACGCAACTATAACTAATCTGCATTAATCTAATATAAGTTCTACAAATGGTGCTTTTTGAAATAACACGAATCATGGGGTTTTGAAAATAGGGGCTACGGTGTTTTTATGAAAAGATACGTCTTTTAAAATATCCGTAGGAATCCCTTGGGCTGTCTTTTAAAATACCCACGATTCGTTAGTTTTTTTGAAATAGGTAAGAATCGAATCTAATCTAACAACTAAACTAAACTAAAGGACTAAGTTAACAAGCTGGACTACAGGTGAGGAAACCGCCTAACATCTGAGTCGATCCATATACATACCTGTATGTATATTAGTCGGTGATCCCGCCTCAATAATATCATATCCGATACCATATCTACAATCAGACATCCCAAATCAAGAGTGCGGATCAATCATCAAGATATAGCTCGTACGTAAATCCGTCGTACGGCATCCCCAAATCTGGGTACGGGTCAAAGTCACATCAATCACACTATTTATTTGGTATCTTCTTTATCAAATATCATGATCCGGAATAATGTCCTACGTCTAGTACAATATTGATACCATCTATGTATGCATGCAGGTGTAAGAATCACTACGTCAAAAGACCCGCTAAAACATCGTGTCGTATCTCAATACGAACCAAATCACATCACCGATCTCCTGGCCTCAAGCCCAATCTCATCGACTCATCTCAAACCCAAATACTATCCTCAAATCCAGTATATGAACCCATAGTCCCATACCTATGTAAACACATAAAAATACAATCCCATATACGCACTTATGAAAGAAGAATGTATGCAAGTATGGGTGTGTGTATGTATGCGTGGTGCAACCACTACTCTAGGGTTTCACATCACTAACCAATCCAATCACACCTAGAATCCATCTTTTAACATCAATAATCTCAAAAAATATACAATCAATATCTGTGTGTATACGTATTCGTATACATCACCACGAACTGCGGGGGTGCTATACGCCATCTACCCGACTTCTCCCCGTAGATATAATCTACTCACCTGCACTCAGTGTGTCGGTGTCGATGTCTCCATCATCTTCTTCATCGTCTCGGAATCCACGTGAAGGTACCTATAATGATCAACCATAGCAATGCGTATGAAAATCAAGGCAAAAAACCGATACAGCGCACAGTGTGCTCATAGGTTTGAACCTATGGCCCAAACATGCAAATCCAACAAACAACCCCTGTTGTCGATGTACGAACACCCGACAACCAAATACAAATCCAAATATCAAGAAAGTGCATTTAAAAATACGGAAAACACTGCCTAAAACACACCAAAATGCTCCCAGATTTTCCCCAGATGACAATTAGCCAAAACTGCATATAGGGGGGTCTAATTTAGTGCAAAATGAGCCCTGGAACAAAAATTGACCGATTCACTTCTACTCTGGCCGCAAATTGCGGCCAGAATGATTAAATTTGCGGCCGTAGGTTTGAGTTAGGGGCTCGGGTCTTGGTGGTAGCTTCCTAGGTGCCTACACGACTCACTGTCAGCTCAATTTTATTTTTGGTGCCCCCGGGTTGCTCCAGATTCCAGAACACCTTCACAGATCACACAAACCGACATGAAAGTCCCGTAATTCCGTATTTTTTTTGGGTTTCAGGTTGTGCTAGGTCAGGGTTCTAGTCAATATAGGGTCTAAGGTCACCATTTAAGTCCAATTACAAAGCCACATCTCAACTTTACCCTAACCCTCTCTAAGTTGGTCCAAAATACACCAAATTACACGATATCGATATGAAACTTGAATTGAAGCTTAAGCACAAGCAATAACACTCTAATTGTGAAGAAATTACCTCATAATACCCGCATGAATCCTCAACAGCGCCAAAATGACTACTTTCTTGGTCCAAAAGCATGCTTGTGAGCTTGTGTACAATTTTCGTGAAAGCGATATGGGGTTTTGGGGTGAATTTCATGGAGAAATGGGGGTTTGATGGTGGAGGAAGAGGAGGGCAGCAGGAGCAGCAGCAGCTCATGGAAGAGGGGGGAGAAATGAGAGGAGAAAACAAGAGGGAATGGCCAAGTCAACACTCTCACCTACCCTCTCTCTCTCACCATACCTATTTCTTTAATCCCTTTTTCTTTTCTTTTCCTTTTCTTCTCACTCAAATAGTAACCCAAAATGTAACATGATAGAAAATGCACAAGTGTAGAAAAACAAGATATGTGCATGTTTTGCACAAACTTGTAAAAAACCCGATTAGCGATTTTTAATCGCGATTAGTACTAAATTAGAAAATAATTGCTCATAAAAACTTAAAAATGGCATAATTCCATAAAATACCCTATTTTAGAATTTTCCATAATTTTTCCAAATTTTTCCCATTTATCGATATTTAATTATAAATTTAATATTAAAATAATCAATAAAATAATATTAAATTATAAAAATTCCTAAAAATAATATTTTATTATTTTGGAATGTTACAACATAGCATCGCGTACATTATAGATCTTACCGCCGAAGCATAGGGTATAATGCTCATGCGAACCCTCTCCTCATCAGTCTTGGGAGACATCTCCTTAAAGAGGGTGATTCCGTGTAATGCGGGTATGTTACCGCGCTTGGAATCTTCCATACTAAATCTCTTTAGTACGGTCTCTATGTATCTGGACTGCGAAAGTCCCAATAATCTCTTGGATCTATCTCTGTAAATCCTGATCCCCAGAATGTACGAGGCATCACCCAGGTCCTTCATGGAGAATCTTTGTGACAAGAACAGCTTAACCGATTGTAGCATAGGAATATCGTTTCCTATCAAAAGAATGTCATCCACGTACAAAAATAGGAATACGACAGTTCGTCCTACAATCTTCTTATAAATACATGGCTCATCCTCATTCTTGATGAAGTAAAATTCCTTGACTCTTTCATCAAAATAGAAGTTCCAGCTCCGCGATGCCTTCTTTAATCCATAAATGGATTTAACCAACTTGCACACCTTCCCTCTGCTCCCACTGTCTACAAAACCTTCTGGCTGATCCATATAAACGCACTCATCCAAACTACCATTTAGAAAAGACGTTTTTACGTCCATCTGCCAGATTTCATAGTCATGGAAGGCAGCAATGGCAAGTAGGATCCAAATGGATTTGAGCATAGCTACTAGAGAAAATGTTTCATCATAGTCCACTCCTGGTCTTTGATGAAAACCTTTTGCAATGAGTCTAGCCTTATAGGTTTCCACCTGCCCGTCTACACCAAATTTCCTTTTGTAGATCCATTTGCATCCAATAGGTTTTACCCCAGGTGGAGCAATATCCAAGGTCCACATTTTATTGGTGTACATGGACTCCATTTCGGATCACATAGCATCCAGCCACTTATCAGAGTCCCTACTGATAATGGCCTGCCTGAAACTAGTAGGATCATCTTCTTCCAAGATGCAATCTTCTTGATCCCTGTCTATGAGAAAACCGTAGTATCTCTCGGGCGGATGAGAAATCCTACCAGATCTGTGGAGTGGCTGAGGTTTGTCTATGATTAATGAATCTAGTCGTTCCACCAAATCTTCAGTTACATTTTGTGGTTCAAGGATTTCTCCCAGTTCTACCATACTCCAATTAGTTTCTTTTGCAAGAAACTCCCTTTCCAAAAAGATAGCTTGGCGAGATACAAAACTTTCTGTTCCTCAGTGTGGCAGAACAGATATCCTAGTGAATCCTTAAGATATCCCACAAATTTACATAGAACTGACCGTGCCTCAAGTTTGTCCGGTTTCTGTGTTTTCACATAGACCGGACAACCCCATATCTTAAATCGCTTAAGATATGGATTCCGTCCACTCCATATTTCATATGGAGTTTTAGGCACAGACTTGGATGGAACATAGTTCAGTAGATATGCCGCTTCAGAAGCGCATGTCCCCAAAATGAGAGAGGCAACTTAGCACTACTCATCATGGAGAGAACCATGTCCAATAAGTTATGGTTCCTCCTCTCCGATACACCGTTGTATTGTGGTGTATACGGAGGAGTAAGCTGAGAGAGAATTCCATTCTCTTTTAGGTAATCTAAGAATTCCGTGCTCAAGTACTCCCCTCCTCAATTAGACCGGAGGATCTTGATACTTTTGCCAATCTGGTTCTCAACTTCCTTTCTGAATTCTTTGAATTTCTCAAAAGCTTCAGATTAGTGTTTCATAAGATACACATAACCGAACCTAGAGAGATCGTCAGTGAATGTGATGAAGTATGAGAACCCACCCCTTGGATGTATAGACATTGGGCTACACACATCACTGTGTATGAGTCCCAAAAGCTCCGCTGCTCTTTCTCTGTGTCCGGTGAACGGAGATTTGGTCATTTTTCCTTTGAGACAGGACTGACAAGTTTCATAAGATGAAAATTCGAACGTATTCAAATATCCAACCTTATGCATTTTACTCAGTCTTTTCTCTCCGATATGATCAAGTCTACAATGCCACAAGTAGGATTCGTTCGTATCTGAACTTTTCCTCTTGTGCGTGTTTTGTACATTGAAAACCGTGTTTTGATTTAGAACATAGATACCATTACACAGTGTACCTTCTGCAAGCAATACCTGATTAAAGTAAATGTTCATGATATTTCTATTAAGAACAAACTTATATCCATCTTTATCAAGTAAAGAAACTGATATGATATTGCAAACCATGGAAGGTTCATGGTAGCAATTGTTCAAAATCATAGTATTGCCTTTTGGCAACGCTAGGTGATATTCACCGACGGCAGCAGCATCAACTTGTGCTCCGTTCCCTATTCTGAGGGACATATCACCAGGTCCAACTATCCTACTTTTTCTCAGTCTCTGCAATAAATTGCAGATATGAGATCCTGATCCGGTATCTAGTAATCAGGAGGTAGGACGGACCGAAAAACAGTTCTCAATAACAAAAACACCTGAAGGAGACGCAATAATATGCTTCTTCTTCTTTGGGATCATCAAGGAATTCATGCAATCATCTTTCCCTTGCTCATACTCATGACAGCTATCATAGTTTAGAGCCGAACCGACGTTTCTCAGCCCCGAATAAGAATTCGGATCGGTCAAGCGATACATTTTATTATCTTGATTAAGGCGTGAAATGGTTGGTACCTGGAGAGAGAGAAAAGAAACACTTAGCATGCGCTCTTGGAAGATTAGATTGGTTATTAATTTATCTAATAAGGATGGCTCCCACTGTCTCCTCAAATTCTTCCTCAAATCCTAAAAGAAGAACTAGTCAGGATTAATCGCACGTCACAATACTTTCTTAACTTTTCGGCCAGGCTAGTGTCGGTACTTCGAGGGAGGTTTTCCAACGCTTTCACGAAGTTAATTAATTATGTAAGCTCTTTTCCTTCCAGACGTAGCCCCGCTAACACCGTTCTAGACACCTACTTGGTTTATAGCATTGATTGTTAAGTGAAATAATCTCCCAAGAGTAATCCTACTTATCAGTGGGATCGGGATCCAACTATCATTGTGTGATGACCCAGATGGAATCCACTCTGGTCACCACACTCTAGAAGGTATGCTAAAACTGCAAGTTTCCTGTATATTTGAAACTCTCGATGTATTTTTTGCCCCTAGGTCCCTAGTGACCTTGACGGAATCAACAAATCAAAGAGTCCTAGTCAAGTTCAACCCATCATCATCTTGATTGCATTAAACCCACCCGCATAACCCTTGACGGAGTCAACAAGGTTACACGACTGTCCTAACCAATCGCAACTAATGCTACAAACGAGCACCACTTAGCTACCGTACACTACGCCTTGACGTAGTCAACAAATATAGCATGAATACTAAGTAATACTCGTAGGAAATGATGGAGGGCTACGGCCGTAATGAACTTGATATCGTTGAAGGGACCTGAGTAGTTTTGAAAAGGAGTGGTTTAGGCTTCGCTTTTAAAAACATCTGATTTTGAAATAAAAACCGAGTAATCTACAGTATAAACTCTTGCTCAAGAGGTTACTCCCCGTGAAGGGATCTCGGCTCTTGCTTCGTGGAATCAGGTGCTGGATATTTACAACCGAATACCACAATGCAAAGCGAAAGAATATAACTGTAGTTTTTCGAAATTTTTTCCAACAACATCTTTTTAGGTTTCTTTTCATGCATTAATCAAAATGAATTAGGTCCCATCAATTAACTATCACACCAGAAAAGAACGAAAATACAATGTACGTATATGCCACTCGCATTCGCCACTAGGCCCCGTCATCACCCGTTAGGTTACTTAACTAACGACAGAGCGAGGGCTGGACTAGCGCGGGTGTAAAATATATACAACATCTACTAGTATATATATAAATATATATAATATTCGTCCCAGGCATGATATAATCAACATCACAGAATCTCAGCAAGAAACACTGAGTGTTGGATAATCATGGAGCCTCGGGTTTCATTTGAGTCGCAAATAAAACCCGATGTTCCCGGTCGTGTGGATAGCCTGTGCAATGAAACCTGGATCCCTATGAGTGCGGAAAGTTACCCGCCAATCCCAGAAATGAGGCAACGCCAATCAACAAAGTTAATGGGCTACCCAGCACTCCACGGGATTCGGTAACTTGAGCGCCCTTTCGTGGGTCATCCTATACCCCCTACGAGTGCGACGAATTGCCCGTCAATTCTAGAGTGAAGCCCCCTCCGTCTCAACGCCATGAGATGCAGGCTTGTTGCCTTCTAGAACACGGCTATTCGTGCACTCCACCGTAGGGTAATCCTAGTACGGAAAATGAAAATAATATGTACAATGGTGACATCGACCTCAACCCGGTCGTGTCCCAAACAAATAATATACAATTCGGAAGAGACGGCAGTCCAAATGTCGGACGCTCGCCCCGAAATATTAATATACAAATGAATCTTAACTGTACAACTATCATTGCATCATCAAGCTATCCACCACGACAATCCAACCACAACCACAATACAAAAACAAAACATCAATGTGAATGTCATGTTCGTAAACCCGTCTAAAAGAACATATAGCAGTTAGACGGGTTATACCGCTCAAATGACATTCACGGTCGCAGATAGAAGTGTATGCACTGAAAACTATTAAACTGTGTTAAAAATAACGACTTCGAAATACTCCGTATAGCCCCAAACCCAAAGATAACAAAATATCCAACTTGGGCAAAAACAAATATATCCTGAAACCCTAAACCCAAGTGATACAGAGCACTAAACAAAAACGAGAATTTTTCACCATTACAAAACCGGCCAGGCAAGCCAAAACCCTATTCTCGCCGGCCATATTTGAAATTTATCGCCTCGTTTTTTTGGGTGTTCTAGTTGTCACATAAGTAGTCTTCTACAATTGTTTTAAAAAAATTTTAAGATTTAAAAATTCGACAGAAACTTGAAGTTTGTGTTTCGATGTTTCGGAGTTATTTCTGTTTTGTTACTTTAACATCATTTAAATCTGCTAGTATAAGGTTTATGGGCTGGCTCTGATACCATGAAAAGTTATGCTAACGCCCCGGCCATCAATCGAGGTCGATTGCGGAACAATTTTTTTTCTAACGATGTAAACTTGGCGCTAGAATTTCCCTAAACCGGATCTACCATAAACCTAACTAGCAACTAAAGAAGCTATCTATTATTAAAAGAGTATATACCAAGAGGCTCAAGTCCTTCGGTTCTTCACTCCTCTCCTTTAGCATTCTCCTAGTGGCCTCCATGATCGAGCTTGATCGATGGCTTCCTCACATCAAAGATGATCCACCCGAAAGTGTCTAATTTGAGCTCCTACCTTTAAACCAAGGTAACTAAGTTACTTAGTATGCTAATCTAAGTAGCCTAGAGGATGTAGAGAGAGATGATGGATTAATTAGTCTCAAGATACCCTATGTTTCTCAACACATGAGACATTTAGGGTTTGAGGTAGAAGAAGAAAGCTTGGAGGAGATGAGAGTGTTGTAGTGATCATAATGGAATGAAGAATGGCTAAGTCTTATGACTAATAAAGCAAGCCCCCAAAAAATAATTAAAAAATATCTTAACCACAAAATATCTAGATATTTTCCACAAAATATCTAGATGCCACCTTTCCTCAATAGTAATCCATGATTCACTAAGTGAGTCACCAAGTAGCCATGATTCATTCAATGAATGATAAAACCTCACCCTCCATCTCGTTAACCATTTAACTAAATGGTTAAAACAAATAATGAGGTGTCTTCTTCTAGAAGCACTCTTGTAACAAATTACAAGAATATCCCTCACCGTATATACACACCCGTATCCATAGTCCGAAAAATACGAATACAAAAGAAACGAAAATAATCTAACAATATAATACTAGGATCCGGCTTAAACCAAAGCCCGCTAATATTATCCGTCCGAACATCATATGTGCACAAGTACACGTATGTGATCGAATCCTGCCGTAAAACCATACGGCCTCTACATCGTTTCACCTGAAGTAGAGAAACCCTCTGTGTGGGACTCTAAACACTCGACAGTACGCCGGTAGTGCGTTACTTGATAAATCCATAACCATAAGCATGTTGGCGGCACTAGCTGTACGTAACGGCTATCCGGGTACCTGTCGAAAAGGAAAGCCGACGAGCAAACTCATCTGGATCCCAACTGAGCTTATCCGTCACAATATCTGTACAGTCCGGTCTCTTCGTCTAAGAGTATCGCATACCGGATCTAGGGGGTGATAAGCATCAGACCCTAATAACCCGATAATTCGTGCTGATTCGGCTCAAGACCAATCCGGGAAACTACTGATCAACCTATCAGTAAATCCCAACTACCTTGGCCAAGGTCTAATGGTCCTGACCAATCGAACACAGTGCGATATCAACTCATAATACCTGGAGAGACAAATCCCTGACAATCACTCACTGCCTCCATGTGGCTCGGGATTGTGCCCAACCAAAATCTGTTTGCACGACTCAGTAGAGCCGTGGTAGGGTAGTGATCAAAGCTCAGTGGGAACTCACACGAGACAAGTGACGATCTCTGGTCCAAAATCTAACCTGTACACATGTCACAAGAGAACCGCTATCTGATGATAGGTATAATACCATCTAGAGGTTCTCAGCGAGTCCGTCCAGTGTACTCACCCCTAGTGAGCACCCGTATACAATCTTAAGTGATCACACCAATGGTTGTGGGACCAACCACCGCCCATCATCAGGGTCTAGAAACGTACACGCAAGTCTACTCTGGAGTATCTATGACCGATCTCGATACTCCTGCGACTTGGGACATTTAAGGATGTGCTTATAGACTACCCAGCTCCCACAAGTATGATCGCCATCACAACTTAGGTAGTCAAGCAAGATCCTATGGGCTTTATCAACATGTAACCACAATAAGTAATAACTTATATAACATATGCTATATTAAGATAAAGTCAAATCATAATAGTATACTATTATGTCAAGTCTTTAACAATATGTGCAAGCTGGATAAAGCATCAATAAAAACAAATACACACATATCCTGATAAAGACAACTGAAATAATATACTATATATAACTGAGCAAGATCGTCCTGTACATACATATCCCCAGTATCCACATGGATACATATACAATAATGGCTTCTAGGGCATACATATCCAACAGGGTTGCATGGAAATCCTTGTATACCCTTATTCCATGCCCAGACTTATGACTGTTGTCATAAAATAGAGTGGAACCAACATTCTCCTGTCCAGTATAATAAGCGGGTTCGTTCAATACATCCATGTTATTATCTTGATTAAGGCGTGACATGGTCGCTACCTGGAGACAGATAGAAGAAAACTTTTTAGCGTGCGCTCTTGCAAGATTAGACTGGTTATTATCTTATCTATTCAGGATGGCTCCCACTATTTTTATCAAATCATCCTTCAAACCCTAAAAGGTAAGATTAGCCGGTATTAATTACACCCTATAAGTTCGCTAATCGGTCAGTCAAGCAGGTATTGGTACTCCGAGGGAGTCTCCCCGTGCTTTCGCATGGAACTAATTAAATGACCTCGTTTCTGCAGGGGCATAACCCCGTTAACACCTTTCTTAGACACATACTAGATTAGCTAATTGTAAAGTGGAAAACTCTCCCAGGAGTAACGCTTACTCGCAGTAGGTATCGGGATCCAACTATCATATAGAACGTATGCAATCTCATTACAAATTTCAACTCTTGAAATTCCCGATATCTATTTTTACCTCTAACGACTTATGACCTTGACGGAGGTCAACAAAGCATAGGCCGCTAGTCAAGTTCAACCCGTCATTTCTTGATCGATTCGAACCCACCCACACAAACCCTTGATGGAGGTCAACAAGGCTGTGTAACTGCCCCTACCGATCGCATCAACATACTGCAGATAAATAATACCCAGCTACCATACACTGTGCCTTAATGGAGGTCAACAAACACAACACGAATACTAAATACTACTTATCTGAAATGACGGAAGGGTATGACTGGTTTTGAAAAAAACCTTTAACGTAATAAACATGATATTGTTGTAGAATCTAGTGATTCGAAACGGAGTGGTTTAAGCTCCGCTTTAAAATCGAGTAGTTTTCAAAACAAACCGAGTAGGTTGTAGCATATGCTAGTTTTGTTAAAGAGGTCATTCCCGGTGAAAGGATATAGGCTCTTTCCTCATCGAAGGAGGTGCTGGATATTCATAATGCAATACCGCTATGCAAATCAAGAACTAGAGCTACCTTTTTGAAAAATTTGATTCTACAACATCTTTTAAGTTTCTTTTCTTTTCATTAATCTTATTAATGATGTCCCATCATTTATGTTTCCTAAACATCACACAAGAAACGAAAATAAAATACACATATATGCCATCTGCATTCGCCACAGGGATCCGGGTTTTCACCGTAAGGTTACTTAATTTACGGCAGGGCGGGGTCAGGACTAGCGCGGATACAAAATATTTATAGTGTCTACTAGTATATCATATATATATAAGTAGCATTCGTCTCACGCAGTTATATGATCACATCACATCACAAAAACAACAGAAACAGATATATGAAATATAAGATATACTAGGAGGTCCGTGTTTTAGATTACGCCAGTAATGAAAAACACGGATTCCACGGTCGTGATGAATAACCAAGCCCACACCCCTAGACCCCTACGGGAGCGAAAAGCAACCCTGTCAATTCTAAAGTTAGGCTACCGGTCTTGACTTCTCAAGATGGCCTTCCACTGGACTCTAGAACCTGGTTACTTGTGCTCCCCGCCTTGGGTTTATCCTAATACGGAAAAGTAAATAATATACATCAAGTGGAGACAACAATCTCAACCCGGAAGTGTCCTAATAATAGAATATTATATACAAATATTTACATGAATGAAAACTGAAAAACTCTCATCTCACGTAAAACCCCCCGGCTATTCAATCATGACGATCCAATATAACATATCAATAGCAACACAATAACATCACATGCCATCAACGTAAGTAAATATGAGTATTCCTAATGTCGTTGACGTATAGCAACGAGATCGGGGATACTACCACATATTACAATTACGGTCGCAGAAAAGAAAAGAAAACTACAATAATTAGAATCCGCATCAACTTTAGACATCATAAACCCGGATTATCACATATTCCGGATTTCTTGCTTAACTTTATGAACCTTGCATTTAAGTCTCAAATTGAAAACACGTTTCAAAAAATTAAGTCGGGAAATTCAACAAGATTCCTGATTAATGATTCGAAGGCTCGTCGGGAACTTTAGTAGAGGCCGCACCCCCGAGGCCGTCAACGAAGTGCACTTGGGCGGAACACCGTGGCCGCGAGCACCCAAGTGGATGCTTAAGGCCATGGGGTTCTCCCATAGTCACTTGGTCGAGGCTATGGGGCGTGGCTATCTAGTAGTATCTCCCGGCAAGTATTCGCGTACGATACGAGATTGCGACGGAGTTTCGATCCAAATCTGAACTCTGTGGTAATCCATCATATTAGACTAAAATGCGAGATTTACATATCGTTAACTAGTTTTCGCAAAACTAATCAATGTGGTTTCCAAAAATTGTATCACATATCCAAAGCTATCTAGACGATGTTAAACATTTCGATCGATGTTTCAAACAACAATAATTCATAGAGACCTCAACAACTTGAGCCTCATAAAAAATTTCCAGAAAACCCAGAATGTCAAGATGAAGCAACACATGAAAAACGAGCTCGTAATACCACACTTGAGCGGCAGAACCGCGGCCAATACAGGGTATAAACAGCGGTTCCGCGGCCAAGTAATGGAGTTAATTGCTCGTATTTCATGAGCCTTCTTAGAAAACCTTGCACGATTTTCTGAATATTTTTAATTGTGAAAATCTCAACTTTTAAAAAAATGGACAGAAACTAGTAAAAATCCATATTTAAAACATCGATCAAACTCTTTAATGTCGTTTAGACTTCGTCTAAGTCTCTAGCTTGGCTCTGAAACTGTGAAAGTATGTCTTAGCACCTCTACTAGGTTTGTATGAGCATCAAGTATGCAATTTTAAAAAATCTAGAGTGCTAAGTATACTAAACAAGAATTGAACTAGAGAATTAGGGTTTTATAGTTAGCAAACAATGAACTAGACTAAGTGAAGAGAGTCTACAACCTTTGTAGTCAAGTCCTTCACTTCTAAAGCTCCAAGTAGTAGTCACTAGAACTCTTCTTTGACTCCACTTGATGAAATGATCGATCTTGCTTGTAGTCTTCGTTGCCGAAGATGATCCACCTTGAAGTCTCTCTCACTCAAGATCATACTTCACTAATCAAGGTATTAGTGATGTTAACAACCTAAACTAAAGGGCTAGATTAGTGTAGTTGATGAAGTAGGAGATTTACTCACTAGAAATATGTTTCTCTTTTTCTTTTCTCAACTCAAGAAAAATCTAGAGAGGAGTTGAAGAAGAAGGTGATGATGAACTTGGATGAGAGAATCATAGGTTAAATGAACCATGAGGTGAGTGATAAGATAAGAATGATTAAATATCTAAGAGTAAAACAAAAAATAGGAGATGAGTCATGGCTTCTCAATGTTTCTCCAATCATCCAAAGCCATGTCTCATTTTCCTCTTTTTTGCTTTTATTCTTAAAATATAAATCATGCTAATTATCTTTTACACATGTGTGATTCTCATACATCATAGTTCTATGTATCATCATCCATAATACAATTAGAAATACACACACACACACACACATATATATATATATATAAAGAGAAGAAAATCTTAAGTGAGCTAAATATTAGTTAATATATATATATATATATATATATATCAAATATATAAATATATATCAAATTATTAAATCAACACTTGATTCAATAATCCGGTCATATCATATATAACCGACCAATATCATATATATATGTATATAAAACATTAAATCAACACTTGATTCAATTATCCAGTTATATCACATAAAACTGGTTAATACTCAATTAGATATTAAATCAACACTTTATTCAATAATTCGTTCATATAATATATAACCGGCCAATATCAAATATATTAACATATATATATATATATATATATATATTAATCAAATCATTAAATCAACACTTGATTCAATAATCCGGTTGTATCACATATAACCTGACTGATATCAAATATCGCTAGATTAGAATACGGTATCATATACTCGTATTTAATCAAGCTTCCAGACATATCTCCATACGTGCCCTACTTCGCTTCGCTTGAGCTAGGAAACCTCTATGTGGGACTCTAAAGACTCGTCAATACGCCAGCAGTAGGTAATGATAATACCAGATACCCATAAGCCGTCAGCGGTACTAGCTGGACGTAACGGCTTCCCAAGTATTGAACGAATAGATGATCAACAAGCAAACTTTTCCAAACTCCCGTAGAGCCTATAAGCAACACTTACCGTACAGTTTGGTCTCTTCGTCTGATATGTCGCATATCAATTCTGGGGGTGTGGAATCTTCAGACCCTACTAACTTGATAAGTCATGCCGATGTGTGGCCTATAACCTTTTGAGAAACTACTGATAACACTTACCACTAAATCTCATCAGCCATGGTCAGGGACTTGCTGTTATAACCAATCGAGCATAGCGCAACATCAACTCCCAATACCGGGAGAGACGAAACCCCTCCTATCGCACACTATCTCTATGTGACTCGAGAATGTACCCAAAATCCACCTGTTTGCATGACTCCTTTAAGCCGTGGTAGGGAGAAAATCAAAGCACAGTGGGAACCACACAAGACACTATGACGATCTTGGGACTACAGACTAACCTGTACAAGTGTTACCAGAAAACTAATATCTGACGATAGGTATGGTACCATCTAGGAGTTCTCGGCGAGTCTTGTTCGGTGTACCCATTATCTAATGAGAACATGTGTACAATCTTTGATGTCAAACATCAATGGTTATGGGATCAACAATCGCCCCATACAGGGTCAAGAAACGTACACACTAGTCTACTCTGGAATATCATGCCCTGTCTTGATATTCCCTCGACTAGGAACTGTTAAAGGATGTCCTTACGGATTACACAAGCCCCACTAGTATGATCTGCATCATAGTCCTGGTATTCAAGCCTACATCCTAAGGGATTTATCAACATGTATCAATGAGATAATAAACTAAAATAAGTGTACATGTTAAGATAAAAAGCAACCAGATAGCATACTATCATATCGAGCAAGAAAGTCCTCTCTATATATATGTCCAAGCATTCATTATAATATACAATAATGGCCTCTAGGGCATACATATTCCTAACACATTCGTTGCGCTCGATTTTGACTTCAATTTTCGTGTGTACCGGTCGCACGTGGGTTGGTTTTCATACACACCTGTTGCGGTTGATTTCTTCTTCGAGCATCGCGTTTTTATGATATACAATATGTTATATAGTAACCGAGTAGGACTAGTCTGAGAGACAGTACCTGAATGTTTTTGCGTATATCGATGTATACAGAAGGGGTTTTCAAAGGAGCTATAGTTTCATTATTTTCCTATGTGTCAATGAGCGACACAAGATTTTACAGAAAGAAAACCTTTCTAAATTATTTTCAAAAAGCGGGACATATATCTTAAGCGAAACGTGTGTGTGTGTGTGTATGAACGTCCGCTACTTGTGCCCTGATATACGCATCATACGACTACTTTGAAAGGATATTTCATACATACATATTTCAGCTACTTAGATAATTTTACATGGATGCGTACTATATGTGTATTGCAGCCTTGATTATATTTGTGCATGGTCATGTGTTTGATTTAAACGGTAGATTTCATAAATTGCATTTTTCATCGTAGCTTGCATGATTCGCATAGCACCGTTAGGGTTTCGGTTATTTAATTATTGCTCTCTTTTTTTCATGCGTGTGCGTTGCGCTATAATATTTCTAGCTTGTCCATAACTTTAGAGCCCCGCATATTAGGTTTACTGAAATGTTTTAAGACTTGGGGGTTTAAATTTAAATTCGGGGACCGAATTTATTTAAGGGGGGAATATTGTAACATTTCAAAAAAATAGTAAATATTATTTTAGAATTTAAATAATAATATAATGAGTATTATGGATATTATATCGAGTATGGATTTATGTTTTTACAGATTGGTATAACTACATACCTCTATTTTCGGAAAGTAATTGGGATTAAAATGAATTTATAATTATGAAAGCATTTATTTAAGTGGGATTTTCATAAATTAGCATGTAATTATATCCATACAAGTTATAATGTTAAAATTAAACTGTGTTTTCGTAATTAGTACACTAAACCAAGACTTACTTTGAATATATGATTAGTGTGCATGACATGTTAACAAGTGGGTGTAAATTAGCTTTCTTTTATTCTCTTTTTCATATCGTTTTTACGATTAATGATATATTTAGTTTTTTTTCAAGTAGAGGGCATTTAATTAAATTGGTTTTCTTTTATTTAATTAGTACACACATAGATAATTAGTTATGTACCTTAACTATAAAAGGGTATGCTTAAAACCTTAACAAAGTTTAAGAAGCCATGGTATGTAAATTGTATGTTAACTTTTAATGTAAGTTAATGGTTGTTTTTAATTGTTTTATTTATTTATTTATTTGGAAAAATGGAAGACATGGAGGTATGGTCTATTTTATATTGGCAATGGGAGTGAGAGATTGAAGGAGGGTTATGCTTGGCACAACCATAATATCTACATATCTTTTTCTTTCCCTCATCATCATTCTATTTTTCTTCTCCTTCTCCACTTCCTCCACCTCTAACTTCAAAACCACAAACACCAATACAAATCCCCTTAAATCACCATGAAGCTTTCATTAAAAATGTTCAAATTCTCATCCTACACTTGATAAGGTGATCAAGTCTTCATCTTGAGGCCATCTTCCAAGCATGCTACTTCTTCTAATCTCAATCAAGAGGTAAAAACACCATCTTTTGTTGTTACTTGTAACACTTACCATGACAAACCATATCTATACTTAAAGTTCATGTTTTCTTAGTTGTGAGATTTCAAAAGTGAGTTTTTGTGGATACAACTAGTAATGGTGGTGTAGTAGTGAGTTAATTAGTGATTACAACCTTATTAGTGATAGAAGAGAGTATTAGAATGTAAGTATTGTTGGTTTCAAAAGAGTTTTAAAGTTTTAAAACTTGGTTATCATTGATTTTTTTGTGTTCAAATGGAATCTCTGAAAAATATTTAGAGAGTACTGTGAGATGCTAGGACCAGTAGAAGACCACTGTAGAAGCCCGAGGCCCCCTATTCCATTCCCAAACCGCAGATTTATTCCTATGGGCCGCAAATTGACTTGGTTTTGGCAATGTTTTAGAATTTTTGAAACTTAGTTTTCGGATTTTTATTTCTTGACTCAGTCGTTCGACGTTCGTACGTCAACGTTGGGGGGTATTTTGTCGTTTTGGCACGCGTTGACCATAGGTTCTAACCTATATGCGCTTCGCTCGTCATTTCGGTTTTGATATGGATTTTTATGTGATTCGATATGATTTCGATTGTAGGTACGATCGCGGGTACTTCAGAGACGACGAAGAAGGGATAGGCGTTCGTCGATTTCGTCTAGAGCGAGACGTATATCAGTGAGTAGATGTATATCTACGGGGGAAGTTGGGTGGATGGCGTATAGCATCCCCACAACCGTAGTAATTTAAGTATTATATATATTAGAAACGTATACCTAGCCTATAGGGTTTGCAAGAACACTAGATCCATATATTCATATATTTAGTAGATAGTTATACATTTATTCTTTATTTCCTATCTATTAGTCTATATATATATATATATATATATATAAACACTATATGATTATTTTTATGTGCTGTACGCGACTAGATGTCCGTACTTTATATGATATGATATGAGTTGGCATACGAGACTATGTTGGATATAATGCCCTCAAGGCAATTATTGTAATTGCAGGTAGGCGATTATAATAATTGAAAGAGGACCTATACGGTAGAACAGTCTTGCTCGAGATGATAGTGTGCTATATGGTTTGTCTTTATCATTATGTGTATACGTTTTGATAAAGCCGGTAGGATTATTGCTTGACTTTCAGCATTATGATGGCGATCATATACGTGGAAGCTGGGTGGTCCATAAGCACATCCTTAAATGTCCCTAGTCGAGAGAGTAATGAGACTGAGCATCGATACTCCGGAGTAGACTAGTGTATACTTTACAAAACCCTGACGAAGGGCGGTGGCCGATCTCACAACCCATTGGTTTTGAGTCACCTATGATAGTATACAGGTGCTCACTAGAGGTGAGTATGCCGGACGGACTCACCGAGAACTTCTAGATGGTATTATACCTATCGTCAGATGTAAGTTCTCTTGTGGCATGGGTACAGGTTAGTCCTTTGACCTGAGATTTTCATTTGCCTTGTGTGAGCTCCTACTGTACTTAGATTATTATGCTACTACGGCTTAAAGGAGTCTTGCAAACAGGTTTTAGTTGGGTACAGTCCCGAGGCACATGGAGGCAGTGAACAATCGTCAGGGATTCGTCTCTCCCGGTATTAGGAGTCGATGTCGTGCTGTGTTAGGTCAGCCATCACCAGAAATCCTTGGCCAAGGTCAATGAGATTTACTGATGCGATATCATTAGTTTCTCAGTGGGTGATGAGCTTCATACCAGCATGACTTATCAGGTTAATAGGGGTCTGACGTTATCCACCCCTTAGACCCGGTATGCGATCATCTCAGACGAAGAGACCGGACTGTACAGAGATTGTCACAGACATGCTCTGTAGGGGTATCGATGAGTTTTCTCGCCGTCCTTCCTTTCGCTCAATACCTAGGTAGCCATTACGTACAGCTAGTGCCGCTGACGTGCTTGTGGTTAAACCCAATGCCAGCATATTGACGAGTCTTTAGAGTCCCACACAAAGGGTTTTCCCAGTTCAGGCAAAATGATAAAGTAGCCATATATTAATATGTGCAGGGTTCCAATTAGGTATATGTGATAGCCACACGGACTTCAATCGGGCGGATAATAATACTAACCGGCTTAGAATTAAGCCAAATTATTAAATCAATATTTGATTTAATAATTTACATATATATATTTCGATATGTATATTCTAGTATTATGTTCATTGTGTTTTTCTATCTCTTGAGCATTCGTATTTTGATACGAATGCGGGCATGTATTTGCGGAGACATATCCTTTTATTCATACAAGAATACTTCAAGAAAAAGGACAACTCATTTCTAGAATTTTCTTTTAAAGAAATTATGAAATGAGGTCGAAAAGAGAAATAGTGGAGTGTATGGGCAAATGAATTACAAATTCATTTGCAAATACTATTCAAGTATGGTTGTACTTTTAAAATGGAAAATTTCTTTTTACAAAAGTAAAGAAGCATGCTTAAATTTGTGAAGGTTTTTATTCATTCCACCATTTAGCTTCTCTCTCTTCCATGGCTCCTCCTTCTTCTTCTTCATCTTCAACCCTCTCATGAGTTGAGAATCATGAAGATAAAGAGAAATAAAAATGCTACAACACTCACGCACATCACTAAGCATCTTATATTAGCAACCTAGGATCTTTAGTTACTTCATGGATAAAGTTGAAGCTTGAACTTGGCTCCCTAGGGTGGATCATCTTTGGTGAAAGAGGATCGGCTTGCAATGTGATCTGGATCTCTTGTGAGTATGCTAGAGTCCAACCTAATTAGAGCAAATAAAGACGCTACAAAGGTTGTAATTTCTATCTTGTTGTAGTGCTAGTTTAGGTGTTTGGTTTAGATTCTAGGGTATAAGTTTTTAGAGCCATGAAAATTTTAGTTTTCGAATTCCAAATTAGCTGCGGATTTGCGGCGAGAAGCCGCGGGAAGGTGTGCAAGGACCCCGGGGATGTCCTGGGGGGACTTAGGGAGGGCTCACACCCCTAAGACCACCCAAATGGTGGGTTTGTGTGGTGGGGACACGAAGGCAGCTTCGGGTCTGCCTACCCCTTAGGCCACCTTAGTGTGGCCTAAAGGATAGGTACCCCCTTAGGTGCCTCAGGGTCAAATTTAATTTTGTGCCAGGGCGCTCTACGAAATTTCGGATCAATCCGAGCTCATTTCGGCCTCCTGGAGTGGGTTTTAGCATGAAATTTTGGCCAGTTTTTAGCACACTTGATTTTCGGTGTTTTGGAAAAGTGAAGTGTTGGCTATTTGTGTCCAGTATTCGATTGTCGTAGGATTTGTGATGGTTGAGTGTATCATAATGTTTGGTAAATTGTCGTCTAATTGCTATATGTATCAATTAAACAGGGTTACGGAATTGATACTCGCAAGTTTGCATGTTCTGTGATGGATATTGCTTGGTGGTTATGGTTGTGTTGGATTTGTCGCGATGGATAGCCCGGTATATGTAGTATTAGATGTTATTCTCTATTATGTAATGTATATTCATATTGCGTAGCGAGCGTCCGACATGTGGATTGCCGTCATCGCAGCTTGTATTATTCTTTATGGCGCGTCCTGGTTGCGAACGTAGTCACCGTTGTATATTCAGGTTTTCGTTACATACACTAGGATTTCCCCAAGTGGAGTGCTCGAGTAACCGGGTTCTAGAGGGCAATGGGCCTCCATCTCATGGCATTAAGACCGGGATACCTTACTCTAGAATTGGCGGGCTATTCGCCGCACTCATACGGGGTATATGATTGACCCGCGGAGGGATGCCCATGTCACCAAATTTTAGAAGTGCTGGGTGGCCCACTCAATTCGTTGATTGGGGTTGCCTCACTTCTGAGATTGGCGGGTGGCTTGCTACACTCATAAGGGTATAGGGTCTGATACTACGGGCTATCCATACGACCGGGAAAATTGCATTTCATATTTAGCTCCATTGAAATGTAGTTTTCCTTGATTATCCACATTTCCATTATGTGTTTGCTTTTCCTATGATGTTACTTGATATCATGCGTGAGACGAATGTTTATATATATTACATATATATTTAGTAGACGCTATATATGTTTTGTTAGTTGTATGTATGCCCTAGAGGCCAGTATTGTACAGATGATGTATATTATATTGGATGCTTGGACATATATAGAGATGACTTTCTTGCTCGACATGATAGTATGCTATCTGGTTGCTCTTTATCTTAACATGTACACTAGTCTCTTTATACTGTCTTATAGTTACATGTTGGTAAAGCCCTTAGGATTTGTACTTGACTACCTAGACTATGATGCAGATCATACTAGTGGGGACATGGTAATCCATAAGTACATCCTTCAAGGTCCCTAGTCGTGGGTGTATCGAGACGGGGCATCGATATACCAGAGTAGACTAGCGTATACGCTTCTCGACCCATGAGATGGGCGATGGATGATCCCACATCCATTGGTGTTTGACATCAGAGATGGTGTACGGGTGCTCAGTGGAGACTGAGTACACTGGACGGACTCGCCGAGAACTCCCAGATGGTATTATACCTCACGTCAGATGGCAGTTCTCAGGTGACACTTGTACAGGTTAGTCTGTAGACCCGAGATCGTCATAGAGTCTTGTGTGATTCCCACTATGCTTTGATCTCCACCTTACCACGTCTATGAGGGCGTGCAAAACGGTGGTCTTTGGGTACAGTCCCGAGTCACATGGAGGCAATGAGCGATAGGAGGGGTTTCGTCTCTCCCGGTATTGGGGGTTGATGTTGCGCAGTGCTCGATTGGCCGTAGCAGGGAAGTCCCTGGCCAGGGCTGATCAGAGATTTGCTGGTAAGTGTTACCCGTAGTTTCTCGACCCGTTACGAGCCTCACATCGGCACGACTTATCGGGTTATTGGGGTCTGACGTTTACCACCCCTAGACTTGATATGCGACATATCAGACAAAGAGACCGGACTGTATGGTAAGTGTTACTGGTCGGATTCGCAGGAGTGTGAGCGGGCTAGCTCGTCGATCTTCTGATCGCTCAATACCCGGGTGGCCGTTACGTTTAGCAGACCGCTTGCGGCTTGTGGATGTTTGATATGATCATCATCTGCTACCGGCGTATTGACGAGTCTTTAGAGTCCTACACAGAGGTTTCCTGGCTCAAGCGAAACGAAATAGGAGCGCATATGAGATATGTGCAGGGCCGAGAATAATGCGTGTATGTGATACCGTATTCCATTCTCGCGATATATGTATCGAATGGTTATATTCGATATAACCTAGTTATCGAATCGAAGATCGATTCGATAAGCCGATACATTGAATACTAGTCGGTCATGTGCGACATGACCGGATCATTGAATCAAGTGTTGATTTAATGATTTAATGTATAATTATATATTTGATATATTACTTTGCATTAACTAGTATTGGTTCACTTTAAACGGATTTTTCTCACTTGGATTGCACATTGTATATGTGATATACTTTTGTGCACCTTTTTGTATCATGTTTGATGATACATGATCATATGGTTAAATGAATAGAATTAAACCATGGTTATTTTGTAATTAGGGTTTTGCATATTTATTTATTCATTTATTTGTTTATTTATGTGGATAAATTCAAGATGAGAATGGTGGCAATTCTTGTTTTATGTTGAAGCTTCTTGAACCCTTGACTTTTGCAACCATTCTTGTCATCTTACTTAACCCTAACCCACTTAATTCACCATGGTTTATTCTCTACACTTAACCCTAGTTTAAGTTATGATAAGTATTGATTTTCTATTTCTTTTTAAGAGAACTTATCATAACTAGCTCATCTTCTTCTTCTTCTTCAAGCTTGCTACAACAATGGCAACTTGAGTTTTAGTGAGAGAAATCCAAATCTAAAGTGAACCCACCTCCTATTTCTTCATCCTCTACCTATTGCCAAGTGGTTTTGGGTGTTTTCTTCAAAAGTTTCACTACTTGGTGAAGTCGGAGCTTGAACTAGTGCAACCTCGACGTAGATCGTCTTTGACACGAAGCCGACGACCTTGCTCGCCCGTTTTCCCGATGAAGCCGACGAATGAGTCGAAGATTTATGATGGACAGCAAGGGCATGACCACGTGGAGCTAAGGAGGTGGAAATCCGGATCTACAAAGGTTCTAGCATCTAACCTATAGTTAAATAGTTAACTAGTTTTCCGTTTCGCCTAAACATCTAGTCTAAGATCCGTAGTCTAGGGTTTCTCGGCACCATTTTTTTTTAAATTGGCATGTTCGATGCCTTGTGAGACCTCACTAGTGTTCCTAGGAACCCTACAGTGGTATCAGAGCCTAGCTAGAGCCTTAGGCGAAGTCTAGACGCGATTTGAAGCCCGAACGAACCCGAAACCCTAAACTTAACATGCTCTCTGTACATTTTCTAAAATCTGAGATTTTTCAATATTAAAAATATGCAGAAAAATAAACAGGAAATTATAAGGTTTACTGTGAAATTCGTAAGCGTAATTCCACCAATCCAGCGCGGATCCGCGGCATGAGCATGGCTCATGCGGCGGATCCGCGGTCGTATGGCCTCTATATTTAAAGAATTTTACACAGTAATTCTTAGTTTCCAGTGGTGATTTTCCTGGGTATTTTTAATAATTATTCAAGAGTTGAATTTTCTGGGGTTGCTTTGGGGATTCGGTGTTTCGATCGGGGTATCAAATTTCGTCTTTGTGTTTTTCCGGATAATTTTTAGAATATGTTAAAAAGTTCGACCGGATATAAATACCCAATTTTTCCCCTGTCGGGAAATTTCCAAGTGTTTGATTTTTCCGTAGTTTAACGACGTTCTAAGTAGTGCAAGTAACACGATGGACCCTCTAGAAGACAACAAACCTTAACTCGATTATGTGACCGTCTTGAACTGCCCTTTGAACCTTCGGGTTTGGGGCAGTACGGCGTGCCACATGTGAGGCGTTGGCTTGACCCTTCTACGGCTGGACCGTTGGTACTGAGGCACGAACTGAATGTTGTTAGACTTATTTCATGTGTTGAGCTGTATCGGGAAAACTTGGGTATTCGATTGTTCGATCGGAAAGTTTAACATTTTCTGTTTATCTGGAATGTGATACAATAATTGGAATTCACAAACAGTTATGAGATAACTGAATGAATGTTATAAATCTAGCAGTTTAGTCCCATACGATATTGAAAAGTGTTTTCGATAATGAGACTAAAATGCGGGGTTTGTAACTGTTAGGCATGTGATGTCTAAAGAGGTTGCGGATTCCAATTGTTGTAGTTTTACACTTTCTTTTCTGTGACCGTAAGTGTAGTATGATCATATCGCCGGTTTCGTTGCTATACGTCAACGACAATTGGGGTATGCATACTTACTTACGTTGATGACATGTGATGTTATGTGTTGCTGGATATGTTATATTGGATCGTCGTGTTTGAATAGCCGGGTTTTTTTTATGTGAGATGAGTGTTTTTTCATTTTCATTCATGTAAAAACTTGTATGTAATATTCTTTTATTTGGGGCACTTCCAGGTAGCGGAAGATGTCACCCTTTGTATATTATTTACTTTTCCGCATTAGGATAGACCCAAGGAGGAGAGCACAAGTAACCGGGTTCTGGGGTCCAGTGGGAGACCAACTCGAGGAGTCGAGTCCGGGTCTCCTAACCCTAGAATTGGCAGGGTCGCTTGCCGCTCTCATAGGGGTCTAGGGGTGTGGGATTGGCTATTCATCACGAACGTGGAATCCGTGTTTTATACTGGCTCGTATTAAAAACACGGACGCCCTAGTATATCCAATATTTCATATGTTTATTCTGCTGCGATATCTGTGATGTGATTCTGTGATGGATATAGTATATAGTATATATGATATATTATATAGACGTTACTTATGTTTTACACCCGCGCTAGCCCTGCCCTGCTCTGTCGTTAGTTACCTAACCTAACGGTGCACGAGGGGACATCGAGGCGAATGCGGATGGCATAAGTGTACGTCATATCTATCTGTGATGTTTAGGTATTTAAATGATGGGACTTCATTAATGTGATTAATGAAAGATAAGAAACCTAAGATGTTGTGGAATCGAATTTTAAAATAAAACAGGTAGCTACAGTTCTTGCTTTGCACAGCGGTATATATGATATACCCTGCACCTTATTCGATGAGGAAAGGACCGAGATCCCTTCACCGGGAGTGACTCCTTTAGCAATAACTTGCAGATGCTACACACTCGGTTTGCTTTTGATTGCTTTTAAGAGTTTTTGCTTTGCACAGTGATATATATGATATATCCCGCACCTCATTCGACGAGGAAAGGGCCGACGATCCCTTCACCGGGAGTGACCCCTTTAGCAAAACTGGAAAAGCCTCAAAATCACTCCATTTCAAAACTTCATTTGATTCTACAACGATATCAAGTTCATTACGCTCATGGTTTTATGAAAACCTGCGTAGCCCTCCGTCATTTCAGATAAGTACTACTTAGTATTCGTGCTACGGTAGTTTGGCATTCGTCAAGGCGTAGTGTACGGTAGCTAACTAGTATTTATCTGCTTATGCATATGATGCAGATTGGATTAGGGTATTCGTACGGCGTTGTTTGGCATACGTCAAGGGTCGTGCGGGTGGGTTTAATTCAATCAAGAAATGTACGGGTTGAACTTGACTAGTGGACTATGGGTTGTTTGGCATTCGTCAAGGTCATAGAACACTAGGGTTAAAATATTATCGGGAATTTCAAGTGTTGAAATTTGCAATGAGATTGCATACCTTCTATGAGATAGTTGGATCCCGATACCCACTGCGAGTAAGAGTTACTCCTGGGAGAGTTTTACACATTACAATTAGCCGATCAAGTAGGTGTCTAGAAAGGTGTTAACGAGGTTACGCCTCTGGGAAAACGAGGTTTACATTAATTAGGTTCGTGCGAAAGCACGGGGGACCTCCCTCAAAGTACCGACACTGGCCTGGCTGAAAGATTGGCGAACTTGTAGTGTGTAATTAATCCCGGCTAGTCTTTCCTTTTATGGTTTGAAGGAAGATTTGATAAAAAGCAGTGGGAGCCATCCTGATTAGATAAGATAATAACCAATCTGATCTTGCACGAGCTTACGCTAAAGTGTTTTCTTCTCTCTCTCTCCAGGTAGCGACCATTTCATGCCTTAATCAAGATAATAATATGGATGTATTGACCGAACCCGCATGTTATACTGTGCAGGGGAACGTTGAACCCGTTCTATCTTATAAGTGTTATAAGAATGAACAGGAAACAGGAGAATATCTGGATTCTCACACCGCCCAAACGGAGAACATGCATGTTGATGCATCATCTTCGGGTGTGTTTGTCATTGAGAACTGTTTCTCAGTTCACCCTACGTCCTGGGTATTAGATACCGGATCAGGATCCCACATATGTAAGATGTTACATGGGCTGCGAAAAGGTAGAGAACTGGGAAAAGGTGATCATTCCGTTCAAGTAGGGAACGGTGCAAATGTTGCAGCCAAAGCAGTTGGCGAATATCGCCTTGTATTACCAAGTGGTGATACAATAATTCTGAATGAGTGCTATTATATACCAAACATGATGTGCAACATTATATCAGTTTCTTTATTGAGTAAAGAAGGATATAATTTTGTAGTAAAGGAAAATGTTATGAACATATTCCTAGATCAAAAGTTGATTGCATCAGGCTCGCTACATAATGGCATATTCATTCTAAATCAAAATACAGTCCTCAATATACAAAACACACACAAGAGGAAGAGTTCAGAAATGAACGAATCCTTCTTGTGGCATTGTAGACTTGGTCACATCAATGCGACACGACTAGCTAAGTTGCATAAGGATGGGTATTTAAATCCGTTTGAATTTTCATCTTATGACACTTGCCAGTCATGTCTCAAAGGCAAGATGACCAAAACTCCGTTTACGGGACACGGAGATAGAGTTACCGAACTCTTGGGACTAATACATAGTGATGTATGCGGTCCCATGTCTATATATGCCAAGGATGGTTCTTCATACTTCATTACATTCACTGACGATCTCTCTAGATACGGGCATGTGTTCCTATTGAAACACAAGTCTGAAGCTTTTGAGAAATTCAGAGAATATAAGCACGAAGTAGAGAACCAAACGGGCAAAAGTATTAAGATCCTTCGATCTGATCGAGGAGGAGAATACTTGAGCAATGAGTTCCAAGATTATCTAAAAGAGAATGGGATTCTCTCTCAGCTTACTCCACCTTATACACCACAGCACAACGGTGTATCAGAACGAAGGAATCGCACCCTATTAGATATGGTGCGTTCAATGATGAGTACAGCTGAGTTACCTATTTCCTTCTGGGGGTATGCGCTTGAGACAGCCATACACCTATTGAATATGGTTCCTACCAAATCAGTGCCTACCACTCCATATGAGATATGGAAAGGGAAGAGACCGTCTCTTAAGTATGTTAAGATATGGGGTTGTCCAGCCTATGTCAAAAGACAAAATCCGGACAAACTCGAGGCAAGATCTGTCTTATGTAAGTTTGTAGGATATCCCAAAAATTCACAAGGGTATATCTTCTACCACCCCGAGGAACAAAAGGTGTTTGTTTCTCGACATGCCACTTTCTTAGAAAAAGGTTTTCTTATGAAACAGATTAGTGGCATTGAGGTAGAACTGGAAGAGGTTCCTGCAACACAAACTGTAACAGAAGACTTGGTAGAACCGGAGGATTCAGTAGAACCCGACGAACCCCAGCCTCTCCGCCGATCTACTAGGGTTTCTCGTCCACCTGAGAGATACTACGGTTTTCTCATTGATGGTGGAAGCGAGGATTGCATCATGGAGGATGATGACCCAACTAGCTTCGAGCAGGCCATCACGAGTAGGGACTCAGTGAAATGGCTGGATGCTATGCGGTCCGACACCAACAAAGTATGGACTTTGGAAGTTGCTCCTGAAGGGGTAAAACCCATTGGGAGCAAGTGGATCTTCAAGAAGAAACTTGGTGTAGATGGGAAAGTGGAGACTTTCAAAGCTAGACTTGTAGCAAAGGGTTTTCGTCAAAGACCAGGTGTGGACTATGACGAAACCTTTTCTCCAGTGGCTATGCTTAAATCCATCCGGATCATGCTTGCCATTGCTGCCTTTCATGACTACGAAATCTGGCAAATGGATGTTAAGACCGCCTTTCTAAATGGTGATTTAGAAGAGTGCGTGTACATGACTCAGCCAGAGGGCTTCGTAGACAGTGGGAGCAGCGGGAAGGTGTGCAAGCTGCTTAAATCCATTTATGGATTAAAGCAAGCATCGCGGAGTTGGAACATCTGCTTTGACGTCGTTATCAAAGAGTTTGATTTCGTCAAAAATCCAGATGAACCTTGTATCTACAAGAAGGTGGTAGAGAGTAAGGTTGTCTTCCTCGTATTGTACGTGGACGACATACTCTTGTTAGGAAATGATATTCCTATGCTGCAATCGGTCAAGCTCTTCTTATCACAAAGATTCTCGATGAAAGATCTTGGTGATGCCTCCTGCATATTGGGAATTAGGATCTATAGAGATAGATCCAAACGGATTTTTGGATTGTCCCAATCCAGGTATATTGACACCATACTAAAGAGGTTTAGTATGGAAGAGTCCAAGCGTGGGAACTTGCCCACGATCTCTGGAGTCACTCTCTCCAAAGAGATGTCTCCTAAGACTGATTTGGAGAGAGCTCGCATGCAAGGGATACCCTATGCTTCGGCAGTAGGATCTATCATGTATGCGATGCTATGTACCAGACCCGATGTAGCATACTCACTAAGTGTAGTGAGCAGGTATCAAGCTGATCCTGGAGAGAGTCACTGGACAGCTGTGAAGAGCATTCTCAAGTACTTACGAAGGACTAGAGATATGTTCTTGGTGTATGGTAACGGAGAACTCTAAGTGGAGTCCTTTACCGATTCGAGCTTCCAGAGTGATAAAGACGACTCTAAGTCGCAGTCGGGCTTTGTCTTTACCCTTTACGGAGGGGCGGTTAGCTGGAAGAGTTCCAAGCAGGAAACCGTGGCAGACTCGACGATGGAGGCTGAATACATCGCTGCCAACGATGCTGCCAAAGAGGCTGTCTGGATCAAGAAGTTCATTACTGAACTTGGAGTGGTTCCATCCATTGAGCATCCAATACCTTTGTATTGCGATAACAATGGAGCGGTGGCTTTGGCCAAGGAACCCAGGTCCCATCAGCGGTCCAGGCATATTCTGAGGCGGTATCACCTGATCCGGGAGATAGTTGATCGCCGGGAGATTGAGGTCAGGAGGGTTGACACGAAGGACAACACTGCGGATCCACTCACGAAGGCCATTCCCCAGATACAGTTTGAGAGACTCTTCGGGATGCTCGGTATGCGATACTACAGCAGCTGGCCCTAGTGCAAGTGGGAGATTGTTAGTTGTATGTATGCCCTAGAGGCCAGTATTGTACAGATGATGTATATTATATTGGATGCTTGGACATATATAGAGATGACTTTCTTACTCGACATGATAGTATGCTATCTGGTTGCTCTTTATCTTAACATGTACACTAGTCTCTTTATACTATCTTATAGTTACATGTTGGTAAAGCCCTTAGGATTTGTACTTGACTACCTGGACTATGATGCAGATCATACTAGTGGGGACATGGTAGTCCATAAGTACATCCTTCAAGGTCCCTAGTCGTGGGTGTATCGAGACGGGACATCGATATACCAGAGTAGACTAGCGTATATGCTTCTCGACCCATGAGATGGGCGATGGATGATCCCATATCCATTGGTGTTTGACATCAGAGATGGTGTACGGGTGCTCAGTGGAGACTGAGTACACTGGACGGACTCGCCGAGAACTCCCAGATGGTATTATACCTCACGTCAGATGGCAGTTCTCAGGTGACACTTGTACAGGTTAGTCTGTAGACCCGAGATCGTCATAGAGTCTTGTGTGATTCCCACTGTGCTTTGATCTCCACCTTACCACGTCCATGAGGGCGTGCAAAACGGTGGTCTTTGGGCACAGTCCCGAGTCACATGGAGGCAATGAGCGATAGGAGGGGTTTCGTCTCTCCCGGTATTGGGGGTTGATGTTGCGCAGTGCTCGATTGGCCGTAGCAGGGAAGTCCCTGGCCAGGGCTGATCAGAGATTTGCTGGTAAGTGTTACCAGTAGTTTCTCGACCCGTTACGAGCCTCACATCGGCACGACTTATCGGGTTATTGGGGTCTGACGTTTACCACCCCTAGACTTGATATGCGACATATCAGACGAAGAGACCGGACTGTATGGTAAGTGTTACTGGTCGGATTTGCAGGAGTGTGAGCGGGCTAGCTCGTCGATCTTCTGATCGCTCAATACCCGGGTGGCCGTTACGTTTAGCAGACCGCTTGCGGCTTGTGGATGTTTGATATGATCATCATCTGCTACCGGCGTATTGACGAGTCTTTAGAGTCCTACACAGAGGTTTCCTGGCTCAAGCGAAACGAAATAGGAGCGCATATGAGATATGTGCAGGACCGAGAATAATACGTGTATGTGATACCGTATTCCATTCTCGCGATATATGTATCGAATGGTTATATTCGATATAACCTAGTTATCGAATCGAAGATCGATTCGATAAGCCGATACATTGAATACTAGTCGGTCATGTGCGACATGACCGGATCATTGAATCAAGTGTTGATTTAATGATTTAATGTATAATTATATATTTGATATATTACTTTGCATTAACTAGTATTGGTTCACTTTAAACGGATTTTTCTCACTTGGATTGCACATTGTATATGTGATATACTTTTGTGCACCTTTTTGTATCATGTTTGATGATACTTGATCATATGGTTAAATGAATAGAATTAAACCATGGTTATTTTGTAATTAGGGTTTTGCATATTTATTTATTCATTTATTTGTTTATTTATGTGGATAAATTCAAGATGAGAATGGTGGCAATTCTTGTTTTATGTTGAAGCTTCTTGAACCCTTGACTTTTGCAACCATTCTTGTCATCTTACTTAACCCTAACCCACTTAATTCACCATGGTTTATTCTCTACACTTAACCCTAGTTTAAGTTATGATAAGTATTGATTTTCTATTTCTTTTTAAGAGAACTTATCATAACTAGCTCATCTTCTTCTTCTTCTTCAAGCTTGCTACAACAATGGCAACTTGAGTTTTAGTGAGAGAAATCCAAATCTAAAGTGAACCCACCTCCTATTTCTTCATCCTCTACCTATTGCAAAGTGGTTTTGGGTGTTTTCTTCACAAGTTTCACTACTTGGTGAAGTCGGAGCTTGAACTAGTGCAACCTCGACGTAGATCGTCTTTGACACGAAGCCGACGACCTTGCTCGCCCGTTTTCTCGATGAAGCCGACGAATGAGTCGAGGATTCATGATGGACAGCGAGGGCATGACCACGTGGAGCTAAGGAGGTGGAAATCCGGATCTACAAAGGTTGTAGCATCTAACCTATAGTTAAATAGTTAACTAGTTTTCCGTTTCGCCTAAACATCTAGTCTAAGATCCGTAGTCTAGGGTTTCTCGGCACCATTTTTTTTTAAATTGGCATGTTCGATGCCTTGTGAGACCTCACTAGTGTGCCTAGGAACCCTACATGTTTTGCATCCGCGCTTGTCCTGTCCCTGCCTACCATATGTTAAGTAAGCTTACGGTGAAGACCTGGGATCCTGTGGCGAATGCAGATTGCATATATGTGCATGCCTATTTTCGTTTCTTTTCTAGCATGATAAGATTAATTGATGGCACGGCATTAATTCTGATTAACTCAAGGAAAACAAACATAAATGATGTTGTCGGAACCAAATTTTAAAACTACTCGGTTTTCTTCAAAACCATAGTCATATTCTTTTGCTTTGCAGAGAGGTATTCGGTTAGGAATATCCTGCACCTCATTCTATGAGGAAAATCCTTGATCCCACCACGAGGAGTTTGCTCTTAAGAAAAACTTTATGTTACTAGTTTTAAAAGAGGAACCTAAACCGCTCCATTTCAAAGCCGCTCGAGTTCCTTCAACGATATCAAGTTCATTACATTAAAGGTATTTCGCCAAAAACCGGCTGTAGCCCTCCGTCATTTCAGATAGGTAGCATCTAGTATTCGTGGTATGTTTGTTGGCATTCGTCAAGGCATAGTGTGCGGTAGCTATGTGTTACTTTTCTGCAACATAGAGATGCAATAATCTAGGACAGTCATACAACCTTGTTGGCATCCGTCAAGGGCGAGTACGGGTGGGTCTAAATTAATCAGGACAATGAAGTGTAAAACTTGACTTGCGACTTATGATTTGTTGGCATCTGTCAAGGTCATAAGAAGCTTGGGGAAAAACCATATCGGAAGTTTCAAATATATAGGAAACTTGCCAAGTATGCGCATACCTTCTGGAGTGTGGTGATTTTGGTTGGCTTCCGTTAAAATTATCATGCGATGATGGTTGGGTCCCGATTCCCACTGATGAGTAGTTTAATCCTCGGGTTATCCCGACTAATTCTCCTTTTAGGGTTTGAAAAAGAATTCGAGGAAATAATGGAAGTCATCCTGATTAGATAAAGTGATTAACCAATTTAATATTGATAGAGTGCATGCTGAGTGTTTCTTTTCTCTCTCTCTCTCTCTCTGATTTGTGACCATGACCCGCCTTAAACTATAACTCAACACCTAGTTGAACGAACCTTCTTACACATTTTGGCTTTCGGATTCTCATGATTCATGACAAAGTCGCACATATCCCTGCTACTCCTACTTCCCCTTTGTATTTCTCCAGAACACTCTGCATCACTACGAAAATCCATATTGGTTGGATATGCCATCGTATAGTTACATACGAACTCCAAGAAACTTGTTTCAGTTCGAGGATAGTTTCCGGTTCTGAGAAAATTGAATAAGATTATTCGGTTATCTTTTCTCTTTATCTTCTCTCAGGTTGTGTGGGCTCCTAGTAATAGGAGAGTACACATATTATGCTTATTGGATAGTCTTCTTCCAAGCCTTTAAAAGGTGTCGAAAGGTAGGGAAAGAAGAAAACCAATTAGCCTAAGTGTGGTGTACAGAAGGTAAGAAGTAAAGATATCTAAAAGGATTGGAGTGAGGGCATGGAAATTTGCGACTACTGTCATGAATCTGGATAGTGGAAGAGTCATTACTAAGAATACCCGGCCATCCCCTTGAAACATTTTCATGTTTCAGTTTTCCTATGCGATATTAATTGAAAACTGCTTTCCCAATTTGATTCTGACTCCAGGGTATGTATTTACCAGACTTAATTCTCACATCTGTATGGCATTACAGATACTGAGTAGGAGTAGAATATAAGGAATTGGGTGATTAGATCCTCAATAAGTGAATACTTTGTAATTGGGGATATTTGAGGAAATCGCCTGGGTTTTTCCTTGCGGCAAATATTTATGTCACGACCCAGAAATTTAGCACGTGACTGGCACGAGAATCACGCAACGTCTAAAGGCGTAACGTAATTCAAGTAAGCCGAAACCCATAAATCTAAACCTTTTTGCGGAAAATAGTGGAGGTGCAGTTTTGAAATAAAGGTATAATGAAATCAAGTTTTTCCTTAAATGCATAGATAAAAATATATGAAAATGCAAATGAATTATATATTAGTTGAAAATATTTTTCGTCCTAAAAAAATTTGGGCAGCACCTCCCTTGTATATTTTGATCCAAAACCACATACATACAAATAAAAGGCATCCCCAAGCGGGAGCTAGCTCTTCACCAATTGGCGGAATCACAACCATGCAATAAAGCCGTAAATATATGATGCCCTACGGCGAAGATCAAACACAGAAAGAACAATAAATAAAGCAAGATATCAAAACCCTCAAATAGAAAACATACACCCATCGCTCTAAGTCTCGCAAACACAAGTCTGTCTAGGTCTACCAATATACAAAATCTAGTTTCTGATTTGATGGAGTTTATCTAGATACAATAGAATATAAAGGTACAAAAGTAGGAACGATCCAATGTGTCTCGCCTACCATAGCAAAACACCCTGAAGGAAACTATGTGCCAGCGATACCGCTACTGATCCAAGCGGTCGAACCTGCAAGAAAACTGTGGAACAACGGGGGTGAGTTGCCAACTCGTGAGAAGAAAACATCAGCAGGTAGAAATCGAATAAACAACGATTCCTAGGTCATACTGTATCATGAAGGTAATACTATGATATCTAGGGTGACCATGTATGCATATATATATCAACAATATAGTCAATGCTGAAAACATGTAAAACGCATGTGGATATCAACCACGTGTGTCCATCAACATCATGGAAAACTGAGTGTCGAACATCGACACTCGAAACCTCATGAAACCCGCGTCCAGCATCGACACGTAAATCCTCATATTTCAAGGGCCACATCCTCATATCGGCCCTCATATCCATCTCACGACTCCGAACAGTATCCTCCGGATAACCGCCGGGTCCAAACTATCACCGGTAGGTAGTACTCCCCCTGCCAGGCTCATCGCCTAACTTTATAAGCTTCTTGCCCTGGGGTACCTCACCGGGTCCACCATATACCCGCAAACGGTTCTTCCCTACCTCGAGTCGGGTATGCTCATAACTCAGAACCGAGAAAACTCATGGTGGACGCCTCGAAATCACATCACGAGAAACCACGTTTTTAAAACAATACATAATTTCCTTTGAAATATAACTACGGTTCTCAAATTCAGAGATCGCATGAAACCAGCATCACAATGTATATAACCATAAAGTACGATATATGCAAACATGGAACAGTAATGTCAGCAATTCAAGTATATCATGTAAACATGTCATGTGATAGTATTGAACAATGAATGTACTTTTATGGTTAAGTTTAATATCATGATGTATAGAAGTTCTACTGTATAAGTGGCATAGCAATTACCGATAATGAATGTTTGAGCCGGCAAATATGTGTTAGTGTAACATGCGCAACATCAGTAATAGTGCAGGTGTACTAGCAGATGATATCGTACAACGGTAAATACCGGGAACATAACATGTATGTCATGAGGGATAATCCACATAAACATGAAATATAAAAAGGTATGAAACTACACGTGAACCATACGGTCAGTTTAAAGTATACGAATCATAGTTTTGAAAGTGGGGGCTACGATATTTTTTAAGAAAAGACACCATTTGAAAATCCGTTGCATCCCTTGAGGTTTTCATTTAAAAGTGCATACGATTCGTCGGTTTTGGAAATAAGTATGGTTCAGGTGAAATCTTTACGTCAGCGATCCAGCCTCATAGTATCCGATATGGCAATATACTCGATCGTCATCCTCAAATCATGAGCACGAATCAATCATCCGGTATAACTCATCGCGTACGGCAATCCATCATACGGTGACATCAATCTAGATTAAGGATCTATCGTCCTATACATTAATAGGGTACGGATCTATGGTCTCGCACATCATATCATCTTGTATTCTCATATATACCTACGTATATATATCTAATGTCATATCCTTATCGATCTCATATCTTTTCATTAACAATCTCATTTCATATCTAGGCATATGTATGTGAATATTCATATCGCCTCACATCCTAATATCATGCATATCCGCTCATATCATCTTATATCATCACATAGGCATCTCAATTCTGTTAGTTATATGTATGCCCTAGAGGCCATTATTGTACATATGATGTATATTATAGTGGATGCTTGGACATATAAATGGAAGACTTTCTTGCTCGACATGATAGTATGCTATCTGGTTGCTCTTTATCTTAATATGTACACTGATTGTCTCTATGTTACACGTTGATAAAGCTCTTAGGATGAGTACTTGACTACCGGGATTATGATGCAGATCATACTAGTGGGGACAGTGTAGTCGCTAAGTACATCCTTCAAATGTTCCTAGTCGTGGGTGTATCGAGACAAGGCATCGATATACCAGATTAGACTAGCGTATAGCTTCTCGACCCATGTAGATGGGCGATGGATGACCCCATATCCATTGGTGTTTGACATCAGAGACAGTATACGGGTTCTCAGTGGAGACTAGGTACACTGAACGGACTCTCCGAGAACTCCCAGATGGTATTATACCTCACGTCAGATGGCAGTTCTCTGGTGACACTGGTACAGGTTAGTCTGTAGACCCGAGATCGTCATAGAGTCTTATATGATTCCCACTGTACTTTGATTTCCACCTTACCACGTTCAAGAGAACATGCAAAACGGTGGCTTTTGAGTACAGTCCCGAATCACATGGAGGCAATGAGCGATAGGAGGGGTTTCGTCTCTCCCGGTATTGGGAGTTGATATTGCGCTGTGCTCGATTGGCTATAACAGGAAGTCCCTGGCCAGGGCTGCTTCAGAGATATACTGGTAAGTGTTATCAATAGTTTCTCGACCCGTTATGAGCCTCATATCGGCATGACTTATCGAGTTACTGGGGTCTGACTTTTACCACCCCTAGACGAAATATGCGACATATCAGACGAAGAGACCGGACTGTACGGTAGTGTTACTGATTGGATTCATAGGAGTATGAGCAGGCTTGCTTGTTGATCTTCTGATCGCTCAATACCCGGGTAGCCGTTACGTTTAGTAGACAGCTTGCGGCTTGTGGGTGTTTGATATGATCATCACCTGCTGCCGGCGTATTGACGAGTCTTTAGAGTCCTACACAGAGGTTTCATGGCTCAAGCGAAACGGAGTAGGAGCACATATCTGATATGTGCAGGACGGAGATTATTGCGATATGTGATACCGTATTCTATTCTCACGATTTATGACATCGGTCAGTTATATGCGATATAGCCGGGTTATCGAATCAAGTGTTGATTCGATAAGTTGATACACAGGATATTAGTTGGTTATAGGTGATATAGCCGGATTATTAAATCAAGTATTGATTTAATGATTTAATGTATAATTATATATTTGATATATTAAGTTGCATTAACTAATATTCATTCACTTAAGATTTTTTTTCTCACTTTTTGTGCACATTGTATATATGTGATATATGCGAGTTTACATTATTTTGTGTCATGCTTGATGATACATGATACATGGGAGTATGAGACTTATACCATGCTTGATATAATCTAGGGTTTATAATCATCTAAGTAATTCAAAAAATGGATGCATTTTTGGCAAGGCTACAAGCTTGTAGAAGCTTATGGATGCATTGACCAAATTCTTCTCTTTTTGTTTCACTTGTAGATATTTATCAACCCAACCATTATACTAACCTTAGTTACGTCTCTACATAAGTTAGTGTATGACACCAACTCACCTATGGTTCATATTCTCATCTCATTAGTTCATTTTCTCTTGTTCATTATTCATCTTCTTCTTAATTGAGAAAAGCTTGCTAGATTTAGATAACTGAGAAAATAATGTGAGAAAATGATTTCTAAAGTGAACAAAATTCCTACTTCATCATTCTCTACTACTTGACATTTAGTATAGGGTGTTTGCTTCACTAATTCTACAATTACTGAAGAGATAGCTTGGGTTAGTGTCTCCTCGACGTAGATCATCTTCGGCCTCGAAGACTTCGATGCAAGCATGTTCGTTTCTTCATGGGAGCCTCTCTAGAGTCCGGGAGTTCATGATCTCAGTGAAGGGACGGCTACACGGAGCTAATGAAGTGAAGGACTGGTCTACAAAGGTTGTATTCCTTGTTCACTTTACTTGCAAAGTCGTTTGCATTTCATTCCGTCGGATTTCTAGTATACGATTCTATGTTAGGGTTAGCTAGAACGGCTATATTTTTATTATGGCATGATAGATGCCTCCCGAAACCTTGCTGCCGTGATAGGCAACCCTTCAGTGGTATCAGAGCCATGCTAGAAAATTTGACGGATTTTGTTAAGATTACGAAATCGAAATACTCCGAAACTTGAAACACGGAAACTCACTTTTTGTCGAATTTAAAATGTACTCTAAATTTTTTTTAAACAACTGCAGAATATTGTATGTGATGCAACATGAACACACAAGACAATTTAGCCCCACTACTCGGAAAATGGTCGGCCACATGCTCATAAAGTCCGGCCTGCTCGGCCACTTAGTGCATTCTGGGGTTGAATTTTTTGGTGTGTTCCAGAGACTGGGTTTTGGTGTTTCAGGTGTTGTTTGTTTTTGCTATTTTTACATGTGATGTAATATTACACTATAGGCAATTCGGAGTGTTTCGTATTCTTAGTTTTAACATTGTTTCAGGTTATCGCATATTGTCTAGGCGAAGTTAAAAAGTTCGATCGAATGTCAAAAACCCATTTTTCCAAGTTTAACGTATTCGGAAAAATATACAAGTAATTCTGTGAAACCTTTAGAAGAATGAAATCCTAACTCGACTTTTTGGATCGCGGAACCGCGGTTATACCTTAGGGTTTTCCGCAGTTCCGTAGCGACATGAGTGAGGCTTGGGTCTGCCCTTCTACGGCTGGTGTATAGGTACTGTGGCATGTTCTGGGTATTATTAACTGTGCCCAAGTGTTGAGCTCACGGGGAATTGTGGGACTTTGATGAATCGATCAAAAAGTTTAACGTCGTCCGGGTAGCATGTGATTGGATACAATACTTGGAATCAAAACTAGTTTGAATTTTATAAATTTAGCAGTTAGTCTCATTTGATCGGTTGCCACGGGATTTTGATATGATTAAAAGTCTGTTGCAATCAAGTAGCATACGCGGATACTCGCCGGGTAACATTATTAGATAGCCACGCCGTATAGCCCCGACCAAGTGACTGTAGGAGAACCCCGTTGCCAAAAGCATCTGTTCGGGTGCTCGCGGCCGCGGTGTTCCGCCTTAGTGCACTTTGTTGATGGCATCGGGGGTGCGGCCGTCTACTAAAGTTTTCGACGAGCATTCGATCAGGATGTCGGGAATCTTGTTGAATTGCCCGACTTGATATTGAAAAGTGTTTTCGAGATCGAGACTAAAATGCGGGGTTTATAATTGTTAGGCATATGATGTCTAAGGAATTTATTTGGTTAGGCATGCGATGTCTAAGGTGGTTGCGGATTCCAACTGTTGCAGTTTTTCACTTTCTTTTCTGCGACCGTAAGTGTAATATGTGGTGTATCACCGGTTTCATTGCTATATGTCAATGAAAATTCGGATACGCATATTTACTTACGTTGATGACATATGATGTTATGTGTTGCTGTGGTATGTTATATTGGATCGTCGTGTTTTGAATAGCCGGGGTTTTTATGTGAGATGAGAGTTTTTCATTTTCATTCATATAAAATTCAATGTATGTAATATTCTTTTATTGGGGCACTTCCGGGTTGAGGATGATGTCACCATTGTATATTATTTACTTTTCCGCATTAGGATAGGCCCAAGGCGGGGAGCACAAGTAACCGGGTTCTAGGGTCCAGTGGGAGACCATCTCGAGGAGTCGAGATCGGGTCTCCTAACTCTAGAATTGGTAGGGTTGCTTGCCGCTCTCGTAGGGGTCTATAGATGTGGGTTTGGCTATTCATCGCGACCGTGGAATCCGTGTTTTATACAGGCTTAATTTAAAACATGGAAATCCTAATATAACCAATATTTCATATGTTATCTTTTGCTGCTCTGTGATGTGATCACTGTGATATGTTCAGACGAATGCCTATATTATATATATGAGATAATTAATATTGCTGCTTTCGTTTCATATGTGATGCTTGGGAAGCATAATAAATGGGACTTCATTAATGAGATTAATGAAATAAAAGAAACCTAAAGATGTTGTAGAAACTTGTCTCGAAAACAGGTAGCTCTAGTCCTTGCTTTGTATAGCGGTATTCCATGTAGAATATCCAGCACCTTATTCGATAAGGAAAGAGCCGAGATCCCTTCACCGGGAGTGACCTCTTTAGCGAAACCACCAGATGCTACAAACTCGTTTTGTCTTTTGATTGCTTTTATAGTTTTTTCTTTGCATAGTGGTATTTGTGAAATATCCTACACCTTATTCGATAAGGAAAGAGCCGAGATCCTTTCACCGGGAGTGAGCTCTTTAGCAAAACTAGTAAAAGCCTAAAAAATACTCATTTTCAAAATCACTCGATTCTACGACGATATCAAGTTCATTACGCAAAAGGTTTTCTTAAAAACCTGTCGTAGCCCTCCGTCATTTCAGATAAGTACTTCATAGTATTCGTGCTACGTTTGTTGGCTTTCGTCAAGGCGTAGTGTACGGTAGCTATTTATTCTTATCTGCATAAGCATATGATGCGATTGAGTTAGGGTAGTCGTGCGACTTTGTTTGCTTTCGTCAAGGGTCGTGCGGGTGGGTTTAATTCAATCAGGAAATGTACGGGTTGAACTTGACTAGCAGCCTATGGTTTGTTGGCTTTCGTCAAGATCATAGGATGCTAGGGGTAAAATATTATCGGGAATTTCAAGTGTTGAAATTTACAATGAGATTGCGTACCTTCGATGAAATAGTTGGATCCCGATACCCACTAAGACTAATTGTTACTCCAGGGAGAGTTATACACATTACAAATAGCCGATCAAGTAGGTGTCTAAAAGGTGTCAACGGGGTTACGCCTCTAAGAAAACGAAGTTTATTTTAATTAAGTCTGTGCGAAAGCACGGGGAACCTCCCTCAAAGTACCGGCACTGGCCTGGCCGAAAGATTGGCGAACTTATAGGGTGTAATTAATCCTGGCTAGTCATACCTTTTAGGGTTTGAAGGAAGATTTGACTAAAACAGTGGGAGCCATCCTGATTAGATAAAATAATAACCAATCTAATCTTGCAAGAGCATACGCTGAGTGTTTTCTTCTCTCTCTCTCTATAGGTAGCGACCATGTCACGCCTTAATCAAGATAATAATACGGATGTATTGACCGAACCCGCTTGTTATACTGAGCTGGGGAACGTTGGTCCCGCTCCAACTTATAATTGTTATAAGACCGAGCAGGAAATAGGGGATTACCAGCATTCTCGTGCCACCTAAACAAAGAAAGTGCATGATGATGTATCTTCTTCGGGTGTGTTCATTACCGAGAACTGTTTCTCAGTATCCTTTACGTCCTGGGTATGAGATACCGGATCAGGATCCCACATATGTAATCTGTTACATAGGCTACAAAAAGGTAGAGAACTGAGAATGGGTGATAAAGTTTTAAGAGTTAGAAACGGTGCAATTGTTGCAGCCAAGGTGTTGGCAGTTATCACCCTGTATTATCAAATACATTGATTCTGAACGAATGTTATTAGATACCGAACCTGATATACAACATCATATCAGTCTCTTTATTTATAAAAGAAGGAAATAATTTTGTATTGTTGGATAATGTTTTGAACATTTCCTACATCAAAAGTTGATCGGTTCAGGCACGTTATCTAAAAGCATATACGTTCTAAATCAAACCACAGTTCTTAACATACAGAACACACACACACAAGAGGAAGAGTTCAGAAATGAACGAATCCTTCTTGAAGTATTGTAGACTAGGTCATATCAATGCGACCCGACTAGCTGAAGTTACATAAAGATGCATATTTAAATCAGTTTGAATTTACACCTTGTGAAACTTTCCAGTCATGTCACAAAGATAAAAATGACCATAGCTCCGTTTATTTGAAACAGATAAAGAGTTAGATGAACTCTTCGGATTGATACATGATGATGTATGAAGGTCCCCTGTCTACATATGCTAGGACTGGTTCTTTATACTTCATTATATTCACTGATGATCCTTCAAGATTCAGACATATGTTCCTGTTGAAACACAAGTCTGAACCTTTTGAGAAATTCAAAGAATATAAGTCAGAAGTAGAGAACCAAAACGGGTATAAGTATTATGTCCTTTGATGTGATCACGGAGGATAATACTTGAGCATGGAGATCCTGGACTATTCTAAAGGAAAATGAGATTCTCTCTCAGCATTACTCCTCCGTATACACCACAGCACGTCGCTGTATCTGGACGGAGCAATCGCACCCTATTAGATATGGTGCGCTCTATGATGAGTACTACTAAGTTGCCTATTTCCTTTTGGGGGTTATGCACTTGAGAAGCTGCATACCTATTGAATAGGGTTCCAACCAAATCAGGTGCCTACCACTCCATATATGATATGGTATGGGAAAAGCCCGTCTCTTAAGTAAATTAAGATTTGGGTTGTCCGGCCTATGTCTAAAAGCAAAATCCGGAAAAACTCGAGGCAAGGTCGGTTCTGGGGAAGTTTGTTGGATATCCCAAGCATTTGCAAGGGAATAGCTTTTACCACACTGAGGAGCAAAAGGTGTTTTTTTTCTCAGCATGCCACCTTTTGGAAAAGGAATTCTTATGAAGAAATTAGTGGTCATGAGGTAGAACTGGAAGTAGTTCCAGCTATACAAACTGCAGCTGATGATTTGGTAGAACTGGAGGATTCAATAGCTCCCGACGAACCTCAGCCTCTTCGCCGATCTGGTAGGGTTCCTCACCCACCTGAGAGATACTTCGGTTTTCTCTATGACAGTGGGAGCGAGGATTGCATCATGAGATGATGACCCAACTAGTATCGAGTAGGCCATCAAGAGTGGGGACTCTATGAGAATGGCTGGATGCTAAGCGATCTGAGATGGAATCTATATACACCAACAAAGTATGGACTTTGGTTGCTATATCTGAAGGGTTAAATCCCCATCAGGAGCAAGTATATCTTGAGAAAATTACTTGGTGTAGATGGAAAAGTTGAGACTTTCAAAGCTAAACTTATTGCAAAAGGTTCTCGTCATCGACCAGGTGTGGATAATGATGAAACCTTTTCTAGTGCCTATGCTTAAATCTATCCGGATCCTACATGCCATTGCTACAAACCATGACTACGATATCTGGTGGTTAGGTGTCATGACTGCTTTTCCAAATAGTGATTTAGAAGAGAGCATCTATAAGTACACAGCCAGAGGGCTTTGTAGACAGTGGGAGCAGCGGAAACGTGTGCAAGATTCTTTATGGGTTAAAGCAGGCATCGCGGAGTCGGATGTGGTGGTCAAAGCGTTTGACTTCATCAAAATGGTATATGAACCTTGTATATACAAAAAGGGTAGTAGGGAGTATTGTGGTGATCCTCGTATTGTAGGTGGATGACATACTTTTGATAGGAAAAGGGTTTCCTATGCTACACTCGGTCAATCTCCTCTTATCACAATGATTCTCCATATAGGATCAAGGTGATACCTCCTAAATCCTGGGTTTTGGATCTATGAGATAGATCTAAATGGATGTTAGGATTCTCACTAGGTGTAGTGAGATGGTATCAATCGATCACTGGATAGCTTCCAGGGTGGTAAGGTCGGCTGAATGTCAGTCACAGGCATTGTCTTTTACCCTCAGTGAAGGTACGGTATATTGGAAGAGTTCAAACTAGATACCGTGACAAACTAGACGATAAAGGCTGGATACATTGCTACTAAGGATACTACCAAAGAGGTAGTCTGGATGTATAAAAGTTCATGAGATGAACTTTGTTCTGTTAGTTATATGTATGCCCTAGAGGCCATTACTGTACATTGGATGTATATTGTAGTGGATGCTGGGATATATATAGGGAGGACTTTCTTGCTCGACATGATAGTATGCTGGTTGATCTTTACCTTAACGTGTACACTAATTGTCTCTCTGTTACATGTTGGTAAAGCCCTTAGGATCTGTACTTGACTACCTGGACTATGATGCGGATCATACTAGTGGGGACATGGTAGTCCATAAGTACATCCTTCAAAGTCCCTAGTCGTGGGTGTATCGAGACGGGGCATCGATATACCAGAGTAGACTAGCGTATACCTTCTCGACCCATACAGATGGGTGATGGATGATCCCATATCCATTGGTGTTTGACATCGGAGATGATATACGGGTGCTCAGTAGAGACTGGGTACACTGGACGGACTCGCCGAGAACTCCCAGATGGTATTATACCTCACGTCAGATGGCAGTTCTCTGGTGACACTGGTACAGAGTAGTCTGTTGACCCGAGATCGTCATAGAGTCTTGTGTGGTTCCCACTGTGCTTTGATTTCCATCTTACCACGTCCAAGAGGGCATGCAAAACGGTGGTTTTTGGGTACAGTCCCGAGTCACATGGAGGCAATGAGCGATAAGAGGGGATTCGTCTCTCCCGGTATAGGGGGTTGATGTTGCGCTGTGTTCGATTGGCTATAACAGGAAATCCCTGGCCAGGGTTGCTGAGATTTACTGGTAAGTGTTACCAGTAGTTTCTCGAACAGTTATAGACCTCATATCGACACGACTTATCGAGCTATTGGGGTCTGACGTTTACCACCCCTAGGCGAGATATGCGACATATCAGACGATCAGACCGGACTGTACGGTAGTGTTACTGGTTGGATTCACTGGAGTGTGAGCGGGCTTGCTCGTCGATCTTCAGATCACTCAATACCCGGGTGGCCGTTACGTTTAGCAGACCGCTTGCGGCTTGTGGATGTATGATATGATCATCATCCGCTGCCGGCGTATTGACGAGTCTTTAGAGTCCTACACAGAGGTTTCCTGGCTCAAGCGAAACGAAATAGGAGCGCATATGAGATATGTGCGGGACCGAGAATAATGCGTGTATGTGATACCGTATACCATTCTCGCGATGAATGTATCAATTAGGTTATATGCGATATACCCTAGTTATCGAATCAAGGATTGATTCGATAAACCGATACAAAGGATACTAGTCGGTTATATACGATATGACCGGATCGTTAAATCAAGAGTTGATTTAATGATTTAATGCATAATTATATATTTGATATATTACTTTGCATTAACTAGTATCGGTTCACTTTAAATGGATTTTCTCACTCGGGTGTGCGCATTGCATATGCGATATGATTTTGTGCACTTGCTTGTATCATGTTTGATGATACATGCAATACTTGGTTAAATGTATGTTTAAACCATAGTTAGTTAATGGTTAAGGGTTTTAAATGATTTATTTATTGTTTTATTTATTTTTGGCAAAAGGAAAATGGTGGCTTTATTTATTTCTTTTGTTGAAGTTTCTTGAACTTTTGAAAAGTCCACCATTTTTGTTTTATGCCAAACCCTAACCACTCACTAACTTTGGTTAACTCTCTACACTTAACTATGGTAAGTGTTATGATAAGATTGAATTTTTCTTTTCTATTCATAAGAACTTATCATAATATTTATCATCTTCTTCCTCTTCTTCTTCTTCATGAAGATACCTTCCTCCATCAATGGTGATTGATGCAAATGAGTGAGAAATCCAATTCTAAAGTCTACCCACTTCCTATTTCTTCATCCTCTACCTCTTGCCAAGTAGTAGAGTGTGTTTCCTTCACAAGTTTTCATGACTTGGTGAAGTTGGAGCTTGATCTAGCGATGCCTCGACATAGATCATCTTCGGCATGGACATCGACGACCTAGCTCGCCTATTCTCCGATGAAGCCGACGCTAGAGCCCGGATTCTTTTTGGATAGCGGAGAGGACTTCATCATGGAGCTATGGAGGTGGAGAAACGGATCTACAAAGGTTGTATTTCCGTTCCTTTAGTTTAATTGTAAACTAGTTTCCTTTTTCGCCTAGATTTCTAGCAAACGATCCGTAGTCGGGTTTCTCGGCACCTAGAATTTTTGTAATTGGCATGTTCGATGCCTTGTGAGACCTCATTAGGGTGCCTAGGAACCCTACAGTGGTATCAGAGCCTAGCTAGAGACTTAGGCGAAGTCTAGACGGAATTTGAAGTCCGAACGAACCCGAAACCCAATTCCGATCATGCTCTCTTTACTTTTTTGAAAACAGTGAGTTTTTATATATTAAAATTTTGCAGAAAAACATGCAGGAAGATCTAAGAGTTACTGTGAAATCGTATGCCATAATTCGATTATAGAGCCGCGGATCCGCGGCACGAGCATAGCTCGTGCGGCTGTTCCGCGGCCGTACTGCCTCACTATACATAGAAATTTACACAGTAATTCTTAGTTTGATATGCTGGATTTTCTGGGAATTTTTAATTTTTATTCAAGAGTTGAATTTTCAGGGGTTGTTTTGGGGATTCGGTGTTTCGATCGGAGTATCAATTTTTGTCTATGTCGCTTTCCGGATAAATATTAGAATATGTTAAAAAAGTTCGACCGGATATAAATACCCAATTTTTCCCCTGTCGGGAAATTTCCAAGTGTTGGATTTTTCCGTAGTTTAACGACGTTCTAAGTAGTGCAAGTAACGCGATGGTCCCTCTAGAAGACAACAAACCTTAACTCGATTATGTGACCGTCTTGAACTGCCCTTTGAACCTTCGGATTTGGGGCAGTACGGCGTGCCACATGTGAGGCGTTGGCTTGACCCTTCTACGGCTGGACCGTTGGTACTGAGGCACGAACTGAATGTTGTTAGACTCATATTTCATGTGTTGATCTGTATCGGGAAAACTTGGGTGTTCGATTGTTCGATCGGAAAGTTTGACATTTTCTATTTATCCGGAATGGGATACAATAATTGGAATTCACAAGAAGTTATGAGATAACTAAATGAATGTTATAAACATAGCAGTTTAGTCTCACTTGATCGGTTGCCATGGAATTTTGATGTGATCAAATGTCCGTCGCAATCACGTAGTGTACGCGGATACTCGCCGGGTAAACTTAATAGACAGCTACACCCCATAGCCCCGACCAAGTGACTGTAGGAGAACCCCGTCGCCGAAAGCATCCGTCCGGGTGCTCGCGGTAGCGGTGTTCCGCCTTGGTGCACTTCGTCGACGGTATCGGGGGTGCGGCCGCCTACTAAAGTTTGCGACGAGCATTCGATCAGGATATCGGGAATCTTGTTGAATTGCCCGACTTAATATTGAAAAGAGTTTTCGATTTTGAGACTAAAATGCGGGGTTTATAATTGTTAGGCATGCGATGCCTAAGTAATTCATTTGGTCAGGCATGCGATGTCTGAGGAGGTTGCGGATTCCAACTGTTGTAGTTTTACACTTTCTTTTCTGTGACCGTAAGTGTAATATGTGATATCGCCGGTTTCGTTGCTATATGTCAACGACAATTGGGATGCGTATATTTACTTACGTTGATGACATGTGATGTTATGTGTTGCTGGATATGTTATATTGGATCGTCGTGTTTGAATAGCCGGGGTTTTTTATGTGAGATGAGTGTTTTTCATTTTCATTCATGTAAAAAACTTGTATGTAATATTTTTTTATTTGGGGCACTTCCAGGTTGCGGAAGTTGTCACCCTTTGTATATTATTTACTTTTCCGCACTAGGATAGACCCAAGGAGGGGAGCACAAGTAACCGGGTTCTGGAGTCCAGTGGGAGACCAACTCGAGGAGTCGAGTCCGGGTCTCCTAACTCTAGAATTGGTAGGGTTGCTTGCCGCTCTCGTAGGGGTCTAGGGGTGTGGGTTTGGCTATTCATCACGACCGTGGAATCCGTGTTTTATACTGGCTCGTATTGAAAACACGGACGTCCTAGTATATCCAATATTTCATATGTTTCTTCTGCTGCGATATCTATGATGTGATCATGTGATGTTCTGTGATAGATACTGTATATAATATATATGATATATTATATAGAAGTTACTTATGTTTTACACCCGCGCTAGCCCTGCCCCGCTCTGCCGTTAGTTACCTAACCTAACGGTGCACGAGGGGACATCAAGGCGAATGCGGATGGCATAAGTGTACGTCGTATTTATCTGTGATGTTTAGGTATTTAAATGATGGGACTTCATTAATGTGATTAATGAATTAAAAGAAACCTAAGATGTTGTAGAATCGAATTTCAAAATAAAACAGGTAGCTACAGTTCTTGCTTTGCACAGCGGTATATGTGATATATCCTGCACCTTATTCGATAAGGAAAGGACCGAGATCCCTTCACCGGGAGTGACTCCTTTAGCAATAACTGGTCGATGCTACGCCCTCGGTTTGTCTTTTGATTGCTTTTAAGAGTTTTTGCTTTGCACAGTGATATATATGATATATCCCGCACCTCATTCGACGAGGAAAGGACCGACGATCCCTTCACCGGGAGTGACTCCTTTAGCAAAACTAGAAAAGCCTCAAAAACACTCCATTTCAAAATTCATTCGATCCTACAACGATATCAAGTTCATTACGCAATAGGTTTTCAGAAAAACCTATCGTAGCCCTCCGTCATTTCAGATAAGTACTAGTTAGTATTCGTGCTACGTTTGTTGACTATGTTAAGGCGTAGTGTGCGGTAGCTAATTAGTGCTTATCTGCATAAGCATATGATGTGATTGGATTAGGGTAGTCATGCGACTTTGTTGACTATGTTAAGGGTCGTGCGGGTGGGTTTAATTCAATCGGGAAATGACGGGTTGAACTTGACTAGCACTTATGATTTGTTGACTATGTTAAGGTCATATAGCTGCTAGGGGCAAAATATTATCGGGAATTTCAAGTGTTGAAATTTGCAATGAGATTGCATACCTTCTATGAGATAGTTGGATCCCGATACCCGCTGCGAGTAATTGTTACTCCTGGGAGAGTTTTACACATTACAATTAGCCGATCAAGTAGGTGTCTAGAAAGGTGTCAACGAGGTTACGCCTCTGGGAAAACGAGGTTTACATTAATTAGGTTCGTGCGAAAGCACGGGGGACCTCCCTCAAAGTACCGACACTGGCCTGGCTGAAAGATTGGCGAACTTGTAGTGTGTAATTAATCCCGGCTAGTCTTTCCTTTTAGGGTTTGAAGGAAGATTTGATAAAAAGCAGTGGGAGCCATCCTGATTAGATAAAATAATAACCAATCTATTCTTGCAAGAGCGCACGCTGAGTGTTTTCTTCTCTCTCTCCTGGTAGCGACCATATCACGCCTTAATCAAGATAATAATACGGAATATTGACCGAACCCGCTTGTTATACTGAGCTGGGGAACGTTGGTCCCGCTCCAACTTATAATTGTTATAAGACAGAGCAGGAAATTGGGGAATACCAGATTTCCCGTGCCGCCCAAACGAAGAGAGTGCATGCTGATGCATCATCTTCGGGTGTGTTCGTTACAAAGAACTGTTTCTCTGTATCCTCTACATCCTGGGTATATGATACCGGATCAGGATCCCAGCTATGTAATCTGTTATATAGGGCTACAGAAAGGTAGAGGACTGAGAACGGGTGATAAGTTTCATGAGGCAGAAAACGGGGCAAGTGTTGCTGCCAAGTCTGTTGGTCACTGTCACCCTGTATAACAATACATTGATTCTGAACGAATGTTGTTAGATACCGAACCTGATATACAAAATCATATCAGTCTCTTTATTAGTAAAGAAATGATAAAATTTTGTATGGTTGGATAATGTTTTGAACATTTCCTATATCAAAAGTTGATCGGTTCAGGCACGTTATCTAAAAGCATTGATGTTCTAAATCAAACTACAGTTCTTAGTTTACTGAACACACAAAAGAGGAAGAGTTCAGAAATGAACGAATCCTTCTTGTGGCATTGTAGACTAGGTCATATCAATGCGACCCGACTAGCTGAAGTTACATATAGATGCATATTTAAATAAGTTTGAATTTACATCTTGTGAAACTCGCCAGTCATGTCATAAAGATAAGATGACCACAGCTCCGTTTACTGGAAACAGAGAAAGAGTTAGTAAACTCTTGGGATGATACATGTTGATGTATGTAGGTCCCCTGTCTACAAATGCCAGGACTGGTTATTTATACTTCATTACATTCTCTGATGATCTTTCGAGTTTCAGACCTATGTTCCTGTTGAAACATAAGTCCGAACCTTTTGAGATATTCACAGAATATAAGCGAGAAGTAGAGAACCAGAATACGGGTATAAGTATTATGTCCTATGATGAGATCAAGGAGGAGAATACTTGAGCACGGAAATACTGGACTATTCTGAAGGAGAATGAGATTCTCTCTCAGCATTACTCCTCCGATACACCATAGCACGATGGTATATCGGGGCGGAGCAATAACACCCTATATGATAAGGTGTGCTCTATGATGAGTACTACTGAGTTACCTATTTCCTTTTTGGGAGTTATGCACTTGAGAAGTTGCATACCTATTGAATAGGGTTCGAATCAAATCAAATGCCTACCACTTCATATGTGATATGGAAAAGGAAGAGCCCATTTCTTAAGTTAGTTAAGATTTAGGGTTGTCCGGCCTATGTCTGAAAAGCAAAATCCGGACAAGCTCGAGGCAAGGTCTGTAATGTAGAACTGGAAAGGTTCCAGCTATACAAACTGCAGCTGATGATTTGATAGAACTAAAGGATTCAGTAGTTACCAACGAACCTCAGCCTCTCCGCCGTTCTAGTAGGGTTCCTCACCCACCTGAGAGTTACTTCGGTTTCTCTATGACAGTGGGAGCGAGGATTGCATCATGAGATGATGACCCAACTAGCTTCGAGCTGGCCATCAGGAGTAAGACTCTGTTAGAATGGCTGGATGCTTAGCGATCTGAGATGGAATCCTTATACACCAACAAAGTATGGACTTTGGTTGCTATATCTGAAGGGTTAAATCCCCATCAGGAGCAAGTATATCTTGAGAAGATTACTTGGTGTACTTGGAAAAGTTGAGACTTTCAAAGCTAGACTAGTTAAAGGTTTTCGTCATCGACCAGGCGTGGATAATGATGAAACCTTTTCAGTACCTATGCTTAAGTCCATCTAGATCCTACTTACCACGGCTACATACCATGACTACGATATCTGGTGGTTGGGTGTCATGACAGCTTTTCTAAATGATGTTTTAGAATAGAGCGTCTATAAGCACACAGCCAGAGTGCCTCGTAGACAGTGGGAGCAGCGGAAACGTGTGCAAGATGCTTTATAGGATAAAGCAGGCATCGCGGAGTTGGAACATCTGTTTTGATGAATTAGTCAAAGAGTTTGACATCATCAAAATGGTAGATGAACCTTGTATAAACAAAAAGGTAGTAGGGAGTATGGTGACGATCCTCGTAGAGTACGTGGATGACATACTCTTGATGGGGAAGGAGTTTCCTATGCTACGCTCGATCAATCTCCGCTTATCACAAAGACTCTCCACATAGGATCAAAGTGATACCTACTAAATCCTGGATTTTGGATCTATGAGATAGATCTAAATGGATGTTAGGCTACTCACTAGTTGTAGTGAGATGGTATCAGTTGATCCTGGGGAGAATCACTGGAAGGGTTCCAGGGTGATAAAAACGACTGAATGTCAGTCACAGGCATTGTCTTTACCCTAAGTAAAGGGACGGTATGTTGGAAGAGTTCCAAGCTAGATACCGTGGCATACTAGACGATAAAGGCAGGATACATCGCTACTTAAGATGCTACCAAAGAGGCTGTTTGGGTGTATAATGGTTCATGAGATGAACTATGTTCCTACCATTGTGTGACAATGGAGTTGTGGCTTATGCCAAGGAACATCAGTCCCATCAGTGATCCAGACATATTCTAAGGCAGTGTCACCTGATCATGGAGATGCTTGATCTCCAAGGGATCGAGGTTTGGAGAGTAGACTCAGAGGACAACACAGCGGATCCACTCACAAAGGCCTGTTCCCAAAGAGAGACCTTTATGGGATGGTTGAGTATGAGATACTACAACCACTGCTACAGATGGCCCTAGTGGAAGTGGGAGATTGTTAGTTATATGTATGCCCTAGAGGCCATTACTGTACATTGGATGTATATTGTAGTGGATGCTGGGACATATATAGGGAGGACTTTCTTGCTCGACATGATAGTATGCTATCTGGTTGATCTTTACCTTAACGTGTACACTAATTGTCTCTCTGTTACATGTTGGTAAAGCCCTTAGGATCTGTACTTGACTACCTGGACTATGATGCGGATCATACTAGTGGGGACATGGTAGTCCATAAGTAAATCCTTCAAAATCCCTAGTCGTGGGTGTATCGAGACGGGGCATCGATATACCAGAGTAGACTAGCGTATACCTTCTCGACCCATACAGATGGGTGATGGATGATCCCATATCCATTGGTGTTTGACATCGGAGATGATATACGGGTGCTCAGTAGAGACTGGGTACACTGGACGGACTCGCCGAGAACTCCCAGATGGTATTATACCTCACGTCAGATGGCAGTTCTCTGGTGACACTGGTACAGAGTAGTCTGTTGACCCGAGATCGTCATAGAGTCTTGTGTGGTTCCCACTGTGCTTTGATTTCCATCTTACCACGTCTAAGAGGGCGTGCAAAATGGTGGTTTTTGGGTACAGTCCCGAGTCACATGGAGGCAATGAGCGATAGGAGGGGATTCTTCTCTCCCGGTATAGGGGGTTGATGTTGCGCTGTGTTCGATTGGCTATAACAGGAAATCCCTGGCCAGGGTTGCTGAGATTTACTGGCAAGTGTTACCAGTAGTTTCTCGAACAGTTATAGACCTCATATCGACACGACTTATCGAGCTATTGGGGTCTGACGTTTACCACCCCTAGGCGAGATATGCGACATATCAGACGATCAGACCGGACTGTACGGTAGTGTTACTGGTTGGATTCACTGGAGTGTGAGCGGGCTTGCTCGTCGATCTTCAGATCGCTCAATACCCGGGTGGCCGTTACGTTTAGCAGACCGCTTGCGGCTTGTGGATGTTTGATATGATCATCATCCGCTACCGGTGTATTGACGAGTCTTTAGAGTCCTACACAGAGGTTTCCTGGCTCAAGCGAAACGAAATATGAGCGCATATGAGATATGTGCGGGACCGAGAATAATGCGTGTATGTGATACCGTATTCCATTCTCGCGATGAATGTATCAATTAGGTTATATGCGATATACCCTAGTTATCGAATCAAGGATTGATTCGATAAACCGATACAAAGGATACTAGTCGGTTATATACGATATGACCGGATCATTAAATCAAGAGTTGATTTAATGATTTAATGCATAATTATATATTTGATATATTACTTTGCATTAACTAGTATCGGTTCACTTTAAATGGATTTTCTCACTCGGGTGTGCGCATTGCATATGCGATATGATTTTGTGCACTTGCTTGTATCATGTTTGATGATACATGCAATACTTGGTTAAATGTATGTTTAAACCATAGTTAGTTAATGGTTAAGGGTTTTAAATGATTTATTTATTGTTTTATTTATTTTTGGCAAAAGGAAAATGGTGGCTTTATTTATTTCTTTTGTTGAAGTTTCTTGAACTTTTGAAAAGTCCACCATTTTTGTTTTATGCCAAACCCTAACCACTCACTAACTTTGGTTAACTCTCTACACTTAACTATGGTAAGTGTTATGATAAGATTGAATTTTTCTTTTCTATTCATAAGAACTTATCATAATATTTCTCTTCTTCTTCTTTATGAAGATACCTTCCTCCTCTTCTTCTTCTTCATGAAGATACCTTCCTCCATCAATGGTGATTGATGCAAATGAGTGAGAAATCCAATTCTAAAGTCTACCCACTTCCTATTTCTTCATCCTCTACCTCTTGCCAAGTAGTAGAGTGTGTTTCCTTCACAAGTTTTCATGACTTGGTGAAGTTGGAGCTTGATTTAGCGATGCCTCGACGTAGATCATCTTCGGCATGGACATCGACGACCTAGCTCGCCTATTCTCCGATGAAGCCGACGCTAGAGCCCGGATTCTTTTTGGACAGCGGAGAGGACTTCATCATGGAGCTATGGAGGTGGAGAAACGGATCTACAAAGGTTGTATTTCCGTTCCTTTAGTTTAATTGTAAACTAGTTTCCTTTTTCGCCTAGATTTCTAGCAAACGATCCGTAGTCGGGTTTCTCGGCACCTAGAATTTTTGTAATTGGCATGTTCGATGCCTTGTGAAACCTCATTAGGGTGCCTAGGAACCCTACATGTTCTTATCATTGTGAGACAATGGAGTTGTGGCTTATGCCTAGGAACCCCCGTCCCATCCGTGATCTAGACATATTCTTAGGCAGTATCACCTGATCATGGAGATGGATGATCTCCAGGGAGATCGAGGTCAGGAGAGTAGACTCATAGGACAACACGGCGGATCCACTCACAAAGGCCTTTTCCCAGGAAAGACTTTTATGGGATAGTTGAGTATGAGATATTTCAACCACTGCTGATTGTTGGGTATTGGATACTACAACAGATGGCCCTAGTGCAAGTGGGAGATTGTTAGTTATATGTATGCCCTGGAGGCCATTATTGTACAAATGATGTAAATTATAGTGGATTCTTTGACATATATATGGAGGATTTTCTTGCTCGACATGATAGTATGCTATCTGGTTGCTCTTTATCTTAACATGTACACTGATTGTTCTATGTTACATGTAGATAAAGCCCTTAGGATGAGTACTTGACTACCAGGATTATGATGCAAATCATACTAGTGGGGATAGTGTAGTCGCTAAGTACATCCTTCAAATTTTCCTAGTCGTGGGTGTATCGAGACAGGGCATCGATATACCAGAGTAGACTAGCGTATAGCTTCTCGACCTGTGTAGATGGGCGATGGATGATCCCATATCCATTGGTGTTTGACATCAGAGATTATATACGGGTGCTCAGTGGAGACTGGGTACACTGGACGGACTCGGCGAGAACTCCCAGATAGTACTATACCTCACGTCAGATGGCAGTTCTCTGGTGACACTGGTACAGGTTAGTCTGTAGACCCGAGATCATCATAGAGTCTTGTGTGATTCCCACTGTGCTTTGATTTCCACCTTACAACGTTAAAGAGAACATGCAAAATGGTGGCTTTTAGGTACAGTCCTGAATCACATGGAGGCAATGAGCGATAGGAGGGGTTTCGTCTCTGTAGCGTCTTGAAAAGTCGTTTTGGTGTTTTCCTGAAATTCGGTGAAAATTCGGTATTTTTCCGAAAACCGTCTTTCTCGATATTTTGCAGTTTAGGGCTAATTATACCTTAAATGGATAGGTAATTACTTGTTTTTAGTGACTAATGAGTTAATTATGAAATTTTGGTCATTTAAAAATTTTTCCCTATTTTCCAATTTTTTTATATTATTTTAAGCCGGTAAGAAAATACATTAAATAAGCGATAAATACAAATTTTTCCGGGCTAATTTTAATCTATAAAATTATGATAATTATATTCTAGTGATAACATGAATTTTTAGTAATTTATTTTGATTTTTTTCAAATTTTTATGATTTGAAACGAAATTATTGAATTTTTGGCCTAAAACTTGCAATTTTTGAGTTGTAGGGGGCCTTTTTGCATAAAATTTCTTTTGTAACACCCCTCTATCTTTTCCCTCAGCCCAAGAACAGCCCAAGCCTTGGCCAAGTCCAGAAATTCTGGCCTCTCTCTTCTTGGTTTCTTTCTTGAGTTAATTTGATAGTTTATGGTATTATTTTAATTAAAATGGATAATGTATGATACATTGACTTTTGTGGACTTGACCATGACTTTCTCCACTTGCCCACACCCTCCCCCATTCCCCTCCTCTGGCCGAAACTGCACCTCCCCCTTCCTCATCTATTTTCTTCTCATTTCTTCACCATTCTTCAAGTTTAATTCATCAAAATTCAAATTAAAGCTTGCAAATTCAAACCATCCTTCATCTTTCTTTTCATTCACCTCCCTAGCTTGGATCTTGGTGCTTGAGGCCATCAATTGGAGCAAATTCTCTTGCTTGATCCATTGATCAAGAGGTATAATTCCATCTTAGTTACTTTCTTTTGTTGCTAATTCCTTTAATTGTATGGTTAGTGTTAAAAGTTAGCTTATTTCTAATCTAGTTAAAATGGGTAGTTTGTTTAAACTAGGGTTTTGAACCATGATAATTAATTAAGTTGTTTATTAGTTAATCTAGTTGTTAGTAAACTAATCTATATGGTTACCTTGTTATGTAGTCTTTAATTATGCTAATTTAGGTAATTTTAGAAGTTGATTTTAGTTGTAAAATTGTTGTTTTAAGGTTTTTCAAAAGAGGGTTATGTATGGAAAATGATATTTGAAGCTTGATTAGTGAGTGGATTAAGTTTTTGAAAGCATTATTTAAGTGATTAAACCTAATTTGCTATCTAGTGTTTTGCTAACCTTAATCTAAGTGGTTAATTTGCTTATTAGGCTAAAATATAGTGTTAAATTAAGGTTTTCATATATAGTTTGGTTTATGGTGGCTAAGTACAAAAATCAAGAGAAGGTTTTGTTATGTAAATTAGGTTTTTAAGCTTAGTTAATGGTTTAGAAATTGTGTATTGGCTAGCTATTTGGTTAGTTTGGATGTTGGTGTTGGGTGGTGTTGACTTGTCGCTAAATTGTCGATGTTTGCATCAAATTGCAATTTCTGCTTACTAGATTTTTTATAAAAGCTATGTGATGAATTAATTGTGGCATCTTGATGATTGTAATGGCTTGTCCTACGACTTTTAGGATGCGTGAGTGCGGTTTTTGGGTAGTCGGGTTTTAGTTTTGCCGGGTGACCCAAATCGGCGTTTTTGGCAGTTTTTGCGATTTTCGCGTGTGTTCCACGCACTTTGTGCACGTTGTACCTAGCTAGCGAACTTTAGTAGTTTCGTTGGGGTTTGCGTCGTTCTTGATACGTAACCTTATGTTTGGTATTGATGTAAATTCCAGGTTCGGTCGCGGAGACGTCAGACGCGGCGCGAAAGGGAAAGGCGGTGATTGGACACAACTAGCCAGGAATCCCGGTGAGTAGATTTAACATCTACGGGGGACGATCGTTTGGATGGCGCAAGTCGCCCGATAGATTTAGTAAACTGGAAAATAGTAAATTGGATAATCACTTGTGACATTAGAATAATAATACTGGCATGATAATTGCTGCAATTAGATCAATAGGTTATACCCATATACGCAAACTCAATTGTAGGACACATGCACCATTACCAGGTTTTTATATGCAGCACGAGCACTATTCATGTTTACACACACACCCTGGTAATTGCCATGCCACCACACTAGATAACATTTAAATTTAAAACTTTTACTAATTGATACTTAAACTGGTGCTATTGCCTTTAATTCCTTAAAATGAAACCGTAGAATTGCTATTCATGTGCATGCACTTCATCATATTAATTGTTCATGCTTAATCCATTAATCACACATCGCAACTTGATTATTGATATCATATGCATTCATTATCACTGATATATGCACTTATGAGGATTTCTTGAGATTTTATGATATTGCTGGATTTCGGGGGAAAGCCGCAAAATTTCCAAACTTATGATATTTTTAAAACATGTAAATTGCGGTTTTCTAGTGATGTAAGTGTCGTCCACCATGAGTTTGCTGTGGCTTTGGAAATCCGTGTCGAGGAGTGGAGGAACCGGCACGGGTACATGGTGGGCCCGGTAAGGTACCCCGGGGCAAGAGGAATGTGGTGATGACGTTGAGCCTGGCAGGGGACGGATTACCTACCGGTGACTGTTTGGGACGACGGATATCCAGAGGATACCGACCGTGGCCGCTAGATGATGAGATATTGATATTTGAGATGGGTCAGCCGGACGGCTGAGGCCAGAGATACATTTATGAGATTTGAGATAGCTTTTGGGTGTCGTTGCTGGACACCGATTTTCGTCGATTCATTGACATTATGCTGGCATTCTAAAAGAGTTTCAAAAAAAAAAAAAAGAGATAAAATGATTCTTATATATACCTATTGAGACCTCAGATTTTCATGTTGCATACATATTAGCACACTGATATGATATACACACCTGCTAGTGCATCCAGTCATACCTGTATTTTAGATGCTAGGATGCTTGTGTGCATGCATACGATAGCCTTTGTAGATGCTATTTATTACTCACGAGTTGGCAACTCACCCCCGTTGTGCCACAGTCTTTTGCAGGTCCGCTCCATCAGTTCAGTAGCGGCGGGCGCACTTGTCTTTTGCCTCTTTTGCCTGAGCTCGAGATTTGCTCATAGGTGGGTTATGTTATTTTTTTGTACCACCTTGTATATTCTTGTATATTCTTGTATCTAGTGTACTCCATCTACTGTTCTACCAGATTATTGTATATTGACCTAGAGATGAGACTGTGAGGTTTGTGGATTTTATACTGTATTTGGGGTCGAGCTCACTTGAGCCGACATGCTACTCTTTCATGCTTCCTTATGCTTTATTATGCTTGTTGTCATTTACATTGCGTGGGATTTGTGACCGCCGTATGGCGAAGAGCTAGCTCCCGCTTGGGGATGCCCTATTTTGTGGATTCATGTATATATTTTGTTGTACCCATTTTTGGGGGCCAGTATTTACAAAGGAGACTCTGCCGAAATTTTCGGAAAAATTGAGATTGTTTTTTTAAAAGGGTTTTACATGACTTATTTTGATAACTCGCTTTCAATTGATTGGGTTTTCTTCACTCTTTCGCTTCTTTGGTTTTGTTTTCTGGGCTTTGGCTTACTTATTTTACGGACGCCTTTAGACGTTTCGTAAATTTAAGTGCCAGTCACGTTCCGTACCCTGGGGTCGTGACAAAGTTGGTATCAGAGCGATAGGTTTTACCTTTGTGAGTGTAGGATGACCCTTGGTAGATGGAGTAAGTGACTTAAGCAGGGTAACGTAGCGTGCGTATGTCCGCGGCATACTTACGATACGGTACTCCGCCTAAGTGACTTTAGGATATACTTGCTTGAAAAAATTCCTTCTTCAATTCCGTGTATCCTATGATCCTATTGCACTGTCCTTACTATCCGTTTTCCTGTGACAGCCACTATGCCGCCGAAAGCTACGAAGGCACAGAGGGCTGCTGCCAGAGACGAGATTCGAGCTGGCTCGTCCGAGGCTAGGACTTTGCAGGGTGGTATGCCTACGCCGCAGGGACAGACCGATCCACTTTCCCCAGGCCGTATGGATAGGCTCGAGACGGGTATGGAGGAGTTGCGACAGATGATGGGAGGCATGCAGGAGCTGCGTCAGATGGTAGGATCCCTAGTTGCAGCCAGTCGTACACCGAGGCAGGATGACGTACCTACTACATCACAGACGACCATGATACCTGCTCCTACTACTACCATCGTGTCCATTCCGATTTCACTACAGGACTTCATGAGGCTGAGACCTCCAGTATTCACCGGCACCGAGGCAGCGGAGGACCCACAGACGTTCCTTGACAGTTTAGCCAGGATCTGCCGTTCGCTGAGATGTTCGGATGATCGATGGGTAGAGCTTGCGAGTTTCCGACTAGAGGGTCTCGCGCAGACATGGTGGGAGTCAGTCTTGAGAGGTCGAGCTGCAGATCTACCGCCTATGACTTGGGCCGAGTTTACAGCGGTCTTTCTAGCCCGTTTCCTTCCAGAGAGCATTCGTGACGCCAGAGCTCGCAGTTTCGAGGCCTTAGTCAAGACACCTGGGATGACGGTGTCTGAGTATGATATCCAGTTTACACAGTTGTCCCGATATGCTCAGTATTTGGTGGATACCGAGGAGAAGATGGTGAAGAGGTTCGTACAGGGACTTGATGCCCAGCTATACCTTGCCATTGGCGCCCAGCACTACGACACTTATTCAGCGGCTAGGGATACGGCATTACGGATGGAGGCACGCATATCACAGACTCCGGCCGTTTCTGGGCCGAAGAGGATGCGCACCGATGTACCGCCTCAGAGGCAGCGCGCCAGATTCTTTCCGAGAGATAGGCCTGGCAGAGGATTTGGACGGGGACAGTTATATGGTTCTTATTCCCAGGGGCAGCAGCCGTCGCCAGGATGTTTTGGGTGCGGGAGTTTGCACCATCTTGTCAGAGACTGTCCGGTGAGACGACAGGGAGTAGCGACAGTTCCGCATGTGACCCTACCACCATCACCACCCCCTCCTCAGAGAGCCCTACTTCCTACCCCAGGCGATGCTCCACGCCAGTTAGGTGCACCGAGAGGCCGAGGACGTGGCGGTCCTGTCCAGAGAGGACGAGGAGGCAGAGGCCGAGGTCGAGGTCAGCCCGCTATCGGTGGAGGACAGGCCCGAGTTTTTGCTTTGACACCGCAGGATGCGCAGGCATCCAATGCCGTCGTGACAGGTACTTTGCCAGTTTGTTCTTTCGACGCACGGGTATTATTCGACCCAGGTTCCACACATTCGTACGTCTCTACACACTTTGCACCGATGTTGGGCCGTGAGTCGTCGTCGTTAGATCAGCCGCTTGTTGTTGTTACTCCGGTAGGCGAGTCGTTTGTCGCTCGGTTTGTATTTCGTTTGTGTTCCGTTCGTATCGGGGAGAGGGATTCATCAGTTGATTTGATACTCCTCGATATGTTGGACTTTGATGTGCTTCTGGGCATGGATTGGCTAGCCACTTGTTATGCTTCGGTGGACTGCCGTGAGAAGGCAGTCAGATTTAGCTTTCCGGGAGAGCCAGTCCTTGTTATTCAGGGAGACCGCAGTGTCGCCCTTCCCAGCTTAATTTCGTCTCTTCGCGCTGGTCAGCTCTTGCGGAAGGGATGTCAGGGATTCTTAGCATTTATTTGTGATACTCGAGCTGCAGATGTTCCGTTGGACCGGGTCCCGGTAGTTTGTGAGTTCCCTGATGTTTTCCCTGATGAGCTACCTGGGCTACCGCCTGAGCGCGATGTTGAGTTCTGCATTGATTTGATTCCCGGTTCGGGGCCTATTTCTATACCGCCTTATCGGATGGCCCCGGCAGAGCTTCGAGAGCTGAAGGAGCAGTTGCAGGATTTGTTGGATAAGGGGCTTATTCGACCGAGTGTTTCTCCGTGGGGTGCTCCGGTCCTGTTTGTCAAGAAGAAGGATGGAAGTTTGCGCTTATGTATCGACTACCGCCAGCTGAACAAAGTTACCGTTCGGAACAGATATCCGTTGCCGCGCATTGATGATTTGTTCGACCAGCTTCAGGGTGCGGGGTATTTTTCGAGGATCGACTTGCGATCAGGATACCATCAGCTGCGAGTTCGACAGGAGGATATACCGAGGACAGCTTTCCGTACACGCTATGGCCACTACGAGTTTTTGGTGATGTCGTTCGGACTCACCAACGCCCCAGCAGCATTCATGGATTTGATGAACCGTACATTCAGGCCGTATCTTGACTTGTTCATCATCGTGTTTATCGACGATATCTTGGTGTACTCCCGGAGCAGAGAGGAGTACGAGCAGCACTTGCGGATTACGTTACAGACTCTGAGGGAGCACCAGCTGTTCGCGAAGTTCTCCAAGTATGCTTTCTGGCTGGACAGCGTCGGATTCTTGGGTCACGTGGTTACGAGAGACGGCATTTGTGTGGACCCGAAGAAGATTGAGGCTGTTCAGCAATGGCCCCGACCTACATCGGTTACTGAGATCCGTAGTTTTCTAGGCTTGGCGGGCTACTACAGGCGTTTTGTTCAGGACTTCTCCCGTATAGCTGCACCGTTGACCAGTTTGACCCGGAAGGGAGTTCCTTTCGTTTGGACAGAGGAGTGCGAGCGCAGTTTTCAGCAGCTGCGGACATGTTTGACTACGGCGCCGGTATTATCTTTACCTTCGGGATCAGGCGGAATTGTTGTCTACTGTGATGCTTCGCGAGTGGGATTAGGATGCGTTTTGATGCAGCATGGCCGGGTGATCGCTTATGCTTCTCGGCAGTTGAAGAAGCATGAACAGAACTACCCCACTCATGATTTGGAGATGGCTGCAGTGGTCTTTGCACTGAAGATTTAGCGACATTACCTTTACGGCGAGTCGTGTCAGATATTCACCGATCACAAGAGCTTAAAGTACATATTTCAGCAGCGAGACCTGAACCTCAGACAGCGTCGTTGGATGGAGTTGGTGAAAGACTACGACTGCGAGATCTTATATCACCCCGGCAAGGCAAATGTGGTGGCAGATGCGTTGAGTAGGAGGCCCGGGGGTAGTCTATCCTTTTTGCGCGTAGTGCAGAGGCAGTCGTCAGCAGATTGGCAGATGTTATGCGACAGCCGAGTTGAGTTCGAGTTCACTCAGACAGGGGGACAGCTCGCGCATGTTCGTGCACGCCCACAGTTGCTTGACCGTATATATGAGGCACAGCGTGGTGACGACCGTTGCTCAGAGATCATGGCACAGATGGGACAGGGCAGATTTTCCGAGTTCATGGTTGACGATCAGGGGATTTTACGATATGGATCTAGACTGTGCGTACCAGATACTGATGGATTACGGCGCGACATTCTCGAGGAGGCACACCGATCAGTGTATAGTGTCCACCCCGGTTCCACCAAGATGTACCATGATATGAGAGAGACCTACTGGTGGGACGGGATGAAGAGGGACATTGCGGAGTTCGTTTCGAGATGCCTGACTTGTTAGCAAGTCAAGGCCGAGCACCAGAGGCCCGCAGGAGAGCTACAGCCGTTACCCATTCCGGAGTGGAAATGGGAGCAGATTTCGATGGACTTCGTTGTGGGTCTACCCAGGACCAGTCGAGGGTACGACTCCATCTGGGTGATCGTGGATAGATTGACGAAAGCGGCTCACTTCCTTCCAGTGAAGACGACTTTCAGCTTCGCTCAGTATGCTCAGCTCTATATTGACGAGATCGTGCGACTACATGGCGTACCGACTTGTATCGTGTCAGATCGAGGCACTCAGTTCACCAGCCGACTTTGGCAGAGACTTCAGGAGGCTTTGGGCACTCGTTTGAGTTTCAGCACAGCGTTTCATCCGCAGACAGACGGACAGTCAGAGCGGACCATTCAGACTCTCGAGGACATGCTCAGAGCGTGCGTTTTAGACTTTGGTGGTAGCTGGGATCGTCATTTACCTCTAGTGGAGTTCTCCTACAACAACAGCTTCCAGGATACTATTCAGATGGCACCTTTCGAGGCATTGTATGGGAGGAGATGCAGATCGCCCGTTTGTTGGACAGAGCTCAGCGAGAGCAGTATTTTGGGGCCGCAGCTTGTTGAGGAAACGACAGCGAAGATACAGTTGATCCGAGACCGGATGAGAACGGCTCAGAGCAGGCAGAAATCCTATGCAGACAGACGCCGTCGCAGATTAGAGTTCGCAGTTGGCGACCATGTTTTTCTGAGAGTCTCTCCGATGAAGGGCGTGATGCGTTTTGGGCGAAAGGGGAAGCTTAGCCCTAGATTCGTAGGTCCCTTCGAGATCCTCGAGCGTGTTGGCGCTGTTGCATATCGTTTGGCTCTTCCTCCCAGCTTTCCCGATGTTCACCCCGTCTTCCATGTTTCGATGCTCCGCAAGTACCTTCACGACCCTTCGCATGCGATTCAGCACCCGACAGTCCAGCTAGAGCGCGACCTTTCTTTTGCAAAGCAGCCGGTGGCCATCTTGGATCGGCAGGTGAAGAAGTTGAGGTCGAAGGTTATACCAACCGTCAAGGTCCTTTGGCGTAGCCCAAGCAGCGAGGAGGTTACCTGGGAGACCGAGGGCGAGATGAGGAAGAAGTATCCCCATCTCTTTGAAGGTACGCGTAGCTATATTTTTAAATTCGGGGACCGAATTTCTTTAAGGGGGGAAGATTGTAGCGTCTTGAAAAGTCGTTTTGGTGTTTTCCTGAAATTCGGTGAAAATTCGGTATTTTTCCGAAAACCGTCTTTCTCGATATTTTGCAGTTTAGGGCTAATTATACCTTAAATGGATAGGTAATTACTTTTTTTTAGTGACTAATGAGTTAATTATGAAATTTTGGTCATTTAAAAATTTTTCCCTATTTTTCAATTTTTTTATATTATTTTAAGCCGGTAAGAAAATACATTAAATAAGCGATAAATACAAATTTTTCCGGGCTAATTTTAATCTCTAAAATTATGATAATTATATTCTAGTGATAACATGAATTTTTAGTAATTTATTTTGATTTTTTTCAAATTTTTATGATTTGAAACGAAATTATTGAATTTTTGGGCTAAAACTTGCAATTTTTGAGTTGTAGGGGGCCTTTTTGCATAAAATTTCTTTTGTAACACCCCTCTATCTTTTCCCTCAGCCCAAGAACAGCCCAAGCCTTGGCCAAGTCCAGAAATTCTGGCCTCTCTCTTCTTGGTTTCTTTCTTGAGTTAATTTGATAGTTTATGGTATTATTTTAATTAAAATGGATAATGTATGATACATTGACTTTTGTGGACTTGACCATGACTTTCTCCACTTGCCCACACCCTCCCCCATTCCCCTCCTCTGGCCGAAACTGCACCTCCCCCTTCCTCATCTATTTTCTTCTCATTTCTTCACCATTCTTCAAGTTTAATTCATCAAAATTCAAATTAAAGCTTGCAAATTCAAACCATCCTTCATCTTTCTTTTCATTCACCTCCCTAGCTTGGATCTTGGTGCTTGAGGCCATCAATTGGAGCAAATTCTCTTGCTTGATCCATTGATCAAGAGGTATAATTCCATCTTAGTTACTTTCTTTTGTTGCTAATTCCTTTAATTGTATGGTTAGTGTTAAAAGTTAGCTTATTTCTAATCTAGTTAAAATGGGTAGTTTGTTTAAACTAGGGTTTTGAACCATGATAATTAATTAAGTTGTTTATTAGTTAATCTAGTTGTTAGTAAACTAATCTATATGGTTACCTTGTTATGTAGTCTTTAATTATGCTAATTTAGGTAATTTTAGAAGTTGATTTTAGTTGTAAAATTGTTGTTTTAAGGTTTTTCAAAAGAGGGTTATGTATGGAAAATGATATTTGAAGCTTGATTAGTGAGTGGATTAAGTTTTTGAAAGCATTATTTAAGTGATTAAACCTAATTTGCTATCTAGTGTTTTGCTAACCTTAATCTAAGTGGTTAATTTGCTTATTAGGCTAAAATATAGTGTTAAATTAAGGTTTTCATATATAGTTTGGTTTATGGTGGCTAAGTACAAAAATCAAGAGAAGGTTTTGTTATGTAAATTAGGTTTTTAAGCTTAGTTAATGGTTTAGAAATTGTGTATTGGCTAGCTATTTGGTTAGTTTGGATGTTGGTGTTGGGTGGTGTTGACTTGTCGCTAAATTGTCGATGTTTGCATCAAATTGCAATTTCTGCTTACTAGATTTTTTATAAAAGCTATGTGATGAATTAATTGTGGCATCTTGATGATTGTAATGGCTTGTCCTACGACTTTTAGGATGCGTGAGTGCGGTTTTTGGGTAGTCGGGTTTTAGTTTTGCCGGGTGACCCAAATCGGCGTTTTTGGCAGTTTTTGCGATTTTCGCGTGTGTTCCACGCACTTTGTGCACGTTGTACCTAGCTAGCGAACTTTAGTAGTTTCGTTGGGGTTTGCGTCGTTCTTGATACGTAACCTTATGTTTGGTATTGATATAAATTCCAGGTTCGGTCGCGGAGACGTCAGACGCGGCGCGAAAGGGAAAGGCGGTGATTGGACACAACTAGCCAGGAATCCCGGTGAGTAGATTTAACATCTACGGGGGACGATCGTTTGGATGGCGCAAGTCGCCCGATAGATTTAGTAAACTGGAAAATAGTAAATTGGATAATCACTTGTGACATTAGAATAATAATACTGGCATGATAATTGCTGCAATTAGATCAATAGGTTATACCCATATATGCAAACTCAATTGTAGGACACATGCACCATTACCAGGTTTTTATATGCAGCACGAGCACTATTCATGTTTACACACACACCCTGGTAATTGCCATGCCACCACACTAGATAACATTTAAATTTAAAACTTTTACTAATTGATACTTAAACTGGTGCTATTGCCTTTAATTCCTTAAAATGAAACCGTAGAATTGCTATTCATGTGCATGTACTTCATCATATTAATTGTTCATGCTTAATCCATTAATCACACATCGCAACTTGATTATTGATATCATATGCATTCATTATCACTGAAATATGCACTTATGAGGATTTCTTGAGATTTTATGATATTGCTGGATTTCGGGGGAAAGCCGCAAAATTTCCAAACTTATGATATTTTTAAAACATGTAAATTGCGGTTTTCTAGTGATGTAAGTGTCGTCCACCATGAGTTTGCTGTGGCTTTGGAAATCCGTGTCGAGGAGTGGAGGAACCGGCACGGGTATATGGTGGGCCCGGTAAGGTACCCCGGGGCAAGAGGAATGTGGTGATGACGTTGAGCCTGGCAGGGGACGGATTACCTACCGGTGACTGTTTGGGACGGCGGATATCTAGAGGATACCGACCGTGGCCGCTAGATGATGAGATATTGATATTTGAGATGGGTCAGCCGGACGGCTGAGGCCAGAGATACATTTATGAGATTTGAGACAGCTTTTGGGTGTCGTTGCTGGACACCGATTTTCGTCGATTCATTGACATTATGCTGGCATTCTAAAAGAGTTTCAAAGAAAAAAAAAAAAGAGATAAAATGATTCTTATATATACCTATTGAGACCTCAGATTTTCATGTTGCATACATATTAGCACACTGATATGATATACACACCTGCTAGTGCATCCAGTCATACCTGTATTTTAGATGCTAGGATGCTTGTGTTCATGCATACGATAGCCTTTGTAGATGCTATTTATTACTCACGAGTTGGCAACTCACCCCCGTTGTGCCACAGTCTTTTGCAGGTCCGCTCCGTCAGTTCAGTAGCGGCGGGCGCACTTGTCTTTTGCCTCTTTTGCCTGAGCTCGAGATTTGCTCATAGGTGGGTTATGTTATTTTTTTGTACCACCTTGTATATTCTTGTATCTAGTGTACTCCATCTACTGTTCTACCAGATTATTGTATATTGACCTTGAGATGAGACTGTGAGGTTTGTGGATTTTATACTGTATTTGGGGTCGAGCTCACTTGAGCCGACATGCTACTCTTTCATGCTTCCTTATGCTTTATTATGCTTGTTGTCATTTACATTGCGTGGGATTTGTGACCGCCGTATGGCGAAGAGCTAGCTCCCGCTTGGGGATGCCCTATTTTGTGGATTCATGTATATATTTTGTTGTACCCATTTTTGGGGGCCAGTATTTACAAAGGAGACTCTGCCGAAATTTTCGGAAAAATTGAGATTGTTTTTTTAAAAGGGTTTTACATGACTTATTTTGATAACTCGCTTTCAATTGATTGGGTTTTCTTCACTCTTTCGCTTCTTTGGTTTTGTTTTCTGGGCTTTGGCTTACTTATTTTACGGACGCCTTTAGACGTTTCGTAAATTTAAGTGCCAGTCACGTTCCGTACCCTGCGGTCGTGACAGTCTCTCCCGGTATTGGGAGTTGATGTTGCGCTGTGCTACATTGGCTATAACAGGAAGTCCCTGGCCAGGGTTGCTTCAGAGATATACTGGTAAGTGTTATCAGTAGTTTCTTGACCCATTATGAGTCTCATATCGGCATGACTTATCGAGTTACTGGGGTCTGACGTTTACCATCCCTAGATGAGATATGCGACATATCAGACAAAGAGAACGGACTGTACGGTAGTGTTACTGATTGGATTCACAGGAGTATGAGCAGGATTGCTTGTTGATCTTCTGATCGCTCAATACCCGGGTGGCCGTTACGTTTAGAATACCGCTTGCGGCTTGTGGGTATTTGATATGATCATCACCTGCTGCCGGCGTATTGACGAGTCTTTAGAGTCCTACACAGAGGTTTCCTGGCTCAAGCGAAACGGAGTAGGGGCACATATATGATATGTGCGGGACCGAGATTAATACGATATGTGATACCGTATTCTATTCTCGCGATTTGTGACATCGGTTGGTTATATGCGATATAGCTGGGTTATCGAATCAAGTATTGATTCGATAAGTTGATACACATGATATTAGTCGGTTATAGGTGATATAGCCGGATTATTAAATCAAGTGTTGATTTAATGATTTAATGTATAATTATATATTTGATATATTAAGTTGCATTAACTAATATTCATTCACTTAAGATTTATTTTCTCACTTTTTGTGCACATTGTATATATGTGATATATGCAAGTGTACATTATTTTGTGTCATGCTTGATGATACATCATACATGGGAGTATGAGACTTATACCATGCTTGATATAATCTAAGGTTTATAATTATCTAACTAATTCAAAAAATGGATGCATTTTTGGCAAGGCTACAAGCTTTTAGAAGCTTATGGATGTATTGACCAAAGTCTTCTCTTTTTGTTTCATTTGTAGATATTTATCAACCCAACCATTATACTAACCCTAGTTAAGTCTCTACATGAGTTAGTGTATGACACTAACTCATCCATGGTTCATATTCTCACCTTATTAGTTCATTCTCTCTTTCTCATTATTCATCTTCTTCTTCATTGAGAAAAGCTTGCTAGCTTTTAGATAAGTGAGAAAATAATGTGAGAAAATGGTTTCTAAAGTGAACAAAATTCCTACTTCATCATCCTCTACTACTTGCCATTTAGTATAGGGTGTTTGCTTCACTAATTCCATAATTACTGAATAGATAGCTTGGGTTAGTGTCTCCTCGACGTAGATTATCTTCGGCCTCAAAGACTTCGATGCAAGCATGTTCGTTTCTTTATGGGAGCCTCTCTAGAGTCCGGGAGTTCATGATCGCAGCGAAGGGACGACTACACGGAGCTAATGAAGTGAAGGACCGGTCTACAAAGGTTGTATTCCTTGTTCAATTTACTTGCAAAGTCGTTTGCATTTCATTCCGTCGGATTTCTAGTATACAATTCTATGTTAGGGTTAGCTAGAACGGCTAAATTTTTAATATGGCATGATAGATGCCTCCCGAAACCTAGCTGCCGTGCTAGGCAACCCTTCAAATTCATGTCATCTTTTATTAATCATCTCATCTCCTACTAACCCTTTGTCACGACCCTGAAAAGGCACGTGACTGGTACTTGAATCATGTGAAATCTATAGGACACCACCAAATTCAAGGAAGCCAAAGCCCAGAAATCTAAACCTTTTTAGGGAAAATAATGGAGGTGCAGTTTTGAAATAAAGTTTACTAAAATCAACTTATTCTTATATATATATATATATATATATATATATAGGTAATAATATATGAAAACACTCTATTTGTATCTAACTTGAAAATCCTTTTTGTCGTTTGAAATTTGGGTAGCACCTCCTTTGAAATTTTTAACCCAAAAACGAATACACGCAATAATATATAAGGCATCCCCAAGCGGGAGCAAGCTTTTCGGCAATTGGCGGAAACAACCACGCAAGTAATATGAATATACAACGCCGAAAGGCGAGGATCAAAACACAGAAATAAAGCACGAAAACTAAAGTACCACCAAGAAAATCCCAACAATAATGAATACAAGAGCGTGGCTTTAAGGCCGAAAGAATATACAAACAGAGGTTATCTAAGTATACTAAATATATAAGTCTGGTTGATGGAGCCTTTAACTAGATACAACTGAAATAAATAACAATACAACTGAAATATAAAGTACAAATACAACGGTAGTCACGATGCAAGTGAAACCACCTACCAAGCAACCACCCGGAAGAAAGTGGAGTGCCAGCAAGCCGCTACGGAACCTGTACGGCTAAACCTGTAAGAACTGTGGTACAGCGGGTGAGTTGCCAACTCGTGAGTAGAAGACATCACCGAGTAGAAATCGAATGTACGACGATCTCCTAGGTCATACAATAATATACTCATAATATAACACTGAAACATCTAGTAGTTGCAAGCGTAATTATCTAAGCATAAGTGTAATACCAAGTACTCGTGTCAGTGTCACAAGGTAGCAACATGTCATATATATGATATATGAATGCATCATGAATGAGTAATTAACATGAAATCGTGATGTATCTGTATGAGAAAGCTGTGTTGTTATCTTAGTATGATTTTAGTATAAAAACTGGAGTATCATCAATTAAATCGATAGAAATCCGTGTCAAACATCGACACAAAATCCTCAAATCCCGGGCTCCGTCGGTCCGGATTGGCCTATATCATCAAATCTCATGACTACGGTCAGTATCCTCCAGATATCCGCCGCGCCAAATATCACCGGTAGGTGGTCCTCCCTTGCCAGGCTCATCGTCTACAACTCGAGCTTCTTGCCTTGGGGTACCTTACCGGGTCCACCATATACCCGAGACGGTTCATCCAACTCCTCGAATCGGGTCTCGAAAACCAACTCAATTAGGAAAACTCATGATGGACGTCATATACATCATATCACGAGAAAATCGCAACTTGGATTTTGAAAATTATAATAAGTTTATAAAATTCTTGCGGTTTTCCCCCAAATCCAGAAATCTCATGGAAATCCGAAATCTCAAAATCATGAGTAAATAAACGATGAATATCGTCATAAAGCCCCACAATATTGCATAATAGAATGAATATATAAATGCATGGGGTATCTAAGTAAGGAATGGAAAATCTAAACGAGCATATGAGAGCAGGCATACTAATAATGTGTTGAAACTACCAGCTAGCAGGTTATATCAATGAAGTAACATTTTCTAAAGTGTACATGACATGGCAATTTCCGATGATGATGTGTATGAGCCGACATGCAAGTGTACGTGGAACATACACATCATCGGTAATGGTGCTGGTGTCTTAACAGGCGAGATCATAACAGCTAGTAAAAACACAATTAAATCTACAATGCAATAAAAAAATATGAATATAACGGAAAGGTGAATAGTAAACGCAACATTATAAATTATATATATCTGTGTACGAGTCATACGGTTTTAGAGTTTTGAAATAGCGCGAATCATGGTTTTTTTTAAAGGTATGGGCTACGGTGTTTTTGAGAAAAGATATGCCCTGTGAAAAATTTCGTAGCATCCCTCGGGTTGTCTTTTGAAAATACACACGATTCGTTAGTTTTTAAAAATAGGTATGACTCGAGCCTAGTCTAGCATTTACCTAAACAACTAAAAGACTAAACTAAGAATCTAGTCGGACGGATAAGAAAATCTACATACATTCCGAGTCGATATACTTAGCAGTCGACGATCCAGCCTCATAGCGTCACATACTGTATAATACATAGTACGGCATTCTCGAGTCAAGAGTGCGAATCAATCATCTTATATATCCCGTACGGTAATATCCCTCGTACGACATCCTCAAAATCGAGGGTACGGGTCAAAATCATACATAATATCATCATTCGTACGGTATCATCATCGTACAATATCATGATCATGGGTATGGTTCTAAAGTCTCGTACATTCAAATATTATCAACTCACATATCATCGTATGTATGAATACATATCGCCCAACGATCCATTATAATATCATATCCTGTACCATATCACATATCAAAATCTCACGGCATCATGCCCGATCATATCGACTCATCTTCACATATCACATACTATCCTCATCACCCGTGTATATGTATATATATACATACACACAAACACACATACATATACACACCTACATATATATACATATATATATATATATATATATATACATATACACACAAAATCAAGTGTGTGTGTGTGTGCGTGTATGTGACTACATATAACCTGCGATTCGCCACCAAGGTAATCATCCTATGGATAGGTCTTCTTATATCAACCTAATCTAACCTAAGGTCTTCTAAATACCCTATTCTCTAAGTATCCAAATATCGCATCCAAACTTATTAATATAGTAATACCCTATTTTACAATTGCGGGGGTGCTATACGTCATCCACCCATCATCCACCCGACTCCCCCCGTAGATATACATCTACTCACCTGATCCTCTCTTGCCGAAGTAAATAACACCACGCTCTCCCTTGTCGTCCCGAAGTCCACGCGGAGGTACCTACATATCACAATATATCGTATCGCATCAAATATCCGATTCAAAAACCGACACGACACGCGAGGTGCCTATAGGTTAGAACCTATAGTCTACGCATGCGAAAACAATCATAAAACCCTCGTCATTGATGTACAAATGTCCAACGACCAAATCCACATTCAAATACCAAAAACCAAGTTTTTGAAATCGGAAAACAAAGTTAAAACTAACACTAAACGCTCCCAGATTTTTGGTCAAGTAAAATAGGGCTAAACAAACAGTACATGGGGCTAGATTATAGGGATTAAGAGCTATAGACCAAACTTCAGGACCCTACACTACCAGAGGCCCGGCAAGATGGCCAATTTGACCGGCTTCACCGGCCAGACCAACAAGTTCTGGTCTCGTTTTCTCATGGTGGTCTCCTAGGGTTCTAAATAGGTTAATGTATATGTTTGATCTTCTCAGATATAACTCAGGTTGCTCCAGATTCCCTGTAGTCCTCACAATACCACAAAACTGATATCGGAAAAAATTCTAAAGTTCAAGTCACTATTTTGGTCTTTGGTTTGGTCCCTAACACAACACTAAGGTCATGTAAAACATCACTACATCTCAATCACATCTTTACAAGTCTACAAAATCACTAAACATCAACTTGGAAATTTCCAAGATCACAATTCTATATTGGTTTAACACTAAACTACTAAAGGAGTTAAGGAAACATAAAATTCTAAACTAAGAGTGCAAAAATCGGAGTTAAGGAAACATAAAATTCTAAACTAAGAATGCAAAAATCACCTCATTTGGCAACTCAAGAATTTTCTTGAGTTGCTCAAAGTCTTCAAAAACCAAAATTGAGGCCTCTATAGGATTTGTGGTGAGCTTGGGATCAATTTTTGTGAAGGGATTGTGAGATTTTAGTAAGGATTTGAGGGTGTTTGTGGATGATAGAGGAGATTGAGATGGAGGAGAAGAAAGAATGAAGAAGGCAAATGAGGAGGTGAAGAGAATGATGAAGGAAATAAGAGAATGTGTGGAACATTCTCCATTTATCTCCTTCTCTCTCTCCCCCCCCTCTCTTTTCCATGGCCCCACCCTCACTCTCTCACAAATATCTTACCCCTTTTTCTTCTTTTTTTTTAAAGAGAAAAAACAAAAGAACCAATTTAAATGAAACAATAAAGCCATGGTTCAAATAAAAATGTAGAAAATGTTTGAAACATGACATGGTGCATGTCACAAAACGTAAACACGATTAATGCATGATTAGTAAATATTAATCAAGTTTAGTAATAACTCGTATACCATTAATTGTATAAATATTTATAAAATATCCAAATAAATTAAACACCTCTAAAAATCAATAACTATATAAATTTTCCAAATATTTTCCAAATTATCGGTATATAATTATACCATATCATATAAAACTAATCTCCATACTTTAAAATATTCATAATATTTATTAATTTAATTATTTAAATTCTCAAAAATAATATTTTATTTTCTGAAATGTTACGATCTTCCCCCCTTAAATAAATTTGGTCCCCGAATTTAAATTTAAACCCCCCAAATACTTAAATATTTCAGCAAAAACATAAAGTCGTCGGGGCTCCGAGTATCGTGAATACAAAAAACATATCTTAGTGCAATGCATGCGCATGAAAAACGAGTATAAAACTCAACATCAAAATTCCGCCAAGTATCACGCAATCATCGGAGTTATGGTGATATTACAATGTCAAAATCCAATGCGAAAACCAATATGATATACTCAAAACGATAATACGTATATAGTACGCATCGTTGCAAAATCATCGAGAAAACTGGAATACAGTGCATGCAAAAATCTCTTTTCAAATCGCCGTGCGATGCGCAAATCATGGCACAAATAGCGCACATTTCTTTATAAGGAATTAGCCATATATATATTCATCTTTTGTTTAACATATACGTCCTGCATTTTGAAAATAATTTGGAAGGGTTTTCTTCGTAAAGTTTACGTGTCACTCACGGACACGTAGGAAAATATAGAGACTATAGCTCCTTTTTGAAAATCCCTTGGGCAATTATCGATGCATGAAAAAACACTTAGGTACTGTTCTCAGAACAGTCCTGCTTGGTTACTAAACCATATAGCATATAAGTCATGAAAACATGATGTTCGAAAGAAATCCAACTCAAATAGCGTATACAAAAGTGTCACGTGCGTCTGGTGCGCACGGAAATCGAAACCAATACAGGTGCCACAAATGTGTACAGAAACAGAACTAAGTTTAACGGGCGTGCACAAAAATATGTGTCAAGTGCAATAGGTGTGCACGACAAAAATATCAGGTGCATCTGATATGCACTAAGAATCTCGATTTAGTGCATCTGGTGTGCACAAAATCACATCAAATGCGCCTTGTGTGCGCAGGAATTCCAAAACGAGTGCACAAGGTGCACGAAAACAAATATCGAATATCAGAGTCAAAACCGACGATATACGATATACACCAAATCAAATCAAGTATACCGTGGCATATACACTCATAAACATGTGCATCTGCGTGCATGAAACCATATCAAGTACTGAAAGGTCGCGTAAACTACGCCGAAAGCATAAATCAAATCATATGCTCACTATATGTATGAAATCAAAATCAAACGTCTCAAAAAGCATAAGATCGAAATCGAGTGCAATAAATATGCATGAAAACAACAATCAACACAACTGATATATAAAATATGAATCAAGTGCAACTGTAGTGCATATAAGAAATACCAATCTTAAAACGAAATCCTCAAAATACCAGAATCAAAGACAACGGAAACGTCATATTCGAATCACCAAGTCGCAAGGCATAAATAACTGTCATCGATGTGCCCCTTCTTCAAAGTCGGAAGGTGTCGGTGCATCCAAAACTAGCAGAACAAGATATCTACTTGCCTCCTGTATCATGGTCTGGCGCCTTGTTCCCTTAGGTTCTCGTCTCTTACTGCAGATTGCCAGTTACATGATTGCTCGTCTCAACAGCCCGATATGGAGTGATGACAGAAACAGTTCCGCTCTGGCGCATCCGCTGAAGATCTCCTGACCAATTGACATGGTCACACGTAACGTATCACGTCAGCGATAGCAATCTCTGGCCTAATGAGTAGGTGTGATATAACCGATCCTGGGTCCAAGTCTTATCGCGTAGTGCTCCAGAAAGATCCTGTCAGGGTCTCTATCCAATACCATCTCTGCCGGACTACCCGGAAATTAACTATCTTTACTTAACCCATTTCTTGTTCCAGAACAGCTGCATACTCATCATGACCTTTTCTTTGGAAGTACGTTCTTATCCAACGCCTCTGCGCGCGTAACAAGTCTCTGACATCAATGGAGTGGAATGTTATTTCGACAAGATCTCGTACGAACCTCTTACTCCGCTTTTCTTCAATGTGGACCAATTCGGAATCATCTCTTCGTAGTTCTGTGGACTGTGCTAAAAACGGCTGCACTCATATCTAGAGACCTTTTTCAGAAGCTACGAACACGGCGTCTCCACTATCTTGTAGAAGGCATATGGCCAATTACATCCTCGTGAACTCTTCCAATCATCGAGGGAATACACTTCATTGGTCCGTTCTCGATCGACTGACAACACATCTGGGTGAGGTCCTTCTATCCGAAGCTGGTCAATTTACTGATCTTACATCGTAGCATCCAACGAACGATGTCCTTTCATGATCAACTCACAACAAGTCTATGTGAGGGCCTCTTCTAGGTGAAGTTAGCCAATTGATGACCCTGCATTGAAGCATCCAAACGAGCAAAAAGTCCTAGTCTTATCCAAGGGTGACTAGCGATCTTCTATCACATTCCTGAGTGTAACCTCATGTTACAATAGCTTTCAAACGTCTGGGGGCGATATCTTGTCAATCGCAGTAACCGATGTCTCATCTGTCCGCACGGTAGATATTGCCTCAATCATCTGAAGTAGACGGTACATCAACCGTTTTCGCTTTCTGGCTGGCCTCTAGCAGTGGCCCGATCATCTAGAGTGGACGATACCTTAATTGTCATCGCAAACTGACTGGATTCTAGCAATGGCCCGATCAACTGGTGCAGATCTACTCATACGTTAACGAGAAATCTTAGCAAAACAACACATCGAAACGCACACGTCAACGGAAAACATAGTAAAACGATATATCAATGCAATCGTGTGTCATCGGAATACGCCCTGGTCTGTCCTCATTCATGATGAGCTCGTGCTGACCGCACCTCTAGCTGTAGCTCTCTCTGCTCATGTAGTCGTGGTAACAGAAACCACAATCCGACATCGATGATGATAGATCATAGGAACGAATAGAAATATAGTGTCTAAGAAATGTACATCCTAAGGTTTCTTAAGCGGAGTAGCGTATCGTGAGTATACCGTGGAACATACACACGGTATGTCAATCTACTTAGGTAACCTACTCCATCAACCAAGATTAACCTACGCGACGAAAGTTCGGGTCTAATACCCCATCGGCCAAGTTTAAGTTCCGTAAGGTCAAGCCTAGGTTCCGAATATATATATATATATATATATATATATATATATATATATACACACGCCCTAGACTCCGCATAGTCAAACCTAGACTCGAACCAAGGTTAAACCTAATACTCTAATACCAACTTTGTCACGACCCGGAAAAGGCACATGACTGGCACTTGAATCATGTGAAGTCTATAGGACCCCACCTAATTCAAGTAAGCTAAATCTATAAATCTAAACCTTTTTAGGAAAAATAATAGAAGTGCGGTTTTGAAATAAAGTTTACTGAAATCAACTTATTTTTATATATATACATAAGTAGTAATATATGAAAACACTCTATTTGTATCTAACTTGAAAACCCTTTTTGTCGTTTGAAATTTGGGCAGCATCTCCTTTGAAATTTTTAACCCAAAAATGAATACAAGCAATAATATATAAGGCATCCCAAAGCAGGAGCTAGCTTTTCGCCAATTGGCTGAAACAACCATGCAAGTAATATGAATATACAATGCCGAAAGGCGAGGATCAAAATATAGAAAGAAAGCACAAAAACTAAAGTACCACCAAGAAAATCCCAACAATAATGAATACAAGAGCGCGACTCTAAGGACGAAAGAATATACAAACTGAGGTTATTTAAGTCTACTAAATATACAAGTCTGCTTGATGGAGCCTTTAACTAGATACAACTGAAATAAATAACAATACAAATGAAATATAAAGTACAAATACAACGGTGGTCACGATGCAAGTGAAACCACCTACCAAGCTACCACCCAGAAGAAAGTGCAGTGCCAGCAAGCCGCTACGGAACCTGTACGGCAAAACCTGCAAGAACTGTGGTACAACAGGGGTGAGTTGCCAACTCGTGAGTATAAGACATCACCGAGTAGAAATCGAATGTACGACGATCTCCCAGATCATACAATAATATACTCATAATATAACACTGAACCATCTAGTAGTGGCAACGGTAATTATCTAAGCATTAGTGTAATACCAAGTACTCGTGTTAGTATCACAAGGTAGCAACATGTCATATATATGATATATGAATGCATCATGAATGAATAATTAACATGAAATCGGGATGTATCTGTATGATAAAGTTGTGTTCTTATCTTAGTAAGCTTTTAGTATAAAAACTGGAGTATCATCAATGAAATCGACAGAAATTCGTGTCAAACATCGACACAAAATCCTCAAATCCCGGGCTCCGTCAGTCCGGATCGGCCCATATCATCAAATCTCATGACTACGGTCGGTATCCTCCGGATATCCGCCGCGCCAAATATCACCGGTAGGTAATCCTCCCCTGCAAGGCTCATCGTCTACAACTCGAGCTTCTTACCCCGGGTATCTTACCGGGTCCACCATGTACCCGAGAGGGTTCATCCTACTCCTCGAATCGGGTCTCGAAAATAAACTCAATCAGGAAAATTCATGGTGGACGCCATATACATCATATCACGAGAAAACTGCAAGTTGGATTTTGAAAATGATAAAAAGTTTATAAAATTCTTGCGGTTTCCCCCCAAATCCAGAAATCTCATAGAAATCCGAAATCTCAAAATCATGAGTAAATAAACGATGAATATCGGCATAAAGCCCCATAATATTGCATAACAGAATGAATATATAAATTCATGGGGTATGTAAGTAAGGAATGGAATATCTAAACTAGCATAAGAGAGAAAGCATACTAATAATATGTTGAAACCACCAGCTAGCAGGTTATACCAATGAAGTAACATTTTCTAAAGTTTACGTGACATGATAATTACCGATGATGATGTGTGTGAGCTGGCAAGCAAGTGTACGTAGAACATACGCACATTGGTAATGGTGCTGGTGTCCTAACAGGCGAGATCATAACAGCTAGTAAAAACACAATTAAATCTACAATGCAATAAAACAATATGAATATAAAGGAAAGGTGAATAGTAAACGGAATATTATAAAGTATATATATCTGTGTACGAGTCATACGGTTGTTGTGTTCTGAAATAGAGTGAATCGTGGTTTTTTTTTGAAAGGTAGGGGCTACGGTGTTTTTGAGAAAAGATATACCCTTTGAAAAATTCCGTAGCATCCCTCGGGTTGTCTTTTGAAAATACTCACGATTCGTTAATTTTTGAAAATAGGTATGACTCGAGCCTAGTCTAGCATTGACCTAAACAACTAAAAGACTAAACTAAGAACCTAGTCGGAAGGATAAGAAAATCTACATACATTCCGAGTCGATATGCCTAGTAGTCGGCGATCCAGCCTCATAGCGTCACGTACTGTATAATACATAGTACGGCATTCTCGAGTCAAGAGTACGGATCAATCATCTTATATATCTCGTACAGTAACATCCATCGTACGGAATCCTCAAAACCAAGGGTACGGGTCAAAATCATACATAATATCATCATTTGTACAGTATCATCATCGTACAATATCATGATCATGGGTACGGTTCTAAAGTCTCGTACATTCAAATATTATCAACTCACATATTATCGTATGTATGAATACATATCGCCCAACGATCCATTATAATATCATATCATATACCATATCACGACTCAATCACATATCAAAATCTCACGGCATCATGCCCGATCATATTGACTCGTCTCCACATATCACATACTATCCTCATCACCCGTGTATATGTGTATATGCACACACACACACATACACACCTACATATACATACATACACACACACACACACACACACACACATACACACAAAATCAAGTATGTCTGCACATGTGTGTGACTACATATAACCTGCGATTCGCCTCCAAGTCAATCATCATATGGATAGGTCTTCCTAGATCAACCTAATCTAACCTAAGGTATTCTAAATACCCTATTCTCTAAGTATCCAAATATCGCATCCAAACTTACTAATATAGTAATACCCTATTCTACGGTTGTGGGGGTGCTATACACCATCCACCCGACTTCCCCCATAGATATTCATATACTAATCTGATCCTCGCTTGCCGAAGTAAATGACGACACCCTCTCCCTTGTCGTCCTAAAGGCCACACGGAGGTACCTACATATCACAACATATTGTATCGCATCAAATATCCGATTCAAAACCCGACACGACACGCGAGGTGTCTATAGGTTAGAACTATAGCCTACGCATGCGAAAACAATCATAAAACCCTCGTCATTGACGTACAAACGTCCAACGACCAAATCCATATTCAAATACTAAAAACCATGTTTTTGAAATCGGAAAACAAAGTTAAAACCAACACTAAACGCTCCTAGATTTTTGGTCAGGTAAAATCGGGCTATACAAACAGTACAAGGGGCTAGATTATAGGGAGTAAGAGCTATAGACCAAACTTCAGGACCCTACACTACCAGAGGCCCGGTGAGATGGCCAATTTGACCGGCCTCGCCGGCCAGACCAACAAGTTCTGGTGTTGTCTTCTCTTGGTGGTCTCTTAGGGTTCTAAATTGGTTAATGTATATGTTTAATATTCTCAGATATAACTCAGGTTTCTCCAGATTCCCTGTAGTCCTCACAATACCACAAAACCAACATTGGAACAAATTCTAAAGTTCAAGTCACTGTTTTAGTCTTTGGTTTGGTCCCTAACACAACACTAAGGTCATGCAAAATATCACTACATCTCAATTACATCTTTACAAGTCTACAAAATCACTAAACATCAACTTGGAAATTTCCAAGATCTTAATTCTAAATTGGTTTAACACTAAACTACTAAAGGAGTTAAGGAAACATAAAATTCTAAACTAAGAGTGCAAAAATCACCTCATTTGGCAACTCAAGAATTTTCTTAAGTTGCTCAAAGTCTTCAAAATCCAAACTTGAGACCTCCATAGGGTTTGTAGTGAGTTTGGGATCAATTTTTGTGAAGGGATTGTGAGATTTTAGTAAGGATTTGAGGGTGTTTGTGGATGATAGAGGAGGTTGACGAGGAGAAGAAAGAATGAAGAAGGCAAATGAGGAGGTGAAGAGAATGATGAAGAAAATAAGAGAGTGTGTGGAACATTATCCACTTCTCTCATTCTCTCTCTCTATCTCCCCCTCTCACTTTCATGTCCCCACCCTCACTCTCTCACAAATATCTTATCCTTTTTTCTTCTTCTTTTTTAAAGGAAACAAAACAAAAGAACCAATTTAAATGAAACAATGAAGCCACGGATCAAATAAAAATGTAACAAATATTTGAAACATGACATGGTGCATGTCACAAAACGTAAACAAGATTAATGCAAGATTAGTAAATATTAATTAAGTTTAGTAATAACTCGTATACCATTAATTGTATAAATATTTATAAAATATCCAAATAAATTAAACATCTCTAAAAATCAATAACTATATAAATTTTCCAAATATTTTCCAAATTATCGGTATATAATTATACCATATCATATAAAACTAATCTCCATACTTTCAAATATTCATAATATTTATTAATTTAATTATTTAAATTACCAAAAATAATATTTTATTTTCTGAAATGTTACACCCTTTGATCATATCCGTAGGTTCCTAGTATAGGTTTCTCCGACTATATTCTATATGTCGATTTCCGTTTTATAATTGTGAGGGTGCTATACGCCATCCATCTGACTTTCCCCGTAGATATAATCTACTCACCTACAACGCCTCGCTCTAGTCAATCCTGACGGATGCCTTGCCCTCCTTCGTCGTCTCGAAAATCCACGCGTTTGTACCTACAAATCAAAACACATCGTATCGCATCAAAATCATATTCGAAAACTGGCACGACACACGAAGCGCACATAAGTTAGAACCTATGGTCAACGCACGCTAAAGCAACAAAATACTATCTGACGACAATGTGTGAACGTCGAACGACCAACTCACATCAAGAAATCCAAAAATTAATCCAAGATTCAAATATCGGAAAATATTGTCAAAACCAACTCAAAATGTTCCTAGATTTTTGCACAGGTGGTTTAGGACAAAACAAACAATACAGTGGTTAAGTTATAAGGAGTGTGAGCTACAGGACGAACCTGTGAGTCTACGTTAGTGCCCAGGCCGTCTACAGACGCCAAATACGGAACAAAAACTTTTTAACTGGCGCTATCGTATACTTTAACCCGGATCTGCCATTATTGCTAAACTAACAAACTGTAAAGAGTGTAGAAAGGTTATACCGAACGATCCGAGTCCTTCGTTCTTCAACCATCATCCCACGCTCCATTGCGGCTGCTCTGATCTCGTCGATCTCCGATCTGCTCATCCAGGTGGCACCACGTCGACGATTCTTTAAACGGGCTCCCGCCTCTGACTCGAGGCAACTCGATCGTCAAGTTTGCTAAAAGAGACGACCAAGATTGATGTAGAGAATGAGTGGAAGACTTTGTCTCGTTCCGTCCAAAGATATGGACGAACGGTTAATGAAGTTGCCATGGGAATCGGGTGAGGAAATGAAATGAGCTGTAAAATTCCATACACCACAAAATCTATCATAATCTTTTTACCAGATGAAAACTCAAGTGAGTGAGTGAGGAGGAGGAGAGGGGGCCGGCCATATATAGGGAGGTGGGGGGTGAGTGTAGGAGGAGGGAGGGTGACCATAAGAAAATATCATGTGTGAACACAAAGTGTGAACACATAGTGTGAACACAAAGTGTGAACACATAGTGTGAACACAAAGTGTGAACACAAAAATCAACCAATGAAAACACAACACCATTCAACCTAGTCACCTCATCTAGATACTTCTAGAAACTTCCACACTCATCTCAAGAAAAGATAAATCCGTCTTTAACCGAATGTTAAAAGACGGCTGATAGAAAACTGGAAACAGGCAACTTCCAAAAGTGATCCCGAAACGAATTTCAGGATAACCCCGTAACTGTATAAATATACCCGCATTTGTATTACGACTGAATACAAATGCAACTGAGACAAAGATATTATGTCTACTCAATATAATACTTGGATCCGGCTTAAACCAAAGCCGACCAGTATCAACTGCCCGAAATCTGACACGTGCGTAAACGCACGTGCATTTTCCGAACCCTTCCATAAAACCATACGGCCTCTACAACGTTTCGTCCGAACTTGGAAAACTGTCTGTGGGGGACTCTAATGACTCGTCAGTACCCTGGCAGTGGGTTTAACCACAAACCGTCAGCGGCACTAGCAATGCGTAACGGCTGCCCATGGACTGACCTCAAGGGATGCCGATGAGCGAACTCATCCGGAAACCCTACTGAGCCTAATAGTGACAATGTATATACAGTCCGGTCCGTTCGTCTATGAGTATCGCATATCTGCCTAGGGGGCTAGTAACGTCAGACACCCAATAGCAGTATAAGTCGTGTCGGAGTGAAGCCCAATAACACCCTGAGATACTACTGGAGTACCTACCAGTAAATATCCTGCCACGGCCGTGGGCTTTGTGTAATGGCTCTCCTAGACATAGCACGATCTCACCCCCAATACCGGAAGAGACGAATCCCCTGCCGATCCGCTCACGTGCCTCCATGTGGCTCGGGACTGTACCCAAAAACTACCTGTTTGCACGACTCCTTTGAGCCGTGGTAGGGTAGAAATCAAATCAAAGTGGGAACTCATACGAGACAAATGACGACCTCAGGTCAATGAACTAACCTGTACACATGTCACCAGGGAACTGCTATCTGACGATATGTATAATACCAACTAGCAGATTCCAGGCGAGTCCTGTCCGGTTCACTCATAACCCAATGAGCACCTATATACATCTTAGGTGATCCAACTGATACCAGTGGCTTGTGAGACCGGCCACCGCCCCTCCTCGGGGTCTCGACTGTATACACTAGTCTACTCCGGAGTATCGATGCCCTGTCTCGAAACTCCCACAACTAGGGACCACAATTAAGGATATGCGTATAAACTACCCAACTCTCACGTATATGATCGCCATCATACAGTTGGTAGTAAAGAAAGATCCTAAGGGCTCTATCAAAGTGTAACATGTAATCAGTCACCTGAACATGTACACGACTGATAAAGGCAAACTAGATAGCATACTATCATCTAGAGTAAGACTGTCCTACCGGTATAGGTCCTCCGCAATCATTGCAATCACGTACCTGCGATCCAATAATTGACTATGAAGGCACTATCTCCAATAATCTCCCACTTGCACTCAAGGCTAATTAATGCGATGTCGACTACTCACAGCCCATGTGAAACCGAACATCCAACTCCTCTACTAATCAGTTTCACAAAGCCCGTTTGTAAAACTATTGTATTCGAGAAATAGCCTCAGTGAGCGGATCTGCCTAGATGTTTCTTTCTATATCTCTCTAAATCTCAAGTTCGCGGAGAAAGCCATCTCCCGAATCGAGTAATACCTGTCTTAGAATATGTCTGGATATCTGATGGGACCTAGTTCATAAATGAACTCCAAATCCAAACTTCTTAGACTGTATCGATCACTGAACCTAATCAGTATCCGGCACCATGCCACCCACAGTATCCTCTTGGACCACCTGTCCATAATACTGTCCCTCGTCAGAGGGAAAACTAAAACTCTGACAATCACTCTGTCATCCACGTCACCTTTGAAGCCTGGAATGATAATCGTCTCCCGAAGGAGGCTGCCGTCATCAAATCCGTAGAACATCCACTTATATTCTAAAACTGCTTCCTTATGTTTCTCCAGGATTGGATTAATACAAACTTATTGCATCTAGTGCAAAAACAACATCTGGTGTGGTACTTGACATCTCATGATTGACTCAATTGCCTAAGCAAGTGATCTGCCAATCATGCACAGCCCTCTCCCCTTTAGTCTATACGACACCTTTAGAGAGAGTGACTCCATCACCTGCAGGTACACCACCATGCCAGGAGTCAACTATTCTAAAAACCATTAGAATACTGTTAAAGTACCCACATTGGGAAACTACCCAAATCTAGATCTAAAACCATAGATCTAGAAACCAGAATGTCAGATATTATATCCATATCCTGTCTGGAGAAACAACTGTATGACGACCTCAGTACAACCGATCGTAGTGTAGGAATTTTACTTCCTACTCTGTGTATGTCATCCAGATACCATGACATCACAGCCTACTACCTTCTTAACAGATCCATCCCCTATTCTGATGAAGTCAAACCCATGACTGTCACATCAAAATTAGATGATCTATCTCCGCTATAACTGCTCTAGTTTATAAATAGACATAAGTTACTTGCCCACTATGCTTCCGCTACTCCCACTGACTACGACAACTCTCTGGCAGAATAATATACACGTGCACTTCTAAACCTAGTTTAGAACGACGCTATACTTATCCTCCTGCCTGGTCTCATAGTCTGGAACAACAGTAGTGTCAAGTCTGGGTAGATAAGAACCTCCCTGTCACCGTCCTTGAGGCTACCGAAGTCCTCTCGAGTGTCTAAGGTTACCCACCATATCTGCGGAGTGGCTAATGGAATGTCAAACCTGATTGAATATATAGGTCCTATTAAATTTTCCGTAATCGTTTGCGGTTCTGGAATCACTTCTAGTTCTACCATACTCCCACTACTGTTTTCTGAAAAAAAATCAATTTTACTAAAACTGTGGCGAGTCAAGAACAATATCACTATTGATCTTCCAGATGGTAGAAAATCAACCCTCGTCATAGCCAGGGTCAACCCACAAACTGCCATTACAGAAATGTGCCCTGAGTTATCCAGTGTCTGGTTTTAAGCATAAGCTGGACAACTCCCCCTACCTTAACATCGTTAAGATATGAACCATTCTATATCCAATATAGAAACTTTGGCACTTATTTAATTGGAACCATATTCAATCATGCAGCTGTCTCCAGTGCATATCAACTTAATGGAAAGGAGCTAATCAGTATTACTCAACTTAGGAATCCATCCAATTATGACTAACCTGAAAGAGAAACAAGTTTCTCAAAATCATTACTATCATCTGAATACTAATCACAAGAATCTACATCTTCGATCTCTTTGAAGAATCCCGATACTTGTGACACCTGGTTCTCTACTTTATTCTTATACCCACAACTTCTTAAAACTTAGACCTTGTATTTCTACGAAACACTTGTCTAAAAACTAGAGAAGTTATAAGTAAACAGAACATAGGACGAGGACCTACCCCTTTGTCCTGATGGACACTGGACAACATACAATACTCTGTATAAGTCAGCTGAGTTGAATAACTCAAAACCTGTGCATCGTAGGTGGAAAACTGTACCCTGGCGATTTCCTCATATATCACCAATTACAACGAATTCTGATATAATGAAAATAATTACCTAATTCCCAATAACTTACTCCCACTCATCATCCGTAAAACCATACAAATATGAGAATGAAACCTGGTAAATACATACCCTTGGAGTAAGTATCTAATCGGGAAAACAGTTTTCGTTTAACAATGCACTGAAACATGAAAATGTTTCATAGGGGTATCATGGTATTCCTAGTAATGCCTCTTCCATAATCTAATTCATGACTTTAACCGTATATTTCTTTTCCTTCTCTCCAAATCCATTTATTTGTCTTTAGTCGTTACCTTCTGTACACCTTCGTTAGGCTAAATGGTTTTCTTCCTTCCCTACCGTTCGGCACCAGCCTATGGTTTGGAAGAAGACTATCCAGTAAGCATAATAGGTGTACCCTCCTAAACCAAGGAGTACTCACATCTTGAGAGAAGGTGATGATAAAAGACAACTGAATAATACCTTATTCTATTAAAGGTGAAATAGGAGTGGCGATGAAGCACGCGGTTTGGTCGTGAATGATATCAGTCGCAATTTACTTTGCCCTCTTTCTAATCCCTTTATTTTGTCTTTACATATTACCTTCTGCACACCCTACTTAGGCTAATTGGTTTTCTTCATTCCCTACCTTTCGGCACCTGCCTATGGTTTGGAATAAGACTATCCAATAAGCGTAATAGGTGTACTCTCCTAAACCAAGGAGCCCTCGAAACTTGAGAGAAGGTGATAATAAAAGACAACTGAATAAACCAATTCTATTTCTCCTGAACCTGGATCCATCCTCGAAGAAGTCCCTTCGAGTTCGTATATAACCATACGATGGATCTATCCAATGGAAGTGGATGTCCGTAGTAATACGGGTGTTCTAAGAAATACAAAGGGTAGAAGAAGGAGTGGCAATGACTTATGCAACTCGGACAATCCAAAATCCAGTATTTTAAGAAGGTTCGGTCAACTTGGTCACTGAGTCATAGTCTAAGGTTGGTCAAAAGTCGCTGCCAAAGAGAGAGAGAAAAGAAACACTCTGTGTGCACTTTAACCAAGATCAGAATGGTTATCACTTTATCTAATCCGGAAACCTCCCACTGTCCTGTTAAATTCTCCTCCAAACCTGAAAGAAGAATCAATCGGGATCACCCGAAGAGTAAACCAACTCATCAGTGGGAATCGGGATCCAACTCTCATCGTATGATAACGTGACGGAATCCACTCATGTTATCACACTCCAGAAGGTATGCGCATACTTGGCAAGTTTCAGTTTCTTTAGAAACTCCCGATATGATTTTTGCCCCATGCTCTTATGACCTTGACTTTGGCCAAAATGCGATAAGTCGCATGCCAAGTTCTACCCGTCACTATCTTGTCAATTTGAACCCACCCGCACATGCCTCTGACTTTGGCCAATCGGCAGAACGACTGTCCCAAACCAACTCATCTATCTATGCAACAAATGAATACCCAGCAGCTACCAAACACTATGCCTTAACTTTGGCTAAAATGCATAGCTTGAATACTACTGAATACCTAAAAGAAATGACGGAGGGCTACGGCTGGTTTTTGGCGAAAAACCTTTAACGTAGTGAACTTGATATCGCTGAAGGAACCTGATAGCTTTTTATAAAATATAGTGGCGAAAACCTTTTGCTAAAGAGGTCACTCCCGGTGAAGGGATCTCGGCTCTTTCCTCGTGGAATGAGGTGCAGGATATTCCACTGAATACCGCGATGCAAAGCAACTTGTAATCGACTATAGTGAAGTTATTACCCTGACGCAAACTTCTGCCCAAGGGGTCATTCCCGGTGAAAGGATATCGGACCTTGCCTCGTCGAATGAGGTGCAGGATATTCCACTGAATACCGCTATGCAAAACAAAAGGAAACGTCTTTGTAATAACACTTTTTAAATTTGTTCCAACAACTGCCAAATAGGTTTGTTTTCCTTTGCATTGATAAGAATCAACGCAGTCCCATCAATCAATCACACCAGAAAAGAACGAAAATAAAATGTACGTAAATGCCATCCGCATTCGTCACTGGGTCCCGTCATCACCCGTTAGGTTACTTAACTAACGACAGAGCGGGGACTGAACTAACGCGGGTGTAAAACATATACAACATCTAATAGTATATAAACCAATATACAATAATCGCTCAAGGCGTGATAATATGCAACATTACAGAAAAGTAATAGGCATCACAGAACAATACAGATAATCTGGGATCCCCGGGTTTCACAGAGCCGCTGCTGAAACCCGACGTTCCCCTGGTCGTGTGGATAGCCTGTGCAATGAAACCTAGACCCCTACGGGTGCGGCAAGTTACCCGCCAAAACCTGAAGCGAGGCAGCCCCCTACAACAAAGTGAATGAACCACCCAGCACTTCACGGAATCCGGTAATCTTGGGCACCCCACATTGGGTCAACCTGTACCCCCTACGAGTGCGGCGAATAGTCTGCCAATTCTAGAGTGAGGCCCCTCTGCCTCTCAAAGTCATGAGATGCGGAACCATTGCCCCCCAGAACCCGGCTATCCGTGCACTCCGTCGCGGGGCAAAACCTAGTACAGTAATGAAAAATAGTACAACAGGTACATCGACCGCAACCTGGTCATGCCCCAAAAGAATATTATACAACTGGCAGTGACGGCTGTCCACATGTTGGACGCTCGCCCCGCAATATCAAATATACAAATAAATCCAAACTGCACTATAATTGCACACTGCTATCCACCATGACTAATCCGCAACATCACAGCACAACACAGAACATCAACGCGAATGTCACGTTCGCAAACCCGTCTAAAAGAACTATAGCAATCAGACGCGGTTTACCGATCAAATGACATTCCCGGTCGGAGATATAATGTAAGCACTGTAAACTAACATGTTTAAATTTCGATCGACAAAATATCACGAAGTGGGCCCCACGAACATCTGTTGAACAGTAACAAAATCTGGGCCCAAAAGATATATACCAAAACCCCCAAATTCCAGACAAGAACCCACTATGCAAATTTGGGGCCACGATCTCACTGAATGGCCGCGGAAGCGCGGTCGAACCATAGGTTTGACCGCGATTCAGCGGCGGTATAGTCGAATCACGTGCCCAAATTTGTACGGTGTTCTTAGAAAACCCTGCTGAATTTTCTGTGATATGTAAAATTATTTTTAGAACCCTTTAAAAATCAACAGAAACTCAGAACTTGAATTTTGCAGTTTTCGATATCCGGTTCGATCGATATTTTAAACGCGTTAGCACAAGTTAGTAAAGCAAAATGGTGAGGCTCTGATACCACTGTGAGTCTACGTTAGCGCCCAGGCCGTCTCCAGACGCCAAATGCGGAACAAAAAATTTTTAACTGGCGCTATCGTATACTTTAACCCGGATCTTCCATTATTGCTAAACTAACAAACTATAAAGAGTGTAGAAAGGTTATACCGAATGATCCGAGTCCTTCGTTCTTCAACCATCATCCCACGCTCCATTGCGGCTGCTCTGATCTCGTCGATCTCCGATCTGCTCGTCCAGGTGGCACCACGTCGACGATTCTTTAAACGGGCTCCCGCCTCTGACTCGAGGCAACTCGGTCGTCAAGTTTGCTAAAAGAGATGACCAAGATTGATTTAGAGAATGAGTGGAAGACTTTGTCTCGTTCCGTCCAAAGCTATGGACGAACGGTTAATGAAGTTGCCATGGGAATCGAGTGAGGAAATGAAATGAGCTGTGAAATTCCATACACCCCAAAATCTATCATAATTTTTTTACCAGATGAAAACTCAAGTGAGTGAGTGACGAGGAGGAGAGGGGGCCGGCCATATATAGGGAGGTAGGGGTGAGTGTAGGAGGAGGGAGGGTGACCATAAGAAAATATCATGTGTGAACACAAAGTGTGAACACATAGTGTGAACACAAAGTGTGAACACAAAAATCAATCAATGAAAACACAACACCATTCAACCTAGCCACCTTATCTAGATGCTTCTAGAAACTTCCACACTCATCTCAAGAAAAGATAAATCCGTCTTTAACCGAATGTTAAAAGACGGCTGATAGAAAACTGGAAACTGGCAACTTCCAAAAGTGATCCCGAAACGAATTTCAGGATAACCCCGTAACTGTATAAATATACCCGCATTTGTATTACGACTGAATACAAATGCAACTGAGACAAAGATATTATGTCTACTCAATATAATACTCGGATCCGGCTTAAACCAAAGCCGACCAGTATCAACTGCCCGAAATCTGACACGTGCGTAAACGCACGTGCATTTTCCGAACCCTGCCATAAAACCATACGGCCTCTACAACGTTTCGCCCGAACTTGGGAAACTGTCTGTGGGGGACTCTAATGACTCGTCAGTACCCTGGCAGTGGGTTTAACCACAAACCGTCAGCGGCACTAGCAATGCGTAACGGCTGCCCATGGACTGACCTCAAGGGATGCCGATGAGCGAACTCATCCGGAAACCCTACTGAGCCTAATAGTGACAATGTATATACAGTCCAGTCCGTTCGTCTATGAGTATCGCATATCTGCCTAGAGGGCTAGTAACGTCAGACCCCCAATAGCAGTATAAGTCGTGTCGGAGTGAAGCCCAATAACACCCTGAGATGCTACTGGAGTACCTACCAGTAAATCTCCTGCCACGGCCGTGGGCTTTGTGTAATGGCTCTCCTAGACACAGCACGATCTCACCCCCAGTACCGGGAGAGACGAATCCCCTGTCGATCCGCTCACGTGCCTCCATGTGGCTCGGGACTGTACCCAAAAACTACCTGTTTGCACGACTCCTTTGAGCCGTGGTAGGGTAGAAATCAAAGCACAGTGGGAACTCACACGAGACAAATGACGACCTCAGGTCGATGAACTAACCTGTACACATGTCACCAGGGAACTGCTATCTGACGATATGTATAATACCAACTAGCAGATTCCCGGCGAGTCCTGTCCGGTGCACTCATAACCCAATGAGCACCTGTATACATCTTAGGTGATCCAACTGATACCAGTGGCTTGTGAGACCGGCCACCGCCCCTCCTCGGGGTCTCGACTGTATACACTAGTCTACTCCGGAGTATCGATGCCCTGTCTCGAAACTCCCACGACTAGGGACCACAATTAAGGATATGCGTATAAACTACCCAACTCTCACGTATATGATCGCCATCATACAGTTGGTAGTAAAGCAAGATCCTAAGGGCTCTATCAAAGTGTAACATGTAATCAGTCACCTGAACATGTACACGACTGATAAAGGAAAACCAGATAGCATACTATCATCTCGAGTAAGACTGTCCTACCGGTATAGCTCCTCCGCAATCATTGCAATCACGTACCTACGATCCAATAATTGACTATGAGGGCACTATCTCCAACAAAACCCCAACATCCAAATCCAAAATTTGGCCGGCGAGAAGTGCTACAATAACCGGTGTTGCCGGTCTAATTTTAGGATTTTGGTCTCGTGTCTTCTAGTGGTCTAACTATGTCAATGTAGTTGTTTGTTTTTCTTATAAAGTCCCCAAGTTGCTCCAGAATTCATTTGATCCTCAAAACTCCACAAAACCGACATCAGAAAATTCTAAACTCAAGATTTGGGTTTCTAGTCTCTAGTGTAGTTGGAATATCACCACTAAGGTCTTGTAAACACTAACTAAACCTCACTTACACTTTCACAATTCATAATATACCCTAAACCTCATCTTGGAAATTTCTAACGTCACAAACATGCACTAGCTTAGCTCTAAACTACAATAGGGTATATTAAACACTAATAACTTAACTAAAAGTATAGATCACCTCATGTGGCAACTCAAGAAATTTCCTGGGGTTTCCCAAAGTGCTCAAAATCTCCACTTGATCCATCCATGGTCTTTGTGAGGAGGTTTTAGTCCATTTTTGTGAAAGGGGTTTAAGGTTTGGTGGTGGTTTTGAGGGTGGCCAAGGAGGTAGAGGAAGTGGAGGGAGGATGAAGGAGGAGATGAAGAAGTGAAGAAATGAAGTGAAGACTTAAGGTCAAGGATAACACCCTTCTCTTTCTCTCTCATCCTCATTCAAGCCCATACCCTTTTGTCTCCTATCATGCAAATATCTTCCCTTTTTTCATTTTTTTTAAAACAAAAGACATTTTAAAGAAAGAAACCATGTTTAATAAAAATGTAACAAGGTTTTGCAACATGTTTTGTTGCATGTGAAATACATAAACGAGACTAATGCATAATTAGTGAAATATTAATCAAGTTTAGTACTAAAATAGTATACAAATAATTGTATAATAATTTATAAATTCCCAAATCAAATAAATACTTCCGTAATCAATAATTCATATAAATTTCCAAATATTTTCCCAAACTATTGGTATATAATTATACCATTTTTTTAGAAAAGATTCCCATACTTTAATAATGTTCATAAAAGTTATTATTTTATTTATTTAAATTCCCAAAAATAATATTTTATTTTCTGAAATGTTTCAATTTGGTTTTGAATAACCATTGTTATGCACCAATTTTTAAAATTGAATATTTGTATCTTTATTTTATAAAGTGAGATATAAATTTTATGAATTATGTTTTAAACATTTACCTTTATCATTTAAGGAAAAGATAAGATGCATTGAATAACGGTATAGACATTCTTAACTAAAATATAGTTTTCAACTTACAACACATGGAATTTGAGTTAGTATACTCTAGGGATTTATACATAGTAATGTATGTTGTCCGATGTCCATTAGGATAAGGGGTTGGTACTCGTACTATATTCTGTTTACTTATGACTTCTCTGGTATTAGTCATGTATTTCGTTGAAATACAATGTCCAAATTTTGAGAAGATATAGGTATAAGAATAAAGTAGAGAACCATGCGTTGGAAGTATCAGGATTTTTCGAGGTGATCGAAGATGTAAATACTTATGCTAGGTTTTCCATCATAGTAATACTTGAGAACTTGCTTCTCGCTCAGATTACTCATCCGTGGGTGCGCTCCTTGATGAGTAATACTGCATGGCCTTTTTCCATATGGGATATGCACTGGACACAGTTACATAACAATTGAATATGGTTCCATCTAAATTAGTGCCTTTGTTTCTATGTGGATATAGAATGGTTGCATATCTTGAGGATGTTAAGATATTGAGTTATCCGGTTTCTGTGTAAAAGCTAAATCCAGAAAAACTCAAGGCACGTTTCTGTAACGGCAGTTTGTGGGTTATTCCAGGATCTTAGCTAGGGTTTAACTTCTACCATTTCAAGATCGAAAGTTGATTTGTTCTTGACTCGCCATCTTTTTATAAAAGGAATCTTTTTGCAAAAGAAACAAGTGAGAGTATGGTAGAACCGGAAGTGGTTCCAGTACCACAAACGGTTACTGGAAATTTAGTAAAACCTAGAGATTCAATTGGATTCGACAATCCATTAGCCACTCTGCAAATTTAGTGGGTAATCTCAGCCACCCGAGAGCTACTTTAGTTTCCTCAAAGACGGTGACAGGAAGGTTTTGATAACCCAAGCTTTTCACTACTGTTGTCATTGACTATAAGATCTGGCAGGTGGATGACTATAACGTCATTCTAAATTGAATTTAGAAGTGCACGTGTATATGACTTTGCCTAGGGTTATTGTAGTCAGTGAGAATAGCGGAAGCATGGTGGGAAAGTTGCTTATGTCTATTTATAGACTAAAGCAAAGAAAGCGGAAAGGGTCTTCTAGTTTGATGTGAAAATCAAAGATTTTGACTTTATCAGAACAATAGATGGACCTAGTAAGACGGCAATAGGGAGTGATGTCCTGGTATTTGGATGACATGCTCCTGAAAGAAAGTGATGTTCCTATACTACGATCGGTTATACAGTGGTTGTCACAAGGTGTTTTCTCCATATAGTATCTAGACAAAATATGAGGGATTTCGGAGACTAGATCTATGGTTTTAGATATAGATTTGGGAAGTGTCCCAACTCGGGTACTTTGGCACTATTCTAAAGTGTTTTAGAATGGACGACTCGTAGCGTGGTGGTGTACCTATAGGTGGTGGATTCTGTAAGTCGATGTTACTCACCCCGCGGGTTCGCGGGGAGGTGGAATATGTAAAAACGATTTTTATAAACATGGTAACATCGACTAAACTCCAGGATTGTAACTAAACCGTAACTAACAAACTAACTAGGAGGTTTAACTACTATGTAAGAATGTTATACCTCAAGCTACAAGTCCTTCTTCTCCTCACTGTCTTTCTCCTCGTCGTGAGCTCCTTGGAGTAAGTGTGGATCGCGCCTCCTCATCGGCTTCTCTACGTCAAAGAAGATCCACCGGAGAGTGTCTACCTTGAGCTCTAACCTCTAAGATGAGGTAACTAGGGTACTTAGTGTGCTAAACTAAGTAGCCTAGAGTGAGTACAGAGTGATTTTGGGTAGCTAAGTCTCACTAACCCTTGGATTCTCAACACATGAGACAATAAGGGTTGAGAGGAAGAAGAAGAGAGTGAGCTTGAAGAAAGAGAATGGGTTTTTGATAATGATCATGGAAAATAGCTCTTGATATGACTATAAGCATGCCAAGAAAATATCTCACACAAAATATCTAGTGCCACAAAAATATCTCAGAAAATTTCTAAGTCAAACCAAGCCTCAATAGTCAAACCAAGTAGCCATGGTTCAATTATCATATATAAAAATAACAATACATTTCCTCCACCTCATAATTGTTTTAACCAAATAAATAATCAAAACCCTAATGAGGTGTCTCCTTCAAAAAGCAAACTTGAGTAATTACAAGAATCCCTCTCTCATCCGTATATACATAACCGTATCCGTGTTCCGAGAAACATGAATACAATGAGACGAAACTAATCCAATAATCTAATACTAGGATTCGGATTAAACCAAAGCCCACAAGTATTATCCTCCCGAAGATCATACGTGCACAAGTACACGTATGTGAACGAGCCCTGTCGTAAAACCATACGACATCTACATCGTTTTGCCAGAAGCAGGGAAACCCTCTGTGTGGGACTCTAAAAACTCGATAGTATGCTGGAAGTGGGTTTAACCACAAGCACGTCAGCGGTACTAGTTGTACATAACAGCTATCCAGGTATCTATCGATAAGAAAGCCGATGAGGAAACTCATCTGAACTCCTACTGAGCCTGTCTGTGGCAATCTCCGTATAGTCCCGTCTGTTTGTCTAAGAGTATCACATATCGGGCCTAGGGGGACGGTAAACGTCAGACCCCTAATAGCGCAATAAGTCGTGTCAGAGTGTACCCCAAAACATCCTGAGAATCTACTGGTGTACCTACCAGTAAATCTCGCTTGCCCTGGCCAGGGACTTTATGTAATGGCTCTCCGAACACAGCACAGCATCGCCCTCCAATACAGGGAGAGACGAATCCTATCTAACCGCCACTGCCTCCAAGTGCTTCGGGACTGCACCCAACTACTACCTATTTACACGACTCAATAGAGCCGTGGTTGGGTAGTAATCTAAGAACAGTGGGAACTCACTTGAGGCAAAGCAGCAGTGTCAAGTCAACGGACTATGCTATACTCATGTCACCTGGAAACTGCTGTCTGATGATAGGTATAGTACCAATAAGCAGTACCCTATGAGTCTGTCCAGTGTAACTCATAACCCAATGAGCACCTGCATACTATCTCCAGTACAACGTACTGATGGCTATGGGACAGACCATCTCCCTTGCTGGGATGAGAAGTGTATATACTAGTCTACTCTGGAGTATCGATGCCCTGTTTTGATAATCCTCCGACTAAGGACCTGTATAAGGATGTGCTTATAGACTACCCAGCCTCCACTAGTGTGACTGCTATCACAACGCTGGTAGTCAAGCAAAGATCCTAAGGGCTCTACCAATATGTATTAGCGATATGTTACAAGAAACATATACACATATTAAGATAGATACAAACCAAGTAGCATACTACCATATTGAGCAAGACTGTCATAAGTCCGTGTATATATCCCAAGCCTCTAAAATGTAATATACAAACTAGTACTATACAATAATGGCCTCTAGGGCTTATAAAACTAACAATCTCTCACTTTCACTAAGGCTATGTGCTGGCATATTGCAGACCTATCATCTCGAATAGCCTCTCGAACTGCGTCTGAAGGATGGCCTTTGTGAATGGATCTGCAGTGTTGTTCTCCGTAGCAACTATCCGCACCTCGATCTCCCGGCGATCCACGATCTCCATGATCAGGTGATACCGCCTCAAGATGTGTCTGGACTTCTGATGGGACCTAGGTTCCTTTACTAAAGCTATAGCCCCGTTGTTGTCACAATACAGAGGTATTGGGTCAATAATAGACGGAACCACCTAAAGTTCAGTTAAGAACTTCCATATCCAAAACGGCTTCTTCTACGGCGTCACAAGCTGTGATATACCCCGCTTCCATCGTCGAGTCAGCAATGGTGTCCTGTTTGGAACTCTTCCAACAGACCGCCCCTCCATTGAGGGTAAAGACATAACCCGATATGGAATTGGAGTCATCCTTGTCACTCTGTAAGGTGGAGTCAGCAAAGGCCTCGATCTGGACGTCTTTTCCGCCGTACATCAAGAACATCTCCTTAGTACTTCTCAGGTACTTGAGAATGTTCTTTACTGCTATCTAGTGCTTCTCCCCAGGGTTTGACTGATACCGGCTTACCACGCTTAGTGCGTAAGAAACATGGTAAACAACATCACATACATTATAGAGCCTACCCCAGAAGCATAGGGTATAATAAACATGTGATCCCTTTCCAAATCAATCTTAGGAGACATCTCTTTGGAGATGGTGATTCTGTGACAAGACGGTAAATTACCGTGCTTTAAATCTTCCATACTGAATCTCTTCAGTATGGTGTCGATGTACCTAAAATGTGAAAGTCCCAACATTCTCTTAGATCTATCACGATAGATCTGGATCCCCAGAATGTAAGAGGCATCACCCAGGTCTTTCATGGAGAACCTTTGTGACAAGAATCCTTTGACTGATTGCAGCATAGGAATGTTATTTCTTATCAAGAGAATGTCATTCACATACAAGACGAGGAATACTACATTTCTCGCTACAATCTTACTATATATGCATGGTTCATCTGGATTTTTGATAAAGTCAAATTCTTTGACCGTCTCATCAAAACAGATGTTCAAACTCCGCGATGCCTGCTTTAATCCATAAATGGATTTAAGCAACTTGCACACTTTCCTGCTGCTCCCACTATGAATGAAACCCTCTGGCTGGTCCATATAGACGCACTCTTCCAAATTTCCATTTAGAAAAGCGTTCTTTACTTCCATTTTCCAAATCTCATAATCATGGAAGGCATCAATGGCAAGAAGGATCCGAATGGATTTGAGCATAGCCACTGGAGAAAAGGTTTCATTACAGTCCAAACCAGGTCTTTGACAAAATCCTTTTGCAACAAGTCTTGCCTTATAGGTTTCAACCTGTCCATCTACACCAATATTCTTTCTGAAGATCCATTTAAAGCCAACGGGTTTTACCCATTCTGGAGCAATGTCCAAAGTCCATACTTTGTTGGTGTACATGGACTCCATCTCGATCCCTATTGCATCCAGCCATTTTACCGAGTCTGTGCTCTGAATGGCTTGTTGAAAGTTAGTTGGCTCATCATTATCAATAATGCAAGATTCTATATCCCCTTCTATGAGAAAACCGTAGTATCTCTCGGGCGGATGAGACAGCCTACTACTCCTGCAGAGTGGTGCGAGAATGTCCTGTTCTTTTGAAACTTTTGGTTCCACCATGCTTTCAGTAATAGATTGTGGTTCTGGAATTTCTTCCAATTCTATTGCGCTCCCACTTGTCACTTTTTCTAAAAATTGAGTTTCCAAGAAGTGGGCATGACGAGAAACAAAAAACTTTTGTTCTTCCGCGTAATAGAAAATATACCCCTGGAGTTCTTTGGGTATCCCACAAACGTACACAGTACTGAGCATGCCTTGAGCTTGTCCGCATGCTGTTTTTTGACAAAAGCTGGATATCCCTATATCTTCAAATACTGAAGACAGGGTTTCTTCCTACTCCATATATGATATGGTGTAATAGGTACAGTTTTGGTAGGAACCTTATTCAAAAGATATGCAGCTGATTCTAGTGCATAGCCCCAGAATGATCGCGGAGCATTACTCATCATGGAACATACCATATCCAATAGGGTTCGGTTTCGTCTCTCCGATATACCATTGTGTTGTGGCGTGTTCGGAGGAGTAAGCTGAGAGAGAATTCTATTCTCTTTTAGGTAATCCAGGAACTCAGCACTCAATTATTCACCACCTCGATCAGATCTCAGTGTCTTGATACTTTTGCCGGTTTGTTTTTCCACTTCATTCTTATATTCTCGGAATTTCTCAACAGCCTCAAATTTATGTTTCATACGTAAAAGTAATGAAATAGGAATAACCACCTCTTGCATATGTAGACATCGAACCCCACGCGTCGCTGTGTATGAGTCCCAAGAGCTCGCTCGCTCTTACTCCGTGTCCAGTGAACGGAGTCTTTGTCATCTTTCCTTTGAGACATGATTGACAACTTGCATAAGATTGATATTCGAACGGATCCAAATATCCTTCTTTATGTAACTTGGTGAACCGTGTTTCGTTGATGTGACCCAGTCTACAATGCCATAAGAAAACTTGATTTAATTCTGGAGACTTTCTTTTGTGTGTGTTCTCGACGTTGAAAACATGTAGTTGGTTTAATACGTATATACCGTTGTTTAGTGTACCTGACCCAATCAAACCATGATTAAGGTGGATGTTTACGACATCGCTTACAAATGGAAAATCATAACCTTCTTTCGATAACAAAGATACAGAAATGATATTACAAGTCAAACTAGGTACACAAAAACAGTTGTGCAAAACCAAAATATGTCCACTTGTCAATCCTAAGTGATATTCCCCTACGGACACAGCATCCATGCTTACTCCGTTAGCAACCCTGAGGGTCATATAACCAGTCTTCAAAACTCTACGGTTTCTCAGTGCCTGCAAAGAATTACAGATATGAGATCCTGATCCGGTATCCAAAACCCAGGAAGTAGAGTTGATTGACAGACAGTTTTCAATCACAAACACACCTGAAGCTGAAGCCACAACCTGCTTCGCACCCTGGTTCTGGGCTTTCCAGGCCCTGCAATCTTTCTTCCAATGGCCCTTCTTATAACAGTAGAAGCATTCTTCCTTTCCTACCGTCGACCCTCCAACTTTTTCCATGCCCCTTGCCTCTAATTTACTAGCACCGCCTTTCGGCTTGGTGGGGTCCTTCTTCTTCTTCCCCTTGGCTTTCGCCTTGGATCTAGAAGAGGAAGCCCCACCAACAAGCAGAGCGGGTATTTCCCTGGATTTCTGCAGGGTGCCCTCAGCGCTCCTCAACATGTGAGAAGTTCTGGAAGTGTAACTTCTTTACCTTGAATATTAAAATTCAAGATAAACTGGGCGTAGGTAGAAGGGAGGGACTGTAGAATCATGTCTGTATACAGCTCGTTCTCCAACGTGGTTCCTAGGTCCATGATCTCCTCAATGTCGCTGATCATCTTAAGGACATGGTCCCCTACAGATGACCCGATAGACAACCTCTCTTGAAATAGTTTCTTCGAGGTCTTGTATCTTGCGATACGAGATTGCTCTACATATAATTTCTTGGTATGGAGGAATATGGACTCAAGATTCATATTCTCATGCCGCCTCTGGTGTTCATTGTCCATAGAGGCCAGCTCGAGGCACTTGGCTTTCGCACTGTCAATTTCTCAGGTCTTACGGATCTCAATATCCGCGACGATCGAATCTCGACCTGGGACGGCGGGGGCTTTAGTAGTAAGAAGATAACCCAATTTGTCATATGTGATTGCCATCTTGACATTCCTGAGTCAATCATTATAGTTGGGCCCCGTCAAAATGTTTTTATCTAATAGTAATTTAAGGCCGGTCATATTGGTCACTGCAATTAAGAGAGAGAGAAGAAATACTCAGTATGATGCTCTTGCAAGTGTAGATTGGTTTTTAGTTTATCTAAACAGGATGGCTCCTACTGTTTCTCGAATCCTTCCTCAAACCATAAAAGAAGAATTAGTCAGGATTAATCTCACCGTACAATTCTTGCTTAACCTTTCAGCCAGGCTAGTGTCGGTACTTCAAGGGAGGTTTTACGACGCTTTCGCGAAGTTCCTTAATTAAATAACCTCTTTTCCCTGGAGGCGTTGCCCTCTAACACCTTTCTAGACACCTACTTGGTTTATAGCATTGATCGTTAAGTGAAAAAATCTCCCAAGGAGTAGCATATTGTCACAATAGGATCAGGATCCAAATATCATTGTGTGATAAAGTCGAAGAAATACTAACAAAATTATCACACTCCAAATGTTATGCAACACTAGCAAGTTTCAATTTCTTTAGAAACTCCCGATGTGGATTTTTGCCCTATGCTCTTATGACCTTGACGAAGGCCAACATATCATAAGTCACATGTCAAGTTCTACCAGTCATTGTCCAGGTTAATTTGAACCCACCCGTACATACCCTTGACGAAGGCCAAAATAGTAGCATGACTGTCCTAAACCAACGCATCTATCTATGCTACAGATGAATATTCAGCAGCTACCAATCACTATGCCTTGGCGAAGGTCAAAATACATAGCTTGAATACTACTGAATACCCAACTGAAATGAAGGAGGGCTACGAATGGTTTTGGAGAAACCGTAAACGTAGTGAACTTGATATAATCGAAGGAACCTGATAGCTTTAAAAAGGAGTGGTTTAAGCTCCGCATTTTTAAAGTTTGTTGTTTTGAAAAAACCGAGTGGATTTAAAATTGTTCCAAGGATTCAGCTTTGGTTTATTTGCTTTGCATTAATGTAATGCAGTCACATCAATTAACCTACCATTGCAGGAATAAATGAAAATACAACGTACGCTTATGCCATCCGCATTCACCATGGGGCCCCGTCTTACACCGTCGGGTTACTTAACTAACGGCAGAGCTGGGGGCTGGACTAGCGCAGATGCAAAACATAAGAAATGTCTATTATATAATATATATAATAATATCCATTCGTCTGACGCAATAATAGGCTACATCACAGATGTACACATTGGATATCATAGGAATTCCGCGTTTCGTTTAAGCCTGTAACGAAAAACGGATTCCACAGTCGTGATGAATAGCCAAACCCCACCCTAACCCCCTACGGGTGCAGCAAACTACCTGCCAAATTCCCAAAGTTAAGCAACCTCCCTCAACAAGGTGAGTAAGCCACTCATCACTTCAAAGAACCCGGTAGTTTGTGCACCCCACATTGGGTCTATCCTAAGAGCAGAAAATAGTAAAAGAAATAATACAACGGTGGCTACAACCTCAACCCGAATGTGCCCCGCGAAAAAATATTACATCAAATTACAATTTACATCGACTGAAAGATAAGACACTCATCTCACATCCCCGGCTATTCATCCACGACGATCTAACAAGTTCATATACACAAACCAACATCACAAATCACAGATATGTGCAACTCCCACTAATCGACATACAACGATTAGCGGACGTTCAGCACATATATCACAACACATATAAAACCCGATTAGCCAAAGTACTTAGAATTTCGATCGATAACCAAATTTGAATCTACCCAAAGTATAACACTGTACACACTGAGATCCTGGGCAGAAACAAAATATCCCAAATAACACAACACAACACAGTAGAACACCAGAATGAATTTGGACCGATTCGGAGTCGACTCGGCCGCGGAACGGCTGCAGAACGCTCTGTTCTGTCGCGGTTCCACGGAGGTCTAACCGAGTCACGCGTCCAAATTTCTTCACTGTTCTAACAAAACCCTGCATGTATTTTTAAGGCCTCTGAAAAGATTTTTGGGCCATTTTTCAAAATTGATAGAAACAAGGGTTTTTGGTTGTGTTTTCGGGATTTCTTTTCCGATCGAATTTCTAACACTTTGCTAACAAGTTAGTTATGGTATAGTTTGGCTCTGATACCACTGTAAGTCGATGTCACTCACCCCGCAAGTTCGCGGGGAGGCGGAATAGGTAAAAAACGATTTTTATAAACATGGTAACATCGACTAAACTCCAGGATCGTAACTAAACCTTAACTAACAAACTAACTAAGAGATTTAACTACTATGTAAGAATATTATAACTCAAGCTACAAGTCTTTCTTCTCCTCGCTGTCTTTCTCCTCGCCGTGAGCTCCTTGGAGTAAGTGTGGATCGCGCCTCCTCGTCGGCTTCTCCACATCAAAGAAGATCCACCCGAGAGTGTCTACCTTTAGCTCTAACCTCTAAGATGAGGTAATTAGGGTACTTTGTGTGCTAAACTATGTAGCCTGGAGTGAGTAGAGAGTGATTTTGGTTAGTTAAGTCTCACTAACCCTTGGATTCTCAACACGTGAGACAATAAGGGTTGAGAGAAAGAAGAAGAGAGTGAGCTTTAGGAAAGAGAATGTGTTTTTGATAATGATCATGGAAAATGGCTCTTGATGTGACTATAAGCATGCCAAGAAAATATCTCACACAAAATATCCAGTGCCACAAAAATATCTCACAAAATATCTAAGTCAAACCAAGCCTCAATAGTCAAACCAAGTAGCCATGGTTCAATTATCATATATAAAAATAACAATACATTTCCTCCACCTCATAATTGTTTTAACCAAATAAATAATCAAAACCATAATGAGGTGTCTCCTTCTAAAAGCAATCTTGAGTAATTACAAGAATGCCCCCCTCATCCGTATATACATACCCGTATCCGTGTTCCGAGAAACACGAATACAATGAGAAGAAACTAATCCAATAATCTAATATTAGGATCCGGCTTAAATCAAAACCCACTAGTATTATCCGCCCGAACATCATACGTGCAAAAGTATACATATGTGAACGAACCCTGTCGTAAAACCATACGACCTCTACATCGTTTCGCCCGAAGCAGGGAAACCCTCTATGTAGGACTCTAAAGACTCGACAATACGCTGGCTGTGGGTTTAACAACAAGCAAGTTAGCGGTACTAGCTGCACGTAATGGCTACCCAGGTATCTGTCGATAAGAAGGCCGATGAGGAAACTCATCCGAACTCCTACTGAGCCTGTTTGTGTCAATCTCTGTACAGTCCGGTCTGTTCGTCTAAGAGTATCACATATCAGGCCTAGGGTTCGGTAAACATCAGACCCCTAATAGCGTAATAAGTTGTGTCGGAGTATAGTCCAAAACACCCTGAGAAACTACTGGTGTACCTACCAGTAAATCTCGCTTTCCCTGGACAGGGACTTTGTGTAATGGCTCTCCGAACACAGCGCGACATCGACCCCCAATACCGCGAGTAAAGAATCCTATCTAACCGCCACTGCCTGCAAGTGCTTCGGGACTGCACCCAACCACTACCTGTTTGCATGACTCAATAAATCCGTGGTAGGGTAGTAAACAGTGCGAACACACTTGAGGCGAAGCAGCAGTGTGAAGTCAATAGACTATGCTGTACTCATGTCACCAGGCAACTGCTGCCTGACGATAGGTATAGTACAAACCAGCAGTACCCTACGAGTCCGTCCAGTGTAACTCATAATCCAATGAGCACCAGCATAATATCTCCAGTACGACGTACTGATGGCTGTGGGACGGACCATCTCCCCTGCTGGGATGAGAAGCATATACACTAGTCTACTCTGGAGTATCGATGTCATGTCTCGATAATCCTATGACTAGGGACCTGTATAAGGATGTGCTTATAGATGTAGGGTTCCTAGGCACTCTCAAGAGGTCTCACAAGCCATCAACCATGCCAATTTGAAATTTTACGGTGCCGAGAAACCCTAACAAGATCGTTGGCTAGATTTTTAGGCGACAAAGTAAACTAGTTAACACTTAACTACAAGAATACGGAAATACAACCTTTTTAGATCCGGTCCACCACCTCCTAAGCTCCGTGATGAAGTCCTCTCCGCTGTCCAAATCGAACCATGACTCTCACGGTGGTTTCATCGGAGAAATAGGCGGGCTAGGTCGTCGACAACGTGCCGAAGATGATCTACGTCGAGGCATCACTAGATCAAGCTCCACCTTCACCAAGCCATGAAAACTTGTGAAGGAAACACCCTATACTACTTGGCAAGAGGTAGAGGATGAAGAAATAGGAAGTGGGTTCACTTTAGAATTGGATTTCTCACACTTTTCATCAATCCACCATTGATGAAGTGAAGCTTTCTTCATGAAAGAAGACGAAGAAGAAGAAGCATCTTGTATTATGATAATGTTCCAAAAATAGAAAATAAAAGGAATTCTTATCATAATCTAAACATGGTGAAGTGTAGAGAATCAACTAGGGTTAAGTGGAGTGGTTAGGGTTAAGCATGAGACAAAATGATGACTTAGTCAAAGCTTCATGAAGCTTCAACATGCAAGTCCAAAATAAGCCACCATTTCATTTCTTTATGCCATTTATTTTCCAAAACAAATAAATAAATGAATTAAATAAATAATGGAAAAACAAAACCCTAATTTCCAACTTAACCATGGTTTAATTCTTTACACTTAACCAAAAAGCATGTATCATCAAACATGATACAATCAAGTGCACAAAACTATGTCGAATATACAATGTGCACATCCGAGCGAGAAAATCCATTTAAAGTGAACCCATATTAGTTAATGCAAAGTAATATATCAAATATATATAATTATACATTAAATCATTAAATCAACACTTGATTTAACGATCCGGTCATATCGCATATAACCGACTAATATCCAATGTATCGATTTATCGAATCAATCCTTGATTCGATAACTAGGTTATATCGCATACAACCATTCGACAGATTCATCGCGAGAATAGAATACGGTATCACATACACGCATTATTCTCGGTCCCGCATATATCTCATATGCGCTCCTATTTCGTTTCGCTTGAGCCAGGAAACCTCTGTGTAGGACTCTAAAGACTCGTCAATATGCCGGCAGCAGGTGATGATCATATCAAATACCACAAGCCGCAAGCGGTCTGCTAAACGTAACGGCCACCCGGGTATTGAGCGATCAGAAGATCGACGAGCAAGCCCGCTCACACTCCTGTGAATCCAACCAGTAACACTTACCGTACAGTCCGGTCTGATCGTCTGATCTGTCGCATATCTCGCCTAGGGGTGGTAAACGTCAGACCCCAATAGCTCGATATGTCGTGTCGATATGAGGTCTATAACAATTCGAGAAACTACCGGTAACACTTACCAGTAAATCTCAGCAACCCTGGCCAGGGATTTCCTGTTATAGCCAATCGAACACAGCGCAACATCAACTCCCTATACCGGGAGAGACGAATCCCCTCCTATCGCTCATTGCCTCCATATGACTCGGGACTGTACCCAAAAACCACCGTTTTGCATGCCCTCTTGGACGTGGTAAGGTGGAAATCAAAGCACAGTGGGAACCACACAAGACTCTATGACGAACTCGGGTCAACAGACCACTCTGTACCAGTGTCACTAGAGAACTGCCATCTGACGTAAGGTATAATACCATCTGGGAGTTCTCGGCGAGTCCGTCCAGTGTACCCAGTCTCCACTAAGCACCCGTATATCATCTCCGATGTCAAACACCAATGGATATGGGATCATCCATCGCCCATCTGTATGGGTCGAGAAGGTATACGCTAGTCTACTCTGGTATATCGATGCCCCGTCTCGATATACCCACGACTAGGGACTGTGAAGGATGTACTTATGGACTACCATGTCCCCACTAGTATGATCCGCATCATAGTCTAGGTAGTCAAGTGCACATCCCAAGGGCTTTACCAACATGTAACAGAGAGACAATCAGTGTACACGTTAAGGTAAAGATCAACCAGATAGCATGCTATCATGTCGAGCAAGAAAGTGCTCCCTATATATGTCCCAGCATCCACTACAAAATACATCCTATGTACAGCGATGGCCTCTAGGGCATACATATAACTAACAATCTCCCACTTGCACTAGGGCCATCTGATAGCAGTGGTTGTAGTATCTTATACTCAACCATCCCATAAAAGTCTCTCTCTGGGAAAAGGCCTTTGTGAGTGGATCCGCCGTGTTGTCCTCTGAGTCTACTCTCCTAACCTTGATCCCTTAGAGATTAATCATCTCCATGATCAGGTGACACTGCCTTAGAATATGTCTGGATCACTGATGGGACAGGTGTTCTTTGGCACAAGCCACAACTCCATTGTCACACAATGGGAGGAACTTAGTTCATCTCATGAACCAATAAACACCCAAACATCCTCTTTGGTAGCATCATAAGTAGCGATATATCCTGCCTTTATCGTCTAGTATGTCACGGTATCTAGCTTGGAACTCTTCCAACATACCGTCCCTTTACTGAGGGTAAAGACAATGCCTGCGACTGACTTTCAGTCGTCCTTATCACCCTGGAACACTTCCAGTGATTCTCCCCAGGATCGATTAATACCTTCTCACTACAACTAGTGAGAATCCTAACATCCATTTAGATCTATCTCATAGATCCAAAACCTAGGATTTAGTAGGTATCACTTTGATCCTATATGGAGAATCATTGTGATAAGCGGAGATTGATCGAGCGTAGCATAGGAAACTCCTTCCCTATCTAGAGTATGTCATCCACGTACTCTACGAGGATCGTCACCATACTCCCTACTACCTTTTTGTTTATACAAGGTTCATCTACCATTTTGATGATGTCAACTTCTTTGACTAATTCATCAAAACAGACGTTCCAACTCCGCGATGTCTGCTTTATCCTATAAAGCATTTTGCACACGTTTCCGCTGCTCCCACTGTCTCCGAAGCCATCTGGCTGTGTACTTATAGACACACTCTTCTAAAACATCATTTAGAAAAGCAGTCATGACACCCAACCGCCAGATATCGTAGTCATGGTACGTAGCCGTGGCAAGTAGGATCTGGATGGACTTAAGCATAGGCACTGGAAAAGGTTTCATCATTATCCATGCCTGGTCGATGACGAAAACCTTTAACAAGTCTAGCTTTGAAAGTCTCAACCTTTCCATCTACACCAAGTAATCTTCTCAAGATATACTTGCTCCTGATGGGGATTTAACTCTTCAGATATAGCAGCCAAAGTCCATACTTTGCTGGTGTACATGGATTCCATCTCAGATCGTTAAACATCCAGCCATTCTTACAGAGTCTTACTCCTGATGGCCAGCTCGAAACTAGTTGGGTCATCATCTCATGATACAATCCTCGCTCCCACTGTCATAGAGAAACAGAAGTATCTCTCAGGTGGGTGAGGAACCCTACTAGATCGGCGGAGAGGCTGAGGTTCGTTGGTAACTATTGAATCCTTTAGTTTTTTTCAAATCATCAGCTGCAGTTTGTATAGCTGGAATCTTTCCAGTTCTATATTACAGACCTTGCCTCGAGCTTGTCCGGATTTTGTTTTTAGACATAGGCCGGACAACCCTAAATCTTAACTAGCTTAAGACATGGGCTCTTTCCATATCATATCTCATATGGAGTGGTAGGCAACTGTTTTGATTGGAACCCTATTCAATAGGTATGCAACTTCATAAGTGCATAACCCCCAAAAGGAAACAGGTAACTCAGTAGTACTCATCATAGAGCACACCTTATCATATAGGGTGTGATTGCTCCGCCCTGATATACCATCGTGCTATGGTGTATACAGAGGAGTAATGCTGAGAGAGAATCTCATTCTCCTTTAGAATAGTCCAGTATTTCCGTGCTCAAGTATTCTCCTCCTTGATCTCATCATAGGACATAATACTTATACCCGTATTCTGGTTCTCTACTTCTCGCTTATATTCTGTGAATATCTCAAAAGGTTCGGACTTATGTTTCAACAGGAATATAGGTCTGAATCTCGAAAGATCATCAGAGAATGTAACGAAGTACAAAGAACCATTCTTGGCATGTGCAGACAGGGGACCTACATACATCAACATGTATCATCCCAAGAGTTCACTAACTCTTTCTCTGTTTCCAATAAACAGAGCTGTGGTCATGTTATCTCTGTGACATGACTGGCAAGTTTCACAAGATGTAAATTCAAACTCATTTAAATATGCATCTTTATGTAACTTCAGCTAGTCGGGTCACATTGACCTAGTCTACAATACCTCAAGAAGAATTCGTTCATTTCTGAACTCTTCCTCTTGTGTATGTTCTGTATACTAAAGAACTATAGTTTGATTTAGAACATCAACGCTTTTAGATAACGTGCCTGAACCGATCAACTTTTGATATAGGAAATGTTCAAAACATTATCCAACAATATAGAATTTTATCATTTCTTTACTAATAAAGAGACTGATATGATTTTGTATATCAGGTTCGGTATCTAATAACATTCGTTCAGAATCAATGTATTGGTAATACAGGGTGACAGTGACCAACAGATTTGGCTGCAACTCTTGCCCCGTTTTCTGCCTCATGAAACTTATCACCCGTTCTCAGTTCTCTACCTTTCTGTAGCCCTATGTAACAGATTACATATCTGGGATCCTGATCTGGTATTACATACCCAGGACGTAAAGGATACTGAGAAACAGTTCTCTGTAATGAACACACCTGAAGATGATGCATCATCATGCACTCTCCTCGTTTGGGCGGCACGGGAATTCTGGTAATCCCCAATTTCCTGCTCTGTCTTATAACAGTTATAAGTTGGAGCGGGACCAACGTTCCCCAGCTCAGTATAACAAGCGGGTTCGGTCAATAATCCGTATTATTATCTTGATTAAGGCGTGATATGGTCGCTACCAGGAGAGAGAGAGAAGAAAACACTCAGCGTGCGCTCTTGCAAGAATAGATTGGTTATTATTTTATCTAATCAGGATGGCTCCCACTGCTTTTTATCAAATCTTCCTTCAAACCCTAAAAGGAAAGACTAGCCGGGATTAATTACACACTACAAGTTCGCCAATCTTTCAGCCAGGCCAGTGTCGGTACTTTGAGGGAAGTCCCCCGTGCTTTCGCACGAACCTAATTAATGTAAACCTCGTTTTCCCAGAGGCGTAACCCCGTTGACATCTTTCTAGACACCTACTTGATCGGCTAATTGTAATGTGTAAAACTCTCTCAGGAGTAACACTTACTCGCAGCGGGTATCGGGATCCAACTATCTCATAGAATGTATGCAATCTTATTGCAAATTTCAACACTTGAAATTCCGGATAATTTTGCCCCTAGCGTCCTATGACCTTGACGCAGGCCAACAAACCATAGTGCGCTAGTCAAGTTCAACCCGTCATTTCCTGATTGAATTAAACCCACCCGCACGACCCTTGACGCAGGCCAACAAAGTCGCACGACTACCCTAATCCAATCTGCATCATATGCATAAGCAGATAAATACTAGTTAGCTACCGCACACTACGCCGTGACGCAGGCCAACAAACGTAGCACGAATACTGACTACCACTTATCTGAAATGACGGAGGGCTACGACAGGTTATTCTGAAAACCTATTGCGTAATGAACTTGATATCGTTGTAGAATCAAATGATTTTGAAATGGAGTGCTTTTGAGGCTTTTCCAGTTTTGCTAAAGGGGTCACTCCCGGTGAAGGGATCGTCGGTCCTTTCCTCGTCGAATGAGGTGCGGGATATATCATATATATCACTGTGCAAAGCAAAAACACTCAAAAGCAATCAAAAGACAAACCGAGTGTGTAGCATCTGCCAGTTATTGCTAAAGGAGTCACTCCCGGTGAAGGGATCTCGGTCCTTTCCTTATCGAATAAGGTGCAGGATATATCATATATACCGCTGTGCAAAGCAAGAACTGTAACTACCTGTTTTATTTTGAAATTCGATTCTACAACATCTTAGGTTTCTTTTATTTCATTAATCACATTAATGAAGTCCCATCATTTAAGTACCTAAACATCACAGATAAATACGACGTACACTTATGCCATCCGCATTCGCCTCGATGTCCCCTCGTGCACCGTTAGGTTAGGTAACTAACGGCAGAGCGGGGCAGGGCTAGCGCGGGTGTAAAACATAAGTAACGCCTATATAATATATCATATATACTATATACTGTATCTATCACAGAACATCACATGATCACATCACAGATATCGCAGCAGAAGAATCATATGAAATATTGGATATACTAGGACGTCCGTGTTTTCAATACGAGCCAGTATAAAACACAGATTCCACGGTCGCGATGAATAGCCAAACCCATACCCCTAGACCCCTACGAGAGCGGCAAGCAACCCTACCAATTCTAGAGTTAGGAGACCCGGAATCGACTCCTCGAGTTGGTCTCCTACTGGACTCCAGAACCCGGTTACTTGTGCCCTCCTCCTTGGGTCTATCCTAGTGCGGAAAAGTAAATAATATACAAACGGTGACATCTTCCGCAACCTGGAAGTGCCCCAATAAAAGAATATTACATACAAGTTTTTACATGAATGAAAATGAAAAACACTCATCTCACATAAAAAACCCCGGCTATTCAAACACGACGATCCAATATAACATATCCAGCAACACATAATATCACATGTCATCAACGTAAGTAAATATGTCCATCCCAATTGTCGTTGACATATAACAACGAAACCGGCGATATCACATATTACACTTACGGTCACAGAAAAGAAAGTGTAAAACTACAACAGTTGGAATCCGCAACCTGCTCAGACATCGCATGCCTGACCAAATGAATTTCTTAGACATCGCATGCCTAACAATTATAAACCCCGCATTTTAGTCTCAAAATCGAAAACACTTTTCAATATAAAGTCGGGTAATTCAACAAGATTCCCAACATCCTGATCGAATGCTCGTCGCAAACTTCAGTAGACGGCCGCACCCCCGATACCGTCGACGAAGTGCACCAAGGCGGAACACCGCTGCCGCGAGCACCCGAACGGATGCTTTCGGCGACGTGGTTCTCCTACAGTCACTTAGTCGGGGCTATGGAGTGAGGCTGTCTATTAAGTTTACCCGGCGAGTATCCGCGTACTCTACGTGATTGCGACGGACTTTTGATCACATCAAAATTCCGTGGCAACCGATCAAGTGAGACTAAACTGCTATGTTTATAACATTCATTTAGTTATCTCATAACTAGTTGTGAATTCCAATTATTGTATCACATTCCGGATAAACAGAAAATGTTAAACTTTTCGATCGAACAGTCAAACACCCAAGTTTTCTCGATACAGCTCAACACATGAAATAAGTCTAACAACATTCAGTTCGTGCCTCAGTACCAACGGTCCAGCCGTAGAAGGGTCAAGCCAACGCCTCACATGTGGCACGCCGTACTGCCCCAAACCCTAAGGTTCAAAGGGCAGTTCAAGACGGTCATATAATCGAGTTAAGGTTTGTTGTCTTCTAGAGGGTCCATCGAGTTACTTGCACTACTTAGAACGTCTTTAAACCACGGAAAAATCCAACACTTGGAAATTTCCCGACAGGGGAAAAATTGGGTATTTATATCCGGTCGAACTTTTTAACATATTCTAAAATTTATCCGGAAAGCCACTTAGACAAAATCTGATACTCCGATCGAAACACCGAATCCCCAAAACAACCCCAAAACACTCATCTCTATAATAAATATTAAAATATCCCAGAAAATACATCACAACTTAGGAGGAATTACTGTGAAACTTTTACTATGAGACTCGACCGTACGGCCGCGGAACCGCTGAATGAGCCATGCTCATGCCGCGGAACCGCGGCGGTTTAGATGAATTAGGTCTACGAAATTTACAGTAATTCCTACCAAACCCTGCTTAATTTTCTGCATATTTTTAATTTCGAAAAATCCACATTTTACAGAAATGTCCAGAGAGCATGTTTAGGGTTTGGGTTTCGGGTCGATCGGACTTCAAACTCCGTCTAGACTTCGCCTAAGGCTCTAGCTAAGCTCTGATACCACTGTAGGGTTCCTAGGCACTCTCAAGAGGTCTCACAAGGCATCAACCATGCCAATTTGAAATTTTACGGTGCCGAGAAACCCTAACAAGATCGTTGGCTAGATTTTTAGGCGACAAAGTAAACTAGTTAACACTTAACTACAAGAATACGGAAATACAACCTTTGTAGATCCGGTGCACCACCTCCTAAGCTCCGCGATGAAGTCCTCTCCGCTTTCCAAATCGAACCATGACTCTCACGGTGGTTTCATCGGAGAAATAGGCGGGCTAGGTCGTCGACAACGTGCCGAAGATGATCTACGTCGAGGCATCACTAGATCAAGCTCCACCTTCACCAAGCCATGAAAACTTGTGAAGGAAACACCCTATACTACTTGGCAAGAGGTAGAGGATGAAGAAATAGGAAGTGGGTTCACTTTAGAATTGGATTTCTCACACTTTTCATCAATCCACCATTGATGAAGTGAAGCTTTCTTCATGAAAGAAGATGAAGAAGAAGAAGCATCTTGTATTATGATAATGTTCCAAAAATAGAAAATAAAAGGAATCCTTATCATAATCTAACCATGGTGAAGTGTAGAGAATCAACTAGGGTTAAGTGGAGTGGTTAGGGTTAAGCATGAGACAAAATGGTGACTTAGTCAAAGCTTCATGAAGCTTCAACATGCAAGTCCAAAATAAGCCACCATTTCATTTCTTTATGCCATTTATTTTCCAAAATAAATAAACAAATAAATAAATGAATTAAATAAATAATGGAAAAACAAAAACCTAATTTCCAACTTAACCATGGTTTAATTCTTTACACTTAACCAAAAAGCATGTATCATCAAACATGATACAATCAAGTGCACAAAACTATGTCGAATATACAATGTGCACATCCGAGCGAGAAAATACATTTAAAGTGAACCCATATTAGTTAATGCAAAGTAATATATCAAATATATATAATTATACATTAAATCATTAAATCAACACTTGATTTAACGATCCGGTCATATCGCATATAACCGACTAATATCTAATGTATCGATTTATCGAATCAATCCTTGATTCGATAACTAGGTTATATCGCATACAACCATTCGACACATTCATCGCGAGAATAGAATACAGTATCACATACACGCATTATTCTCGGTCCCGTACATATCTCATATGCTCTCCTATTTCGTTTCGCTTGAGCCAGGAAACCTCTGTGTAGGACTCTAAAGACTCGTCAATACGCCGGCAGCAGGTGATGATCATATCAAACACCCACAAGCCGCAAGCGGTCTGCTAAACGTAACGGCCACCCGGGTATTGAGCGATCAGAAGATCGACGAGCAAGACCGCTCACACTCCTGTGAATCCAACCAGTAACACTTACCGTACAGTCCGGTCTGATCGTCTGATCTGTCGCATATCTCGCCTAGGGGTGGTAAACGTCAGACCCCAATAGCTCGATAAGTCGTGTCGATATGAGGTCTATAACAATTCGTGAAACTACCGGTAACACTTACCAGTAAATCTCAGCAACCCTGGCCAGGGATTTCCTATTATAGCCAATCGAACACAGCGCAACATCAACTCCCTATACCGGGAGAGACGAATCCCCTCCTATCGCTCATTGCCTCCATGTGACTCGGGACTGTACCCAAAAACCACCATTTTGCACGACCTCTTGGACGTGGTAAGGTGGAAATCAAAGCACAGTGGGAACCACACAAGACTCTATGACGAACTCGGGTCAACAGACTACTCTGTACCAGTGTCACCAGAGAACTGCCATCTGACGTAAGGTATAATACCATCTGGGAGTTCTCGGCGAGTCCGTCCAGTGTACCCAGTCTCCACTGAGCACCCGTATATCATCTCCGATGTCAAACACCAATGGATATGGGATCATCCATCGCCCATCTGTATGGGTCGAGAAGGTATACGCTAGTCTACTCTGGTATATCGATGCCCCGTCTCGATATACCCACGACTAGGGACTGTGAAGGATGTACTTATGGACTACCATGTCCCCACTAGTATGATCCGTATCATAGTCCAGGTAGTCAAGTACACATCCCAAGGGCTTTACCAACATGTAACAGAGAGACAATCAGTGTACACGTTAAGGTAAAGATCAACCAGATAGCATGCTATCATGTCGAGCAAGAAAGTGCTCCCTATATATGTCCCAGCATCCACTACAAAATACATCCTATGTACAGCAATGGCCTCTAGGGCATACATATAACTAACAATAGACTACCCAGCCCCACTAGTGTGACTGCCGTCACAACGCTGGTAGTCAAGCAAAGATCCTAAGGGCTCTACCAATATATATTAGCGATACATTAAAAGAAACATATACACATATTAAGATAGATACAAACCAAGTAGCATACTACCATATTGAACAAGACTCTCATAAATCTGTGTATATATCCCAAGCTTCCAAAATATAATATACAAAGTAGTATTATACAATAATGGCCTCTAGGGCATATAACACTAACAGAGTCATCCTCTCCAAAGAGATGTCCTCTAGACTGATGAGGAAAGGGATTTGCATGATTGACATATCACTTGCTTAGGCAATTGAGTCAATCATGAGATGTCATCGAGAATTTCTAGATGGTATTATACCTATCGTCAGATGGAAGTTCTCTTGTGGCATGAGTACAAGTTAGTCTTTTGACCTGAGATATTCATTTGTCTCTTGTGAGTTCCCACTGTACTTAGATTACTACCCTACCATGGCTCAAAGGAGTCGTGCAAACAAGTTTTAGTTGGGCACAGTCCCAAGCCACATGGAGGCAGTGAACAATCGTCAGGGATTCGTCTCTCCCGGTATTGGGAGTCGATGTTGCGCTGTGTTGGGTTAGCCATCACCAGAAATCCTTGGCCAAGGTGGATGAGATTTACTGATGCGATATTAGTAGTTTCTCAGTGGGTGATGAGCTTCAGACCGGCACGACTTATCGGGTTAGTAGGGGTTTGACGTTATCCACCCCCTAGACCCAGTAAACGATTATCTCAGATAAAGAGATCGGACTGTACGGAGATTGTCACAGATAGGATCAGTAGGGGTATGGATGATTTTGCTCGTCAACCTTCCTTTCGCTCAATACCTGGTAGCTATTACGTACAGCTAGTGCCGCTGACGTACTTGTGGTTAAACCCACTGCCAGCGTATTGACAAGCCTTTAGAGTCCCACATAGAGGGTTTTTCCAGTTCATACAAAATGATGTAGTGGCCGTATATTGATACGTGCAGAGTTCCGATTAGGTATGTATGCTAGCCACGCAGACTTCAATAGGGTGGATGATAATACTAGCCGGCTTAGGATTAAGCCGAATTATTAAATCAAGTTTTGATTTAATAATTTACATATATATATATTTCGATATGTATATTCTAGTATTATGTTCATTGTGTTTTTCTATCCCTTAGGTATTCGTATTTTGAAACGAATGCGAGCATGTATTTGCGGAGACGTATTCTTGTATTCATACAAGAATACTTCTAGAAGAAGGACTACTCATTTTTAGGATTTTCTTTTAAATAAATTATGAAATGAGATGGAAAAGAGAAATGGTGGAGGGTATGGGCAAATGAATTATAAATTCATTTGCAAATACTATTCAAGTATGATTGTATTTTTAAAATGGAAAAAATTCTTTTTACAAAAGTGATGAAGCATGCTTGAATTTGTGAAGGTTTTTATTCATTCCACCATTTAGCTTCTCTCTCTTCCATAGGTCATCCTTTTTCATTTTTAACCCTCTCATGAGTTAAGAATCATGAAGATAAAGAGAACGAAAAATGCTAGAACACCCATACACATCACTGAGTATCCTAGATTAGTAACCTAGAATCTGTAGTTACTTCATGGATGAAGTTGAAGCTTGAACTTGGCTCGCTCGGGTGGATCATCTTCGGCGAAGTATATGTATATTCGTTTTTGATCTAGTTTAAAATTCCATCGACCAAAACTTGTATATTTTATGGACTTAGAGGCGAGACTTGTGTGTTATTCTTTATATGTCGAGTTGGATATAGTTGAGTTGATGATGCTTGGTATTTCCTTTACCTTTTCTTGTGATGATCTTCGCATTGGGCATCATATATTACTATATGGTTGTGTTTCCGCCGATTAGGCGATAAGATAGCTCCCGATTGGGGATACTGATATTATTTATGTATATGTACTGGTTTTTATCAAAATTTACAAATGAGGTACGACAAAAATTTTAAATGACGAAAATGTTTTCAAACCTTAGTCAACAACCTACTTACATTTTCAAACAAACTTTACTTATACTTTAAAAAGAGAAACTTGATTTCATTAATAACCATTTTCCAAAACTTTACCTCCACTATTTACTTAAAAAGGTTTAGATTCCTGGTTTTCGTCTTACTTGGGTTACGGTGGGGTCCTATAGACTTCATGTGTTTCGATTGCCGGTCACATATCGTTTCCGGGTCATGACATAGCTTCCACACCCAAACGGCGGAGCAACTACGCTGTTAATATACGACACCCAAGGCGAAATATAGAAAGCGAAACATGAACATGTACAATATAAAGTCGACTCCAAACGAATGCGACACCCAAAAACACATCAACATCTAAGTCTCGCTTCTAAGTCCACAAATATACAAGTTTTTGGTCGATGGAGTTTTTTTAAACTAGATCTAAAAGAATATACAAATACAAGGGGCGGTTTCAATCCAACATGTAACCCACCTACCAAAGCAATCTCCGAAATAAAAAGTGTGCGGGCAAGACGCTATTGATCCGAGCAGTCAATCTTACAAGAAACTGGGCCATAATGGGGGTGAGTTGCCAACTCAGTGAATAAAAATATATCACAAGGTAGAAACCGAAATGCATAACGGTCTACCTAGGTCATAAAGTATAGTACTATCATTTCCTATACTAATGTATGTATAATGCACAAGTAATATTAGCGCATCATAATCAATCGCGTAAACAAGGAAATATATATCATCATATCATATATATATATATCATGCATCCATCTATAAGCCTATAAAATAGCCGAAAGATGTATGTAAAATCCTTTCAAAAGAGCCATATCATACGTATATCACGGCACAAGTAGAAGACGTAGGCTTATGAAGCATTATATGTGTTTTGTTTAAAGTATACGTCTCAAATTTTAGAAATAAATTTTAAGAAAGTTACCGTTTGAAAGATCCTAGTGTTGTCATAGACATGTCAAAATAGTGAGACTATAGCTCATTTGGAAACCTCTTTAATGTACATCGATATGTGAAAATAGTATTCATGTACTGTCCGATGGATCAATCCTGTTAGGCTACAATATAGCATAATCCATAACAGCGCATCACGACGGATTGCGCAAACATCAACATATGAGCATCCAGCATCGACACTCCAAATCTCATGAGTGTCCATCATCTATACTCTAACATATCATCCACCAAGTGTCCATCACCGACGCTCAAAATCATTATAAATCTCGTGTCTATCATCGTCATGTAAAATCCTGATATCACAGGCACCGTCACACTGATCGGCCCTCTCCGGATATCAAGTCAGCCATGGTCTGAATCCTTCGGATATCCACCGTGCTACAATATCACATACAGTATCGATCATCCTCCCTTGGCTCCCTATACCTCCCTACAGTCTTCCTGCCCCTCGGAGTCATACCGGATCTACCATGTACCCGTAATCGGTTAACCCCTATCTCGATTCGGATATCTCATCATGAAAACCAAAACTCATGGTGGACGCCAAATCATCATATCATGAGAAAACCGTACTTTTGAAAACATAATCAGTTTGTAAAAAGATACCCATGGTTTCTCAAATCCATGGAAAACAACAAGTTTCGAAGAACACATATATGATTTGTCTCGAGTTCATAAAAACATAACGCATATATCATCTTTTCCACATTGGCAACAATTATATACGAATATCTATAACGATGGTATTCGTATATCAAAACCATTTTAGGTGTCATCACATCTATCATGGATATTTAGACCATAAGTAAATATAGCAGTTCTTCTGTTTCATGGAAATACTAATGATGTGTAGTGTAACATATGCGTCTATGCTTGTGCCACATGGCAATCATTAGTATTTGTGCAAGTCTTCTATCAAAGGTGTTCATACGTCGCTATCACAATCATCAACAATGCATCATGCATCTACGTTAGTTGATGATTAATCACACGAATATGTAAATTATTGTATTCATATAATAACATCAAGGCTATCAAGCGTGGCAACCTTACAATGTCAAGGCAATACCAATAAGGTGTAGTGTAACATGCGCATCTGTGATTTGTACAATATAGCAATCATTGGAAGTTGTGCAGTGTTCTATCAGTGTTTTCATACGAGAATAGCAATGCAACTAGCATATATAATAGGTAATCGAATCGCAAGCGTATAAAAAAGTAACATAATCGTAACATGAATAATCGTTAAATATAGCTAACTATTATGAGCTATATCATTATAGTTTAAAATAGGACAAAACGTTGTTTTACAAATAAGGAAGTTGCAATATATTTAAAAAAATAACCGTTTAAAATTTGCAACATATCCTTGCCATTTGTTATTTAAAAGTGGAAAATGAATCGTTGGTTTTTTTAAAAGATTATATCTTAATCAATCAAAATGTCCCTATCGGGATAAACGCACGACTTCGCGAGTCTAAATGAATCTCGGCCATATTCCGCAAACTATCCTCATCATAACAAGTACGGAATGATCTCTCGTACAATATTCACCAAATATCCAATCAATATCGTATGGATCTATAGTCACGTAAATCACAATAATCATATATAAATATATATCCACGCAAACATATAGCCTATTAAATACAAACTATATACTAACTTAGTTATAAACTAAGTTATCTAACATAACACTAAAGCCTACGTATATGGTATAAGTATCCTAATTAATTGGTTGCGGGGGTACTATACGCCATCCACCTGACATCCCTCATTGATATAAATCTACCCACCGACGTCTCGAGCTAGTCGAATCCTATGACCGCCTTACCCGTCCTTGCTGTCTCGGAAGTTCCCGCGATTGTATTTACAATTGAAATCATAACGAAACTGCATAAATATCTAAATCGAAAATGACACAACGAGCAAAGCACACATAGGTTAGAACCTATGGTCAACGTACACTGAATACAACAAAATAACCACAACGTCGACGTACGAACGTCGAACGATCAAGTTAATATATAGAAATCCCAAAAACCAAGTTTAAAAACCGGATAATATCGTCAAAACCACACTAAAACACTCCCAGATTTCTCTACAAGCAACCTGGGATAAAAAGAAGTATACAAGAGGCTGAGATATCAAGTATATGAACTATAAAAAAAAACAACCCAAAACTTGATGTTCTTGCCACAATTTGTGGCCAGAAGGATTAAATATGTGGCCGTAAAATAGAGTTGGGGGCTCGGGCTCCATGGGTGGTCTTAGGGGGTCTTCAGGAGTTCACAGTAAAGTTCTTTTAATTTTTAGAGAACCCAGCTTGCTCCAGATTCAATTTGATCCTCAAAAACTTCGTGTAATCCTAGTAGTAAATCTCAAAACACAATCAAAACTTAAATCTCCAAGTATCAAAACACCATCATCACCCTTTAACAGGTAGTGATCAACAACTAAACCCTACTAGACTCACTACAACTAGAAAAACTTGAACAAAAATGGGATTTTTACCTCTTGTAGAGAAGGGAAGAAGGATCAAGCTCAAGGGATGACTTGGTGAGGATATTTGAAGAAGAATGGGTCTAGCTTGGTGTCTTGAATGATATATGTGAAGGAATCATCAAGATCTAAGATGATTTGGTGAAGAGAGGCTAGGGTTTTGGTGAGGGTTGAGGGAGTTAGAGATATTTTGAGAGATGAAGATATTTTTGTAGATAGAAAATGATAGGAGGAGTGATAAAGAACCATAATATGCTAGATATTATGCTAGGATATTTGTGAGGTTGTGGTAAAATGAGGGTATAATACAACTTAACATATTCCCCCTCTCTCTCACAAATAAAACATCCACAAATCATTTAAATCCTATATATTTTCTTAAAACAAAATACATGCCATCTTTAAAATATCTCATATTTTTCATTTTTTCCAAAATAATTATATTTTTACGTATACCAATCCAAAATCCCAAAATCCATACATGATATTATATTCGTAAACTCATAATATCTATATTTAAATTATAAAATAATATTTATAATTTTCCAAATTTTACAATATCCCCCACTTAAAGAAATTCGGTTCCCGAATTTAAATTTAACCCCAAATCCTTAAAACATTTTGCCCAATCAAATCAAATCAACGAGGTCCAAATTCTAAAAACATTTAGTCCGCTCCAATCAATAGGACTCCAAAGTCCCACACGAACTAGGACTACAGTAACGCAACGCGTGCGTATGAAAATCAAAAGTTTGAAACTCCTATAACTGTAACACTAGCAGATACTATGAAAACCACACCAGCTATGATGTAAAGTTCAAAACGCGAAATCAACCGTTTAAATCAAGTACACAATCATAGTCATAGCCATAGTGCAATATCTATAGCACACGACCAAGCGCAAATATAATAAAAGCTATAATATATCGCCTCAAGTGCAATGCACGAAAATGAAATCGACCCCAATGGTATGCACGAAAACCAAATCACATACCACAGGTGTGAATGAAAACAACTTCAAGTGCAATGGGTGTACATGAAAACAACATCCAATGTATCGAATGTGCATAGAACCAACATCAAGTGCATCTAGAGTGCACGAAATCAACATCGAGTGTATCGGAGCGCACAAAATCAACTTTAAGTGCATCGGGGTGCACAAATCAATACCAAGTGCATCGGGGTGCACGAAATCAACATCAAGTGCATCGCGGTGCACAGATCAACATCAAGCGCATCGCGGTGCACAGATCAACATCAAGCGCATCATGATGCACAAAATCAACATCAAGTGCATCGGGGTGCATGAAATCAATACCAAGTGCATCGGGATGCACGAAATCGACATCAAGTGCATTGGGGTGCATGAATCAATACCAAGTGCATCGGGCTGCACAAATCAATACCAAGTGCAGCTAGTGTGCACGAAATAATATGTGTGACCCTCAAATTATCAAAACACATAAGTCAAAACAAAGGATGATGAAGTATCCCTTATTCAACGTCGAAAATGTGATACTTGGATCACCAAATCACAAATCAAAAAAACAAATGACATTGAAATACATCTTCTTCAATATCGAAAGGTGCCTATACACCCAGAACTGGCAGAGCAAGGATTCTCACTTGCTTCTGCCCACGGTCTAGCATCCTTTGTCTCTGGGTCCTTGTTCTCTCAGCGGACCACTAAAACTACGGCCTCTCGATACAATTGTCTGGGGAGGAGTGGCGAAAAAAACTGTCCCACTCTGACGCCTCTCTAAACACTTCCTGGCCAAGTAACCTGGCCTCTCACAATGTAATACGTCAATGATAGTGGCTTCTGACTCTTTGAGTACGTGCCATGCAACTGGCCCTGGGTCCAATCTCTATCACTATAGTATCCCGAAAAGAACCCACCACGGCTTCTACCGATATCATTTCTACCGAACTGTCCAGAAAATAGCACTTCTTAATGAATCCGCTTCTATTCCAGAACAGCTGCAATCTCATCAAGACTTTCCTTTAAAAGTGTGGCCATATACAACGCCTATGCATACGTATCAAATCTCTGGCACCAACGGAGGGGAACAACTACACATCGAGACTACTTAAAAATCTCGTAATCAACTTCTCTTTAGCATTGATCATGTAGGGAGAATATCGCGATAGCTGCGCGAACTGCAAGTCATACTCGGCTACGATCATGTCCGGAGTCTTATGCAAATACTTGAAACTATGAACTCAGACATCTTTGACACTCTTTCGAAGAAATCTGGCTAAGTACACCTTCAAGAACTTGTCCCAAGTCATCGGAGGAAGATCCACTGCTCGGTCTCTCTCGATCGACTCACACCATGTCTAAGCAGGACCATTCAAATGGAATCTAGCCAACTTCCCTGATCTCGCTTCGGAGCATCTCAACGAACGAAATATCCTAGCCATCCAATCCAAGAATGACTAAAGATCATCTTTCACATCCATGCCCGTAAACATCGATGACTTCAGTTTCATGAACTCTGGAAGCGACACCTCGATAATCTCAGCAACGGCTGGTATACTATCTGTACGGTAGATGGTACAACGATCTCAGGGGTAGGCTGAACAACATCAGGCCTCCAAGTCCGGGTAGTCTCAAGTAATGACCGATCATCTAGTACGGATCCCAAAAACTCGCCTCGAAACGAGAAATCCTATCATAAAAGGATAAACATCATGTTCTTATGTCACTGGGATATCACTCTGGTCAGTTCTCGTCTTAGAAGAGCCTGCTCTAACCATGTCTCTAGCCATAGCACTCTCAGCTGGCGTAGACATGGTGACCGGAACAACAAAGTATCGATGAGGATAGATCAGCTGAACGAATAGAAAAAAGGATCTCAAGATATATCTTCTAAGATTACTTAGGCAGAGTATCGTATCGCGAATATGCCGCGGAACATACGTACAGTACGTCACTCTACTTAGTACCTACTCCACCATACCAAGGTCAACCTACGAAGTTCGGGTGTACAACCCCCAAAGTCAATTATAAGTTCCGTAAGGTTAAACCTAGGTAAGGAAAATATACGCCTAAGATTCCTTATAGTCAAACCTAGACTCGAACAAAAGTTATACCTAGCGCTCTGATACCAACTTTGTCACTACCCGAAAAAGGCACGTAACCGGCACTTGAGTCACGTGAAATCTACAGGGCCCCACCGTAACCCAAGTAAGACAAAAACCCAGAATCTAAACCTTTTAAAAGAAATAATGGAGGTGAAGTTTTTAAAAGGGTTACTAAATGGAATCAAGTTCCTTTTTAAAGTATAATTAAGTTTGTTTGAAAACGCCTATGTCATTTGAAAATCGGGCAGCACTTTCTTTGTAAATTTTGAATAAAACCACATACAAAGCATAATATAAATAAAGCATCCCCAACGGAAGCTAGCTTATACGCCCAAATGGTGGAACAACCGCGCAGTTAATATACGACACCTAAGGCGAAGAATAAAAAGAGAAACATGAACAAATACAATATAAAGTCAATTCCAAACGAGTGCGACACCCAAAAATACATAAACATCTAAGTCTCGCTTTTAAGTCCACAAATATACAAGATTTTGGTCGATGGAGTTTTTTTAACTAGATCCAAAAGAATATAGATATAAAAGGGACGGTTACGATCCAACATGTATCATAACTACCAAAGCGATCACCGAAGTAAGAAGTTTGCCGGCAAGCCGCTACTGATCCGAGCGGTTAATCCTGCAAGAAATTGGGGTACAACGGGGGTGAGTTTCCAACTCAGTGAATAAAAATATATCGCAAGGTAGAAATCAAAATGCATAACGATATACCTAGGTCATAAAGTATAATACAATCATATCTTGTACTAATGTATGTATAATGCACAAATACTATAAGCGCATCATAATCGATCGCATAAACATGGAAATGTGTAGTGAGCATGTTAAGTAGCTGAAAGTGTAAGTGTAAGTGCACGGCGGCGCCCATGTATAAGCATATTAAGTAGCTGAAAGTGTAAGTGCACGGCGGCGCCCCGGCCGTCAATCCGACGGCCAAATGCGGAAGCAGTGATAAACTTTAATTTTGCAAACTAGCAAACCGGCACCACCGCGCACTAAAACCCGGATCGAACCATTAACTAGTCCTAGCTAACTACAAGAAGGGGAATAGAGATATACCGAGTGATCCCAGTCCTCCGGTCTTCTCGTCGTCGTCCCGATCTTCCGCGGAATGTCCTATCTCCACCTCGTCGCCAGAAGTGCACCATATCGCCTACATCTTTTACGGGCTCCCACCTCTATGTCGAGGCAACTCGGGTACGAAGCTGGCTAGTCGATGTGCCCAAGGTTTGCTGTAGAATGTGTAGTGAGCTATTTGTGTCTCTAGGGGTTATGGGAGTTGCCTTTGGTGGAGGAATGATACTTGGAGTTTTGGAGATTGATCTTGTGGGATTTTTGCAAAGCCAAATGAACAAAAACCCCACACCAAATGAATTGGGCAACCCCCTCCTACTTCCTTAGCCGGCCATGCTCTCATGAATGGGGAGAATGAGAGAGTGGTGTGTGTGTATCAAAAGGAATGAGTGAGCCAACCAATCAATCAAGAGAGAGAAAAGGTGATGATAACAAACAATGATCATAAACTAAAACCCACACACCAACAACCTAATCATATCTCATCACAAGGTCAAGCCATCATATTTCCGCAAGTCAAACCATGATGACAAGAAGAAGAAGTCAAATGGTGGAGGAATTATCATGATACAAGAATATGCAAATAACACCCTCCACTAGCCAAATTTGCATACTTGCAAATAGGCCCTCCTCCACCAAACTTCGGCCAAAGAAAGATACAAATGAAAATGGCCGAAACGGAAAGCAAACTGGCAACTACAGAAAACTGGTCCCGTAATAAATTACAGGAAAACCCCGATACTGTGTATACACACCCGCATTTGTATTCCGACCGAAATACAAATGCAATGAGACAAAGTCTACACTGTACTATACTAGGATCCGGCTTAAACCAAAGCCGGCTAGTAATATCCGTCCGATCCTGATCCGTGCAATACCGCACGTATCTGATCGAACCCTGCCATATATCCATACGGCCTCTAGTACAAACTGTCCGATTCTGATCCGTGCAATACCGCACGTATCTGATCGGACCTTACCATATCTCCATACGGCCTCTACAGCTTTTCGCCCGAAAGCTTGAGTAAATGAATGTGGGGGACTCTAAAGACTCGTCAACACCTTGGCTGTGGATTTAACCACTAGCACGTCAGAGGTATAAGCCAATACGTAACGGGCTACCAGGTATTGACCAAAAGGGACATCTGTGAGCGAACTCAGCCTGACACCCTACTGAGCCTGTCAGTGACAATATCCGTACAGTCCGGTCCGTTCGTCTATGAGCATCGCATGGCGGGCCTAGGGGGTTGGTAAAAGTCAGACCCCCAAAAGCGTTACAAGTCGTGTCGGAGCGTAGCCCAGAACACCCTGAGATACTACTGGAATACCTACCAGTAAATCTCCTGCCTCGGCCGAGGGCTTTGTGTAATGGCTCTCCTAGACACAGCGCGACCTCACCCCCAATACCGGGAGAGACGAACCCCTGAAGATACGCTCACTGCCTCCATGTGGCTCGGGACTGTACCCAACTAAAACCTGTTTGCACGTCTCCTTTGAGCGTGGTAGGGTAGTAATCAAAGTACAGTGGGAACTCACACGAGACAAATGACGATCCTCAGGTCGATGAACTAACCTGTACACATGTCACCAGGGAACTGCCATCTGACGTCTGGTATATGACCAACTAGCATGTTCCCGGCGAGTCCTGTCCGGTGTACTCATAACCCAATGAGCACCTGTATACATCTTAGGTGATCTAACTGACACCAATAGCTTGTGAGACTGACCACCGCCCCTCGTCGGGGTCTCGACTGTATACACTAGTCTACTCTGGAGAAACGATGCCCTATCTCGAATCTCCCACGACTAGGGACCTTTTAAGGATGTGCTTATAGACCCCCAGCTCTTACTTATATGATCGCCCTCATACTGCTGGTGGTCAAGCAAGAATCCTAGGGGCTCTATCAACGTGTAATAGTGACCTGTCAGGTCACCTAAAGCAGTACACGATGATAAAGATAAACCAGATAGCATACTATCATCTCGAGTAAGACTGTCCTACCGGGATAGGTCCTCCCTCAATCATTGCAATCACGTGCCTGTGATCCAATAATTGACTCTGAGGGCACTATCTCCAACAATCTCCCACTTGCACTCAAGGCTAATTATTGCGATGTCGCATACTCACAGCCCGTGTGATACCGAACACCCAACTGCTCTACCAGTCAGTCTCACAAATCCCGTTTGCGAAACTAATGCGTTCGAGGAATAGCCTCAGTGAGTTGATCCGCCTTGATGTTTCTTTCTATGTCTCTCTATATCTCAAGTTCGCGGAGAAAACCATCTCCCGAAATGAGCAATACTTGTCTTAGAATGTGTCTGGATGTCTGATGGGACCTAGCTCATAAATGAACTCCAAATCCAAACATCTTAGACTGTATCGTCAACTGAACTTAATCAGTATCCTGCGCCATGCCACCCTCAGTATTGCCTCGAACCACCTGTCCAAAATACTGCCCCCTTCGTCAGAAGGAAAAACTATAACTTTGACAACCTTCTTGTCGTCCATGTCACCTTGGAAGCCTGGAATGATAACTGTCTCCCGAATGAAGCCGTCGTTATCATATCCCTAGAACATCCACTTATGTTCTAAAACTGCTTCCGACTGTTTCTCCCGGATTGGATCAATATCAACTTATTGCATCTAGTGCAAGAACAACATCTGGTTTGGTACTTGACATCTCATGATTGACTCAATTGCCTGAGCAAGTGATCTGCCAATCATGCACATCCCTCTCCCCTTTAGTCTGTAAGACACCTTTAGAGAGGGTGACTCCATCACCTGCATGTACACTACCGTGCCAGGAGTCGTCCATTCTAAATACTCTTAGAATGCTATCTAAGTACCCTGATTGGGAAACCACCCAAATCTAGATCTAAAACCATAGATCTAGTAACCAGTATGTCTGATATAATGTCCAAGTCCCGTGTGGAGAAACTATTGTGTGACGACCAAAGTATAACCGATTGTAGTATAGGAATATCACTTCCTACTCTGTATATGTCATCCAAATACCAGGACATCACACCCTACTACCTTCTCAACAGATCCATCCCCTATTCTGATGAAGTCAAACCTATGACTGTCACATCAGAAATTGATGATCTATCTCCGCTATATCTGCTTTAGTCCATAAATAGACATAAGCTACCTATCCACCAATGCTTCCGCTGCTCCCACTGACTACGACAACCCTCTGGCAGAGTCATATACACGTACATTTCTAAAACTAGTTTAGAAAGACGCTATACTCATCTTCCTGCCGGGTCTCACAGTCTTGAACAACAGCAATGGTAAGTTTGGGTTAACAAGAACCTCCCTGCCACCGTCCTTGAGGCTACCGGAGTACCTCTCGGGTGCCTGAGGTTACCCACCTTATCTGTGGAGTGGCCAATGGAATGTCAAACCAGATTGAATCTTTAGGTTCCTATCAAATCTTCAGTAATCGTTTGTGGTTCTGGAATCACTTCCAGTTCTACCATACTCCCACTGCTGTTTTCTGAAAAAAAATCCATTTTTATTAAAACTGTGGCGAGTCTAGAACAATATCACTATTGATCTGCCAGATGGTAGAAAGTCAACCCTCGTCATAGCCTGGGTCAACCCACAAACAGCCATTACAGAAACGTGCCTTGAGTTATCCAGTGTCTGGTTTTAATCATAAACCGGACAACTCCCCGTACCTTAACATCGTTAAGATATGAACTGTTCTATATCCAATATAGAACCAGAGGCACTGATTTAATTGAAGCAGATTCAAATCATGCAGCTATCTCCAGTGCATGTCAACTAAATGGAAGGAGGCCGATCAGCGTTACTCAACTTAGGAATGCTTCCAATTATGAGTAACCTGAAAGAGAAGCAGGTTCTCTTAACCATTACTATCAACTGAATACCATACACAAGTATCTATATCTTCGATCACTTTGAAGAATCCCGATACTTGCTACACCTGGTTCTCTACTCTATTCAAATACCTATAACTTCTCAAAATTCGGACCCTGTGTTTCCACGAAACACCTGTCTAAAAACTAGAGAAGTCATAAGTAAACCGAATATAGTACGAGGACCAACCCCTCTGTCCTGATGGACCCTGGACAACATACAATACTCTGTATAAGTCCCTTGAGTCTAATAACTCACTCCCTGTGTGTCGTAGGTTGAAAACTGTACTTATGGTTAAGAAGAATTACACCGCTGTTTAATCCTCCTTACCTAACCATCAACTGATATAGGTAAATGTCATAGACATAATTTCAAAAAGGTATATCTCACTCTATGAAAATAGACGTACAGATATATCAATTTGAAATTGGTGCACGACAGCGGATATTCAAAACCAAATATTTGCCGACCGGCAAACAGTCCAGGTGATTTCCTCAAATATCACCGATTTCAACGAATCCCGATATAATGAGGATGATCACCCAATTCCCATTAACTTACTCCCACTCAACATCTGTAAAACCATACAGATGTGAGAATCATACCTGGTAAATACATACCCTGGAGTAAGGATTAATTGGGAAATCAGTTTTCCTTTAACAGTACACAGTGACACTGAAACATTGAAATGTTTCGATGGGGTATCCCGGTATTCCTAGTAATGCCTCTTCCAGATTCACGACTGCAACCGTATAATTCTTTGCCATGTCTCCAAATCCCTTTATATTTCTTTAGTCATTACCTTCTGCACACCCCTTTAGGCCAAATGGTTTTCTTCCTTCCCTACCGTTCGGCACCAGCCTATGGTTTGGAAGAAGACTATCCAATGAACATAATGGGTGTACTGTCCTAATCCTAGGAGCACTCGCAATGCGAGAGAAGGTGAAGACAAAAGATACCTGAAGAAACCTTATTCCTATTTATCCTGAACCAGAATCCATCCCCGAACTGGAACAAGTTCCTTTCGAGTTCGTATATAACCATACGATGGAGTATCCAATAAACTGTGGATCTTCGTAGTGATACGGAGTGTCCTGGAGAAATACAAAGGTGAAGTGGGAGTGGTAATGAAATACTTGGTTTGGTCGTGAATATCAGTCGCAATTTACTTTGCCCTCCTTCTAATCCCTTTCTTTGTCTTTACATTATACCTTCTGTACACCGTTTAGGCTAATTGGTTTTCCTCATTCCCTACCGTTCGGCACCAGCCTAAGGTTCGGAAGAAGACTATCCAATTTGTGTAATAGGTGTACTATCCCCTAATTTAAGGGGTACTTACAACCTGAGAGAAGGAAAAAGGAAAAGACAACTGAATAGTCCTATCCGTTTCCTCCAGATCCTGAAACCATCCTCGAATTCCTTCGAGTTCGTATATAACCATAAGATGGTTTTGTCCAATGGAAATGGACGTTCGTAGTAATACGGGGTGTCCTGGAGAAATAGGTAAAAGTAGGAGTGGCAAGGAGGTTCGCAACTCTGACAATCCAAAAGCTAGTGTTTAAGAAGGTTCGGTCAATTTTGGTCTCTGAGTCATAGTCTTAGGGTCGGGTCAATGGTCGCTGCCAAAGAGAGAGAGAAAAGAAACACTCAGCGTGCACTCTAACCTAGATCAGAATGGTTACCAAATTATCTAATCTGGAAACCTCCTACTGTACCGTCAAATTCTCCTCCAAACCTGAAAGAAGAATTAGTCGGGGTCACCCGAGGAGTAAACTAACTCATCAGTGGGAATCGGGATCCAACTATCATCGCATGATAACGTGACGGAATCCGCTCAAGTCATCACACTCCAGAAGGTATGCGCATATCTGTCAAGTTTCAGTTCTTTTGAAACTCCCGATGTGATTTTTACCCCATGCTCTTATGACCTTGACTTTGGCCAACATATCATAAGTCACATGTCAAGTTGTACCCGTCATTCTCCAGGTTAATTTGAATCCACCCGTACCTACCCTTGACTTTGGCCAAAATGGCAGTAGGACTGTCCCAAACCAACGCATCTATCTATGCTGCATATGAAACCCCAATAGCTACCAATCACTGTGCCTTGACTTTGGCCAACATACACAGCTTGAATACTATTGACCATCCATATGAAACGATGGAGGGCTACGAATGGTTTCTGGTGAAAACCTTTAACGTAATGTACTTGATATCATTGGAGGAACGGATAGCTTTTAAAAATATAGTGACGAAAACCTTTGCTAAAGAGGTCACTCCCGGTGAAGGGATCTCGGCTCTTTCCCCGTAGAATGAGGTGCAGGATATTCCAACTGAATACCACGATGCAAAGCAAAAGTAATCGTCAATAGTGAAGTTATTGCCCTGATGCAAACTTTTGTCCAAGGGGTCACTCTCGGTGAAGGGATCTCGGCCCTTGCCTCGTCGACTGAGGAGCAGGATATTCCAACTGAATACCACGATGCAAAACAAAAGTGAATGTCCTTGCAATAACAGCTTTTTTTGAAAAGTGTTCCAACAACATCAGATTAGGTTTGTTTTTAACTTGCATTGATCCGAATCAACGCAGTCCCATCAATTGATCACACCATAAAGAACGAAAATAATATGACGTACGTATATGCCATCCGTATTCGCCACTGGGTCCCGTCATTACCCGTTAGGTTAGCTAACTAACGACAGAGCGGGGACTGGAGTAGCGCGGATGCAAAACATATACAACATCTACTAATATATATACCAATATATTATATTCGCTCAAGGCGTGATAAAATGCAACATCACAGAAATGTACAGCATCACAGAACAATACAGATATCTGGGATCCCCGGGTTTCACAGAGCCGCTGAAACCCGACGTTCCCCTGGTCGTGTGGATAGCCTGTGCAATGAAAACCTAGACCCCTACGGGCGCGGCAAGTTACCCGCCAAAACCTGAAGCGAGGCAGCCCCCTTCAGCACCGTGATGGACCACCCAGCACTTCACGGAATCCGGTAACTTGGGCACCCCTCCTGGGTCCACCTGTACCCCCTACGAGTGCGGCGAATAGCCTGCCAATCCTAGAATGAAGCCCCCTCTGTCTCAATGCCATGAGATGCGGGCTTGTTGCCTTCTAGAACCCGGCTATCCGTGCATCCCTCCGCAGGGTAATCCTAGTACAGAAAGTAAAATATACATACAACGGGTACATCGACCGCAACCTAGTCGTGCCCCAAAATAATAATACAAACAGGCAGTGACGGCAGTCCACATGTCGGACGCTCGCCCCGCAATATCAAATGTACATAATACAACAAAAACTGTACTAGCATTGCATCCAGGCTATCCCCCACGACCGATCCACAACATCACGGCAAAATCACAAAACATCAACGTGAATGTCACGTTCGCAAATCCGTCTAACCGGGCTATAGCAGTTAGACAGGATTTACCGATCGAGTGACATTCACGGTCGCAGATATAATTTAAATACTGTGAAATAATGTGTTTTAAATATCCGATTGATCAAATTTTAACAAGTGGGCCCCAAGTACTACTGTAGCACATCAAGAAATTCCGGGCCCAAAATTAATATTCCAAAACCCCTAAAATCACCCCAGAAGCCCACTGAAAAAGTTTGACCAATTGAACTTTCCATACTGCGGCGGAACCGCGGCCCAAAGTGGGGTTTGGCCGCGGTTCCGCGCTCCCCTTGAACGATCAATTTGTCGAATTTCTCCAGTAGTCTTAGAACTTCCAGTACATTAGTTTTTTACAACCTGAAAAAAATTTCGACTCCAAAAAAATTCAACAGAAAACTGATGCATGTGAAAAATGCGGATTTTAGAATTTTGGTCGATCGGAAATGTAAACACATTAAACAAAGCTAGACTAAGTTAATGGCGAGGCTCTGATACCACTGTAAGTGCACGGCGGCGCCCCGGCCGTCAATCCGACGGCCAAATGCGGAAGCGGTGATAAACTTTAATTTTGCAAACTAGCAAACCGGCACCACCGCGCACTAAAACCCGGATCGAACCATTAACTAGTCCTAGCTAACTACAAGAAGGGGAATGGAGATATACCGAGTTATCCGAGTCCTCCGGTCTTCTCGTCGTCGTCCCGATCTCCCGCGGAATGTCCTGTCTCCACCTCGTCGCCGGAAGTGCACCACATCGCCTACATCTTTTACGGGCTCCCACCTCTATGTCAAGGCAACTCGGGCACGAAGCTGGCTAGTCGACGTGCCCAATGTTTGCTGTAGAATGTGTAGTGAGCTATTTGTGTCTCTAGGGGTTATGGGAGTTGCCTTTGGTGGAGGAATGATACTTGGAGTTTTGGAGATTGATCTTGTGGGATTTTTGCAAAGCCAAATGAACAAAAACCCCACACCAAATGAATTGGGCAGCCCCCTCCTACTTCCTTGGCCGGCCATGCTCTCATGAATGGGGAGAATGAGAGAGTGGTGTGTGTGTATCAAAAGGAATGAGTGAGCCAACCAATCAATCAAGAGAGAGAAAAGGTGATGATAACAAACAATGATCATAAACTAAAACCCACACACCAACAACCTAATCATATCTCATCACAAGGTCAAGCCATCATATTTCCACAAGTCAAACCATGATGACAAGAAGAAGAAGTCAAATGGTGGAGGAATTATCATCATACAAGAATATGCAAATAACACCCTCCACTAGCCAAATTTGCATACTTGCAAATAGGCCCTCCTCCACCAAACTTCGGCCAAAGAAAGATACAAATGAAAATGGCCGAAATGGAAAGCAAACTGGCAACTCCAGAAAACTGGTCCCGTAATAAATTACAGGAAAACCCCGATACTGTGTATACACACCCGCATTTGTATTCCGACCGAAATACAAATGCAATGAGACAAAGTCTACACTGTACTATACTAGGATCCGGCTTAAACCAAAGCCGGCTAGTAAAATCCGTCCGATCCTGATCTGTGCAATACCGCACGTATCTGATCGAACCCTGCCATATATCCATACGGCCTCTAGTACAAACTGTCCGATCCTGATCCGTGCAATACCGCACGTATCTGATCGGACCTTGCCATATCTCCATACGGCCTCTACAGCTTTTCGCCCGAAAGCTTGAGTAACTGAATGTGGGGGACTCTAAAGACTCGTCAACACCTTGGCTGTGGATTTAACCACTAGCACGTCAGAGGTATAAGCCAATACGTAACGGGCTACCAGGTATTGACCAAAAGGGACGTCTGTGAGTGAACTCAGCCTGACACCCTACTGAGCCTATCAGTGACAATATCCATACAGTCCGGTCCGTTCGTCTATGAGCATCGCATGGCGGGCCTAGGGGGTTGGTAAAAGTCAGACCCCCAAAAGCGGTACAAGTCGTGTCGGAGCGTAGCCCAGAACACCCTGAGATACTACTGGAATACCTACCAGTAAATCTCCTGCCTCGGCCGAGGGCTTTGTGTAATGGCTTTCCTAGACACAGCGCGACCCCACCCCCAATACCGGGAGAGACGAACCCCTGAAGATACGCTCACTGCCTCCATGTGGCTCGGGACTATACCCAACTAAAACCTGTTTGCACATCTCCTTTGAGCGTGGTAGGGTAGTAATCAATGTACAGTGGGAACTCACACGAGACAAATGACGATCCTCAGGTCGATGAACTAACCTGTACACATGTCACCAAGGAACTGCCATCTGACGTCTGGTATATGACCAACTAGCATGTTCCCGGTGAGTCCTGTCCGGTGTACTCATAACCCAATGAGCATCTGTATACATCTTAGGTGATCTAACTGACACCAATGGCTTGTGAGACCGGCCATCGCCCCTCGTCGGGGTCTCGACTGTATACACTAGTCTACTCTGGAGAAACGATGCCCTGTCTCGAATCTCCCACGACTAGGGACCTTTTAAGGATGTGCTTATAGACCCCCAGCTCCCACTTATATGATCGCCCTCATACTGCTGGTGGTCAAGCAAGAATCCTAGGGGCTCTATCAACGTGTAATAGTGACCTGTCAGGTCACCTAAAGCAGTACACGATGATAAAGATAAACCAGATAGCATACTATCATCTCGAGTAAGACTGTCCTACCGGGATAGGTCCTCCCTCAATCATTGCAATCACGTGCCTGTGATCCAATAATTGACTCTGAGGGCACTATCTCCAACAGAAAGATGTATGTGAAATCATTTCAAAATAGCCGTATGATACGTATATCACGGCACAAGCAGCAGACGTGGGTTTATGAACCATTATATGCTTTTTGTTTAAAGTATATGTCTCGCTTTTTAGAAATAAATTTTAATAAGATTTCCGTTTGAAAGATCCTTGTGTCGTCATAGATACGTCAAAATAGTAAGACTATAGCTCATTTGGAAACCTCTTTAATGTACATCGATATGTGAAAATAGTATTCAGGTACTATTCCATGTATCATTCCTGTTCGGCTACTATGTAGTATAATCTATAACAGCGCATCATGATGGATCACGCAAATATCAACATATGAGTGTCCAGCGTCGACACTCCAAATCTCACAAGGGTCGATCATCAACACTCTAACATATCATCCACCGAGTGTCCATCACCGATACTCAAAATCATCATAAATATTGTCCTTATCATCGACACGTAAAATCCTGATATCACAGGCACCGTCTCACCGATTGTCCCTCACCGGATATCAACTCTTCCATGGTTAGAATCCTCCGGATATCCGCCACGCTATAGTGTCACCTCCGGTATCGATCATCCTTACTAGGCTCCTCATACCTCCCTACGGTCTTCATGCCCCTCGGAGTCGAACCGGGTCCACCATGTACCCATAATTAGTTAACCCCTACCTCGAATCGGATATCTCATCATGAAAACCAAAACTCATGGTGGACACCAAATCATCATATCACGAGAAAACCGCACTTTTGAAAACATAATCAGTTTATAAAAAGATACTCGTTGTTTCCCAAATCCATGGAAAACAACAAGTTTCGAAGAACGCATATATGATTTGTCTCGAGTCCATAAAAACATAACGCATATATCATCTTTGCTACATTCGCAACAATCATATATGAATATCCATAACGATGGTATTCGTATATCAAAACCTTTTTAGGTATCATCACATCTATCATGGATATCTAGAACGCAAGTAAACATGGCAGTCCTACTGTATCATGGCAATACTAATGATGTGTAGTGTAGTATATGCGTCTGTACTTGTGTCACATAGCAATCATTAGTATTTATGCAAGTGTTCTATCAAAGGTGTTCATACATCGCTATCACAATCATCAACAATGCTTCATGCATCTACGTTAGTTGATAATTAATCACATAGATATATCAATTATCGCATTCATATAATAACATCAACGCTATCAAGCATGGCAATCCTACAGTGTTATGGCAGTACCATTGAGGTGTAGTGTAACATGCGTGTCTGTGATTTGTGCAACATAGCAATCATTGGTAGTTGTGCGGTATTCTATCAGTGTTTTCATACGAGAATAGCAATGCAACTACCATATATAATAGGTAATCAAATCGTAAGCGTATAAAAAAAGTAACCTAATCGTCATGTGAATAATCGTTAAATATAGCTAACTATTATGAGCTATATCGTTATAGTTTAAAATAGAACGAAACATTGTTTTACAAATAAGGAAGCTATAATATATTTAAAATAGATAACCGTTTAAAATTTGCAACACATCCTTGCCATTTGTCATTTAAAAGTGGAAATGAATCTTTGCTTTTTTTAAATGAGTATAGCTCAAGTAAATGAAATGTCCCAATAGGGATAAACACACAACTCCACGAGTCTAAATGAATCTCAGCCATATTCGGCAAACTATCCTCATCATAACAAGTATGGAATGATCTCTTGTACAATATGCACAAAATATCCAATCAATATTGTATGGATTTATAGTCGCGTACGCATATCACAATAATCATATATAAATATATATCCACGCATACATATAGCCAACCAAATACAAACTATATAATAACTTAGTTATAGATCAAGTTATCTAACATAACACTATAGTTTAGGTATATAGTATAAGTATCCTAGTTAATTGGTTGCGAGGGTGGTATACTCCATCCACCCAACTTCCCCAGTAGATATAAATCTACAACTTCCCCCGTAGATATAAATCTACTCACCGATGTCTTGAACTAGTCGAATCCTATGACCGCCTCGCCCGTCCTTGCCGTCTCGGAAGTCCCCGCGATTGTACAAATAATCGAAATCATAAGGAAACCGCATAAATATCCAAATCGAAAATGACATAACGAGCGAAGCGCGCATAGTTTAGAACATATGGTCAACGTACGCTAAATACGACAAAATACCCCCAACGTCGACGTACAAACGTTGAACTATCAAGTTAAGATATAGAAATCCTAAAAACCAAGTTTAAAAACCGGAAAATATTGCCAAAACCACACTAAAACACTCCCAGATTTCTCTACAAGCAACCTGGGACAAAAAGAAGTATACCAAAGACTAAGATATCAAGTATATGAACTACAGAAAAAAAAACAACCCAAAACATGATGTTCTAGCCACAATTTGCTGTGAGAAAGATTAAATATGCAGCCGTAAAAGATAGTTAGGGGCTCGGGTTCCATGTGTGGTCTTTGGGGGTCTTCAGGAGTTCACAGTAAAGTTCTTTTAATTTTAAGAGAACCGAACTTGCTCAAGATTCAATTTGAGTATCAAAAACTTCATATAATCGTAGTTTTAAATCTCAAAACACAATCAAAACTTAATCTCCAAGCATCAAAACACCACCATCTCCCTATAACAAGTAGTGATCAACAACTAAACTCTACTAGACTCGCTACAACAAGAAAAACTTGAACAAAAATAGGATTTTTACCTCTTGTGGAGAAGGGAAGAGGGATCAAGCTTAAGGAATGACTTGTTAAGGATCTTTGAAAAGAAATAGGCCTAGATTGGTGTCTTAAATAATATATGTGAATGAATCATCAAGCTCCAAGATGATTTGGTGAAGAGAGGATAGGGTTTGGGTGAGAATTTAGGGAGTTAGAGATATTTTGAGAGATGAAGATATTTGTATAGATGGAAAATGAGAGGAGGAGAGATAAAGAACCATAATATGCTAGATATTATGCTAGGATATTTGTGAGGTTGTGGTGTACATGAGGGTGTAATACAACTTAACATATTCCCTCTCTCTCTCGCTTTCACAAATAAAATATACACAAATCATTTAAATCCCATATCTTTTTTCAAAAAAATACATGCTATCTTTAGAATATCTCATATTTTTTTATTTTTCTCAAAGTAATTATATTTTTACGGATACCAGTCCGAAAACCTAAAATCCATACGTGATATTATTTTTGTAAACTTATAATATCCATATTTAAATTATAAAATAATATTTATAATTTTCAAAATGTTACAGTATATTTATCTAATCAGGATGGCTACCAATATTCTATC